>CM033324.1:40474339-41809339 GCA_019359835.1 Pharus latifolius
TTTACTGTAGGGACTTGGCAGGGGTATGACATCAACGGCTATTCGTTTTACACAAGAACTTAGGACGAGAAGAGTGCTATGCAATGTAGTGGAGTGACACTACTTGCTATTTCGGAGGATGCCAGGGCAGTAGGGGCACTCGACTCATATTACGGTGTTATTGAGGAAATATGGGAGCTCGATTATGTATTACTTAAGATTCTTCTGTTTCGATGCCAATGGGTCGAAATCCCTCGAGGTGTTAAAGTCGACAATTATGGGTTTACTCTTGTCGATCTCAGTAGAGTCGCACACAAAGATGATCCATTTATACTTGCTGAGCAAGCCACACAGGTGTTCTACATCGTTGACCCGGCCAACCCAAAGTTGCACGTTGTCCTTCACAGTAAGAGACATATTGTTGGGGTCGAAGACGTTGTGGATGAAGAAGAGTACGATCAGTTCGACGAACTACCTCCATTTTTAGATGGAATCCTTCAATCTGTCCCTACCGAAGATATTGACAAAACAAGTTACCTGCGAGACGACCACGAAGAAGGATTATGGGTGGACAACCATTCTTGACTAATTTGCAATATGTAAGTGACGTATATTACTTGGATCGAAGAATTCTTCAAATCATTTTTCAAAAATTCTTTGGGAAAACATACGTGATGCATTGAGAATCATTTCTGCAAATTTTCATTTCAATTGGAGTATATACTTAGATTTGAGCAATAATTGATTCTTTTCACAAATATATATGAAAACTGCAAATTTTCATTCCATGATTGGTCTTTACTGTTAATTTATTTCAAAATTATTGCAAGCCATTTGCATGGGGTTTCAGGTGTCTTTACAAGTGCAAAATGATGTACTGAGACCCATCTGTAATTGTTCTCAGGAAATACCTTTAGATCAATATAACAGTATTATACTATCGGTTTCAACCTCCAAACGGATATGAAATTAACATATACTATCGGTTTATTGTTATAACCGATAGTAAAATACAATACAAAATGATGTACTGAGATCCTCTGTAATTCTTCTAAGGGAAATCCTTTAGGGTCAATAGCATTGTATTTTACTATCGGTTATAACTGTGAAACCGATATGAAATTAAACTATACTATCGGTTTATAGTTCACAACCGATAGTGATTAACACTGTGTTATGAGCCCCTGTTCTTAGTTTACTATCGGTTTACTGTTCACAACCGATAGTGATTTACACTGTGTTATGAGCCCCTGTTCTTAGTTTACTATCGGTTTACTGTTCACAACCGATAGTGATTTACACTGTGTTACGAAAACCCTAACTTACATGTTTTTACTATCGGTTTTGCGGTGATGAACCGATAGTAAATATTCATTTATTAGGTTATAACCTTGCACGATTTTCCCTCCAGTGCAACTGATCACATTCCAATTTCCAAATACTCGCGCGGAAAACCCTAGATTCGCCGACGTTCGCTTCTTCGCTCCTCTGCGCCACTGGTTCTCCACCGCCTCCGGCATTGCATTGCGCCACCGCCTCCGGCCACTCCACGATCGACTGTAAGTGTTCTTGACCAAATCGCTCGCGTGTATTGCTTAATTTTGTATCTAATGGTTCATATCCCGTTCAATGCATTACAAATATAAACCTAGAGTATAATTCATGAACTACAAACTTGATAGCTATGAGAATGACAGAATTGATGAAAATCACTTGCAATTTGTCATACAGTGTAGTTCACTATCGGTTTCTTATTCAGAACCGATAGTAAATACCTTAAACTGAATTTTCTGTTAATTATTTCCCATTTTCTAATTTTCATCTGAAATTTTGGTTCATTTATATTTTAACATACCTTATGTTCCTGCTGAGCAATTACTTTATGTTCCTGCTTAGCAATTTTGGAAATTTTTCCTAATTCAGACTTGATTACTATCGGTTTGACTTGGAGAACCGATAGGAAATAGTAGTGCCATCATAGTTTGCACTGCTAATTTGAATTTTCTGTGAATTACTTCCCATTTTCTAATTTTCATCTCAAATTTAGGTTCATTTAAATTTTAACAGACTTTATTTTCCAGCAGAGAGATTAGCATAGTTTGCACTACTAATCTTTTAAATTTTCCTGAATACAGACCTTAGTACTATCGGTTTTCCTTTCAAAACCGATAGGAAATAGAGTATGTGTTAGTTTGCACTGCTCATATGAATATTCTGTGAATTACTTCCCATTTCTAATGTTCATCTCAAATTTAGGTTCATTTAAATTTTAACAGACTTTATTTTCCAGTACAGAGATTAGCATAGTTTGCACTGCTAATCTTTTAAATTTTCCTGAATACAGACCTTAGTACTATCGGTTTTCCTTTCAAAACCGATAGGAAATAATGTATGTGTTAGTTTGCACTGCTCGTATGAATATTCTGTGAATTACTTCCCATTTTCTAATGTTCATCTCAAATTTAGGTTCATTTAAATTTTAACAGACTTTATTTTCCTGCAGAGAAATTAGCATAGTTTGCACTGCTAATCTTTTAAATTTTCCTGAATACAAACCTTAGTACTATCGGTTTTCCTTTCAAAACCGATAGGAAATAGAGTATGTGTTAGTTTGCACTGCTCATCTGAATTTTCTGCGAATTACTTCCCATTTTCTAATGTTCATCTCAAATTTAGGTTCATTTAAATTTTAACAGACTTTATTTTCATGCAGAGAGATTAGCACAACAATTTTAGTTATGAACTTTGTCATGTACCTTTCATCATATCAATTGGATGGTTTGTGTGGGACCCTCATTTGAGGATTCCAGTGGCAATCGCCCAGGTGGATTGCACTCAGAAAAGGCACATTGCAGCTCACAACAACAAGATGCATTATATAAAAATGCGAGTAATTAAAAACAAGTGCTGATCACAAGGACCAACATTACAATAACTTAGCGCCGAAATGACGCATTTAATTGTTAATACAAATTAAGGAGTTTTCGACACAAAGGTCGGCACAAAATAAAACAGCAACGATAAACAAAAGGACTTCTTCAGTCTTCTTTCTTTGCAGCGGCAGTATTGCTTGGGCCTTCTCCACATCGAACTCCACCTTGGTGCATAACCCTTTAACCAGATGGGTCCTCAGTTTCTTCTTCTTGTTCCACATTGGGTTCAAGACCATAAGATTCAGGGTCGGCGAATCCTTCCTCTAAATTTGTTTGTAAAAGCAAGGGTGAGCACATCGTCCACATGGTGCTCAACAAGTCCCAAGTAACAATGCATGTATATATAGATGAGGGGGAAATTTCTCAAAGAACAGCTCTTTGGCTCTGTATATAAACATATAATAGATTTTCACATGCAGCTTTAAAGAAAGGTCTTTATTTCCGAAAGCGGGGCTTTTGAAATCCTAAGCTAGATTTTCAGAAATGTTGTGTGTGGCGGTCTTTCATGAGTCACCACTTTACTCAGATTTTGTGAAAAACTTCCAAAAGCTACTTGTGCTGCATCGACGTGAATAGAATTCACAGCGCGCAGACTCCATGATCTGGGAGCTCAGAGTATCCGATACTATTTAAACTTTGCAAAGGTGTACCACCTTAATCCACCAATCATTCGGCTTTCAAGTCGGATCAGCTTCATACGACTTTTACGCATGTGACAAGGCCGAGATGACACAACAATTTACAGTCCTAGTATTAACTATTTCCCTGCCCGGTAAATAGACAGTTAAGTCTCAAGTACCGTTGTGGGTCCTCCCCACTGCCTTACTTCCTAGCCTGGGCCTATGTTCTCGCAAGACACATAGCCTCTCTTGATTACAGTCGCGCACGACTTAATCTGGCTTAGGGCGTCTTCCTTCTTTCCACCTTTTCCTCTCATGATTTTTCTGAACTCACATCACTCATGGCCTTCTGCGGCCCACCAGTTCTCGCAAGAAACTGGACCGACAACCATTGCAGGGAAAAGCTAACACTAAAGAAAGCTACTAAGTTGCTCCCGTCCCATAAACAGGCAGGTGGTTGGTACGTTTTTCATGCCGCATAGAAGCACAACACAAGGTTCTAGTCCTTATGAATCTTTAGTGAGGAGTCTTTCACATTCCCAGTGCGCACACAGCACCATCCAATCAAACCATCCTCACTATCGATTCCAATCACATTTTCTTTCACAAAAAGGGGTTTTGAACATGTTTTTCTCAAATGTGACCATTCAACATTTATCATATAATCTTTAAGCATGGCATGGCCTAAGCATGATAATCTAGGGTAACAGGGGTGCAGGGATATTCAATGTCAAAAGGGGCTTTACAATCATTTAGGTCATATCTAGTCATCTTATTGAAACATAATTCTTATTTGAATCTAAGGCATGCATACACTTGAAAACAGTTAAAACATACTTCATTTCAAAATAGTAGGCGAGACATGATCAAGGGTTTGAGACTTGCCTTGCAGTGACGGGTCTAGCTGTTCAAATGAATCTTCAGGGATCTCCTCTGCTCCTTCAACGTCTGGTTCCACGACGGGTACAAACAACACATACACACTATATAAGCATACAAGCACTAGAAAATAATACGTAAATACATCATGCATGCAGGGGAAATGTTTTAGACAAGGTCACCTGACATTGGTTGAAGAGATGGGTTCAAAGGGCTTGAATGTCGAAGGGCTGACATTCGACTCATGGCTTGACATTGCCCTAAATCGGTTCTAGGTTTGTTTTCTGGAGATGTGATAGTAGGGAATGTTGTAGAAAATGGCTCAAAAGGCTTAGTGGACAAAGTGGCATTTCAATTGCTCAAAAGAAACAAGTCTAAATCATCCAATGCCACAGGTGGACATGCACTGACATAGTGTTTGACATGGCCAGAAACTAGGGCATTGCATAACTTTTGACTCAGGACTCCAATTGATGCACAACTTTGTCTGGGGTTTAGGCATTGATATCAGCTACAAAACTCTCAACAGGCTCAAGGGCTGAAAGTGGCCGGAGGGTGGCCAAATCCGGTGAGCAAACACGGTGGCCTGGACATGAACTGAGCCACTGGACAGCAACCTTGGCATGGCTATAACTTTTGATTCAGGTCGATTCAGAGGTCGGGCTAGTAGACAAAATTGCTCAGGGGGTTGAGATCTATCTAAATGACCAGGTGAGCGAGGCTAGATCGGCCGGGGAGAAATTCCGGCGACCGGCGCTGGAGAAGACAACCTCCAGATTGGGCGTTTCTGTTCTAAAGGGTTTGAGCTCGATTCCTTGCTCAGGGAGTGAGAGGGTGAGGTGAGGGATCTATTTGCGGGGTTGAATCGGCCGGAAAGTGGCCGGAGAAGCTTGCCGACGAGGACCAGCTCACTGGTGGCGCGCAAACTTCGGAAAGGCCATGATCTCTACTCAAATTCAAAATCTAAGCTTACAGGCTTGCTCAATTGGGTGCACTGGTCAATTCCTATCACTGGCACGAAGGTTAATTCGGGCTAAATCGTTAGGCATTGCGGGAACAGGGGTTTTTCGGTTTTCCGGTGATTGCCGGCGTTGAGGTGCGCCGGGGACCAATTGATGGCTATGAAACGTACAGGGGGATGAAAGGAGCTTACTGGTGGTGCTGGTTTGGAGGGGGAAGCTTCGGGCGAAGCTGGCGCCGTTAGCTTCAGGAACTGCTCGCCGGAGAAGATGAACTTCGCGGCGGCGCTGAGGACTCGGTTGCTCTTGGGTGCTAAGGCTAAGGCAAGGAAGCTGTGGGGTGGTGCGAGGCAATGCTGGGCAAGGGAGGGGGCTTATATAGCCGCGGGTGAGGCTCTCGGGAGCAGCAGCAATCGCCGGGGAGATCTTCTTCTGACGCCGGGACGGTCATCGATGCACTTCGGGACGCGGCGGGGCTCTGCCAGAGACGGTGAATCGCGGGGAAACAGGATTTGGTCAGGAGGTGGTGGCGATGATCTTCGGGATGGCGGCCAAGTGGCATAAAGCTCCTGGCAGCAGCAGCAGCAGCAGCACGCGCGCGCGGGGAAGAAGATGGCACGGTGGGGCTTGAGCGCTCCACGGTGGCGGTACAGCTGCGCACGGCTGGTGGCTACGTGGCCGTGAGGTGGCAGCGCGGCGAACTTCGCCGGCGACGAGTTCAATGGCGCGGCAATTTGGCGGTTGCTGGTTGAAAACTTCACAGGGACCTGGTTGTGAACTTTGGACCTATTTGCAACGATTTGGACTGATCTGTGAAGGTTTTGGCTCGGGAGTTTGGGCCTAATTGCAATTCTGAAGATCTGAAGGGCTGATTTGAATTCTGATTTTGCAGATGAGTGCTACTAAATGTCTTGGACTCATCTAGCAGGAAAAATGATGAAATCCGATAACATCTGGTGGTTTTGACAAAATTCGAAAACAGGGTAATTAGGGTAATTAGGGTTTGAACTTTTGTCGAGGCTGAAACTAGGGTTTTGGTCGAGATTCTGGGATTCTTCCAGAAGGGAAAAATGTTCAGAAAAATGAAAGAAAGGTTATCACTTGATCAGATTTGGATTTTGAGGTGATCTGGGACTTTTAGCCTTTTTGGGTTTTCTGAAACTTCTGAAAAGGACTAAATTGAAACACCTTTGGACTGAAATGTGAAAACGATCTGGTCAATGAAGTTTAGCAGCCAACTTTTTAGGTTAAGGTAGTGGCATACCTAAGATCAAGATAGGGTTAAAATATCAGGGTTTCCAAAGAAGTTATGCTGATTCGTAAGCAGAAAAGATAGTCAAAAACTGGGGTGTTACAACCTTCCCTCCTTAGGAATAATCTCGTCCTCGAGATTCCGAATAGTCTGAGAATAGGTAAGGAAAATTCTGACGCAGCTCTTCTTCTCTTTCCCAAGTTGATTCTTCTTCGGTGTGTTTATTCCATTGGACTCTGCAAAATTTTATGGTCCTTGACTTCAATCTCCTTTCACTGACTTCTAACACCTTGACTGGATATTCCTGGTATGTCAGATCCGGTTGAACCTCCATTTCTGTGGGAGACACTTGCTCCGTTGGTTTTCTCAGGCATTTCCTCAGTTGGGATACGTGAAAGACATCATGGACTCCTGCTAACTCAGGCGGTAGCTCTAGTTTGTATGCTACTTCTCCTCGTCTTTCCAAAACCTTGTATGGTCCTACATATCTTGGGCTCAACTTTCCCTTCATCTGGAATCGTCGAACTCCTTTGTAGGGTATTACTTTGAGATATACGTGATCGCCTATCTCGAAGGATAGTTCCCTCCTTCTTCTGTCGGCGTAACTCTTTTGTCGAGACTGGGCCGTTTTCAATCTCTCTTGTATGATCCTCACATGAGCCGTGGCATCCTCCACTAATTGCGGTCCAAGAAATTGCTTCTGTCCCACTTCGGTCCAATATAGTGGCGTACGGCACTTCCTTCCATAAAGTGCTTCATAAGGGGCCATTTGTAGACTCACTTGATAGCTATTGTTGTAGGTAAATTCTGCGTATGGTAGAAATTGTTCCCAAGAATTTTCATAGTCCAAAGCACAAGCTCTCAACATATCTTCTAAAATTTGGTTCACTCTTTCTGTTTGACCTCCAGTTTGCGGGTGGTAAGCTGTACTGAACTTCAACTTCGTTCCTAGGGATTTCTGTAATTCTTCCCAAAATCTTGATACAAATTGTGCTCCTTTGTCTGAGATGATTGTTTTTGGTACTCCATGTAGCGTAACAATCCTGGTAAGATACAGCTCTGCCAGCTTTTGCGTTGTGTACAGCGTCTTTACTGGTAGAAAATGAGCTACTTTCGTCAATCTATCGACTATGACCCATATAGAATCGTATCCTTGTTGGGTTCTTGGTAAACCAACTATGAAATCCATTCCAATCTCATCCCATTTCCATTCCGGGGTTGGTAGGGGTTGCAGCGGTCCTGCAGGTTTCTGGTGTTCTGCTTTCACTCTTTGACAGGTGTCACACGAAGCTATAAACTCGGCAATTTCCTTTTTCATTCCTTTCCACCAAAACCGATCCTTTAGATCCTGATACATCTTTGTACTACCTGGGTGAATAGAGTACGGGGTACAATGGGCTTCTTGCAGTATCATGTTCTTGATTTCCTTATCTCCTGGAACACAGATTCGGTCATGATACCACAAAATTCCTTCTTCGTCCTCACGAAGGTTAATCACATCCTCGTGTTTCATGTCCTCTTTCATCTTCTGAATACTCTGGTCCACTTCCTGAGCTTTTCGGATTTGGTCCTTCAGCTCGCATTTCACTGCCAATGCGGCGACGGTTCCTTGTTCAATGAACTCTAAACTCAACTTCTCGAAGTCTCCAAGCAATTGGGGTGGTATTCCTAAGATCTTTGCTTGATTGCAGTAGGATTTTCTGCTCAAGGCATCGCCACTACATTCGCTTTTCCAGGGTGGTAGTGTATTCCAAGGTCATAATCTTTAATCAGCTCTAGCCATCTTCGCTGTCTCATGTTCAAGTCTTGTTGGGTGAAGATGTATTTCAAACTCTTGTGGTCCGTGTAGATTTCACATCTATTTCCAAGTAGATAGTGTCGCCAAATCTTTAACGCATGAACGACGGCGGCTAACTCCAAGTCGTGAGTTGGATAATTCTCCTCATGTGGTCACAATTGTCTCGATGCATAAGCTACGACTCTTCCTTCTTGCATAAGGACACAACCTAGTCCTTGCTTTGACGCATCGCAGTAGACTTCAAAATCCTTTTTGTTATCCGATAACGTAAGGACAGGTGCGGTTGTTAATATCTTCTTCAACTCCTCAAAGCTCTTTTCACATCCTTCTGTCCAGTCGAATAAAACATCTTTCTTTAGTAGTCTGGTAAGTGGCTTTGTAATCTTGGAGAATCCTTTGACAAATCTCCGGTAATATCCGGCTAATCCTAGGAAACTTCTTACTTCAGTCACTGTCTCCGGTTGTTTCCATTCCATGATAGCCTGAATTTTTTACGGATCCATTGAGATTCCTTTTCTAGAGATAATGTGGCCTAAGAATGAAATTTCTTTTAACCAAAAGGCACACTTATCGAATTTGGCATACAGTCGATGTTCTACTAACTTTTCCAGCACCATCCTAAGATGTTGTGCGTGCTTTTCCTCTGACTCTGAAAAGATGAGGATGTCGTCGACAAACACAATGACAAACTTGTCCAGAAATTCCAAGAGAACCTTGTTCATCAAATTCATGAACACTGCTGGCGCATTCGTTAAACCAAATGGCACTACAGTAAACTCATGCAATCCATATCTTGTTATGAATGCAGTTTTCGGGATATCTTGCTCTCGAATCTTCAGCTGGTGATATCCAGACCTCAGGTCGATCCTTGAGAATATCTTTGCTCCTCTTAGTTGATCAAAGAGATCGTCGATCCTTGGTAAAGGGTACTTGTTCTTGATCGTCATATCGTTTAGCTTCCGGTAGTCGACACAAAGTCGTAGACTGCCATCTTTCTTCTTAGCGAAAAGCACTGGGGCTCCCCAAGGTGAGGAACTTGTTCTAACAAATCCCTTTCTTTCCAATTCTTCCACTTGCTTTCTTAATTCTTCTTGTTCTTCACTTGTCATACGTGCAAACTTTCTTGCATAAGGGGCAGATCCGGGTTTTAATTCGATTGAGAATTCAATGTCCCGATCTGGTGGCATTCCGGGAAGCTCTTCAGGAAAAACTTCTGGATATTCATTCACTATTGGAACTCCCTCAAATGGAACTCCTTCCAAGCTGTTCAAACTATTCACTCGGTTGTTCACTATTGATCTCTCTGCGTGGAGTGTGACTTGTTTTCCTTCAGCATTCGTCAGGGTTATTGCCTTCTTTTCACAGTCCATCTGGCCTTTATGCTTGGCTAGCCAGTCCATTCCGAGAATGACGTCTAGTCCTTGAAGGTCCAAAACTAGCAGGTTTGCTAGGAATCCTAGATTGCCAATACTAAAGGCGATATTTCTACAGATAGAGTTGACAGGCATTCGAGCTCCAGGGGATTGAATTAAAATAGGGAACTCTAATGCAGAAACTGGCAACTTATTTCTGAGCACGAAGGGTCTCGACACAAATGAATGAGTAGCACCAGGGTCAAATAATGCAACTGAAAGTTCAGAGTGGATAAAGATCCTACCGATTACGACGTCTGATGCTTCTCCTGCTTCAACGGCGAATGCATAGTTAAGTCTTCCGCGACCTGCAGCAGGTACTCCTCTTCCTCGGCCATTTTGAAACCTTCCTCCTCTGGAGGGTGGAGCATTCCTGGTGAAGCCTTGGGCTGGAACAGAGAGTCTTGCAGCTTGCATACGAGCGACATTAGATGGAAGGTGTTGCAGTGGACAAGTGTTCCTACGATGTCCCTTCCTTCCGCAGTGAAAGCACTCCTCGTTCTTAAGGGGGCAATCCCTCAAGAGGTGATTTCCTCTACATCCAGCACATTGAGCTATTGCAGTAGGCACAGGCCTTTGGGGTCTCTGAGGTGGTCTGAAGGCTGGTCGGAAAGTTGGCATCGGTCTCCCTCGACTAGCACTTCCTTGGTAAGAGTTGGGCAAAGCCTTCCTCTTTCGGTCTTCTTCAATTATTCCTCTTTTCTCTTCCATCTTAAGTAGTCGGTTTATTAGGACGTGGAAGTCTGTGAACTCGTGGGATGACAGTTGGTATTGCAGGGAATTCTGTAGTCCTTCACAAAATCTATCAATCTTCCTTTCCTCTGTCGCTATATCTTCAGGTGCGTATCTTGCCAGTTGAATAAATTCATGCAGGTACTGTTTCACGGTCTTACTCCCTTGTCGCAGATTTACGAATTCTCGGCGCTTTGCCTGGACAACGCCTTTTGGGACGTGGTATCTATGGAATTCCTCCTTGAACTCATTCCAGGTGATCGAATCTCTGTTGGTGTGCACGGTCTGGTAATTCTCCCACCAAGCAGCAGCAGGTCCAGCCAGTTGGTTCGATCCGTACAAGAGCTTTTCCTCATCACTGCATCTGACGGTATTCAACTTTCTTTCCACATCTCGGAGCCAGTCGTCTGCCACGATGGGGTCTTCTGTGCTTGAGAAAGTCGGGGGTCGCGTCTTTTGAAAATCAGTTAACTTTGCACCCATCACGGGTCCTTCAGTTTGTCCGGATGCAATATGCTGCATCAGCTGTCCCAAGATTTGGTTCTGCACAGCCGCTGACTCTTGACGATTGCGCTCCATCCATAGCAGCACATCGTTGATGTCACCTCCCTGTGGCATCGTCGAAGATCCTGGTCTATCGGGGTCTGTGCGGCCTCTTGCTCCGGGTGTAGCTCCTGTATTGTTGGGGTTTTCCCCTAGCCCTCCTTCCTGGGGTCTCGCGCGTGTGTTAACCATCCTACTCAAACAGGAGGTTAAGAATAGAAACATTGATTCGGAAAGAATCGTTCACAGGGATGCTAGCAGAATGCTGGCATTAACTCAAGAAGTAAGAATAAGGATATGCAAAATGACTTTTCCATAAACCAATTTTTCAAAAGATACAAAGCTTCTAGCCTCATTGGCTTACAGAGCTCCTCTAGCAACCAGCATACATCAACCATACTAAAACAACTACAACAAAAGGAAATCTAGCGTCTGCTGGGCTAGGCACAAAAGGTCGAAAGTCTGCAGTCACTCCTCAGCATCATCAGAAGAATCACAAGGCTCAACCTCCTCGGGATCCTCCTCCTCATCGTCATCAGCATCCATCGGGTCATCCTCCTCGTTGTCGTCGATGTTGATAGGCTCCTTCCCTTTTCCTTCGGGGGTCTTCTTCTTCTGTGCGGTGCAAGGAAGCTCGATTGCTTGACCGTTGATGACTATGCCACGCGACGCAGGCATGAAACCACTGAGATACTCCTTCGAGTTTCCTACCTTCTTGCGAGCGGTGATCCTCAACTTTGGGCGACTCTTCTTGGTTACCGACTCTGCAGCTTCAAGGTCCTTTTCTCCACTTGATTCAGCCATTTCTTGAATTTGTCTTTCTTTTTCTCGGAGACTTGCACGAGCCCTAATAAGCATGCCCTCAAGGTAGTGGCGATCATCGCGAACACGCTCGTAGTCTCGAAATAGGCGGGTGTATGCAATCTCCGAAGCGCGAACGACGTCTCGAGTCTTCGTCAGGATAGCGTCCTCTTGGTCGCTGGACGGAAGAACAACTCGGTACTCCGATCCGGGGACCTGGTAAGGCACGAAGCGGTAAGGGGAATCAGAAAGGTAGTCGCTGTACATCTGCCGGACGGAACCTACAGCATGACGGGCAGCGTCCAAGATAGCATCCTCCTCTTCTTCTCTACGGGCTTGGCGTCTAACTGAGCCTCTCCCATGCTCGGGGATCTCGTAGACAATCACCGAGGCCCGACAACCTATGGGTCGTCCATTTATCTCATCTTGCCAGACGCAATATACCGGTCTCTGACTGTCCCGTGCTCCAAGGAATTGCAGCATCATCCACAGCAACAGTGCCCACGATCCGAGCTCGTTTCCATGAAGGTATCTCCTATCGAAAGCCATCTGAAGACAGAACAAAAGGCATCTATAAGAGAAGTCCAAAATCTTTTTCCAAAGATCAAAATAACATTTTTCTTAAGGAAAATAGGTTTTCGTAAACAAATTTTGACAAAGAACTAGCGAACTTTTCTTCTAGGGACGCCAAATTCTATCTAAGGGTTACGACCTACAGTCGAGTCTTCTGCTCTGATACCAAGTTCTGTGGGACCCTCATTTGAGGATTCCAGTGGCAATCGCCCAGGTGGATTGCACTCAGAAAAGGCACATTGCAGCTCACAACAACAAGATGCATTATATAAAAATGCGAGTAATTAAAAACAAGTGCTGATCACAAGGACCAACATTACAATAACTTAGCGCCGAAATGACGCATTTAATTGTTAATACAAATTAAGGAGTTTTCGACACAAAGGTCGGCACAAAATAAAACAGCAACGATAAACAAAAGGACTTCTTCAGTCTTCTTTCTCTGCAGCGGCGGTATTGCTTGGGCCTTCTCCACATCGAACTCCACCTTGGTGCATAACCCTTTAACCAGATGGGTCCTCAGTTTCTTCTTCTTGTTCCACATTGGGTTCAAGACCATAAGATTCAGGGTCGGCGAATCCTTCCTCTAAATTTGTTTGTAAAAGCAAGGGTGAGCACATCGTCCACATGGTGCTCAACAAGTCCCAAGTAACAATGCATGTATATATAGATGAGGGGGAAATTTCTCAAAGAACAGCTCTTTGGCTCTGTATATAAACATATAATAGATTTTCACATGCAGCTTTAAAGAAAGGTCTTTATTTCCGAAAGCGGGGCTTTTGAAATCCTAAGCTAGATTTTCAGAAATGTTGTGTGTGGCGGTCTTTCATGAGTCACCACTTTACTCAGATTTTGTGAAAAACTTCCAAAAGCTACTTGTGCTGCATCGACGTGAATAGAATTCACAGCGCGCAGACTCCATGATCTGGGAGCTCAGAGTATCCGATACTTTTTAAACTTTGCAAAGGTGTACCACCTTAATCCACCAATCATTCGGCTTTCAAGTCGGATCAGCTTCATACGACTTTTACGCATGTGACAAGGCCGAGATGACACAACAATTTACAGTCCTAGTATTAACTATTTCCCTGCCCGGTAAATAGACAGTTAAGTCTCAAGTACCGTTGTGGGTCCTCCCCACTGCCTTACTTCCTAGCCTGGGCCTATGTTCTCGCAAGACACATAGCCTCTCTTGATTACAGTCGCGCACGACTTAATCTGGCTTAGGGCGTCTTCCTTCTTTCCACCTTTTCCTCTCATGATTTTTCTGAACTCACATCACTCATGGCCTTCTGCGGCCCACCAGTTCTCGCAAGAAACTGGACCGATAACCATTGCAGGGAAAAGCTAACACTAAAGAAAGCTACTAAGTTGCGCTCGTCCCATAAACAGGCAGGTGGTTGGTACATTTTTCATGCCGCATAGAAGCACAACACAAGGTTCTAGTCCTTATGAATCTTTAGTGAGGAGTCTTTCACATTCCCAGTGCGCACACAGCACCATCCAATCAAACCATCCTCACTATCGATTCCAATCACATTTTCTTTCACAAAAAGGGGTTTTGAACATGTTTTTCTCAAATGTGACCATTCAACATTTATCATATAATCTTTAAGCATGGCATGGCCTAAGCATGATAATCTAGGGTAACAGGGGTGCAGGGATATTCAATGTCAAAAGGGGCTTTACAATCATTTAGGTCATATCTAGTCATCTTATTGAAACATAATTCTTATTTGAATCTAAGGCATGCATACACTTGAAAACAGTTAAAACATACTTCATTTCAAAATAGTAGGCGAGACATGATCAAGGGTTTGAGACTTGCCTTGCAGTGACGGGTCTAGCTGTTCAAATGAATCTTCAGGGATCTCCTCTGCTCCTTCAACGTCTGGTTCCACGACGGGTACAAACAACACATACACACTATATAAGCATACAAGCACTAGAAAATAATACGTAAATACATCATGCATGCAGGGGAAATGGTTTAGACAAGGTCACTTGACATTGGTTGAAGAGATGGGTTCAAAGGGCTTGAATGTCGAAGGGCTGACATTCGACTCATGGCTTGACATTGCCCTAAATCGGTTCTAGGTTTGTTTTCTGGAGATGTGATAGTAGGGAATGTTGTAGAAAATGGCTCAAAAGGCTTAGTGGACAAAGTGGCATTTCAATTGCTCAAAAGAAACAAGTCTAAATCATCCAATGCCACAGGTGGACATGCACTGACATAGTGTTTGACATGGCCAGAAACTAGGGCATTGCATAACTTTTGACTCAGGACTCCAATTGATGCACAACTTTGTCTGGGGTTTAGGCATTGATATCAGCTACAAAACTCTCAACAGGCTCAAGGGCTGAAAGTGGCCGGAGGGTGGCCAAATCCGGTGAGCAAACACGGTGGCCTGGACATGAACTGAGCCACTGGACAGCAACCTTGGCATGGCTATAACTTTTGATTCAGGTCGATTCAGAGGTCGGGCTAGTAGACAAAATTGCTCAGGGGGTTGAGATCTATCTAAATGACCAGGTGAGCGAGGCTAGATCGGCCGGGGAGAAATTCCGGCGACCGGCGCTGGAGAAGACAACCTCCAGATTGGGCGTTTCTGTTCTAAAGGGTTTGAGCTCAATTCCTTGCTCACGGAGTGAGAGGGTGAGGTGAGGGATCTATTTGCGGGGTTGAATCGGCCGGAAAGTGGCCGGAGAAGCTTGGCGACGAGGACCAGCTCACTGGTGGCGCGCAAACTTCGGAAAGGCCATGATCTCTGCTCAAATTCAAAATCTAAGCTTACAGGCTTGCTCAATTGGGTGCACTGGTCAATTCCTATCACTGGCACGAAGGTTAATTCGGGCTAAATCGTTAGGCATTGCGGGAACAGGGGTTTTTCGGTTTTCCGGTGATTGCCGGCGTTGAGGTGCGCCGGGGACCAATTGATGGCTATGAAACGTACAGGGGGATGAAAGGAGCTTACTGGTGGTGCTGGTTTGGAGGGGGAAGCTTCGGGCGAAGCTGGCGCCGTTAGCTTCAGGAACTGCTCGCCGGAGAAGATGAACTTCGCGGCGGCGCTGAGGACTCGGTTGCTCTCGGGTGCTAAGGCTAAGGCAAGGAAGCTGTGGGGTGGTGCGAGGCAATGCTGGGCAAGGGAGGGGGCTTATATAGCCGCGGGTGAGGCTCTCGGGAGCAGCAGCAATCGCCGGGGAGATCTTCTTCTGACGCCGGGACGGTCATCGATGCACTTCGGGACGCGGCGGGGCTCTGCCAGAGACGGTGAATCGCGGGGAAACAGGATTTGGTCAGGAGGTGGTGGCGATGATCTTCGGGATGGCGGCCAAGTGGCATAAAGCTCCTGGCAGCAGCAGCAGCAGCAGCACGCGCGCGCGGGGAAGAAGATGGCACGGTGGGGCTTGAGCGCTCCACGGTGGCGGTACAGCTGCGCACGGCTGGTGGCTACGTGGCCGTGAGGTGGCAGCGCGGCGAACTTCGCCGGCGACGAGTTCAACGGCGCGGCAATTTGGCGGTTGCTGGTTGAAAACTTCACAGGGACCTGGTTGTGAACTTTGGACCTATTTGCAACGATTTGGACTGATCTGTGAAGGTTTTGGCTCGGGAGTTTGGGCCTAATTGCAATTCTGAAGATCTGAAGGGCTGATTTGAATTCTGATTTTGCAGGTGAGTGCTACTAAATGTCTTGGACTCATCTAGCAGGAAAAATGATGAAATCCGATAACATCTGGTGGTTTTGACAAAATTCGAAAACAGGGTAATTAGGGTAATTAGGGTTTGAACTTTTGTCGAGGCTGAAACTAGGGTTTTGGTCGAGATTCTGGGATTCTTCCAGAAGGGAAAAATGTTTAGAAAAATGAAAGAAAGGTTATCACTTGATCAGATTTGGATTTTGAGGTGATCTGGGACTTTTATCCTTTTTGGGTTTTCTGAAACTTCTGAAAAGGACTAAATTGAAACACCTTTGGACTGAAATGTGAAAACGATCTGGTCAATGAAGTTTAGCAGCCAACTTTTTAGGTTAAGGTAGTGGCATACCTAAGATCAAGATAGGGTTAAAATATCAGGGTTTCCAAAGAAGTTATGCTGATTCGTAAGCAGAAAAGATAGTCAAAAACTGGGGTGTTACAGTTTGTTCATGGTATTTTGGGTAAAGCCATGTCGGCATCTTCCTCGGCTGATACTAGTGATTCGGCGAGGGTGAACGTAGATGGCGCTGCCTCGTCCCAACGCAAGAGGAAGGCGCGAGGCGCGACGATGTTGGGTCGTTTGGCCAAACGCGCGGATCTTTCCTGTGAGTTTAACCAGTTCGGGAGACCGATCGGGAAGAACGCCGGGCACTATGCTGCATATGTTGGCTTGTTGGCGAAGGAAAGGGTGAAGATCAACGTCCAGAGCTGGAAGGACGTCAAGGCTGACGAGAGGGATAGGCTGTGGGCGGAAGTGAAGGTAAAATTAATCAAAATCACTGAACTCTTGAGTAATCACATTCCCTTGGTTTATCCTAGAGATTAGGTAAGTCCTACTTATATGGACCATTTGAAACAGGCCAAGTGGAACATCCCGGACGATGGTCCCAAGATAGCTTGCTTGAAGGACATGAACAACACGTGAACATCCTTCAAGAGCGTCCTCGTCAGTACCTTCCTCGCTAAAGGCGAATCTCCATGCGAGAAGTACCCCTTCATAACAGAGGAGGTATGGGAGCAATTCGCCCAACAGAAGGGGACTCCTGAGTTCAAGGTATGAATGGTTCCTTTGCTTGGTTACACCATTATATGCAGTAAGCAGTGGTGCATTAATTTTCTTGTTTCTGGTACGAAGGCCCTCAGCGAGAAGAACAGGGCAATCCAGAGGAGGAACGACCACCCACATCGGCTCGGCTCTCGCGGCTATGCGGGGAAGGAGGAGCAGTGGAAGAAGGCTGAAGACGAGGCGTCGCATTTCGTCGACTCCCCTGACCTACCACTCTCCGAGATCCGTGATCAGCGATGCAAGCGCTGGTGGCTGGCCAGAGGGACCGTGTCGGCCACGGGGACTGTGGCGTTCCCAAACCCCAGGGACGTCGAGGTCGTGCAGCGACTCGTAAGTTGGCTAACTATGATCACTAGTGTGCGCACAAGTTTGTATATATTTCTTCCTCACAATAGAGAGCTTTCAATGTAACAGATCTCTTGCTCGAAGGAGGCGACCGAGGGATTGTTCAGTCCCCATAGGGAGAACGACATCCTTACCCGGGCTCTAGGGAACAAGGAGCATCCAGGGCGGACGCGAACCGTGGGGGCTGTGGTGCCATGGAAGGAAGGCTTCTCAGAGCCCGGGCAAAAGGCGAAGAAGCCTGGCAGCTGGAAGGAAAGGGAAGTGGAGCTATCTCAGAAGATACGGGCAGATGTGACTGCACAATTCGCGGACATGTTCGCTCAAATGAATGAGAAATATGAACGCCTCAGCCGAGTTGTGCAGTCCAAGGGTTTAGATCCAGCTGCCGAGGTCGACGCTGCCAGGCCGAGTAGTGTTGGCTCGAAGGTTCACGTGGATCCGGTGGACCTGATCGAGGTATTGCAACTCTTGAGCTATATATGCAGTTCGGCTGATGCCACTCCCGTTACGTTAGAATTGTTTCGCTAACCTGTTATAATTGTTGCAAATTACAGAAGTCGGAGAGCTGTAGCCTATTGATCAACATAGGCGACAAACCTGTTGCGGTTGCAAACGGGGTCGTATACCAGTCTTGGGAGGATGTCCGGATCCACTGCGTACCTCTGGAGCCTGGATTCGCAAAGGTACAGGTGGACATGGCCCTCCCGGGCTACAGCTCTTTTCCGTTGCCCGTCCCAACGGACGAAATGCGGACAATTGGCGAGGCATTGGGCTCGTACATACAGTGGCCCAAGAAGGGTGTTAGACTACAGGAGGTAAACCCTAGCCATTCTAGCTTACAACTCAGTTAATATACTCAATTTGCAAAATCTAATTTAAGCGTTTGTACTTAAAGTGGACGATGGATACCAGCACACTTCCTGAGGACACCACCCCCGCCACAACGCATGAGCGAACTCCTTCGGCCCCCATGCCTCCTCCGACAGCCTCAAACCCTTCGCCATCAAATGAGGCCGACGGCACCACACCCCAACCTTCGAAGGTATGCACTCGCTCCCCGCCCAAAGGCAAGGGCAAGGCCAAAGGCAAGGCCAAACAAAGCCAGCCGGGTACGTTCAAGAACGGGTCCCCACTCGTGTCGGAGTACCTTCTGCGCAATATGGATCAAATAACCAGAAGTCTCCACGAGTGGTACCTGACCCGGTCTAGGCGCCACATCAACTTCTTGGTTCACTTCAGGCCAGCCCATTTTCACCGTGAGCCCGGGAGCATATCGGTGGCCCACGAGGATTTGTTCGACCTCCTCAACTGGCGGGAGCTTGATATGTCCATCATACGGACTGAAGTCCTGTGAGTGTGCTGTTGTCTGAAGTTATCACAGTTCGTTTCATAAATCTAATCACTTTTTGTATGCACTACTTACTAATGTCTACTTTGCATCCAGGTGCATGTATAGGCAAGCGTCGATGAGGGCATGTGACAAGGTGGGTTTCCTCGACCCAGAGAAAATAAGCCTCACGATGCTAGAGCACGACCAAGCACATGCGGAGGAATACATATCAAGGGCACTACTAGCGCAGCAGGACCGAGAGTTCATCCTTGCGCCGTACCACCAAAGGTTAGTGCATTTCCTACTAATTTAACTCATTCTTGTATGTTACGCCTAACATATGTATGAAACGGTTCGCTTATATATGCAATGTAGGGGCCACTGGGTCCTCGCCGTCATTTGCCCATGGATAAATGAGGTCTATTACCTCGATTCAATGAGCGACAAGGTGGCGCATGTTTTCACCCTCACATGGCACATAGACGCGTAAGTAACATAGTTGTCTTAAATTTTTCTCTGACTAGCTAATTAATGATAAGATATTAATCGGCAATGCTAAATTAAATACAGGGCTTTCAAAAATTATGCTAGTGCTAGAGGGAGGCATGACGCGTCGAAGGGCACAACAATTTCTTGGAAAGAATATGAGGTAATTAATAAGGATGGAAGTACTCATGATGAGTCTTTTAATTTAAGCTTAATTAGTTCTTTCGAGTTAATGTGGGTTTATGTCTTTGCATATGCAATTTTTTCAGTGCCATCAGCAGCCACAATCGTGGGAATGTGGCTTCTATGTCATGAGATTCATGTATGACCTGATCAGGAGAAACTTTGCCCAATTCCCTAAGGTAACCATTTTTCCTGACTCAAAGTCGAACTTTAATTGGATGTGACGTACGATCCTAACTTCATACACGCATATATGCAGAGCACCATGTTGAAAGAGCAATATGAGTTGCCTCAATTGAAGGAGCTGCGAACAATTTGGGCTCAATATGTCATGGAAGAAGTGGCTATCAACGATCGATAGTAACTGATTTGTGTTGATTGCTGTATTTGTGAATATATATTGAATGTGTTGATTGCTGTATTTGTGAATAAACTCAATATGTGAATAGATTCATTGATGTATTTGTGAATAAACTCGATCAATATGTGCATAAATTCAATCTGTCCAATTTGTGAACAATATGTGAATATGTGAATATTGCTGAATTAGTGTATTTGTGAACAAATTGATCAATATGTGAATATTGCTGAATATTTGTAAATATTGATGTATTTGTGAATGATCCAATGTATCTCTGTATAGCTGTATGTATATGTGTATGATTCCAGTACTAACCGTGCCAGTACATAACCGATAGGAAAAACTAATATTACTATCGGTTATATAACACAACCGATAGAATAAATATTACATTACTATCGGTTCAGATGCAACAACCGATAGAATAAAGTTTTCAGTACTAAACGTGTCTACAAATTATTATCGGTTATATACTACAACCGATAGAATAAATATATCAGTGCTATCGGTTCATATACAACAACCGATAGAATAAAGTTTTCAGTTCTAAACGTGTCTACAGAATACTATCGGTTATATAATATAACCGATAGAATAAAGTTTCCCGTACTAACTGTGTCCAGACAATACTATCGGTTTAGATCATACCCGATAGAAAAAAATATTAACATTACTATCGGTTTAGATCCTAGCCGATAGAAAAATACTAAACAATACTATCGGTTTATATACGAGCCGATAGAAAAAATGTATATAATACTATCAGTTTAAATTTGAGCCGATAGAAGAAATAGTCGATAGCGATTAGTGAACGTTGGGAATGTAGGTGTTTTACTAACGGTTTTTGAACCGATAGAAGTGTTCTGCTCCTCTACTATCGTGCCGACCACTATCGGTAAGAGAACCGATAGTAGAGTGGATTTTTAACCAATAGTGAAAAGCATTTCTGTAGTAGTGTCACCTCTTATTGTAGATTCTTTGCACGACGTCAAGTGATCGGTCCATTGTATTCTTGATCAGATCTTTGGTCTACATGCAAAGGTGCAAGACGTGCTGGGATGACCTCATCATCCTCCCCCTCTTGACAAGGAGTCGTCCTCGACTCTGATTCTTCCGAGCCAAAGAACGGTGTGAGATCAGCAACATTGAATGTCGTGCTAACACCAGTCTCCAGGAAGCTCAATCTTGTATGCATTGTCATTGACTTTGGCCAAAACTTTGAATGGCCCATCTCCTCGTGGCATCAGCTTTGATTTGTGTTTCTCAGGAAAACGCTCCTTGCGTAGATGTATCCAAACTAAGTCGCCGGGTTTGAATATCATCTTCTTTCTGTTCTTGTTTGCCTTCTCAGCATAGTACTTGGTTTTCTTCTCGATTTCTTCCTTCGTCTTCTCATGTATCTTCTTTATATATGCAGCACGCTGAGAGGCTTCCATGTTACTCCTTTCTTGCAATGGCAGCGGCAACAAATCTATAGGAGCAATTGGTTTGAATCCATAAACAACTTCAAAAGGACACATGTTGGTAGTGGAGTGGATAGCCCTGTTATAAGCAAATTCCACATGCGGCAAGCATTCTTCCCACTCTTTCAAGTTCTTCTTGATCATTGTCCGCAGCAACATGGAGAGTGTCCTATTCACCACTTCTATTTGTCCATCTGTTTGCGGATGACAAGTTGTCAAAAACAGCAACTTCGATCCAAGCTTTGCCCATAACGTCTTCCAAAAGTAACTCATGAACTTTGCATCACGATTGGAAACAATTGTTCTTGGCATGCCATGAAATCTCACAATTTCCCTAAAAAATAAAGAGGCTACATGGGAAGCATCATCGCTTTTATGACACGGTATAAAATGTGACATCTTGGAAAATCTATCAACCACTACAAAAATGGAATCCATCCTCCTCTTTGTCCTAGGTAAACCCAAAACAAAGTCCATGCTAATGTCTTCCCAAGGTACACTAGGAACAGGTAATGGAGTATATAAACCATGGGATTTCAGTTTTGACTTAGCTTTGTGGCAAGTGTTGCAGCGTTGCACATATCTCTCCACGTCCCTTCTCATCTTTTGTAATGTCAATTTCAGCAAGGAGTGAAGTCACCTCTTGTTGTAGATTCTTTGCACGACGTCGAGTGATCGGTCCATGTGTTAGCACGACATTCAATGTTGCTGATCTCACACCGTTCTTTGGCTCGGAAGAATCAAAGTCGAGGATGACTCCTTGTCAAGAGGGGGAGGATGATGAGGTCATCCCAGCACGTCTTGCACCTTCGCATGTAGACCAAAGATCTGATCAAGAATACAATGGACCGATCACTCGATGTCGTGCAAAGAATCTACAACAAGAGGTGACTTCACTCCTTGCTGAAATTGACATTACAAATGATGCGAATTTTATACTACCTAAAAGTTCTACACTTTTGCTACTTAGGTTCACATACGAGGAGATAGAAGATGGTCCAGCTAAGAAGGCCTACGTGGAGGACATGGAGGATAAGGAAGATTGTGTGGAGGCAAACATGGGTGCTGCCCAAAGTTGAGACGTGTCACGTGACAAGTACTGCAACTTTCACAAGTCGTACGACCCAATATTTTGATGTTTCTGGATGTATAATGCACATGGATGGAAAGCTTATCGAGTCTACTTTCCAACGCAACAAACGGCTCGTATTTTGGACTTCCCAATTAGGAGTAATCACCATTTTAGTGCTGGCTGCACAGAAGTCAAACAGCCGCGCGCAAATTACTTCGTGGTGACCTTTCAGCTAGCTTATCTTCAGAGTCTTAAGAGTCTTTTCACACCTAACTAGAAGGGTTGTTCTCTAGTATGAATATCCAATATGTATTGTGTTAAGGGGAATTATTTTTGGAGAAGCAAATACCAATCTCTTTTGTTCAGCTGTGTGCTAACAATTTCCGAGAGTGATCTCTACCCCTTTGCTCTTGTGATTTCCTCGCGAAATTACAGAAGCGGTCGCATCATCGACTCCCAATCGGTGCTCCTGCTCTGTTTGATTGGAGGTTGTGTTGGTTGGTTTCATAAGAGTGTGGTTGGACGAATCCTCGATTCAGGTTGCCGTATTGCGACGGTGGTTGGCTTCGAGTTTTATTTGTCAGGTTGCACTAGTTATCTTGGCTGTTTTCAGTAAGTTATCGTGTTCGTGATCCTAGCATGAGCTTCCTGGCTTACATTCACAGGAGTTGACCATTCCTTGATTGCTTTCACCTTTGACTCATCAAATTGAATTCCATGACCTGAAACAACAAAGCCAAGAAACACAACTTGTTCTGTACAAAATGTGCACTTCTCTTGGTTAGCAAACAATTTCTCCTTTCTAAGCACATCCAAAACTTGTTGAATATGATCAATATGCTCCTCAAATGTCTTACTGTAAATTAAGATGTCATCAAAATAAACAACAACAAATTTTCCTATGAATACTCTCAAAACATGATTCATCAATCTCATGAATGTACTAGGTGCATTTGTCAAACCGAAAGGCATAACTAACCATTCATACAATCCAAATTTTGTTTTGAAAGCAGTTTTCCACTCATCTCCAACTTTCATTCTTATTTGATGGTAACCACTTCTCAAATCAATTTTAGAAAATATCATAGAACCACTCAATTCATCAAGCATATCATCAAGCCTAGGAATAGGATGACGATAACGAACAGTTATGTTATTGATGGCCCTACAATCAACACACATTCTCCAAGAACCATCTTTTTTTGGCACCAAGATCACAGGGACAGCACATGGACTTAAACTCTCTCGCACATAACCTTTATCTAAAAGTGCTTGCACTTGCCTTTGTATTTCCTTGGTTTCTTCAGGGTTGATGCGGTATGGTGGCCGATTAGGTAGTGCAGCTCCCGGAATGAGATCAATTTGGTGCTCAATACCACGCAAAGGAGGAAGTCCAGCAGGTGATTCTTCTGGAAAAATATCTTAGTAATCCTGCAAAAGATGAGACATAGCACTAGGAAGAGATGTTATGTCATTAGCTGAAAGCAATGTGTCTTTGTACACAAGTACAATGAGTACTTGGTCTGGGTGATTCCTCACATCTCTCATTTCAGATTTGGTGGCTATCATGACTAAATTCTCTCCCTCTATCTTCTTTTTCCCTTTCATATTTGGCTTGTGGCGCTCACTCACTGATTTGTGGAGGGCATTCATATTCTTTTGCTATTTTTCACTCTCACTAATCACCTTCACTTCTGAATTCTTTTGCAAATGTTCAGCCATGATTTGTTGAGGCGTCATAGGTTTAAGAACCAAGTCCTTTCCCTTCCACTTGATTGTGAAATTGTTTGTGCGGCCACAATGTTGGGATGAACGATCATATTTCCATGGCCTTCCTAACAGCAGATGACACACTGTCATGGGTGCCACATCACATTCCACGTTGTCAACATATTCACCAATCTTGAATGATACTTTCACTCTGTGTGCAATCTTGATGGAACCAAAATCATTCAACCATTGCACATGATATGGGTGAGGATGTCGCAGCAGCTTCAATCCAAGCTTTTCAACCATCTCTTTGCTTGCAAGATTATGGCAGCTTCCACCATCAATGATCACCTTGCATATCTTGTCTTCAACTTTGGCTCTTGTTTGAAAGAGATTATGGCGCTGTCCATTTTCAGCTTCTTTCAGCTGCACACTCAAGATTTGAGTGACTACAAGAGCAGTCCCTCTCTCAAATTCACAATATTTTTCACCATCATTTTCTTGTGCTTCTTCTAATGGTGTTTCATCAGCATCTTGTTCTTCTTCACTTGCTGATTCATACTCCCCTAGGTCATTAACAAGTACCACACGGTTGTTTGGACACTCCTTGATAACATGAGCATGGTCTCCACACTTGAAGCACTGAATTTGGCTACTTCGGGCTGTAGAACTGATTGATGAGGTTGCTGATGAAGCGGGTTTCGTTGCACTTGGAGCAGCTGTGGTTTTGCTGCTGAAATCTCCTTGAGTATTAGAGCGTGTACCACCATTTGCACTTGTGGTCGTAGCTCGGCCTTCAGCAAACCTTGGGGTAAACTTGTTTCCATTTGTTGTCACCTTTGTACCGAATGAACCAGCTCCACTTGACTTAGTATCTTGCTGCAATTGATGCTCAGCCTTAGTAGCTTGGTGTACCAATTCAATAAGTGTGCGATATGGCTGAAATTCAACAATTCGTTGAATGTTGAGATGCAATCCCGACATGAAGCGTGCAATAGTTTTCTCTTCATCTTCGACTACATTGGCCCTGATCATAGCCTTCTCCATTTCTTTATAATATCCTTCAACTGAGAGACTTCCTTGATTCAAATTCTGCAGCTTGTTAAAAAGATCACGACTGTGATGCTTAGGGACAAATCTCGCTCGCATTTCCCGTTTCATTTCAGCCCAGGTAGCAACAACACCTTCTCCAACGTCTTCTCGCTCATTCAAGACTTGTTCCCACCAGATTAGGGCATAATCTTCAAACTCAAGAGCAGCCATTGCTATCTTCTTCTCTTTAGAGTAGTTATGCAAGCGAAAAATCCTATCAACCTTCAACTCCCATGAGAGATAGGCTTCAGTATCAGATTCACCATTAAATTTTGGCATGGTGAATTTTAGCTTACCAAACCTCTCCTCCTCAGCCTGACGACATTGGTTATGGCCTCGACGGCGATTACCATTATTTTGGGGCTGGTAGGGGTCATCTTCCTCTGATGCATCTTCAAATTCAGCAGCGTTTTCATTTCGTTGGCCGCGACCTCTTCCTCTTCCACGACCAAAATCTTCTTCCCCATTCCCACGACCTGGACCTGGGGGTCTCATGGCTCGGGCAGTAGCTCGATCTCTTCGTGCTCGCGGTGGTATTGGAGGTTGGCAGCAACTTCGTCATCATTTTCATCTACTTCTTCATCTTGGTTAGCTGTACTGTTGGCACCACGTCCTTGATCTCGAAGCTGAGCTAGAAGAGCTTGAAGATCTTGGGACATTCTCTCTTGTCTCTCCTCCAATCTTTGTCTCAGCTCATTGAATTGTGCCATTGTGACACAATCATCAATCTCTGGTTCTTTGGACATCCTTTATGCACTGTTAGTGAACACGAGCAGCAAGTACATGTATGAAAATTAATTTGTGGATCTCTCAACCTCACCTTCTCTTACCAACTGAAGCTCTTATGCTTTCCCTGAAAATTACAGAAGTATATGTGTGGTGGTGAGTGATGGTTAGACGAATACATGACCAGCATTCTGTCTACGATGGTTTCTTTGTGGAGCTTGGTAGGGAATGATGCACAAATAACAATCTGAATTTCAGATATTGTAAAGCTAAGTAACAATCCAAACTAGTAGCCCAATGTCTAGCACTGATCACAAGTTAGGAATGATGTATATGAGTGATGAGGATTGACACCCGAGTCAGATTCAAATAAGTGCACGACTGGTTCAGGATAGATTCGAGCCTGACACGTGCCTGGCGGCGCGAACTCAAGTTATTCTGAGAAGTGCCAGCCCGAGGTCGCAGGCTTTACGCGATCAGATCGCTATTAGTGCGCGGTCAGGAGTTCGTATGCTGTGCGCGGACAGATGGCTGAAGATGTTGCGCGGTCAGCCAACATCGCGCGGTCAGAACTCTTTCGACCAGGGAACGTGGGATTCATCTGTCCCTGTAACAGGAATATCCCAAGTATCCCGAAGATTCTTCCACGTAGGGGAACAACCGTCAGGAGGTTAATACATGCAGTTATCTACGAATAACATGTGTTAAACCTGTGTGGAGGTTAAGAGCGGTTCTCTAAACCGCATCCAAGCAACCGTTTGATTCCGTTACGACTTGGCGCCCTTTCAGTCAGTATAAAAGGGCAACATGGTGCATCAAACAGGGGATCGAAGGATCACGATATACAACACATCTCACTCGAAGAATCAAACAGCCAAGACTACGGCTTAGATTAGATAGCTTCCATAAGCCTTCCAGGCTTCATCTTGTACAAATTAGATAGGGAAAAATCTTCGCCTGTGAAGATCTTTCCGTCACTCTGTAACTCTTTACTACACATAGTGCAATCCCAACAGGACGTAGGGCTATTACTCCCACCATCGAGGGCACGAACCTGTATAAACTTCTCTGTGCTCCAGTTCTCCATAATTCTACATACCTTCCCGGAGGGATACCCTGAAAGGTCTTACAAACTACAAATTCTGCATAAGTTCGGCTAAGAACCCCGAGTCCGAATCGTCGACAGCTGGCGCCCACCGTGGGGTCTTTCTCAAGGCGTCCTAATTTTCATCCGGAGGATCGCTGAAATATGGCTGGAGTATATGATTCTGAGAACGATTTTGATCTCGAGGATTATGCTCACATTCCAATGCCTTCTCCAAGCGATCCTGTTCCGATGGAGGAAGTTGGAGGCAAAAATCTTCCAGAGGTCGAATCGTCTCTCCAGGTCATGTCCATCGACCAGGGAGCGACTAGCGCAAGGTCAGAACCCACAGAGGTCCTTAATGCTCTAGAGGGTGAGTCCGGTCGGTCATACGACCCCGCTAAGGGGAAGGATGATACCGATCAGGAAATCAGTCCGGGGAGATTCGACCCTAACAACCTCCACCGTCTCTTTGATTTCGAGTCCGACTCAGAACAAACCGAGATGTTTTCTCCATCGGCGACCTCTCTCCCTAGACAGTTTGCTGCCTTATCAGAGGAAACTCCTGATCAACGGGCTGCTAGGGAAGAACAGGAATGCAAACAGAAGGAGGATCAAGATCTCGAGCGACAAAACAACGAACTACGCAGAACGGCCCTAGAGGCTCTTCAAGATGCGCAGGTTCATTACGATGCTGCTCCGAGTTCTTCCCGACGATCGCGTGGTCGCAGACGCGACCAGACCCCTTCTTTGCCTCCAGAGCGTTTCCCGGTGGATGAAGAAATGGTAACACCTGGTGCCCCTAGGAGAAGTACGCATGGTCGACTGCGATCTATCACGGAAGTCATGCGTAATTTCCCTCCTATGGTCACAGATGCACAGAAACCGGCCTTCACCAGAATCATGGCGGAAAGGTTGGATGAGGTCGCATCTGAGGCGACCCCAATGGCCTCTTCCCGGTCGGTAACACATTCCCGTGAACGAGAGTGCTCTCACTCTGATTTTGGTCGACGAAGTTACCCGCCGCCCGTACCATCCCGCCAGGACAGGTCCAGGCGGGCACAAGATTCTCATGGTAGGGATCGAGTCCCTGTCCACTCTCGCTTAGGACCACGAATGACTTCACCATTGCGTGAAGTCGCTCGTGATCCGGTCGAAAGTCACAGGATAGTTCACGGTCCTTACGTTGGTTGTAAAGCTTTCTCGCCCGACCTTCGTGCGGTCGTTTGGCCTAACAAGTTTCGACCAGGGGCCATAGAAAGGTTCGACGGAACTCAGAACCCATCCGAGTTCCTTCAGATCTATATCACTGCCATCCAAGCAGCAGGAGGCGATGACCGGGTCATGGCCAACTACCTGCCTACAGTCCTTGAAGGACCGGCTAGAACTTGGCTGTTTAATCAGCCCGAGGGTTCTATCTACAATTGGGAAATGCTGTGTGACGCTATCCTCAGCAATTTCCAAAATTGTTATCAAAAGCCGGGTAAAGAGGACGACCTCCATCGACTACGACAAACTTCGACCGAAACCCTTCGCCAGTTTGTCAAGAGATTTGTCGGGGTGAGAAATACCATTCCGAACATATCCGACAGCTCCGTTATTAGGGTATTTAAACATGTCGTTCGATATCGGAGATTCACAGAAGACCTGCTCATCCATCCTCCTCGATCAGTGGCCGACCTTTTTGATATGGCTGATCAATACTCCGACGCGGCCGAAGAGGTCGAATGGAACCGGATGGTCGATAAAGGTGACCTACCGCCTCAACCAGGTTTCAAGGACGCCAGGAAAGAAGATCCAAGCAAGAAGCCGGAATCTTCGTCGGGCGGAAAGTCGAAGAAGTCGAAGAGGAACCGCTCTGGACAGTACCGCGAGGTCGCAGTTGCAGAGAAGCCTCCTTCGACCAAAGGTAACAAGCCTTCATTTAAGAATAAAACTGCTTCTGGTGGTCGTAGTGCCGACCAGCCAGAAAAGTCGACTAATCCGCAGGAAGGCAAGAAGTGGTGTCCACTCCACAACTCCGCAGGCCACGATCTCAAGAACTGCAGGAGTTGGTTGAAGCAGTTGGATGACTTCTACCAGGGAGTTGGAACAATGCCGACCTTACCGGCTAAAGAATAAGCATGCGGACTTAGAGACGCTGACGGAGATGAAGAGATGTCCTACCAGGTACCTCATAATCACATTAATGTTATTTTCGGGGGTTCCTCCTCTTTTGTTTCCAAAAGGCAGTTTAAGGCCTTTTATCGAGAGGTTAACCAAACGGAGACATCCCTTGGTGAGCCTCAGTACCCCCGTTGGTCGGATACACCTTTGATGTTTGATCGCACTGATTGTCCTGCGGGGCTTACTCGACCATTGAGGCTCCCTCTGGTCATTACCCTGATGATCAGTAACGCGAGAGTCGAAAGGGTCCTGATCGACGGAGGGAGCTCCCTTGACATTTTATTGGTCAAGGCGCTTGACGAGATGCAAATTCCTCGTTCGAAGATTAAGCCCATAATCCATCCGTTTTATAGGATAATCCCTGGTCCTTCCATGATGCCGTTGGGACAGGTGGTCCTTCCGGTCACACTGGGAGAACCGGATAACTTCCGAACAGAATTGGTTACTTTTGACGTAATTGATTGTGATTCGGCTTACAATGCGATCTTTGGCAGGCCAACTCTTGCTAAGTTCATGATGACAACGCACTATGCTTATCAATGCGGCAAATTGCCTGGCCCCAAAGGTGTCATCTCAGTCCGAGGCAGTCGCAACGTGGCACTAACATGCGACCGGCTATCTCTGGAGATGGTCGACCAGCTTCCCCTCCGGGACACTCAGGTCGCCACTGTCGCCACCGACGCGATCAAGGTTGCCCCTGGACCAGATGAGAAACTCAAACTAGTTCCATTGTACCCAGCCGATCCATCCAAGACAATTCAGGTCGGATCAGGCCTGGATGACAAATAGGAACTCGAGCTCATTACTTTCCTCCGGGCTAACGCAGATGTGTTTGCGTGGAAACCGTCCGACATGCCCGGTGTCCCAAGGGAAGTAATCAAGCACAGGTTAGCAGTTTGACCTGGACAACGACCAATAAAGCAAAAGCTCAGGCGTTTTACTGTCAACCGACAAGAAGCCATCCGAGAAGAGTTGGACAAACTCCTAAAAGCTGCGTTTATTCGCGAGGTCGATCACCCGGAATGGCTCGCCAATCCGGTCATGGTCCGCAAGTCAAATGGCAAGTGGCGCATGTGCGTCGACTACACTAGCCTCAACTGTGCCTGTCCGAAGGATGACTTCCCCTTCCCCGCATCGACCAGCTGGTCGACTCAACTGCGGGTTGCGAACTGATGAGCTTCCTGGACGGTTGCTCAGGATACCATCAAATTAGCATGACAGAAGAAGATGAAGAGAAAACTGCCTTCATCACCCCGTTCGACACCTACTGCTACGTTAGAATGCTGTTCGGTCTCAAGAACGCAGGTTCCACGTACCAGCGCTTGATGCAAAAGACCTTTCTTTCCCAGATAGGGCGTAATCTCGAAGCATATGTAGACGACTTGGTTGTAAAAAGTGCCAAGAGATTGTCTCATTTGGACGATCTCGCTGAAACCTTCTATAATTTGAATTGCTTTGGAATAAAGTTGAATCCGGAGAAATGCTCTTTTGGGGTTTCTTCAGGAAAACTTCTTGGTTTCCTTGTTTGTTCCAGAGGCATTGAGGTCAATCCTGAGAAAATCAGGGCCATCGAACAAATGAGGTCACCCTCGACCATGAAAGATGTTCAAAGCCTTGCGGAAGCATCACAATTTCACATGGTCCGATGAGGCTGAAAAAGCATTTCAGGAGGTAAAAACATACTTATCCAGTCCGCCAGTTTTGGTATCTCCCAAGAAAGGAGAACCATTACTTCTTTATTTGGCGGCCACACCGTACGCGGTCAGCGCTGTCCTGATCACGGATAGGGAAGGAATACACAGACCCGTCTACTATGTGAGCGAGGTACTTCATGGTCCTAAGGAGCGTTACCCTGAGGTCCAGAAGATACTTTACGCACTACTGATGGCTTCCTATAAGCTATGACATTACTTCCAAGCTCACAAGATCACAGTACCCTCCTCCTTTCCTCTGGGGGATATTGTCCGAAATCCAGAGAAATCTGGTCGAATCGCCAAATGGGCGGTCGAACTCGGTGCTTTCGATGTCCATTTCACACCTCGCACGGTGGTTAAGTCTCAGGTCTTGGCCGACTTTGTGGCCGAATGGTCCAACCCTGAGCCACCCGTGCAAGTGCCTGAGGAATTGGAATGCCCCGATCATTAGACAATGTACTTTGACGGCTCCCGTAGTTTTCAACACTCGAGGGCTAGAGTGGTCTTAGTTACACCTCAGGGCGAACAGCTTAAGTATGTCATCCAACTACACTTTGTTGCAACCAACAACGCAGCAGAGTATGAAGGTCTTCTTGCAGGGTTCCGGGCAGCAAAATTCCTCAGAGTCCGTCGATTAGTGGTGAGGGGAGACTCACAACTGGTCGTAAACCAGGTAAACAAGGAGTACAGTACCTCCGATGAGACAATGCCTCATTACCTGGGGGAAGTGAGGAAATTGGAAAAACACTTCAGTCATTTTGAAGTCCAATACATCCCGCGAAAGGACAACATTCTCGCAGACCAATTATCCAAAATTGGGTTCTCACGCACATCCGCTCCGGCAGGAGTGTTCATTGAACACTTGGACCGTCCTTCGATCATGACTTCGGTCGAGGATGATCCGATAACAGCCTGCGTTACCGACCTCGGTCAGGAACAGGATTGGACTCATCCATTGAGAGTCTATCTTGAACATGGGACCCTACCCGAGGATGAAACCGAAAGCGATCGGTTGATTCAAAAAGCGCGTCTGTACAAGCTCATAGATGGAGTTTTGTATAGAAAGGGCACTCAAGGAGTATTCATGCGCTGCATATATCAGGAGGAAGGTAAATCCCTCTTGAAAGAAATACATGATGGTGTATGCGGTGCGCACGCGTCATATCAGACACTGGTCGGAAAAGTTTTTCGACAAGGATTCTACTGGCCTTCGGCACTTGATGATGCCAAGCATATGGTCAAGATGTGTCCTCAGTGTCAGTTTCATGCGAGACAGGTTCATCAACCTGCCTATGCATTACAAACCATTCCCCTTGCATGGCCTTTTGCGGTCTGGGGGATGGATATTGTGGGTCCTATGCCACAAGCGGTCAATGGGTACAAGTTTCTATTCATAGCCATTGACACGTTTACTAAGTGGATTGATGCCGAACCGATATGAAATATTACCGCATCAGCAGCACAAAAGTTGTTCCATAAGAACATTGTTGCTCGATTCGGTGTTCCAAACCGTCTCATCACAGACAATGGTTCTCAGTTCGCCAGTGGTCTTTTTCTGGACTACTGCGATCAGATTGGGACCAAGGTGTGCTTTGCTTCTGTGGCACATCCACAGAGCAATGGTGCCGTAGAACGTGCCAACGGGCAGATACTACAAGGCATCAAGAAACGTGTTTTTGATCGCCTTAAGACTCGCTCGGGGGCTTGGGTAGATGAGCTCTACACCGTTCTATGAGCACTGCGAACTACCTCTAGTCGAGCCACCGGTGAGACGCCCTTCCATCTGGTCTATGGGGCCGAGGCCGTACTGCCTATGGAAGTTAGTATTGGATCTGTTCGGACAGAGCAATTCGAACGAGTTGATCAGGCCGAACAGCGATCACAGGATCTCATCCTCTTAGAAGAAAGGCGTGATCGCGCTTTGATCAAGTCCGCGGTATACTTGCAGGCTTTACGCAAGTACCATAACAAAAACGTGCGACCACGTAGTCTCCACGTGGGCGATCTGATTTTACGAATAATTCAAGACCAGTCTAATCGCAACAAATTCTCCCCAAAGTGGGAAGGCCCTTACACTGTTGTTTCAGTGCCGCGACCAGGATCCTATCCAATACTTGGAACATCGATCAACTACGCAAGTTTTACGTGTAACTATTCAATCGCTTTTCCTGTTCAATTAGCATTTTTTTCATAAAACAAAACGTCTTTTGGTTTCATACAATGAACACCTCCCTTCATGCCCATGTGTTACAAACTTGACTCGGGGGCTGGTCGCCGGCGGTTAGATCACTACAATGTTTCTAGTCGGATTCGCTGGCCGATCTCATGACCACTTCCAGACAAGTCACTCCTGAATAAGCCGTTTCTCAACGCATACGGGGCTTTCTGGTAAGTCCTTGGTCACCTTAGTGGTTGCCGGTTTGCAACAAGGTTAACCATTACATTGATCATAATTGCTGGCCTGACTGCACACCCCTGATCGTTACACTCGTATTTCTCCTGTGTTTATAATAGTAAGCCTTCAGTATCTATAATCACAGGCGGGGGCTAGGGGGATATGCTTATAATATGAAACAACAAAAAATATATATACTTTCTTTCAAAAATCAATTGGTACATGCATTGCATTTCTACATGTTATATCTGTACAAGTGTAGGGATTAAACAATCCCGAGCTTGGTCAGGAGTCTATCTACAAGGGGATTGACTTCCTCCATGATCGCCTCCAGTTGGTCTTCACTCTCGATCTCTACCGTTCTCACCAGTGGATTCAGATCCATATCTGGGCCATGGTGGAGACGAAACTGGCAGAGAATGGCGGAGGTTGCTGATCGAACCCTGGTTCTGATCGCCTCTTCCCGTCGCTGTGTATCTTCAAGAAGATACTCGAGAAGTGACTCCGCTTGGGCCATGACCAGTGAAGACCAGTCGCTCGAACTGAGGTCGTCCTTTGTGGTCTCAACCACATCAGCCCTCAGGAGATGGGCCACCATCTTTAGCTTTTCAAAGATGGATTGGCTCAGGTCTCTGTTCGCCTTGCGGGTAGAGTTAATGGAGAGCTGGAGGACCGCCTTGTCCTAATCAAGCCGTTTTATTTGACTTGCTTGCGCTGCAATAAAAAGATTGTTACTGGCAGTCTAAACTATGAAGTCAAATCTTCCTGGTTGGGAATCGACTTACCAGAGAGCTGTGACCGTAATTTGTTAAGCTCGACCTCTTGCTTGGAAAACGTGGAGATCGACATGAGCTTCTGAGCGGCCAGTTCCCTCTTCAGAGAAGCAACCTCCCTGTGACAGAAAAAATGGTTGTCATAATAAATTTGTATCCATACAAATTGGAGGGCATTTATCCTTACCTGCGCAAGCAGTCTCTTTCTTTTTGTATGGCCTCGATGCTCGCCACCATAGCAATCGATCTGGCCGATACACGGGATAGTTCCTGTAATACAAAGAGAAGTCAGTGGTGCCTTATGCACAATTCAGGTACCAAAAGAAGATGTTCATCATACCTCTGTATACTCCCGAAATGAAATATCCTCCGGGATGGCGGGAGGTTTGGTCGAGGGACCCGTCGCGACCACGACAGGGGTAGCAGGTGGATGTGCCTGCTGGGCCTCAGTCGCCGTTTCTGTTGCCTGCGACTGGGTCCCCGCGCCCGATTCATCCCCGACGGTCCGGACGACTTCCTGGACCAGAGGGACAGAGCGCTCCTCACCGGAGGCTTCGGCACTAGTAGCAACTTCAACCCTCCTCGGGGCGGCTAAAGGGCTCGGTGCTACCTCTTTACGCCTACAGAGAAAGGAGGAGTCGACGATTACGTTAGTGATCGCCACAATTCGATCCAAAATAACCAGAAGAAGGGTTCTTACCTTATTTGAAATCCCATCAGCTTCTGGGATTTCAGGGAAGGTTCTCCTTGAGAAAGAGGACACTCACTGTCTGTCCTAGTCTTCCTCTTTGTAAACAGAGCCTTCTCTCCCTATGCATGTTTTCCTGTAAGCATGTTCATAAGGAATGATAAAGACTCAAGTGGTAAGAATTCATACCTGGGTAACCTGTCCGGTTGGCAGGGATATGTCCGAAGGCCTGGGTGGCTCCTAGACTACTGGAGCCGACACTTCACCCACGACTCTCACGGGGTCTTGGTCGGACACCTCCTCTCCTGTCCGTAGGAATGGAGGATTTTCCTCCCTGGGACTCGCAGGAGTCGCAGGGGGAAGTTCTTCTCCCTGTATAAGTGTAAATTCGGTAAACACATGTACAGATGAAATTGAGAAGATAAGACCATGAAGAAATCTTACTATGGTCGTCCCTTCGACCGGGGAGGGAGAAGCAACTGACCCTGAAGCCTCTGGGGCTTCGGGAGCAGGGATCTCGCCTGCGGCCACGGGACTTTCGGTGGCTGCGGGGTCCGCTGCGGCCACGGGACTTTTGGTGGCTGTCAAGTCTCGCCGGATGGAGAGTCAGCTATCTTCCTCCTCCGGCGGATCAGGGGGACATCATCCCCCTCCTCCTCCTCCTCGCTCCTCTCGCCCTGTACGACAAAGAAATGATTCCAGTTTGTACCTGGAAGAACGGGAGGTACGTGATATCTTACCGCAGTCTTCCTTGCGGTAGGAGGAATGCTCCGTGAAGACCCCTCCCCAAGGGTTTGCTTGGATTTCTTGGGGGCAGGATTCCTCGTCCTGGGCTTCGAGGAGATCTTCTTCACGTTCTTCACCGTCGGCTTTCCCAGGGAACCGACGTTTTCGCTTGGGAACGTCGCCTCGGCGAATCTCCCCAAGAGCTATTTCATCCCGACAAATTCATCAGTGCTGAGTGCACAGAAGAGCTGCGAATAGGAGCTAAGTGAAAGATGACATACCTTTCGGCGCTCCTATTTGAGGTCGTCTCCGGCGTGAACCAAGCTCTGTGGGCGAGGCGATCCCTTGGGGCCCTCCACTTCAGCGTTGTAGGCCCTGAGGAGGTAATTTGTCTGCCTCTCGACCTCGGAGGAAGGCAGGACTGTTCCCAGGATACAAATTAGACAATACATCACAGAAGTATGAGGTTTCAGTGTCGAAATCACATATCTTCGTTGTAGTCCAGGGTGTTGTCTTCCATGGACTTGATCTCCCAAGCCGGATGAGCCCTTTCATGCAGGGGGCTCACTCGGTTCTTCACAAAGTCGCGAATGATGTCGCGAGCCGTTAGTCTCTGTTGTACCAGGTGAAGAATCACCTCGGCGTGCTTTGCGATTTCAGCATTCATCGCCGGGGGGGAGTCCAACTCGCTCGGCTTCTCTGGCCACGAGTTCTCGAACCACAACCCGCTCTTAGACGGAGGGGTGCAGTAAAACCACTTCTGGTGCCATCCGTGCACCAAATCCCGCAGGGGTGGGAAGGGATACTCCTTCTTCTCCCTTATCCGGAAGTAAATGCATCCGATGGAGTTGGCGCTCTTCGACCACGCCGAATAGGAGAAACGCCGGAAGAGATCCAAACTGGGATACACTCCGACGTATGCTTCACATAGATGCTGGAACACAACCAGAATCAAGACCGCATTTGGGTGGAGGTTGATCAACTCTAACCCATAATGCTCGAGGATGTCCTTCAGGAACCGACTCTCAGGGAATCGGAACCCGCAGCGCATGTACTCCTCGAAGACCACCAGTTCGCCCTCTCCGACGACTGGGGTTTCTTGGTCCTTCTCCGCGGGCCGCCAGTTGATTAGCAGCCGCGGAGGAAGGATCTCCTCCTTCTCCAATACCAGCAGACTCTCCTCGGAATGGTAGATCGATCTGCTCCAGGACGCCATTTCTTGTGAGAAATCGGGACGAAAGTTGGTAACTTTAGGGAAGATGGAGGCTGAGAAGAATGAGGGTTTTGTGCGGCGGAAGTATTGAGGAAGGGTTTTTGGCTGTGTGGCTTCCTCAAGAAGCTAACTGCTCCTTTTATAGACCTGAGGAGGCGCACTAATGTGAGTAACATTCCACTCAAACGTTCCACTTAATATTTTATTCATTTCCCATAATGGATACTATCTCTGGCGGACCCGTTAAAGTGTTCTTGGTATCGGATATGAAACAAAAGTACTTCTTTGTTTCAAGGTTTGAAGATACAAAAACATGAAAAGTTTTTCAAGGGTTTTTCGAAGGACATTTTCCTTCATGTGCCCTATAAATTTTCATGAAAATATCTTATGACCAAGTTTTTAGACGTACAGATATGTTTGATCAGATTGCGGTATGGTCAGAACCATGTCTTCGACTAAGCTCCGATTCTAATCGAAGTGATGGTCTGATCAAGTTTCGATTCTGATCGCAGTAATCTTCCAAATCAAACTTCAGTTCTAACCGCGGCTTTAAGTCTGATCGCGGTATCAGTGCTAGTCATGGTACTACTATAAAAACGCAATTCTGGTCACAAAACTGAAGTTTGCCTGTGTATGAGTGGTCGTAAAGACATTGCTTATGGCCATGTTTTCGCACAGAAGATGTAAAGAATATTCATATGAAGAAAAAGAAGAATTTATTTCTTACATTCTTTACATACAAAAGGGATACCGGCGACCAAAGCGTCGACCTGATCCGAAAGAAGTTTGCAAAGTTCTCCTAGGGACATATTGTTGTCAGTAGGATCTACACTGACAACCCCCAGAGAACTAGCAACTAACCTAAGCCTATCTACATCATCCCTAACAAGAGATGCACTATTGTTCCTAATCAAATCGGAGAGTTCTCGCTGTTGCTGAGCGTGGTCCCTCTCTCGACGGAACTGGTGCGCCTCTTCATGGGATCTTTCAAAACATTCTGCCAGGTGCAGAATCACCGAAGACATCTCTTCGGTCTTCTTCTCTAGGGCCTCTTTTTCCCCTCGTAGAGTCTGTCCGAGGGAAGGAGGTGGAGTCTCAGCAGGCTGGTCGCTGGGGGCTCCAACAATTTTCGTCTCCTACATTTGCAAATGTTAGTTTTACTAAACTATAACAAACAAGCAAAAGGAGACAGAAGCAATTACCAATCCCGCAAGTGACAGGTTGGTATATGCATCCTGGAAGGTTGATCATCTGACAAAGGCAGATGATCACTGGATGGTGGAAGTGCAACCTTCCCACCATATGATTGCTTCCCCAACACAAGTTGAGGGTTTTCTGATTGGGTAATCACCGCTTGCCGACCAGAAAATCGATCACCCAAACAAAAATGGGGAGTATTGGGATGAAGTGGAGAAAACTAAGATGAACATCCCTCAAAGGTGGAGATGAAAGTTCAATCTGCCTAGGTGCGTGAGGGACAGAAGGAAGAAAGAACGATGCTGCGTCTTCTACCTTTGCTCTGCTGGAGGATCCCTCATCAACCTTGGGTTTCTTCCTTAAAGGAGATAGATCTTCGGCATCTGGGGCACTTGCTCGAAAACTTCCTTTTCATCACTCCCAATTTCGATGATGTTATGGTCTGCCATCGGGGAGTATATGAGGAGAAGGATGAAGGTAGCTTTGAAAGAAACTTAGCCGTGAGGAGAAGTTGTGGAGCTTTGTAATTCGAAGGCTTCGGTATTTATAGCCGCCAAGGTGACGGTTCGCCTCCTGGACGCCTCGAGTTTATAAAGGGCATTTACAATTTCACCTTGGGTTAAAAAAATATTTCAACAGCGCCATCATTACCTGTCACGTAATACCCAGAGCCCGTCTCAGGGAACCAACCGTCACACTTAGTGCACCACTAAGTGGGGGATTTGAAGTGTCGGGTTAAAAATCCGATGCAAGTCTTGAAATGCGAAATAAACACGTCCCTTCGTTTTCTTCAAATTTGGGGGCTAGCTGACGAGGCTTTACGCGATCAGATCACTGTTAGTGCGCGGTCAGGAGTTCATATGCTGTGCGCGGACAGAAGGCTGAAGATGTTCCGCGGTCAGCCAACATCGCGCGGTCAGAACTCTTTCGACCAGGGAACGTGGGATTCATCTGTCCCTGTAACAGGAATATCCCAAGTATCCCGAAGATTCTTCCACATAGGGGAACAACCGTCAGGAGGTTAACACATGCAGTTATCTACGAATAATATGTGTTAAACCTGCGTGGAGGTTAAGAGCGGTTCTCTAAACCGCATCCAAGCAACCGTTTGATGCCGTTACGACTTGGCGCCCTTTCAGTCAGTATAAAAGGGCAACATGGTGCATCAAACAGGGGATCGAAGGATCACGAGATACAACACATCTCACTCGAAGAATCAAACAGCCAAGACTACGGCTTAAATTAGATAGCTTCCATAAGCCTTCCAGGCTTCATCTTGTACAAATTAGATAGGGAAAAATCTTCGCCTGTGAAGATCTTTCCGTCACTCTATAACTCTTTACTACACATAGTGCAATCCCAACAGGACGTAGGGCTATTACTCCCACCATCGAGGGCCCAAACCTGTATAAACTTCTCTGTGCTCCAGTTCTCCATAATTCTACATACCTTCCCGGAGGGATACCCTGAATGGTCTTACAAACTACAAATTCTGCATAAGTTCGGCTAAGAACCCCGAGTCTAAATCATTGACAATGAGCAACTCACACGCAAAGGAAATTCTGATTTTGATGCAAACAAGGATTATGCTAGGGATTGATGGTTCTTGAGATATACCTAGCAAAATTTCACCAAATAAGGATAGCAATCTGGTTGTACAACGTTTTTTTTTAGATTTCAACACTTGTGCATATAAACAATATGATCTGTTCTTTCACCTCTTTTCTCAACTCTTTTTTTTTGCACTTTTTTTTAACTTTTTTTTAACAAACTGAAAGCAACTAACAAATATAGCACTTGCACAACTTGAACATACAATCTCAGCACAACCAGAGGCTAGAGCAAAGTTTTCGCGAAGGAGGAAATGGACTAATACTCTTTTTTTTTTTGGTTTTCAAATGTAGATACCAATGATATGGAGAGAGAAATGGCTCAAGGGACACGCAAAGGAAATTATGATCAGCAACAAGAACAAAGACTCTAATGGACAGAAACTTAACTAAACTCACCAAAATAACAGATTGAAGAACGGCTAAAACAATTTTTTTTAAGGCTTTTTAGTGGATAGGACATAACACAAATATATGTAGCTAAGGGTAAAGGATCCTACCGTGGCAATGAAAGCTTTGATACCAGATGATGCGTCCTTTGGTCACGATCTTCACGGCGTAGGATCACGAACACGATAACTTACTGAAAACAGCCAAGATAACTACTGCAACCTGACAAATAAAACTCGAAGCCAACCACCGTCGCAATATGGCAACCTGAATCGAGGATTCGTCCAACCACACTCTTATGAAACCAACCAACACAACCTGCAATCAAACGGAGCAGGAGAACCGATTGGGAGTCGATGATGCGACCGCTTCTGTAATTTCGCGAGGAAATCACAAGAGCAAAGGGGTAGAGATCACTCTTGGAAATTGTTAGCACACAGCTAAACAAAAGGGATTGGTATTTGCTTCTCCAAAAATAATTCCCCTTAACACAATACATAGTGGATATTCATACTAGAGAACAACCCTTCTAGTTAGGTGTGAAAAGACTCTTAAGACTCTGAAGATAAGCTAGCTGAAAGGTCACCACGAAGTAATTCGCGCGCGGCTGTTTGACTTCTGTGCAGCCAGCACTAAAATGGTGATTACTCCTAATTGGGAAGTCCAAAAGATGAGCCGTTTGTTGCGTTGGAAAGTAGACTCGATAAGCTTTCCATCCATGTGCATTATGCATCCAGAAACATCAAAATATTGGGTCGTATAACTTGTGAATGTTGCAGTACTTGTCACGTGACACGTCTCAACTTTGGGCAGCACCCATGTTTGCCTCCACGCAATCTTCCTTATCCTCCATGTCCTCCACTTAGGCCTTCTTAGCTGGACCATCTTCTATCTCCTCGTATGTGAACCTAAGTAGCAAAAGTGTAGAACTTTTAGGTAGTATAAAATTCTCATCATTTGTAATGTCAATTTCAGCAAGGAGTGAAGTCACCTCTTGTTGTAGATTCTTTGCACGACGTCGAGTGATCGGTCCGTTGTATTCTTGATCAGATCTTTGGTCTACATGCGAAGGTGCAAGACGTGCTGGGATGACCTCATCAGGTTCTACCTCTGGGTAGATGACCTGGAGGTCACTTACTCCCGGAGCCGTCGACCTACAGGCGGTCGGCCCGGTGGCCCGCCGAGTGGTCCGAGGAGGAGATGGACCTCCTTACCCGGATGGCAGAGGCCCGGCTCCAGCGGTCCATGAGGGACCTTGCGGAGGAGCTAGCGCTCCTCCGAGTGGCGCCCTTCAGCCTGCGCGGGGGTACGGGATTCGGGGCGACTGACAGCCCGCCCCGAACAACAGTGGGGCAACATGAGTTTTTGGGCTTAATCCCCGGAGGGAGAATTTCAGCTAACCTCTTGTTTTCCTTTTGCAGTTCGGTTCTACGACCGCTCCCGGGAGGTGGTCGCCTCCTCCCCGGGAGATACTACGAGGACGAGCACGAGCGGGGAGGGTCCTCCCTGGAATATCGTAGCGGAGGTGCCTCTTCCCACCCCTAGCTCGCATAAGACGGGGAAGGAGGCAGCCGGGGGGGCCTTCGAAGCGCGCTCGCGCGAAGAGCCCCGAGAAGGCCAGGGCGCAGGCCCCGGTCTCCCTGGAGGGGTGATGGGGACGGCGATCCCGATCTTTCAGTGAGATGATGATACGTCGATTTGGGGGTGTTGATGGCACCGAATTTAGGGCTTCCAACCAGCAGGTCGGGAACTTCACAATCGCAATGCCAATTCCACACAGATACAAGATCCAATGATCGGTAGTTCCTGCAAGAAATCGAGAACCCGCAAGAACAAAGTATGAAGCAATCTGAATAGATAGTATTGAAATCAAAAGGAACAAGTTGAGGTTCTGTTTCTCGGCTCGGGCGGTCTAGTCGACACGCGCAAACACGAGGAGGGACGCACACGGGGTCTACCAAACACAACAAAACCTAAACGTAAAAGAACGGTGGCCGCCATATATATATAGCGACGGCCAGGAGGTGTAGGGCAGCCAAAACAGCGTTGGCCACCAAAACCCTAAGATACATGGGCCTTGGGCCCAAAAGAAAGGTGGCGCAGCACCCGGGATTTCTGGCCCGTGAAATTGTTCTGTGTTTTCCGGTCTCTCCAGGAGAAATTTGGCCTTGGGACCAGATCCATTGGAAAGCTTATCTCCTAAGCTTTCAAACGGGTGGTCGCACGCTGAAAACGGAGTCCGGGAGCCCAAGTTATGTCCGTTTGAAGTACTGCTGCTCCTGGATGGCCGAACCGGACTTGTCGACGAATTGGGCTTGATCTTGGGCCTTCCTTGGCGCGTGGGCTGTCCTCGGTGGATGATCTTGACGTGCTGGTCCAGCAAAGGTGGGTGGAAAGGCCTTGCTTCCGGATTAAGCCCTCCAGGCGTCGTAGATGAAGTAGTGGCCGAAACAGCGACGGTCGGGGACGAAGTAGCGGTCGTAGGGGAAGAAGGGGCAGCGGTTGTATCCTTGGGTGTGATGTCCTCATCATCCTCCCCTTCTTGAATTGGAGTCGTCCTCGACTCCATCCCATGCTCCTGCAAAAAGTTAGTGACAACAGGAGACAAAGAAACAGATAATGGCAATGGTTCTATACTATCCATGTTATCTTGTGAGAGAACTTTTGTAGCCAACAATACTTTACCCTTCAACTTAAGATCAGGTTTTTGAGCAACTGGTGTAGTTGAATGGGTTGATTTACTAGCTACACTTTTAATTCCACTCTCTTCTTGTTCTCTTTGAGCTCTTTTAACATCAATGTTTCTTAGTTCTGTAGGGCTCATGGGTTTCAAAACAATTTTCTTTTCCTTATACAAGAAAGTATACTCATTGGTCCTACCATGATGTATAGCATCCATATCATAGATCCACGGTCTACCCAATAAAAGAGAGCAAGGCCCTGCTCCCATCTCCGGGGGCCCGCCCACAGCCACCGCGTGGGGGGTGCTCCGTCCAGTTCAAGGCCCCGAGGGGCCCTCCCAATGGCATCCTTCACCACCTCGGAGGCCCCTCCCCCAGAGTCTTTGGGGCCCCTCCCGCCCGAGAAGGGCAAGGGGCTCTTCATCGGCCCTGGAGTCTCGGGCCCCACGGTGGACCTGTTGTCTGACTCCTCCAGTAGCAGGGGCTCAGACGACGTCATTGCGACAGGCGGGAAGGTCCCCCGGCGAGGGTCTTTGTGGGACCATCATTTGAGGAATCCAGTGGCAACCGCCCAGGTGGGTTGCACTCAAAAAGGTACAACATAAGCTCAAAACAACAAGAAATACATTAAACTGTAGTAGACATAATTAAACAGGTACAAGATCACAAGCACCAATATTACAATAACATAACGCCAAGAATGACTCTAATTAAAGTTGCCACAAAAATAGTGAGTTTCTCAAGAGAAGAGTCGGTGTCAAAGTACCGAACACAAAGAGCAACACAAAACGCAACAACAAGGATCTTCACTTCAGTCGACAGTGGTGCAGGAGGGGCTTCCACCATATTTGACTCAACTCGGCGCATGACCCTCCTAGAAGACCGAATCATCAGGAGCGCTTCCTTCTTCTTCAGGGTACTCAAAACCAAAGGAATCGGGATCGACGAATCCCTCTTCTGACTTTGTTTCAAAAGGCAAGGGTGAGCATGTTTTCACATGATGCTCAGCAAGTCCCGTTAAGTGAATGCAAGTACATAAATGAGGAGTTCTCAAGGAAAGAGGTCTTAGTTTTATAAATAAGAGTAGAAAAGGTTTTCATTCTAAAGTCCTAAGGAAAAGGTTTTATTTCCAAAAGCATGCTTGAAAATCTTAAGATAGGATTTAAGAAAACGTTATGTGTGGTGGTCTTTTTTGAGTCACCACTATTATTAATCCGAATTAAGAAAAATTTTCAAATATTACTTGTGCTGAAACCACATGGATAGAATCCACCATAAGCAGACTCCATGACCTGGGAGTACAGAGTATCTAATATTTTTTAACACTTTGCAAAGGTGTACCTCTTTTTAAATCCACTTCTTCAATTGACTTTCAAGTCAGGCCATTTTCCATGTGACTTTTACGCATGTGACAAGGCCGAGATCACACAACGATTTTGCAGTCTAGTATTAACAGTATCCCCGCCCGGTAAATAGACAGTTAAGCCTAAGATACCGTTGTGGGTCCTCCCCACTGTCTTTCTACCAAACCTTGGTCTATGTCCTCGCAAGACATATGACCTATGGTTGCAGCCGCGCACGACTCAATCCAGGCTTATGATGACTTCCTTCTTTACTCCTTATCCTCTCATTAGTTTTCTGATCTCACACCACTCACGGCCATCTGCGGCCCACCAGTTTCCACGCAAGAAACCGGATCGACATACCATGCAGGGAACGGTTAATACCAAGAAAGCTACTAAGTTGTGCCTGTCCCATACCTGGCAAGTGGTCGGTACGATTTTTCATGCCGCATAGAGGCACAACACAAGGTTCTTGTCCTTATGAATCAATAGTGACGAGACATTCACATTCCCGATGCGTACACAGCAGCCAACCATTCAAACCATCTTCACTATCAATTCTAATTCACATTTTCTTTCACAACAAGGGTTTTCAAACATGTTTATCATATAATTGACCATTAACACTCAACGCATGTATTTAAGTATAAGCATAATCTCCTAGGGTGACAAGGGTGCATGAGAATACAAACATGAGGGGCTTCACAAAGATTTAGGTCATATCTGTCCATGTTCTTCCAATATAGTTCTTATTTGAACATAAAGCATGCATATACTTGGAAAACAATTAATCTAATTCATTTTCAAAATATTGGGAGAAACATGATCAAGGGGTGGAGACTTACCTTGCAACGAGGGGTCTAACTGCTCTGCTGGGTCTTCAAAGATTCCTTCCAAACCTTCCGCTTCTGGCTTTGCTCTCACAACAAATAAACAACACGATACATCACAGTATATAAGCATACAGAAAATACTTGCTATAGAAAATAATGAGTAGAATGTAAACATGCATGCAAGAGAGGTCATCTGGTTGAAGGAAGAATAGCGGGAGAGAAGATATTTGGGTTTGGTTCATAGGGTTTGGCTCGGATGCAACGAAAGTCCACAGACTGACATTCGGCCCGCGGCCAGACAATGTCTAAGAATGGCATAGAGCTAATCTGGAGGTTCCAAAGGATTAAAAAGAAAACAAAAGGGTGCACATGTGCCAAACACAGTAAGGCATCTAATTTACAAAGTGGTTTTGACAGAAAGTCCAGGAAATAAAGAAAATTGCAGTAAAGTCCTTGGCACAGGAAAATCGAATGTCAGTGAACTTTCAGTGAGCTAGGACACACGCGTCTGGACAAATCACGCATGCGATGCTTCACTAACTTTGTCAAATGCATAGGCGGGATCAAGGTGGAGTTACTGGTGAAGTTAATTGGGCTGAGGTGGCTTGACGACGGTGAATGACAAGGTTCAAAACGTCGGTCGCCAGAAACGAATATGAGCTACGGTGGCAGAGAACTGGGGCTAATAAATCTTGAAATTGATCGAGGTGTTTTACTCCTGGAGTGACATTGACCGTGCTGGAGCGAGGGATTGATTTGCAAAGGAGTTTTGTGACTCGCTGGCGTTGACGCCGGGCTCGGGAACGAAGGTGAAAAGAGGCACCGTCGATACACGGCAATGCAGGTTAATTGGCTCGTGCTACACGATCTAGGAGATAATAGGGGGAAGGTGTAGATCAGGTCAATTTGGATGGAGGATTGGCGAGGTGTGCCGGCGATGTGAACCATCCACGGCAGCGCGTGAAGAAATGGGGAACTCACAACACAGCATCAATTTGAAAACCGGGTTCACAGGCTTTCTAAGAATCGGCTAAGGGTTGATTTGTTCTACTAAAAGGAGTATTGAAACTGGCTGGAGAGAGTTTAATTTCAGGAACAGGGCAATCTGGGTTTTTCGGCGATCGCTGACGATGGGGTTCGCCGGAGGTCAAAAGGATGCTATGACACCGAGAGATAGGCACTGGGAACTCACAGGTGTGATCAGTTTTGAATTTGGGGCTGAGAGTTTCTCTGGCGACGTTTGCCTCAACAGTGGCTCGCCAGGGAAGAACAAGAAGTGGAAGAAGGCGATGAAAATTGGCTAAGTCAAAAACACAGTAAAGAGAAGGGTTGCCGGAGGATTTAAATAGGCGTGGAATGGAGTTCACAAGGGAGAAATCAACACGTGATTTGCGTCGGGGACGAGACCGGCCGGGCGCAGAAGGAACAGCGACAAATGGCGACATGATGGCGAGCTGGCGGCACACCAGCTTTACCAGTAGCGGTCAGGGCGTTGGAACTTGCTCCAGTCCGACGCAGATGCGGAGGAGACAAAGCAGCTCCGGCAGTGACACGTACGCACATGCAAAACAAACTTCCACGAGCGCGCGCTGAAGCTGTTGCTGCTGGTCAAAACACTGCCACGGTGAAGGACTTGGCACGGACACGAGTGTACTTCCAGGCACGGGCGACCACGAGTACAGGCGACGTCACATCTTGGCCGGCGGCGAGGAGACACGGTGAAGAAACGCGATGAACAACACGACAAGTCTGGTCGAATGGCGCTAGCATTAATTCTGGTCGAAAACAGTAGTCGAGCTCTGGTCGAAAAGGGTTGGAAAATGAGACTTGGGCCAATTTGCAAATACAGAAACTTGATTTTTAGGACCAAACTGTAAATCTGGAGATTTGGAAAGGTTGGGCTGAAAAGAATTTCACTAGGGTGGCTTACTAAAATTAACAAATAGTTTAGCAGTGAAAAATAGCAGGAAAAGGGGTTTTGATTATGTTTGGAGCCGAATCGAAACAAGGTAAAACAAGGTAATTAGGGTTTGAAATTTGGCGAGGCTGGAAACAGGGACTTAGGACGATATTTTGAAATTCTCACAGAAGGGAAATTTACTTAGAATAGTAAATGGAAGATATGCCCTAAACCAAATACAGATTTGGAGATAATCTGTGACTTTTAGCCTTTTCGGGCTTCTGGAAAATCTGAAAAGGACTAGTCTGCTATACTTTGGGCTGATTTGCAAAAAAAGGCTGAACAAAGGAGGTTAGCTGCCAACTTTTCGGGTTCAGGTATTTACATACCCTGGATTATAATCCTGAGACAACAAACTTAGATTGGGAAAGATTTGGGGAAAAACAGGGATGTTACTGTTGCATCTAGGTCATTATGCCTGATTTTGATGATTAATGAAAATAAGCGTTTTAGACTAGTTGTGCTTTTGAGACATTTGATACAGAGTTCGTTTGGGAAGACATTCAGGATAATCAAAATGAACCGACAAATAAATAGAATCACAAGTCGCAAAAGAGAAAAGACGAGATGTAATTGCAAACATGAAGATGCAAAGGACCTAAGTAATCTGAGTTTTTATTTTTACCGATCTCGGCGTTTGGAAGTTGATCGGTTTAGGATCTTATTTTTTAGAATTTAACCGTATTATAAAGAGGGGTTGGAAGTCCTCTCTAAACTTCTGCATAAACCGAGAAACTACTAGGTCATTGCATTGCACCACTTTCGGTAGGATTTGATTTTGAAAGATTTGGATTTTCAATTGAGTTTTTGATAGTAGAAGAGTTTTTGCATTTTCTAGAAAGATCTTGGCAGATCTGGCTTTTTCTTCTGTTGACAAAAAGATATCCCTTTAAATTATCTTTCAAACGAACTATTAAACTCTTAAATCGGACCTTTGGATCAAAATTTATAACTATTTTTATCCAGGATCACTGCCAGTTTGCTGAACTGACTGTCAGTTTAAATGTCAGTTTGTTTATATTGACAGTTGTCCAGAGAGTATGTTTTTTGAGCCAAAACTTTTTGATCTATACTGACTGTCAGCATGACCATGCTGACTGTCAGTTTGCAATTTGACCTCAAGCCATTTTATTTGAGTTTCTATTTGATCTGGTCATTTTTGCGGTCCGTACTGACTGTCAGTGTGTGATACTGACTGTCAGTATGAGGTATCAGTTTTCATATACAACCACAAATGACTAGCTATTTTTTATCCGTAAATTTTTTCAACCGTTGAGTTTGAGACTGACTGTCAGTCTCCCATACTGACTGTCAGTTTGCACTGTTTATTTCCTTTTTCGACCTTAAACGGCTAGCTGAGTTTTCTCTGGATTTTACTTCTTTCTAGTCATGACCCAAACTGACTGTCAGTTTGAGCTGCTGATTTTCAGCTCGAGCTACAACGGTTCTTTTGATCCTTGAGGCTATAAATAGAGGCTTTGAGCAGATGTTTTTAACAATAAGCAGCCTCCTCTCATACACATACTTGAGCATTTGTTCTTGGAGTTAAAATCTTGATCTTTTGACCAAGTCGTGAGCTTTTCAGATGCACCGAGTGCTTTCTGTTCGCATCATTTGCATCCTATTAGTTTCTCGATGATTCTTAGAGGTCTAGAGAAGACCTTACAGCTTATTACTCTTGGTGAACGCCCTCACCTAGACGGTTTGGTGGCGTGGCCGTTGACCTCTCTCGTTCGGAGATTGTCGGAGAGGCTCGGCGTGTTTGTAAAAGGCATCGGTGCTCGCCTTTCCGGAGTGGACAAGGAGCAACCACTAGTGAGAAATATTCTTTGTGGATATTGAAGCGAGAGTCATTCATTTGAGTGCTTCAATGAGGATTAGGGGAGACCGGGCGTATCTCCGAGACCTCAGGAAAAATCTTGTGTTTGTTCTCTCTATCTTTTCTTTTTAATATATTAAATTGTAATTTATTTCTTCTCTTTGCAAAATTTGTTTTTACTTAAAGTTTTTAAAGTCTCCTATTTACCCCACCTCTAGTCGGTATCCTTGATCCTACAGTTACAACCTACCCTCCTTAGGAATAATCTCGTCATAGAGATTCTGGCTAGGTCGAGAACAGGTAGGGGAAGTCTTGACGTGGTCGTTCTTCTCTTTCCCATATCGATTCTTCTTCTGAGTGATTATTCCATCAAACTCTACAGAAACGGATGGTTCTTGATTTCAATCTTCTTTCACTGATTTCCAATATCTTGACGGGATACTCTTGGTATGATAAGTCTTGCTGAACTTCAGTTTCAGTAGGAGATATCTGCTCCATTGGCTTCTTCAGGCACTTTCTCAATTGAGATACATGAAAGACATTGTGAATCCCTGCTAGTTCAAATGGTAGTTCCAACTTATATGCGACCACTCCTTGTCTTTCTATAATCTTGTATGGCCCTACGTATCTTGGACTTAGATTTCCTTTCATCTGAAATCGGCGGACTCCTTTATAAGGTGTTACTTTGAGGTATACATAATCTCCTATCTCAAAAGATAGTTCCCTTCTTCTATTATCAGCGTAGCTCTTTGATAATTTTCGTATTTGTGCTTATTTTCAAGATATTTTTCCCTCATTCATGCTCATTTTAGTCATAAGGATCATCAAATACTCAAATATATTTGTATTAGTTGTCGTCCGACCTCGACTGTGTGTTTTGTTTATTTTAATCGCAGGTCGACGCATTCGGGCAATTTATGGCTGAATGGATGAGCTCCATCAACAGGATCTAGCAAACGGACGAATCTGTACAGAAGTGCGCGTCGTTACGGATGCGTAGGAGCTGACCGCGTCAAAATCAGAGTCTCCGGGAATTTAGAACAACCAAACCTTACAGCCTAGGGCCCAATTGAAATTTCTTGAAAACCCGATGACCTTTTTGCAAAACAACCAAAACACTAAAAACTCTCAACTGCCACTGTTGCAATTCGGTCTGACACACAACCAAAAACCCGCCACTTCTTCTCTCCGGCGGTAAACTGCTAGTGTCCTCCCCCTTTCTTCCTCTTCTCCCCCTCCGATGAGTCGCCGGTCTTCTCCCCCTCCATCCTCTCTCACCACATTTTGTCTCCTCCGCTCCCGTTCGTCTTTCACCGCCGGCTGCTCCCCTTTTCTTTTCCTTATCCTTCCTCTTTCCTCTTTCTTTTTCTTCTCTTCTCTTCTTCTTCCCTGGTTCCTCACCACTTCCTCCAGTACCCTTCTTCTCCTCTCCTTCTCCCTCCTTCTCCCTCCTTCTTTTTCTTCTTCCTCCCTTCCTCTTCTTCATCTTCCCCTTTCTCCACCACACCACGCACGCCGGATCGGCCGAATCCGACGATCTCCGACGTCCCGCCGCGCCTCCCCTCGCTGATCTACGCAGAGCCGCCGCCGGATCTTCCTCCGACCCCGCGAGCGCGCCGATCCCACCATCCCGACGCTGCCGCGCCTCCACAGCTCGTGCCAGCGCCAGTCCGCCATCCCTACATCGAGCCGCCGCCGGATTTGCCGCCGCCTGCAGCCGCCTGGATCCGCCGATCTCCCACGGGCGCGCCACCCTCTACGAGCCGGAGTGGCCGCCTCTGCTGCCGATTTGTCTCCACCGCACCACCACAACGAGCCCGCCCTCGCGCCTCCGGCCGCCGCATAGCCCTAGATCCCGTCGGAGCTAGCGCCACTCCCCACTTGCATCACAGGCCGCCGGCCACATGCCGTGGGCCGGCGATGGGCGCCTCTCCACCGATCACGACTGCGTGCCGACAAGCTCCAACATCGGCGACTTCATCTTCCTCGACGGCTAGGACTAGCTCCAGAGGTCGTCTTCTCCACCGGGCATCTCCGCTGGCTTTGCATCCTCCTCGCCAATGCCAGAGCATCACCTCCAGCAGCTCCAGTGACCCATCAACTGCAGCATCAACAGCTCTAGCAGCAAGCATAAATGGTGATCCATCCTCCTTTCTCATTTTTCTGTTCTCTAATTTTGAGATGAGCATTGTATGTATGAGATAATATGATTGCCTGCAACTGTTGATCAGAAAGTAGAATTGACAATCCTTGCATGAAATTCTAGAGTAGTTTGAGTTTGGATGCATCCTTGTGTTTTTATTTGTTGTTGTGTGGTGTTCTGAATGACTAACATATTAAAGAACAATTCCTTTCAGTGCATAGTGTCTTTTGAATTGTAGCTTCATCAATGGTTTCATTCTGTGAACTGATTTGAAAATATCCTTTGAAGTTGCAAATAGTTACTGTCGAGCTTCTCCTGTTTCATGAGTTCTAATTATGAGCTACCTTGAGGAATGGAATTGTTGCTTATAACTTTTTACATGAAGAAGAGATGTTTCAGCAGTTTCTACTCTAGGTTGTCCTGATGCCTGTTTGCTCCTTAGCTCTAACTGAGTAAATTGTACTTTTATTTAGTTTCTGAGATACATCATTAACTATTTACATCTCTGAGCTGAATTGTGTTGAATTCTGGATTCGCTGCTTGCGGGGTTGTTTCTCTGGATTCTTTTCTATTTTCTCAAGAGGAGTTACGGATGGTTGGTGTTTATTTTGTTGTTGTTGTCCGTTGACAGTTGTTGTAGAGTGTAATCGTTAATAGTAGTCCGCTCTTTCACTCATGCGAGATTACTACTCGACTACTTCTCTACTGCCAGTACTCACGGATCATAGGTTCATAACGAACACTAGTCGCTTGTTGAGGCGACCACCTCTTTCTCTCTTTTCTTTCTTCTGACAATCTCTCTCTTTCTCTCATCTATTTTAATTTCACTTGCCATCGATTTAGTCTAGTTTTACACGATTTGTTTTCGCTAGTCCTTGTGGAAAGAACGACTGAATATTCGCCTTACTGCATCATCTTCGTTCTCTTGCGAGACGGTCTAGGCCGATATCACTCTTTTGTTGAGACTGAGCTGTCTTTAACCTTTCTTGTATAATCTTTACATGGGCAGTAGCCTCTTCTACTAGCTGCGGTCCTAGAAATTGTTTTTGGCCCACTTCGGTCCAATATAGTGGTGTGCGGCACTTTCTTCCGTAAAGTGCTTCATAGGGTGCCATTTGTAAACTTGCTTGGTAACTATTGTTGTATGTGAATTCTGCATATGGTAGGAATAATTCCCAAGAATTTCCATAATCTAAGACACACGCTCTCAACATGTCCTCCAGAATTTGATTTACTCTTTCAGTCTGGCCTCCAGTTTGAGGGTGGTATGCGGTACTGAACTTCAATTTTGTTCCCAGAGTTTCTTGCAATTCTCACCAGAATCTTGATACAAAATGAGCTCCTCTATCTGAGACAATTGTCTTTGGCACTCCATGTAGAATGATAATCCTAGTGAGGTATAGCTCTGCTAACTGTTTAGTCGAGTATTGGGTCTTTACTGGTAGAAAATAAGCCACCTTTGTTAATCTGTCTACTATGACCCATATGGAACCATAGCCTTTTGGGTTCTTGGCAATCCAATTATGAAATCCATTCCAATTTCATCTCATTTCCATTCTGGGGTTGGTAAAGGTTGCAAGGGTCCTGTAGGGGAGGCCACCTCCTCGGCGACGAAGACGCCGACCACTGCCACCCCGGCCGAGATTATGCCGGGGGCTCAGGTCCGGGGACCCCTCATCGGCCGTGACGGGACCGGCGCCGGGCGGGAGACCCCCCTGCTTTCCGCGGGGGAGGTCGCCCGCTATGCGGAGGGCCTGCAGACCAGGAAGGTCCAGGCCTACGTCGCGGAGGGGATGCTCCATGAGCGTTTTGGGGAGCTCCAGTCCCTCCAGATCCAGGTACTTACCCGAATCGATACTTTCTTTCGTCCCCCTACAATTGAATTTTTTCTAACTCTGGGGTTTGTAAGGGGCGGCCATTACCTGGGGCCTTGAGCAGCGGATCAGCCGGCTGCTAAAGGACGCGGAGGAGAGGGCCGCCACCTACCTGGGGCAACGGGACGAAGCCCTGCAGGAGCTGGCCCGGGTTGGGGCCCAAGTCCACGTCTCCGAGGCCGTCAACGGCCGCCTCTGGTAGGAGGCCAAGGCGAAGGAGGAGGCCTTCCGGGAGCTCGAGGGTTCGAGCGTCCGGGCGGTGATGGACGCGGGCCGCTCCGTCCGCTCGGCCCTCGAGAGCCTTGGCGTGAGCCTAGGCTCCGGGAGCAACTCGGAGGTGCCCTCGGCCACCCTCGCGGAGGCTGTGCTTTTTCTTAACGCACAGGTCTCCGTGATCCCGGAGGCCGCAGATGCCCGGGCTCGAGGCCGGGCAATCCCCGTGGTTGCGGCCGGGCGATCGGGGGCCGCATTCCCCAGAGCTTCCCCGAGTTCTTCGAGCCCTCGCGCCGGGAGGTGGAGCAACTCGCCGGGGGCTTCTACGACCGGATCGTCTGGGTGAGGTTCCCGGCACCGGTGCCTCCGACAGCGGATGCCCCGGCCCCGGCCCCGGCAGAAGCCCCCCGGGGGGAGGACGCCAATGATAAAGTATGAGCCTCCCCCCGGGTCTTAGATAGGACCCTTTTGCTTTCTTAGAATTTTGTTCCCTGTAGCTTCTTAGAAGATGCCCCGGACACTTGTAAACAGACATTTTGAAATGCAATGGAAATTGAAAATTTTTCTAAGTCTTGAATGAATACAATGTTACCCAGTTTCTTGGGAGATTACTCCCGGGTGAAGGTCCGGAAGAGGTTCCCCGGGGGCGAGGCCTTTGAGCCCCGGCAGGTGCCCCCCGGGGGAAGCCCAAGCCGCTTTGGTATTGCTAAGTCTCATCTCCGGGAAGAGCAGCGGGGACGCCGTCCGGGAGCCGATCCGGTTAAGATGGCATTTGGAGTGGCACTTGGACAATTTTGACAATCATCGCGCCGAATTATCCCCTCCGCGTCCGGGGTCCCAGATGATCCCCCCTCTTCGGATACTTCCACCGGCGGGCTACGAGTATTGGCCCGAGGATGTGCTCCAGGAAGCTCAGCGCCGCATATGCGCATTGTACCGGGACCTGGCCCGGGAGCTAGCGGAGGGCCTCCAGGACTATTAGGCGTAGGAGCCTTAGGATGTAGAGAATTTCTGGGTTATTACAATGTCCCCCTCCCCCTCCGGCGTGATCGCTCCGGGGGAGGGGACAGTAAGTACAAGGTCCCCCTTCCTCCTCCGGCGTAATCGCTTCGGGGGAGGGAACGGGCCTGTGTAGGCTAGATGTAAAACTTGCGAAGTAAACACAAGTTCCACGTGTGCTTCAGCTCCTGCTCTTGGAGGTTTGATAGCTTGTAAGCCCCCGAGCCCAGGACCGCGAAGATCCTGTAGGGGCCCTCCCATTTAGGGGAGAGCTTACCCTGGGCTTGGGGGTCTGTGACGCGCTTGAGGACAAGGTCCCCAAGGCGGAAGGCCCTCTCGCGCATGCTCTGGTTGTATGCGCGCGCTATCTCGCGCTCGTAGATGGCGTGGCGGAGGAGCGCTCGGTCGCGTTCCTCCTCCACGAGGTCGATCTCCAGCCGCTGGTTGGCCTCATTGGCTTGGTATGCTGCGGTCATAGCTCCGTCTAGGAGCTCGACTCGCAGCGACCGGAAGCCAATCTGCAGGGGGAGGACTGCCTCGGCCCCGTAGACTAGGGAGAAGGGAGTGCGTCCCATCGCCCGGCTCGGGGTCATGCGCATGGAGCAGAGGATGCTAGGGAGCTCCTCTGCCCATGCACCCCGCTTAGAAGCGGCCTACTCGAGTCACCGGCGCAACCCCTGTAGGATCACATCGTTGACCCTCTCGATAGCCTCATTGCTCCGGGGATGGGCCACTGAGGCGAAGTGGATGACGAGCCCCAGGCCTTCGCAGAATTCCCGGAAATAAGCCGAGTCGAATTGGGTCCCGTTATCAACAGTGATTCCCGGGGAACACCAAAAAGACACACGACGTTTTTCTAGAAAAACCGCTGGACGGCCCAGGACGTGATGCTAGCCAAGGGTTCCGCCTCTACCCACTTTGTAAAGTAGTCGACCGCGACCTCCGCATACTTGTATCCTCCGGGCGCTGGGGGGAAGGGCCCTAGGAGGTCCATCCCCCAGCGCACGAAGGGCCAAGTGATGGGGATAGTCTGCAGCGCTACAGGGGGGAGGTTCGAACCCTTGGCCATCTTCTGGCAAGCCTCGCACGCGGAGACAAGGTCTCGCGTGTCGCGCATGACCGTGGGCCAATAGAAGCCCTGCCGGAGAGCCTTGGCCACGATGGCACGCGGGGCTCGGTGAGAGCCACAGCTCCCCGCGTGGATGTCTTCGAGAAGTTGGAGTCCCTCCGGCCGGGGGAGGCAGCGCAGGAGGGCGGGAGCCCCCTGCTTGTAGAGCTTCCTCTCCAGCAGGAGATATGCCCGGGCTTTGGCCCGGAGGCGCTTAGCCTCGGTCTCGTTAGGAGGGTCCCCCTCCCCCTTGATGAAGGAGACGAGGGGGTCCATCCATGACGGAGTCCGTCCATGATGGAGTCCGGGTGATCTCGGTGACCTCCGGGACGCGAGGCTCGTCGCCCGTGTCCGGGGAGGCCACCGAGGGCTTCGTGATGATTTCCAGGAAGGCCCCCTTGTGGAGCGATTCTCGGGCGCTTGCTGCCTGGGCCAAGGCGTCGGCCCGGTCATTGTCCCTTGGCGGGATATGCCGGGCCTCGAGGCCGTCGAAATGCCACTTCATCTTTCGCACCTCCTGCATATAAAGACTCAAGTTTGCGTCATGGCACAGGTAAGACTTGTCCATTTGGCAAACTACGAGCTGAGAATCTCCCTTCACGAGGAGGCGCTGGATCCCCAGGGAGCGCGCAAGGTGCATCCCGAGGAGCAAAGCCTCGTACTCGGTGACGTTGTTGGTTGCGGGGAACTCGAGCCGCGCTGCGTACTCGAGTTCCTTCCCCTTGGGGCTCCGGAGGACTACTCCCCACCAGCCCGGCGAGACACAGTGACCCGTCGAACATGAGTGTCCAATGGTCACTGCGTCGGGGCGGTGCTGGGAGGTCTTCGTCCCCGAGCCCGGAGGCAGGAGTCCACTCCGCGACGAAGTCGGCGAGGACCTGTGACTTGATGGCGGAGCGGCCTGTGAGGGACAGGGAGAAGGGGGCGAGCTCGGCCCCCCACTTCCCAATCTGGCCGGTGGCTTCTTTGTTCCGCAGCACCTCCCCCAGGGGGAGGGACGACGGGACGGTGATGGGGTGTCCCAGGAAGTAGTGGTGAAGCTTCCGGGACGCCATCAGGAGGGCGAAGCAGATCTTCTCCATCTCCGTGTACCGAGTTTTGGCCCCCTGGAGGGCTTCACTCACGTAGTACACGGGATGCTGCTGTCCCCCTTGCTCCTTCACCAATACCGCGCTGACGGCGACCGGGGTCGCGGTGAGGTAGCGGAGCAAGGGCTCTTCTGGAGATGGACTCACGAGCATTTCAGGGCTCGTGAGGTACTTCTTGAGGTCGTCAAAGGCCTCCTGGGCCTCGGGGGTCCATCGGAACCCCTCGAGCCCCCGGAGGATCTTGAAGAATTGGAGGCCTCGCTCCTCCGTCCACGAGACGAAGCGGCGTAGCGCGGCTAAGTGGCCGGAGAGCCGCTGGACGTCCTTGACGGAGCACGGCGGGGGCATGTCCAGGAATGCCCGGATTTTTTCGGGATTTGCCTCTATGCCCCGTTGGGACACGAGGAAACCTAGGAGCTTCCCCCCGCGTACGCCGAAGGTGCACTTCTCTGGGTTGAGCTTCAGCCCATACGCGTGGAGGTTGCGGAAGGTCTCCGCCAGGTCGTCGATGTGGGCGGCTGCGCGGGGACTTTTGACGACCGCGTCGTCTACGTAGACTTCGACGTTGCGGCCGACTTGATCTTTGAAGACCAGCGTCATGAGGCGCTGGAAGGTTGCCCCGTGTTCTTTAGCCCAAAGGGCATGTGGACATAGCAGAAGGTAGCCCGAGTAGGCACGTCGGCGAGGGGAGTTTTGAAACTCATCTTTTCCTCGTCCCCTTCCGCCATCCGGACTTGATGGTAGCCCGAGTAGGCGTCTAGGAATCTCATCAACTCGCACCCCGCGGTGGAATCGACCAGTTGGTCAATCCGCGGGAGTGGGAAGTTGTCCTTGGGGCAGGCGCGGTTGAGGTCGGTGAAGTCCACGCACATCCGCCACCTGCCATTTGACTTCTTCACGAGTACGGGGTTCGCGAGCCACTCGGGGTGCAGGACCACCCGAATGAACCCCGCCTCTCGGAGTCGGGCGATCTCCCCCTTGATCGCCTCTTGGCGCTCGAGGGAGAGTTTCCTCAGTTTTTACTTGACGGAGGGGGGGGGGTGACTGGGGGTCACCGCGAGCTTGTGCTCAATGACCTCCCGGGTGACGCCCCGCATGTCCGAAGGCTTCCACGCGAAAACATCGGAGTTCTCGTGCAGGAAAGTCGCTAGTTCCGCTGCATGCTCCTCGGGGAGCTCTGCCCCGATCCGGACAGTTTTGTCCCCATCATCCGGGGACAGCAGGACCTTCCGGAGGCCCCCTTCCAGGCACGGCTTGAGGAGGGGCCTCCTGGGAGGTATTGCCGCGACGTCTGGTTCCGGGGGAGAGGCCTCCCTCCCGGGCGCCTTTATGAGGTTGATGCTTCCGATTGTGGCGGCGGCGCGCTCGTATAGAGCACGGGCCATGTCTTGGTCTCCCCGGACGTTGATCACGCCATGTGGCCCGGGGATCTTCATGCAGAGGTAGTTTTGATGGGTGGCAGCCCCCAGGCGGTTGATTGTGGTCCTCCCCATGATCGCGTTGTAGGAGGAGGGGAGGTCCACTACGTCAAATCGGACCATCTCGGTCCAGTAGTTTTCCGGGGTGCCAAAGGTCATGGGGAGATCCACCTTCCCCAGGACGAACCCTTGGAGGGGCCCTGCCGCGGGCTGCAGAAGCTTCTCATCCACCTTCATCTCCTTGAAGGACTTCAGGAAGAGGACGTCGGCGGAGCTCCCGCCATCCACGAGGATGCGGGCCAGGTGGCAGTTGTAGATGGTGGTGGAGACGATGAGCGTGTCGTCTTGAGGGAAGTGAACCCCGCGCGCGTCTTCCACCGTGAAGGTGAGGGGGACGTCCGCCCACTTGGGTGGCGGAGACGTGTGTAGCACCCCCACAACCTTGACTTCGCGCGCATACTCCTTACGCTGGCGCTTAGAGTCCTGCCCGGAGGCGGACCCTCCCATGATGACGTTGATGCGGCGCTGAGAAGTTTGGAAGGGGAGAGTTTCTGAAGGCTCCCCCTTCTGCGTCTGCCCCTGCTGACCCCCCGCGGGGGCAGGAAGGACCGGAACAGCTGGCGGAGGGGGCAAGGAGGCCGGAGTCCCCCCCCCCTGCCCATGCTGGTCGAGGAACGCCGCGAAGTGCTATAGCAGCTGGTAGCACTCCCGGGTAGCGTGGGTACTGGACCCGTGGAAGCTGCACCACGGTCCTTCCCTGCCTCTCCCCGCGGGGCCTTCCCGACCGCGGGAAGACTGTCCTCCCCCATGGCCTTTTGGCTTGGGGAAGGGGCGGTTGCCCCTCGGGGGGTCACGTGAGCCGCCCCCGCCCTCGAGGACAAAGGTGTCCCGAGGCTGTGGCTCGTTACGCCCTCCCTGCCTAGGGCGTTTGAGGGGGTCCCTGGCCCCCCGATCAACAGGGGCGGGAGCCCCCTGGGTCTTCTTCTAGAGGTCGTCTTTCTCCGCCCGAGCGTACTTTTCGAGTACGTTGAAGAGCTCGTTTGCGGAGGAGGGGCAGCTCCGGGAGAGCCTTCGGTGGAGCTCCCCCGGGAGGATCCCGCTTTTGCACGCTTCGATGACCGTAGAGTCGGGGACATGAGCCACCTTGCTTTTCACTTGGGCGAAGCGCTTGAAGAAGCTTCGGATGGTCTCCCCCGTCCTCTGCTGGACAGTGTACAGCTGCGAGGAGTCCAGGGGACACACGTAGTTCCCCTGGAAGTTCGCGTAGAACTCACGCTTGAGCTGCGCGAAAGACTTGATGGAGCTGGCCTTCAGGTTGTAGAAGCAGGAGCGGGCGATGCCGGTGAGGTAGAGGGGGAAGATGTTGCATTGCACCGTCTCGTTCCCCTCGGCCGCGGAGATGGCTGTGGAATATACCTGCACGAACTCGTAAGGGTCGGCCTCACCGTTATAGTGCTCGATGTGCGGTGGGCGATAAGGCCGCGGCCACCGAATGCTCCGAAGCCTGCGGCATAGGGGCTGATTAGCCCCCTGCACTTCCCGGGGAGAGTCCCGGTCGCTGTTTGCTTTGACGGGGGACATGCCCTCGTTATCAGAGTCGGGAAGCGGTCCAAGAGGTCCGCCAGACTGGTGGTGGCGATGCCTTTCTTCTTGACCGGGGCTGAGTTCCCGGACGTCCGGGCTCTCCCCCGGAGAGGTTGGCTCCTCGGCGGGTCTCTTCCCCCGACCGGTGCGAGAGCGAGGCTCTTCGCGCCCCCGGCCAGGGGGAAGTTCTTCCCCGCACTTGGGTGAATGCATTCGCTCAACCTCCTCCCTGGAGAAACGGACCTGGTCCGCCGGGGGCACCCTCGGGGGCGGCCCCGGGGGAGGAGGGAGGTCATGCGCTGTAGCTGCCGGCCCGAAGGCAATCGGGGCCGACTGGGGGGAGCCCCATGTGAAGACCCCCATAACCGGAAAGGGGGAAGCCCCTGCATCATCCGGAACCGGGGAGGGGGTGCCCGCGGCGACGTTCGGAACTGAAGTGGAGTGAGCCCCCGTGGCAACGACCGGAGCCGGAAAGGGGGAAGCCCCTGTAATATCCGGAACCGGCGAGGGGGGAGCCCCTGCGGTGATGTCCGGAACCGGGGAGCTGATGCGGGGGGAAGTCCGCTGAGGCATGGGAGCTGCTCTGTGGACCGCCCCCGGTGCGGTAAACGCGACACGCGGGGCGGGATTGGCTCCCGGCGTAGGGAAAACCCCCGGCATGTATTGGGCCCCCGGCCCCGGGAATTGGCCCGGAACGGGGTATCCCCCTGGTGCCACGAAAGGCCCGGGCATGAAGTACCCTCCCGGCACCGGGAAGGACCCGGGTGCCGGGAAAGGTCCGGACGTATGACCCGCAGGGGGAGGGTACCCCCCGCTGGGGTCATACGGGGCGGATAAACCTCCGGAGACCGGAGGGACCGCCGCGTGACCCATAAACGGGGGTATGGCCCCCGGATATGGGTACGGCGCATATGTGGGGGCCGGTGGCCGCGCCAACACGCGAGCAGCTCATCCATGGAGCGCTGGCTGCGGAGTTGGCCCTCCACTAAAGCCTCGAGCAGGGCGTCCCGGGGAGCCGGGGGAGCCGTCGGGGGAAGATTGGTCCCGACCGAGGTTCCCACGGTCACCGGGAGTGACCCGGAGGTAGAAGCACCTAAGTTAAGAGGAAAGGTGGGAGGCGGTACCTGGGTCTGGCCGCCTCCAGGCGGAAGCGCCGGGACAGTCGTGTCCCGGACGGGCGGCGCCGGGTCTCTGAGACCGGCGTCACCGGGAAGGGCGCGGGCCCTTGTTCTCGGGGGAGCCATGGCGTCTTGTCACGAGTCCCCACGGTCGGCGCCAACTGTCGTAGTATTGCGAATACCCCGGCAGGTTTTGTGTACGATCCTAGCGAACAAAACACGGCGCGGGTTGACCGGGTGGCCGGTCCTCCCCCGCCGGACGAGCACAACAAATGACACGAGGATTTATACAGGTTCGGGTCCCGGTGGGGGCCCTAGTCCTATCGGCGTGCTCCCGACTGGAGTCGACTGGGGAGGCTCTCTTGAGGAGAGGCTTCTGGAGCACACCTGTGAGTTTGGCTATTCTAACAATAATGAATCACTTATCCTTACAATAGGGGGTACAAGGGCTATTTATAGCCCCAAAAAGAACAAGAAGACTAAACTACCCCGGACACCACCGTCGGATCGAGGGGTAGCGATGTCCTTCTCCCGGTCAGGTGCCTTGGATGCTTGACAGGTGGTCGCTGATTCCTGAGGCGCTCCTCGCGTGACCTGCACGTGATCAAGAACCAAAGACTTTACCTTTAGAAGGTCGACAGTGCCCGGGACATGCACCGGAGGCAATGTCCCCGGGCAAAAGGCGGCGCCCGGGACATGCCCCGGAGGCAATGTCCCCGGGCGAATGGCGGCGCCCGGGACCGGCACCGGAGGCCGGGCGCCGGGCAAATGGCGGCACCCGGGACCGGCACCGGAGGCCGGGTCCCCGGGCGAAAGGCGGCGGCCGGGACCGGCACCGGAGGCCAGGTCCCCAGGCAAAAGGCGGCGCCCGGTACTGGCACCGGAGGCCAGGTCCCCAGGCGAAAGGCTGCGCCCGGGACATGCCCCGGAGGGCAATGTCCCCGGGGAAATGGCGGCGCAACTTACCTGGACTTGGTCTCGCGGAGATTTCCCCCAACATGTTGTAATTTCTTAAGTAAATCATGTTTATAAGAAGGAGGAACAAATCTCTTCCGCTTAGCTCGCTTCAAGCTATCCCAAGTATCAGGCTCTACCCCAAGGTTCACTCTTTCGTTCCACCAAATGATAGCAAAATCTTTAAACTCACTGGTGGTTTACCTAACCAGATGGAAATTAAATTTTTGTTCAACGGTCATCTCCCAATCTAAGTAAGCGTCTGCATCATATGCACCAGAAAAGGATGGGATGAAAAATTTTACCTTAGCAAACGGATCGTCATTCCCACGAAAATAGTTACCTTCCATGCCGTGTTGATTGTGGTGCACTCGTTGCTGTTGGGACTTGCCTTGCAGTGAGGGGTCTAGTTGCTCAGACGATACTTCGAAGTCTTTTGTTGACTCTTCTGCTCCTTACTCTATTCCTGCACACAACAATGAGGCAAATCAACACATCGCACCACAGAAACATACAGAAAATAGTTTCCATAGGAAATAATAAGTAAAATATAACATGCATGCAAGGAAAAGATCTGGATAGGGATACTTGAGCTCTGCTCGAAGAGATAGGTTCAAAGAGGTCGAACGTTGAAGGGTCGACATTCAGTTTACGGCTAGGCATATCCTTAGGTCGGCTCTAGGTGGGTTTTCTGGAGATGTGATAGTAGAGAAAGTTGTGGAACATGGTTTCAGGAACTTAGTGGACAAAGTGGCATTTCAATTGCTCAACCAGAAGGGTCAAACAAGGCTAATGCCGGTGGCTGACATGCACTGATGTTGCACTAACACTGTCAAAAATTAGGGCAGAGTGGCAAATCTGGTTTTGGGCTTAAATACTTCGCCAACTATGTCTAGGAGGTAGGCGTGGATGCCAGGAACACAATGGCGGTGGTTTCAGGGGCTGAGGCGGCCGGACGACGATGAACGGCGGCGACACGGCACAGGCACAGTTCTTGACAAGAACTTGGCAAGAGCATAACTTCCAATCTGGGCAGATCTAGAGGTCGGGCTAGTGGAACGAGATGCTCAGGGGGCTGAAACTTACCTAAGAGACAAGGTGGTGCTGGCTAAATCAGTCGGGGACAAAATCCGGCGGCCGGCGCAGGAGAAGAAGGCACTGGATTTGGGGGTTTTCGACACAAGGCGATCGAAGTCAATTCCTTGCTTGGAAAGTGAGAGGGGGACATGGGGAAGCTACAGACACGGCCAGTTTGTCTAGAGGGTCGCTGGCGTGGCCTGGCGACGTGAGCCAGATCCTGGTGGCGCTTAGATTCAGGGAAAGCCTCGATTTCAGGCTAAATTTGAAATCCAAGCTTACAGGCCTGCTAGGGAGGCTCTTCTGGACATAAGCTTCCACAAAAAGGTGAGCTAATTCGGGCTAAAATGAGTGACATTGTCGGAACAGGGGTTTTAGGGAGTTTCGGCGATCACCGGCGACAGGGTCCACCGGGATGAAATTAAACACTACAGTACAGAGAGGAGGGCGAGAGGCACTCACTGGCATGATCAATTTGAGGTCTGGTGCAGCTGAACGGGCTGGCACTATGCTCCTCTCCGTTGGCTCGTCGGAGACGAAGGAGAACACGAGAGCTGAAACTTTGCGACTGCTGGTGTAGTGTGAAGGAGCTCTGGGCGAGGGGGAGGGCTCAAATAGGCAGTGGCTAGGGCTCTCAAGAATTGAAGCGGATCGAGTAGGATACGCATGACTGGCACCGGAGGCGGGATCGAGACGGCGTGCACTGCGTTGGGACGCGGCAGCGACTCTGCCAGAGGAGAAGATCGCGCCAAATCTGGCTGGAGCAGGGTGACGGGGTGGCTGGCTTCAGCATGGTGGCGAAGTAGCAAAAAGTCTCTGACAGTAGCAGGCACACGCGCGCACAGAATGAACAGCACTACTGGCGCTGCTGCAGCGGCTCCACGGTGGCCAACCAAACGGGCACACGTGGTGGTGATTCTCAGGCGAAGCTGGCAACGGCGGGGCTTCACCAGCGGCGGTGAATCACGGCGAGCGGCACCGGTCGCGGTCGAAATGGGTGCTCGCCTGGTCGTGGTCGAAGGACCTGGTCGAAACGGCTGCTGGCCGAGCCCTGGTCGAAAGTTCACAGCCTGGTCGAAACAAGGGGCTGATCTGTAATTTCTGGAACTTGTTTTTTGGACTGAAATGTAAATCTGGAGATATACGTGGTTTCGACAGAAACTGATTTTGCCAAATGGGTTTACTAAATTCTGCAAGCAGGTATACAAGGATAAAAGACATAATTAAGTGTCTTTGATCAGGTTTTGAGCAAGATGAAAGCAGGAAGATTAGGGTAATTAGGGTTTGAATTTTGGCGAGGCTGAAAACTGAATCTTAGGATGAGATTTTGAGATTTTTCTTGAAGAGGATTCTGTTCAGAATAGCAATTGGGAGACATTCCCTGAATTAGATCAAGGTTTGGAGCTAATTTGTGGCTTTTAGCCTTTTCAAGCTTCTGAGAAAAATCAGAAAAGGATCAACTTGAAATACTTTTGGACTAAAAAGTGAAAATGGTTTGAAAGGTGGAGTTTAGATGCCAACTTTTTAAATTTAGGTAGTGGCATATCAATGATCATGATTCTGAGATAAGAGATAAAAAATGGGGTTGAGATATTTGAGAATCCAATGAAGATATGCTGACTAGCAAGCTAAAGAGGTAGCAAAATTTGGGATGTTACACGGTGCCGGTGTCATGGCGGTAGATCGGTGACGGGAGGCGCGATCGGTGGTGGGAGGCGCGGCTCCGGCGGCGCGGCTCGTCGGGAAGGTGGGATCGGCAGATCCGACAGCTGGAAGTGGAGAAATGGGGAGAAGAAGGGAGGAAGAAGAAGATGGAGGGAGAAGGAGGAGGAGGAGAGAAGAAGAAGAGGACTGGAGGAAGGGAGGAGAGGAACCAGAGATGAAGAAGAGAAGAAAAAGAAAGAGGGAACGAGGGGGAAAAGAGAAGGGAGTTTGGGGAGCTTGCAGGAGAAGAAAAAGGGGGAGGACCATCGGCCTAGGCCGGTCGCCGACAGTGGAAGGACGAACGGAGATGAGGAAGACGACCTGTGGTGAGGAGGGGAAGAAGAGTGGGGGTTGGACTGGCTGGGGAAGAATTAGGAGCCAGATCTTGTTTTGTGAACTATTTGGCAGTTTTGTAAAAAAGTCCTTGAGGTTTTGGGTAACTACAACAACCTGCTGGCGGCCAGGGTTTTAGTTTCATGAGTCTTGGTCTTTATGCATTTTGATACTTGGATTTCTGGGAATTTGCAGATAGGTCCAAACCTATTCAACCTGCAAGGAAAATAAATAGAACGAGTAGTCGAGTCGAACAGCAACAAATGCAGCTGTATTTGAATATACAATGACTTTTATGACTGAATCTAGCATAAACAGGGGGCAAAATAATCGAAAAATACGCATATTTGTGAGAATTGAAGATTTTCGACCGGGAATTTCTCGACTGGCTCCCCGTTCTCGCGGCGACCCCGGGAAATTTTTACCGCTCCTCGGAATTTCTCGACCGGCTCCCTATTCTCGTGGCGACCGGGGGAAATTCTTACTGGTCCTCGAAAATTTTCGACCAAGAATTTCTCGACTGGCTCCCCGTTCTCAGGCGACCAGGGGAAATTCTTACCGGTGCTCAAAGATTTTCGATCGGGAATTTCTCGACCGGTGCCCCGTTTCCCACGGCGACGGGGGAATTTCGTATCGGTCTTTGGAATTTTTCGGCCGGAAAATTCTCGATTGGTTTCCCGTTCTCACGGCGGCCGTGTGCATTTCTGCCTTTGTCCCTCTTCGACTGGGGCCTAGGGGACCCTAATAGTTATCGATGTCTGGGCGTTTTTGTTCCTTACCCACAACGCGCGGCACCAAGTCGCACCCCACTGTGGGGGGGGGGGATAACTTGTGCCCGGACAGGAAAATATTGAAGACAACGTTCAAGCAACCTCAAGCAAATTCAATGAACAAGCAAAGTCAGATAGCTTTATTAATACAACATTTCACTGGGGGACAGCCCCCCCGGTGCGCTAGGGTGTCCCAGGGACAAAGCCCGGGCGCTTACAAGATACAACCCGGTGAGTTAACCTCCCACGAGAAACTATCCCGGACACCTTCCCTGAGCTCCCGGGAGAAATCCTTGTATCAGCTCCGAACCCTCTGGAAGGCGCTCCGGAGAAGGTCCTCCGGCCAATATTCGTAGCCAGCCAGAGGGCGTATTTGAAGCGATGGAACCCTCCGGGAGCCCGACTTCCGAGGAGATAGCTTGGCACAACAATTATCAAAATTTTCCAAGTGCTACTCCGGGAGCCACCGCAGCTGTATCGGCTCCCAGAGAGCACTCACCCTCACGCCCTCGAAAATAAGCACGGCGGTTGGGCCACTGGCATACCCCCCCTGTGGCGTGGCTCAAAAGTGTAGAGGCCGCTTGGGCACTCTCCGGGCTACGCCACCTGGGGCTGGGGAACTCCCTCTTGGGAGTTAGTCCACGAGACACCTGACCACAACCGGACAAGATATAGCAAAAGACTTCATTTCATTAATCAAAGGATTTACAAATCTTTTCGGGGCTTCCTATAAGAAGCTACCAGGAGCAAAATACCTGGAAGGCAAAAAAGCCTAACTAAATGGCCCGGGGGAGCTCATACTTGCCCGTTCTTGTCCCCCCCCATAGGGGAACCTCCGCTGCCGTTGTCGCCGCGGGTGCTCCGTCCGGGTCCATCGCCCCAGAGACCTAGTCGAAGAGGACCCCGACCAACTCCACGAGCCCCTGTCGCCAGTCTTCAAAGTAGTTGGGGAAGGTCCGAGGAAGCAGCTCCCCAATGACCTGGGCGCCAGCTTCGCAATGCTCCACAAGAGCGGCCACGAGAGCGATCGCCGGGTTGGCGAGGCCCCGGGCCTGGACAACGGTGGCCATCGAGATCAAAGAGACTTGCGTATTGTGGAAATACGCGGCCTCTTGGACCGACGATGGCACCGGGTCGGGGTTGCTCCCCAATCTGAGCTCGACCTCGAGCCCCTCGAGGGCCGAGCGGATCATCTTCCCACCGGTGGTCACCATGGCGGCACTCGAGGCCTCTGCCTCCCGGAGAGCTTGCCTCTCTGTGCGCAACTACCTTCAGAGTCGGGAGGCGATGTCTTTGACGGCGGCGAGCCCCCCTGAGTCGCCTCCAGCTCCGTGAGTGCCAGGTCCTTCTTGGACCGCTCGGCGAGTGCGGCCTCATTGTCCGCCGCCAAGTCCCCGAGTGCCTTCTCCTTTTCGCAGTGCTCGGTGGCTAGGGCCTCCTCGGCTGCTCGGAGGCGCTCGGAGACCCGGGCCTGGAACTCCCGGACCAACATGACGGGCTAAAACAAAGAAAGGGTTAGGCGATCTACTAAGACCAAGTGAAGAGCCCACATGGGCGGTACTCACCCGGAGTCTAGAGGAGAGGATCTCCTTGTAGCCTCCCCCCGGCATGTCCCGGGGAGACTGTAACATCCGTGTTTTTCCCCAAATCTTGCCCAATCTAAGTCTGTTGTCTCACTCTTATAATCCAGAGTATGTAAATACCTTAACCCAAAAAGTTGGCAGCTAAACTCCTTCGTTCAGCCCTTTTTGCAAATCAGCCCAAAGTATCGTAACTAGTCCTTTTCAGATTTTCCAAAAGCCCGAAAAGGCTAAAAGCCACAAATTATCTCCAAATTCTGTATCTGATTTAGGGAATATCTTCCATTTACTATTCTAAGTAAATTTCCCTTCTTGGAGAATTTCGAAATATCATCCTAAGTCCTTGTTTCCAGCCTCGCCAAATTTCAAACCCTAATTATCCTATTTTACCTTGTTTTCGATTCGGCTCAAAACTTAATCAAAACCCTTTTTCTGCTATTTGTCACTGCTAAACTATTTGTTAATTTTAGTAAGCCACCCTGGTGAAATTATGTTCAGCCCAACCTTTCCAAATCTCCAGATTTACAGTTTGGTCCTAAAAATCAAGTTTCAGTATTTGCAAATCAGCCCAAGTCTCATTTTCCAACCCTTTTCGACCAGAGCTCGGCTACTGTTTTCGACCAGAGCGCCAGCGCCGTTCAACCAGACTTGTGTCGTGCTGTTCATCGTGTTTCTTCACCGTGTCTCCTCGCCGCCGGCCAAGATGTGACGTCACCTGTACTCGTGGTCGCCCGTGCCTAGAAGTACACTCGTGTTCGTGCCAAGTCCTTCGCCGTGGCAGTGTTTCGACCAGCAGCAACAGCTTCAGCACGGCCCGTGGAAGTTTGTTTTGCATGCGCGTACGTGTCATCACCGGAGCTGCTTCGTCGCCTCCGCATTTGCGTCGGACTGGAGCAAGTTCCAACGCCCTGACCGCCACTGGTAAAGCTGGTGTGCCGTTAGCTCGCCATCACGTCACCATTCGTCGCTGTTCCTTCTGCGCCCAGCTAGTCTCGTCCCCAGCACAAATCACGTGCTGGTTTCTCCCTTGTGAACTCCGTTCCTCGCCTATTTAAATCCTTGAGCAACCCTTCTCTTTACTGTGTTTTTGACTTAGCCAATTTTCATCGCCTTCTTCCACTTCTTCTTCCCTGGTGAGCCACCGTTGAGGCAAACGTCGCAAGAGAAACTCTCAGCCCCAAATTCAAAACTGATGACACCTGTGAGTTCCCAGTACCTATCTCTCGGTGTCATAGCATCCTTTTGACCTCCGGCGAACCCCATCGCCGGCGATCACCGAAAAACCCAGATTGCCCTATTCTTGAAATTAAACTCTCTATAGCCAATTTCAATACTCCTTTTAGTAGAACAAATCAACCCTTAGTTGATTCTTAGAAAGCTTGTGAACCCAGTTTTCAAATTGAAGCTGTGTTGTGAGTTCCCCGTTTCTTCGTGCACTGCCGTGGATGGTTCACGTCGCCGGCACACCTCGCCAATCCTCCATCCAAATTGACCTGATCTACACCTTCCCCCTGTTATCTCCTAGATCGTGTAGCTTGAGCCAATTAACCTGCATTGCCGTGTATCGATGGCGCCTCTTTTCACCATTATCCCCGAGCCCGGCGTCAACGCTGGCGAGCCTCAAAACTCCTTTGCAAATCAATCCCTCGCTCCAGCATGGTCAATGTCACTCCAGGAGTAAAACCCCTCGATCAATTTCAAGATTTATCAGTCCCAGTTCTTTGCCATCGTAGCTCATCTTCATTTCTGGCAGACGATGTTTTGAATCTTGTCGTTCACCGTCGTCAAGCCACCTCAGCCCAATTAACTTCACCAGTAACTCCACCATGATCCCGCCAATGCATTTGACTAAGTTAGCGAAGCATCGCATGCGTGATTTGTTCAGACATGTGTGCCCTAGCTCACTGCAGTTCACTAGCATTCGATTTTCCAGTGCCAAGGACTTTGCTACAATTTTCTTTAATTCCTGGACTTTCTATCAAAACCACTTTGTAAATTAGATGCCTTACTGTGTTTGGCATCTGATGCACCCTTTTGTTTTCTTTTTAATCCTTTGGAACCTCTAGATTAGCTCTATGCCATTCTTAGACATTGTCTGGCCACGGACCGAATGTCAGTCTTTGGACTTTCGTTGCATCTGAGCCAAACCCTATGAACCAAACCCAAATATCTTTTCTCCGGCTGTTCTTCCTTCAACCAGATGACCTCGCTTGCATGCATGTTTACATTCCACTCATTATTTTCTATAGCAAGTATTTTCTATATGCTTATGTAGTGCGATGTGTCGTGTTTTTTCTTTGTTGTGAGAGCAGAGCCAGAAGCGGAAGGTTTGGAAGGAATCTTTGAAGACCTAGCAGAGTAGTTAGACCCCTCGTTGCAAGGCAAGTCTCCACCCCTTGATCATGTTTCTCCCAATAATTTGAAAATGAATTAGATTAATTGTTTTCCAGGTATATGCATGCTTTATGTTCAAATAAGAACTATGTTGGAAGAATATGGATAGATATGACCTAAATCTTTGTGAAGCCCCTCATGTTTGTATTCTCATGCACCCTTGTCATCCTAGGAGATTATGCTTATACTTAAATACATGCGTTGAGTGTTAAATGGTCAATTATATGATAAACATGTTTGAAAACCCTTTTTGTGAAAGAAAATGTGAATTATAATTGATAGTGAGGATGGTTTGAATGGTTGGCTGCTGTGTGCACATCGGGAATGTGAATGTCTCCTCACTATTGATTCATAAGGACAAGAACCTTGTGTGGTGCCTCTATGCAGCATGAAAAATCGTACCAACCACTTGCTTGGTATGGGACAGGCACAACTTAGTAGCTTTCTTGGTATTAACCATTCCCTGCATGGTTTGTCGATCCGGTTTCTCGCGTGGAAACTGGTGGGCCGTAGATGGCCGCGAGTGGTGTGAGATAAGAAAAATAATGAGAGGATAAAGAGTAAAGAAGGAAGTCGCCATAAGCCTGGATTGAGTCGTGCGTGGCTGCAACCATAGGTCATATGTCTTGCGAGGACATAGACCAAGGTTAGGAAGAAAGGCAGTGGGGAGGACCCACAATAGTATCTTAGACTTAACTGTCTATTTACTGGGCGGGGATACTGTTAATACTAGACTGCAAAATCATTGTGTGATCTCGGCCTTGTCACATGCGTAAAAGTTGCATGGAAAATGGCCTGACTTGAAAGTCGAGTGAAGAAGTGGATTTAAAAAGAGGTACACCTTTGCAAAGTATTAAAAAGTATCAAATACTCTGTACTCCCAGGTCATGGAGTCTGCTCGTGGTGGATTCTATCTATGTGGTTTCATCACAAGTAATATTTGGAAAATTTTCTTAATTCGGATTAATAAAAGCGGTGACTCAAGAAAGACCACCACACATAACATTTTCTTAAAGCCTATCTTAAGATTTTCAAGCGTGCTTTTGGAAATAAAACCTTTTCCTCAGGACTTTAGAATGAAAACCTTTTCTACTCTTATTTATAAAACTAAGACCTCTTTCCTTGAGAACTCCTCATTTATGTACTTGCATTCGCTTAACGGGACTTGTTGAGCATCGTGTGAAAACATGCTCACCCTTGCCTTTTCAAACAAATTTAGAAGAGGGATTCGTCGATCCCGATTCCTTTGGTTTCGAGTACCCTGAAGAAGAAGGAAGCACTCCTGATGATTCGGTCTTCTAGGAGGGTCATGCGCCGAGTTGAGTTAGATGTGGTGGAAGCCCCTACTGCACCGCTGTCGACTGAAGTGAAGATCCTTGTTGTTGTTCTTTGTGTTCAGTACTTTGATACCGACTCTTCTCTTGAGACACTCACTATTTTTGTAGCAACTTCAATTAGTGTCATTCTTGGCATTATGTTATTGTAATATTGGTCCTTGTGACCTTGTACCTGTTTAATTACCTCTATTGCAGTTTAATGTATTTCTTGTTGTTTTGAGCTTATGTTGTACCTTTTTGAGTGAAACCCACCTGGGCGGTTGCCACCGGATTCCTCAAATGAGGGTCCCACAGAAGCTGGTATCAGAGCATAAGGCTCGACTGTAGGTCCCTTAGATAAACTTTGGCGTCCCTAGACAGAAAGGTCGCTAGTTTATTTGACTAAAAATTTAATTATGAAAATCTCATTTGTTAAGAAAAACATATTATGACTATTTAGAAAAGGTTTAAATGCTGTTTTAAGTTCTAGGTGTTCCATGTTCTGTCTCCTCAAATGGCTTCAGGAAAGAAGTTCACGCATGGTGATGAGCAAGGATCGTGGGCGTTGCTCCTATGGATGATGTTGCAATTCCTTGGAGCATTGGACAGTTAGAGACCGGTGTATTATGTTCGGCAAGAAGAAGTGGATAATAGACCTTATGGTTTTTGTGCTTCAGTAGTGGTCTACGAGATCCCGAAGCTAGGAAGAGGCTCAGTACGACAGGAAGCCCGTAGAGCTGAAGAAGAAGATGCCATTCTGGACGCTGCTCGTCGTGCCGTAGGCACCATTCGACAACTATATGAGGATTTCCTTTTAGATTACCCTTTTTTTGTTTTGTGCCTTGCCAGATTCCTAGATTAGAGCGTCGAGTCATCCACCCATCCAACGACCAAAGAGATGCCATCCTGATGAAGACTGATAATTCTCACAAATATGCATATTTTTGATTATTTTGCCCCCTGTTTATGCTAGATTCAGTCATAAAAGTTATTGTATATTCAAATTCAGCTACATTTGTTGCCGTTTGACTCAACTACTCGTTCTATTTATTTCTATTGCAGGTTGAACAGGTTTGGACCTATCTGCAAATTCCCAGAAATCCAAGTAACAAAATGCATAAAGACCATGACTCATGAATCTAAAACCCTGGCCGCCAGGAGGTTGTTGTAGTTACCCGAAACCTCAAGGACTTTTTCGCAAAACTGCCAAATAGTTCACAAACCAGATCTGGCCTCTGATTCTTCCCCAGCCGGTCCAATCCCCACTCTTCTTTCCCTCCTCACCATAGGTCATCTTCCTCATCTCCGTTCGTCCTTCCCACCGTCGGTGACCGCCTTAGGCCGGCGGTCCTCCCCTTTTTCTTCTCCTCCAAGCTCCCCAAACTCCCTTCTCTTTTCCTCCGCCTTCCCTCTTTCTTTTTCTTCTCTTCTCCTCTTCATCTCTGGTTCCTCTCCTCCCTTCCTCCAGTCCTCTTCTTCTTCTCTCCTCCTCCTCCTTCTCCCTCCTTCTTCTTCCTCCCTTCTTCTTCTTCTTCTTCTCCCCATTTCTCCACCTCCCGCTGTTGGATTTGCCAATCCCACCTTCCCATTGAGCCACGCCGCCGGAGCCGCGTCTCCCACCAGCGGAGCCGCGCCTCCCGCCACCGATCGCACCTCCCGTCGCCGATCCGCCGCCATGACACTGGCACCGCGCCTCCCGCCACCGATCCACCGACCAGACACCGCCATCAACGACACCGCCATGCCGCCTCTCGTCTCCCGTGCTGTGCCCCCAAGTTCGCCCCACGCGTGCCTCCTGTCGCGCCCCGACCTGGGGACTACGACTACTCCCGTGGAGACCCAGCTCACTGCAGCTGGTCCCATACATGCATACCATTGACTTCCCAGGATAAGCCAAGCACAGGAATATATTCACATTGTAGCAGAAAAACTTACAAAATATTTAAGCAGTGTGGCCTGCTGGCCTTAATACAACATGAAGAGCTTACGATGCCGTCGCGGCATACAAGGTTTAGCAAAATAACAACTACACAAAGGAAGATTAGGTGAACCCACAGAAAAAGAAGTTGACGGCAGAACAACACACATCAGGGCTCTGGCGGAACTGGCTCTCCTCCTTCTGTATCCACGAAGTTCTCCACACCTTCATCTTGATCATTGAACGCTCCATCTATTGGATTGTAGGTCGCAAGGGTGAGTACTTACGTACTCAACAAGTGATAGGTAAGAGTAGATACATATAGTAGTGATGATATGAACCTATGCTAGTAAAGAAGTGTGGATGTTTGTAAAGTAGTCTTTTCCTTTATATCTCATCTCATGGCAGCATTTTTCATAGCATAGCATCGCTATTCATGTTCACTAATTTATGGTATTACTGTGACATGTCGACACACGACAGTCCACAGCAACACCCCTTATCATGACAACACATGTCATTTGGGTAATCTCGGCTTATCAAATTTTATTTAGAAAAATATACTTGTGCCACACCTCGTGGATTTAATCCACCACAGTAGACTCCTATATACCCGGGAGCTCGGAGTATTCAAATACGTTTTTATCTCTGTAGAGAGGTACCAATTTACCCACAAGATATTTCACTTTCATGCCCAACCTATCAAAATGATTAGACCCTTCCTCACTACACAATGTGAGTGGCAAGGTGGAGATAACAAGAACTTTTGTTATGTTTCACGCAAACCACAGTTGTGGTGGGTCATACCCTTACCCCAACCCCTATGCCTCTTCCCATTATTGGGTCAGTGTGCAATCACATCCAGTGATATGTGTAGGAGCCGCACTCCGTGTTCAATCGTGCATCACTTGCCATCTCATGCAGGGGTTTCATGTGCGATCCGCATACTTACTTGTTCAGGCCTGTCCCATACCAGGCTTACGGTTAGCACGTTTTTCATGCCACTAGATGCACAACACAAGGTCCTAGTCCTTATATACTAGTGACCAGACCATCCACAACCCTGCACATCCAGTGCTACCACCATTGCATACCAAAATACTAGTCACGGCTAGGGGTTTTATTTCACGAATATAAAATATATACATGTATACTAGTTATGGCTCACTACTTGATTATTTCACATTTCACAGGCATCTAGCCTAATACTGCCATTTCATATCATAACTCAATCAATCTTTTACATGCAAATACTACTTATACTCAAGGTTATATTATAGCAACTTGTGAAATATAGGTTCAATATGCTCAAGAATATGACTTGCCTTCCGCGTCGTAAAAAAATCAGTAATTGGTGTTGGGTCAACAACGAAGTCTTCAAACTTAGCTTCTGGATTTGCTCGGTGACAAACACACAATGATTACTAACCATATTAAAATGTTTTATGATCTATATACAGATATGCTTTAAAAAGAATAACTGAATGATGCTGAAGATGATTGAGACTGCAAGTTGAACTGAGTCGAGATTCTAGGGTTTCAAGGAATTTGGGCTAAGGATGGGTGTTAGGGGCTCTCAAGGTTTCAAGGCTTCAATATGGACATCGAGTCCGCGGCTGGTTTGCTCAAAAACAGCGAATGTCAACAGATCGATATTTGGTTCAAGGCTTCGACAATTGCTCAGCAATTTCTAGGGGGCTTATCTCAAGTTGTGATAGTAGAAGAAAATGTAGATCATAACTCTAAAAATTCAGTGGACAAAGTGTTTTCTAAATTGCACAATCAGAAGTGGGTGAAAAAGTCCAATGCCACTGGCTGGCATGAACTAACGAAGGGCTGACAATGTCCAAGAATGGCATTGACATGTTTTGGGAGGTTTCCATGGACAAAACAGGTTTGGATCAAGGCATTAGGTGCACAATGACATAAGGCAGCTATTTGACAAAGTTGGTTTTCACAGAAAGGTCCAGGAGTTCAAAGATTTTGCAAAGACATCCTTGGAAACAGTGAACTGAATGTCAGTGCATGGCCAGGTTCTAGGGCTTGAGTATTTGATCGATTCTCCCATGCACTGCCTTGCTAACTTTGTCAGATTGGTAGGCGAGGCCGAGAAGAACTTGCTGGTGAAGTTAATTTGGAGATGGTGGTCGGACGATGGTGAACGGCGAGGTTGGAGTCATCGGTTTTAAGGAACAAGAGCGGGCTACGATGACACAGCATAGGAACTGGTGAAACTTGAAATTAATCGAGGGCTTTTGCTCCTGGAATGATGCTGATCACCTTAGAGCAAGGAATTGGGTTGTGGTTGAGGTTTGGGGCTCACTGGCGAAGACACTAGAGTTGAAGACGAAGGTAAAATGAGGCGAAGATGATTAAGGGCAATGCAAGACATCGGGCTTGGCTACACCATCTACATGGCACAAGGAACGTGTTGGTGCAGCTGGCTTGATCGAAGATGTTGTGGAACAGGCCAGCGACGTGAGCTGCTCATAGCCGCTCGCGAAAACATGGAAAAGCTCCAATTCAAGATCGAATTTAAATTCTGACTGAACAGGCTTGCTCAAGATGTTCGCGTGATCAATTTATTCCACAAGAGAAGCTAATTTGGACTGGAGTGGATTTGATTAAAGGAACAGGGCATTTGCCAAATACGGCGATCATCGGCGATGAGCTTCATTGGAGTGCAATTCAAGCCTACAGAAAGAGAGATTGGCTTGGCAACTTACTGATTGAATCAATTTGGAGAATGGTGTAGCAGATCGAGCTAGCAACGTGCTTCTCCTTAGCAGCTTGCCGGAGAAGAAGACGAAAATGGAGAAAATCTGGTTTAAAAAGGGTAAGGGAGCTCTGGAGAAGATTGGTGAAGATGGAGTTGATCTGGGTCTGCTATTTATAGGCACAGGCGGAGCTTGCAAGGAGGGAATAGCAAAGAAAGCTGCACCAGGGACGGGACTGGCCGGGCGCAGAAGAAACAGCGGCGACGAAGTGACGTGACGGCGACAACGACTCTGCCACTGCTCAAATGGTTGGTTCATTGGAACTTGGCACTGGCTGGTGTAATGCGAAGGCCACAATGTTGGCACGGCGGGGTGATGTGGTGCAAAGTTGCTGACAAAGTTGCTGCTGGTCGCGCGCACGTGCAGTTGCTGGTCGCTGGCGCTGCCACGGTGACGGCGTAGGCGCGGACATGTGCGCACGGCCACAGGTGAGGACGAAACTGGCCGGCAGCGAAGAAACAAGACGAAATGCATGGCGAAGCTATGGTCGAACACTGTGCCGGCGGCTCCTGTCGAAAAGGCTGGGCTCTGGTCGAAATCTGGACCGAAATGCAATTTCTGATTTTGGGTTTTGGACTGATTTGCAAATCTGGAGATTTAGATGGTTAAAGCTGAAATTGATTGCACTGCTCTAGCAAACTTTATTCAACAAAGTATTTGGCAAGGATATTTGGTAAAATCTGGCACATTTCAATAGTTTTCGGATAAAACGAAAATAGAGTAATTAGGGTACTAATAATCTGAACTTTGTTGAAGCTAGAATTTTGAGACTTAGGGTCAGATTTTCATATTCTAATAAAAGGAGATTTTGCATTGAATAGGATTTGGGAGGTGTTCCCTGAAATAGATTTGAATTTGGAGTTGATTTGTAGCATTTAGCCCTTTCAGGCTTCTGGAAAATCAGAAAAGGACTGATCTGCGATCGATACTCCTTGGACTGATTTGTGAAAAGAGTCTAGATGATAGAACCTGGCTACCAACTTTTTGGATTAAGGTATTGGCATACCCTTGATCATAATCCAAGAATAATCTGGTCTGGATTTGGTCAAGATTTGATTAAATTAGGATTTGGAGTATTTAGGGGTAATTAGGGTATTAATTAAATTTCTGCTTTTGAAAACAGAAAGGTTTGACAAATCTGAGAGTTAGAGATGGAATTAAATCTAACTTCTAAAGACTTTTATACTTAGGATAAATAATGGGTTAAATCTGGAAAGTCAGATCTTAATTTGGATTCACAGGGAAGATTTTGAAATTTAGGGCTTAGAATAGAGTAAGTCTAAGCTGATTTTGTTGATCTTGCAGAGACATATGCATGCATGACTTTTTATGCAAAAGAATTTTGACCCCAAACCCAGAGTGTTACAGATCTACCATCCTTAAAGAAATCTCACCCCGAGATTTACCTAACACAAGAAATGATAAGGATAGGCTTGCTGAAGATCCTCTTCCTTCTCCCAAGTAGCTTCTTGTTCTGAATGATTTCTCCATTGAACCATACATAGCTTAATCTTCTTCTGTAACACCCTAGTTTTGGGGGTGAAAAGTTTTTGCATAAAAACCCTGCATGCATGTATCTCTGTAGTAGTAGCCAGATCAGCTAAACCCTAATCTCTCTCAAACCCTAAAAATCTCCAAATCTATTATCTAGATCCAGATCAAGATCTGACCATCCAGATTTAACCTACCAGTTATTCTGGAGATAAAAGTCTTCAGGAGCCAGATTGAATTCTAACCCTAACTCCCAGTATCTAAGTCTCTTTCTGTTACAGATTTACCCTAAGTACCCCAGTTTCCAGATAATTGAGTTATCTTGATTTAACCCTATCCAGACTCAAGTATCTCTTGGAATATGTTCCATGATACATCCTCAACATACCTCAAAAAGTTGGGAACCAGATTGTTTCACCTAAACACTTTTCGCGGATAAGTCCAAATTTTACTGCGAATAGGTCCTTTTCGGTTTACTGGAGGCCTAAAAAGGCTAAAATCCACGAATCAACTCAAACTCCAGAATTTCTTCAGGGAACACCTCCCAAATACTATTTGATACAGATCTCCCTTTTGATCAGACTACCAAAACTCTCTCCAATCACCAGAAGTCGAGATCGACAAAACCCAGATCTCTTTTACCCTAATTTTACCCTATTTTCGAAAATAGGTGAAATCCCTCAAATCTTATCAAACTTTCTCCAAATTTGAGCTAAATGAGTATTAATAGAAATATTATACTCAGCCATGGAATCAAATTCCAAATTGAACCTCTCAAAGACCAGATTTGCAATTTAGTCCAAAGCCATATCAAAAATCATCGCAAATCAGTCCCTGGTTCGACCACGGGCTACTGTGCACGACCAGGTCATTCAATCGACCACGATCGGGCATTTTGGTCGTCGCCGTTGCCGCTGCTGTAGCTTCGTCGCTGGCGATCTCCAGCGTTGCCACCTCAGCCACTGTTTCGTTGCCGCGTGTATGCCTCGTATTCGCCACCGTGGAACCACTTCACCCCTCCAGCAGCGCCTTCGCTCTCTCGCGCGCGCGCCCGACAACGGCAGCCCAGCTGCGCCACGTTGCAAGCATGCCTGGGGGAAGCATCAAGTCGCCGTTGCATCAACCAGGACTGCGCGCCAGGCTGCAAAAGCCGGCACGGCCGCTGGAGCGCATCACTTCGCTGCTGTCCCGCCCGGCCGGTCAATTCGCCGTCGATTCGAGCTTCAATTCTCCAGGCCATTCCAGCCGTTGCAAGCTTCTAGCTGTGCCTATAAAAGCCACCCCAGCCCAGCTCGAAGACACTCACACCAGAACCACTCAAGTTCCTAACCACGCCGTTCCCTTCGTCTTCTTCGGCGAGCTCGAGAGGAGGCTCACAGTGCCAGGCCACTCCACTGCACCGAGCTCCAAATTGAAGCTACCAGCAAGTAACTCTCATCCACTTACCTGTGTAGTAGCAGCCAATTGAACTCTATCGCACCTCATCGCCGGGAATTGCTGATTTCCCCCGATAGCTCCGGCGAGCAATTAATCCCGAACTAAACCAAATTAGCTCTCGAGCCTGTGATCAAACATGATCAGTGGACTGTGTAGAACACATCTAAGCAACCAGAATCACCAATTTCGCTAAAATATGAAAAACCCCAAGTTTACACCTTGCATGCAAACTGGAACTCGCCATTAAGCTTCTATGGTGATTTTCCAGTTAAATTGACTTCACACCTAGCTTTGTTATGCCCCAGAGACCCTCCTCAAGCAAGGACTCGAGTTCAATTGCCCTAGAACAGAAATGCCCAAATCTGGATTGAGTTCATCTTCCTCCAGCCAATATCTTCTAAATTCAGCCACTCCAGCTCGAACCACCTTGCCATTTAGATGTTTTGGACCATTTTGAGCAACTTTGTCTTCTACCACGACCCCTAATTCGGCCTAGAACAGGAGTTATGGCTATGCCCTAGTTGCTGTACTGTTTGTGCTGCAGGTACTCCAGACCAGTCAACTTCTTCGCTGGTTTTCATCACTTTCCAGCCATCTCCTGCCCTAGATCCTGTTGAGACATTTGTTCCTGCTACAAATGCCTAACTACCAGACAAAGTGGTGCATCATTTGGAGCCTTGAGTCAAAAGATAAGGCTAACCCTAGTTTCTGGCCATGTCAACCCTATGCCAGGTTGTGCCAGCCAGTGGCATTGAGCCTTTTCACCCACTTCCAGCCATGAACTCTGGAAATAACCTTGTCCCTTAGACTCCTGATGTTATGATCTACACTTTTCTCTACTGTCACAACTTGAGTTGAGCCCTCTATCACCCATTGACCTTATGTCGATGCCTTGAACCGAATGCCAACCTAAAGACATTCGCTGTTTTTGAGCGAACCAGTCACCACCTTGATATTACCCTGATATTTTGGAACCTTGTAAACCTTAACAACTCATCTTAACCCTGGTTACCATAGTTAAACTCAAATCGCTTCCAAATCTTGTATCACCAGAGTGTTTTCTCCTTGCATCATTGCATGTAGTGGATTAGTAAGAGTAGGATTGATTGTAATGCCTGTTTGCTTGTTTGATTCTTGTTCAGAGCAAGAGCCCGAGGTTGAAGACCTTGTCACTGAATCGTCATCAGCTGCTGATACTTACGACGCGGAAGGCAAGTCATACTTTGATCATATTGAACCTATATTTTATGAATTGCTATGCTATTCCATGAGTAGATATCTCATTAATATTGCATGTGTTGAGATCAATGATATTATGGCAGTGATAGATTGAATACTTGAGGAATGTGAACTTGTTAAGATAGCAAGCCATGAATTAATAAAAACTATATACATATACATTTATATTCATGAAATAGAACCCCTAGCCGTGACCAGTGTTTTGGTATGGAACGGTGGTAGCACTGGAGGTGCTTGGCTACACTGGATGTGCAGGCACTGAAGGTGCAAGGTTTGTGGTATGATCTGGTCACTGGCATATAAGGACTAGAACCTCGTGTTGTGCGTCTAGTGGCATGAAAAACGTACCAACCACTTACCTGGTATGGGACAGGCGCAATCTAGTAGCTTTCTTGGTATTAGCAGTTCCCTGCATGGCTTGTCGATCCGGTTTCTCGTGTGGAAACTGGTGGGACGCAGTTCGTCCATGAGTGATGTGAGATCAGAAAAATTATGAGAGGATAAGGTGTAAAGAAGGAAGACGCCCTACGCCAGATTAAGTCGTGCGCGACTGTAATCAAAAGAGGCTATGTGTCCTGCGGGAACATAGACCCAGGCTAGGAAGTAAGGCAGTGGGGAGGACCCACAACGGTACTTGGGACTGGATTGTCCATTTACCGGGCAGGGATACTGTTAATACTAGACTGCAAAACGTTGTGTGATCTCGGTCTTGTCACATGCGTATAAGTCGCATAGAGATGGCCCGACTTGAAAGTCGAGTGAAAAAGTGGATTTAAAAAGAGGTACACCTCTGCAGAGTTTAAAATGTATTCAAATACTTCGTGCTCCCGAGTTTTAGGAGTATGCCGCGGTGGATTAAATCCATGGGGTGTGACACAAGTATTGTTTTATAAACTAAAATTGGTTAGCTCAAGATTACCCAAGTGGCATGTGTTTTCACGATAAGGGGCGTTACCGTGGACTGTCATGTGTTGATGTGTCGCGGTAATACCATAATATAGAAATCATATGATAACTAAGAGGCATGTGGTTTTTGCCCTAAAGTATATGAGATAATGATATGAGTATAAGATGAAAGGCTTGAATAAAAATAATGTGATATGAGGATATATCTCCTTGGATATGGGATATATGAATCATTATCAATATGATTTATTTACTGCCATGAGTATGATTGAAAGATGAATAGGAATGAGAAAGATATGTATTTTGAGAAAAACCCTTCACTCTTTCCCCAATAGCATAGGTTCATGTCATTTATACTGTAAATATATCTCTACCTTCCCTATGACTTGCTGAGTACATAAGTACTCACCCTTGCAACAACTCATCAATAGATGGAGCGTTCTACGACCTTGGAGGATGTCCTGAAGATGCTGCAGACCCAGGAGATGACGAGCAGTTTCCCCCGGAGCCCTGATGTGGTGCTGTCTTGCTGTCAACCTCTGTTTCCTGTGGATTGCTTTTGGGCCTAGCTTCCGTCGACTAGATGTGTTACGTTGTTGGACCCTTGTGCCTTGTAAGGCACTGTACCTCGTTTTGTACTAAGGCCTGATGGCCATACAATTATGACTACTGTATTATTTTGCTGCTTCAATGTATTCCTGTGATTGACTCATTCTGGGAAGTCAAGTGGTTTAAGGGACCAGCTGCACCGAGCTGGGCTCCTCACAGGTGATGTCACAGTCGTGGCAGACACGACATCTTCTTTCTGAGCTGACGTTCATCAGTGGCTAAGATTCTGATTGGATGCTCAAGGTAAGTAAGATTCTTCTGCAGTGATACATGTTGAGTTTCTATCCAGTCAGTGGGTTCCTTTAAACATTTCCGGAGTTGAGAAACATGGAACACATCATGCACTCTTGCTAATCCCAAAGGTAATTCCAATTTATATGATACTTCCCCTTTTCTCTTGATTATCTTAAATGGTCCAATATACCTTGGAGATAGCTTACCCTTGACTTGAAATCTCTACAATCCGTTGAATGGCGTAACCTTGAGATAAACCAAGTCTCCTGGTTCAAAAGATAATTCTCTCCATCGATTGTTTGCATAACTCTTTTGTCGGGATTGTGCTATCTTCAATATTTCTCTGATGAGTTTGACATGAGCTTCTGCCTCTTCTACTATCTCTGGTCCTATGACTCTTCGTTCTCTTGGCTCATTCCAATGCAATGGGGTTCTACATTTTCGTCCATATAAAGCTTCAAATGGTGCCATCTGTATACTAGTTTGATAACTATTATTATATGTAAACTCTGCAAATGGTAAACATTTGTCCCATGATGTCCCATAATCTAGTGTACAAGCTCTTAGAAGATCTTCCAAAATTTGGTTTACTCTCTCTATCTATCCTCCTGTCTGTGGATCATATGCAGTGTTGAAGTTCAACTGAGTTCCTAAAGTCTCATGAAGTCTGTCCCAAAACTTGGATGTAAACTATGCTCCTCGATTTGAAACTATCTTCTTAGGGATGCCATGCAATGCCACTATTCTTTGCACATATAATTCTGACAATTTACTGTCGTTGTAGATCTTTTTAACTGGTATAAAGTGAGCTACTTTGGTGAGTCTGTCCACGATAACCCATATGGAGTCATATCCTCCTTGAGTTTTAGGTAGTCCTGTAATGAAATTCATACCAATTTCTTCCCATTTCCATAGTGGTATTGGCAAAGGTTGTAACTTTCTACTATCTTCTGGTGCTCTGCTTTAACTCGCTGGCATGTGTCATAGTTTGCAATGTACTCTGCAATTTCTCTCTTCATATTATCCCACCAAAATTGATTTTTCAAATCTTGATACATCTTAGTGTTACCGGGATGTATTGAATATGGAGTTTTATGTGCTTCATGCAGAATTAATTCCTTCAAGTCTGCGCTTTGAGGTACACAGATCCTTCCTCGATACCACACAATTCCTTGGTCATCTTCAGTAAAACCTTGAGCCTTTCCTAACTTGATTCGGTTCTTAATTTTGCAATCTCCTCATCATCTTTCTGGGCATTCTCTATTTGTTCTTCAAGTTGAGGTTTTACTATCAAAGTAGCTACCGTCCCATGTGGTACTACTTCCACTTGATAATTCTGCAACTCTTGTTGTAGGTGCTTCCTGCAGGTTATAAACTTTCCTGCTTAGGGCATTGGCTACTGACAAGGCTTAAGGTTTTCTTTTCATAGTCTACTAGACCTTTATGTTGGGACAACCAATCCATGCCCAATATAATGTCTAGACCTTGTAGTTCTAGAACTAGCAGATTTGCCATGAATTCTACCCCTTCTATACTGAAGGTTACATTCGGGCAGATCGAGTAGACAGATAATCTAGCCCCTGGAGTTTGTATAATCATGGAGTACTCTAATGGTACTTGCTCTATATGCATTTCAACTTCAGATGCAAATGCTTTTGACATAAATGAATTTGTAGCACCAGGATCAAACAATATTAAGGCAGATGCAGACTGGATCAGAAATCAACCTAGAAGAATGTCGGTGGCGCTTCCTGCTTCTTTGATTGAAGTTTAGTTTAATCTTCCTCCTTGAATTGCAGTTGGTGCTCTACCTCTTCCTCTTCCTCGGTTGGCCATGCTTCCTCCTCTTCCTGGTGGAGTTCCTCTGAAATTTTGTGATGATGATGCTCTGGGTACTACTGGCTGTGTTCCTGCTTGTGATCTAGAGATGGATATCGGGAATTGTATCCAGGCACAAAATTCTTTGCGATGCCCACGCTGTCTGCAGTGATAACATTGGACACTCGCGTGAGGGCAGTCCTTCTGGAGATGGTTTCCTTTGCAGTTGGGGAAAATCGTCATTGCTGGTGTGGGAGTCTGGTAAGATGGTCGGAAACTGGAGGCAATTGGTACTCTTCCTCTGATCGGGTTTGCCTGTGGCTGCACTTGTTGGAGCATCCTTCGCTTCCGGCTCTCTTCCTCCACATTCCTCTTCTCTTCTATTTTCAAAGCTCTGTTTACCAGTGTTTGGAATTCTGTAAACTCATGGGAGGCAATTTGGTACTGCAAGTAGTATTGAAGTCCTTCTGTGAAGCGTTCTATCTTCTTCTCTTCGGTATCCACATCTCCAGGTGCATGTCGAGCCAGATGGGTGAATTGGTGTAGATACTCTATAACCGTCTTATTTCCCTGAACCAGGTTTTGGAATTCTCGGCGTTTGGCTGCCATGACACCGGTAGGTATATGGAACTTTCGGAACTATTCTTTGAATTCCTTCCAAGAGATGTTGTCTTTATCGCTGTGGGCTTCTTGGTAATTCATCCACCATGCTGCTGCAACTCTTGCTAGTTGGTGAGATCCAAACAAAACTTTCTCTCGGTCATTGCACCAGACTGTGTCTAATTTTCTTTCTACATCTCTCAACAAGTCATCAGCGATCATGGGGTTGGTCGCACTGGAGAAAGTTAGTCGATGAGTTTTCTGGAAATCTGTTAACCTTGCTCCTATAGTAGTTCCTTCTGTGGTTCCAGTAGGCAATTTCTGAACTATCTGAGCTAACAACTGGGTATGAGCCGTCTGGGCTTCCTGTCAATTCTTCTCCATTGACAGAAGAATTCCCTGCAAACTGGGTTGTCATTCTGAGGAGGATTGGAACTCTGGGATCTTTGCTGAAATAAAGGTCCTCTTGCTACAAGATCTTCCTCATGCGGAGTCTGATCTCTGTCCTCTCTGCTGCTTCGGGATCTTCTCCTTGTGTCACCCATGATGGCTCTGAAGAGAATCCAAACAGATCTAACTAACTAAGGCCAACTAAGACAGCAGTGCAGAAATTAATACAGACTACTTTAATGCATAAAATACTTAGGCTTCTAGCCATAATACACAACTTAACCACTACAAAAGCAACAATGAATCACAAAGCTATCAAGAGCATTCACCAGCTCTATCTACACTATTCCCAGTTAAACTCTGACAAAACGCGTTCTCGCTATCTTACCGAATTTTTAGAAAAACCAACAAGATTTTTGAAATCAAATTTTTAGAAACTACTAGCTCATTTTTACCAAAATAGGGTTTTCAAAGAAATAGTTTCTAGATAAATTATGCCTTCCGAGAGCAACCAATTCCTAAGGGTGTCATCCTACAGTCAAGTTATCATGCTACTCTGATACCACTTTAGTTTGTCGTGCCCCGACCTGGGGACTATGACTACTCCCGTTGAGACCCAACTCGCTGTAGTTGGTCCCATACATGCATACCATTGACTTCCCAGGATAAGCCAAGCACAGGAGTATATTCACATTGCAGCAGAAAAACTTACAAAATATTTAAGCAGTGTGGCCTGCTGGCCTTAATACAACATAAAAAGGTTACAATGCCTTCGCGGAATAGAAGGTTTAGCAAAATAACAACTACACAACGGAAGATTAGGTGAACCCCCACAAAAAGAAGTTGACGGCAGAACAACACACATCAGGGCTCTAGCTGAACTGGGTCTCCTCCTTCTGGATCCACGAAGTTCTCCACACCTTCATCTTGATCATTGAACACTCCATCTATTGGATTGTAGGTTGCAAGAGTGAGTACTTACGTACTAAGCAAGTCATAGGTAAGAGTAGATACATATAGTAGTGATGATATGAACTTATGCTAGTAAAGAAGTGTGGATGTTTGTAAAATAGTCTTTTCCTTTATAGCTCATCTCATGGCAGAATTTTTCATAGCATAGCATCGCTGTTCATGTTCACTAATTTATGGTATTACTGTGACATGTCGACACACGACAGCCCACGGCAGCACCCCTTATCATGACAACACATGTCATTTGGGTAATCTTGACATATCAAATTTTATTTAGGAAAACATACTTGTGCCACACCCCGTGGATTTAATCCACCGCAGCAGACTCCTATAAAATCGGGAGTTCGGAGTATTCGAATACCTTTTTATCTCTGTAGAGAGGTACCAATTTACCCGCAAGATATTCCACTTTCATGCCCATCCTATCAAAATGATTAGACCCTTCCTCACTACACAGTGTGTGGCAAGGTGGAGATAACAAGAACTTTTGTTATGTTTCACTCACAATTCACCCCTGACCCTGTGGTTTTCACACAAACCACAGTTGTGGTGGGTCATACCCATACCCCCACCCCTATGTCTCTTCCCATTACTGGGTGAGCGTGCAATCACATCCAGTGATATGTGTAGGAGCCGCACTTCGTGTTAAATCGTGCATCACTTCCCATCTCATGCAGGGTTTCATGTGCGGTCCGCATACTTACTTGTTTAGGCTTGTCCCATACCAAGCTTGCGGTTAGCACGCTTTTCATGCCACTAGACCAGTGACCAGACTAGACCATCCACAACCATCCACAACCCATGCACATCTTGATTATTTCACATTTCACAGGCATCCAGCCTAATACTGCCATTTGATATCATAACTCAACCAATCTTTCACATGGAAATACTACTTATACTCAAAGTTATATTATAGCAACTTGTGAAGTATAGGTTCAATATGCTCAAGAATATGATTTGCCTTCCGCGTCGAAAAAATCAGCAGTTGGTGTCGGGCCAACAGCGAAGTCCTCAAACTCAGCTTCTGGATCTGCTCGGTGACAAACACACAATGATTACTGACCATATTAAAATGTTTTATGATCTATATGCAGCTATGCTTTAAAAGGGATAACTGAACGATGCTGAAGATGATTGGGACTGCAAGCTGGACTGAGTCGAGATTCTAGGGTTTCAAGGAATTTGGGCTAAGGATGGGTGTTAGAGGCTCTCAAGGTTTCAAGGCTACAATATGGACATCGAGTCCGCGGCTGGTTTGCTAAAAAACGGCGAATGTCAACAGATCAATATTCGGTTCAGGGCTTCGACAAAGGCTCAACAATTTCTAGAGGGCTTATCTCAAGTTGTGACAGTAGAAGAAAATGTAAATCATAACTCTACAATTTAGTGGACAAAGTGGTTTCCAAATTGCACAACCAGAAGTGGGTGAACAGTTCCAATGCCACTGGCTGGCATGAACTGACGAAGGGCTGACAATGTCCAAGAATGGCATTGACATGTTTTGGGAGGTTTCCAATGGACAAAACAGGTTTGGATCACGGCATTAGGTGCACAATGACATATGGCAGCTATTTGACAAAGTGGGTTTTCACAGAAAGGTCCAGGAGTTCAAAGATTTTACAAAGACATCCCTGGACACAGTGAACTGAATGTCAGTGCACGGCCAGGTTCTAGGGCTTGAGTATTTGATCGATTCTCCCGTGCACTGCCTTGCTAACTTTGTCCGATTGGTAGGCGAGGCCGAGAAGAACTTTCTGGTGAAGTTAATTCGGAGATGGTGGCCGGATGACGGCGAACGGCAAGGTTGGAGTCATCGGTTTTAAGGAACAAGAGCGGGCTACGGTGACAGAGCACAGGAACTGATGAAACTTGAAATTAATCGAGGGCTTTTGCTCCTGGAATGATGCTGATCGCCTCAGAGCAAGGAATTGAGTTGTGGTTGAGGTTTGGGGCTCGCCGACACAGACACCGGAGTTGAAGACGAAGGTCAAACGAGGCGATGATTTAGGGAAATGCAAGACAATCGGGCTTGGCTACACCATCTACATGCCACAAGGAAATGCAAGACAATCTGGCTTGATCGAAGATGGGATGGAACAGGCCGGCGACGTGAGATGCTCACGGTTGCACGTGAAGACAGGGAAAGGCTCCAATTCAAGCTCGAATTTAAATTCTAACTGAACAGGCTTGCTCCAGTTGTTTAGGTGATCAATTTATTCCACAAGAGGAGAAGCTAATTTGGAGTGGAGTGGATTTGATTAAAGGAACAGGGCATTTGCCAAATACGGCGATCACCGGCGATGAGCTTCACTGGAGTGCAATTAAAGGCTACAGAACAGAGAGATTGGCATGGCGAACTTACTGATTGAATCAATTTGGACAATGGCGCAGCAGATCTAGTTGGCACCGTGCTCCTACTCAGCGGCTCACCGGAGAAGAAGACAAAAACGGAGAAAATTTGGTTTAAAAAGGTTAAGGGAGCTCTGGAGAAGATTGGTGAAGATGGAGTTGATCTGGGTCTGCTATTTATAGGCACAGGCGGAGCTTGCAAGGAGGGAACAGTAACAAAATTTGCACCGAGGACGGGCACAGAAGAAACAGCGGCGAAGAAGTGACGCGACGGCGACAACGGCTCTGCCACTGCTCAAATGGTCGGTTCATCAGAACTTGGTGCTTGCTGGTGCAATGCGAAGGCCACAATGCTGGCACGGTGGGGCGATGTGGCGCAAAGTTGCTGACAAAGTTGCTGCTGGTCGCGCGCAAGCGTAGTTGTTCGTCACTGGCGCTGCCACGGCGACGGCGTAGGCGCGGACACGTGCGCAAATGCAAACACAAGTGCGCACGGTCACAGGTGAGGACGAAACTGGCCGGCGGCGAAGAAACACAGCGAAATGCACGACGAAGCTGCGGTCGAACACTGTGCCGGCGGCTCCTGTCAAAAAGGCTGGGCTCTGGTCGAAATCTGGACTGAAATACAATTTCTGATTTTGGGTTTTGGACTGATTTGCAAATCTGGAGATTTAGATGGTTCAAGCTGAAATTGATTTCACTGATCTGGCAAACTTTATTCAACAAAGTATTTGGCAAGGATATTTGGTAAAATCTGGCCCATCTGAATAGTTTTCGGATAAAACAAAAACAGAGTAATTAGGGTACTAATAATGTGAACTTTGTTGAAACTGGAATTTTGAGACTTAGGGTGAGATTTTGATATTCCGATAAAAGGAGATTTTGCATTGAATAGCATTTGGCGGGGTCTCCCTGAAGCAGATTTGAATTTGGAGTTGATTTGCAGCATTTAGCCATTTCAGGCTTCTGGAAAATCAGAAAAGGACTAATCTGCGATACTCCTTGGACTGATCTGTGAAAAGAATCCAGATGATAGAATCTGGCTGCCTTTTTGGATTAAGGTATTGACATACCCTTGATCGTAATCCAAGAATAATCTGGTATGGATTTGGTCAAGATATGATTAAATCAGGTTTTGGAGTATTTAGGGTAATTAGGGTATTAATTAAATTCTGTTTTCGAAAACAGAAAGGTTTGACAAATCTGAGAGTTAGAGATGGAATTGAATCTAACTTCTAAAGACTTTTATACTTAGGATAAATAATAGGTTAAATCTGGAAAGTCAGATCTTGATTTGGATTCACAAGGAAGATTTTGAAATTTAGGGCTTAGAATAGAGTAAGTCTGGGCTGATTTTGCTGATCTTGAAGAGACATATGCATGCATGACTTTTTATGCAAAAGAATTTTCACCCCAAACCCAGGGTGTTACAATGTAGACTGCTTTATTAATCTCTGTTTCTTCCAGGAGTCGTTTGATGTATGCACCGGTCTAGAAGTGACTCATCCATATAGCCCCATTTGGTCTTGAGATCGAGTGCACATTCAGACGCCTACTGAGAGAGAGACAGCGACTTAGAGGAGCGGATATGGCCCGGCAAGATCCCCCTCCTCAACTTCTCCGCGATCTATAGGCCCCCGTTGATCAAGGGGCCATGCCAGGCGTTATGCAGTCGGCCATTCAGGCTAACAACTTCGAGATCAAGCTGCCTTGATTACGATGGTACAGCAGTCCTGCTTTGGAGGATCACTCATGGTGGACGCAAACGAGCACATCCGGACCTTTCTTGAGTATTGTAACACATTGAAATATCATGGTGTTTCTGACTATGCCATTCGCACACATTTATTTCCATTCTCTTTACGTGATGGTGCACGTGCGTGGTATCATTCTTTACCTTCAGGTGTAGAGATGGCATGGGAGCAGCTGCTGAAGGCTTTTCTGGAGCGATTCTTCCCACCATCGAAATCGGCGGAGATACGAGCACACATCACTGGATTTTCTCAACAGGATGGTGAGAGCCTCTATCATGCATGGGAGCGGTACCAAAAGCTTCTCCAATTGTGCCCACACAACGGCTTGGATCACTGGTTAGTACTGCAAATCTCTTACAAAGGGCTTTCTTTTGCTACCCGGGCATCTATTGATGCCGCTGCAGGTGGTGGGATCATGAACAAGACTTTGGATGAGGCTTTTGCACTCATTGACAGCATGGCATCCCACCATTTTCAGTGGTCAGGCGGTAGAGATTTATCCCGGTCGGGTATGCATGAGGTCAAGTCCTTTGATTTCATGAATGCTAGAATAGATGGTCTCTCTCATTCTGTTAATCAAATTCCTCAAGCCTTCAGCCAATCCATTGCACAACTATCTAGTTCGACGCGTATTACTCCTCCGGTTGCACTTGTATGTGAAATTTGTGGGATTGAGGGCCATTCACTCGTAGATTGTCAGTTGGGAAAGACATCCACTCCTGAGTGTGGTGAGGTGAGCTTTGTAGGATCAAGGATACCAACTAGAGGGGGGTGAATGGGAGGCTTTTAAAAACTTCAAATAGAAAACAATTTTGCAACAAGAAGAATCAAATACAGTTCAATATATTAAATAGAAAAGACAGAGAGAATGAACACCACGATTTTTACCGAGGTATCGGAGACTCGCCCAGTCTTCACTAATCCTCGTTGAAGCACTCAAGTCAATTGAGTTTTGCCTCAATACCCACGAAGGATATTATCCACTATTGGTTGCTCCTTGTCCACTCCGAAAAGGCGAGCACTGATGCCTTGTACAACTTTGCCGAGCCTCTCCAACAATCTTCGAACTGGAGAGGTCAACGGTCACAGCACCAAACCGTCAAGGTGAGGGCACTCACCAAGAGTAATAGGCAGCAAGGTCTTCTCTAGACCTCCAAACACGCACCGAGAAACGACGAGTATGCAAATGCAATGAACTGGAATGCTCGGTGGATCAGAAAACACTCAACTTGATCAACAGATCAAGATTTTGGGTAGAAAACTAAAGCTCAAGAGTGTATAGGAATGCAAGGCTACTTGTTGTATAAAACACATGCCCAAAGCCCCTATTTATAGCCTCAAGGATCAAAAGAACCGTTGGAGCTAGGGTTGAAAAGTAGCAACACAAACTGACAGTTAGTTACGTGCACAACGGCCGACAAAATTTATGGATAAAAAATAGCTAGCCTTTTGTGGTCGTATATGGAAACTTGAAACTCCCAACTGACAGTCAGTTAGGCAAACTGACAGTCAGTTCGGCAAACTGACAGTCAGTTCGACCAAAAATATTGACCGGTTTAAAAGAAAACTCAGATAAAAACAGCTGTGGTCGAAACCCCAACTAACAGTCAGCATGGGCATACCGACAGTCAGTTTAGTACAAAAAGTTTTGGCCCAAGAAACACACTCTCTGGACAATTGTCAGTTAACACAAACTGACATTCAAACTGATAGTCAGTATAGCAAACTGACAGTCAGTATGAACAAAAACAGCTATAACTTTAAATCCAGAAGTCCAAATGAAGTGTTTAATAGCTCGTTTGAAAGATAATTTTAAGGGCTACAATTTTGTCAACAGAAGTAAAGGCCAGATCTGTATAGATCATTTTGGAAAAAGTAAAAACTCTTTTGCTGTCAAAAACTCAGCTGAAAATCCAAATCTTTCAAAATCAAATTCAAATCAAATCCAACCAAAAAGATGCAATGCAATGACCTAAGTTTCTCGGTTTATGTTGGAAATGTACAAAGGACTTTTCCAAACCCCTCTTTATAGTACGGTTAAAACTAAAAACAATTTTGCTAAATCGATCAACTCCAAACACCGAGATAGGTAAAAATAAAAATAATATTACCTTGGGTCTTTTGCGTTTTTGCGACTTGCGTCTCGATTTTATTCCTTGCGACTTGTGCTTTTATTTCTTTTGCGTTGGGTTCGTCTTGTTCATCTCGCATATCTTCCCAACGGAGCTCTGTATCAAACAATATCAAAAACACAGTCAGTCTGAAACACTTAGTTTTCATTAATCATCAAAATTAGGGTTAAGCATGAAGTCCTAGATGCAACAATCTCCCCGTTTTTGATGATTGATGACAATAATTGTTCGATAAGGAAATAAGAACTGAAAAACTCCCCATGAGTGTATGCATCATATACGATAAGTACAGAGCATAAAACAAGTCACATCACACCAATCCATATCTCAGAGCATAAACCAATCATAAGCTGATTGGAGTATCAGAGCATCTCATAAATTCATCATATATAAACTCACAGATAGGTATCATCAAATATCACGACATCATATCAACATGTTGATAAGAGCGTAGACCCATACATACATAACAAGTAGAGACCGATATTAGAGCATGAACCATACAACATCATAAACCAGAAAAGACATATATATATAAACCAATATCCATAAACAAATATATCTCCATAATATCCAATCAACAATATCTCCGTGATCGAGACATAAAAGTCATCTGTCCAAAACATAAAGACTAAAGACATATAATAATCAAAATATTTCTCCCCCTTTGGCATCAAACACAAAAAGGTAGGCACTACATCAAAACAGAGCCTAATGCTCACAATCAGAAAGCCCTAGAACGGCTGTATCTCCAGAGCCTGCTGGAGATGCAGTCGGGTCGACAGCAGGTGACAACGGAGGAGTAGCGACTACAGCTGAAGAAGCTGGTGCTGGTGCCACTGGAGCTGGAGCAGATGGTCCTGGAGCAGCTGGACCTGAGGCTGAGCTCGGGGAAGAGGATGCAGGGTGGGCCCTCTTGTGAGGGACCGGAGAAACTGAAACAGGCAGGCGGCGCAGAATCTCCTCCTGCTGAGTAAGCAAACGAAGCAGCATCTGATGATGCTCCACCTGGGTTCTGAGGATTTGCTGCTGCACTTGAAGAACCTGCTAGAGCAGAGAGGGAGAGGCCGAGGAAGATCCAACGCCTGGGTCTGTAGACGGTGCTGGGTCAGACTCCTGAATTGGAGCCTCATCCTCTGACTCCCCGGCAACATCATCATCCGATGTGGGAGAATCAGGGCCAGCAGCCGCTGTAGGCCGGGCACCGAGACGGCGATCAGCCTAGCCAGGAGGATAGAATAGAAGAGGGTGATGGGGCCGCGGGAGCTCAGCGTCGACTACCCAGATATGTAGAAGCACCACCATGATATACGGAGCGTATATCAACTGACGGCGTGGAGAGAGAAGGACGTGCTGAATCTCACTGATGATGAGATCAGCAACATCGAAAGGCACCTCCTGAAAGATAGAAATCAGGACGTGGAGGGCCAGATAAGTGATCCTAGCCTTGTCTCCGCTCATGGGGACCAGCGTGAGACGGAGGATCCGCAGGGCCAGGTCAACATCGCGGCGCAGGCCGGCAATGTAATGGAGTTGGAAGGTGCCGGAATAGAGCATGGCCACCTCCCAACGCTCGAGATCAGGAAGGGTGTGGAGCTGGCGGCCAGAAGGAGGGCGAACCAGTCCAATCGCAGACTTAATCTGCTCCTTCATGATGGTGTGAACCTGGAGGCCCGTCATGAAGGTGATGAAGTCGCGCTGGGGAGAAATGAAGACAGTGGAGTAGAACTGACGAATGGGCCCGTCAGCCCAGTGGAGAGAGGAATCTGCTACTAAATCACGAATCCCAACGGAGGCTAAGGAATCTGCCAGGGAGATGATGCCTGTGCGAGAGGCAATTGTCTACCAGGACAGAGAGCGGTGGGCGAATATCGGGACGCGGCTATAAACACTAGTGAACAGGTCTAGATGGAGGTTTGTGTAAAAAGTAAGGACGTTGCACGCGTCACGACCAGTGGGATGCGGCGAGAGATATGGGTTTGCGGCGCGAAGGGTGCAAAGGCGGCTCGTGTGCCACCGGGAATAATCCACGGGCACGCGCTCAGGCGGAGGCGAAGGCCGGGTCTCGGACGTCTGACCCGATGAACGCTGGCTGTTTGCCACGTTCTTCCATCGGGCAAAACGACGAGAAGGTCCCGGCTGATCTGACATGATCACGAATAGAAAACAGAGAGAGAGAAAAAGACCTAAGTAGAGAGGCTGAACTGAGAGGCCGACGACAAGAAAATGGTCGACGTCGATCACAACGGTCGAAGAGGAGGCTGGGCACTGCGATGACTTTAGCACGGATGCTGAGGAACAACTTGACGCCGGCAAGGTGTGGAGAAACAGCGGCACGGGGAAGCACGTGACGGAGGCTTGCGGCTCAACGGCGGTGGTGAGATGCGGTGGAGGAGATGGCGCAATAAAAGGTGGCGGCGCACGTCGACGGCGAGGAGGAGGCACCGGCGATGAGGAAAGGAGGCGCAATCGCGGCAAGGGAGCACTGGCGACGAGAAAAGCAAGCGGCAGCGAAGAGGAGGAGGTGCAGAGACAAAACAGGGATGAGGGTTTTAGGGCACGGGACTCCGCAACTGACAGTCAATTAGATATACTGACAGTCAGTTCCAAAACCAGAAACGTGGAACTGACAATTAGTGTACCACACTGACAGTCAGTTCGTAGAACTGAGTTTTGAAACTGACAGTCAGTTTGAGTCTCAAAAATGACCAGGAGCTACGACCAAAGATCAATGCACATAACTGACAGTCAGTTTGTAAAATGACTGTCAGCATGGTCAGCGACTTCGACCAGAGGCTAAGAACAAGCTCCTAAACACTGAACTGACTGTCAGTTTGGTCAATTTCGACCAGAAGCAATTTTAAGACCAGAGAGGGAATAGAATGCATATATTTAATGTAATTTAATACTAATAGCACATCAACTAGCATTAGATATATCAATAATGTTCAGTTCACCTCTTAGAAAGCAAAATCTAGATTCATATAAGGGTTTGGTGAAAATATCTGCTAGTTGCAAGTCTGTTCTAACATAATTCACATCAATGTCTCCTTTTGCCACATGATCTCTAATAAAATGGTGCCGTATTTTAATATGCTTAGTTCTAGAATGTTGAACAGGATTATTTGCAATTTTAATGGCACTTTCATTATGACACAAGAATGGCACTTTATCAAATATAATTCCATAATCCAAGAATGTCTGCTTCATCCACAATAATTGAGCACAACAACTTCCTGCAGACACATATTCAGCTTCAGCTGTGGAGAGAGCTACATAATTTTGTTTCCTAGATGACCATGATACTAAAGATCTCCCCAAAAGCTGACAGCTACCAGATATGCTTTTTCTATCAATCTTACACCCAGCATAATCAGAATCCGAATAACCAATTAATTCAAAATTTGCATCTTTCGGATACCAAAGTCCTAAACTGGGATAACATTTCAAATACGTAAGGATTCTCTTAAGAGCAATTAAATGACATTCCTTAGGATCTGATTGGAAGCTAGCACATAAGCACACACTAAACATGATATCAGGCCTAGATGCAGTAAGATACAATAAACTACCAATCATAGACCTATAGAGTTTAGAATCGACCGATTTTCCGCTTTTGTCCATATCCAGATGTCCATTTGTGGCCATGGGGGTTTTGATTGCCTTAGCGTCTTCCATCCCAAAGCGCTTGAGCAGGTCCTTCACGTACTTCGTTTGACTCACAAATGTACCGTTCTTGAGTTGCTTGATTTGGAGTCCAAGGAAGAAGCTCAGCTCACCGATCATTGACATCTCAAATTCCCTAGACATCATTTCTCCAAACTCATGACAGAAGTGTTGATTAGTAGATCCAAAAATGATGTCATCAACATATATCTGATAAATGAACAAATCTTTTTCAATTTTCTTAGTAAACAGTGTTGTATCAACCTTCCCAATGTTAAAACCTTTTGATAAAAGAAAGTCTCTAAGTCATTCATACCAAGCTCGAGGAGCTTGTTTGAGACCATAGAGAGCTTTAGACAATTTAAACACATGGTTTGGAAATTTAGAATCTTCAAAATCAGGAGGTTGTTCAACAAATACTAGTTCAGATATCTCACCATTTAAGAAAGCACTTTTAACATCCATTTGAAATAATTTAATAGTGAAACATGATGCATAAGCAAGAAGTATACGAATAGCTTCAAGTCTTGCCACAGGTGCAAAAGTTTCGCCAAAGTCTAAACCTTCGACTTGAGTGAAACCTTGAGCAACAAGACGAGCTTTGTTTCTAATTACTACACCATTTTCATCTTGCTTATTTCTGAAAACCCATTTTGTTCCAATTACATTATGGTCCTTGGGTCTTTCTACTAAAGTCCAAACTTCATTTCTAGAAAAGTTATTTAGATCCTCATGCATGGCATTTATCCAGTCAAGATCATTTAAAGCTTCATTAACATGTTTAGGTTCTAAAGAATATACAAAAGAATGATGTTCACAAAATGCAGCAATACAAGAGCGAGTTTGAACACCCTTACTGACATCACCCAAGATTTGATCTAGAGGGTGATCCTTGGTGAGGGTTTGATGTTGCCTTGGTGCTTCTTCTTGTGCTGCTTCTTCTTGACTTGGTTCTGGAGGATCAACATGAGATGATGATACATTTTGATCATCATTCTCAATGTTCGCATTATCTTCTTGATCATCTTCTCTTGGCTTGATGTCTCCAATGGTTATGTTCTTCACGGCTTCTTGAAGATCTTCACCTGAAACTTCACAAGAGACTTGCTCCTTTTGCGAGCCATTAGTTTCATCAAATTCGACATCACAAGATTCTTCAATACAACCAATATTTTTATTAAAGACACGATAGGCTTTGCAAGTGGTAGAGTATCCGACTAAGAAGCCTTCATCTACTCTTCTTTGAAATTTACCGCTAAAATTTCTTTTCTTAAGTATAAAGCACTTGCAACCAAAAACTCAAAAATAAGAAATGTTTGACTTACGCCCAATAAGAAGCTCATAAGGAGTCAAATTCAGAAGAGGATGCAAATAAAGTCGATTTATAGAATAGCAAGCAGTATGCACGGCTTCAGCCCAGAAGCGAGTGGGAGTATCATACTCACTTAACATAGTCCTTGCTATTTCTATAAGTGTTTGATTTTTTCCTTTCAACGACTCCATTTTGCTGTGGAGTGCAAGAAGTAGAAAATTCGTGTTTGATTCCAAGAGAGTCACAAAAATCAAATAGAGTTGAATTAACGAACTCTCCACCATGATCACTTCGGATTTTCTTGATGGATAGCTCGAATTCAATAGAAACACGTTTTGCAAAACTTTTGAAAACATCGAGGGTTTCAGATTTTTGAGAAATAAAGAAAACCCAAGTGTAGTGAGTAAAATCGTCAACAATCACAAAACCATAATTGCTACCCCCGATACTTTGGAACTCAGAAGGTCCAAATAAATCCATATGCAGCAGTTCCAAAGGTTTGCAAGTTGAAAGCACGCGCTTAATAGGATGTGAAGTAGCTACTTGCTTGCCAGCTTGACAAGCGCTACAGGGTTTGTCCTTTTCAAAATTCACATATTTTAAGCCAATAATCAAATCACGTTTTAAAAGCCTTTTAATTGATGCATTCCAACATGTGCAAGTCGTCTATGCCATAGCCAACCTTTTGAGATTTGAGAGACAAGACATGTTGAAAGAGATGCATCTTTTGAATGAAAATCAACCAGATAAAGATTTCCAAAACGAAAGCCTTTGAAAATCAAAGAATTGTCTTTCAAACTTTCAACTAAAACTTCTTTGGGATAAAATGTGCAGCAAAACCAAAATCGCAAATTTGTGCAATAGAAAGCAGATTAAAATTCAGAGATTCGACAGGCAAAACATTTGAAATTGAAAGATCGTTTGAAATCGCAATTTTACCCAAGTCTACCACATTTCCTTGACGGTTGTCGCCAAAGGTGATCTTTTGATTTTCGCTTGAGTTGTCTTCTAGTGAGGTGAACAACTTCTTGTTACCGGTCATGTGTTCGGAGCATCCACTGTCTAGCACCCAATGCCTCCCACCGGTCTTGTAGTTCACCTGTATAAAAAGAATCAAGTCATTTTAGGTACCCAAACTTTTTTGGGTCCTTTAATGTTAGCAATCAAAGCCTTGGGCACCCAAATTGATTTCTTCTTTTTATTTAACATGGGTGCACCAACAAACTTTGCTATAGCATATCCTTTCTTCGACTTTTGAAGTATGTAGCAAGTATCAAAATAATTTGGAGTCATTAAAGGACATGCTTCATGCGAATGACCAGTTTCATGGAATTTAAAGCAAAATGTATTGCATGCTTTTACAAATACAGTTTTAGTATTTGGTTTCTTTCCTTTCTTCGGAAAGTATCCTAATCCTTCTTTGCTAAGTATGAGATCAAGGAATACCTTTCCTTTGTAGCAGTTTTCTAAACCTTTTCCAAGTTTTTCAACTTGTGCCTTGAGTTCATTATTCTCATTTAAGATAGTATTGTTTGAAGCACATGGTATATGATGACTACTAGAAGGAGTATCATTTAAATAACATGAAGTGGAAACATCTACCTTAGATGAAGCATTAGTAATATCTTTCATGAGCATGTTTTCATAAGAATCTTTTAGTTCGGAGTATTGAGTGCGTAAAGAAGAATGTTCTTCTTTAAGCGCTCTATACTTCTTTTTAGTAGCTCCATAAACTTCATTTAACTCGGTGATCATTTCAACTAGTTCTTCATATGAAGGATCGGAAGAATGTACCTTTTCATCGCCTTTAGCCATAAGACAAAGGGATGAACTAGTCAATGTGTTGCCGAGAGCTAGCCTGGCTAGCTTCTTGGAGCAACCTTCTTCATCGTCGGAGTCGGAGTCGGAGCTCTCTCCGCCGGACATCCATTCTTCGAAGCATGCTTCTTTGGATGCGTCATTGTTCTTCTTGAAGAATTTCTTCTTCTTGTTCCACATCTTGTTCTTGTTTGGACATCTTGATGCTATATGTCCCTTTTCATGACATCCATAGCAAATGATTTCCTTGAAGTTGGTTTGCTTTGGTCCCTTGGTTCGTGTGTCAATGTTGACACCCTTCTTGTGTAACCTGCGAAGAAGTTTCTGAGTATTCTTTACCATGAGTGCTAGATCTTCGTCAGAGGAGCCATCACTTGAATCGTTCTTAGCGTTGGGTTTGAAAGCCAATGCCTTCTTCTTAGTCTCTGAGGGTTCGGTTGCTTCCTTCTTCTCCTTTTTGTGCATCTCATGGGTGATGAGGTTCCCATAGAGATCAGTCGGTGTCGTGGTCGACTAGTCAGAGTTTGTGAGAACCGTCACCAGAGTGTCGAAGCTATTTGGTAAAGCCCTGAGCATCTTTCTCACAATATCAAGGTCAGTAAAAACAACACCGAGACCCTTGAGTTCATTCACAATATTGTTCAACCGAGTGAACATGGAGTCCATGGACTCAGTTGACGACATTGTGAAAGTCTCATATCGTTGCCTCATCATGAGCAACTTTGCCTCTTTAACTTTTGTAGTGCCCTCATAAATTTCTTCGAGGGTGGTCCAAACCTTGTGAGCAGTCGTGAGATTGCTTACACGGTTAAACTCATTTAAAGACAAACCAGCAAAGCGTGCATTATTTGCACGGGCATTTAAATACAGTTTTCTCCTATCGTCCTCAGAGTGACTTGTCGGATCATCCGGAGGAGTAAAACCAAGTTTAACAATATCCCATACGTCAAGCCCCATGGCCTCTAGGAATACCGACATGCGCACTTTCCAAAAGGGATAGTTTGTCCCATCAAAGATAGGCGTACGATTGGTATGACCAAGAGAGAAACCCTCATTATACGACATCCTCTCTCTAGGCGGTAAAGCCTAATGAATCGAGAGACCTTGCTCTGATACCACGTGTAGGATCAAGGATGCTGACTAGAGGGGGGTGAATTGGAGGCTTTTATAAACTTCAAATAGAAAACAATTTTGCAACAAGAAGAATCAAATACAGTTCAATATATTAAATAGAAAAGACAGAGAGAACAACTCCAATATCTCATTAGCCCCTGCTAGTGTTCCTTTTCAGGCTTCCAGTTATGGACAGTGTCAGTAGTCCCCAAACCCAGGATATCAGCAGCCCCAGGGCCATACTCTGTCTTCATCCAAGATTGAGGCCATGTTTGAGTCTCTCATAGCCAACCAAGAGACCTTCATGGCAAAGTGATCATTGTTCACGATCACTGTTATTGATGAGGCTACATTGAGCACATTGCAGGAGCTTTCACAGACAGATGCCATCATGACCGATGCTGAAATCATGGTTGATCCTAACCCTCAGTCGGAGGTTTCTTCCATGCCTGATCCTACACCCTCCACGGCTCCGAAGGTTGAGCTAAAGCCACTTCCCGACCACCTCCGGTATGCATTTCTTGGCCCTGATGATACTTATCCTGTGATTGTTAGTTCTCATTTAAATACTGATGAGGTGAGTCATTTATTATAGATCCTGCGTCGATATCGTTTTGTTATTGGTTATTCTCTTGATGATATTGTGTCGTGCCCCGAAAATAGGACTACGACTACTCCCGTGGAGACCTAGCTTGCTGTAGCTAGTCCCATATATGCATACCTTTGACTTCCCAGGATAAGGCAAGCACATGAGTATATTCACATTGCAGTAGAAAAACTTACAAAATATTTAAGCAGTGTGGCCTGCTGGCCTTAATATTACATAAAGAGATTACAATACCTTCGCGGCATTCGAGGTTTAGTTAAAGCAAAATAAAAACTTCTACACAGCGGATGATGGGTGTCCCCTCCACAGTAAGAAGTTGACTGCAGAACAACACATCAGGGATCTGGTGGATCTGGCACTCCTTCATCTTGGTCCAAGAAGTTCTCCACGTCTTCTTCTTGATCATAGTACACTCCATCTACTGGGTTGTAAGTTGCAAGGGTGAGTACTTACATTCTCAGCAAGTCATAGGTAAGAGTAGATACATATAGTAGTGTTGTTATGAACCTAGACTAGTCAAGAATTATGGATGTTTGTAAAATACTCTTTTCGTTCATATCTCATCTCATGGAAACACTTTTCATAATATAGCATCGCTATTCATGTTCACTAAATTATAGCACTACCGCGACACGTCGACACACGATAGCCCACGGCAGTACCCCTTATCATGACAACACATGTCATTTGGGTAATCTTGATTTATCAAATTTTATTTAGAAAACATACTTGTGCCACACGCCATGGATTTAATCCACCGTAGCAGACTCCTATAAACCCGGGAGCTCGGAGTATTCGAATACGCTTTTAATTCTGTAGAGAGGTACCAATTTACCCGCAAGATATTCCACTTTCATGCCCATCCTATCAATATGATTAGACCCTTCCTCACAACCATGTGTGAGTGGCAAGGTGGAGATAATAAGAACTTTTGTTATGTTTCACTCACAATTCACTCCTGACCCTGTGGACCTCTCGCGAACCACAGTTGTGGTGGGTATTACCCCCACCCCTAAGTCTCTTCCCATTACTGGGTCAATGTGCATGATTGATATGTGGAGGAGCCGCACTCCGTGAAATTAGTGTATTGTTTTCCATCTCATGCAGGGGTTTCATGTGCGATCCGCATAAGTACTTGTTCAGGCCTGTCCCATGCCAGGCTTGCGGTTAGCATGTGTTTCATGCCACTAGACGCACAACACAAGGTTCTAGTCCTTATATGCCAGTGAACAGACCATCCACAATCATGCACCTTCAGTGCCTGCACATCCTTTGCAGTTAAGCACCTCTAGTGCTAGCACCATTCCATACCAAAATTCTGGTCATGGCTAGGGGTTTTATTTCATGAATATATATAAATACATATATAATAGTTCATGGTTCACTATTTGATCTTTTCACATTTCATAGGCATCCAGTCTAGTATTGCCAATTCATAATTTAACCATTCTTTCACATGCAATATTATTTATATTCAAGGTCATATCATAGCAACTCATAAAATATAGGTTCAAGATGATCAAGACTATGACTTGCCATCTGCGTCATAAAATACAGCAGTTGATCTCAGGTTGGCAGTGAAGTCCTCGAACTCTAGCTCTGACTCTGAGCAAAGATCAAACAAGCAACCAAGAATCACAACCTTTTCAATAAATTATTATACTACATGCAATAATGCAAAGATGAAATGTCTCGATGATTCTGGAATAATTGGGTTTAGAAGCTGATTAGGGCTAACTCATAGAATTAGGGCTGAAGATGGGTGCTAGGGACTTTTATGGTTCCAGGGTATGGAAATGACATTAAGTCTGCGGCTGGTTTGCTCAAAAACGACGAACGTCTTTAGGTCGACATTTGGTTTAAGGCATCGACAAAGGATTAATGGTTGATAGAGGGCTCAACTCAAGGTGTGACAGAAGAAGAAAATGTAGATCACAACACCAGAATTCTAAGAGACAAAGTCATGCTCATAATGCATGGCTAGAAGTAGGTAAAAAGGTTCAATGTCACTGGCTGACATAGACTGTCATTGGGCTGACATGGCTAGAAACTAGGGTTTGCCATATCTTTTGATCTAGGGCTCCAATTGATGCACCACTTTGTCTGGGAGATAGGCCTTAATAACAAGAACAAATGATTCAACAGGTTCCAAGGTTGAAGATGGCCGAAAAGTGGTAAAAACCGGCGAAGAACATGGTGGTTGGAGTTTCAAGTCACAACACTGGACAGAAATTAGGGCATAGCCATAACTTTTGATTTAGACCGAATTAGATGTCGAGCTATTAGACAAAATTGTTCAGGAGATCAAGATGCATCTAAGGGACATGGTGGCTGGAGCTGGATCGGCCGGGAACAGATTTCCGGTGGCCGGCGCCGAAGACGAAGACACTGGATTTGGGGTTTTTTGTTATACAGGATTTGAAATGAATTCTTTGCTTGAGGAGTAAGAGGGAAGCATATGGAAGCTATTGACACAATCAAGTTGGTCGGGGCATCCCTGGAGAAGTCTGGCGACGAGAGCCGGCGACTGGTGAAGCTCAAACTTGGAGATAGCTTCAATTCGGGCTTAATTTTGAAATCTTGATGCACAGGCTTGCTAAATAAAGCTCACTGATCAATTTACTCTAGTGGATCGAAGGTTAATTTGGATTGAATCAAGTTGTAAAGCTGGAACAGGGGTTCTGGCAATTCCGGTGATCACCGGCGATGAGGGGCACGAGAGTTCAATTAAATGATACAGCATAGAGAGTTTGATGAGGGGAACTCACTGGTGGCTTCAATTTGGAGATTGATGCAGTGGAGCGTGCTGGCGTCGTCGACCTCCTCGGTGGCTCGTCGGAGAAGAAGACTTGGTTTAATTGCTGAGGAGATTTGGAGAGCAGTGCTGGTGACGAAGGAGTTGCTTTGACTTGCTATTTACAAGCAAGACGGGTTGAAGCGAAGCTCACTGCTTGGTGGCTAAGTTGCTTGCGCCGGGGTACCTTCGGGTTGAAGCAACGGCAAGCAGGTGAAGCTTCTCTCTGGCGCGCGAGCTGCTGGTGAGCTGGACAAGGATTTCCATGACAACAGCTAAGGTGCAAACACGTGTGTGCATGCAAACACGGTTGTGAAAAAGCACGGCTAGAGTGGTGCTGATCGGCGGCAAAAGACACGGCGATAAGGCGCACCTGGTCGCGGTCGCAGCGGTGCTGATTGAAGCGAAGCACTGTGCTGCGGTCGAGGTCGAAGAAGCTGGTGATCTGGTCGCAGATAGCTGCTCCGGTCGAAGATGCTGAGCCCTGGTCGTGAACTACAAGTGTGGTCGAGCCAGGGACCCGATTGCAAGAATCTTCGAATGAATTCTGGACTGATTTGTAATTTTTGATTTAGAGATAGATAATTTGCAATCTGATTTCATAGATGAGTATAAACTTATACCTTATACTCATCCAGCAAGAAATTTGGTAAAATCTGGCATGATTTGATGGACCTTGATATAAACTGAAAATAGGCTATTTTAGGGTAATTAAGATCTGAATTTTGGTCAATTTCGAATTCTGGCCTCTAAGATGAGATTTTAGAATCTGGATAGAAGGGAAAATTGTATCAAATAGCATTTGGAAGAGATTTGCTGAAGAAATTCTGAATTTGGAGTTAATCTGAAGATTTCAACCTTTTTTGGTTTCCAGATATCAGAAAAAGAACTGATTTGTGATACAATTTGGACTAATCTGTGAAAAAGGCTTAAATGTTGAAATCTGGCTGCCAACTTTCTGGATTAAGGCATTGGCATACCCATGATCATAATCCAAGAATAATCTGGTCTGGGTTAGATAAAGATTTGGCTAAATCTGAGTTCAGGGTATTTAGGGTAATTAGGATATTAATTAAATTCCTGTTTTCGAAAACAGAAAAGGTTTGCAAGATCTGAGAGTTAGAGATTGAATTGAATCTGGCTTCTGAAGGCTTTTATGTTTAGAGTAACTGATAGATCTGATCTGAGCACTCTGATCTTGATTTGGATTCATAGGGAAGATTTTGAGATATTTGGGGCTTAGAATAGATTAGGGTTGAACTGATCTTGCTACTACTACAGAGATACATGCATGCATGACTTTAATGGAAAAGAAAGTTTTTACCCCTAAACTCAGGTTGTTACATATTGTCGGTATCGACCCATCTATATGCGTGCACCGTATATTTCTTGAGGATGGTTGTAGGCCTACACGTGAGCACTAGCGGAGACTCAACCCACACATGCAAGTTGTCAAGAAGGAGGTGCTGAAGCTACTTGATGCTGGAGTCATCTACCCCATCTCTGATAGCAAGTGGGTTAGTCCTGTTCAGGTCATGCCCAAGAAAGGGGGCATGACGGTGGTGCCGAACGATGAGGGCAAGATGATCCCCAAGAGGACAGTGACGGGATGGCGCATGTGTATCGACTTCCAGAAATTCAAAAAGGCCACCCGCAAGGATCATTTTCCTCTTCCCTTCATCGACCAAATGCTCAAGAGGTTAGCAAGACATTCTTATTATTGCTATCTCGATGGCTATTTAGGGTTTCTGCAGATTCTGATTCATCCAGACGATTAGGAGAAGACGACATTCACTTGCCCATACGGTACCTTCGCCTACCGACGGATGCCATTCAGACTGTGCAATGCCCCAGGGACTTTTCATCATTGCGTCATGTCCATTTTCTCTGACCTCATCGAGCACATTATGGAGGTATTTATGGATGGCTTTACGGTTTATGGACTGATGTTTGAGGATTGTCTAGCAAATCTTGAGCAGGTGTTACAGTGCTGTTCGTCAGTGAATCTCATGCTTAACTGGGATAAATGTCACTTCCTGGTTCATGAGGGCATTATACTCGGACACTTGGTCTCGTCGCGAGGAATCGAGGTTGATCGAGCGAAGGTCGAGGTCATCGAATGCCTTCCTCCGCCATCGAACGTGAAGGATATTCGGAGCTTCCTTGGACATGCAGGCTTCTACCATCTATTCATCAAGGACTTTTCAAAGATCGCGAAGCCGCTGGCCAAGCTTCTTAGCTCTGAGGTACCTTTCATATTCGATGAGTCGTGTACTAACGCATTACACAGGTTGAAGGCTGCTCTGACCTCCTCACCTATCGTACGACCACCCGATTGGTCCCTACCCTTTGAGCTCATGTGCGACGCTAGTGACCATTCTGTCGGAACTATTTTGGGATAGAGGAAGGATGGCAAGCTCCATGTCATCTACTATGCTAGCAGGACTCTTGACGATGCGCAGATCAACTACAACACCACTGAGAAGGAGCTGCCAGCCATTGTCTCCGCATTCGATAAGTTTCGCTCCTACCTAGTTGGCTCTCGTTCTATTGTTTTCACTGACCATGCAGCCATCAGGTACCTGCTTAGCAAGAAAGACGCGAACCAGAGACTTATCCGATGGATCTTATTGCTTCAAGAGTTTGATGTGGAGATTCGCGACAAGAAAGGTACAGAAAATTTAGTTGCTGACCATCTATCTCAATTACATCTACAGGACTCCACGATCACCCCTCTCCGCATTGACGATTCGCTTCTGGGTGATCAGTTGATGATGATCTCGCATGTCTCCAAATCACCATGGTATGCAGATATTGTAAGCTATTTAGTTTGCCATGTTACCCCTCCTGGTCTTTCCCTATAGCAGCGGAAGAAGTTCCATCACGACGCACGCCAGTACTCTTGGGACGATCCATATCTGTACCATCATTGTCCCGATAGGATCATCTGTCGCTGTCTGCCTCAGGAGGAGGTTGAGGATGTTATCTTCCACTGCCACTCTTCAGCTTATGGTGGACATGCGAGTACTACCAAGACACAAGCAAAGGTGCTCCAAGCAGGTTTCTATTGGTCCACCATGTTCAGGAACATTCACAGGTACGTGCGGTCTTGTGATGCATGCCAGCGCTCGGGAAACATTCCCTGATGTCATGAGCTGCCCCAGCGTGTCATCCTTGAGGTGGAGTTATTTGATGTTTGGGGTATTGACTATATGGGACCATTGCCTCCATCCCAGGGATATAAGTTTATACTTCTTGCAGTCGTTTATGTTTCTAAATGGGTGGAGACAATCCCCACTGTTTGTGCTGACTCCAAATCTGTTTGTAAGCTTTTTCGATAGATTATCTTCCCTAGGTTGGAGTCCCTCACATTGTGATTAGCGATGGCGGTACACACTTCATGAATCGCCAGTTCAAGGCTCTCCTCACCAAGTATGGAGTCCATCGCCATCATGTGACCACCCCATATCATCCACAGGCGAATGGACAGGCCGAGGTCTCAAACAGGCAGATCAAGAGCATTCTACAAAAGACTGTGTCGAGTACGCGAGACGACTGGTCACACAGGCTTCCAGACGCTTTGTGGGCCTATTGGACAGCGTACAAGACACCACTAGGTATGACTCCCTTTCGCTTAGTTTATGGCAAAGCTTGTCACTTGCCTGTTGAGCTTGAGCACAGGGTGCATTGGGCGATTCGGAAGCTCAACGTGGATTTGGGAGCCGCGGGAGAGCACCGTAAGCTTCAATTATGTGAGCTGGATGAGCTATGACTCGACGCATATGAGAGCTTGCGCATCTACAAGGAGTGGACGAAGCGTTGGCATGATTAGCATATACTCCGTAGCGACTTTCGTCCGGGTGAGCTCGTTCTAGTCTTTGATTCGCGCTTTCATGTATTCCTGGGCAAATTCAAGTCACGTTTGTATGGCCCATGTGTTGTCAAGCAGGTACATCTGAGTGGTGCCATTCAGGTAGAGAGCCCGGGAGGACGAGCTTTTACGGTCAATGGGCAGCGCTTAAAGCACTACATCGCTGGAGCGCCCATACCATCTCTAGACATTCAGGAGGGTGTACTTGAAGCACATTCGAGTTCGACTCTGGCCCCTCCTCGTGGTTTTGAGCCTCATTGACACACTTTTGAGAGCTTCAAGCTCAAGACCTAAAACAAGCGCTTCTCGGGAGGCAACCCGAGTTTTACCTTTTCTCTTTTCTTCCCTTCGTTTTGTATTTACCACTTTTTCCTAGGATTTTCTAGTTTTTCTTCTTTCTCTTATTTCAGGGGCCGCCCGGTGCTTATTGATTATCCTGGCGTGTTCATGGGACCTCGAGATTGCTCACCGCAATGAGATCATCTTAATCCCCTACCCGGTGAGCTATTGCGGACCTCTCATCCCCTTCATGCATGAAAACCGTACTTCATGTTTCTATGCATCGTGGACTATGCATCATTTAAGAATGGGGGCAGTGCACTTAAAAATCTGAATTTTTTTTGAAAAAATATAAGAAATCTGATGTTGATTGAGCTTAAATTCCTTATATCCTTGTAGTTGTGAGTTGTATGACTGTATGCTTGTTCACGAATGTGATTGTTGACTATCCAGCTGTGTGGGCTCATATATTGTGTGCATGTAATGTATCTTCTGTATTGAACTGTTTGTCCGAAAAACTAATTACAAGAGAGGTCATGTCGAAATTTTCCTTGAATTATGTTTAAATTGCCCACACTAGCCATGTTTCGAATGTTTTGCAAATTTGAGTGATAATTTTTGCATCCTTGTTACCATGAATATCCTATGTATGTAATATTCAAGAGACTAGTTTAGATCATTTAATTGCTTGGTTTTTGTACTTGGCCTCCTAGTTATCACTCTAGTTACTCAAACCATGCTTTTACAAAACTTTGCAAAATAAGGATGCAAATGCTGCTCTCTATCTAGTAGGCAACTTCCATTTTCACCATTTAATAAAAAATTCCTCTACTCTCTGCTCCTCTGAGCTAAGTTGATATTGTACTTGTCTATGCATTTTTCAAATGTTGGCTCATCCATTAATCATCAAATTGGGCTCATGAGCGTTTTGGGATCACCATGTAATACATCGCCCAGTGCGATAAGCCTAGTGTAGAGTATGAAGAGATTTGCAATTAATAAGTCGAACGGGAAGGAGCTAGCTAAAGCACCAGATTTTTAAAAAAAAATTTCAATAAGGTTAAAAAGTGATTAGCATGATGTCTAGGTAGGCTAAATCACGTAATCAATGCAACTATCTGATTTCTAAACTCTTCATTTGATATTCGTATGCTAGTATATACATCGGTAACTCGTATGTTTCTTTTTCTTTTTTTCTTCGCTCAGTCTTGCTAAATTCGAGATATGATTGGCTGTGTGTAATTTATACATAATTCATAATCATTTGTGACCTTGTCTTCGAGCTTTCTCATGTTTGCGGAATAAATAGTTTTAATACATTAGATTGCCGCATTCATACATCAATTGCTACCCATCTTCATTTACCAATTTCATTTGCTTGAGGACAAGCAAAAGTTCAAGCATTGGGCGGGGGGGGGGGGGGGGGGGTGGTGATAAGGGCCGGTAAGAATTTCTCCCGGTCGCCGTGAGAACAGGGAGCCAGTCGAGAAATTCCCGGTCGAAAATCTTCGAGGGCCGGTAAGAATTCCCCCGATCGCCGTGAGAACGGGGAGTCGGTCGAGAAATTCCCGGTCAAGAAATTCCTGGGCAAAAATTTCCGGAGATAATCGAGAACTCAAAGACCCACAGAGGGGGAACTCACTCCCAGAGGAGGATGAGCGGATTGCTCGTAGAGGGATAAAGCTGCTCCCGGAGGAGGGTTCTGTGACCCGGCAGCGGGTATAGAGTATTTGACGGGGGACTAGTCTCTCAAAGTGACTCGCTAAAGCAGTTCATGAGAATTGGGTTGCCGCCTACCCCCTCAGTCCACGAGGGGTTACTGTAAGCCACCCTACGGGAGCGGGGCTCCCGTCGCAGGGACTTTTAGGCTGTGGTAGCCTACATCCTCACGGGGAGGGCATCCTTGCAAAGTGGGCATCCTCATAGAGAGGGCATCGCCTTGGAGGCGGAGAGAAGAATCCGCAAAAATTTCAGAGTTGAACGAAAAAGCACTTGTATTAATGGAGAGGAAATACAACATCCCCCCGAGGAAACAATATGAAGGAGGGATCTGTGAGTACAACACCTCACCCCACAGAACCGCGGCGGGGGAGGGAATGATGAGTACTATGTCTCCTCCTGCGAAGTCGCGATAGGGGAGGTAGTAAGCCCGGAGCCTAGATGTAGAACTTGCGGAGCAAGGCCACGTTCCAAGTATGCTTCAACTCCTAGTCTTCAAGGTTGGAGTGCTTATAAGCCCCCGAGCCCAGGACTGTCGAGATCCTGTATGGGCCTTCCCACTTGGGAGAAAGTTTGCCCTGGGCCTGGGGGTCAGTCACGCGCTTGAGGACTAGGTCCCCAAGGCAGAAAGCTCTCTCCCGGACGCGCTGGTTGTATGCGCACGCCATTTCACGCTCGTAGATGGTCTGGCAGAGGAGCGCTCGGTCGTGCTCTTCCTTGATGAGGTCAACTTCCAGCCACTGGTTTTCTTCGTTGGTTTGGTACGTTGCGGTCGTAGCTCCGTCTGGGGGCTCGACTCGCAGCGACCGGAAACCGATTTCTGAGGGGAGGACCGCTTCAGCCCCGTACACGAGTGAGAAGGGCGTGCGCCCTGTCCCCCGGCTTGGGGTCGTGCGCATGGAACAGAGGATGCTTGGAAGGCCCTCTGCCCATGCGCCCCGCCTGGAGGCGGCCTGCTCGAGTCATCGGCGTAACCCCTGCAGGATTACACCATTGACCCTTTCGACAGTTCAGTTGCTCTGGGTGTGAGCTACGGAAGCAAAGTGGAGGGTAGCCTCCAAGTCTTCGCAAAACTCCCAAAAATACGCCCAGTCGAATTGGCTCCCATTGTCGATGGTGATTGCTCGGGGGACCCCAAAGCGACATACAATGTTCTTCCAAAAGAAGCACTGCACCACGTGGGAGGTGATGCTAGCCAAGGGCTGAGCCTCCACCCACTTGGAGAAATAAGCCGCTGCGACCACCGAATACTTGTAGACCCCGGGCACTAGGGGAAAGGACCAAGGAGGTCCAACCCCCAGCGCACGAAGGGCCAAGTGATGAGAATGGTCTGCCGCACCGCGGAGGGTAGGTTGAGTCCCTTATCCATTTTTTGGCAGGCCTCACACGAGGAGACGAGGTCTCTCTCATCACGGACCACAGTAGGGCAATAAAAGCCATGGCAAAGAACCTTCGCCAAAACTGCGCGCGGGGCCAGGTGAAACCCGCAGCTCCCCGAGTGAATGTCCTTAAGATGCCAGAGCCCTTCTGCCCATGGAAAGCAGCGGAGCAGGGAGGAAGCCCCTCGCTTATAGAGTTTCCCCTCCTGCAGGAGATACGCCCGTGCCCTGGTACGGAGGCATTTCGCCTCGGCATCGCCGGAGGGCTCCCCCTCCCGCCTTATGAAGGAGATGAGGGGGTCTATCTAGGATGCAGCCTAAGCGATCTCGGAGACCTCTGGGGCACAGGACTCAGAGTCTACACCCAGAGGGGTGACCGAGGGCTTCGCGATGATCTCAAGGAAGGCTCCCCCGGGGAGAGGTTCTGGTGCGCTGGCTGCCCGGGCTAGAGCATCGACGCGGTCGTTATCTCTCTGGGGGATATGCCAGGCCTCTAGGCCCTCAAATTACTTGTCCATCTTGCGCACGTCCCCCAAGTAGGGGCTCAGGTTTGCGTCATGGTACAACAACCCACGAGCTGGGAGTCTCCCTTGACTAAAAGGCGGTGGATCCCCAGGGAGCGCGCGAGACGTAGCCTCAGGTGTAAGGCCTCGGACTCGGCAACGTTGTTCATAGAAGGGAACTAGAGCCTCGCCACGTACTCCAGCACCCTTCCCTCAGGGCTCTGGAGGACTACCCCCGTGCCGACCCCTGTGAGACACAAGGAGCCATCAAACATGAGCGTCCAATGGTCCTTGCGCCAGGGTGGCTCAGCGAGAGTGTCCCCTTGCGTCCAGGAGGTGGGGGTCCATTCCGCCACAAAGTCAGCGAGGACTTGTGATTTGATGGCAGAACGGCCGGTGAGGGTGAGGGAGAAGGGAGCGAGCTCGGCTCCCCACTTCCCGATACTGCAGGTGGCTTCTTGGTTCCGCAGCACCTCCCCCAAGGGGAGAGACGACGGGACCGTGATCGGGTGTCCTAGTAAGTATTGGCGGAGCTTCCGGGATGCCATACGGAGGGCGCAGCAAATCTTCTCCACCTCCATGTATCGAATCTTAGCCCCTTCGAGAGCTTCGCTCACATAGTACACGGGGTGTTGTTGCCCGTCCTGCTCCTTCACCAACACTGCACTCACAGCGACCGGGGTAGCAGCGAGGTAAAGGAGCAGGGGTTCTTCTGGAGACGGGCTCACAAGCTTTGGAGGGCTCGTGAGATACTTCTTCAAGTCGTCAAAGGCCACCTGGGCCTCGGGAGTCCACTTGAACCCCTCGAGGCCCCGGAGGATCTTAAAGAATTGGAGGCCATGTTCCCCCGACCGCGAGACGAACCAGCTTAGCGCGGCGAGGCAGCCGGTAAGCCGTTGCACGTCTTTCATGGAGTGCGGTGGGGTCATGTCTAATAAGGCCAGAATTTTTTTGGGGTTGTCCTCTATGCCCCACTGGGACATGAGGAAGCTGACCAGCTTCCCCCCACGTACGCCGAAGGCGCACTTTTTCGGGTTGCGTTTCAACTCTTACTCATGAAGGTTGCGGAAGGTCTCCGCCAAGTCGTCTATGTGAGCAACAGCACGGAGGCTTTTAACGACTGCGTCAACAACATAGACCTCCACATTGCGGCCAATCTGATCCTTGAGGACCAGCGACATGAGGTGCTGGAAGGTTGCTCTAGCGTTCTTCAGCCCAAAGGGCATGTAGACATAGCAGAAGGTGTCGAGGGGAGTTATAAAACTCTTCTTTTTCTCATCCTCCTTAGCCATCCGAACTTGATGATAGCCCAAATACGCGTCGAGGAAGCTCATCAGCTCACACCTCGCGGTCGAATTGACTAGCTGGTCGATCCGCCGGAGTGGGAAGTTGTCTTTTGGGCAAGCCTTGTTAAGGTCGGTGAAGTCTACGCAGTCCTCCACTTGCCGCTTGACTTCTTCATGAGGACGGGGTTCACTAACCACTAGGGCTGCAAGACCTCCCGAATGAACCGCGCCTCTCAGAACCTGGCGATTTCGGCCTTGATGGCCTCTTGGTGCTCAAGCGAGAGCTTGCTCAGCTTCTGCTTGACCGGGGGGCGGTCGGGCGTCACAACGAGCTTGTGCCTGATAACATCCCGGGCGACGCCTCGCATGTCCGCGGGCTTCCATGCAAAGACGTTTGTGTTTTTGCGGAGGAAAGCCGCGAGTTGCTCCGCGCATTCCTCAGAGAGATCCGCCCCGATCTTGACGGTCCTGTCCCCGTCCTTTGGGGACAGCGGGACCTTCTGGAGGTCCCCCTCCGGGCGCGGTTTGGGGGAGACCTCCCGGAAGAACGGCCGGGGTGTTAGGCACCGAGAGAGAGCTTCCCCTCCCCCGGTGCCTTGATCAGGTTGACACTCCCGATCGTTGCAGTGGCGCACTCTCAAAGAGCACGGGCCACGTCCTGGTCGCCTCGAGCGATGATCACACCATGAGGCCCTGGGATCTTCACACAGAGATAACTCTAGTGGATTGCTGCCCCCAGACGGTTGATCGTGGTCCTCCCCATAATCGCGTTGTACGAAGAGGGAAGGTCCACCACGTCGAGACGGACCGTCTCCATCCGGTAATTGTCTGGGGCGCCGAAGGTCATGGGGAGATCGACCTTCCCCACCAGGCAGATGGTCTTCCCGGGGATGAAGCCCTGCAAGGGCCTGGCTACGGGTTGCAGCAGCTTTTCATTGACCTGCATTTCCTTGAATGCCTTTAGGTACAAGATGTCAGTGGAGCTTCCGCTGTCGACGAGGATATGTGCCAGCTGGCAGTTGGAGACGGTGGCGGAGACGATGAGCGTGTCATCATGGGAGAAGCCAACCCTGCGCGTGTCTTCCGCTGTAAAGGTGAGGGTGACATCCGACCACTTTGGTGGCTGGGACGTGGGTAGCACCCCCACAACCTTTACCTACCGCGCGTACACCTTGTGATGGCGCTTGGAGTCTCGCCCCGAGGCGGATCCCCCCGTTATGATGTTTACACGTCTTTAGGAGGTTTGGAAGGGGAGCTCTTCGACTGAGCCCCCTTACCGCACTTGTCTCTGCTACTGCCCCAAGGGAGCAGGGAGAGCGGGCAAAACCGGCAGCGGGGGCAAGGAGGCAGGGCTCCCTCCCCTAGCCCACGTTGGTCGAGGAATGCGGAGAAATGTTGCAGAAGTTGGTGGCATTCCCGAGTAGCGTGGGTATTGGACTTGTGGAAGGTGCACCACATGTTGGTAGTGCCCTCCTTACCTCCCGTTGCAAGGTCTTCCCAGCCGTGGGACGATTGTCCACCCCCCCCCCATGGCCCTTGAGCTTAGGGAAAGGGCGGTGGCCCTTGCCACCGTCAGGCGAGCCGCCTCCGCCCTCATGGACAAAAGTGTCCCGAGGCCGTGGCTCACTGCGGTTGCCCCTCTTGGGACGCTTGCTGGGGGGTCCCTGGCCTCCCGGTCAGCGGGGACAGGGGCCCTTGGTTCTTCTTCCAGTGGTCGTCCTCCTCTGCCCGAGCATATTTCTCGAGCACGATGAAGAGCTCGTCGGCAGAGGAGGGACAGCTCCGGGAGAGTCTCCGATGGAGCTCCCCAGGGAGAATCCTGCTCTTGCATGCCTCGATGACTGTAGAGTCAGGGATGTGGCCACTTTGCTGTTGACCTGAGCAAAGCGCTTGAAGAAGCTGTGAATTGTCTCCCCCGTCCTCTGCTGGACGATGTAGAGCTGCGATGAGTCCAAGGAAAGCACATAGTTCCCCTGGAAGTTTGCGCAGAACTCACGCTTGAGCTGCGCGAAAGACTTGATGGAACCAGTCCTCAGGTTGTAAATCCATGAGCGCGCGATCTCGGTGAGATAGAGGGGGAAGACATTGCACTGCACCATTTCGTTCCCTCCAGCCGCCGACATGGACATGGAGTATACCTCACAAACTTGTAAGGGTCAGCCTCACCATTGTAGTGCTCGATATGTAGCAGACATTAGGGCCGCGGCCAACGGATGCACCGGAGGCGGCGGCAGAGTGGCTGGTTGGCCCCTTGAACCTCCCGGGGGGAGTCCTGGATGCTATCCCCTTTCACGAGGGACACACAATCGTTGTCGTAGTCGGGGAGGGGTCCCAAGGGCCCGCCAGTGTGATGGTAGCACCTCTTCTCCTCGGGGTTAGTCGAGCTAACCTCTTGGATATCTGGGTACCCACCCAGAGCTGGCGGTGGCCTCTCTGATCGGTCTCTTCCCTTGGTTGGGCCGGGAGCGTGGCTCACCGCGACGACGAGTCAGGGGGAGTTTCGATCGATAGCGGAAGGGAGCCTCCACAGATTTCACGGTACGCATTCACTCGACTTCCTCCCAGGTGAAGTGGATCTGATCCACCGGGGGAACCCTCAGGGGCAGCCCTGGGGGATGAGGGAGCTGATGCGCGACGGTCGCCGGTCCGGAAGAGGCCACCGGCGCATGGGACGGGCCCGGCGCCGGGTGAGCGTCCGGGGCGGCGATGGGAGCGGGCGCGGAGAGAGTCCCCGGACCGACCACCGGCAGGCACTGGATCGTCCCCGGGCATTGACTCGGGGAGGCCCCCGGACACATGGGCAGCCATGGACACAAGGAAGGATTCCGACGTGGGGGCAGCCGCCTGCGGAGGTTCCAAGCCCGGTGTTGGATAGCCTCCTGGGATGGGAAAGGTTCCGGGCATGGGCCGGCTCCCCAATGTGGGGTATATCCCTGGCGCGAGGAAAGCTTCGGGCGGGGGCAAGCCCCCGGGCGTGGGAAACGTTCCCTGTGCGGGGAAGGCTGCCGGGTGCCCCAAGAAGAACGGGTGTGGCACCCCCATAAACGGGTACGGAGGTGGGGACAAAGGAGCCGGGGGCCATGCTAAGACGTGCAATAACTCCTCCAAGGAATGCTGAGTAAGCAGTTGGCCCTCGACTAAAGCCCCGAGCAAGGGGTTCCCGGAGACCAGGGCCACCAGTTGCAGGGCGCTAGGCCCCGCAAGCGTAGTCGCGATCGCCGAGTTGGTAGCCGGGACACCTCCACTGGAGATTTCAGGGGGAGTCGGTGGCACCTCTCCCCGGGTGTCCCTGGGTCGTAGGGACGTTACAGCAGCATCTTCTTACGGAGGCAGCACTGGGTCGCTGGGACTGGCACCATCGGAAAGGGAGAGGGCTCTAGCTCTCGTTCTTGGGGGAGCCATGGCGATTCGTCACGAGTCCCCACGGACTGCGCCAACTGTCATGGTACAAAGTATACCACCGGCAATTTCACGTTAAGACTTGACACGGGAACGACGGCGTGAGCTGACCGATTGACCGGTTACCTCCCACTGGGTAACAGAGCAATTGTCACGGTGATTTTTATACGGGTTCAGGCCCTAGTGGGGGCCCTTGTCCTATCGGCACCCTCCGGATGTGAGTCCGCTGGGGAGGTGCTCTCCCGGGGAGAGAGGTCCCCAAGGGAGCCTATTGTTTTTGAGTGTGTAAAATGAATTGGAATTGGTTACAAATGAGGTACAAGGGGGGTATATATAGGCCCCAAAACATGCAAAAGGACTAAAGAGCTCTAGGTACGGCCATCGGATTGTGGGGCGTTGATGCCATTTCACTGGCCAAAAGGCTTGGATGCTTGACAAGTGTCCTCACTAGTTCCCAAGGCGCTCTGGGGTTTTCCACTGAAGGCCTCCGGGACTTTGCCCGGTAGCCCTCCAGGGTTTTGGCTGGTAGCCCTCTGGGGTTTTCCACGGAAGGCCTCCGTGATTTTGCTCGGTAGCCCCCCAGGGTTTTCCACGGGAGGCCTCTGGGACTGCCCTGTAGCCCTCCGGGGTTTTCCACGGAAGCCCTTCGGGACTTTGCCGGGTGGTCCTCAGAGGTTTTCCATGGGAGCCCTCCGGGACTTTTCCCAGGAAGTGTTTGGTATTTCCCCCAACAAATCGGATTGTCGGATTAGAAACTATCTTCATTGCATTGCTCGTATGTCAAGTTGGAATTCAGTGAGATAGAGTTGTGTGCAATGGTATTTATGATCTTCTTGCCCTCTGATCAAGGTGAAACTTGGAGGAATAGTTTTTTGGATAGATCTTCGATTGTTCATCAAAATTTGAGATCAATCGAACCGTTGGATTAGAAACTATCTTCATTGTATTGCTCATACAACAAGCTGCAATTCAGCGAGACAGAGTTGTTTGCAATGGTCTTGATGATCTTCTTGCCCTTTGATTGAGGTGAAACTTGGAGGAGTAGTTTCTCGACTGATCTTCGATTGTTTATCAAAATTTGAGATCAATCGAACCATCGGATTGGAAACTATCTTCATTGCAATGCTCGTATATCAAGCTGGAATTCAGTGAGACAGAGCCATTTGCAATATTCTTGATGATATTCTTGCCATCTAATCAAAGTGAAACTTGGCTGAATAGTTTCTGGATAGATCCTGGATTGTTCATCAAAATTTGAGATTAATCAGACCGTCAGATTAAAAGCTATCTTCATTTCATTTCTCATATGTCAAGCCTAAATTTAGCGAGATAGAGTTTTTTGCAACGGTCTTGATGGTCTTATTGCCCTCCGATCAAGGTGCAACATGGAGGAATAGTTTCTACAGGGATCCTTAATTGTTCATCAAAATTTGAGATCAATCGGACTGTCACATTAGAAACTATCTTCATTGCATTGCTCCTACATCAAGCTGGAATTCAGCGAGACAGAGTTTTTGCATTGGTCTTGATGATCTTCTTGCCCTCTGATCAAGGTGCAACTTGGTGGAATAGTTTCTGGGTAGATCCTCGATTGTTTATCAAAATTTGAGATCAATCGGACCGTTGGATTAGAATATATCTTCATTGCGTTTCTCGTATGTCAAGTTGGAATTCAGCGAGACACAGATGTTTGCATTGGTCTTGTTGATCTTCTTGCTGTCTGATCAATGTGAAACTTAGAGGAATAGTTTCTGGACAGATCCTCAATTTTTCATCAAAACCTGAGATCAATCGGATCGTCGGATTAGAAACTATCTTCATTGCATTTCTCGTACGTCAAGCTATAATTCAGTGAGACAGAGCTGTTTGCAATGGTCTTGATGGTCTTCGGGTCCTTTGATCGAATTGCGAATTGGACAAAATCTAGAAGGAATGATCGAATTGGCAAATTGCAATCTGGTCATGGTTGAAATTGGACCCTCTGATCAAATTGCGAATTGAACCAAACCCAGAAGGAATGATTGAATTGGCAAATAAGATCTGGTCATGGTTAGGACCCTCTAATCGAATTGCGAATTGGACCAAACCCTGAAGGAATGATTGAATTGGCAAGTAAGATCTAGTCATGGCAGAATTTGGATCCTTTGATTGAATTGCAAATTGGACCAAAGCCAGAAGGAATGATTGAATTGACAAATAAGATCTGGTTGTGGTCGAAATTGGACCCTCTGATCGAATTGTGAATTGGACCAAACCTAGAAGGAATGATTGAATTGGCAAGTAAGATCTGGTCGTGGTTGAATTTGGACCGTTTGATCGAATTGTGAATTGGACCAAACCCAGAAGGAATGATCGAATTGGCAAATAAGATCTGTTCATGGTCAAAATTGGACCCTCTGGTCGAATTGCGAATTGGACAAAACCCAAAAGGAATGATCAAATTGGCAAATAAGATCTATTCGACGTCGAAATTGGACCCTCTAGACCTGCAAAAATAGAAATCCATCGGGGCTCTCTCGAGATCGGGGCTCCCTTTGCTGCATGTTTTTCTCCTCCTTTATGAATGGGTTGGCACAGGCACCAATGAACAGGGCTCTACCTTTGATATGTAATGCATGATAATGCATGCTTATGATGGATCAGCACTCACCCGTGGTAACCTTCATGGACAGCTTGAGTGGATCTATAGAGGGGAAAAAGGGCTCTCTGGTCAAACTGAGAAGCTCTTTCTTGATCTTTGTCTTCTCATGGCGCTGGTCTTCTGTTATCCTTTGCTCACCTCCCATTCTCCTCCCCAAAAGATAGCACCCCCTCTCTATTTATAGAGGCTCTAGATTGCTTGCAATCATCCAGCAACCAGAGATATTTTGTAGCTGATTTCGACTAGGCCTGTTTTGTAGCTGGTTTCAACCAGGCTTGTTTCGACTAGTAGGGTTTTTGACCAATTTTTTTAACAGCTCAAATATACGTGTATTTTTATTTTAGTCCTTTTGGTCATATGAGACTTTTCTAATAAATTTTTACTACAAAATCTATCGTACAAAGGAAAATCCATAAGAAAATCTTTTCTTTGAGAAGGCAACTATTTTCCAGCATTTGCTAAAAATTGCATGTTCTTCAGATTATCCCATAATAGAGTTGTAAACCTTCTTTCTTAAGAATTCCTTCTGTTGAGATCCCAAGAAAATCCAATCATCTTTATCCCATCTTTCTTGTTGAACTTTCTGATGCAAATGGGATTAAAGAATAAATTGATGATGCATTATTGGTGAAAGGGGGAGAGAAAATGAATCCACTATTTCTTCTTTTGAATAGACTTCACCGACTCTTAAGCCTTGGCAACCGATGAATACGGCAATAAGCCTATGATTTTCATTGGATATGATTTTTCATATTGGAAGAAGTGAATGGAGACATACATTTAGTCTGAGGACTTCGACACTTTGCAAAATTGTCAAAGATGTGTATGCTAAGCCAGTTGATATTGATGATTCGAACAGAGCTCAAGCACTTCTCAACCAGAGGGTGATGAACTATCCTTTTGGAGCTAAAAGATGGATTGAGTACAATCAGATCTCTTAGCTTTCCATCGATCAAGACATTTGGGTGGCCCTCGAGTCTTTACATGAGGGTACCACTCAAGTTAAGAGCGTGAAGCACAAACTTTTGACATCTGAGTATGAAAGTTCATGATGTAGTTGGGTGAGTCTATTGATGGCTTTTTCACTTGTTTTAATGCTGTTGTCAACAAGCTTAGTTCTGTGGGTAGGATCTTTTCGGTAATGAGAGGTGTTGCAAGATCTTGCATTCCTTGACTCTAGTGGTTTGGCATCTCAAAACCACCACCAATGGAGGCTAAGGACCAAAATATCTTGACGATCAAGTATTTATATTCTTCTGTCACAAGCTATGAGACGACTAGTGCGGCAATGTCTCCTCATGAATCTAAGCCGTTGGATTTACACGCTACATATCCTAACTCATCTGGGTCTTTAGGGTCCTCATCTAGTTTTTCACTTTCTTCTATTGCTTCTCTTGAGGATGAGGCCCTAGATGTGCTTTCTGATAATGAGTTTGCTTTGATGACTAATAAATTTGTGTGGGTTTGGAAAGAAAGGAGAGAGAGAAGAGAGGAAAAAGAGGAGAGATCTTATGTTTTGAGTGTGGCAAGCCTAGCCACATTCGAACTCTTTGCCCTACCCTCAAGAGCACTGCTAAAGAGTCAGGGATGAAGAAGATCTTCATGTCCAGGATGAAAAAAAGAAACTTAAGGGCTGTGAAGAAGGCCATCACAAGGCTTTCATACCTGCTCTTGATGAGCTGAGTGATGATGGTCTTGACAGTGATAATAAGGTGGCTACCACTGCTCTAGATAGTGATGGCGCCTTCACTAGCTTTTGCTTCATGGCCCTGGGAGACGACAACGCCAACAAGGATGATCTCGACTCCAACCTGAGCAAGGTAAGTAAAGACCAGCTCCTAGAAGCCCTTCTTGCACAAGATTCTCAGTTTGATGTTTTGAGGAATAAGGTGCAAGTTTTGAGAAAGGAGCATAATGATCTTTTGATCAAGAGCTTGAGTGCTTCTGATTTTGATTCTTGTGAGCTCTATATTTCTATGCATTCTAAAATTGATTCTTTGAGGCTTTCACTTTGGTCTTTGCATTCTGAGCTTGGCTTTGCACATTCTGAGCTTAAGTCCTACAAGTCATGTCCTTATGCTTCTTGTATTTCTTTTCAACATGACTTTGATGTCTTGTGGGCTGCTCCATTTACCAAGTGTGCTGAATTTAAAAAAGAGATGAAATCCTTGATGGAGTCATTTGCCGATCGATTTGAGAAGAAACTCCAAAACATGAGGGCTAATACATGTCCATCATGTGAGAGCCTGAAACTCAAATAAAGAATTACAGAAAGTTCACTTGTTTCTTGCCTTGACTGTCATCTTTTGATAAATGAAATTGAATATCTCAAATTTGTTTTAAAGAAGTTTTTTGATGGGGAGAAGAATCTTGATCTCATTTTGGACACCTTGATGGGTTCTTCTGATAAGGAGGGGATATGCCTTGAAGGTCGGAAAGCCCCAATTGCTTAAACTTGATACTTCTCGAGTTTCTTTTAAACGAATGTCGGATCTCAAAAATTCTTCTGAACATGGTTTTTCTGAGGGCAAGTCTGCTCCTTAGTCACATAGTGAATCCTCCTCTTGTATAGGTGTTTCTGAAGGGCCGTATATTATTGCTCATATTGTAAGAAGAGATGGGCATCTTTTGGACTTTTGTTTTAGGATGGCAAGAGACTTGTACCAAGAGTTTACTCATGATTCTTCCCACATGAGTTGCCAACCCCGTGGCACATATGTGCGAGAGGTATCCATGAGGCCGAGGTTTGTTGATGGTTTCCTTGATTCCTTTTCAAGTGGTGTTGCTCATGATTGTAGACAGAGGGGTCTTGGTTTTTCATATAGCCCACAACATGATGGTTTTGGTTCTCTCCATTCTCACTTTGGCCTTCCTTGTTTTGATCGAGGTGCTCACTCACCACAATCCATAAGGTCAAGCAATGGTTGTAGGTGTACTAATTATTCTTTGCATCTTAAGTGTTCACATTTTGCATTTTCATGAGTGTCCAAGCTTTGGATCCCAAAGTATATTCTTTCCAACTTACCATGATCCAAGAGTTGGATAACCAACTTATCGCCTCCCATGTAGGTGTCTTGATAGGCAGGACATTGGTAACAATTTTGCCCTAAGTTTGCATCGAGTTTCATGCTGAAAAATCATTCGATGCGACATTTTGTGTGACTTTTGTATCATTTTTACAATCCTCTTTCATGATTATGTTTGTTATATTTCAGGGATCACACGCATAAAATTTGGAAGCATTTCGAGCATATTTGGACCAAAATCGAAGCAGAAGACGAAAACTGGTTGAAAAGGGGTCCTAAGACAAGGAACTACCTAAGGATCCGAGCCTAGCACGGGCATGGCACGGCCCATGCTCAGCTCTAGGCAAAGATGTGGCAGGGCACCGGCCAGGCTCAACAAGCTGTTGTTTTGGCTCTGTTTTATTTGTTTCGTGTGCCGTTTGAACACAGTTTCCATCGTTTGTGCGTCATGAGTTCTAATTGGTTATTTTTAGGATTCTTGACTATAAATAGGGAGGTTTTCGGCATAATTAATGTGTTTACTTTAGATTTATTTCAGATTTAGAAGTTAGGTTAGGTTTTAGCTCCGCTCCCTATCCATAAGCTGGTGTGGACGGCAGACTTCGATATTTCATGCAATTAAATAAGCTTTCATTTAATACTTGTTATTTCTCTTTTTTTATGGATTTTTGCAAGTAATTCCCTTCTAGGGTTAGGGATGACATAATCTGGAGGGCATAATTCTTCCTCAACTCTGTTTTCAAGTTTTGTGAATTAGATTCGCACGTTTTCTTCCTTTAAGCACTAATTTCTCACCCTGGCAATAGACATAATAGTTGAGCCTAGATGAGAACTTAGGGGAGTTCTAGAGTTCTGTTGTAACATCAATCGGAAAACATTGGAAACAATAGCACATGGACCTTTCGGTCGTTGGAGATCTCTGAGAGCCCTAGGGCACTATGACTTAAACCCAAAGATGACTCGGGTCCTTTTTGGTAGGGCCACATGACGAATAGTCCAGAGCTGTCTCTAGACAAGCCATGGCCTAGGGCTCTCTGGGACTCCAGGTACATCACCGAGGTTCTTCTAGCTCCCAGGGGCTACAATCTATGAAGACACAGGTAAGTAACTCCCGAAACTCTCCGGGATCCTCTAGGAATTGATGGTCCAAGAGCTTTCTGCAGGACAAAAGCATCTTCGATGCATTCGCACTCCCTCTGCAAAATCATCGAAAGACCGGGATGGTCTGAGCCGAACTCTCCGTGCATCCATTGTCCAAAACTTCTGGCGCTTTAATTCATAATGAGGAGAAACTAGAAGAGACACCACACACACATCCACATAAACTTGCTTTCAAGAGTTGCTTCTAGGGTCTCCGGCACTTCATTTCGGACATAGATCACCACTAGGTTAGTCACTACCAATGTCCCGAAGGACAACACTTGTAATCATCCATTCATTAAAGAGAAGGATCAAATAGGTGTGCCTTGGATCGACCTTACTCTATGGGTCTAATCCCGACTGGCTCCTAGTCAAGGGCACATCGACAGGAGTAGGGTGCCCCCAAGGTCCTGAACCTGTATAAAATCGCTGACTTCACTCTCTTTTGGTCCAATGATCGGTTTGGGTCTTGTCCTGTTTCATCAGCTTTCCTGATTTCTAGTGTCCTGTGGTGACTCGCTCAAAGTCACCTAGGTTGCCTTTCTACTGGGGCACACCTAAGGAGGAGAAACCCCGACAGAGGCACTATCCGTGGGGACTCATAACAATTTGTCATGTCTCTGACCACCAGATGAAGCAAACCATGTGAAATCTGGGACTCGATGATGTCTCCACTGACAACCTTCCATCGCCTCAAGGAAAAGAAGCTATCACAAGGGTTACAGTCTCACCTGTGGTAGTCGCCCTACCATGGCAGGTCCTGTTCGACCGCATGGGCGTCGCCTCTTCCAGGACCCTTGCTAGAGCCACCGTCGGTCCATCACAGGCAACTAGCGTCGACATTGTTGAAAATCCAATCCAGTCATTGGTCGAGGCACAGGCTTGGACTCAACGTACTCTCAACGAGCTGTTGCATTTTTGCCGTAGCGCACTCATCATTTATCGGGGGACCACTACATCGACAATGGACCCCTCGATGTTCCCACTCAACGATCCAACAAAGAAGATCCCTTTTCGCAACATCGAATTGCAAGGTGGGCTTCCTCCCAGGAATGCCTCACTTAGAGACAAAGCTAGGGTTGCTCGCGAGGAGGTTGAGCAACAGTGTGCTGTAGAAGACTTGACCCGCGACCGTCGACTAGCCACCTCTCAGCTTCTGCTGCACAAAAGTGCTCACGTAGGGAAAGTCGAGGGAAGGGAATGGCCAAGGAGGATTCCACAGCATCCAACCTTAGTGCTCATCAGCATCACAGAAACATTCTCGTCACCCGCAGAGCTCCTTTCTACCCCTTAGCAAGTTCAAGAATGAAAGCCCTCCATGTGCAAGGAAATCGAGTTCCTACCCGTCGCAAGAGGAACTGGGGGGGAACATGCCCTTATGTCCACGGCATCTCCGCGCCAAGTCACCACATCCTTATCATCCCCCAACAATAGAGCATTATGATGGAAACTCACATCCCAATGATTTCATCAAAGTGCACTCTACCGCGATCTCTGCTACTGTGGGTGACAAAAACATCCAGTGCAACGCTTTCCCCCTCTATCTCAATGGCATCGCTCGATCATGGTTCTACAACGTCAAATGGCTTCCATTCATTCATTCACACAACTAAAAATGGAATTCTATGCTAACTTTCAGGGGACTACAGTCATCCCCTGGACTCTTCAAGACTCTTCACAGTGACTATTTTAAGAGCTTCTCGTAAACCACAAGTCGGGCCTACTTCCAGGTGAGCCTCATCATTATTTATCACAAAGCTGCCCAGAAACCACTAATGAACGATTTGACATCTTGAAAAATTCCGCTCAAGTGGAATAAGATGATCGCTGCAAGATAGACCAGGGACCGCGGCACAAAGAGTCTCAGGGGCATTCATCTCCTAATGAGAAGACAAAGAAATATGATCTCCACCATCATCGGGACCCAAGGCGTCGAGACATTCTCATATTCGAGGGTAGAGGCAGTTCTCGTAGAAACAACCGCATCTGTTGTCCTCAAAAGACATACAGACATCAGCAAGGGTAGCATTCCTTAGCACCAACAAGCCAGCAATCCCAGTGACAATCACCAGCCTTGGTGTTCTATCACTAGGTTGACACACACCACCAGTGATTGTCGGTACTTGACTAGGTATTTCACCCTTTACCTCGACCAGTAGGGGAGTGTGGCATCAGCTACTGCCACTCTTACATCTTCGTCAGCTCCATTGGCCCTTGATGCTCCAAAGGGTGATCAAGCATCCAAGGCTAAGTCTCCTGAAGTCGAGCTTCCTTTCCAAACACCGCAATGGTGCATCAACGTCATTTTAGGGAGCTGCGCTTCTGGGTGTGACTCCAAGCGCCAGCGGAAAGAATACACACGAGAAATCAGGTTGATTGGAGCTTCAAACCAATCCCAATCATCAAAGTGGGCAGCTGATCGCTCGCACTAGGGGTCGTCGCGCAGGCAGATGTGTAATAACCTCAAGCGAACTGTTGAACGTTGAGCACTTGAGGGTCGAATTCCACGAGGACCAAGGGTATTCGTCTTTTAGGTTAATGGATCTCTGATTAACTCTGAATGATTTGGGCTTTGTTTTTCTACAACTAAATCTACTACTAAAGCTATCAATCTAGGGTTTAAAGCAGTAAAGAGCAAGTATGAAATCTGGGGTTTAAAGAGTAGAGAGGAAAACCTAAGGTTTCGGAAATTCTATAACCATCAAACGTAATTCTATCCAAGGTCTATGAATTGTAAGTTAGTTTCCATTGTTTTCCAAGATAGATTAAGTTGTCAATATGGTCACTGGTACAACGGTTAGAGGATCGCTTCCACTGTTATGTTTGGCGAGACTCTCTCCTGTTTGGGATCCCACGTCAAAGTTGATGCGACGCGGGCGGTCCGATCTTTCGATGAGAACAAGAACTATCGATTTGTGAAGACGACTCTCACAATCTGGCTACCAACCGTACACGACTGATACGCCCTGGCAATCATTGAACCAACTTCGGATTGTTATCGACCGAACTAGAAGCACGATCGACCTGATCACGGAGATCTATTCCTGCAAGCAATCGAAGAACAAGCAAGAACAAGATAAACGAGCAATCTGAAATTGCAAATATAGATTGAATCACGAAAAAGAGTTGGAGTTCCGAATACAGATATTGATGTTGATCTAGCCGACCAAGAAGAATATCTCAAATAGCTTCACGAAGGAAAGACTATGACTAAACAAAACCCGTAGAACCCTAATGGTTCAGTATGATTATATAGAGGAGGTAAAAGAGATCGGTGGCCAGGTAAGGAAACCTGAAACTGACATGGACTCTTTCCCTACTCAGACTTGAACTCAATACATGTGATTTGACCCAACCAAAAAGGTGACGCAGCACCAACTCGGTCCAATCAGAATCTGGTCAAAATTTGTTTTGTCAATTTCTAGCGATCAAGAAGGAATTTCGACATAGGGCTATATCCATTGGAAAGATCTCGTCGTGGGCTTCTCCGTGGAGTATAAGAATGTCCCAATCGGACTTCATTTGAGTGAGTTATGGTCGTTTGAAGGCAGGCTGCTCCTGGATGGCCGAACCGGACTCCAACTCGAATCCATCCCGGACTCCAACTCGACTTGGGCTCCTTGCTGGTCCATGTGTCCTTGCTGGTCCTCTCCATGGTTCCTAAGCACAATATTATCACTATTAGATAGTAAACTATTGTCAAAACCATATATATATAAACTTAGGAACAAGTTCACCTGGCAATGCAACAATCGGGTTTTGCTGCGCGTTATTGGCCCTTCTGTAACAAGCGGATGATTATGGTTAGTGCGTGTATTTGAAGAAGTGATGTCCTCATCATCCTCTCCTGCTTGCATTTGAGTCGTCCTCGACTCAAGCTCATCTTCCTCACCCAAATATGGCTTCAAATCTGCAATGTTAAAGGTGGGACTAACCCCGAAATCTGCAGGCAAGTCAAGATTGTATGCATTATTGTTAATCCTCTCTAACACTCGAAAAGGTCCATCAGCTCTAGGCAGCAACTTTGATTTTCTTAAGTCTGGAAACCTTTCTTTTCGCAAATGTAACTAAACAAGATCGCCCGATTCAAAAATTATTTCTTTTCTACCCTGATTAGCAGCAATCTTGTACTTTTCATTCATACGTTCTATATTCTCCTTAGTTATTTCATGCAGTTTAAGAATCAATTCAGTACGTCATTTAGCATCAATGTTTACCCTTTCCGAAGAAGGTAAAGGTAATAAATCAATAGGAGCGCGAGGAACAAACCCATATACTATCTGAAAGGGACACATCTTTGTGGTTGAATGCAGCGATCGGTTGTAAGCAAACTCCACGTGAGGCAAGTATTCTTCCCACATCTTCAAGTTCTTCTTCAAAACAGCCCGCAACATGGTGGATAATGTACGGTTGACAACTTCGGTTTGGCCATCAGTTTGGGGATGACATGTAGTAGAAAGCAGCAACTTGGTCCCCGATTCATCCTAGAGGTCTCCAAAAATGACTTAAGAACTTTGCGTCACGATCTGAAACAATTGTATTCGGCACTCCATGTAGTCAAACGATTTCCCTGAAAAACAAATCAGCAACATTTGTAGCATCATCGCTCTTTTGACAAGGTATAAAATGTGCCATTTTAGAAAATCTATCCACGACAACAAAGATACTATCCCTCCCCTTCTTTGTTCTAGGCAATCCTAAAACAAAGTCCATAGAAATGTCCTCCCAAGGTGTGGTAGGAACAGATAGAGGCATATATAAACCATGTGGATTAAGTTGTGACTTAGCTTTTTCACATGTAGTGCAGCGTGCAATGTAGCGCTCGACGTCACGCCTCATCTTCGGCCAATGGAAGTGAAAGGCCAAGATGTCTTCCGTCTTCTTAACACCAAAGTGTCCCATTAGACCTCCTCCATGCGCCTCCTGTAACAACAAAAGACGAACAGAGCTAGCAGGAATGCATAGCTTGTTAGCTCGATAAACAAAGCCATCATTTATCACAAATTTATTCCAGCTTCTTCCTTCTTTATAATTCAGCAATACATCTTTAAAATCAGCACCATGCGCATATTTCTGTTTGATGGTTTCTAATATGAAAATCTTGAAGTCAAGTTGAGATAACATAGTGTGACGTCTAGACAAAGCATCAGCAATAACATTCTCCTTCCCTTTCTTGTGTTTAATAACATAAGGAAAAGATTCAATGAATTCTACCCATTTTGCATGTCTACGATTCAATTTGCTTTGGCATCTAATATGCTTCAAAGATTCATGATCAGAATGGATAACAAACTCTTTCGGCCAAAGGTAATGGTGCCATGTCTCCAAAGTCTGAACTAAAGCATATAATTCTTTATCATAAGTTGAATAATTCAGACTAGGTCCACTTAACTTTTCACTGAAATAAGCAACAGGTTTACCTTCTTCAATTAACACACCTCCAAGTCCAATTCCACTGGCATCACATTCAAGTTCAAAAGTCTTACCAAAATCAGGAAGTTGGAGCAATGGTGCGTTCGTAAGCTTCTCTTTCAAAATGTTGAATGATTGTTCTTGTGCATGACCCCAAACAAACGGAACTCTTTTCTTTGTGAGCTCATGCAACGGTGCAGCAATGGTACTAAAATCCTTGACAAAGCGTCTATAGAACCCAGCAAGTCCAAGAAAGCTTCGCACTTGGGTGACCGTTGTTGGAATTGGCCAACTTTTAATAGCTTCGATCTTGGCTTCATAAACTTCAATGCCATGTGAAGTAACAACATAACCAAGAAACGAAACTCGATCGGTACAAAAGGTGCATTTCTCAAGGTTATCGAACAAATGTGCATCACGTAAAACCTTAAAAACAGCATGCAAATGTTCAAGATGTTCATCCAAGGATTTGCTATAGATCAAAATGTCATCAAAGTATACCACCATAAATTTGTTGATGAAAGGACGCAAAACCTCATTCATTAATCTCATGAAAGTGCTTGGTGCATTAGTTAAACCGAAAGGCATCACTAACCACTCATATAATCCGAATTTAGTTTTAAACATTGTTTTCCATTCATCTCCTAATTTCATGCGAATTTGGTGATATTCACTACGCAAATCAATTTTAGAGAACACAACAGAGCCACTCAATTCATCAAACATATCATCTAACCTAGGAATAGGATGACGATATCGAATTGTTATGTTATTGATAGCTCTACAATCAACACACATACGCCATGATCCATCTTTCTTTGGAACCAAAAGAACAGGAACAGCACATGGACTAAGGCTTTCACATACGTACCCTTTGTCTAGTAAGTCTTGCACTTGACGCTGAATCTCTTCAGTCTCTTGTGGATTGGTTCGATACGGCGCACGGTTGGGCAACAAGGCTCCTGGAATTAGATCGATTTGATGCTCAATCCCTCGAATTGGAGGCAGCCCTGGTGGTACGTCCTTCGGAAATACATTAGCAAACTCCTGCAAAACGTTAGCAACAGCAGGAGGCAAAGAAGAAGGCATGTCCTCAAGTGAAAACAAAACTTCTTTGCAAACTAAAGCATAGCAATCAGATGCATTAGGGTCTATCTCAGTTATTTCAGATTTGGTAGCAAGCAAAACAGAACCTTTCAACTTAATTTCAGCAAGGTTAGAACTAGGTTCGTTCTTTTTCAGTTGAGCAAGTGGTTTAGCTACGATCTGATTTTCACCTTTGTTATTCTTCTTTTCTCTATTAGCACTCTCCAATTCGTCCTTTAAAATTGCTTCAGGAGACATGGGTAGCAAAGTGATCTTTTTTTGTTTAAACATGAGAGTATATTGATTAGTTCAACCATGATGGAAAACATCTCTATCATATTGCCATGGTCTACCTAACAAGAAGGAACATGCTTGCATAGGTACGACATCACAATCAGCATAATCATGATAGGAACCAATAGAAAAGTGTACTCTCACAATGCGAGTTACCTTCAGCTTACCACAGTTGTTGAACCATTGAATGTAGTAAGGGCGAGGGTGCTGATTCGTGGTCAAGCCAAGCTTCTCGACCATGTCCGTGCTCGCTAAGTTGTTGCAACTTCCTCCATCGATGATCGTACGGCATGATCGGTCCTTGACAACGAACTTTGTTTAGAACAAGTTGTGACGTTGATTATGTTCAGCACGCTCCATTTGTGCACTAAGCACACGCTTCACAATGATGCTCAAATATCGATCATTAATTTCAGCACCATATTGTTCATGTTCAGCTTGTTGCCCTTCACCTGCATGGTCAGTTGCAAGCATAGTATATTCCTCTTCAATATCACTAGCTGAAGTGTACTCACCATCATCCTTTATGAGTAGGGCTTGCTGGCTAGGACAGTCACGCATGATATGATCGAATCCCTTACAACGGTGGCATTGTGTTTCTCGTGCTCTTCTGGTAGAAGCAACCGATGATGAACTTTGCGCGGGGGCTTGGACTGTACTCTTACTCGTCTCGGTCACTCATGAGGGTATTGTGGAAACACTAGGACGTCGGTTGTTGCTGGAGAAACTCGGTGCAGGTGCTCGGCTCGATGTGTTGTATTGAGCTTTCGGTTGGGCACCTCCGAAACTCCCTCTCGGCCTCAACTTTCGTCCCTGTACTTCTCTCTCTGCCTTACAAGTAAGATGAAACAGACGAGTGATAGAGTTGTATTCTTTATAGTCAAGAATGTCCTGAATGTCTCGATTTAAACCTCCCAAAAATCTAGTCATTTTAGCTTCATCGGTTCTTCTAAACCACAACGTAACATACCAGTTTGCAGCTCTTGATAATAATCCTTGATAGAATTACTACCTTGGTTCAGACGTTGCAGTTTATTCAGCAAATCACGAGCATAATATGAATGCACAAATCTATGTCTCATGACTCTCTTCAAAGCATTCCAAGTTCCAGGTATGTTCTGGTTATTGCGACAATATTCACTCTACCAAACAAATGCAAATTCAGTAAACTCGCTAGTAGCAGCCCTAACTTTCTTATCTTCAGAAACTTCAAAGCAAGCAAATTTTGTTCTATAGATAATTCCCAAGTGAGATAGACTTCAGGGTCATACTTTCCAGTGAATGAAGGTATGGTCAATTTAAGCTTACGGAATGAGTCATCATGGCCACGTACCTTGCGTGGTGGAATTATCCTCATACCGTTGCGATTGAAATGAAGACGCCGATGGTCACGATCATTGTTGATATTGAATCCTCCATCGGACTCTGTATCAGCAGCATATTGATTTCCTTCGGCATTGAAATCATCTTCGACCTCATCAGCCCATGCTTGGCGTCGATGCACATCATTGGCAGCCGGGGCAACCGGTGCTCCTTTCTTCTCCAATTGCTCCACTCGACTGGTGAGTGCAGCAAGCGCTTCGTTATTGCGGTCTAGAATCCCTTCGATACGCTCAGTGTGCGTATTTAGCAAGCGGTTGAAGTGTTGTACGATGCCCTCCGTACGAGGTGTAAGTGGGCCGTCATTCTCCTATCTTTGATTACCCAAACCGGACATGGTTAGTAGCAAATAAGGAACAAAATCACAGTGATATATCCCTATCAACTACTAGGTGTAGGTGGCTCAAACTCTCTCACAGTCAAGCTTCTTATCAAGCTCTTACCGATTCTTACCAAGCAGCAGGTGGTGATCGGTAGCTAGTGGCAGTCTCAAACTCTCCAAAGATTGGTTAAAGCGATTGCAAGCGATCGGTACCTGTACGTCGGTAGAAAGTGTAGTTTGGATAGGCTCAAGTATGTAGCAAAGGTTAGCAATGATCAGTTCAGAGAATGCAAAGTTGAAAAGTTGCTCAAAGTACTAGTCACTAGTATGCTGGCCTAGGCTAAACCAAACTAGAGACGCGAGTGAGGGCACAAAGGTAAAAAGCTCAGTTTTTTTTGACGTCAGCAACAGCAAGTTAGCAAAGTTCACGAATGGCTGTGGGGAGGCTATGGCGACGATATAACACAATGGTCAAAAAATGGAAAATTGCAAGGGTAAATCGCATCCCAACGATTTCATCAAAGTGCACTCTACCACGATCTCTGCTACTGTGGGTGACAAAAACATCCAGTGCAACACTTTTCCCCTCTATCTCAATGGCATCACTCAATCAAGGTTCTACAAACTCAAAATGGCTTCCATTCATTCATTCACACAACTAAAAATGGAATTCTATGCTAACTTTCAGGGGACTACAGTCATCCCCTGGACTCTTCAAGACTTTTCACAGTGACTATTTTAAGAGCTTCTCGTAAACCACAAGCCAGGCCTGCTTCCAGGTGAGCCTCATCATCATTTATCACAAAGCTGCCCAGAAACCACTAATGAATGATTTGACATCTTGAAATAATGCGCTCAAGTGGAATAAGATGATCGCTGCAAGATAGGACAGGGACCGCAGTACAAAGAGTCTCAGGAGCATTCATCTCCTACTAAGAAGACAAAGAAATATGATCTCCACCATCATCGGGACCCAAGGCGTCGAGACATTCTCATATTCGAGGGTAGAGGCAGTTCTCGTAGAAACAACCGCATCTGTTGTCCTCAAAAGTCATACAGACATCAGCAAGGGTAGCATTCCTCAGCACCCCAACAAGCCAGCAATGCCAATGACAATCACCAGCCTTAGTGTTCTATCACTAGGTTGACACACACCACCAGCGATTGCCGGTACTTGACTAGGTATTTCACCCTTTACCTCGACCAGTAGGGGAGTGTGGCATTAGCTACTGCCACTTTTACATCTTCGTCAGCTCCATTAGCCCTTGAAGCTCCAAAGGGCGATCAAGCATCCAACACTACGTCTCCTGAAGTCGAGCTTCCTTTCCAAACACCGCAATGGTGCATCAACGTCATTTCAGGGAGCTGCGCTTCTGGGTGTGACTCCAAGCACCAGCGGAAAGAATACACACGAGAAATCAAGACGATTGGAGCTTCAAACCAATCCCAATCATCAAAGTGGGCACTAGGGGTCGTCGCGCGGCAGATGTGTAATAACCTCAAGCGAACTATTGAACATTGAGCACTTGAGGGTCGAATTCCACGAGGACCAAGGGTATTCGTCTTTTAGGTTAGTGGATCTCTGATTAAGTCTGAATGATTTGGGGTTTGTTTTGCTACAACTAAATCTACTACTAAAGCTATCAATCTAGGGTTTAAAGCAATAAAGAGCAAGTATGAAATCTGGGGTTTAAAGAGTAGAAAGGAAAACCTAGGGTTTCGGAAATTCTATAACCATCAAGTGTAATTCTATCCAAGATCTGTGAATTGTAAGTTAGTTTCCATTGTTTTCCAAGATATATTAAGTTTCCAGTATGGTCACTGGCACAACGGTTAGAGGATCGCTTCCACTGTTACATTTGGCGAGACTCTCTCCTGTTTGGGATCCCGCGTCAAAGTTGATGCGATGCGGGCGGTCCGATCTTTCGATGAGAACAAGAACTATCGATTTGTGAAGATGACTCTCACGATCCTGCTACCAACCGTACACGACTGATATGCACTGGCAATCGCTGAACCAACTTCGGATTGTTGTCGACCGAACTAGAAGCACGATCGACCTGATCACGAAGATCTATTCCTGCAAGCAATCGAAGAACAAGCAAGAACAATATAAACAAGCAATCTGAAATTGCAAATATAGATTGAATCACGAAAAAGGGTTGGGGTTCTGAATACAAATATTGATGTTGATCTAGCCGACCAAGAAGAATATCTCAAATAGCTTCACGAAAGAAAGACTATGACTAAACAAAACCTGCAGAACCCTAACGGTTCAGTATGATTATATAGAGGAGGTAAAAGAGATCAGTGGCCAGGTAAGGAAACCTGAAACCGACATGGACTCTTTCCCTACTCGGACTCGAACTCAATACCCGGGATTTGACCAACCAAAAAGGTGACGCAGCACCAACTCGGTCCAATCAGAATCTGGTCAAAATTTTTTTTGTCAATTTCCGGCGATCCAGAAGGAATTTCGACGTGGGGCTTGATCCATTGGAAAGATCTCATCGTTTTCTTCTCTGTGGACTGTAAGAACGTCCCAATCGGACTTCGTACGAGGGAGTTATGGTCATTTGAAGGCAGGCTGCTCCTGGATGGCTGAACCGGACTCCAACTCGAATCAATCCCGGACTCCAACTCGACTTGGGCTCCTTGCTGGTCCTTGTGTGCTTGCTGGTCCTCTCCATGGTTCCTAAGCACAATATTATCACTATTAGATAGTAAACCATTCTCAAAACCATATATATATAAACTTAGGAACGAGTTCACCTGGCAATGCAACAATCGGGTTTTGGTGCGCGTTATTGGTCCTTGTGTAATAACCGGAGGATTATAGTTAGTGCTTGTATTCGAAGAAGTGATGTCCTCATCAAAAGTGCTAAGGACTCAAGAACTCCCCTAAATTCTTGCTAAGGCTCAACTGTTACGTCTGTTGACAAAATGAGAATTTAGGGTTTAACTGCAAAACTTAATATCGAGACTAAGGAAGAATTGCACCTTCCGGATTAGGTCATCCATAACCCTAGAAGTCATTAGTCGCAAAAAGCCCTAAAAATGTATAAATAATAAGAAATAAATACAAACTTACTTGATGTTGGGGGAAATCTCCACGCGGTCAAGTCCAGGTAAGTTCATGATTGCCCGGGGACAGTGGCCTCCGGTGCCTGCCCCGGGCGCCGCCTTTTAGGCTCCCGGGACCGTGCCCCCCGGCCATGTCCCGGGCGCCACCATTTGGCCCGGGGACAGTGGCCTCCGGTGCCTGTCCCGGGCGCATCCATTTGGCCCCCGAGACCGTGCCCCCCGGCCATGTCCCGGGCGCCGCCATTTTGCCCGGGGACAGTGGCCTCCGGTGCCTGCCCCGGGCGCCGCCTTTTAGGCTCCCGGGACCGTGCCCCCCGGCCATGTCCCGGGCGCCGCCATTTGGCCCCCGGGACCGTGCCCCCCGGCCATGTCCCGGGCGCCGCCATTTTGCCCGGGGACAGTGGCCTACGGTGCCTGCCCCGGGCGCCGCCTTTTAGGCTCCCGGGACCGTGCCCCCCGGCCATGTCCCGGGCGCCGCCATTTGGCCCGGGGACAGTGGCCTCCGGTGCCTGTCCCGGGTGCATCCATTTGGCCCCCGGGACCGTGCCCCCCGGGCATGTCCCGGGCGCCGCCATTTTGCCCGGGGACAGTGGCCTCCGGTGCCTGCCCCGGGCGCCGCCTTTTAGGCTCCCGGGACCGTGCCCCCCGGCCATGTCCCGGACGCCGCCATTTGGCCCGGGGACAGTGGCCTCCGGTGCCTGTCCCGGGCGCATCCATTTGGCCCCCGGGACCGTGCCCCCCGGCCATGTCCCGGGCGCCGCCATTTGGCCCCCGGGACCGTGCCCCCCGGGCATGTCCCGGGCACCGCCATTTGGCCCCCGGGACCGTGCCCCCCGGCCATGTCCCGGGCGCCGCCATTTGGCCCGGGGACGGTGGCCCCCGGTGCCTGCCCCGGGCGCCGCCATTTGGCCCCCGGGACCGTGCCCCCCGGGCATGTCCCGAGCGCCGCCATTTGGCCCGGGGACAGTGGCCTCCGGTGCCTGCCCCGGGCGCCGCCATTTGGCCCCCCGGGACCGTGCTCTCCGGGCATGTCCCGGACGTCATCGCCCTCCTAAAAGGTAAAACCCCTGTTTGTTTATCACGTGCAGGTCACGCGAGGGACGCCTCGGGAATCAGCGACCACCTGTCAAGCATCCAAGGCGTTTGACCGGGAGAAGGACGGTCCTGCCCTTCAATCCGACGGTAGCTTCCGGGGTAGTTTAGGTTTTTTGCTGCTTTTTGGGGCTATAAATAGCCCTTGTACCCCTCTGTTGTAAGGGATCAGCTCATTATTATTTGGAATAGCTAATCTCACAGACGTGCTCCGGAAGCCTCTCCCCCGGAGAGAGCCTCCCCAGCCGACTCCGGTCGGGAGCGCGTCGACAGGACTAGGGCCCCCACTGGGACCCGAACCTGTATAAATCCTCGTGTCTTTTCTTGTGTTTGTCCGGCGGGGGAGGACCGGTCACCCGGTCAACCCGCGCTGCGTAATCTCCGCTAGGATCGTCTTCAAAACCTGCCGGGGTATTCTTAATACCACGACACTTGATTGCTTCAAAATTAAGTCTGTCCTGTTTGCCAGCTTACAAATGCAGGAAAACAAGAGATGGGAGCTCTACGAGGCTAAAATTAAGAAAAGTATTTAAAAACTACGTATGAAAGCATATATAATTGAGTCAAAAGCTTCTCTATTTATGATACAATGGGTTAACGTGCCCAAATATAACTATTTGATGTGCAAGCGATGAAATCTAGCTTCAAATGGTGTGAGATAGACAAATCCTAGTCAATACCGACCAGTTTTGACCAAAATATAGTTGAGAACCGAGCCGAGCATAACCTGTGGCACGTGTCGTGCTCCAGACCGAGCACGGGTTGTGTTCTCGATTGTGCTGGGCTAGGTCAAGTAACAACCAAGCGACAATCGTGTTTGACCGGGACTTTGTTCAAGCAGATGTCTTCCTATTCGATCGGGACAATGTTTGACCAGATGTCTTCGTCTTCAATCATTGCTCTTTTTCGTCCAAGTATTCGATTATGGTTCCTTCTTGCCTAAGTGTGTTCGACCAGGTGGTTTTTGTCGACGATTTGGACTCTCGGTCCTCTGTCGATCTTACAAAAATTTTTGAGTTGCATGTGAGACCTTTCAATGTGCCCTCAGGTAAGTTAGGATAAGCAATGGAATAGGGACACGAAGATTTATCTAGGTTCAGGCCCTCGATGGTGGGAGTAATAGCCCTACGTCCTGTTGTGATTTCACTCTGTATCAAAAAAGATTTTACAGGGAGAAGAGATTATCACAAGCGACGATCTCTCCTTATGCTTCTGTCTAATTAACTATGTCCAAACCTTAAAGCGTTGTTGACTTCTCGTCTGTTAACCACCCCCTTCATCCTGCATTAGCCATCCTTTTATACTGAATGAAATGATGCCAATGCGAGACAGTTCAGGACGGTTGTCCTGGTGTAGTTGGTATAACTGCACTCATCTCCTTCACCAGTTAAGCATGTGCAATTTTTGATAACCGCACATGCTAACCTCCTGGCGGTTGTCTTCGTACGTGGGAGAAGTTTCCTTGTTCTTGGGAACGTGTCTGTTAAAAGCTTGGACACCCCCAAGTTACCTTGGTCGGGAATAGTCAGCGACCCTCTGACTGCACACTGCCTGCGGTCTTATGATCGTGCAAGTACTGTGACCATAAACTGGCTCTATGTCTGCACCCCTCTAGTGTACAGGAAGCTATCCATCTGTGAACACAGTGGCTGTTAAGACACATAGACATATATCACATTCGAACCTGACTTGAACCTGATATATGTTAAGAAACTAGCTCGGGTGATAATCCTCGTCAGCTAGCCCTCAAATTTGAAGAAATGAAAATACTTAATTACTTCAAATTTAGTTTGCATAGAATTATGTAACCTGACGCTTCAACTTCTTCAGTTGGCACTGTTATGCCGTGTGGCGGTTTATCTCCAGAGGAAAAACCTCTAGTTTTTCTCGACAGGTAATGATGAATTTATTGACTTGTTAATCAAGGCAACAGCTGTAAATGCTTTTCAGAACTCGAGACGTCCGTGGGAACGAACCGTCGCCTCCTAGCTCTATAAATAGAGGAAGCTTTTCAGTTCTTAAAATTACAAGTTTTTCTTTACTAAGTCTTTGAAAACCATTTCCCATTGTTTTATTTGACACTCCCCTTCTATTGTCATCTTGATGGCAAACCAAGACTCCAAGAAGATTATTGAGCTTGTGAGTGATGAGGAAGAAAAAGAGATAAGGACCAAGCTTAATCAGGATCTTCAGAAAGTAAGGTCTTACTAGAATTCTGATGCAAATCCTTGATCACTTTCAAAGTAATGTATTTTGGAATTTATAGGTGTCCGAAGAACTGATCCCTCTAAAGAAGAGATCCAGAAATGACGAAGGATCTTCCAGTGGAGCTGCATCAAAGATACTAAAGGATGGTGATACCCGGGCTACTACATTGCCCTTTCTTGGGCTCTTGCAACCCCTCCTGTTGCATCTTCATGTCCACCTTTGGAGATCACAACAATCCTTCGGACTATCCCACTTCTGGAGGAAGTCTCACACCCCTGCGACCAGGTGGTCCTCAGCTTTTGTTGGGTGATTAACTTTCTGGAAAAAGTCTCACACTTCCATGTTCAAATCGCCTCCAAAGCTTGGCTTTCTCCTCTGCTCCTCAGGTAATCATCTTCATGTTCTCTACTGGTTATGTTTAATGAAACTAACTCATGTATTGATCCGTTTGAGACCTAGTCTTGGTTTTCGCACTAGGCTCGCCTAGATTCTAATATGCGGAATAACGGGACCTTACTCGGAATTACCGAAACCCAAAGGATGATCGAAACACAGCTCAAAGTAATTGCACAACTCTTTATTTCAAAGAGGGCTTTACATGTCGAACGTTAGGGCTTACTCGCCTACGTCAATCAATGAACTATAAGTGTCTAAAACTCAAATAAGTTCTATGACTCTTCAATGATCTAAACTAGACCTATTACAAGGTATTTATAGTCCAATCGTATGAGTACGTATCAGACTCAATAACCTAAACGTATTAGACTCATATAACTAACTAACCCTAAACAAATAAGCTTAGTTATATCTATTCGGATAGAACTACAATTCCAAACAGAGAACAAATTCCTTTTCAAGGTCGCGAATCAAACCATGGTCGTGAAACCTTTCCAAACACGGTTAAGATCGCGAAGCCGTGTGTGACTTGACCTGAAGATCCTCCTGGATCATGTATGCACAAAAGGTGAAGGCCTCTAGATCCCCCAGCGATCAGCTTGCTGAGATCCATACTCTTCTGAGGGAGAAATCTGACTTGGTCAGAACTCTCCAAGAAGAAAAAGAGGCGCTGAACAAGCGTTCTGGGGAGATGTCCTCAGCCATTCTGCATCTGGCAGAGTGTTATAATGGCTCTCGCGAAGAGGTGTGCAAGTTCCAATTGGAGAGAGATTATGTTCGACAGCAGCGAGAACTCTTCGATACAATGTGGAACAGCTGCACTCCTTTGCTAAGAGATGATGTTGATAGGCTTAGACCTATTGCTAGTTCTCTTGAGGCGGCTAGTGTTAATCCTACTCATGACAATATGTCTCTTGAAGAACTTTGAAATTACTTTCGGATCAGGTTGATGCTTTGATCGCCTATATCCCTTTTGTCTGTAAAGATTGTACGAAATAAAATTTCTTTTCCCTACATGCTTGACTTTTTTTTAAATGATTGTGTATTACTTATAATCACCCACTGGTATTTTCTGTGTGAAAAGATGACAATAGAAAAACACTTCTACTATCAGAACGTACACAGGTAGTACTGTTTCTGTTCGAAACAAGTTCCTAACTTTGGTCTCCGGATAGAGTTCCTGACTTGGGGTCGCACAATGGGAGATCAACCGACTACAACAGTGAGTATTATTAACTTGCCTATCTCAACTTGAATTTCGGCTAAGTATAACGGTCATCATCTTTGTCATAGGGAAAATGCCTCCTTGAGAAAGAGCATGGCTGATCGGTAGGACCAAGAAGAAGCTGCAGCCGGAAGATTTTTTTCTATAGAAAAGGAACTTCACGAGGCGCAATCAAAGCTTTCGTGTAAGTCTACGCCCGACCAGAAGAAATTATTTCATTACATGAACAATAGTAACATCAATTACTTTGCTCCAGCAGTACAAGAGGAACAAATAAGCCTTCTTTCAAAAGAGAGGGATAACTTCCAGGAGAAGTGTTCTCGTGCTGAAATCAAAACTGGCCAACTTCAAACTATCATCACGCACCAAAGTGCAACCATCGAGTCTCTCAAGAAAATGATGGATGTTATCTGCAAGGAGAAAGAAACCCTGAAGGCGACCATTTCTTCTTGCAATGACATTCTATCGCCAGCTTTTGGAAAGCTAAAGATTTGCTAAAGGCTGATATAGTCAACCCTCAAAAGGAGGAATTAAGCCTCAACGAATCTTGCAAATTAGTGGCGACTCAAGCTGACTAGCTTCTTGAATATCTTCCTATAGATATTAGAAGGCAAGAAGAGGCAGTGAAGGACAACGCAAAATCTGTCGCCTCCGCCATCCTATGCAAACTCAGACATTACCATGGCCCGAATTTAGACTTGAAACCAGTGGTGGGAGACGCAGAGTTTGAAGACAAGAATCATCTTGAGGATTGTGGGACCCTCATTTGAGGAATCCCGGGGCAACCGCCCAGGTGGATTGCACACATATAGGTACAGCACAAGCTCACAACAAGCGGAAAGCACTAATTGCATAAAAAATAAATAAACAGGTACGAGGTCACAGGGACCAATATTACATTAACATAGCGCCCAGAATGACGCTACTTAGAGTTGCTATGAAAATAACAAGTTTATCCACACAAGAGTCAGTATTGAGGTACCGAACACACAAAATAGAGCAGACAGCAACAACGAAGATCTTCACTTCTGGAGGCAACGGTTCTGGTAGGGCTCTCTCTACATTGGACTTAACTCGGCGTGAGACCCTCCTAGAACTCCAAATCATCAGGGGCGTTCCCATCTTTTGCTTCATACTCATAACCAAATGAATCGGGATCGGCGAATCCCTCTTCTGAATTGTCTGCAAAGGCAAGGGTGGGCATGCTTTTACACAATGCTCAGCAAGTCTTTTACTTAGAAATGCAATTATATAGATGATGAGTGATCAAGAAAATGGGTTAAGTCTTATAATCATAAATAGTGTAGATTTCAATTCTTTAATCTCTTAAATAAGGATTTTATTTCAACAACGGGGTTTTGGAAATCTTATGATAGACTTTAAGAAAACATTGTGGATGGTGATCCTCCATGATCCACCATTTTGAATTAACCATATTACGAAAGCTTTCCCAATCTTACTTGTGTTGAACCACATGGATAAATCCACCGCGAACAAACTCCATGACCTGGGAGTACAGAGTATCTGATACTTTTCTTACACTATGCAAAGGTGTACCTCTTTTTAAATCCACTTCTTCACTCGACTTTCAAGTCGGGCTAACTCCATGCGACTTTTACGCATGTGACAAGCCCGAGATCACACAACGCTTTTGCAGTCTAGTATTAACAGCATCCCCGCCCGGTAAATAGATAGTTAAGTCTCAAGTACCATTGTGGGTCCTCCCCACTGTCTTACTTCCTAGCCTTGGTATGTGTCCTCACAAGACATATGACCTTATGATTACAGCCACGCACGAGTTAATCAGGCGTAGGGCGACTTCCTTCTTTCCACCTTTTCCTCTCATAATTTTTCTGATCTCACACCACTCAGGGACGAACTGCGCCCCACCAGTTTCCACGCAAGAAACCGGACCGACATACCATCCAGGGAACTGTTAATACCAAGAAAGCTACAAAGTTGTGCCTCTCCCATACCAGGCAAGTGGTTGGTACGTTTTTCACGCCGCATAGAGGCACAACACAAGGTCCTTGTCCTTATGAATTAATAGTGAGGAGACATTCACATACCCAATGCGCACACAGTAGCTAGCCAATCAAACCATCCTCACTATCAATTCTAAATCACATTTTCCTTCTATAAATAGAGTTTCAAAATCATTTATCACATATTAGTCCTTTCACACCCAACTTGTATATTTAAATAGGAGTAGAGGTTAAGCATAGCATCCTAGGGTGACAAGGTTGCATAATGATTCAATCTCAAAAGGGGGTTTCCACATGAGACTTGGGTCATATCTATTCACATGTTTCTAAACATAGTTCTTATCAAATACTCAGCATGCATATATCTTAAAAACAGTTAATCTACTTTATATCAAAATACTAGGTGAGACATGATCAAGGGTGGCGACTTGCCTTGCCAAGCTGGGTCTAAGAGATCTGCTGGATCTTCGAATGTTCCTTCCAAATCTTCCGCTCCTTCCTCTACATTCGCACGAAAGCACACACAACACATACAAGACATGAGCATCCAGAAAATAGGCTTTACACAAAAATATATGTAAAATATAAACATGTATGCAAACGAGGGGATTTGGTCAGAGACAGAACAGCGGAGAAAAGGATATTAGGGTTAGGTTCACTGGACAAGACTCGAATGCGACGAAAGTCAAAGGCTTGGCATTTGGTTCGCGAACAAACGATGTCCGAAAAGGACACAAGAATGATTTGGGGCTTCTGGATGATCAAAACTGGTGCAAGGGGTGGCATTGTGTGCCAAATGCTGTGAGGGACCTTAATGACAAAGTGGACTTTTCAGAAAGGCCCTAGAATTAACAAAAAATCACAAGAAGGCTCAAGACACAGGAAATCGAATGCCACTGTACAGCAGTGAGTAGGGGCACATGTGTTTGGACAAACCACGCATGCGTTGCTTCACCAAACATGTCAGGGAGGTAGGCGGGATCAAAACAAGGTTGCTGGTGAAAGGAATTTGGCTGGGTGGCTCATCGGCGAGGAATGACAAGGTCGAATTCTTCGAGCGCCTGAGACATGGACGAGCCATGGTGACAGAGAACTAGGGTGGATTGAACTTGAAATTGATTGAGGGGAAATACTGCTGGGGTGGTGCTGATCGTTCTGGAGAAGGGAATTGAACAGAGGTTAAGTGTGCGAGCTCATCGGTGTTGTTGCTGGACTTGGAGAAGACGGTGAACGACGAAGTGGGGCTACACAACAATGTAGGTTAAAAGCCCTGGGCTACACCATCTAGCGGTTACAGGGAAGGTGTAGGTAGCTTCAATTTGGGGAGAGCTGCAGCGAGGCATGCCGGCGACGTGCGACGTCCACAGTGGCGTGCGAAAATTGGGAAATCACGCGGTGCTGCACCAATTTGAAAACTAGCTGAATAGGATTGCTAAGAAGTGACTGAGGATCATTTCATTCTACAGAAAGGGTTGGTGAAAAGGACTGGAGTGGGTTTAATTTCAGAAACAGGGATCTTTGGTTTTCCGGTGATCACCGGCGATGGAGATCACCTGAATGCAATTGGTTGCTTGGACACGGGAAGATGGGTGTGGGGAGCTTACTGGTGAGCTTAGATTGGAGAGAGGAGCTACGGTTTGCTCTGGCGACGGTGGCCTCAAGATCATCTCGCCGGGGAAGAAGAAGAAACGACGAGAAACTGGAAATTTGGCTAAGTCCTGGAGTTGTGGTTTCTTCACAGTGCTGGAGGGTTTTAAATAGGCACAGGGACGGAGCCAACGAGGGAAAACAGCGACGGAATTTGCGCCGGGGACGAGACCGGCCGGGCGCAGGTGCGACAGCGGCGAACGGCGACGTGATGGCACACAGGCGGTGCGGCAGCTTTGCCAGCTTTGTCAGGTGCATTGGGACTGTGCTTGGGACGACGCAGATGCGGAGGCAACAGCGCAGCTCCGGCGATGATATGTAACCACATGCAAGTGCCACGGCCATGGGCGTGCGCGCACAAAAACAGTGCTGGAGCGCAGGTGTTTATCTGCTAGTTTCAACGGGGCTCTGGTTGCTGGCACGTGCGCGCGGGGTGGCTCAGTTGATCACTAGCACATGCGACAAGAGGCGAGGAAACGCGGTGATAAGACGCGGCGCGGCTCCGGTCGAACAGTGAAACAACATTAGTCAAAGCAACGACCAGCCCTGGTCGAAAATGGGCTGAAAAATAGAAGGGCCCATTTGTAATTACAGAATTTGATTCCAGGGACTAATCTGTGAATTTGGTGAATGGCTTAGATGAAAAGGGGTTTTGACTTTGCCAAATTAACCCACAAAGTCCAAGAGATTGATTAGCAGCTAGGGATGATAGAATTTGGAGATTTAGACATGTTTTGGGATGAACTGAAAACAGGGTAATCTGGGTAATTGGAACTTTGAAATTTTGATAAGGCTGAAACTAGGGTTTCGAGCGAGATTTAGAAATTCCTCTAGAAGGGAAAAATGTTTAGAAAAGTGAAGGGGAGATGTTCACTAAATCAAATTAGAATTTGGAGATGATCTGCGACTTTTAGCCTTTTTGGGCTTCTCAGAAATCTGAAAAGGACTGATTTGTGAAACTTTTGGACTGATCTGCGAAAATGTCCTGAATGAAGGAGTTTGGCTGCCAACTTTTCAGTGTAACACTCTGGCATAACCAAGATCTCATCCTGAAATGTAGATAGACAAGGCAGGCTAGGGTTGGAAAAAATAGGGGTGTTACAACCTAACCTCCTTAAAAACAATCTCGTCCTCGAGATTCTGGTAGGTCTGAGAATAGGTATGGAAAGTTTCAGCGTAGCTCTTCTTCCTTTTCCCAAGTCGATTCTTCCTCTGAATGGTTATTCCACTGGACTCTGCAGAATCGGATGGTTCTTGATTTCAATTTCCTTTCGCTGACTTCAAGTATCTTGATGGGGTATTGTTGGTAAGACAAATCTGGTTGTACTTCTGTTTCCCTGGGAGATATCTGTTTTGTTGGTTTCTTTAAACACTTCCTCAGTTGAGACACATGGAAGACATTGTGGACTCCTGCTAGTTCTGGTGGTAGTTCTAACTTATATGCTACCTCTCCTTGCTTCTCCAAAATCTTATAAGGTCCAACATATCTCGGGCACAATTTTCCTTTCATTTGGAATCGGCGTACCCCTTTGTAAGGCGTCACTTTGAGATAGACGTAGTCACCTTTTCCGAATGATAGTTCTCTTCTTCTGTGGTCGGCGTAGCTTTTTTGTCGAGACTGAGCCGTTTTGATTCTTTCCTGAATGATCTTCACATGGACTGTGGCCTCTTCCACTAGTCGTGGTCCTAAAAATTGCTTTTGGCCCACTTCGGTCCAGTGTAAGGGAGTACGGCATCTCCTCCCGTAGAGTGCTTCGTATGGTGCCATCTTTATGCTTTCTTGGTAGCTGTTGTTATATGTGAACTCAGCATACGGTAGGAATGACTCCCAAGAATCTCCATATTCCAAAGTACAAGCTCTCAGCATATCCTCCAAAACATGGTTCACTCTTTCGGTCTGTCCTCCAGTCTGTGGATGGTAAGCTGTACTGAACTTTAATTTGGTTCCTAAGATTTCTTGTAGTTCTTCCCAGAACTTTGATACAAACTGGGGTCCTCTATCAGAGACTATTGCTTTTGGCACTCCATGCAGGCTAACAATTCTGGAAAGGTATAGTTCTGCCAATTGCTTGGTTGAGTACTGGGTTTTTACTGGTAGAAAATGTGCTACTTTTGTCAGTCTATCCACTATGACCCATATGGAATCGTATCCTTTTCTGGTCCTCGGTAATCCTGTTACGAAGTCCATTCCGATTTCGTTGCATTTCCATTCTGGGATTGGTAGAGGTTGTAGCGGTCCTGTAGGCTTTAGGTGTTCTGCTTTCACCCTTTGACAGGTGTCGCAAGATTCTATGAACTCGGCAATTTCTCTCTTCATCTTTCTCCACCAAAATTGACTCTTCAAATCTCGATACATTTTTGTACTACCCGGGTGGATTGAGTACGGGGTATGGTGAGCTTCATGTAAAATTTCATCTTTGATTTCCTTATTATCGGGAACGCAGATCCAATCATGGTGCCATAGAATCCCTTGTTCATCTTCTTTGAAATTGATTGCATCTCCGTGCTTCATGTCCTCTTTCAGCTCCTGGATATCTGGATTTGTTACTTGAGCTTCTTGGATTTGATCTTTTAACTCGCATTCCATCCTCAAGGTAGCAACAGTTCCTTGTTCAACCAATTCCAATTGTAGTCTCTCAAAATCCTTGAGCAATTGGGGTGGTAACTCTAGATTCTTTGCTTGGCTATAGTAGGACTTTCTGCTCAAAGCGTCCGCTATGACATTTTCTTTTCCAGGATGGTAATGTACCTCGAGGTCATAATCCTTGATAAGTTCCAACCATCTTCGTTGTCTCATGTTCAGATCTTGTTGTGTGAAGATGTACTTTAAGCTCTTATGATCTGTGTAGATGTCACACTTATTACCCAGTAAGTAGTGTCACCAAATTTTTAATCCACGGACGACAGCAGCTAGCTCCAGATCATGCGTTGGGTAGTTCTCCTCATGGGGTCGTAACTATCTTGATGCGTACGCTACCACTTTTCCTTCTTGCATCAGGACACAACCTAATCCTTGCTTAGATATGTCACAATAAACTTGGAAATCCTTCTTGACGTCAGGTAATATGAGGATAGGTGCAGTCATCAGCCTCTTCTTCAGCTCTTCGAAGCTTTCTTCACACTTTTCAGTCCACTTAAATGGGGCGTTCTTCTTTAACAGCTGGGTCAGTGGCCTAGTGATCTTGGAGAATCCTTCAACGAATCGTCTGTAGTATCCAGCTAATCCTAGAAAGCTTCTCACTTCTATCACCGTCTCTGGTTGTTTCCATTGCATCACAACTTGGATTTCTGAAGGGTCCATGAATATCCCTTTGTCAGAAATGATGTGGCCTAAGAAAGAAATCTCTTTCAACCAAAAGGTGCACTTATCAAATTTGGCGTACAGCTAACGGTTTGCTATCTTCTTCAGCACTAGCCTGAGATGCTCAACATGTTCTTTCTCTGTTTTAGAGAAAATGAGTATGTCATCCACAAATACAGTAATGAACTTGTCCAGATATTCCATAAGGACTTTATTCATCAGGTTCATAAATACAGTTGGTGCATTTGTTAGTCCGAATGGCATCACTGTAAACTCGCACAGTCCATATCTAGTTATGAACGCAGTTTTTGGAATATCCTTCTCTCGGACCTTCACTTGATGATAGTCGGATCTCAAGTCGATCCTTGAAAATACTTGGGCTCCTCTGAGTTGATCGAAAAGATCATCAATCCTCGGTAGGGGTACTTGTTTTTTATTGTCATATCATTCAGTTTCCGATAATCAATACAAAGTCTTAGGCTGCCGTCTTTCTTCTTGGCGAAGAGCACTGGGGCTCCCCAAGGTGAAGAGCTTGTCCTGATGAATCCTTTCTCTTCCAATTCTTCTACTTGTTTTCTCATTTGGTCTTGCTCTTGGCTAGTCATGCCTGCAAGTTTCCATGCATATGGAGCTGATCCAGGTTTCAGCTCAATGGAAAACTCTATATCCCGATCCGGTGGCATTCCAGTGAGTTCTTCAGGGAAAACTTCTGGAAATTCGTTGACCACTGGAACATCCTCAACTTTGATCTCTTCAACTCTATTCAGGCGGTCCATATGATCACTCAATGGAGTTCTACTTGCACAGAATGTAACTTGTTGTTCCTCGGCGTTGGTCAGGGTGACGGTCTTCTTCTCACAGTCTATCTGACCTTTGTGTTTGGCTAGCCAGTCCATTCCAAGAATGATGTCTAACCCTTGAAGATTCAGAGCTAGCAAATCTGCTAGGAATCCTAACTTGCCGATACAGAAGGCAATATTTCTACAGATAGATTTCAGTGGCATTCTAGCTCAGGGGATTGGATTAGGTTGGAAGATTCTAGTGCAGACTCAGGCAGTTCACTTCCCAAAGCAAAAGATTTTGACATGAATGAATGCGTAGCACCCGAATCAAACAAAGTGATAGCAAGTTTAGAATGGATTTGAATTCTACCGATCATGACGTCGGAGGCTTCTCCAGCTTCAGTTGTGGATGCATAGTTTAGTCTGCCTCGGCCTGTTGTTGACATTCCTCTTCCTCTGCTATTCTAAGTTCTTCCTCCTCTTGATGGTGGAATGCTTCTGCCAGGGTTCTGAACTAGGGTAGTGGATCCTGCTGCTCTAGCTCTGGCAACACTGAATGGCAAGTGTTGGAGCGAGCAGGTCTCTTTGCGATGACCTCTTCTCCCACAGTGAAAGCATTTGACATTCTTCAAAGTGCAATCCTTTTAAAGATGATTTCCCTTGCATCTAGTGCATTGTGGTGTTGAGGTTGATATTGGTCTTGGAGCTCTCTGGGGCTGTCTGAAATTTGGTCTAAAACTTGGTGCTGGTCTTCCTCGACTGGTATTTCCTTGATACGGGCTAGACGAAGCTTTTCTCTTTCGGTCCTCCTCAACTATTCCTTGCTTTTCCTCCATCTTGAGCAGTCTGTCAACCAGGACATGAAAATCTGTAAATTCCTGTGAGGCTATCTGATACTGCAAAAAGTTCTGCAGGCATTGTTTAATTGGTTTATCCCCTTGTTTGAGATTCCTAAACAAAATCGATCGATCTTCTCTTCAGTTTCTACATCCTCTGGTGCATATCTTGCGAGCTGGATAAACTCATGCAGGTATTGTTTAATTGGTTTATCCCCTTGTTTGAGATTCCTAAACTCTCGGCGCTTCGCTTGAATGACGTCCTTCAGAACATGATATTTACGGAATTGCTCCTTAAATTCTTCCCACGTGATTGTGTCAGGATTGGGGTGTACGGACTGGTAATTCTCCCACCAAGCTGCGGCGGGTCCAGATAGTTGGTGTGGTCCATACAAAAGTTTTTCTTCATTACTACATTTGACTGTGTTCAATTTTCTTTCCACATCCCTCAACCAGTCATCGGCCACAATAGAGTCCTTGGTACAGGAAATGGTCAGAGGGCGTGTCTTCTGAAAATCTGACAATCTGGCTCCGATTGTCGATCCTCCGGTTTGTCCTGATGAGAATTGTTGCATCATCTGTTCCCACATCTGGTTTTGTGCAACCATGGACTGTTGTCTATTTTGCTCCATCCATATCAGCACTCCATTGATATCACTTCCCTGCGGCATAGAAGATGACTCTGGCTGGTTCTGACCAGTACGAACTCTGCTTCCAGATGCATCTCTTGCATTCTCAGCATTCCCTTCGGACATCCTTCCTTGAGATCTTCCGCGGGTATTAACCATTCTGTTCTGATTGGGGATCAAAGAAATAGCTGATAATTTAGAGGGATTTTGGTAGAGCACAGAAGGATTAACTCAGGGGATAGGGAGGGAAACATGCAAGATGTTTTCATAAATTTAGTTTTCATAAGATACATAATTTTAGCCTCCACAGCTTACAAGTACAATACACAGCCAACACAACTAAAGTAGCTACAAACAAGAGCACAGACAAACAAAGAAATCTAGCGGTTACTGCGGTCAGGTACAGAAAAAGGGTCGAGCCAAAAGGGAGTCTAAGATCACTCGTCGGTCTCGGAAGAACCACAGCGTTCCACCTCTTCTAGATCCTCTTCTTCAGGGTCTTCATCCGCATCCATTGGATCCAAGTCCATGCCGTCGCCTTCTTCCTCATCATCAGATGAAGTCTCGGTGTTGTCTTCGACAACTTCTTTCCCTTTACCGATAGGAGCTTCTTTTCTTCCTCCAGTGTTGAGGCGTTCAGGATCTTGAGAACTGATGACGATCCCATGCCACGCAGGAGTGAATTGGTGATATTTACTTGATTTGCCTCATTTTTGTGTACATTTTCCCCATGCTTTTGCGCATATCAGTCATTAACCTTGGCATATGTCTAGATTATTCCAGATTTGTCGCCAAATCGAGCGGATTACTCATTTTGCAATTTTTATCGCAGGTCGGCGACGATTGGATGGATTTCTGGCTAGCGGTCGCGCCTCATCGACTTATTCTGACCTTCAGTCGATTCTGGATGGAAGTGCGCGTTCCCGCGGTCACGTAGGAACTGACCGCACCGAAATCGGAGTCTCCGGAGGCCCGGAATCCCAAACCCTAGCCACGAGGTCACATTTCTAATTCTCCAAAACCTCGAGGGCTTTTCCGCAAAAGTGCCAAATTGCCCTTTCTTTTCCTTGCCGCCGGCCATCAGAGGAAACTTGAGCCCGGCATTTATTTTTTACTTCGTTCTTCTTCTTCCCCAAACCACTCTTCCACACCTCCCTCCACCTCGCCGCCGGCGGCCGGGCCATACGCCGGCGGTGCTCCATTCCCTCGCCACTCACCACTACACCACAAAACCTCAATTCCACAGATCTTTCCCCATTCTCCACTGTTCTCCACCTCTCACGAGCTGCGCCTCCATCCGGCTCCCGATCTTCCTCACCGTGCCGCCACCATCCGCAACTGCACCTCCCGCCGCCGGAGCCGCGCTCGCCGCTCGTCGCCCGAGCCGCCGCCGGTCCAGCGTCGCGCGTCCACGCCGTCCTCACCACTCGGCGCTGCGCCCCCGAGCTCTCCACTCCAAGCCGCCAACGCCGCCCCAAAGCCGCGCCACCTCCCGATCCAGCGCCACCGCGAAGCTCCCGCCGGATCTCGCTCCCGCGCCTCCACTGCTTCTCGCACCGCCTCCACAGCATCGCCCGCCGTCGGTAAGGCCATCTAGCCTCCAGCCCGCACTGCACCGCGTGCCTCCGCAGATCCGGCGGATCTCCATCGCCAGCATGCGCTGCCATCTCCACGGTGCCGCCGAGCCGCTCCTCTCCTCGTCCATCTCCAGCGCCGCCCGAGCCGGCGCCGATCTGTCCTCTCAGCCACTCCACGCCGCCGACGTCAACTCCCTCCGGACGCCGCATCGACCACTCCACCGCCACGCAACGGCCACTGGATCTCCGTCGCCGAGGTCCCGTGGCCATCGTCTTCCTCGGCTTCTTCATCGACCTCGCCCACGCGACTTCGACAGCTATTGTGACCGTAATTGAGCCGCTGTTGTTAGCATTCTGCTTGGCGTTGTCCTCATCGGCGGCGTTCTTCACCAAGTCCACATCCAAATGGGCAACGATTCCTCTCTCTCTGACTCTTTTTCTCTCCTTCATCCCCAAATTGTCTTCCTGTGATGCATGTACAGAAAAGAGGACTAGACCTGAACTGTGATGAATCAATGAGGTGTGAACTGTTTGCACTGATTGCTGGAGTTTACTGAATCTACTAGAGTTCTTGTGTTTGGATTTGTATGAGTTCTGTTTCGAATCTGTCTTGCTACTTAAGTTGAACTATACCTCTGATTGGGAGCTGGATTGACTTGATTAAACTAAATTGGATCATTTCAATTGTATAGACGTTTTTGTTTCCTCTGGTCACATGATGTACAGAAAACTGAACCCAATTTGCTGCTTGATAACTTGGTTCGGTTAGGTTTGGATTGCTGTATGTAGTCCCTTGAGAATCTGTTTCTGTTAATCTTCTCCGCCTGAATTGCTTTCACACGGTAGTGTTCACTCGGCATACGAATTTTATTCACCGCTGGCCTAGAGTACAAGTTCAGAATTTGATTTCTGATAGTTGCATTCTAGTCGGTGAGACGAGTCGAGGTGAACCAACCCACATCCCTCTTGGCGGTTTTGTTTGATTTTTCTGATTTGGATTTAGTTAGACATATTTTGCTCTCATCTAGTCCTTTGGGAGAGAACGACATACTCGCCTTCTACTGTGACCTCGTCCGCTTGCGAGGCCCCATTTTAGGTGGTATCAATTGGCCAAGGTAATCCTTTGGCTTTCCCACACTCTTGCGAGCGGTAGTCCTCAGCTTCGGACGGCTTCTCTTGTTGATGGACTCTGATGTTCCGGAGTTCCTATCTTTGCTTGGAGCGACTAATTCTTGGATCCGCTTCTCTTTTTCTTGGAGATCCGCACGAGCTCTTGCAAGCATGCCTTCGAGGTAGTGGCGATCATCTCATGTGTTCTCATGCTCGCGTAACAAACGGTTGTATCCAGTTTCCAGAGCTTGAACAATATCCCTGGTCTTTGTCAGCACTGCATCTCTTTGGTCACTTGATGGGTGGACGACTCGGCGATCTGACCTGGGGATCTGACAAGGCACAAAACGAAAAAGGGAATCTACCAGGAGATCCTCGCACAACAGTCTGATGGTACCTATAGCGCGACGGCAGCATCTAGAATAGTGTCTTCCTCTTTCGCTCTACGGGCTTCTTGTTTCACGGGACCTCTTCCAAGTCTTGGAATTTCATAGACCACCACAGAGGCGAAAGCCATAGGGTCTGTTGTCTACTTCTTCCTGTCGGACATAGTACACTGGCTGCTGGCTATCCAAAGCTCCCAAGAACTGCAGCATCATCCATAAAAGTAATGCCCATGATCCTAGTTCATCACCATGCATGAACTTCATGCTGAAAGCCATCTGAAGAAACAGGACACAGAACTCCTAGAAGTTAAAACAATTTTCAAATCCTTTTCAAAGAGACAACGTCAGAAGATAAATTATTCAGCATATTTTTGTTTAAAGAAATTAGGTTTTCGAAATTAATTTTTAATCAAATAGACTAACGATTTTCTCTCTAGGCACGCCAATATCTATCTAAGGGTCACGGCCTACAGTCGAGCCTTTGCTCTGATACCATCTTCTGTGGGACCCTCATTTGAGGAATCCCGTGGCAACTGCCCAGGTGGATTGCACACAGATAGGTACATCACAAGCTCATAACAAGTGGAAAGCAGTAATTGCATAAAACATAAATAAACAGGTACGAGGTCACAGGGACCAATATTACATTAACATAGCGTCCAGAATGACGCTACTTAGAGTTGCTATGAAAATAACAAGTTTATTCACACAAGAGTCGGTATTGAGGTACCGAACACACAAAACAAAGCAGACAGCAACAACGAAGATCATCACTTCTGGCGGCAACGGTTCTGGTAGGGCTTTCTCCACATCGGACTTAACTCGACGCGAGACCCTCCTAGAACTCCGAATCATCTGGGGCATTCCCATCTTCTGCTTCATACTCATAACCAAACGAATCGGGATCGGTGAATCCCTCTTCTGAATTGTTTGCAAAGGCAAGGGTGAGCATGCTTTTACACAATGCTCAGCAAGTCTTTTACTTAGAAATGCAATTATATAGATGAGGAGTGATCAAGAAAAGGGGTTGGTGTGGGGGTGGATCACTGCTGCGCCAACGCATATCAGTTTCTCCACAAGGGGGTGGCCCGATCTTCACGGCATAGGATAGAAACAAGATAACTAGCTGCGAACAGCCAGGGTAACTAGCTTTATACCTGCCAAGGTTGGTTGCAACCCGTACGATGGGGAAGATGATCCGAAGCTACAAGAACTCCAACCCGCTGTCCGAACAATCGCAGAACCACAAACCGGCATTAATCCACAAAAAATGGCCGGAACCGTAGAGCACGAACTAAGGGGACTTGTAAAGATCCTTCTCGCAAATCCAAGAGAACTCACAAGAGCAAAGGTAGAGGAACACTTAACAGTCTTACTGCAATAGCATATAGCTGAATGGTTTGACCAAAAGTTACAAAAATAGTTGAAGTACTTGGATATTTATACTAGGAACAACCCTTCTAGTTTAGGTGTGAAAGCAAACAAGAATTGAAGGAGTCTTCTTGGACGTTCAAAGGTCATCTTGAGTTGGTAAGTGTGAAGACTTTTCATTTCTCGCGCAGGACTTGACAGCACCCACAGCTTCCACCAAAACAGTGATAACTTTTTCTTCAAAAGTCAAAACGACGCACGGTTTGAAATGCAGTAAACTGGACTTCATTATCTTTCCAATGATGTGGCCCATGACCATGTTACACGTCCAGATGTTCTCCATAATTGCTGGCAAAAACACGGTCAGTGTGTGCCATATGCCTTCATCGTGCATGCGACCAATCTTCATCGTTCATTCTGTTGCACCTGGTCACGTATTTGTTTGGCTCGAGCTTGAGTGATCGGTCCTTGGATGCGACCATCTTGATCATCGGGGCGATCATCTTGTTCGTTGGATTGACCATCTTGGTCATTCATACTTTGGTCGTTGAAGCTTGTGATGTCCACATCATCCTCCTCCACTTGAAAAGGAGTCGTCCTCGACTCTAATGGTCCATTGTTTGCTCGTTTCTCATATTGCCTTGTCATCTTCTCAATATGTTCCTTGGTCTTCAAATGAAGTTGGTTCACAAGTTCAGCTCGCTTGCTTGCATCAAGATTGGTTCATTCCTTTACATAACCTTTGTCGAGAACGTCTTGAACTTGACGTTGTATCTCCTTAATTTCCTCCGGATTGGTGCGGTATGGTGGCCGATTGGGCAGTGGTGCTCCCGGTACTAAGTCAATGTGGTGCTCAATGCCTCCCTTGGGTGGCAACCCGGGTGGTACTTCTTTTGGAAACACATCCTTATAGCTCTGCAAAAGATCAAAAATAACACTTAGCAAAGTAGACGGGATAGAAAATTCTCCTTGTACCACGAGTGTGGAAGATGTTATGCCGTTGTCCTTTGTCCTCTTTTACAGCGCTAACGCTGAGCACACGACAAGAAATGAAGCAATTATTATCTCCCTCATCAGCTTGAATATCACATACATTCTCCTCATCATTTTCTTCCTCTTCACCTTGTGATTTATGTTCATCTTCATCACTTTCAGATTCCCACTCTCCCTGTTCATTCACAATCATCACCCTCCTGCTAGGACACTCTGAAGAAATATGGCCTCGTCCCTTGCACTTGAAACACTCGATGTCTCGGTTCCACTTGGGAACTGGTGTAGCGGATGAGGCTCCTATGGATGCACCAGAATCCTGAAATTCCAAAGAATTCTCCCCGGGAGAAATCCTGCTGGTCACCGTGAAAACAGGGAACCGGGTTCCAGGAAGCTCAATATCTCTGGGAAGTTTTCCGGGAGAGAATCCCCCGGTCACCGTGAAAATGGTGAGCCAGGAATAAGATCTCCGGGGAAAACTATCCAAGAAAAATCCGAGACGAAATATCCGGAGGTAATTTTTTCGGGAGACAACCGTCCAGTCGCCGTGAAAATGGGGAGCCGGGAATAATATCTCCGAGAAAAAAATCCATGAGCTCCGTCTCACTGAGACAATCGACTCCCGGAGGAGGATGCGCCCGATGACGGGTCTGAGTGTTTGGGTAGGGGACTAGTCTCCCAAATTGACTCGTTACCGCGGTCCTTGAGGACCGGGTCACCGCTTACACCCTCAGTCCACGAGGGGTGATCGTAAGCCGCCCTACGGGAGTGGGACTCCCGTTGTAGGGACTTGTTGGGTCGTGATAGCGCACTTCCTCAAGGGGAGGGCATCCTTGTTGAGAGGGCATCCTCACGGGGAGGGCATCACCGTGAGGGGCGGTAATGTAAAAAGCCTGCATTGAGACAACTGAAGAAAAATCTAGTTGTATTAACAATAAACCAAAATACAACACCTCCCCCCGCGAAATCGCGAAAGGGGAGAGAACGGGGATTACAACGTCCCCCTCCCCCTCCGGCGCAATCGCCCCGGGGGAGGGGACAGTGAGCGCGAGGTCCCCCTTCCCCCTCCGGTGTAATCTCTCCGGGGGAGGGGACGAGCCCGTAGGCTAGACGTAGAACTTGCGAAGTAAACACAAATTCCACGTGTGCTTCAGCTCCTGCTCTTGAAGGTTGGAGAGCTTGTAAGCCCCCGAGCCCAGGACCACCGAGATCCTGTAGGGGCTCTCCCACTTGGGGGAGAGCTTGCCCTGGGCTTGGGCGTCTGTGGCGCGTTTGAGGACAAAGTCCCCGAGGCGAAAAGCCCTCTCGCGCACTCGCTGGTTGTACACGAGTGCCATTTCATGTTCGTAGATGGCGTGGCGGAGGAGTGCTTCGTCACATTCTTCCTCCACGAGATCAACCTCTAGACACTGATTGGCTTCATTGGCTTGGTACGCCACGGTCGTAGCTCCGTCTAGGAGCTCGACTCGCAGCGACCGAAAGCCAATCTCTGAGGGGAGGACTGCCTTAGCCCCGTATACCAGGGAAAAGGGAGTGCGTCCCGTTGCCCGGCTCGGAGTCGTGCGCATAGAGCAGAGGATGCTAGGGAGCTCCTCTGCCCATGCACCCCGCTTGGAAGCGGCTTGCTCGAGTCGTCGGTGTAACCCTTGTAGGATTACGCCGTCGACCCTTTCAACGGCCCTGTTGCTCTGGGGATGGGCCACTGAAGCGAAGTGGATGGTGAGCCCCAGGCCTTCGCAGAATTCCTGGACGTAAGCCGAGTCGAATTGGGTCCCATTATCGACGATGATTTCTCGGGGGACGCCAAAATGACAAACAATGTTTTTCCAGAAAAACTGTTGTACCGCCTGGGACGTGATGCTGGCCAAGGGTTCAGCCTCTACCCACTTAGTAAAGTAGTTGACCGCGACCACCCCATACTTGTATCCCCCGGGCGCTGGGGGAAGGGGTCCAGGAGGTCCATCCCCCAGCGTGCATGTGGGACCCTCATTTGAGGAATCCGGTGGCAACCGCCCAGGTGGGTTGCACTCAGAAATGGCACATTGCAGCTCACAACGACAAGATGCATTATATAAAAATGCGAGTAATTAAAAACAAGTACTGATCACAAGGACCAACATTACAATAACTTAGCGCCAAAATGACGCATTTAAATGTTGATACAAATTAAGGAGTTTTCGACACAAAGGTCGGCACAAAATAAATCAACAATGATAAACAAAAGGACTTCATCAGTCTTCTTCTTCAGCAGCAGCGGTTTTGTATGGGCCTTCTTCCACATCGGACTCTACCTTGGTACATAACCCTCTAACAAGCTGGGTCTTCAGTTTCTTCTTCTTGTTCCACGTTGGGTTCAAGACTGTAAGATTCAGGGTCGATGAATCCTTCTTCTAAATTTGTTTGTAAAAGCAAGGGTGAGCACATTATCCACATGGTGCTCAACAAGTCCCAAATAAGAATGCAAGTATACTTAGATGAGGGGGATTTCTCAAGGAATCGCTTTCTGGCTTCATATTAGCACATAGAATAGATTCTCACACTCAATCTTTAATCAAAAGATCTTTTATTTTCAAAAGCGGTGCTTTTAAAACCCTAAGCTAGATTTTTCGGAAACGTTGTGTGTGGCGGTCCTCCATGAGTCACCACTTTACTTAGATTTTGTGAAAAACTTTCCAAAAGCTACTTGTGCTGCATCGGCGTGAATAGAATCCACAGCGCGCAGACTCCATAACCTGGGAGCTCAGAATATCCGATACTTTTTAAACTTTGCAAAGGTGTACCACCTTAATCCACCAATCATTCGGCTTTCACGTCGGTACCTCTCCATGCGACTTTCACGCATGTGACAAGGCCGAGATGACACAGCAGTTTACAGTCCTAGCATTAACTATTCCCTGCCCGGTAAATAGACAGTCAAGTCTCAAGTACCGTTGTGGGTCCTCCCCACTGCCTTACTTCCTAGCCTGGGTCTATGTTCTCGCAAGACACATAGCCTCTCTTGATTACAGCCGCGCACGACTTAATCTGGCATAGGGCGTCTTCCTCCTTTCCACTTTTTCCTCTCATAATTTTTCTGAACTCACATAACTCATGGCCTTCTGTGTACCACCTTAATCCACCGATCATTCGGCTTTCAAGTCGGTACCTCTCCATGCGACTCTTACGCATGTGACAAGGCCGAGATGACACAACAGTTTACAGTCCTAGCATTAACTATTTCCTGCCCGGTAAATAGACAGTCAATTCTCAAGTACCGTTGTGGGTCCTCCCCACTGCCTTACTTCCTAACATGGGTCTATGTTCTCGCAAGACACATAGCCTCTCTTGATTACAGTCGCGCACGACTTAATCTGGCATAGGGCGTCTTCCTTCTTTCCACCTTTTCCTCTCATGATTTTTTTGAAGTCACATCACTCATGGCCTTCTGCGGCCCACCAGCTCTCGCAAGAAACTGGATCGACAACCATTGTAGGGAAAAGCTAATACTAAAGAAAGCTACTAAGTTGCGCCCGTCCCATAACCGGGCAAGTGCTTGGTACGTTTTTCATGCCGCATACAAGCACAACACAAGGTTCTAGTCCTTATGAATCTCTAGTGAGGAGTCTTTCACATTCCTAGTGCGCACACAGTACCATCCTCACTATCGATTCCAATCACATTTTCTTTCACAAAAAGGGTTTCGAATATGCATTTCTCACATGTGACCATTCAACATTTAACATATAATCTTGAGCATAGCATGATATTCTAGGGTGACAAGGGTGCATGGACATTCAATGTCAAAAGGGGCCTTACAGTTATTTAGGTCATATCTAATCATTTCATTGAAACATAGCTCTTACTTGAATCTAAGGCATGCATATACTTGAAAACAGTTAACATACTTTGCTTCAAAATATTAGGCTAGACATGATCAAGGGTTTGAGACTTGCCTTGCAGTGTGGGTCTAGCTGCTCAGATGAATCCTCGAAGATCTCTTCTGCACCTTCAACTTCTGGTTCTAAGGCGGACACAAACAACACATACACACTATATAAGCATACAAGCACTAGAAAATAGTACGTAAATACATCATGCATGCAGGGAAAGGGTTTGGGCATGGTCACTTGATATTGATCGAAGAGATGGGCTCAAAAGGACTTGAATGTCGAAGGGCTGACATTCGGCTCATGGCTTGACATAGCCCTAAATTGGTTCTAGGTTTGTTTTCTGGAGATGTGACAGTAGGGAACATTGTAGAACATGGCTCAAAAGGCTTGGTGGACAAAGTGGCATTTCAATTGCTCAAATATAACCGGTCTAAATCATCCAATGCCACTGATGGACATGCACTGACATAGTGATAGACATGGGCAGAAACTAGGGCATTGCACAACTTTGTCTGGGGTTTTGGCCTTGATAACAGCTACAAAACTCTCAACAGGCTCAAGGGCAGAAAGTGGCCGGAGGGTGGCCAAATCCGGTGAGCAAACACGGTGGCCTGAACTACTGGATAGTAATTTTGGCATGATCATAACTTTTGATCTAGGCCGATTCAGGGTTCGAGCCAGTGGAGTGAATTGCTCAGGGGGTTGAGGCCTAGCTAGATGACAAGGTTTCATCAGCTGGTTTGGCCAAAAAATGAACTCCGGCGATCGGAGCCGAAGACCAACGCACCGATTTGGGCGTTTTCATTCCAGGATGTTTGAACTCAACTCCACGCTCGGGAAGCATCTAGGGGTCATCACGAAGCTACTGGTGCACTCAATTTTGCCGGGGAATGGCTGGAGAAACACGGTGGCGAGAACCAGTTCACTGGTGGCGCGCGAATTGGGGAAAGAATCAATCTTTGCTCCATTTTGAAATCCAAACTTGCAGGCTTACTCCTCCTAGCTTACTGATTACTTTCCTCTACTGGCACGAGGATCAATTTGGCTTGAATCGCTCGGCATTAGGGGAACAGGGGATTTGGGCCTTTCCGATGATTGCCGGCGTTGAGGTTCGCCAGGGGCCAATTAAGCGCTATGACACGCACAGGGGGATGAAGGGAGCTTACTGGTGGTGTCGGTTTGGAGAGAGAAGCTGCGGGCGAAGCTGGCGCCGTGAGCTCTAGAAGTGGCTCACCGAGGAAGAAGACGAAGGCACGGCGATGGCAAGCTCCAGAGCTAATGCTACGGTTGCTGGAGAGTTGAGGTGTGAAGTGAAGCATTGGCGAGAGGGGGCTTTATATAGCCGTGGGGTTGAGTCCTCGGGAGCGGCAGCAAATCGACGGGGATACTCTCTGGCGCCGGAGCAGTCGACGAGGTGCATGGGAACACGGCGGGAGCTCTGCTAGAGATGGGGTATTGCGCGAAATCGAGACTTTGTTAGGACGACGGGATAGCGAGCTTCGGCATGGCAACCATGTGGCAGTAAAGCCCTGACAATGGCAGGCACGCGCGCGAATGGTGAAGCCACGGTCTCCGGTCATCGCCACGGTGGCATTCCTTGGCGCGACGCGAGCACGTGCGGTACACACTGGTTTCGACCGTTGGCTGCGGCGAATCTGGCCGGCGGTGAAGGCTACGGTGGTTCACGGCAACGGCAACAGCTGCGGTCGAATGTCCTCAGGTCTCGGTCGTGCACGCGGCTCTGGTCGTGGTCGAAGAAAGGCCAGGGGCTTGTTTGCACGGTTTTGGACTTATTTGCGAAGGTCTGGACTAAACTGCGAGGATTTTGGTTCGGGAACTTGGGCCTATTTGCAAATCTGAAGATCTGGCGGGCTGATTTGAATTCTGACTTTGCGGATAAGTGTTACCAAAATACCTGGACTCATCCAGCAGGAAAAATGGCAAAATCCAATAAGATCTGAGGGTTTCGACAAAAATCGAAAACAGGGTAAAATAGGATAATTAGGGTTTGACATTTTGCCGGGGGTGAAACTAGGGTTTCGGCTGAGATTCTTGAGTTCTTCCAGAAGGGAAAAACGTTTAGAAAAATGAAAGAAAAACAATCACTTGATCAGATTTGAATTTGGAAATGATCTGGGACTTTTAGCCTTTTTGGGCTTTCTGAAAATTCTGAAAAGGACTAAACTGAAACACTTTTGGACTGAAATGTGAAAATGATCTGGGAGATGAAGTTTAGCTGCCAACTTTTTAGGTTAAGGTAGTGGCATACCGAAGATCAAGATAGGGTTGAGACATCAGGGATTCCAAAGAAGATATGCTGACTCGTGAGCAGAAAAGATAGCCAAAAACTGGGATGTTACAACGCGAAGGTCCAAGTGATGGGGATAGTCTGCAGTGCTACGGGGGGGAGGTTCGAACCCTCGGCCATCTTCTGGCAAGCCTCGCACGCGGAGACAAGGTCTCGCGTGTCGCGCATCCCTGGCGAAGAGCCTTGGCCGCGATGGCGCGCGGGGCTAGATGAGACCCGCAGCTTCCCCCATGGATGTCTTCGAGAAGCCGGAGTCCTTCCGGCCGTGGGAGGCATCAGAGCAGGGCGGAAGCTGCCTGCTTGTAGAGCTTCCCCTCCAACAGGAGGTATGCCTGAGCTTTGGCCCGGAGGCGCTTAGCCTCGGTTTCGTTGGGAGGGTCCCCCTCCCCCTTGATGAAGGAGATAAGAGGGTCCATCCAAGACAAAGTCCGAGTGATCTCGGCGACTTCCAGGACGCGAGGCTCGTCTCCCGCATCCGGGGAGGTCACCGAGGGCTTCGCAATAATCTCCAAGAAGGCCCCTTTGGGGAGCGGTTCCCGGGCGCTGGCAGCCCGGTCGTTGTCCCTTCGGGGGATGTGTCGGGCCTCTAGGCCATCGAAGTGCTTCTCCATCTTGCGCACTTCCTGCAAGTAAAGGCTCAAGTTTGCGTCATGGCACAAGTAGGACTTGTCCATTTGGCAAACTACGAGCTGGGAATCTCCTTTCACTAGGAGGCGTCGAATCCCCAGGGAGCGCGCAAGACTCAACCCGAGGACGTCTTTGATCGTGCGCGGCGGGGGCATGTCCAAGAAAGCCCGCATCTTCTCGGGGTTTGCCTCTATGCCCCACTGGGACACAAGGAAGCCCAGGAGCTTCCTCCAGCGGACGCTGAAGGCGCACTTCTACGGGTTGAGTTTCAACCCGTATGCGCGGAGGTTGCGGAAGGTCTCCGCCAAATCGTCATCGTGAGCCGCCGCGCGGAGGCTTTTGATGACCGCGTCGTCGACGTAGACTTCGACGTTGCGACCGATCTGTTCCTTGAAGACTAGCGTCATGAGCCGCTGGAAGGTCGCTCCAGCATTGTTCAGCCCGAAGGGCATATGGACATAGCAGAAGGTTCCGAGGGGAGTTATGAAACTCGTCTTTTCCTCGTCCCCTTCTGCCATCCAGACTTGGTGATAGCCCGAGTACACGTCCAGGATGCTCATCGACTCGTACCCCGTGGCAGAGTCGACAATTGGTCAATTCGCGGGAGCGGGAAGTTGTCCTTGCGGCAAGCGCGGTTGAGATCAGTGAAGTCCACGCACATCTGACACTTACCTTTCGACTTCTTCACGAGGACAGGCTTCGCGAGCCACTCGGGGTGCAAGACCTCCCGAATGAACGCCGCCTCTTGGCATTCCAGGGAGAGTTTCCTCATCTTCTGCTTGATTGGGCCCCGATTCTGATGGTCTAATTCGCGTCGTTCGGGGACAGCGGGATCTTCCGGAGACCCCCTTCCGGACGCGGCTTGGGGAGGGGCCTCTCGGAAGGTATTACGACGACGTCTAACTCCGGGGGAAAGGCCTCCCCCTCCAGGGTTTTGATGATGTTGACGCTCCCGATCGTTGCAGTGGCGCGCTCGTATAGAGCGCGGGCCACGTCTTGGTCTCCCTGGGCGGTGATCACGCCGTGAGGCCCGGGGATCTTCACACAAAGATAGTTCTGGTGGATCGCGGCTCCCAGGCGGTTGATCGTGGTCCTCCCCATGATCGCGTTGTAGGAGGAGGGGAGGTCTACCACGTCAAACTGGACCATCTCAGTCCGGTAGTTTTCTGGGGTGCCGAACGTCATGGGGAGATCCACCTTCCCCACGGGGTGGATCGCCTTCCCCGGGATGAATCCTTGCAAGGGCCCTACTACGGGCTGCAAGAGCTTCTCGTCCACCTGCATCTCCCTGTAGGCTTTTAGGTAGAGGACATCGGCGGAGCTCCCGCTATCCACGAGGATGCGGGCCAGGTGGCAGTTGTAGATGGTGGTGGAGACTATCAGCGCGTCATCATGGGGGAAACGAACCCTGCGCGCGTCTTCAGCCGTGAAGGTGAGGGGGACATCCGACCACTTGGGTGGTGGAGATGTATGCAGCACCCCCACCACCTTCACTTCGCGCGCGTACTCCTTGCGCTGACATTTGGAATCCCGCCCGGAGGTGGACCCTCCCATGATGACATTAACACGTCTTTGGGAAGTTTGGAAGGGGAGAGTCTCTGGAGGCTCCCCCTCCCGCGTCTGCCCCGACTGACCCCCCGCGGGAGCAGGAAGGGCCAGTAAAGCCGGCTGAGGGGGCAAGGAGGCCAGAGTCCCCCCCTGCCCGTGCTGGTCGAGGAACGGGGCGAACTGCTGCAACAGTTGGTGGCATTCCCGGGTGGCATGGGTACTGGACCTATGGAAGGTGCACCACGGGCCTTCCTTGCTTCTTGCCGCAGGGCCTTCTCGACCGCGGGACGACTGCCTCCCCCGCGGCCCTTTGGCTTGGGAAAGGGGTGATTGCCCCTCGGGGGGTCGCCCGAGCCGCCTCCACCCTCGAGGACAAAAGTGTCCCGAGGCCGTGGCTCGTTATGACCCCCCTGCTTGGGGCATTTGAGGGGGTCCCTGGCCCCCCGGTCAGCGGGGGCGGGAGCCCCCTAGTTTTTCTTCCAGAGGTCGTCCTCCTCCGCCCGAGCGCACTTTTCAAGTACATTGAAGAGCTCGTCGGCGGAGGAGGGGCAGCTTCGGGAGAGCCTCCGATGGAGCTCTCCCTGGAGGATCCCGCTCTTGCACACCTCGATGACCGTGGAGTCAGGGACGTGAGCCACTTTGCTCTTGACTTGAGCGAAGCCCTTGAAGAAGCTTCGGATGGTCTCCCCCCGTCCTCTGTCGGATGGTATACAACTGCGAGGAATCCAGGGGACGCATGTAGTTCCCCTGGAAGTTCGTGCAGAACTCGCACTTGAGCTGCGCAAAGGACTTGATGGAGTGAGCCTTCAAAATGTAGAACCACGAATGGGCGATCCCGGTGAGCTAGGGGGGGAAGACGTTGCATTGCACCGTCTCGTCCCCCCAGCCGCCGAGATGGCTGTGGAATATACCTGCACAAATTCATAGGGGTCGGCCTCACCATTGTAGTGCTCGATGTGCGGCGGGCGGTAAGGCCGCGGCCATCGAATACACCGGAGTCTGTGGAGAGTCTCGGTCGCTGTCCCCTTTGACAGGGGACGCGCACTCGTTGTCGGAGTCGGGGCGTGGCCCAAGAGGTCCGCCGGCATGGCAGTAATGACGCTTTTCTTCCGGGCCGGGGCTAAGTTCCAAGACGTCTGGACTCTCCCCCAGAGAGGTTGCTTTTTCGGCGGGTCTCTTCCCCCGGCCGATGCGGGAGCGAAGCTCTCCGCGTCCGCGACTCAGGGGAAGTTCTTCCCTGGGCTTAGCCGTACGCATTCGCTCAACCTCCTCCCAGGAAAAGCGGACCTGGTCCGCAGGAGGCACCCTCGGGGGCGGCCCCGGGGGAGCAGGGAGCTCATGCACTGTAGCTACCGGCCCGAGCGCTACCGGGGCCGGCAGGGGGGAGCCCCCTGCGGAGACCTCCGGAACCGGAAAGGGGGAAACCCCTGTATTATCCGGAACCGAAGAGGTGGGAACCCCCGCGGCGGCGATCGGAACTGGAAAGGGGGAAACCCCTGTATTATCCGGAACCGGAGTGGGGGAAACCCCCGCAGCGACGTCCAGAATCGGGGCGCCGTTGCGGGGGAAGGTCCGATGTGACACGGGAGCTACTCTGTCAACCGCCCCCGGTGAGGTAAATGCGACCCGTGGGGCGGGACTGGCTCCCGGCACAGGGAAAACCCCCGGCACATAATGGGACCCCGGTCCCAGGAATGGTCCCGGAATAGGGTGTCCCCTCGTACCGCGAAGGGCCTGGGCACGAAGTAGCCCCCCGGCATCGGGAAGGCTCCCGGTGCCGGGAAGGCTCCGGACGGATGGCCCGCCGAGGGAGGATACCCCCCCCCCCCGATAGGGTCATATGGGGCGGTTGGGCCTCCGGAGACCGGGCCCACCGGGTGACACATAAACGGGGGCATAACCCCCGGGAATGGGTACTGTGGGTATGTGGGGGCCAGTGGCCGCACCAAGACGCGAAGTAACTCATCCATAGAGCACTGGGCGTGCAGCTGGCCCTCCACTAAGGCCTCAAGCAAGGCGTCCCGGGGAGCCGGGGGAGCCGTCGGGGGGAGACTGGTCCCGTCCGAGGCTACTGCGGTCACTGGGACTGACTCGGAGGTCAAACCACCGAAATTAAGAGGGAAGGTGGGAGGCGGTACCTGGGTCTGGCCACCTCTGGGCGGAAGCGCCGGGTCACCAGAACCGGCGTCATCGGGAAGGGTGCGGGCCCTCGTTCTTGGGGGAGCCATGGCGTCTGGTCACGAGTCCCTACGGTCGGCGCCAACTGTCGTCGTATTAAGAATACCCCGGTAGGTTTTGTGGATAATCCTAGCGAAGAAAATACGACGCGGGTTGACTGGGTCACCGGTCCTCCCCCGTTGGGCAAGCACAACAAATGACACAAGGGTTTATACAGGTTTGGGTCCCAGTGGGGGCCCTAGTCCTGTTGGCGTGCTCCCGACCGGAGTCAGCTAGGGGAGCTCTCCCGGGGGAGAGATGGCTCCAGAGCACACCTGTGAGATTGTCTATTCCAAGTAATAATGAGCAATCATCCCTTACATGAGGTGTTACAAGGGCTTATATATCCCCAAAAGATGCAAAAATACTGAACTACCCCACCTGCTGCCGCTGGATGGGGGTAGCAACGTCCTTCTCCCGATCAAACGCCTCGGATGCTTGACTGGTGTCCGCTGATTCGCGAGGCGTTCCTCGCGTGACCTGCACGTGACCCGGGACCAGAGACTCCTGTCTCCGGAAGGACAGCAATGCCCGAGACAGGCACCGGGGGCCTTGTCCCCGGGCAAAAGGCGGCGCTCGGGACAGGCACCGGGGGCCTTGTCCCCAGGCAAATTGCGGCGCCCGGACAGGCACCGGGGGCCTTTGTCCCTGGGCAAATGGTGCAGCTTCTTACCTGGATTGTCTCGCGGAGATTTCCCCCAACATGGTCAATGATTCATCACTGCCTCCTCCTAGCGGGTTGCATATATGTTACAAGAGACTAGAGAAAGCCGCATCTTAAGCAACCATTCTATTATAACAAAGGAAATTTGTGTGTGCATAAGTTAAGTAAATCATCCCTTCCCAAGCTAGTCGACAATTCATCACAGTATCCCCCCAGTGGGTAGATTATATTTCACTATTACACATTTTTTTAAAGAGAAGGTCAATTAGCAATCTAAGCATAAAAAGTGACATAAGAGAGTTAATTTTAGATAATAGTTTATTAGAAACCTTCATTTTTTAGGATGTCAATAATAATCTAACAAACAAGCAAAATCTTTAATGGTTAATTTAAGACAAAAACATAACATTGAAATTTTTAAAGAGAGCTAAGTTCAATGGATCATATGCAAAGATGTGAATTGTCATCAAAATTGAATAGAGATCATCTTCAAAACCAGGCGTTTCAAGTTGATATGTTTTTTTATTTATCAATTTATGATGGTGATACTGGCCTAGACCATTTCGCAAGAGGCCGACATCGAAGCAGTAAGGGCGAGTATTCTATCGTTCTTTCCTCAGGGACTAGAAGCAGCGAAGTCGTATACGAACGGGACTAAATCGATGGATAATGAAACTAAAATAAATCAGACGAGAAAGAGAGAAAATGTCAGAAGAAAATAAAAGAAAGAAAGAGGTGAAATGCTCATGAGGTGACTACCGAGTAGTGCTAGCTTTGTACGTGTGTTCGTGAATATGCGCAATAGATTCATAATCGATCAGTAATTACGCAGGAGTAGTGTGCGTAAACGACTGCATATGATATGATCTATAACGAATATCGACGATCAAAGAGTAAAAAAAACCACTATTCGTTTCCATGACAACGGATAACAACGACAAACCCAAACAAACGACACCAGACCAAACTGAGGTTTCATTGATAAACAATTGTAATAAACACCTTCGAAACAATGGAAATTCAATCCAGCAAAAACCAGCTGAATGATCGCACAGAAAAGAAATGGATGAAGCTATCCAGATTTAACAGTATAAAAGGATCACAATCGCATGTTGTTTCTCAACAAAGCACCCAGACAAATAAACAATGACTAAGCACAGGCATTTGAATAAGAAGAATACTAAGAACAGCAAAAATCAACCATAAACTCAGAGAAGAAAATACTTCGACACAATTCAGAATTCAGTTCTAATTCAATGTAGTTTAAAGTTCATCAACATAGAAAACAATCAAGACAGCACACAATCACATCAATTACACTGAAGACTACATTGAAGACTAATCTCATTTCAATCCTGGAGTAGCCTCTCACTCAATTCATGAAAACATCAACGGATTCATAGAACTATTTTGGGATGTAATAATTTCAGTTTAATTCATCCAGAAAGCACTCAACAAATGCAATACAAAATAGTGCTAATTTCAGTGCATCATCACAGGAACAAAGGAGAGTAAAGGAGAGGAAATTGTTCACTATTTATCACTATTGAGGTGGCTTGTTCGTGCCGTTCCCATGGCCAAGTTGAAAGTCTGTGAAGCTGGAGCTTGTGGTTGTAGCAGTGGAATGGTCGAGGTCGCAGAAGGAGTTGGTTATGGTCGTTGAAAGCATAGTGGTCAAAGTCATCTTCGATGAAGTGGTCGAAGAAGGGGCTGGAGGTGTGGTCGAGTCAGCTACTCGTGGTCGCCGTTGGCCATTGAGGTCATCGCCCGAGGAGGGAGTTGGCCATCGTCATCCCACATTACGTGGTCAACAAGGAATGGAGCTCGATGATGAGTTGGTCGAAGGAGGAGTTGTGGTCAAGGATGTAGGGCTCGGCGCTATTGGTCGAGTGGTCGTCGGAGTGCTGGTCGAAGATGACGAAGCCAGAGTCAAGTTTGGGAAGGGGAAATCAAGTCGTGGTGAAGGTCAAGACGGGTGTGAAGGAAGGAGGGAGAAGAAAGGGAACACGCCGGCGGCACGGGCACAATTGAATGGCGGAGAAGCAAAAGCGGCGACAACGAGGTGGCGGATCAGCATAGATTGCACGAGCGGCAGCGGTGTTACGGTCAGATTTGATGCGAGCTTGGTGGTGGCGCCAGGGAGAACCGGTGAAGATCGGAGGAGGAGTGACGGCCGAAGAGGAGCGAGACCGGAGGAGGAGGGGAGGAGAGGCTCGGGAGCACGCCAACAGTGAGAGCACAAGAGAGGAGAGTGGAGGTGGCGTGAGATCTGGCGGCGGGACGGCATATATCCGACAACGTTGGGGTAGTGGAGAAGAGAACAAGAAAAGAAGGATGGATGAGAAGAAAAAGGGAGAGAGGAATGAAAAGAGGGGGAGGTAGAAAAAAAGCTCATCGAGGAGGGTGAGGGAGATGCTGTGCCTACGGCGTACAGCTTGGCCGTCGCCGGCGTGGTGGACGGATGTTTGGAAATTGGAGGCAAAGCTAGCAGAAGAAATAAGAGTACAAAGAACCAGAGGTGGGTCTCTAGGGTAGTGGTAAAGCCACTAGGTGGCAAACTAGAGGTCTTGAGTTCGACTCCGCACCTCTAACATTCCGAATCGGCGGTTCCCTACAGTCTCTTTTAAACAAAAGGAGTACAAAGAACCGGGCTCCAAGATTCAACAGAGGCCGGAGGCTTGGGTTTTGAGGAGAAATGGAAAAATGCAAAAAGCCCATGGGATTTTAGATAATTACAGATTGGTCCTCCCACTTAGGGTTTTGGGATTTCTGTGCCTTGGCTATTTTGCAGAGCTCCTACACATCCGTAGAAACATGTGCTTCCATCCGGAATCGATGGAGGCTCTTGTTTAGTTGATGAGGCGCATCCCGTTAGCCAAAATCCATCCGATTCGTGCCGACCTGCGATAAAAATTGCGAAACGAGTAATCTAGTCAATTTGTCGACAAATCTGGAATAACCTAGGTATATGAAAATGTGTATGACTAAAATGTGAATAAACATGGGGAATTATATGGAAAATTCATGTAAATCAGATAGATATCATCCCCCTATGCTTAATTCTTTGCTTGTCCTCAAGCAATATGATAAGAAATAAATTAGGGTAGACAAGAAAGCATACAAATGATGCGAAAGAGTTGAACACAACGTATAGTAAGCTCAGCAAACTAAGATATATATCAGCGCTCAACCATCTAATAATTGCACAGAAATTGCAAGTAACCAGATTAGTTTTGGGTACAGAGGAAAGAAGAATGTTTAGGTCTAATCATACCACCTACATCCTTGCATGTATACAAAATTTTAAACTGAGCACAAACAATGCACATGCACGAGGGAACTATGGTCAACATAAACATCAAATAATCCATTTCAACTTTATGGATTTTTTAGCTCTTTTTATTTCAAAAACAAAATCTGGTGCTTATACAAGTCTCTACCCTTCGACTTATTAGGGCGAATCTCTTCGTACTTCTCTCTAGGCTCGCTAGTCCCCTAGACTGTTTTAAAAACATGCTCCTGAATCGCAAGAGGTAGCAAGATGGCTTATGCACTTATTGGCTTTGACAATGTGTGAACCATGCTTTCATATCGAGGACTCAGAGGAGTAATGAAGCAGAAGAGTTTTTATTCAGAAGAAAAGAAAGAATTGCCATTGCCTACAATGTAGAGAATAAGCAATTGCGACCTTATTAGCCAAAATGTTTCAAATTTGGTTTACATAGGTTAAATGATTATTTAGGAAACTCGTGTTCTAAGCATGTGTGTATAGATTAGACTCAACAATTGATATTTCAATATACATGATAGAATGCGGCAATAGTGATGTCAATATACATTCAAATTTCCACGATATCCACAACGAAACTAACTGCAAGCAATTTTAGTATCATTAGAAGAGAGTTAATCACAATTCAACCTACAATAGATTGTCGAGCCACTAATGCATGCATAAAACTCAACACGACATGCAAAGGGCTCTTAGAAGCCAAATATCAACGATAAAATGCACAAGTCTAAGAATTTTTTGGAGATTTTGACATGACCTCTATAGAATTACCTTGTGGTGCAACAGTTCAAACACTAAGCAGATCATATCAACACACAACAAAGCCCACAAGGTTAGATATAAAACAATCACGGCATGAATAAGCATATTAGTCATACAACACAACATAACACAGATATAGTGTTTAAGCACAAATATGCCCCTGTGGCCACAAGAATCACAAATATGCTATCAATTCATCCATATTTTCAAAAACAATTGACTCAAAAATGCAAACAACGAAGGACAAAGTGACTCCCATACCCCCAAGCTTAAATGATGCATAGTCCACGATGCATACAAGAGGTGATAACATGAATGAGATGGAAGCACAAAGTAAATTTTCGCACAAATAAGTCACATGGGGTCCGAGTAAGCTCACCGGGTATGGATGAAATCAATGTCATCACGGTGAACCATAATCGAGGACTCACGCACATGTATGGATGAAAACATAGCAACAGCCTGGAAAAATAGAGGGACAAAAGAAACTAAGAACAATCCTACCAAACAAAGGAAAATAAATAACAAAAAGAAAGAAAAAGAGAAAACACTCAGGTTGCCTCTCGAGAGGTGCTTCTTTTAGGTCGGAAGCTCAACCCTCAAAGGATATAGCATTGAAACGCAAGTGGGGGAAGGATAGGCAAATATGGGATGTAGTAGAAGCACCATGTCCAGCCGCTTGTTGGAAGCAGCATGCCTGGGAATCCACCAAGATCCCAGGGAATGTCGACTTGGAGAAAGTCTACTCGCAGTCGAGAAGCCACAATTGCTGACCTGCAAAAAAGATCAAGAACAAACAAGCAGGTGTATATGGTAGGGACAAGGCCCTCCAAAAGGTCAGCTGACGAAAGTCCCTTCACATCGACTAATAGATAATACATATCAGGAGGAAGGCATATGTAGATACAAGGTGAATGACAACACACAGGGATATGATAAGTCTCATCAAAACTAAACATCTCAGAATGATACAAGGGGTTTCAAGTCTACCTGAATAGTAGATGGCATGAAGTCTGGGGTAGGAAGGACATCCACGGGGGTCGTATCTAGTAGATCAGGATGAGCAGACTCCCCTACGTTAGAAAGAAGTCCCTCATAATCAAATGAGAATGTCACCCTCTCAATCTCGTGGCTCAAGGAATCGTCTAGGAAGGCTGCATCATCAAACTGAACTGTCTTGAGCACCGGGTTATCAGTAGGAGGATCATAGGTGTGATAGGGGGAGTCTACAACCTCGACACTGATGCTCTCCATCTCAGGTCTGTCTGTCAATGGATCATATGGGAAAATAGTCCAAACGGACACAGAGGTGTCTCGAAAATAGGCTGGCCATCATCATCAAACATGATTAGATTAGCAAGGGGCGAAGCGTATTGATGTGACGTCGAAGGAACATGATCGGCTCGAAGCTCGTCGCTCACAACTATGGTCTCTTCGTGACGGTCTTGAGGATAGATGTGATGGGTGGTCTCCAAGACACTCAACGGAGGTGTGATGGCCTCAAATGTAGGTTCTTGAGATGGCAGGATGTGGACTAAATCTCGATATCCTCGGAACTCATCCATGCAAGTCACACATCCTATATCTCAGCCCGCAATAATTCCATGGCCTCTCAATTCTGGATCATGTAAGTCTTCAACAACTCCTCAAACCTAGATGTGTCGTCAACTGGGAGAGGAGGCTGTGGAGACTTCTGGGGTGGTGGATCATCCTCATGCTTCTACAATATGACTCTAACATCACCTCGAATCTAGATAAATCTGGAGGTACATGAGGCAACTGTGGGTACTGATGATGTGGTGGACACGTAGGCAAAGGCGATGAACGCGATGGTAGCTACTCGTACCTAAAACCTTGGAAATGATAGATGGGAGAAATGGATGAGATAACAGGTTGACAATTCCTGTACAGTGTATTTGGGTATGTAGGCCATCCAGGATGATATGTAGTGGATGCTCGACCACATTGACAAGTAGTGGGCAAATGACCACGAATACCGCAAATACAACATATAGGAGCAATACTAACACAAGCAGATAATCCACTAACATGTGTAGCAATCTTATGAGACACACCATCTAATTTAGCACTAAGATTTTCACATGCATCATACAAAGAATGGGAACCATCCATATCCTCAGTCAATGTAAATAATCAGTCAATCAGTAAAGGACAAGAAGAAGTGCGAGAAATAAAATAGCGAGAGGGAAAAAGGGGCGAAAAAAGACAAACAAAAACCGAAAAGAAAATAAAAAAAAATGATTTAATCTAGTCAATCACATTCACTTCCATTATAGTCCTCGGCAACGGCACCAAAAATTAATACCGGCCTAGACCATCTCGCAAGGGGACAACATCGAAGCCGTAAGGGCGAGTATTCTGTCATTCTTTCCTTAGGTACTAGAAGTAGCGAAGTCGTATACAAACTAGACTAAATCGATGGATAATGAAACTAAAATAAATCAGACGAGAAAGAGAGAAAATGTCAGATGAAAAAGAAAGAAAGAAAGAGGTGAAGAGCTCATGAGCCCACTATCGAGCAGTGCTAACTTTGTATGCGTGTTCGTGAATATGCACAACAGATTCATAATCGAGCAGTAATCACGTAGGAGTGGTGTACATAAATGACTGCATACAATATGATCTATGATGAATATCAACGATCGAAGAGTAAAAAACAACCGCTGTTCGCTTCCACGATAATGGATAACCACAACAAACCCAAACAAATGACATGAGACCAAACTGAGGTTTCATTGATAAACAATTGTAATAAACACCTCAGAAACAAAGGAAAATCAGTCCAGCAAGAATTGGCTCAATGATCGCACACAAAAGAAATGGATGAAGCTATTCAGATTTAACAGTATAAAAGGATATCAATCGCATGTTGTTTCTCAGCGAAGCACCTAGACAAATAAACAATGACTAAGAACAGGCATTTGAATCATCAGGATACTAAGACCAGCAAAAATCAACCGTAAACTCAGAGAAGAAAATACTTCGGCACAGTTCAGAATTCAGTTCCAATTCAATGTACTTTAAAGTTCATCTATGCAATACAACATATGACAGAAATAGATGGTTCCAAGATATAAGCTCCTAATCTACATCAACATAGAAAACAATCAAGAAAGCACACAATCACATCAATTACACTGAAGACTACATTGAAGATTAATCTCATTTCAATCCTGGAGTAGCCTCTCATTCAATTCATGAAAACATCAACGGATTCATAGAACGATTTTGAGAAGCAATAATTTCAGTTTAATTCATCCAAAAAGCACTCAACAAATACAATACAAAACAGTGCTAATTTCAGTGCATCATCATAGGAACAAAGGAGAGTAAAGGAGAGGAAATTGTTCACTATTTATTGCTATTGAGGTGGCTTGTTCTTGTCGTTCCCATGGCCAAGTTGAAAGTCGGTGAAGCTGGAGCTTGTGGTCGTAGCAACGGAGTGGTCAACATCGCAGAAGGAGTTGGTGAAGGATGTTGGAAGCGTAGTTGACGGAGGAGTTGTTGTCGTTGATGTATGGCTCAACGCTGTTGGTCGAGTGGTCGTCGGAGTGCTGGTCGAAGCCAAGGAAGCCGAAGTCGAGTTTGGGAAGGGGAAATCAGGTTGTGGTCAAGGTCAAGATGGGTGTGAAGGAAGGAGGGAGAAGAAAGGGAGCACACCGATGGAACAGGTGCAATTGAATGGTGGAGAAGCAAAAGCGCTGGCGATGAGACGGCAGGTCAGCACAGATCCGATGAGCAGCGGCGGTGTGAGGGTCGAATCCAGCACGAGCTCGGTGGTGGTGCCGTCGTTTGAGAAGTGGTGCAAATCAGAGGAGGAGGCAGACGAATAGGAGGTATACCGGAGGAGGAGGTGATCTGATTACTTGCTTGACCGGGTTTCGATCTAGCCTTGAACAGATGCGGGTTGCTCCAATTGAAGTATAGACGGGCTTTATCGATACTCGATCAAATGATAATATGCGGAATAATGGAATCTTACTCAGAATTACTGAAACCCAAGTTGATCAAAAACACAGTTTAAAAGATAGCACGCTCTTTATTTCAAAGAGGGATCATGTACACGTCGAACGTTAGGACGCACTCGCCTACGTCGATGAACTATGTATCTAAGACTTAAATAAGTTCAAGCTAGACTTGATGATCTAAACTAGAGCTACTACAAAGTATTTATAGTCCAATTGTGTGAATACGTATCAAACTCAATAACCGACTATTGTATTAGAATCGTACACTAATTAGGCCTAAACAAATAGGACTCAGTTATATAGATCGAATCCTTGTCATGAAGCCTTCCGAGGTCATGAAGCCTTTCGAGGTAGCAAGCCTTCCGAACTCAAACTGAAGTATTCAACCTAAAGGACTTGAAGATCCTCCTAGATCATGACTCCCCTGCTGAGAAGGAGCCAACCCCTGTTGGCGACCATTGGATCAAAACTGGAGATCTGGAAATTGAGATTGACCATCTTCGCGGGTGTACCACTTTGCCACACATACAAGTTGATCTTTTCATCTGATTCAAAAAGACTCTCGTGTGCCACTGCGGGTGGTTGTCACCTTCTTCTCCAAGATCACGTTGTCAGGTAGAGGTTCTTCTCATTGATAGATCAAGTCTTCAACAGATGGTACAATGGTATTGGGCTCATCATCCAGCATTGAAGGCTTGAAGAGTTTGAGGCGCTCAACATTGACAATCGAGTAAATATCCATGTATGAAGGTAACTCGAGCTGACAAGCATTGGTACCAACTTTCCACAAAATTCAAAAAGGACCATAACAGATGGGTTTGAGCATTTACCTTCACTTTTAATCCTCTTCTTACTCATATGTAACCATAACATATCCCCTTCAAGGAATTGAGCATCAACTCGGTGTCGATCACGTCGCGCTTTGTACTTGAGTTGAGCTTTCAGCAAGTTCTGTTCAACCTCACTATGGAGCCCTTGAATACCTGCCAGGAATCTTTGCACTCAATCCTGATCAGATGTTTCATTGTTGTTTGTCGCTGAGGTAGGGATCACAAACTCCATGTCGAATGGACTCAGTGACAAAAATCCCAAACAGACCTCAACGGGCGACATTCCAGTTGAACCATCACTGCTCGATTAAAAGAAAACTGTAGGTATGGTATGCTTTCATACCAAGTCTTCGGATGCTTGGAGTTAAAGCCCCTCAAGAGATGAACAACTATTCAATTTACCACCTCGGTTTGACCATCAATTTGAGGATGAAAAGCAGTACTCCTCTTTAGCTTCGTATCCATCATCATCCAGAACAATCACCAAGAGTGACTAAGGAACCAGGTATGATGATCAAACACAATAGAAGTCGGCAGTCTGAAATGAGTCCAAACATGCAGAAAGAATACTCGAGCCGTTTCCTCTCCCATGATAGTCTTTCAACAAGGTATGAGAATTATCATTTTTGAGAACCGATCAACGATTACAAAAAGATAGTCATTGCCACATCGGGTCTTAGGCAATCCTCCCAAGAAATCCATGGATATGCTTTCCCATGGTCGTGATGGAACTGGAAAAGAAGTATACAAACCTAATTTTCAGTTTGCCGGTTTTGAGATGCTGCAGAGACCATAGCCTCGAACAAAGCTAGCCACATCCTGCTGCATTCTCGGCCAGAACACATGTCCATGAAGATTTTGTAAAGTTTTCGTAACCCCAAAGTGACCAGCAACCTTTGATGTATGCGCTTCTCACAGCCATTGAATTTGAGGTGCTCCATGAGGTATACAAAATAAATTGCCCTTGTACCAGAGTCCTTCTCGCATAACGAACACTGTAGGTTTCCTTGCTTCGAGCTCAGCTAGTGCTGATCGAAAATCAAGATCTTTATTGTACATTGTGGCATAGTCATCATGACATGAGGGCTCGATTTGCATAAATGCTGATAAGCAAAGGGCCGTAACTGGTGGTCACGACAACATGTCAACCAGTTTATTGTGTACGCCCATCTTGTGCTTAATCACCAGATTGAACTGCTGCAGATACGACATCCACTTCATATGTCGAGCTTGTTGTAGCTTCGATTGAGTTTGCAAATATTGCAAAGGTTGGTGGTCGGTGTGAACAACAGTCTCTTTACCCAAAAGGTAACACCGCCAATGTTTTATGGCCTGATGCAGTGCACAAAACTCCTTGTCGTAAGTTGGATAGTTCTTCTGAGCTGCCTGGAATAACTCAGAGTTGTATGCTATTGGTCGACCTTCTTGTATGAGCACTACGCCCATTGCATAACTTGAGGCATCAGTTTCTACCTCGAATTGTTTCTATAGATTCGGCAAAGCTAGAACAGGAGCTTCACTGATCTTCTTCTTCAGCAAGAGAGACATGTCCTCATGTTTCCCTGTCCACTCAAACTTCTGGTCGATCCTAGTTAATGCATGCAACGGAGAAACCACAATCAAGAAGTGTTGTATGAACTTCCGAAGGAATTTGATGCTCCCACAAAACTTCGCACTTTCGTAAATGTTCGCGGTCAAGGCCACTTGCAAATTACTTTTACCTTATCTGGGTCAATTTGCAACGTACCGTTGCCAACCACAAATCCCAGGTACAGTTCAGTTTGCTGGCTGAAGTCGCATTTCTTACGGTTGAGGCGAAGTCGATGTTGCCTAAGCTATTCGAACACCTTTTCGATATGAATGAGGTGCACATCCCACGAACGACTATAAACCAGTATGTCATCGAGGTAAATGATCACAAAGTCATCGATGAACTAAATGGCATGACCAGCCATTCGAACAGACCTTGTCGTGTTTTGAACGTGGTTTTCCAAGTATCCTCCTCTCGGATGCTGACTTGACGATACCCTGATTTTAGATCCAATTTCGAGAAGACAGCAGCATGCTTCAATTGGTCTAGTAGGTTGTCAATAAAAGGAAGGGGGTACCGGTTCTTGATGGTGATCTTGTTCAGTGCTCGGGAGTCGATACACATACGCCAAGTCCCACCTTTCTTTGGCACAATCACCATCTGAGATCCACAAGGTGAACTACTTGGTTGAATGAAACCATCAGTCAACAACTCACCAAGTTGTCTTTTGATCTCTTCATTCTCCAATACCGAGTTGCGATATATACTCAGATTGGGAAGTGTCGCATCAGATAGAAGTTGAATTTTGTGCTCCACTGGACGTTTCGATGGGCGACCTTGGGTACTCTCGAACAGATCACTTTATTTCTCCAGCAGTCCCAATAAATGACCAGAATCTTCTCAGCACGTCAGCAACAATGCTGCTCGAGTACTATCACTTTGACCAACTGGTCGAATCATACCAAGCACGTATTTATGACATGCATTGACGATTCTTTTGGCCTGGTTTGTGGTAATCAAGTTTGAACTGTTGACGTGGACGTCTCTACAGATCACGAACTTAACTCTGTATTTAGTGCGCTGATACTCTTGCGCTCGTTGATGGAAGTGGGTGTCTCGATCGTACAAGAATAGACTTCCAAGGATCACCTGACAAATATCGATAGGAACAACATCGCATTGAACCTCATCGATATATTGAGCAGAGATTGCAAATTTTAATACATATTGACTCGTAGTATGTTGATTGACCTCAAATGTAAACCAACCCAGTGGATACAGTCGTGGGTGTGTGGTTGTCTTGAAAACAAGTCGTCGAACTAGTCCAGTGGAAACCAAATTCTTCTCACTTCTGGGATCGAATATTGCTACGACCACTTCATGCTTCACCTGGATATTGATAGTGAACAAGTCCTCCGCTGAGTGGTGCTCGTCAGGTGAATCCAAACCCTTCTCCTTCCGCATTGCCATCAAAGACAAGGTCGTATCCGCCTCATCAACCGAATTCACTCAGACAACTCTTTCTTTCTGGTGGATCCGTAGTAGCTGGAGCTGTTCTTTTCCTTGGTCCATTTCTCTTTAGTCGAAGTTCAGGATGGAGCTTATACCACTTATCCATTGTATGCTCAGCAACATGAGAATGATCACAAGAGTGCTTGTACTAGATTTTGGAGTGCTTTTCTTCGGACTCAACTTTCTTTTTGACGAAGTAGAATTCTCTTTCTTTTCCTTGTCATTACGGGATTTATTTTTCTTCTTGATTGCCATAGCAGTTGTGCGCGTGGTCATGATATCCTGGACGCCGAACAGGCTTAGCTCAGCACTGATCGATATCTGAAGTCCAGATGTATACTTTCAGAACACTTGAGGATCAGAGAGCTAGATGCCAATGACCATTGCTTGTCTCCAAAATTCTGTCGTATAATCCTGGACAGATTGGTAGCGGCATTGGTACAATCTGTGCCAACAATCCCATCTCCCTTCGAGCTAACCCATCGGGTAGAATTCTTGTCGTAGGAGTCTTTTGAATTGACCCCACACAAGGTCGTCAGTTTCACCACCGGCGACAAGGGCCTTCCACCATGTCTTGGCATGGTCCTTCATCTTCAATGGTGCAAATTTCACTTTTTGAGCGCTACTGAACCCTCATAGGTCAAAGTAGGTCACAAGCTGGTCGATCCAAGAATATAGCTTCTCGGCATCGATCACCCCATTGTATATGGGTATATCAACCTTAGCTTCGACCTTGCAAGATCTGGCAACTAACGAGGTGTTGGCGAGGTTGTCAGCCTTATGTTCATCTTTGTCTTCATCTTTATCTGTCCTACACAAGTCTTCACCAATCTTCACACCCTTAACCTTGCATTTTGAAGAATCAACTTTAGAAGGTACAGCCATGGCCTGCAGCTTAATCCAAGCAAGCACGGTATCCATGTCGGTGGAGAATTTAGCCACTTGTTCGGCTAGGTTAGCTTGAATGGAGGTATCGCCAGACATATTCAGAGACGCGACTATAGGAACCATCGAATGATCACCCTTGGTTGCAAGAGTTTCTTGCGGACTTTCGCTGGAAGTTTTGTAACCCTGGGGAGTCTTCACCATCACAGGACAAGGATAGTTGCTCTGATACATACTTGATCTAATTACGGGCTTGAACGGGTTTCGATCTAGCCTCGAACAGATGCAGATTGCTCTGATTGAATGCTCGATTAGATGCTAATATGCGGAATAACGGGATCTTACTTTGAATTATCGAAACCCAAGTTGATCGAAAGAACATTTCAAAAGATAGCACGCTCTTTATTTCAAAGAGGGATCTTATACACGTCAAACATGAGGATGCACTCGCCTACGTCGATGAACTAGGTATCTAAGACTTAAATAAGTTCAACCTAGACTCGATGATCTAAACTAGAGCTATTACAAAGTATTTATAGTCCAATCATATGAATACGTATCAGACTCAATAACCGACTAACGTATTACAATCAGACACTAGTTAAGCCTAAACAAATAGGGCTCAGTTATATATATTGATCAGAATACAGTCCAACCAGAGATCGAATCCATCCCAAGGTCGTGAAGCCTTTTGAGGTCGCAGAGCCTTCTGAGTTCGCAAGCTCTCCGAACTCGAATTGAAGTATTCGACCCGAAGGACCCGAAGATCCTCCCAGATCAGGACAAGAGGAGAGGCTCAGGAGCACACCAACGGTGAGAGAGCAAGAGAGGAGAGTGGACGCGGCACAGATCTAGTGGCGGGCGGGCAGTAGAGAAAAGAGCGACAAAAGAAGGAAGGCAGAGAAGAAAAAGGGAGACAGGAAGGAAAAAAGGGGGAGGTAGAAAAGAAGCTCATCGAGGATGCTCAGGGAGATGCTGCACCGGCGGCGTACGTGCTGGCCTTCGCTGCTAGGGATTTCTATACCTTGGCTATTTTGTAGAGGGGGTTTTGAGTTTATAGAAATTGGAAAAGAGCCCTTGGCTACTAGGTTTAGGAATTTCTGGCCCCCAGAGACTCTGATTTTGGGACGGTCAGTTCCTACACGTTGGTAGAAACACGTGCTTCTATTTGGAATCGATCGAGGGTCAGGTTTAGTCTATGAGGTGCATCCCGTTAGCCAAAATACATCAGATTCACTGACCTACGAAAACAATTGTGAAACGAGTAATCTAGTCGACTTGGCGACAAATCTGGAATAACCGAGGTATATGACGATGTATGTGACTAAAATATGCATAAACATGGGGGAAATTATATGAAAAATTCATGCAAATCAGATAGATATCAGATGGAAAGAGGGTGGATTGATGATTCTGTTGGGGGAAATCTCCCCGGGACTAGGTCCAGGTAAGTTGCGCCACATGGCGCCGTCCCGGGCGTCACCACTTGCCCGGGGACGTGGCCTCCGGCCCCTCCCTGGACACCGCCTATTGGCTCCCGGATCTGGGCTCCGGCGCCGTCCCGGGCGCCGCCTTATGGCTCCCGGGACCTGGCCTGCGGCCCCGTCCCGGGCGCCGCCATTCGCCTGGGGACCTGGCCTCCGGCCCCTCCCCGGGCGACGCTGTTTGGCTCCCGGGACCTGGCCTGCGGCGCCGTCCCGGGCGCCACCATGCGCCCGGGGACGTGGCCTCCGGCCCCTCCCCGGGCGCCGCCTTTTGGCTCCTGGGACCTGACCTCCGGCGCCGTCCCGGGCGCCGCCTTTTGGCTCCCGGGACCTGGCCTCCGGCCCCGTCCCGGGCACCGCCATTTGCCCGGGGACCTGGCCCCCGGCCGCTCCTCGGGCGCCGCCGTTTGGCTCCCGGGACCTGGCCTCCGGCGCCGTCCCGGGCGCCGCCTTTTGGCTCCCGGGACCTGGCCTCCGGCGCCGTCCCGGGCGCCGCCTTTTGGCTCCCGGGACCTGGCCTCCGGCCCCGTCCCGGGTGCCAACATTTGGCCGGGGACCTGGCCCCCGGCCCCTCCCCGGGCGCCGCCGTTTGGCTCCCGGGACCTGGCCTCCGGCGCCGTCCCGGGCGCCGCCTTTTGGCTACCGGGACCTGACCTCCGGCGCCGTCCCGGGTGCCGCCTTTTGGCTCCCGGGACCTGGCCTCCGGCCCCGTCCCGGGCGCCGCCATTTGCCCGGGGACCTGGCCTCCGGCCCCTCCCCGGGCGCCGCCTTTTTGGCCCCCGGGACTGGGCCTCCGGTGCATGTCCCGGGCCTCATCGCCCTCCTCAAGGTAAAGTCTCGAGTTGTTTATCACGTGCAGGTCACGCGAGGAGCGCCTCGGGAATCAGCGACCACCTGTCAAGCATCCAAGACGTTTGACCGGGAGAAGGACGTTCCTACCCCGCAATCCGACGGTGGCTTCCGAGGTATTTTAGGCTTTTTGCTTCTTTTTGGGGCTATAAATAGCCCTTGTACCCCTCAGTTGTAAGCAGGTGATTTATTTGTTGGAATAGCTAAAAACTAACAGTGTGCTCCGGAAGGCTCTCCCTCGGAGAGAGCCTCCCCAGCCGACTCTGGTCGGGAGCGCACCGACAGGACTAGGGCCCCCACCGGGACCCGAACCTGCATAAATCCATGTGTCATTTCTTGTGCTTGTCCGGCGGGGGAGGACCGGTCATTCGGTCAACCCGCGCCGCGTAATCTTCGCTAGGATCGTTCTTAAAACCTGCCGGGGTATTCGCAATACCACGACAGTTGGCGCCGTCCGTGGGGAGTCGTGACAAGACGCCATGGCTCCCCCAAGAACAAGGGCTCGCACCCTTCCCGGTGACGCCGGTCTCGGAGACCCGGCGCCGCCCATCCGGGACACTGTTGTCCCGGCGCTTCCGCCCGGAGGCGGCCTAGCCCAGGTACCGCCTCCCTCCGTTCCTCTTAACTTAGGTGCTTCCACCTCCAGGTCGTTCCCGTTGACCGCGGGGGCCTCGGCCGGGACCAGTCTCCCCCCGACGGCTCCCCCGGCTCCCCGTGACGCCCTACTTGAGGCTCTAGTGGAGGGCCAGCTCCGCACCCAGCGCTCCATGGATGAGCTGCTCAGCGCGTTGGCGCGGCCTCCGGCCCCCACATTTGCGTCGCACCCGTACTCGGGGACTATGCCCCCGTTTATGGGTTACCCGGCGGCCCCTCCGGCCTCCGGGGGTCTGTCCGCCCCGTATGATCCTGCCGGGGGGTTCCCTCCCCCGGCGGGATATACGTACGGACCCTTCCTGGCACTCGGGCCCGTCCCGATTCTGGGAGGCTACTTCATGCCAGGGCCCTTCGTGGCACCAGGGGGTACCCCGTCCCAGGCCTATTTCCGGAGCCGGGAGCCCACTTCAGGCCGGGGGTTTTCCCTACGCCGGGAGCCAGTCCCGCCCCCGCGTCGCGTTTACCGCACCGGGGGCGGTCGACAGAGTAGCTCCCGTGCCTCAGCGGACTTCCCCCCGTATGGGCTCCCCGGTTCCGGACGTCGCCAGGGGGCTCCCCCCTCGCTGGTTCCGGATGTTACAGGGGCTTCCCCCTTTCCGGTTTCGGTCGTTTCTACTGGGGCCCCCTCCACTTCGGCTCCAAACGTCGCCGCGGGCGCCCCCTCCCCGGTTCCGGATAAGGGCTTCCCCCTTTCCAGTCCCGGGGGTCTTCGCAGGGGCCTCCCCCCAGCCGGCCCCGGAAGCCTCCGGGCCGGCAGCAACAGTGCATAAGCTCCCTCCCTCGGCGGAACAGGTCCGTTTCGCCCGGGGGGAGGTCGAGCGAATTCATTCACCTGAGCGCCGGGAAGAACTTCCCCCCGGCCGCGGTCGCGGGGAGCCTCTCTCTCGCACCAGTCGGGGGAAGAGACCCGCTGAAGATCCAATCTCTCCGGAGAATAGCCCGAATTTCCGGGAACTCAGTCCCGGCCCGGAGGAGAAGCGTCGCCACCGCCATTCCGGCGGGCCTCTCGGACCGCTTCCAGACTCAGACAACGAGGGCGTGCCCCCCGTCAAAGAAGACAGCGACCGGAACTCTCCCCGGGAAGTGCAGGGGGCTAACCAGCCCCTGTGCCGAAGACTTCACAGCATCCGGTGGCCGCGGCCCTACCGTCCACCACACATCGAGCACTATAACGGTGAGGCAGACCCTTACGAATTTGTGCAGGTCTACTGCACAGCTATCTCCGTAGTCGGGGGGGACGAGACGGTACAATGCAATGTCTTCCCCCTCTACCTCACCGGCATCGCCCGCTCCTGGTTCTACAATCTGAAAGCCGGCTCCATCAAGTCATTCACGCAGCTCAAGCGGGAGTTCTGCGCAAACTTCCAGGGGAACTATGTGCGCCCCCTAGACTCCTCGCAGCTGTACACTGTCCGGCAGAGGACTGGGGAAACCGTCAGAAGCTTCTTCAAGCGCTTTGCTCAGGTGAAGAGCAAAGTGGCCCATGTCCCCGACTCTACGGTCATCGAAGCCTGCAAAAGCGGCATCCTCCCTGGGGAGCTCCATCGAAGGCTCTCCCGGAGCTGCCCCGCTTCCGCCGACGAGCTCTTCAACGTACTCGAAAAGTACTCTCGGGCGGAGGAAGACGACATCTGGAAGAAGACCCAGGGGGCTCCCGCCCCCGCCGACCGGGGGGCCAGGGATCCCCTCAAGCGCCCTAGGCAGGAGGGGTAACGAGCCATGGCTTTGGGACACCTTTGTCCTCGAGGGCGGGGGCGGCTCGCGTGACCCCCCAAGGGGCAACCACCCCTTCCCCAAACCGAAGGGCCATGGGGGAGGACAGTCTTCGCGTGGCCGGGAAGGCCCCGCGGGGAGAAGGCGGGAAGGACCGTGGTGCAGCTTCCACGGGTCTAGTACCCACGCTACCCGAGACTGCAGCCAGCTGCTGCAGCACTTCGCGGCGTTCATCGACCAGCACGGGCAGGGGGGGGACTCCGGCCTCCTTGCTCCCTCGGCCAGCTGTTCCGGCCCTTCCGGCTCCCGCGGGGGGTCAGCAGACGCAGGAGGGGGAACCTTCAGAAGCTCTCCTCTTTCAAACTTCTCAGCGCCGCATCAACGTCATCGTGGGAGGGTCCGCCTCCGAGCGGGACTCTAAGCGCCAGAGTAAGGAGTACGTGCGCGAGGTCAAGGTTGTGGGGGTGCTACACGCGTCCCCGCCACCTAGGTGGTCGGACGTCCCCCTCACCTTCACGGCGGAAGACGCGCGAGGGGTTCGCTTCCCCCACGACGACGCGCTCATTGTCTCTGCGACCATCTACAACTGCCATCTGGCCCGTATCCTTGTGGACGGCGGGAGCTCCGCCGACGTCCTATTCCTGAAGGCCTTTAAAGAGATGCAGGTGGATGAGAAGCTCCTGCAGCCCGCTGCCGGGCCCCTGCAAGGTTTTGTCCCGGGGAAGGCAATCCACCCCGTGGGCAAGGTAGATCTTCCTATGACGTTCGGCACCCCGGAGAACTACCGGACCGAGCTGGTCCGCTTCGACGTAGTGGACCTCCCCTCCTCCTACAAAGCGATAATGGGGAGGAGCACCATCAACCGGCTGAGGGCTTCCACCCATCAGAATTACCTCTGCATGAAGATCCCCGGGCCGCATGGTGTGATCAACGTCCGGGGATACCAAAACATGGCCAGTGCTCTATACGAGCGCGCTGCAGCCACAATCGGAAGCGTCAATCTCATAAAGACGCCCGGGGGGGAGGCTTTCCCCCTGGAACTAGACGCCGCTACGCCACCGCCCGGGACGCCCCTCCTCAAGCCGCGCCCGGAAGGGGGCCTCCGAAAGATCCTGTTGTCCCCGGGCGACGAAGACAAAACCGTCCGGATCGGGGCGGAGCTCCCCGAGGAGCATGCAGGGCAACTCGCGGCTTTTCTGCGCGAAAACTCCGATGTTTTTGCGTGGAAACCTTTGAACATTCGGGGCGTCGCCCGGGAGGTCATTGAGCACAAGCTCGCAGTGGCCCCCGGTCATCCCCCGATTAAACAGAAGCTGTGCAAACTCTCCCTCGAGCGCCAAGAAGCAATCAAGGTGGAGATCACTCGGCTCCGAGAGGCGGGGTTCATTCGGGAGGTCCTGCACCCCGAGTGGCTCGCAAACCCCGTCCTCGTCAAGAAATCAACCGGCAGGTAGCGGATGTGCGTGGACTTCACCGACCTTAACCGCGCCTGCCCCAAAGACAACTTCCCGCTCCCTCGGATTGATCAGCTCGTCGACTCCACTACGGGGTGCGAGCTCATGAGCTTCCTAGACGCCTACTCGGGCCACCATCAAGTCCGGATGGCGGAAGGGGACGTGGAAAAGATGAGTTTCATAACTCCCATCGGAACCTTCTGCTACGTCCATATGCCCTTCGGGCTAAAAAACGTGGGGGCGACCTTCCAGCGCCTCATGACGCTGGTCTTCAAAGATCAAGTCGGCTGCAACGTCGAAGTTTACGTAGACGACGCGGTCGTCAAGAGTCCCCGCGCAGCCTCCCACATCGACGACCTGGCTAAAACCTTCTGCAACCTCCGCGCGTTCGGGCTCAAACTCAACCCGGAGAAGTGCACCTTCGGGGTGCACGGTGGGAAGCTCCTAGGTTTCCTCGTGTCCCAGCGGGGCATTGAGGCAAACCCCGAGAAGATCCGGGCATTCCTGGAGATGCCCCCGCCGCACTCCATCAAGGATGTCCAGCGGCTCTCCGGCCGCCTAGCCGTGCTAAGCCGCTTCGTCTCCCGGTCGGGCGAGCGAGGCCTCCAGTTCTTCAAGATCCTCCGGGGGCTCGAGGGGTTCCGCTGGACCCCCGAGGCCCAGGAGGCTTTCGACGACCTTAAGAAGTATCTCACGAGCCCTCCAATGCTCGTGCATCCGTCTCCAGAAGAGCCCTTGCTCCTTTACCTCACCGCGACCCCCGTCGCCATCAGCGCAGTCTTGGTGAAGGAGCAAGGGGGGCAGCAGCGTCCCGTGTACTACGTGAGTGAGGCCCTCCAAGGAGCCAAAACTCGGTACACGGAGGTGGAGAAGATCTGCTACGCCGTCCTGATGGCGTCCCGGAAGCTTCACCATTACTTCCTGGGGCACCCCATCACCGTCCCGTCGTCCCTCCCCCTGGGGGAGGTACTGCGGAACAAAGAAGCCACCGGCCGGATTGGGAAGTGGGGGGCCGAGCTCGCGCCCTTCTCCCTGTCCCTTACCGGCCGCTCCTCCATCAAGTCGCAGGTCCTCGCCGACTTCGTCGCAGAGTGGACACCCGCCTCTGGGTCCGAGGACGAAGACCTCCCTGTGCCGCCCCGAGGCAGTGATCATTGGACTCTCATGTTTGATGGGTCACTGTGTCTCACCGGGGCTGGTGCGGGAGTAGTCCTCCAGAGCCCCGAGGGGAAGGAACTCGAGTACGCCGCAACCAACAACGTCGCCGAATACGAGGGTTTGCTCCTCGTGATGCGCCTTGTGCGCTCCTTGGGAATCCGGCGCCTCCTAGTCAAGGCAGATTCTCAGCTCGTAGTTTGCCAAATGGACAAGTCTTACCTGTGCCATGACGTAAACTTAAGTCTTTATTTGCAGGAAGTGCGGAAGATGGAGAGGCATTTCGACGGCCTCGAGGCCCGGCATATCCCGCGAAGGGACAATGACCGGGCCGACGCCTTGGGCCGGGCTGCAAGCGCCCGGGAATCACTCCCCAAGGGGGCTTTCTTGGAAATCATCACGAAGCCCTCGGTGGCCTCCCCGGACTCCATCTTGGATGGACCCCCTCATCTCCTTCATCAAGGAGGAGGGGGACCCTCCTAGTGAGATAGAGGCTAAACGCCTCCGGGCTAAAACCCGGGCATATCTCCTGCTGGAGGGGAGGCTCTACAAGCGGGGGAGTCGTGGTTCTCACCTAGCCCCGCGTGCCATCGCGGCCAAGGCCCTCCGGTAGGGCTTCTACTGGCCCACGGTCATGCGCGACGCGCGAGACCTTGTCTCCACGTGCGAGGCATGCCAGAAGATGGCCAAGGGCTCGAACCTCCCCCCTATAGCGCTGCAGACAATCCCCATCACTCGGCCCTTCGTGCGCTGGGGGATGGACCTCTTAGGGCCCTTCCCCCCAGCGCCCGGAGGATACAAGTATGCGGTGGTCGCGGTCGACTATTTTACGAAGTGGGTTGAGGCCGAACCTTTGGCCAGCATCACGTCCCGGGCCGTCCAGCGGTTTTTCTGGAAAAACGTCGTATGTCGTTTTGGTTTCCCCCGGGAAATCACCGTGGACAACGGGACGCAATTCGACTCGGCTTATTTCCGGGAATTCTGCGAAGGCCTGGGGCTCATCATCCACTTCGCCTCAGTGGCCCATCCCCAGAGCAATGGGGCTGTCGAGAGGGTCAATGGCGTGATCCTACAGGGATTGCGCCGGAGACTCGAGCAAACCGCTTCTAAGCGGGGTGCATGGGCAGAGGAGCTTCCTAGCATCCTCTGCTCCATGCGCACGACCCCGTCCCAAGCGACGGGGCGTACTCCCTTCTCCCTGGTCTACGGGGCGGAGGCAGTCCTCCCCCCGGAGATCGGCTTCCGGTCACTGCGTGTCGAGCTCCTGGAGGGAGCCACGCCCGCAACGTACCAGGCCAACGAGGCCAACCAGCGCCTTGAGATCGACCTCGTGGAGGAGGAACGCGACCGAGCGCTCGCGTACAAGCAGCGCGTGCGCGAGAGAGCTTTCCGCCTTGGGGACCTTGTCCTCAAGCGCGTGACGGACCCCCAAGCCCAGGGTAAGCTCTCCCCCAAGTGGGAGGGCCCCTACAGGATCTCCGCGGTCCTGGGCTCGGGGGCCTACAAGCTCTCCAACCTTCAAGAGCAGGAGCTGAAACACACGTGGAACTTGCGTTTACTTCGCAAGTTCTATGTTTAGCCTTACGGGCCTGTCCCCTCCCCCGGGGCTGTCATGCCGGAGGGGGAGGAGGGACACTGTATTTTCCTCCCCTTTCGCGTCGCAGGGGGACACACTGTACTTCATTTTGTTAGCAATACATAGGTCTTGCTCTTCAACTGTCTCGTTGCAGGTTCTTCTCATTACCGCCCCTAGCGGCGATGCCCTCCCCGCGAGGAAGTGGGCCCAGACCCAGCAAGTCCCTCCTGTAGGGCGGCTTACGATCAGCCCTCGTGGACTGAGGGTGTAAGCGGCAACCCGGTCCCCAGCGGCCGCGGTAACGAGTCACTTTGGGAGACTAGTCCCCTGCCCAAACACTCAAGACCCGTCATCGGGCACTTGCTCCTCCGGGAGTAGACGCTCTCCCCAATGGGACATCTAATGGCTTTCATGGATATCTCTTCCTCCTCCGGGATTAGACGGTCTCCCCAGTGGGACGCCTAATGGCTTTCTTGATATTACTTCCTCTTCCGGGAGTAGACGCTCTCCCCAGTGGGACGTCTAGTGGCATCCTTGGATATTTGATCCCCGGCGACCTTATTCCCGGCTCCCCGTTCTCACGGCGACCGGACGATTGCTTCCCGGCGACCTTATTCCCGGCTCTCCGTTCTCACGGCGACCGGATGATTGCCTCCCGGAGACCCAATTCCCGGCTCCCCGTCCTTACGGCGACCGGGCGATTGTCTCCCGGAGAAGTTACGGATTTCTCGGGCATTTCTTCCCCGGAGACCCTATTCCCGGCTCCCCGTTCTCATGGCGACCGGATGATCATCTCCTAGGAAGCCCGTCTCCAGAAATCTCATCGGGTTTTCTTGGATGTTTCTTCCACACGAGGCCTTATTCCCAGCTCCCCGTTCTCACGGTGACCGGATGATTGTCTCCCGGAAGGTCTTTTCCTTGAAAACCTCCATCCAAAATTTTCTAACTTAGAAAAATTTCTATGCTACAGGTCACTTCCACCCCGGGGGCCTTGCCACCCCCATAGCTCGCGGAGCTACCCTTCGGCCCGCTATGGGCGGGGGGGATAAGGAACCCCCAGGTGTCGACCGTACCGCCCACGAGACAAACTTAGCTCATTCTCGTGAAAAGGAGTCGTCCAGACCATCCAAGAAGAAAAAAATAAAAAGACAACAAGAGAAGAAGCAAACAAACTTTATTCATCGTCAAACCCGGAGGACATCTTCCCCCTCCGGTGGGCTTCAGAAAAGGTACAACCCGGGTTCTAACCCGGGGGATTCTCTACGTCCTAAGGCTCCTACGCCTAATACTCCCGGAGGCTCTCCGCAAGCTCCCGGGCCAAGTCCCGGTACAACACGCGCACGCGGCGCCGAGCGTCCCGGAGCACACCTTCGAGCCAGAACTCGTATCCCGCCGGTGGAAGAATGCGAAGTGGAGGGACCATCCGGAACCCCGGTCGCGGAGGGGACAATTCGGCGCGATGATTGTCAAAATTGTCCAAGTGCCACTCCGGATGCCACCTCAACCGGATCGGCTCCCGGACGCTGTCCCCGCCGCGCTTCCCGGAGACGAGGCTTAGCAAGATCAAAGCCCCTTGGGCGTCCCCTGCGCAGCCCCTCCCGGACCTTCGCCCTGGAGTAACCTCCCAGGAACCCTGGTAACAATGCATTCAATTTAAGACTTAGAAAAATTTCTAACTTGATTGCATTCAAAATGTTTTTGTACAAGTGTTCGGGGCTTCTTCTAAGAAGCTACCGGGATTAAAATCCTAAGAAAACAAAAAGGGCCCTAACTAAGACCCGGGGGAGGCTCATATATGTTTATTGGCGTCCTCCCCCCGGGGGGTTTCCTCCGAGGCCGGGGCCGGGGCGTCCAATGCCGGAGGCTCCGGTGTCGGGAATCTCGCCCAGATGATCCGGTCGTAGAAGCCCCCGGCGAGCTGCTCCACCTCCCGGCGCGCAGGCTCGAAGAACTCGGGGAAGCTCCGCGAGATGCGGCCCCCGATCGCCCGGGCGCCCACTCCCCGGTGCTCGACGAGCCCGGCCGCGGCCGCGACGACGGGGATCGCCCGGCCTCGCGCACGAGCGTCCACTGTCTCCGGGATCACGGAGACTTGTGTGTTAAGAAAACGCACAGCCTCCGAGAGCGTGGCCGGAGGCACCTCCGCGCTGCTCCCGGAGCCGAGGCTTACGCCAAGGCTCTCGAGGGCCGAGCGGACGGAGCGGCCTGCGTCCGCCACCACTCGGACGCTCGATCCCTCGAGCTCCCGGAAGGCCTCCTCCCTCGCATTCGCCTCCTCTCGGAGGCGGCCGTTCACCGTCTCTGAGACGTGAACTCGGGCCCGGACCCGGGCCAGCTCCTGGAGAGCTTCATCCCGCTGGCCCAGGAAGGAGGCGGCCCTATCCTCCGAGTCCTTGAGCAGCCGGATGACGCACTGCTCGACGCCCCAGGTAATCGCTGTCCCTTATAAATTCCAGAGTTAGAAAAATTTTTGGATGAAGGAGCCAGAGGAAAGCGACAGCCGCTTCGGGTGAATACCTGGGCTTGGAGAGACCGAAGCTCCGCGAAGCGATCGTGGAGCGTGCCCCCCGCGACGGAGGCCTGGACCTTCGGGGTCTGCAGGCCTTCCGCGCAACGTTCGACCTCCCCTGCGGAAAGCAGGGGGGTCTCCCGCCCGACGCTGGTCCGGCCGCGGCCGGTAGCGGGCTCCCGGACCTGGGCACCCGGCGCGACCTCGGTCGGGGTGGCGGTCTTCGTCGCCTTCGTCGCGGAGGTGCCCTCCGAGGAGGTGGCCGAGGAAGTCCCGGAAGGGGTCCCTCGCCGGTGGGGGATCATCAGCCCTTTCCCCTTCCCGGGAGGGAGGGCCCCCGGGGCCCCCACTTCCGGTGGTACCTCGTAGACCGAGGGGCTCCAAGGGGGCCGGGGGGGCTGGCGGGGCCGGGGGGGCTGGCGGGGCCTCCGCGAACCTCACCTCCAGCTTCTCCGGCTCCAAGGGGGCCGGGGGGGCTGGCGGGGCCGCTACCGATGGCGGCGATGGGGCGTAGTCCGCCGAGTCGGAGGCCACCACGTCTGAGGCCGGTTCCTTCCCCCGAGCCACAACGGGGCTCTTCGGGGGAGGGGGCGTCGCTTCCTTCCGGACCGGCGCCCGGGCGCGCTCGGTCCCGGGGGTCTCATCCCGGGGCTTCGCCGGTGTGGCCGTAGGCGTCGTCGACAGGCGGGGGCTTTCTGGACTCTGGCCTTCTTAGGCTCAGAGCCCCCGACCGCATCCTTCCCCCGCTTGTGCGACCCGGGGGTGGGGAGGGGCTTCCTCTCCGGAAGCTTCAGCCCGTAGGCCTCAGCCACTAGGTTCCGGGGAGGACCCTCCTCCACAAGGCGCACGACGCGCTCGTGCTCGTCGGCGAAGTACCTCCCAAGGAGGTTCTCTGCCTTCTCCCGCGCCTCCGGGTACGGCCGGACTGCAAGAGGTAAAGAGTTAGTCAAATTATCAAAATTTTGTGAATACAATGAAGCAGGTTACCGGAACTTACATCGGGTCACCGGCTTGACCGGGGGCTGCTGCTCCGGGCCCATGCCGGTCCCCCTCCGCCCGCTTGCGAAGGGGGAGATCCTCAGGAGCATCATCTCCTCGGCAGCGTCCCGCATAGAGCGCGTCTTCCGGGAGATGATCACCTTGCCGAGGAGCTCGAGCTACTCGTCCGTCCACACCGGAGGCTTCAGCGCGGACGACCGGCTGTAGGAGGCGGGCTCCGGGGCGTACGTCACCTCGTCGTCCCAGACCCGGAGGTAGAACCACCTCCGGATCCAGTCCCCCCAATGATCCCGGGAGGCTGCCGCCGGGTAGTCGGCCACCCGGGACGGCAGCATTTGCACCATCACCGAGCCGAAGGGGGACTTGGGCGCCCCCTTCACCAGGTGGGAGCTCCGCGCCGCCGGCTCGCAGAAGTACCGGAAGACGCGTAGGGTGGGCTCCCTCCCGGTCGCCGTCTCGAATAGCCAGATGAAGATCTCCATCCGGATGAGGGCGTTCGGGGTGAGGTGGTTGAGCGCCACCCCGTACTCCTTCAGGAACTCCCGGAGCATGGGATGCACCGGGAGCCGGAGCCCCGCCTCCAGGAAGGCCTCGAAGGCCACGACCTCTCCGGGCCTGGGGCAGGGGGCTCCGTCTTTCTTCATGGGGACTCGGATGTCCCCGTCCTCGGCGACGCCGCGCTCGACCATGGACTCGGCATCCTCGGCCGTGAACTCGGACGCCCAGAGGAAGTCCGTAGCGACCTCCTTCGGGGGCACCTCGGTCATCTTCGCTCGACCCTTCGGTGCCATCAGGTTAGTTTTTCTTAAAGACTAACTTTTCAGGAGGCTACGTCTAAAGTTTTCGGACGCTCGCCACTGGGCGCTAGCTACCGGAAGAGGGCTATCGGGAGAGAGCTACCGGGAGAGCTAAGCGCGCTAAGGCTGAGGTTTGGAATGAACTTCCGGCCACCCCCCAAGGCCCTATTTATAGGGTCGAGCCATGGTCTAGATGGGCGCCACGTGGCAACCAGTGGAGCAATCTTGACCGTTGATGTTCAAACCGTGCGCGGGAAACGAAGGGACTGGTGCGCGAATCGAGGCACCGGTTCGAACCGCGAGCGCATTTATGACAAAACGGCGCGGCCTTAAGCACGGGGCACGGAAGCCGAGGCGTCACGGTTCCGGTGACTTGCTCCGGAGATTTTCCCGGTGACATGTACCATACCCACCGGGGACTCGAGCATCGTCCCCGGGGGGCATGGGGGGCTGCTGTTGGGGGAAATCTCCGCGGGACTAGGTCCAGGTAAGTTGCGCCACATGCGCCCTGGGGCCTGGCCTCCGGCCGCTCCCCGGGCGCCGCCTTTTGGCTCCCGGGACCTGGCCTCCGGCGCCGCCATGCGCCCGGGGACGTGGCCTCTGGCCCCTCCCCGGGCACCGCCTTTTGACCCCCGGGACGTGGCCTCCGGCCCCTCCCCGGACGCCGCCTTTTGGCTCCCGGGACCTGGCCTCCGGCGCCGTCCTGGGCGCCGCCATTTGGCTCCCAGGACCTGGCCTCCGGTGCCGTCCCGGGCTCCGCCTTTTGGCTCCCGGGACCTGGCCTCCGGCCCCGTCCCGGGCGCGGCCATTCGCCCGGGGACCTGGCCTCCGGCCCCTCCCCGGGCGCCGCCTTTTGGCTCCCGGGACCTGGCCTCCGGCGCCGTCCCGGGCGCCGCCTTTTGGCTCCTGGGACCTGGCCTCCGGCCCCGTCCCGGGCGCCGCCATTTGCCCGGGGACCTGGCCTCCAGCCCCTCCCCACGCGCCGCGTTTTTGGCCCCCGGTGCTTGGCCTCCGGCGCATGTCCCGGGCCTCATCGCCCTCCTCAAGGTAAAGTCTCGAGTTGTTTATCACGTGCTGGTCACGTGAGGAGAGCCTCGGGAATCAGCGACCACCTGTCAAGCATTCAAGACGTTTGACCGGGTGAAGGACGTTCCTACCCCTCAATCCGACGGTGGCTTCCGGGGTAGTTTAGGCTTTTTGCTTCTTTTTGGGGCTATAAATAACCCTTGTACCCCTCAGTTGTAAGCAGGTGATTTATTTGTTGGAATAGCTAAAAACTAACAGGTGTGCTCCGGAAGCCTCTCGCTCGGAGAGAGGCTCCCCAGCCGACTCCGGTCGGGAGCGCACCGACAGGACTAGGGCCCCCACCGGGACCCGAACCTGTATAAATCCGTGTGTCATTTCTTGTGCTCTTCCGGCGGGGGAGGACCGGTCATCCGGTCAACCCGTGCCGCGTAATCTTCGCTAGGATCGTTCTTAAAACCTGCCGAGGTATTCGCAATACCACGACAGATTCACTAAAAACTAAGCAAACAGTAAAGTGACTACCCAAGCTAAATTAGACATTGTCTTCAATGTTTGGAGAGAGATGCAAATTATCATTTGAGGTCGTGGTGTCTAATGGTGGATGTTGTTGAAGATGATGTGGTGAAAGAGGGTGTTGTGGTCCATGTAGCTCTGGTGGTTCGGTCCATGGCGTGTCGCAAGTTAAAACCTGAAAAGAAAAATAAAAGAAACAATAAATAAAAGAAAAATAAAAATAAAAGCTTGCGTACCTTGAAGATCACTCGTTGGAGGGTGGTGGAGGTGGTTGTTGGAAACGTGTTGGAGGATAGTATGAGTTGGTAGGTGGTGGATAGGGTTGTTGAGGATAGCCAGGGTGTGAAGATGTGCCCTGTGGTAGGTACATGTGCCTGGATGTGTAACACCTTCAGTTTAGGGGTAAAAATTTCTTTCTTAACAAGTCATGCATGCATATGTCTCTTCTAGATCAGCCAAATCAGCCCCAACTTTATTTTGTTCTAAGCCCCAAATCTTAAAATCTATCCTATAGACCCAAATCAAGATCTGACTTTTCAGATTTGATCTATTATCTATCTTGAGTATAAAAGCCTTCAGAACCCAGATTCAATTCTAACCCTAACTTCCAGAATTATCAACTCTTTCCGTTTTCGAAAATAGAAATATTTTATATTACCCAATTACCCTAAGTTTCAGAAATTCAGATTTAAACAAAATCTTGACCAAGTTCAGACCTGATTATTGTTGGATTCTGATCAAGGGTATGCCAATACCTTAATCCAAAAAGTTGGCAGTCAGATTTCATCATCTAAACCTTTTTCGCAAATCAGTCCAAGAGTATCGCAGATCAGTCCTTTTCCAGATTTTCCAGAAGCCTGAAAAGGCAAAATATTACAAATCATCTCCAAATCCAAATCTGATTAAGGGAACACCTCCCAAATGCTTTTCAACACAAAATCTTCTTATATGAGTATCTCAAAATCAAACCCTAAATCCCAGAATTTGAGATCAACAAAATTCAGACCTATTTTACCCTAATCTGCTCTATTTTCATTTTATCTGAAAAATCATTTAAATATCTCAAATTTTATCCGCTATCTGTGCCAAATTATCTGTTGAATTAAGTTTGCCAAATCAGCAGAATCAAATTCAACCCTAATCTTCTAAAACTCCAGAATTACAGATCAGTCCAAAGCTAAGAATTAGATATTGCAATCAGGCCCCTAATTCGACCAGGGTAGCAGCTAGTTTTCGACCAGAACCAGCCGTGATTCTTGCGCCGTGTTTGCTCGCCGCCGGCCAAGCCTTGCCTGCGTTTGTGACCGTGCATGCTTGTGCGCACACGTCCACACCTCAGCCATCGCCGTGGCAACGTCATTGCAACGTCGACGACCAAAACCTGCTCCCGTGCGCGACCAGCAGCAGCAACAGCAACCGTTGTCAGCAACTCCGTGCCACGTTGCCTTGCTTTGCCAGCCATTGTCGCCACTGCTTTGTACCGCCTTACATCGTTGAGTCCCGATGAAGCAACGACTTGATCAATAGTTACACCGCCTGTGCGCCATCGCATCACCATTCATCGTTGTTGCACCTGCGCCCGGGCAGTCTAGTCACCAGCACCAATTACTTTGCTGTTCCCTCCTTGCCAACTCAGTCCCTGGTCTATTTAAGCAGCCAACACTCTGTATCATCTTCACTTCACCAGAACTTAGCTAAATTCCAAATCTCCTCCACTGTCGTCTTCTTCTCCGGCGAGTCCAGCTCGGGGGCTCACAGTGCCAGCTCCAATCACTGAACCTCTTGCCAAATTGAAGCCAGCAGTGAGTATCTCTCATCCTCCTGATCGTTCTGTTGCATCCAATTGCTCTCCGGTGGACCCTAATGCCGGTGATCGCCGGAAATGCCAAATGCCCTGTTCCGGCAATGCAGCCCGATTGACCCCAAATTAGCTTTCGATTCTGTGGAACAAAATGATCAGTGAGCTATTTTAAGCAAGCTTGTGCATCCAGATTTCAGAATTGAACCCCAACTGAAGTTTTCCCCAAATTTGAACTTCACCAGTCGCCGGCGATCGTCGCCAGGCTTTTCCGATGATACTCCGGCCAAATTAACCGTGCCAACAGCTTTATTATACTTCTTAGATACTCCCTGAGCAAGGAATCAAGTTCAAACCTCGTGTATCGAAAACCCCTAATTGCAGTGCCATCTTCTCTGGCGCCGACCACCGAAAATCTATTCCCGGCCAATCCAGCCTCAGCCACCTTGTCCACCAGATGTGCCTTGAACTCCTGAGTATTTTTGTCTTCTAGCCCGATCTCTGAAACTGTCCAGATTGCAAGATATAGCTATGCCAAGATTTTGTGCAGTGGCTTCACTGTGCCGTGTCGCCACCACACTTCACTGATTTTCATCACCATCCAGCCATCTTCAACCTTGGAACCTATTGAATCATTTGTTACTGTTATCAAGGCCTACCTCGCAGACAAAGTGGTGCATCAATTGGAGCCCTAGATCAAAAGTTATGGCAAGCCATAGTTTCTGGCCATGTCAGTCCAATGTCAATCTATGCCAGTCAGTGGCATTAGCCCTTTTCACTTCCTTCCAGATGTGCATTTTGAGCATAACTTTGTCCCTTAGATTCCTGAGGTTGTGATCTACAATTTCTTCTTCTATCACAACTTGATTTGAGCCCTTGAACTACATTTTATGCTTAACCCTAGATTTTGACATTGTCAGCCCTATGCCAGAGCATGTCAGCCAGTGGCATTAGCTCTTTTCACCTCTTTCCAGTTGTGCAAATTGAAAATAACCTTGTCCCTTAGACTTGTGGAGTTATGCTCTACATTTTATTCTACGGCCGCAAGTTGAGATAATCCTTCTATCATCCATCGACCCTATGTCGATGCCTTGAACCGAAATGTCGACCTAAAGACGTTTGCTATTTTTGAGAAAACCAGTCACAACCTAGATATCATTCTGCTATTTTGAGACATTTGGAACCTTGTAAACCTTTGACAACTAATCTTAACCCTGGTTTCCATAACTTAATCCTAATCAGTTTCTAAACCTAATCATCTCAGAATCATCCAATCATTTCAGAATCATCGAGACATTCATCTTTGCATTATTGCATATAGTATAATAATGTATTGAAAAGATTGTGATTATTGGTTGTTTATTTGATTGGAGAGCAGATCAAGAGCCTGAGTTCGAGGACTTCACTGCTGATCCAACATCAACTACTATATTTTACGACGCGGAAGGCAAGTCATATTCTTGGTCATCTTGAACCTATATTTTAAGAGTTGCTATAACATAACCTTGAATATAGATAATATTGCATGTGAAAGATTGAGAATGGTTGAATTATGAATTGCCAGTACTAGACTGTGAAATGTGAAATGAACAAGTTTTGAGCCATGAACTATTATATATGTATCTATATATTTATATTCATGAAATAAAACCCCTAGCCGTGACCAGTATTTTGGTACGGAATGGTGGTAGCACTGGAGGTGCTAAACTGCGAAGGATAGTAGGCACTGAAGGTGCAAGGTTTGTGGTATGATATGGTCACTGGCATATAAGGACTAGAATCTTGTGTTGTGCGTCTAGTGGCATAAACAAACGTGCTAACCGCAAGCCTGGTAAGGGACAGGCCTGAACAAGTACTTATGTGGATCGCACATGAAACCCCTGCATGAGATGGAAAACAATACACTAAACTCACAGGGTTCAGCTCCTCCACGTATTATAATCATGCACGTTGACTCAGTAATGAGAAGAGGCTTGGGGGTGGGGGTATATCCCGCCACAACTGCGGTTTGTGTGAAGAAAACTGCAGGGTCAGGGGTGAATTGTAAGTGAAACATAACAAAAGTTCTTGTTATATCCACCTTGCCACTCACACATGGTTGTGAGGAAGGGTCTAATCATATTGATAGGATGGACTTGAAAGTAGAATATCTTGCGAGTAAATTGGTACCTCTCTGCAGAGTTAAAAATGTATTCGAATACTTCGTGCTCCCGAGTTTTAGGAGTATGCCGCGGTGGATTAAATCCACGGGGTGTCACACAAGTATGTTTTCTAAATAATATTGTTAAATCAAGATTACCCAAATGACATGTGTTGTCATGATAAGGAGTACTGCCGTGGGCTGTCGTGTGTCGACGTGTCGCGGTAGTACTATAATCTAGTGAACATGATTAGCAATGCTATGTTATGAAAAGTGCTGCCATGAGATGAGATAAGATGAGATGTGATATGAAAGACAAAGGTTATTTTACAAACATCCATAATTCTTGACTAGTCTAGGTTCATATCATCACTACTATATGTATCTACTCTTACCTATGACTTGCTGAGTATGTAAGTGCTCACTCTTGCAACCTACAAATCAGTAGATGGAGCGTTCAATAATCAAGATGAAGGCGTGGAGAATTTCTTGGATCCAGAAGGAGGAGTGTCAGTTCCGCCAGAGCCCTGATGTGTGTTGTTCCGCCGTCCACTTCTCATTGTGCGAGGGACACCTATGTTCTACTGTGTAGATGTTATTTTGCTAAACCATGTATGCCGCGAAGGCATTGTAATCTCTTTATGTAATATTAAGGCCAGCAGGCCACACTGCTTAAATATTTTGTAAGTTACTCTGTTGCAATGTAATATACTCCTGTGCTTGACTTATCCTAAGAAGTCAAGGGTATGTATGTATGGGACTAGCTGCAGCGAGCTAGTTCTCTATAGGAGTAGTTGTAGTCCCAGTTTCGGGGCGCGACAAGGATGTGTGCCGTCTACGAGGATGTCACATGCATGTACATGATAATCATAGAGGCGATCCACGCGGCCGGTGAGGTGGTCCATTCTAGAATCTGTCGTAGCCCTGTAATATGAAAATTCCGACCTAAATTCAGAGAAACTAATGCACAAGGACTCTATGGAAGCATGTAGAGCGGCAAAATCATATGCCACCGGTTGGTCAGATTCGGTGACTTCTGAGGATCTAGGACAAATTGAGCTAGATGGGAGCAATTTCCAATTTCACTCATTAGATATGCTTGTTCGAGGAATATCGGGCAAAAGGATGGAGGGAAGTCCATTAATAAACCAACGGAATGAATCCGCTTCCCTCCTGCAAAATCCCATTGTGAGCAATGAAGGTAGGTCAGGGATGGCTACAGGCAAAAATTCCTGATGCTCACTAGCATTAAACCCTACAGAGAATGCTATGTGAGTGATTAAGCCACCTAAGACTATGGGTGTGACTTTGCGTAAATCCTTGCCGATAAGTTCATGGCGATGGCAAAAATAGGCACCTAATGAGAGTTGAATTTTACCTAGAATAGCCCAAAGAAATTCGACCTCGGTTTCTAAAACTTTTTCTTGATTACTATTGTGACACCCTGGTTTTGGGGTGGAAATTTCATTTTTCGTGAAAATCATGCATCCATATGTCTCTTTGGAAGTAGCAAGATCAATTCAAATCTATTCTATCCTAAAGCCCAAAAATCTTAAAATCAATAATGCCTTAGGCCCAAATCAAGATCAGACTATCCAGATATGGCCTACTAATCATCTTGAGTAGAAAAGCCTTCAGGAGCCAGATCAAATTCGACCTCTAACATCTAGAATCATCAACCTCTTTCTGTTTTTGAAAATGGAATTATTTAATATCCTAATTACCCTAATTACTCTGAAATTCAGAAAGCCGATTTGATCAAATCTTAACCTAATCCAGACCAAATTATTTTAGGATTATGATGCCAATACCTTAATCCAAAAAGTTGGCACCAGAATTCCATCACCAATGGTCATTTTCGCAAATCAATCCTTAAGTATTGTAGTTTGATTTTTTTAGATTTTCCAAAAGCCTGGAAAGGCTAAAAGCCACAAATCAACTCCAAATCTTGATCTAATTCAGGGGATATCTCCCATACACAATTCAATACAAAATCTCCTTCTGTGAGGATCACAAAATCTCATCCTAGATCTAAGATTTTCAACCTCGACAAAACCGAGACTCTAAATACCCTAAATACCCTATTTTTGCTCTAGCTCAAAATCTGATCAAGAGTTCCAGATTTTGTCGAATGCCTTTGCTAAACTATCTATCGAGTTATTTGAGCCGCATCAGTGAAATCAAATTCAGCTTAAACCAATTATTTCACTGGATTTACCAATCAGTCCAGAAATATTTTCAAAAATTGCGTTTCGGTCCAAAATCTTAAATTCAGCAGCGGGCACGATTTGAACTGAGCGCTGCCGCGATTTCTTGCCGTCGGTGAGGTCCAACTCGACACCAGTGCGTGTGACCGTTGTACCTGCATGCCGTACACGTGTCACGCCAGAGCCAGCCACCGTGGCAGCGACCACGACCAGCAGCTTCGACCAACGCTGTCTCGTCTCGCGCGCGCGTGCATGCAGCCGTGTCAAAGCTTTCGCACCACGCTATTGACATGCCGAGGCCAACCATCACCTCCGCCTCTGCACCGGCCAAGACCAAGTTACCAGGAGCTGACCATTCTGAAAAAGTTGAGGAGTCGCTGCACGTCGTTGTGTCGTCGCATCGTCACCATTGTCACTGCCCCGTCCAGTCACTTCAACAGCACAAGTTCCACCGTTTGCCAGCCTCTCCATCTCCGTTCCATGCCTACAAATAGCTGCCCACGACCTGTTCACATTTCTCTCTAGAGCTTCCTTAGCCATTGAATCCATCTTCTTCTCGTTTCTTCTTCTTCTCTGGCGAGCCGCCGAGGAGGGAAACGAAGCTAGAACTCGCCACTGCTCCAAGATCCAAATTAACTGCACCGGTATGCTCCTCATACTCTTCTCTCTGCATTGTAGTAGCCAATTGATCTCTAGTGGACCTCAATGCCGGTGATCGCCGTGAATTGGATTTGCCCTATTCCTCTCATCGGACCCATCTCCAGCCCAAATTAGCCTCCCCTCCTATAGAAGAAATTGATCACCCGAGCCTCTTTAGCAAGCTTGTGTAACCAGAATTCAAATTGGAGCTCTAATTCTGAGTTTCCATTTCTTCGCGCGCCGTCGAGGACAGTTCACGGTGCCGGCTCGCTCCACCATATCTTCGACTAAATTGACTACACCTACTCATTCTCTGTGTCTCGTAGATGGTGTAGCCGAGCCCAATTATTCAGCATTGCTTTGAATCAACGGCGCCCCTTCGACCGTCGTCTTCGAGTCCGGCCGCATCGCCGGCGAGCCCCAAACCAAGTTTGCCGTTCGATTCCTCGCTCCAGCACTATCAATGTAGTCCTAGGAGCAAAAGCCCTCGATTATTTCAAGTTTCATCAGCTCCAGTTCGCTGTCACCGTAGCCGTCTCGGGTTTTCAAAACCAACGACTTCGACCACGCCATTTGCCGTCGTTCAGCCGCCATTTTCCAATTCACTTCACCAGCAGTTTTATCTTGACCACGCTTACACATTTGTCAAATTTGGCGAAGCAATGCATGTGTGGATCATCTAGACGCGCAAGCCTTAGAGCTCGACAGTGCACTGCGTTCTGTTTGCAATTTCGTTCATTTCCTGGACTTTTTTGGTTTTCAATTAGTTACCTTGTTTCATTGTGGACCTAATGGCTTAAACCAAATTTGTTGCACCAACTGAAAACCTTCTAAACCATGTCTATGCCATCCACTGACATTGTTAGGCCGCAAACCGAATGCCAACTACTAACATTAACTGTGTTTGAGTAAACCAGCTGCAAACTGAATGTCAATACTTATGCCTTGAAACCCTAAGAGCCGCTAACATCCAATCTTACCTCAAATCCTACAGATTCCATCATTTTGACCCAGCTTTGACATATAGATACATTTGATCCCTGTATTGCCAATCCATTTCCTTCTCTATAGCATGCATGCATGTAGATCATAAAGCACTTAATATAGCTAGTAATCAGTGTGTGTTTGATTTATTGCTGAGTAGATCCAGAGATAGAGTTCGAGAACTTCACTGCCGACCCGACACTGACTATACATACTTACGACGTGGAAGGCAAGTCATATTCTTGAACATCTTGAACCTATATTTTATGAATTGTTAAGATATTGGCTTGACTATAAGTAGTATTGCATGTGATGAAGTGAGAAAACTATGATGTGGTAGTACTAGGCTGTATGCCGATGAAATGTGATGAGATTCTTTATAAAATGATTAAATTGTGAGCCATAACTAATATATATGTATATTCATGAAATAAAACCTTAGACGTGACTAGAGTTTGGTATGGAATGGTGGTGGCACTAACAAGTGCAAGGTTGTGGAATGAACTGGTCACTGGCAAATAAGGACTAGAACCTTGTGTTGTACTTCTATGCGGCATGAAAAACATACTAACCACTTGCCCTGTGTGGGATGGGTGCAACATAGTAGTTTTCTTGGTATTAGCTTTTCCTTGCAATGGTTGTCGGTCTGGTTTCTCGAGGGAAACTGGTGGGCCACAGAGGGCCGTGAGTTGTGAGAGTGAGTAAGTAAATCAGGATGTCAGAAGGAAGGCGCCCTAGGCCTGGATTCTGAGTCGTGCGCGGCTGGATCCACTGGCTATGTGTCTCGCGGGACCATAGACCAATACTAGGTAGATATGGGTGTGGGGTGCGCTCCACAATGGTAATATAGACTGAATTGTCTATTTACCAGGCACGGAATTGTTAATACTAGGATTTCAAACTGTTGTGTGATCTCAGCCTTGTCACATGCATAAAAGTTGCATGGAGAGGTACCGACTTGAAAGCTGAGTGATCAAGTGGGTTAAAGTGGTACACTTTTGCAAAGTTAAAAACGTATTCAAATACTCTGAGCTCCCGGGTCTATAGGTGTCTACGCACAGTGGATTCTATCCATGTCGTAGTGACACAAGTATGTTTTCCAAATAAAATTTGTTAGACTTAGCTCATCTGTGCTTGACATGTGTTGTCATGAAATGAGGTGTTGACATGGGAAAACATGTGTTGTCGTGCTATGGTAGTACTTCTAAGAGTTTATAAAAGATATTAATGATATGTTATAATGAGTACTGCCATAAGTTGTGAAGAGAAAAAGTATTTTGCAACCTTCCCTCTTTCCCTACTAGAATAGGTTCATATCATCACTATTATATGTATATACTCCTGTATACTATGTCTTCCTGAGTACGTAAGTACTCACCCTTGCAATCCACTATCCAATAGATGGAGTGTTCCATGATCAAGACAAATGCTTGGAGAAATTTTTTGATACTGAAGGAGAGTCAGTTCCGCCAGAGCCCTGAAGAGTGTTGCTCTGGTTTCAACTTCTTGCTGTGGGGGGTTCACTTACGTTCTGACGGGTAGTAGATGTTTTGATGCAACCAGACTTATTTATGCCTTGATGGCCTTATAATTTATTATGTTGTATTAAGGCCAGCAGGCCATACTACTCAAAGTAATGTAAGTTAAACTGTTGTAATATACTCCTGTGATTGACTTATCCTAGGGAGTCAAATGGTATGGGACCAGCTGCAATGAGCTGGGCCCCCACATGAGTAATCATGGCCCAAAATTATCCTGATCATGAGACGCGGAAAATAGCGATAGGCGGGATTGCAAATTGTGGCTACTTTTGATTTATCGGGTCGAAAAAGGTGTTGCCCTTCCCCAGTTATAGCATTCTAATTTTTTCCGGGGGTGCAAATTAGAGAATCATGAAAAGTGCCCTCGGGTTTTAACCCTAAAAGATTTGGAAATTTATTTATTGTAAAATCATAATCCTCATTAACAAACCTAAATCTCACGCCCTTTGTTTGGCCGGGAGGAACACGTAGGGTATTTTGTTCAAAGGAGACTAGAATCTCCCAAACAACTTCGCGAAAGGTCGGAACCAATACCCCTACAAGCGTATCCCAAGCCACATTATGAATGAGATGGAGCACATTATCCTCTATTCCTAAAGACCTAATGGAATGAACATCTAAAAATTTGGTTGGCCATAAGGGTCTCCTTTTCAAATGCATAAATCAAGTAAGATGATCAGGATTAGTGAAATAGATGTGCAGAAAATCATGGTCGGCGAAGGTTTGTGCAGACATACTGATAAGTACTAAATTGGTAGTATTTTTATCCTAAGTTTGCCTTTGAAAATGTGAAAAAACATGCCAAAAACTCCTTTGATGCAACATTTTATGCATATCTTTATATTATTGTTACAAATTTCTTTCACGGCTGTATTTGCCATGTCTCAGGGACCAAACCTACCAAATTTGAGAAGATTTCGACTTCGTTTAGCCAATTTCGACAAGGAATACTAAAACTAGACAAAAAGAACCCTAATTGAATATTCGTCGAACAAAATAACCTAGTCGAACACTCTTAGGTGAGAAGGAACCTCAATCAAACATGACTGGAGGAAAAAGAGCCATGATCGAACACGAAGGCACCTGGTCGAAAAGAGTCCCGATCGAACACGAACACATGGTCGAAAAGAATCCCCATCGATCAAGACTACTACTTGGTTGATTATTTGGCCAAACGGAGCACGATCACGGCCACGACACGTGTTCGGCCAAGAGCATGCCATGTGCTCCTTGTGCTTGGCTCGTTTTTGAGAGATTTTAGTGGTCGGTTTTTGTCGGTTTTGACTCGAATTTGTCTGTTTTCATGCTTTTTGAAGCTAGACTTTGCCACCTGCATGTCAAGGAGTTATTTTTGAGCACGTTAACCCATAGCTTTTGGCTCAATTAGACATGCTTTTCTTATGTTCTCTTAGTCTTTAGAACTTCTTTTTATTAGTTTTCTTACAAGAGCCCCCTTCTTTATTTTTGCTACGTTTGTAAGCCTGCAAGGAAGACAAACTCAATTTTCAAGCAATCAAGTACGTTTTCATTTAATTCTTCTGATTATTTCTGCATTATTATGCCTTTTTGCGAGTAGTTCACCTCTAGGGTTAAGGATGACCTAATCTGGAAGGTGTGATTCTTCCCCAGTCTTGATCTCAAGTTTTGAAGTTATTTCCTGATGTTTTCTCCCTCGAAACCCTAAATTTTCATTTTGGCAACAAACGTAACAGTTGAGCCTTAGCAAGACTTTAAGGAAGTTCTTGAGTCCTTTGTGCTTTGACGCGGGATCCTGGATAGGAGAGAGGCACTCGCCAAACGTAATAATGGAAGCGATCCTTTGACTGTTTGTTAGGGACCCAACCGCTGTAGTGGGCCCCAAGTGTGCACTTACCCCAACTGCCCAGAATGCAATCGTGCACAGAGTAATTAGCAGATAGCCAGCTCAAGACAGCTCATATACAAAAGCATTATATGGCCTTTAGGCCTTAATACACATTGATATACAAAGGCCAGCAAGGCCAACTATTTAGATTTTATGAAATAGTTTTATTCGGTCTTTGGGACCATTCCACAGGCAAAACTCGAGTGTAGCACGTAACCCTTCTAAACTCCGAGTGGTCTTGCTTCACCAATCTCTAGCTTCTCTTCAACTGTATTTTTGTTACTAAGCAAGGGTGAGTACAAAGTACTTAGCAAGTCTCTATATAAGAATTGAGTCAATGCATGATGAGAAATGTCCAATTGAACAGTTCATGTGGCATAGAATAATAAGTTTCACAAATACATTTCCATAACTAATTGAAAAACAAATAATTACTAGAATAATTGTCGAAAGCATTTCTATAACTTAAGAGTTGGATCTGGGCAAAACATCCTCATTTTCCACTTTCAATTTAATTTCTCAACGCTATTGTGCTATTTAGTTGTTACCCATGGCATACCCCTGTCCGGGGGTACTGATTACTTGAATACCTTTTTAAACTCCGCAGAGGGGCACCGCTTTACCCACATGAGTCCACCAATCTTCCCTGTCAGGCCAGTTACACGCACAGTATTGCATGCGACTAGTTTGAGGAGACAAGGTGATGAGGACATAACAACCATGCATACACGCACGACTACTTTTCTAGATGAAGCTGAACTGGAACAATTACTTGGACCCATAACTAGAGCTCGGGCACGACAACTAAACTATCAAAGTGACTCTTTCCATGGGTTTATGTCGAGCCCCCAACTTGGGGACAACGACTACTCCCGTGGGGACCCAGCTCATTGCAGCTGATCCCGTACATGCATACCATTGACTTCCCAGGATAAGTCAAGCACAGGAGTATATTTACATTACAGCAGAGTAACTTACAAAATATTTAAGCATTGTGGACTGCTGGCCTTAATACAACATAAAGAGATTACAATGCCTTCACGGCATACATGGTCTAGCTAAAGCAAAATAAAACATCTACACGGCGGAAGATAGGTGAACCCCCACAGCAAGAAGTTGACAGCAGAACAACACACATCAGGGCTCTGGCAGAACTGGCTCTACTCCTTCTGGCTCCAAGAAGTTCTCCATGCCTTCATCTTGATCATGAAACGCTCCATCTATTGGATTGTAGGTTGCAAGGGTGAGTACTTACTTACTCAGCAAGTCATAGGTAAGAGTATATACATATAGTAGTGATGATATGACCCTATGCTAGTAAAGAAGTGTGCATGGTTGTAAAATAGACTTTTCCTTTATATCTCATCTCATGGCAGTATTTTTCATAACATAGCATCGCTATTCATGTTCACTATTTATAGTACAACTACGACACGTCGATACATGACAGCCACGGCAGCACCCCTTATCATGACAACACATGTCATTTGGGTAGTCCTGACTTATCAAATTTTATTTAGAAAATATACTTGTGCCACACCTCGTGGATTTAATCCACCGCGGCAGGCTCCAATAAACCTGGGAGCTCAGAGTATTCGAATACATTTTTAACTCTGCAAAGAGATACCAATTTACCCACAAGATATTCCACTTTCATGCCCATCCTATCAAGATGATTAGACCCTTCCTCACTGCATAATGTAAGTGGCAAGGTGGAGATAACAAGAACTTTTGTTATGTTTTACTCACAATTCACCCCTGACCCTGTGGTTTTCACGCAAACCACAATTGTGGCGGGCTAAATCCCCACCCTGAATGCCACTTCCCATTACTGGGTTAGCGTGCAATCACATCCAGTGATATGTGTAGGAGCCGCACTCCGTGCCAATCGTCCATCACTTCCCATCTCATGCAGGGGTTTCGTGTGCAATCTGCCTACTTACTTGTTCAGGCCTGTCCCATACCAGGCTTGCGGTCAATTCGTTTTTCATGCCACTAGATGCACAACAGAAGATTTTAGTCCTTATATGCCAGGGACCAGACCATCCACAGCCATGCATATTCAGTGCCACCACCATTCCATACCAAATTCTGGTCAAGGCTAGGGTTTTATTGTAACATCCCAGTTTTTGCTATCCTTTCTGCTTGCTAGTCAGCATATCTTCATTGAAATCCCAGATGTCTCAACCCTATTTTGATCCCTTATCTCAAAATCATGATCTCAAGTGTGCCACTACATTAACTTAAAAAGCTGGCAGCTAAACTTCACCTTTCAGATCATTTTCACTTTTCAGTCCAAAAGTATTTCAGTTTAGTCCTTTTCTGAATTGACAAAAGCCCAAAAAGGCTAAAAGCCTCAGACCACCTCCAAATTCCGATCTGATCCAATGATTGTCTTCCCTTCACTTTTCTGAAGATTTTTCCCTTCTGGAAGAACTCAAAAATCTCAACCAAAACCCTAGTTTCAGCTCCGCCAAAAATTGCAAACCCTAATTACCCTCTTTACCCTGTTTTCGATTTTTGTCAAAACCATCAGATCTTATCGGATTTTGCCATTTTTCCTGCTAGATGAGTTCAAGTGTTTTGGTAGCACTCATCTGCAAAGTCATATTTCAAATCAGCCCTCCAGATCCCCAAATTTACAAAAAGGTCCTAAATCCCGAAGAGAATCCTCGCACATCAGTCCAAACTTCACGTATTAGTCCCTGGCCCCTTATTCGACCTCGACCAGGGCTGAGCCCGTGCACGACCACAACCAGAGGTCACCTCGACCACAACCGCTGCTGTTCGCCGTGAACCACCACCGCAAGCTTCACCGCCGGCTAGTTTTGCCTTCACCAACAGTCGTGTCCCATGTGTCCGCACGTGGCTTCGTGTCGCACCAAAGAGCTCCACCGTGGCGACGACCAGAGACCGCCAGCAACGCCGTTCGCGCACGCGTGCCTACTGCTGTCTAAACTTTTGCGCCACTTTGTCGCCATGCCGAGGCTTGCCATCCCGTCGTTCTACCAAACCAGATATCACGCGATTTTTCTCCTCTGGCAGAGCTACTGCCGTGTCCCAACGCCGCCTCGATCCTGCTCCGGCGCCAGTCGAGCATCTCCCGCTCGATTCACTGCAACTTCCGAGGACCCAGCCCCTGGCTATATAAAGCCCCCCTCGCTCAGAGCTTCCCACTTCACACCATAGCTCACCAGCAAACTTCGTAGCTTAGCTCTCTCGTTTGCCATTGTCTTCCCTGACGAGCTACCGGAGGAGCTCTCACCGCCAGCCTAAGCCTCTGCTTCCCCCTTCAATCCGAGTTCACCGGTGAGTTCCCCTCACCTTCTTGGCGTTTAATTGAACTCCGGCGAAACCTAGTGCTGGCGACCGCCAGATTTATCTTTTGCCCTGTTCCCCTAATGCGAGCGATTCAAGCCAAATTGATCCTTGTGCTAGTAGGACAAACCAATCAATGAACCAAGTGGAGGAAGCCGTAGGATTGAAACCTTCAATTTTGCCCCGAGCGACGAATCCCCAATTTTGGATTTCGGCAGTTCACCGGAGATCGCCGCTGAGCTTCTCCAGTGATCCCCTAGCCAAATTGAAACCCCCAGTAGCTTCCTACTGTCCCCTAGATGCTTCACAAGCATGGAATTGAGCTCAAATGCCTTAAAACGAAAACGCCCAATTCCCATGCCTTCGTCTTCGGCTCAGTTCACCGGAGTTCGCTTCCCGGCCGATCTAGCCAATGCCACCTTGTCATTTAGCTAGGCCTCAACCTCTTGAGTATTTCTTCCCACTAGCCCGATTCTTGAATCTGCCTAGATCAAAAGTTATTCCCTTGCCAAATTCTTGTCCAGAACCATGTCTGTGCCGTGTCACCACTGTAGTTCATTGCCGCCGTTCATCACCGTCCAGCCATCTTTTGCCCTGAAACCACAGCCAATATGTTCCTGGCATCCACGCCTACCTCCTAGACATAGTTGGCGAAGAGTTTGAAGCCCAAAACCGAATTTAACCCTCTGCCCTAGTTTTTGACAGTGTCAGTGCAGTGTCAATGCATGTCAACCAATGACATTGACCTTGTTTAACCTTTTCTTTTTGAGCAATTGAAATGCCACTTTTTCCACTAAGCTCCTGGAGCCATGTTCTACAATATTCTCTACTGTCACATCTCCAGAAAACATACCTAGAGCCAACTTAGGGCTATGTCTAACCGTAGACCGAATGTCAGCCTTTCGCAATTCAAGCCCTTTTGAGCCCATCTCTTCAATTAACACCCAAGTGACCTTGTCCAAACCTTTTCCCCTGCATGCATGATATATTTACTTATTATTTTCTAGTACAACTATTTCTGTGTGCTTATATAGTGTGCATGTATTATTTGTATCCGTCGTGGAACCAGAAGTTGAAGGAGCGGAAGAGATCTTCGAAGAACCGTCTGAACAACTAGACCCATCACTGCAAGGCAAGTCTCAAACCCTTGATCATGTCTAGCCTAATATTTTGAAATGAAGTATGTTAGCTTTTTTCAAGTATATGCATGCCTTATATTCAAATGAGAGCTATGTTCAAATAAAGTGATTAGATATGACCTAAATAATTGTAAAGCCCCTTTTGTGATTGATTATCCATGCACCCTTGTCACCCTAGAATATCATGTTTAGGCTATGCTATGCTTAAGATTATATGTTAAACGTTAAATGGTCAAATGTGAGAAAAGCATATTCAAAACCCCTTTTTGTGAAACAAAATGTGATTGGAATCGATAGTGAGGATGGTTTGATTGGATGGTGCTGTGTGCGCACTGGGAATGTGAAAGACTCCTCACTAAAGATTCATAAGGACTAGAACCTTGTGTTGTACTTCCATGCGGCATGAAAAACGTACCAACCACTTGCCCGGTACGGGACGGGCGCAACATAGTAGCTTTCTCAGTATTAGTTTTTCCCTGCAATGGTTGTCGGTCTGGTTTCTTGCGAGAAACTGGTGGGCCACTGAGGGCCATGAGTGATGTGAGTTCAAAAAAATTATGAGAGGAAAAGGTGGAAAGAAGGAAGACGCCCTACGCCTGATTAAGTCGTGCGCGGCCGTAATCAAAAGAGGCTATGTGTCTTGCGAGAACATAGACCAAGGCTAAGAAGTAAGGCAGTGGGGAGGACCCACAACGGTAATGAGGACTGGAATGTCTATTTACCGGGCAGGGAATTGTTAATGCTGGGATTGTAAACTGTTGTGTGATCTCGGCCTTGTCACATGCGTAAAAGTCGCATGGAGAGGTGCCAACTTGAAAGCTGAGTGATCGGTGGATTAAGGTGGTACACCTTTGCAAAGTTATAAAAAGTATCAAATACTCTGAGCCCCCAGGTCATGGAGTCTGCGCGTGGTGGATTCTATCCACGTCAATGCAGCACAAGTAGCTTTTCGAAGATTTTTCACAAAATCTGAGTAAAGTGGTGACTCACGGGAGACCGCCACACACAACATCTCCTGAAAATTTAGCTTAGGGTTTTAAAAGCCTCGCTTTTGAAAACAAAGAACTTTTCTTCAAAACTAAGTGTGAAAATCTAATCTATAAGCCAAAGAGCCATTCTTTGAGAACTTTCGCCCTCATCTATATATATCTACATTCTTATTTGGGACTTGTTGAGCACCATGTGGACAATGTGCTCACCCTTACTTTTACAAACAAAATTTTGAAGAAGGATTCATTGACCCTGAGTCCTACGGTCTTGAACCCAACATGGAACAAGAAGAAGAAACTGCTTCAAAAGATCCAGCCTATTAGAGGGTCACTTACCAAGTGGAGTCTGATGTGGAGAAGGCCCATGCAACACCGCTGCAGTTGAAGATGAAGGCAGATGAAGTCCTTTTGTTTACTATCGTTGTTTTATTTTGTGCCGACCTTTGTGTCGAAGAAACTCCTTAATTTTGTATCAACATTAAAGTGCGTCATTTTGGCGCTATGTTATTGTAATGCTGGTCCCTGTGATCAGCACTTGTTTTAATTACTCGCATTTTTTATATAATGCATCTTGTTGTTGTGAGCTGCAATGTGCCATTTCTGAGTGCAACCCACCTGGGCGGTTGCCACCGGATTCCTCAAATGAGAGTCCCACATTTATTTCATGAATATACATAAATACACATTTAATAGTTCATGGCTCATTACTTGATCATTTCACATTTCACAGGCATCCAGCCTATTACTGCCATTTCATATCATAACTCAATCATTCTTTCACATGCAAATACTACTTATGTTCAAGGCTATATTTTAGCAAGTTATAAAATATAGGTTCAATATGCTCAAGAATATGACTTGCCTTCCGAGTCGTAAAAATCAGCAGTTGGTGTCAGCTCAACAGTGAAGTCCTCGAACCTAGCTTTTGGATCTGCTCGGCGACAAACAAACACACAAAGATTACTAACTATATTTGTCGTGGTATTACGGATACCCCGGCAGGTTTTGTGGAAGATCCTAGCGAAGAAAATATGACGCGGGCTGACCGGGTGACCGGTCCTCCCCTGTCGGACAAACACAACAAGTGACACAGAGGTTATACAGGTTCGGGCCTCAGTGGGGGCCCTAGTCCTGTCGACGTTCTCCCAACCGGAGTTGGCCAGGGGAGCTCTCTCGGGGGAGAGATGGCTCCGTAGCACACCTGTGAGATTGTCTATTCCAAGTAATAATGAACAATTGTCTTTACATGAGGTGTACAAGGGCTTATATAGCCCCAGAAGAAGCAAAAAGACTAAGCTACCCCGCCTGCCACTGTTGGATCGAGGGGTAGCAACGTCCTTCTTCCGGCTAGGGCCCTCGGATGCTTGACAGGTGTCCGCTGATTCCCGAGGTGCTTCTCGCGTGACCTTCACGTGACCCGGGACCGGAGACCCCTGTCTTTGGAAGGACGGCAACGCCTGGGACAAGCCACGGGGGCCTTGTCCCCGAGCAAAAGGCGGCGCCCGGGACGAGCCACCGGGTGGCCTTGTCCCCTGGCAAAAGGCGGCACCCGGGAGTAGCCACCGGGCGCCGCCTTTTGCCCGGGGACAAGGCCCCCCGGTGGCTTGAACCGGGGGGCCTTGTCCCCGGGCAAATGGCGCCGCTCGGGACGAGCCACCGGGGGGCCCTTGTCCCCGGGCAAAAGGCGGCGCCCGGGACAAGATACCGGGGGGCTTTGTCCCCGGGCAAATGGAACAACCTCTTACCTGGACTTAGTCTCGTGGAGATTTCCCCCAACAGCAGCCCCCCATGCCCTCTGGGGACGATGCTCGAGTCCCCGGAGGGGATGGTCCATGTTACCGGGAAAATCTCAGGGACAAGCCACCGGAGCCATGACGCTTCGATTCCCGCACCGCACGTTTATTGCCGCGCCGTCGTTCATTAAGGTCTTGTCTCGATGGGAGCACGCCGTTCGGCGAGCATGGCCGCTCGCGGTTCGAACCGGCGACATCTCATTTCTCGCGCCCGTCCCATCGTTTCCCACGGGCTTTTTGAATTGAACGGCGCGGATGCACCACGAAGGGCCATGTGGCACCCATCGGGGCCGCATTTGGCCCGTATAAATAGGGCCTCGGGGGGCCCAGAGAAGTCATTTCAAACTTCAAACCTTCAAACTCTCTTAGCGCACTTAGCTCTTCCGGTAGTTCTCTCCCGGAAGCCAAGTCCCGGAAGCTTAGCCACCGGAAACTTCACCCACTACAACACGGTAGGCCAGCGCAAGCTGTAAAACTGCTGTGTAAAACTTTTTTTCCCAGTAGTCCTACAGATGAAAATATTATTTTGATTTTTCACCGATGTGTCAGCTAGGAAAAGTTATTATTTTTAGCAGATCTACTGCTAGGAATAAATAATATATAGCAAGCTGTAGATCAGTTTGAGAAAAAAAAAATTTTAGCAGATCTACAGCTGAGAATATTTTTTCCGCTGGGAAATTTTTTTTTTTACCAGCAGTTCGATAGTTGAAAATATAATTTTTATTTTTCACCGATATACCAGCTGGGAAAAATTATTATTTTTAGTAGATCTACCGCTAGGAATAAGTAATTTATATATTTTTGGCATAAAACTGAAAATTTTGAGCAGAATAATAACAGATTTATTATTTTGGGAGGGAAATTTTCATGAAAAAATATTTTCTGCAGATTTGTTGGTTTTGCGCCAAATATAAAATATTCCTCTGCAGATTTTTAGTTACCTTCCCTGCTTCCCTCAATCGGTTCCCCAATCCATCCCACCGAGGATTAAACCTCTCTCCGGCCGCCGAGAAAACCCCAATCAAACCTCCTCCACCGACCTCCCCCAATCCTCTCCATCTCCAGTTCTCCGGCCGCCGAGAAAACTCCCCCAATCAACCCTCCTCCATCGACAAACGTCCCCCAATCCTCTCCATCTCCAGTTCTCCGGCCGCCGAGAAAACTCCCCCAATCAACCCTCCTCCATCGACAAACGTCCCCCAATCCTCTCCATCTCCAGCTCTCTGCCGATAAACCTCCCCAATCCAACCTCCTCCACCGAGAAACCACCCCCAATCCTCTCCATCTCCATCACTCCGCCGAGAAACCTCCCCGATCCAACCTCCTCTACCGAGAAACCACTCCCAATTCGCCGAGAAACCTCCCCAATCTTCGATCTGGTCTCCCGCCGTGCGTGAGGTGTCTCGCAGTGTGGCCCTCGAAACGCTAGCGACAGGGTGTGCGGTGTACGGCAGAGGTGGAGCGACAGCGGTGAAGCAGGTGTGCAACAGAGGGTTGAGGCGCAAGGCACCAATCCGAGGTAAGCAGAAGTATTCCAACACTTCTGGTTGTAGTGTTCTTTTCCTTGCTTTGCAATGTTGCATCCTGATGAACTCTAGATGCATGTTTTATCATTGCTAAAGACTGCCGAAATCTTCAGAAATAGACTGCTTAAATCTTGGAACAGTTGCAACTATCAAGTATATCAAATGATATGATAGGAAATTATCCATTGTACTTAGACTCAGAGCATATTAAAGATCTAGTATTTTGTGCCTTGTGTGGAAGAGTTCAAGTTTATTCTCTTGTGATTGATTCAGACACCAACCAAGAAAATGCTGGCAACACTCAATTAGAAACTCCATTTCAGAACAAACACTTCATTAGAACTAGATCTTGATCAAGATAACTAGAACTGAAATGTTAGAAGGCATAGTTTTTAAGAAACAATTGAAATGTTTGAATGCACAATTTAAATATTTTTTAGAAATTTACAACCACACATTTCACAAGTGGTGAAATACTAATTACAGACTAGCTCAATTTACATGAATAGGGTGTTTCGAAAGACCAGCTCAATTTGGTTTTGCAGAAAGATCATTCTAATTCGGTTGTGTTTTACTAGATATACATCTGATCAACTCAGATAAACCCAGATGCTCATAGGACTTAGCTTGGACCGAACCCACCTTGATAGATTTGATCTTTTTGGTAGGGTAGCCTAACCCGTAGTTTGCACATGTCTATCTCCAACTACCCTATGAGTCTATTCACTCCCTCTTTTTTTATATTGAAGAGTAAATTGTATTTCAATTTCTTAAACTTCTGTGGTATGAAAGTAAGATATCAATTACTACCATGTGACTTGGATTTATATAATTTTTTGTTATATACTAGCTCCATTGTAAAACTATAGCCATTATAGTTTGGAAGGGAGGGTGTAAGTATTGAAGTAGAGATTGCATGAGCTGGATCTTGCATGAAGCTATCTACTAGCCTATACTAGATGCAAATTAGGGATGTATTATCCAATACCAGGTCTACATTTGACCATCCAATATTATTACGAACAACTTGCACGTTTAGAAATTAATCAATACATGAAGTGATTAGTTGTAATTTTGCCAGTTGGATCCATGCATATGGCAGTGAAGTAAACCATGACCTAAATAAATCTGCACATTTAGAAATTAATTGATTCATCCATCGGCTGATTGATCTATAAAATTAGTTGAGTTGACATTTGACGATATTGCATCGCGACCAAGAAGCTCGTAACTAGTACTAAGTTGGTAGTACTATTGATTTGACCTAACGCTAATTACAAGTGCATTAGAAGTAATATATTATGAACAACTTGCACTTGCAATCTTACAAATTAACTGTATGTGAAGTGATCACCGGTTCAAAAACAGTGATCACTTAGCCCTTAAACTTAATGTTACAAAGTAGCGTCGATGTAGCGGCGACCAAGAAGTGTGTATCATGTTACTGCCAAAAAAAAAACAAAAGAAAAATAAATTATGCTCTTAGCCCTTAAACTTGTATGATTGTATTATTTAGGTTTCCAAATTCAAAATTTAACTTACCAAATTAGGTCCCTAACTTTTCTTGTTAATTTAGCCAATAAAATTGTCTACATCATTCAATTTTTTTCATTTCATAGGTATTGAAATTAAATACAAATTTTACGTTTTAATGTCTTTTTATTTTCTTGAACTTGAGAACTTTCACATATGTAAATCGGAGTCTGAATTCAGCTTATAATTCCGGTGCCAAAAAAAAAACCAACCAACTATACCAAAATGACAATTTTCTGTTTCAGATCTCGGATTTTTTTAGATTATATCCACTGAATTTACACCCCTAAATCTATCATTGTGTGGCATCATATGCTTGGTTATGTTAGTGAATACCTTGCAACTAATCTTTACCATGTTGTGAATCAGAGAGATTGGTTTGAATTCACTGACTAGAGTTGGGTTCTCTTTTCTAGACATAGGAATGATGAATGCTGAACTTGTTACTTCCAAATTTAGCCTGTGTTCATAGAAGTCATTGAAAAGGTTCATCAGATCTTGCTTGAAAACTGGTAAAAAATGTTTATATAATTCATAGATGAATACATCTAGATCTAGATTCTTATTGGATGTTGCCTTGTTTTAACTGAATATAGATAATATTTCCTCATACATAAAAGACTTGGTTAATGAAGCTAGACTCTTATATTATATTAATGAAGCTCAGTTGATATGTGATTATGTCTCAAATAACTCATGCATTCTTGCTATCCGCAGATGGTTCCCTGTTCCTAACAATTGTTTAGTATTGATAAAAAGTAGCTTCCTTATCTTTATCCATGTGCGTAGTATCGAACCCCATGTACTCTATCTGGATGTGGCTTTACCCAAACTTGTTTGGAAATATTTTTGAGGGGCATTTGCAGCGAAAGTTACTATAATGTACTGCTGCTGCATATCCTTGATATTATTTTCTTTACTGGGTGGTCATTTTCAATCTAGTAGCAGTTGTAAAACTACCAACAGTTACCATTGAAGTTTCTGAAACATATTATCATATTTTGTTCTTATGCTTTGCGATTGAAATTTCGTCTTTGTGTGGTGATATATTACTCCTGCATTTTGCTGAAGATCTTTTGTGTGTGTGTATTTAAATTTCAGTGACAACACTCCCTCACATTACAGAGAAGTAGTTTATGTTCCAAGAAAATTTCAGCATTTTAGTTTATTTGGGGATGAGAAACATGATTATGGAAATTCATTGCTATGATTACCCACCACGATGCCTCTAATCACACCTCCCCTAACTTATGTTTTTTGTTCTTAAATTGCATTTGTATTTTTTTGCCTTGAAAGTTGTTTCTTCAATCTACTTTCTCTGTTTGCATAATTTCAGATTTCATAGATTGGACTTCCAACTTGGAGATTGTTTCTGTCAGGTTTTATCTTTGGAAAAATTAGTTGCAATCAGGTAATATTATTATTATTTTTGTTGTTATATGATTCTTGTTTATGCTATTTGTATATGAACAAGGAGTTTGTTTGCTATAGATTCTTTGAGAAGTATGTCAAAGAGAGGACCTAACTTGTGGTTATTGTGCAAATATTTTAGTTCATTTGGAGTAATATAGCATTGGTATGAGCTAGTGATTTAGATATGATATTTAGAGATTCAAATTATAACTCCAAATTTTTGTAACTGGCTATGGTATAAAGATTTTAGTTTATTTGGAGTAATATAGTATCAACAAGAGTTAGTCATTTAGATATGATTTTTATAAATTCACGAGTATGGATAATGTGCACACTAATAATGCTATATTTTGAGTAGTTTCCATCACTAATCACCCTTAAAAAGTTCTATATGTCTGGAAGGCTGGACACAGTCAATCATTGGATTCCATAATAGTTGGTGCACATGGTCCTAAAAAACATCCATTTGTATATGCGTATAGACAGTCTTTCATTATTCTTTGTGATATTGACCACATTGACCATATTTCTGATCCCTATTTGCATTTCAGTGGGTTGGTCTGGTATGAGAAGTTTTGGTAAAGAGTATATTACTGCATTTCTAATTCGTGAATTTCTAATGATCGCCGTGTCCTGCATGTGGGATCCTCTACTATTCTATGTTCTTTCCGAAAGTGTGCCAATTCTTATGTTGTGTGGATTTCTAATGATCTATGTTGCATTTGTATTTTTTTGCCTTGAAAGTTGTTTTTTCAATCTACTTTCTGTTTACATAATTTCAGATTTCATAGATTGGACTTCCAACTTGGAGATTGTTCCTGTTAGGTTTTATCTTTGGAAAAATTAGTTGCAATCAGGTAATATTATTATTATTTTTCTGCTATATGATTCTTGTTTGTGCTGTTTGTGCTATATGATTCTTGTTTGTGCTATTTTATCTTTAATAGGATTCCCGCTAAAAGCATACATGTACTGTAATGTGCTTCCCCATGGGTATCTGGTAACCACGTATGTAGGGGTATAATTGGCAATTTGACAGCATAAGCAATAAGGAAGCCAAAATAAAATAGTATTTCCAATGCCGAAGGATATGACTGATTAATTAATCTTTCCAAATCTAATCTTGGTTTGTTGGAACCATATAAGCCCATACCTAAAACTCCGATTAAGAAAAAAATGGAGCCGCCCGCAGTGTACAAAATAAACTTTGTAGCTGAGTATAAATGTCTCTCCCCCCCCCCCCACCCCACATGGATAAAAGTAAGTAAACAGGAATTAATTCTAACTCCCACATGATAAAAAAAAGTAAAAGGTCTCGAGAAGAAAATAATCCTATTTGACCACTATACATTGCTAGCATCAGGAAATAGAATAATCGCGAATTCCGGGTAACTGGCCAAGCCGCTAAAGTAGCTAAAGTAGTGATAAATCCTATCAATAAAATAGATCCTAATGAAAGTCCATCAATTCCCAATCTCCAGTGGAAATCGAAGACATCTATCCATTTTAAATCCTCCCTGAATTGGACTAAGGGATCCTCCAATTGGAAATGATAACAGAATGCATAAGTCATTAGAAGGAATTCTAATAAACAAATAGATATAGTATACCACCTAACTATTTTGTTTCCCCTATGAGGGAAAAATAAAATTAATGAACCTGCAAATATTGGAAAAACTACAAGTATTGTTAACCAAGGAAAATAACTCATGATAAAGTGATAAAGACAAGATACGTTTTGACCAGAAAAGCCCGTGCTGGAAATAATCGAGCACGGGCTTTTTCGGTAAAGAGGAATCAGACGATTCAAGTGGAGTTTTTTGTAATCTATCAATAAGATAGAGCCATGCTGCGGGTTGTTTCAGGCCTTAAATAAACACGGACACTTAAAAAATCTGTTGTGCAGGCAGATTCACATCTCTTACAACCCACAAAATCTTCGGTTCTCGGCGCGGAAGCAATTTGCTTGGCTTTACATCCATCCCAGGGTATCATTTCCAATACATCCGTTGGACAAGCTCGTACACATTGAGTGCATCCTATACATGTATCATAAATTTTTACTGAATGTGACATTGGATTTATAAATTTTCCTTTTCAACATAAAAATTTCGATCTGGTAAAAATAAAATTAGTACTATATAAATGAGTCAATTGTATTGTAGACACCAGACGAAGCAATGATTTATCCAAACTTCAAAAAACAATGCAATATGTTTTTTAATTTGTGAGAAAATATGAAAAGAGCCAAGAGACTTGAATTTTGGACTTCAACAATCATGATTATACGAATTGTACATGTGAATTATAATTAGCCGATAAATTGGCTATTGTGTTTTTGACATAAATTATTGAAATATTCAAATTGCAATATCAATTAATTGAAAAAAAATTCAATCAATATTCAATCAATAAGTAAAAAACAATACTATGTTTGCTATAGCTTCTTTGAGAAGTATGTCAAAGAGAGGAGCTAACTAGTGGTTATTGTGCAAATATTTTAGTTCATTTGGAGTAATATAGCATTGGTATGAGCTAGTGATTTATGTATGATATTTAGAGATTTAAATTGTAACTCCAAATTTTTGTAACTGGCTATTGTATAAAGATTTTAGTTTACTTGGAGTAATATAGTATCAACAAGAGTTAGTGATTTAGATATGATATTTATAAATTCAAATTGTAACACCAAATTTCTGTACTTTCTAGTCTTATATTGATCAAATTCTTGTTAATAGGCTCTTCTATTCCCATGTTGCATAGGTGGATGAATGTTCAGGACTATTTTGACCAAAATAATAAAATGCAAGGACTCAAGTGATCAGTGATCAGCAACAAGTGGATTCCATAATAGTTGGTGCACATGGTCCTAAAGAACAAGGGTTTTGAGTATGGATAATATGCACACTAATAATGCTATATTTTGAGTAGTTTCGATCACTAATCACCCTTAAAAAGTTCTATATGTCTGGAAGGCTGGACACAATCAATCATTGTATTCTAAAAGGCATGCATGCCCTTTAATTTATAGGTGTTACACAATGTATCCACTAAACAGAAAAAATAGTAGTCTTATGTTATATAGTCATAACTATTTAACAGTTTTGGTATTTATCTCTTTAGATAGACATTAGTGAATTTTTTATAATTTTGGTGCATAGATGTGAAATGTATGGAAATACTCCTAGTTATGTGATTGTGTTTGTGCATATATATACTCCTACAGAATCCACAGGTTAGATCCATTGTGGTGTTGGTGCTTCTGCATGAAGCTGAAACCACTTTTACACTAAAGAATTTGATGTGTTTTAACAGCTCTAACTTCAAGTTTACAAATACTCATAAAGTTAGAATTATTTATATGGCTATGTCATTGATTACAACTACAATTACCTTTTATTATAAGATGTAAATTTTATTTAAAACAACAAAATAATAGTCTTTTGTGAAACACTATCAGAACTCTAGTTTTTAGTATATGTTGCAGTAGAGTTATATCATATATGACTTTAGTTTCTCTATGATAGAAGTTGAATCCAAAACTTACCAAACTAAGTCTTGAACATCAATTCTTTAAAACTAGCATTTAATTTTTTTTGAAATATTATTTAACTTGGAGATCAATGATTTAGAGGGACCAATAGTATATTTTTTTGGCATACAATGTTAATCATATAAGTCTTTAGACTCTTAATTGGAGAAGTTAAATATCAAATGAGTTTCTATTTTCATTTTGGTGAGAAAAATTGGACAAGTAGGAAGAAAGTCTCACCAATTGTGTGCCTTAATTTGAATTTTTTATGGTTTTTAGAAAAGTAATTTTTACCCCTAATCCCATATTTTTCAATTTTCCTGGTAGATCTATATTTTTTCCATTTAAGTACTTATATTTGTTTGCAGGTTGTAATTATGCCTTTGTGTCGTACACTTTCCTTTTCACAATTTAAGAATATTTTTATTTTTCTATATTTCACAATATAAACCTTACTATAATTCCAATATATTATTTAGTACATGTTTGACTTCTTTATCCTCTATGGTATCCTCTCACGTCTCCATTTACATTTTTTCCTCACACATCCAAACTTTATATAATAGAGGCATCATTAATTTATTATGATTATTTTCTCTCATTCAATACTCTTAATTCGCATGTGAATAAGAAGTAAACTTATATTATGAATCAAAAGAAGTATTTCAACAATGAATAAATGACTATATAGAATGATGTTATTGCTTGCTTACATGAACAATAACATGGTGTGATGGGCCAATACTTACCTTATCAAATTGTATTTTGCTATCCAATTTTTGTAGTTAGCTGAGATTATTATTAAAATTAACCTAGTAATTTCAAATCACTTTGGAGAGATTTTTGCAGTAAGCTATTACTTCTTTCTAAATAGGAAGTATTTGTTAACCCTCCCTCCCCCGTCTATTTGTGTTCTTGTTTATAAACTCATTTCAGACTAAAATCCGTGTTAAACTAGTAATGATACTAGCTGATTTTATTTCAGATATACTAGCTGATTCTTACAGTAAGCCATATAATAAGGAAAGACTACGAGGATTTTAAGGTCTTTGGCATTTATTATGGACAAGCGTTGGATGAGTGCGGCTAGGTAGAAATCAAACACTCAGTCACTAAATCAAATACAATGCTACTTTATGTGATTCTTTTGATTGAAACTAATGATAATTAAATGTAGGTACTCAACTGAATATAGACAAGGCATAAAGGACTTCATAGAGTTTGCTTTTGCAAATTCTGCAAAAGCAAATGAAATTCTCTTCCCTTGTACAAAATGTGTGAACTGTGTTTGGAGAGAAGCTGAAGTTGTTTATGAACACTTGATTTGTGATGGGTTTTTAGAAGGATACACCAAGTGGATATTTCATGGTGAACAAACATCATTGCACAGGACAAACAAGAAATCTAATATAGAAAATGTTCCTAATATGGATAGTGAGCCGCAGCTAGATGAGATCACTGAAATGATTCATGACATAGGATGTGGATACCAAGAAGTTGGTGATATAGGTGGTGATGGTTCCGATTCGGAGGACCAAGATGTAGATGTTGAGACATTCTATGGTTAGCAAGTGATGCTAGTCAAGAGCTCTACCCTAGGTGCAAACTCACAAAGCTACAATTTATTGTGAGGCTCCTTCACATAAAATTCCTAGGTGGATGGAGTAACAGTAGCTTTGATTTGTTATTAGACTTACTGAAGGAAGCATTTCCAAAGAATGCCACAATGCCAAAAAACTTCCATGATGCAAAGAAGATGGTGAGAAGTCTCGGGTTGGGTTATGAGAATATTGATGCATGTGAACATGACTGTATACTATTTCGGAAAGAGCATGCAAATATAGACTCATGCCCAAAATGTGGAACTTCCAGATGGAAGATAGAAAAGAAGAGCCTTGATGGGAAGCGAATACACAAAATTCCTAGAAAGGTTCTTCAATATTTTCCACTTAAAAAGAGGCTCCAAAGACTGTATATGTCATCAAAGATAGCAGCTGATATGAGATGGCATAGTGAAGGGCGCACTAGAGATGGGTTGATACGCCATCCAGCTGATTCTCCCGCTTGGAAGGATTTCGACCACAGGTACCCAGACTTCAGTTCTGACTGTCGCAATATTAGGCTGTGTTTGGCAATAGATGGTTTTAATCCTTTCCGAAGCCTAAGTTCATTACATAGCATATGGCCTGTTGTCTTGATTCCCTATAACCTTCCACCATGGATGTGTATGAAGCAACCAAATTTTATCCTCTCTCTGCTTATTCCTGGTCCTAAAGCTCCTGGAAATGATATTGACGTCTACCTTCAACCTTTGATCGATGATTTGTTAGAGATGTGGCATGGTGTCAAAACTCGTGATGCATCATCTGGTCAATGGTTTCAATTGCGTGCCGCCTTGTTCTGGACTATTACTGATTATCCAGGATATGGATATGTATCTGGACAAGTTACTTCTGGTGAGGTTGGATGTGTTGTTTGCCATGCAAATACTTGCTCACTTCGTCTTAAAAATGGTAAAAAACATTACTTCATGGGACATCGTCGATTCTTGCATTCTTGTCATGAATTTAGAAATGATAGTGAGTCATTTGATGGTACCAAAGAGTATAGGGAAGCCCCAGTTTCTCTTTCTGGATATGATGTTATAGAACAAACAAAAGATGTAAAAAATGATTTTGGGAAGGACCCAACAGGGAAAAGACCATCCCGAAAGTGTAAGGGTAAGGATGGTGAACCAAAAACTATTTGGAAAAAACAACCAATATGGGTGCAATTGCCCTATTGGAAGGATATTTTGTTGCGGCATAATCTTGATGTGATGCATATCGAGAAAAATGTTTGTGACAATATAATTAACACACTTTTGGATATTGATGGCAAATCAAAAGACAATTTGAACACTCGCTTGGACCTCCAACTGTTAGGTATCAAGAAGGATCTGCATCCTATCTCAGTAGGGGACAAGTTCTATTTACCTCCTGCATCTTACTCATTGAGTTCTGCAGAGAAAAGAATGTTTTGTGAAGTATTAAAAGGAGTTAAATTTCCAGATGGATATGCAGCTGATATACGAAGTCATGTAAATGTTCATGATAAGAAGATAATTGGGTTAAAAAGCCATGACAGTCATATTCTTAAAAAAAACACTTGCTTCCATTGGCTGTTAGAAGGATACTACCAGAAAATGTTAGTATTGCATTGATTCGTGTAAGCAACTTCTTCAAGAAAATATTTTCTCCTGTAATCAATGTAACTGATATGGAGAGATTAGATTCTGAAATTTCTGAAACCTTGTGCCTTCTTGAAAAAATATTTCCGCCATCATTTTTTGATGTTATGGTGCATTTAATGGTCCATCTTCCTACTGAGGCAAGGATTGCTGGCACTGTCCAGTACCGCAATATGTATTCCATAGAAAGGTATATTAATTCCATAGTAGAAGGCTCAATTTCATTAGACTGTTATTAATATTTTCATTAATTAATTATTTCAAAACTTTTATAGATTTTTGATGAGGTTGAAGAGCTATGTTCGAACTAGAAGTCACCCAGAAGGATCAATTGCGGAAGGTTATATATTTGATGAGAGTATGACATTTTGCTCTCGTTATTTGCATGGTTGTGAGACTAGATTTAATCGGCCGAGTCGAAATGATGATGCACAATTCAATACCTTGTCAACTGGTACCACATACTTGAACAACATAGGTCGCGGTTTGACTGGCAAGTGCACTATTACGTTGGACCATAAAACATGGATTCAAGCTCACAGATATGTCTTATTTAATTATGAGCATATTGAGCCATATTTGATGTATGTTCTCTAGCTAATTTTTTATTAAATGTTATTAAATTAGTTCAAATATATATTTTATAATATCTTACATTTGGGGTATCTTTCATCTATTGGTCATCAAAGGATTCATGAGAGAGAGCGTATACATCATGCAACATTTCATGAGTGGTTTAGATTGCATGTAAGTTCATAAACAACAATTTTAGTTAAATACATATTTCAATGTTTTTTTTTATTAATCGTATAAATAAATTTTTCTAGGTGAATGAGTTACTATCAACTGGGGAAGATGTAGGAGAAGAGATTCAGATACTAGCAAGTGAGCCTTTTATGGTCGCAACAAAATATAACAGTTATTCAATAAATGGATACAATTTTCATACAATATCTTATGATGAGGGCAGATCAGTTCAGAGTAGTGGGGTAGCTATTGTTGCAAAAACTTGTAGTTTTTCTAGTTCAAAGGATCAAAATCCACAAATAGGAGATATAACATACTATGGTGTCATAACTGAGATACTTGAGTTAGATTATCGTCGAAAGGGTAATGTTGTTCTCTTCAAATGTGATTGGGTTGATGTTCTTAGAAAGGACAAATGGGTTAAGAAAGATAAATTTGGGATTACGACAGTGAACTTCAAGCATTTAATTAATATGGGGGAAAAATTATCAGATGAGCCATATATTTTAGCATCACAAGCTACTCAAGTCTATTATGTTGAGGATCCTATCGATAAAGACTGGAAAGTTGTCATTGAGTCAAGGCCAAGAGACCTCTATGACATGTCTGCGGAGGAAGAAATTGAAAATATAGTGGTAACTGACAAAGTTAGTGAAATCTCTGAGTTGAATGTTGGTGCTGAAATAAATCTTCCAGATGGCAACAATAATTGTGTTAGAACAAACATTGATGGTATACTTGTTGAGAAATCTCCACCTCAAATGGGGAAGTAAGATGCTATTCATTGAATGTGTTGTTTATGTCTATGTTCTTTTATTTTTTCGTCTAATATTGTAAAATTTTATTGTAGCCGTAAAGATGCAAAACGCAAGAGGAAGAAATAATGGAGTTATGCGGAGTGAGTATGAAGAGTTATGGCAAGCAAACATTGAAAGAAACAATGAGGTATTGAGAGCATTGCGCTTGCCTATACGACTTCCTGGAAATGAAATGAGGGAAAATGTCTTGAGACCATCTACAAGAACTAAAAAGGTTATTTGTTTTACATGATGTGTTGCTAATTTCTGTTTCTAAGAACTATTTTGTAATTATCTCCCAATATGATGCATGTTGATTATGTCATATAGCACATCAATGATCAGCCTATAGTTCCCCATCAAGAGCCATCACAACGTCAAAGGCATATCACTAGCAATGAACGTATTGAAAATGAAGATCCTGACGACATTTCTATAGAAGAACAACAACTTGGTGATAATGAAGATGAAACATTGAATATAGGTATATTTAAGTATAGTTTTGCATTATTTTGCTCTCTTTTTTATATCATTGGTTATTATTTTCAATTGCATATTTGTGTAGAGCAAACTCATCCAAGTCAAAAAAATAAAAGGAAGGGACGAGGACCCACTACCAAGCATGACATATGGAAGCGAAGGAATGAACCAAAAATTCATGTTGACCATAATATGAATAATCAACCAGTTGGTGATCAAGCTTCACCATTAACCAACTTTATTTCTACAATAGTGAGATCAGGAATACCACTTTCCTATAAAGACTGGAATGAAATTGATGCAGATAAAAAGGAATCTGTTTGGGCTACTGTAAAGGTACATTTGTATACTACTTAGAGTAAAAAGTCTAAATTAATTTACTCTCATTTCAGCCTTACATGTATATTTTAATAGAACTGAGATATGCTTCAATAGCTCCTCTTACTATACATAGCACTGACTAATTTTTCTTCTAATTAAGGGTGAAAATATATATGTGGAGCTTTGCAATTTATTATTAGATGTGTCATTCTAATATGAAGAGAGAGTTTGATTCTATATTTTTTTTTTTACTTGCATTTTGAATTTTACTTCATAAATTGGATAGCATTCCTTTATAGTTATTTAAAATCATCAAAAATAGTAACTAGTGACAAGTTTTGTAGGCTCATGGTCTATGTATTCCATAGACATGTATAGTACAATAGTATATAATCATTGACAACTTGATAATTTTGTAGGAATTTTTTGATGTTCATGATGACCTTGAGGATTGGGTTTTACAAAAAGCGGCAGTGAAATGGAAAGATTTCAAATGTGAAATAAAGAGGAATTATTTTGATGAAACAAAAACTGATGAGGAACTTTTTTCTATGAAGATTGATTCTAGAGTACCTAAAACAGATTGGATGTGGCTTATAGAGCATTGGAGAGCTCCGAAAAGTCAGGTAAAACTTCTTTATAAATGATTCTTAATTACAAATTAAATATATTTTATGCAATTAATTATATTCTCATCTTATAGGCTCTAAGTGAAATTGGAAAAGCAAATAGTGCAAAAATGACAATGACACATACTGCTGGAAGCAAGAGTCTTGCTCGGATTGCACATGATATGGTATTAAATGTCTTAATATTTATTTCTACTTTCTTTAGATAACTAATTGTCAATATTAATGGAAGTGCAGTCCAAAGAGCTGGGTTATATGCCCGCTAGACATGAAGTTTTTATCAAAGTACATACCCATAAAAATGGAGTTCCAGAAAAAGGAGCTGAAGACATAATTGTAAGTGTCATTGAAGGGTTACATGTATTTATAATCAACGATCAAATGTATATATATATATATATATATATATATATATATATATATATATATAAATATGAGCTTTATCTAATTTTCAGAAAACAATTGCGGAGACATGTGCCAACAAGCCAGAACTCGCTAAAAAAACCATAACAGAAGGAGATCTATTTTACCATGTCTTTGGAAAAGAAAAACGCTCACGTGTACGTGCTATTGGTTTGGGCCCTACTCCTCAAGACTTAAAGATGCCGGGGGTACAAAAGTATTCATCCACTAAGCTTCAACTAGCTAATGCAGCAAGGATAAGACTTCAAAATCAGAATAATCTTTTGATAGAGAGGCTAGATAAAATGGAGAGTGAGAGTGTGGGAAACAAAGAGCAATTGACACGGATGGAAAAAGAAATTGAAGAATTGAAGCAAATGCTTGCTTCACAGGCTAGGCAAAATATAGATAATGATTACAATCAGAGATCTAAGGGTCATGTGTAGGTGATTTTTTTATATGTGTTCTTTATAATATTTAAGCAATAATATACATATGGTTATTTATTAAATTGCTCAAATGTTATGTACTAATTGCTGTAGGACACGGGAGACGAAAGTGATGGTTGTTCTATAGAGTCATCTGCAGGTGAAAATAGGGTTCCACGAAACGTAAGTTTACATTTTATTATTTTACCTCAAAGTTGTACCTAACCTAACAATACTTAGACTATCAACTTATCCTTAATTTTTGTATAGATAATGCAAAGGAGAGTTGGTAAGACACATGATGTACCACGCTATAGCCATGAGGAGGTAATAGTTGCCTGTTAATTATACTCTATTGAATTTGGATGCTTATTATTAAGGTAACCATGGAGCTTATATGCAATTCTATTTGATCTTTAGGGAGGAAAGGAAGTTATTTTGATTTCTTTTATGAGGCCATATGTTCCTGTTGCTAAGAGTACCTTTCAAAGGGCATCTCGAAGTGTAATAGTTAGTGACACACCTCTTGGGCCCGAGTGTTGTGAGGTGGTTGTGAACTATGTGTTGAAAAGAGATGCTCCATTGTTACGTCCATATGGAAATGTTAGAAAAATGTCTGATGCACTTGGACGATCAATTGCATGGCCACGTGAAAAAGTAATCTATTCTATCTAGTATAATCACTCTTATTTACTTACTAATACCATCTAAGTAAACAAACTATGAACTTTTACTTGTAGATCCAAGATGATACTACAATAGGTGGTGGTCCATCTCGTGTTCTAGGTATATATAATTCTAACCTGTTATTTACCTGGTTAGTTACTATTTTTCCATTTGTCTTGTTTTGTTATTAATAAAACAATGCTTACAGGTGAAAGGGACAAGAGAATTAGTTGAAACTAAGTGGAAATACTTAATAATTTTATAAAGGTGAGGTGTTATCAACACAATCCACATGTTATTCATTTTTTAAATTTTAAGTGTATGTTAATTGTGCTTTGAACTAGTAGCTCACTTTCATATGATTAATTTATTTTATCAAGTGTATGCAAGTCATGTCAACCAACACAATTTTCTCATTCGCATAAGCAACAGCTTGTACTTGTTATACAACAATCGACCAACCATCTTTTATTATAATTGTCATATGTTTTATATGTTGCTTAAAGCAAAAGTTATTGATTTGTATATATTTATCTCAAGGCTATTGTAATCAATATCTTTTCTTTTGCAGGTGGTTTACAGTAAGGTGTTAAAACCATATGAAGTGATGAAGATATTTTACGTCATAAGAGGAGTTTGAAAGTGGAATATTTTACTTTTGATAGTTATAGTTGGAACAAAATTTATAAAGTTAGGAATATTATATATGGGCATACATTTGGTGTAAAGAATTCTTAAGTGATATTTTTATCGCAATTATTTCAGAGATTCTATATCTATTTTGTTTGGTTTTGTCAATTGAATAATTTGTTACCATTACGAATCTTGTCAATGGCTATATAAAGCAAAGAATTCAATAAAATGTGGTGTGATTTCTGTTAGGATAGTGCATATTATAATTTTAGTTGTAATATTGTTGCTTAATTACTAAAAAAATATATATTTAAAATTAATTATTGACACAATTCCTAGTGGTAAATTTACTACAAATAATTCACATATTTAAATTTGATAGTCTAAATTCTCAATAACAGATCAGCTGGTAATAATTTATTTCAAATAGTTGTACAGTTTGGAATAATGTATTACAAGTGGACATACAGGTGGGAATAGTTCAAACTTTCCAAGCGACCTACAGTTGGGAATACTCTTTGCCACCGGATCTACAGCTAGGAAAAATATTTCAAATAGTTATACAGCTTGGAATAATGTATTACAAGTGGACATATAGGTGGGAAAAGTTCAAACTTTCCAAGAGACCTATAGCTGGGAATAATATATTACAAGTGGACATACAGGTGGGAAAAGTTCAAACTTTCCAAGAGACCTACAGCTGGGAATACTCTCTGCCACCGGACCTACAGCTGGGAAAAATATTCCAAATAGTTATACAGCTTGGAATAATATATTACAAGTGGACATACAGGTGGGAAAAGTTCAAACTTTCCAAGTGACCTACAGCTGGGAATACTCTCTGCCACCGGACCTACAGCTGGAAAAAATATTCCAAATAGTTATACAGCTTGGAATAATATATTACAAGTGGACATACAGGTGGGAAAGTTCAAACTTTCCAAGTGACCTACAGCTGGGAATACTATTTGCCACCAGACCTATAGCTGGAAAAATATTCCAAATAGTTATAAAGTTTGGAATAATATATTACAAGTGGACAACCTACCGCTGAGAATACTCTTTGCCACCAGACCTACAGCTGGGAAAAAATATTCCAAATAGTTATACAGCTTGGAATAATATATTACAAGTGGACAACCTACCGCTGAGAATACTCTTTGCCACCAGACCTACAACTGTTAAAAAATATTCCAAATAGTTATACAGCTTGGATAATATATTACAAGTGGACATACAGGTGGGAAAAGTTCAAACTTGCCAAGCGGTCTACAGCTGGGAATACTCTTTGCCATTGGACCTACAGTTGGGAAAAAAATTACAGTTGGGAAAAACTTTTCGCAGCACCTTTTCGCCCAGCTGTAGCAAACCTTATTCCCAGCAGCTAAAATGTTGGGAATACTGGCTTTTGCCAGCTGCTCAACTACTAGCATTGAAGTACTATCTTATAGTGACCCCTTTTTTCCTTAGCCTTAGCCACCGGGAGAACCAAATGGGACCCAAGGGCTGTGCTAAGGCCACGGAGGTGGTCTAGTTCTCCATAATTCTAGATACCTTCCCGGAGAAACACCTTGAAAGGTCTCACTACTTATAAATTTTGCATAAGTTAGGCTAAGGACCCCGAGTACGAATCATCGACAGCTGGCGCCCACCATGGGACCTTTCTCAAGGCGTCCTAACTTTCATTCGGAGGTTCACTGAATCATGGCTGGAGTATATGATTCCGAGAACGATTTCGATCTCGAGGATTATGCTCACATTCCAATGCCTTCTCCAAGCGATCCTGTTCCGATGGAAGAAGTTGGAGGCGAAAGTATCCCAGAGGTCAAATTGACTCTCCAGGTCATGTCCATTGACTAGGGGGCGACTAGCACAAGGTCAGAACCCACCGAGGTTCTTAATGCGCTAGAGGGTGAATCCGGTCCGTCATATGACCCTATCGTGGGGAAAGATGATAACGACCAGTAAATCAGCTCGGGGAGGTACGACCCTGATAACCTCCACCGTCTCTTTGATTTCGAGTCCGACTCGAAACAAACCGAGATGTTTTCTCCATCAGCGACCTCTCTCCCTAGGCAGTTTGCTGCCTTATCGGAGGAAACTCCTGATCAACGGGCTGCTAGGGAAGAACAGGAACGCAAGCAGAAGGAGGATCAAGATCTCGAGCAACAGGACAACGAACTATGCAGAACTGCCCTAGAGGCTCTTCAAAATGCATAGGATCGTTACGATGCTACTCCGAGTTCTTCCCGACGGTCACGTGGTCGCAAACGCGACCAGACCCCTTCTTTGCCGCCGGAGCGTTTCCCGGTGGACGAAGAAACGGTAACACCTGGTGCCCCTAGGAGAAGTACACATGGTCGACTGCGATCCATCGCGGAAGTCATGCATAATTTCCCTCCTACGGTCACGGATGCGCAGAAACCGGCCTTCACCAGAATCCTGGCAGAGAGGTTGGATGCGGTCGCGTCAGAGGTGACCCCTACGGCCTCTTCCCGGTCGGTAACACATTCCCGCGACCGAGAGTGTTCTCACTCTGGTTCTTGTTGACGAAGTTACCCGCCGCCTGTACTATCCCGCCAGGACAAGTCCAGGCGGGCACAGGATTCCCGTAGTAGGGATCGAGTCCCTGTTCACTCTCGCTTAGGACCCCGAGTGACTTCTCCATTGCGCGAGGTCGCTCGCGATCCGGTCGAAAATCACAGTACAGTCAACGGTCCCTACGTTGGTTGCAAAGCTTTCTCGCCCGGCCTTCGTGTGGTCGTTTGGCCAGACAAGTTTCGACCAGGGGCTATAGAAACATTCGACGGAACTCAGAACCCGTCCAAGTTCCTTCAAATCTATATTACTGCCATCCAAGCGGCAGGAGGTGATGACCGGGTCATGGCCAACTACCTGCCTACAGTCCTTGAAGGACCGGCAAGAACCTGGTTGTTTAATCAGCCCGAAGGTTCTATCTACAATTGGGAAATGCTGTGCGATGCCATCCTCAGCAATTTCCAGAATTGTTATCAAAAGCTGGGTAAAGAGGACGACCTCCATCGACTATGACAAACTTTGACCGAAACCCTTCGTCAGTTTGTCAAGAGGTTTGTCGGGGTGAGGAATACCATCCCAAACATATCTGATAGCTCCGTTATCAGGGCATTTAAACATGCCGTTCGGTATCGGAGATTCACCGAAGTCTTGCTCATCCATCCTCCTCGATCAGTAGTCGATCTCTTTGATATGGCTGATCGATACTCCGACGCAGTCGAAGCGCTCGAATGGAACCGGATGGTCGATAAAGGTAATCTACCGCCTCAACCAGGTCTCAAGGATGCTAGGAAAGAAGATTCAAGCAAGAAGCCGGAATCTTCGTCGGGCGGGAAGTCGAAGAAGTCGAAAAGGAGCCACTCTGGACAGTATCGCGAGGTCGCAGTCGCAGAGAAGTCTCCTTCAACCAATTGTAACAAGCCTTCGTTTAAGAATAAAACTGCCTCTGGTGGTCGTAGTGCCGACCAGCCAGAAAAGTCGACTAACCCGCAGGAAGGCAACAAGTGGTGTCCACTCCACAACTCCGCAGGCCACGACCTCAAAAACTGCAGGAGTTGGTTGAAGCAGTTAGATGACTTCTACCAAGGGATTGGGCCGATGCCGACCTTACCAACAAAGGAACAAGCATGCGGGCTTAGGGATGCCGACGGGGATGAAGAGATGTCTTACCAGGTACCTCATAATCGTATTAATGTTATTTTTGGAGGTTCCTCCTCTTTTGTTTCCAAAAGGCAGTTTAAGGCCTTTTATCGAGAGGTTAACCAAACAGAGACATCCTTTGGTGAACCTCAGTACCCCCGTTGGTCGGATACACCTTTGACATTTGATCGCACTGATTGTCCTGTGGGGCTTACTCGACCACTGAGGCTCCCTCTGGTCATCACCCCGATGATCAGTAATGCGAGAGTCGAAAGGGTCCTGATCGACGGAGGAAGCTCCTTGGACATCTTATTGGTCAAGGCGCTCGACGAGATGCAAATTCCTCGTTCGAAGATTAAACCCAGAATCCATCCGTTTTATGGGATAATCCCTGGTCCCTACATGATGCCGTTGGGACAGGTGGTCCTCCCGGTCACACTGGGAGAACCGGACAACTTTCGAATAGAATTAGTTACCTTTGATGTAATTGATTGTGATTCGGCTTACAATGCAATCTTTGGTAGGCCAACTCTTGCTAAGTTCATGATGGCAATGCACTATGCTTATCAGTGCGGCAAATTGCCTGGCCCCAAAGGTGTCACCTCGATCCAAGGCAGTCACAACGTGGCACTAACGTGTGACCGGCTATCTCTCGAGATGGTCGACCAACTTCCCCTCCGAGACGCTCAGGTCACCACAGCCGCCACTGACGCGATCAAGGCTGCTCCTCGACCAAATGAAAAACTCAAACTGGTTCCTTTGTACCCAGATGATCCATCCAAGACAATTCAGGTCGGATCAGGCCTGGATGACAAATAGGAACTCGAGCTCATTACTTTCCTCCGGGCTAACGCAGATGTGTTTGCGTGGAAACCGTCCGACATGCCCGGTGTCCCAAGGGAGGTAATCGAGCACAGGTTAGCAATTCGACCTGGACAACGACCAATAAAGCAAAAGCTCAGGCATTTTGCTGTCAACCGACAAGAAGCTATCCGAGAGGAGTTAGACAAACTCCTGAAAGTCGGGTTTATTCGCGAGGTCGATCACCCGGAATGGCTTGCAAATCCAGTCATGGTCCGCAAGTCAAATGGCAAGTGGCGCATGTGCGTCAACTACACCAGCCTCAATAGTGCCTGTCCGAAGGATGACTTTCCCCTTCCCCGCATCGACCAGCTGGTCGACTCAACCGCGGGTTGTGAACTGATGAGCTTCCTGGACGCTTACTCAGGAAACCATCAAATTATCATGGAAGAAGAAGATGAAGAGAAGACTTCCTTCATCACCCCGTTTGGCACCTATTGCTACGTCAGAATGCCGTTCGGTCTCAAGAACGCAGGTTCCACGTACCAGCGCTTGATGCAAAAGACCTTTCTTTCCCAGATAGGGCGTAATCTCGAAGCATATGTAGACGACTTGGTTGTAAAAAGTACTAAGAGGTTGTCTCATTTGGATGATCTTGCTGAAGCCTTCTGTAATTTGAATTGCTTTGGAATAAAATTGAACCCGGAGAAATGTTCTTTCGGGGTTTCTTCGGGAAAACTTCTTGGTTTCCTTGTTTGTTCCAGAGGCATTGAGGTCAATCCTGAGAAAATAAGGGCCATCGAATAGATGAGGTCGCCCTCGACCATGAAAGATGTTCAACGCTTGGCTGGTCGCATGGCGGCCTTAAGTAGGTTCATATCGCGACTAGGCGAAAGGGGTTTACCTTTCTTCAAGGCCCTGCGGAAACATCACAATTTCACATGGTCCGATGAGGTCGAAAAGGCATTCCAGGAGGTAAAGACATACTTATTTAGTCCGCCAGTTTTGGTATCTCCCGACACAGGAGAACCATTGCTTCTCTATTTGGCAGGCACCCCGCACGCGGTTAGCGCTGTCCTGATCGCGGAAACGGAAGGAATACACAGACCCGTCTACTATGTAAGTGAGGTACTTCATGGTCCTAAAGAGCGATATGCTGAGGTCCAGAAGATACTTTACGCAATACTGATGGCTTCCCGTAAGCTATGACATTACTTCCAAGCTCACAAGATCACAGTACCCTCCTCTTTTCCTTTGGGGGATATTGTCCGAAATCCAGAGAAATCTGGTCGAATCTCCAAATGGGCGGTCGAACTCGGTGCTTTCGATATCCATTTCACGCCCCGCACGGCGGTTAAGTCTCAGGCCTTGGCCAACTTTGTGGTCGAATGGACCAACCCTGAGCCACCCGTGCAGGTGCCTAAGGAATTGGAATGCCCCGATCATTGGACAATGTACTTCGACCGTTCCCATAGTTTTCAACACTCAGGGGCTGGAGTGGTCTTAGTTACGCCTCAGGGCGAACAGCTTAAGTATGTCATCCAACTACACTTTGTTGCTACAAACAACGCGGCAGAGCACGAAGCTCTTCTTGTAGGGCTCCGGGCAGCAAAATTCCTCGGTGTCCGTCGATTAGTGGTGAGGGGAGACTCACAGCTGGTCGTAAACCAGGTAAACAAGGAGTACAGCACCTCCGATGAGACAATGGCTCATTACCTGGGGGAAGTGAGTAGATTGGAAAAACACTTCAGTCATTTTGAAATCCAATACATCCCGCGAAAGGACAACATTCTCACAGACCAATTATCCAAAATTGGGTCCTCACGCACATCCGCTCCGGCAGGAGTGTTCATTGAACACTTGGACCATCCTTCGATCATGACTTCGGTCGAGGATGATCCGGTAATAGTCTGCGTTACCAACCTCGATCAGGAACAGGATTGGACTCATCCATTGAGAGTCTATCTTGAACATGGGACCCTACCCGAGGATGAAACCGAAAGTGATCAGTTGATTCGAAAAGCGCGTCCGTACCAGCTCATAGAAGGAGTTTTGCATAGAAAGGGTACTCAAGGAGTATTCATGCGCTGCATATCTCAGGAGGAAGGTAAATCCCTCTTGAAAGAAATACATGACGGTGTATGCGGTGCGCACGCGTCATATCAGACACTGATCGGAAAAACTTTTCGACAAGGATTCTACTGGCCTTCGGCACTCGATGATGCCAAGCATATGGTCAAGATGTGTCCTCAGTGTTAGTTCCACGCAAGACAGGTTCATCAACTCGCCTATGCATTACAAACCATTCCTCTTGCATGGCTTTTTGCGGTCTGGGGGATGGATATTGTCGGTCCTATGCCACAAACGGTCAATGGGTACAACTTTCTGTTCGTAGCTATTGACACGTTTACAAAGTGGATTGAGGCCGAACCAGTACGAAATATTACCGCATCAGCAGCACAAAAATTCTTCCATAAGAACATTGTCGCTCGATTTGGTGTTCCAAACCGTCTCATCATGGACAATGGTTATCAGTTCACCAGTGGTCTTTTCCTGGATTACTGCGATCAGATTGGGACCAAGGTGTGCTTTGCTTCTGTGGCACATCCACAGAGCAATGGTACCGTGGAACGGGCCAACGGGTAGATATTGCAAGGCATCAAAAAACGTGTTTTGATCGCCTTAAGACTCGCTCGGGGGCTTGGGCAGACGAGCTCTATACCGTTCTATGGGCACTGCAAACTACCTCTAGTCGAGCCACCGGTGAGACGCCCTTCCATCTGGTCTATGGGGCCGAGGCCATGCTGCCTATGGAAGTTAGTATTGGATCTGTTCGGATAGAGCAATTCGAACGAGTTGATCAGGCCGAACAACGATCACAGGATCTCATCCTCTTGGAAGAAAGGGTCTAGATGATAGAATTTGACTACCAACTTTTTGGATTAAGGTATTGGCATTCCCTTGATCATAATCCAAGGATAATCTGGTCTGGATTAGGTCAAGATTTTATTAAATCAGAGTTCTGAGTATTTACGGTAATTAGGATATTTAATTAAATTCTGTTTCCGAAAATAGAAAGGTTTGACAAATCTGGGAGTTAGAGATGGAATTGAATCTGGCTTCTGAAGACTTTTATACTCAGGATAAATAATAAATCATATCTGAAAAGTCAGATCTTGATTTAGGTTCATAGGGAAGATTTTGAGATTTTAGGGCTTAGGATAAAATAAGTCTGGGCTAATTTTGCTGATCTTGAAGAGATATATGAATGCATGACTTTTTATGTAAAGAATTTTCACCCCAAACCCAGGGTGTTACAGATCTACCCTCCTTGAAGAAATCTTGCCCCGACATTTACCTAAGACAAGAAAAGATAAGGATAGGCTTGCGGAAGATCCTCTTCCTTCTCCCAAGTGGCTTCTTGTTCTGAATGATTTCTCCATTGAACCTTACACAACTTGACTTTCTTCCTTCTGAGTTGATGTTCATCAGTGGCTAGATTTCTGATTGGAACACATCATGCACACCTACTAATCCCAAAGGTAATTCCAATTTATATGATACTTCCCCTTTTCCCTTGATTATCTTAAATGGTCCGATATGCCTTGGAGATAGCTTTCCTTTCACTTGGAATCTCTGCAATCCCTTGAAGGGCGTGACCTTGAGATAAACCAAATCTCCTGGTTCATATAATAATTCTCTTCGTCGATTGTCTGCATAACTCTTTTGTCTGGATTGTGCTGTCCTCAACCTTTCTCTGATGAGTTTGACATGAGCTTCTTCCTCTTCTACTATCTCTGGTCCTATGACTCTTCGTTCTCCTGGCTCATTTCAATGCAATGGGCAACTGCATTTTCGTCCATATAGAACTTCAAATGGTTCCATCTGTATACTAGCTTGATAACTGTTATTGTATGTAAACTTTGCAAATGGTAAACATTTGTCCCATGATGTCCCATAATCTAGTATACAAGCTCTTAGAAGATTTTCCAAAATTTGGTTTACTCTTTCCGTCTGTCCTCCTGTCTGTGGATGATATGTAGTGCTGAAGTTCAACTGAGTTCCGAGAGTTTCATGAAGTCTGTCCCTGTAACATCCTGAGTTTTGGGGTGAAAAGTTCTTTCTTAAAAGTCATGCATGCATATGTCTCTTCCAGATCAACCAAATCAGCCTCAGCTTTATTCTGTTTTAGCCCTTAAATCTCCAAAATCTATCATGTGACCTCAAGTCAAGATCTGACTTGCCAGATTTGATCTATCAGTTATCCTAAATCTAAAAGCCTTCAGAACCCAAATTCAATTCCATCTCTAACTTCCAGATTTTTCAACTCCTTTCTGTTTTCGAAAACAGAATATCTTTTATTACCTAAATACCCTAAGTTTCAGAAATTCAGATTTAATCAAAATCTTAGCCAAGTTCAGACCAGATTATTCTTGGATTATGATCAAGGGTATGCCAATACCTTAATCCAAAAAGTTGGCAGCCAGATTTCACCATCTAAACCTTTTTCGCAAATCAGTCCAAGAGTTATTGCAAATTAGTCCTTTATCTGATATCTGGAAACCCAAAAAGGCTAAAATCTCCAGATTAACTTCAAACTCAAAATCTCTTCAGCAAATCTTTTCTAAATGCTAATTGTCACAAGTTTCTCTTCTGTTCATATTCCAAAATCTCATCCTAAATCCCAGAATTCGAAATCAATTGAAATTCAGATTTCAATTAGCCTAAAATACCCTATTTTCAGTTCATATCAAAAATCATCCGAACATTTCAAATTTTATCTTCAATCTGTGCCAAATCATCTGTTGAATCAAGTTTGCCAAATCAGCAAAATCAAAATCAGATCAAACCTTCCAAATCTCCAGAATTACAGATCAGTCCAAATCAAGAAATCAAATATTGCAAATTAGCCCAAATTGGACTAGGCCAACTGCTGTGCACGACCAGAGCCTCGCCGTGCATTTGCGCCGTGCTCACCCGTCGCCGGCCACGCCTCGCCTAGCCTGAGCTCGTGCTCACTTGAATCTGCATGTGCACACGCGTCCACGCCCCAGCCATCGCCGTGGCAACGCCGTTGAACAGCTTGCTGCCGTGCGCGACCGTTGTCAGTATTTTCTTGCCACGTTGCTTTGCTTTGCCAACTCCAGTTGCCATTGCTTGCACCGCCCGACAATGTGGAGTTCCAAAGAGCCGACAAGCTAAGCAGTAGTCACCTCGCCTGAGCGCCGTCGCTTCACCACTCGCCGTTGTTGCATCTGCGCCCGGCAAATCTTGTCAACTGACGCCAAATTCATTGCTGTTTACACCTTGCAAGTATCGCCCACTGGTCTATATAAACAGCCATACCTTGTGTCACTTCCTCATCACTAGAACTTAGCCAATTTACAAATCTCCTCGCCGTCGTCTTCTTCTCCGGCGAGTCCAGCAGGAGGCTTCACGGTGCCAGCACGCCCCGCTGCATCTCTCACCAAATTAACAGCACCAGAAGGTATAGCTTATCTCCCTCATCGTGCTGTACCATCTAATTGGATTACCTTGCACCTTATTGTCGGTGATCGCCGGAAATGGCTGAAATTCGAAGAATGCCCTGTTCCGGCAATGCAGGCCAAATTACTTCGAATTAGCTTTCGATTCTGTGGAAGAAAATGATCAGTGAGCCATTTCCAGCAAGCCTGTGCATCAAGATCTCCAGATTGAGCTTCAATCGAAGCTTTCCCCAATTTTGAGCTTCTCCAGAAACCGGCGATCGTCGCCAGGCTTCTCCAGCCATCCTCTAACAAAATTGACCATCCTAGTAGCTCCCTTATACTCCACAGATACTCCCTGAGCTTGGAATTAAGTTCAAACCCCCTACAGCAAAAACCCCCAAATCCTATGTCATCTTCTCTGGCGCAGTTCACCGGAAATCCTTTCCCGGCCGTTTCAGCTTCATCCACTTTGTCATTCAGGTGTACCTGAACCTCCTGAGCATATTAGTCTTCTAGCTCGATCTCTGAAACTGCCCAGAATTCCGGTTATAGCCATGCCAAGATCTTGTCCAGAACTGCTCCAGTGCAGCCAGTTCACCTCAATTCATCACTGAAATTCTTGCTTTCCAGCCATTTCTTGCTCTAGATTCTGTTGACTTAATTGTTCCTGTTATCCTTACCTACCTCCTAGACAAAGTGGTGCATCATTTGGAGCTCTAGATCAAAAGTTATGCCAAGCCCTAGTTTCTGGCCATGTCAAGATCAATGCCAGACTATGTCAGTCAGTGGCATTAGCCCTTTTCACTCCCTTACAGATGTGCATTTTGGGCATAACTTTGTCTCTTATTTTTCTGAGGTTGTGATTTACATTTTCTTCTTCTATCACAACTTGATTTGAGCCCTTGAAATGCATGTTATGCTAAACCCTAGCTTTTGACACTGTCTCAGTGCATGCCGCCAATGGCATTGGCCTTGTTTACCCACTTCTGATTGTGCAATTTTAAAGCCACTTTGTCCACCGAATTTGTAGAGTTATGATCTACACTTTCTTCTACTGTCATAACTTGAGATAAGCTCTCTAGTTTTCCTTGAAGTTATGTCAGAATCTTGATCCGAATGTCAATCTGCTGACATTCGCTATTTTTGATCAAATCAGCCACAAAACTAATGTTCTTATTGTAACCTTGAGATCCTAAGAGCATCTAACATCCATTCTTAGCCAATTCCTTGAAACCCTAGACTCTCAACTCAGTTCAGCTTGCAATCTCAATTATCTCCAGTATTGTTCAGTCACTCTTGTAAAGCATATCTGCATATAGATCATAAATCATTTTTATATATATAAGTAATATTTGTGTGTATTGTTTGGTTTGTCGTCGAGCAGATTCAGAAGCTGAATTTGAGGACTTCGCTGTTGACCCGTCATCAACTGCTGTTTCTTACGACGCGGAAGGCAAGTCATATCCTTGGACATCTTGAGCCTATATTTTAAATGTTGCTAAAACATAACCTTGAATATAGATAATATTGCATGTGAATGATTGAGAATGGTTAATTTATGAATTGGCAATACTAGACTGGTTATCTGTGAAATGTGAAATAAACAAGTTTTGAGCCATGAACTATTATATGTATTTATATACTTATATTCATGAAATAAAACCTCTAGCCGTGACCAGAAAAATGGTATGGAATGGTGGTAGCACTGGAGTTGCTAGACTGCAAAGGAATGCAGGCACTGAAGGTGCAGGATTGTGGATGGTCTGGTCACTGGCATATAAGGACTAGAACCTTGTGTTGTGCGTCTAGTGGCATGAACAACGTGCTAACCACAAGCCTGGTATGAGACAGGCCTGAACAAGTACTTATGTGGATCGCACATGAAACCCCTGCATGAGATGTGTTGTGATGATTGATATGGAGGCTGACTCCCACTATCACTGAAGGTGATCTGACATTAGACCCAGCAATGGGGAAATGAGTAAGGGTGGGGGTATAGCCCGCCACAACTGTGGTTCGCGAGAGATCCACAGGGTCAGGGGTGAATTGTGAGTAAAACATAACAAAAGTTCTTGTTATTTCCACCTTGTCGCTCACAATATGAAGTGAGTCTGGGGTCTAATCATTATGTTATGATAGGATGGGCTTGAAAGTGGAATATCGTGCGGGTAAATTGGTACCTCTCTGCAGAGTTAAAAACGTATTCGAATACTCCGAGCTCCCGGGTTTATAGGAGTCTGCTGCGGTGGATTAAATCCACGGGGTGTGACACAAGTACTATTTTCTAAATAAAATGTGTTAAATCAAGATTACCCAAATGACATGTGTTGTCATGATAAGAAGTGCTACCGTGGGCTGTCGTGTGTCGACGTGTCGCGGTAGTGCTATAATTTAGTGAACATGAATGATGATGTTATATTATGAAAGGTGCTGCCATGAGATGAGGTATGAAAGTAAAAGATTATTTTACAAATATCCATAATTCTTGACTAGTCTAGGTTCATATCATCACTACTATATGTATCTACTCTTATCTATGACTTGCTGAGTACGTAAGTGCTCACCCTTGCAACCTACAAATCAGTAGATGGAGCGTTCTACGACCAAGACGAAAGCATGGAGTACTTCGTGGATCCAGAAGGAGGAGCGTCAGTCCCGTCATTGCCCTGATGTGTTGTTCTGCCGTCCACTTCTCTTTGTGGGTGGGTCACCTATCTTCTGCTGTGTAGATGTTATTTTGCTAAACCATGTATGCCGTGAAGGCATTGTAATCTTCTTATGTAATTTCAAGGCCAGCAGGCCACACTGCTTAACTATTTTGTAAGTTACTCTGTTGCAATGTGAATATACTCCTGTGCTTGACTTATCCTGGGAAGTCAAGGGTATGTGTATGCTATGCATATATGGGACTAGCTGCAGCGAGCTAGGTCTCTACAGGAGTAGTCGTAGTCCCAGTTTCGGGGCGCGACAGTCCCAAAACTTGGATGTAAATTGTGCTCCTTGATCTGAGACGATCTTCTTAGGAATACCATGCAATGCCACTATTCTTTGCATTTATAACTCTGCCAACTTACTACCATTGTAGATCTTTTTGACTGGTATGAAGTGAGCAACCTTGGTGAGTCTGTCCACAATAACCCATATGGAGTCATACCCTTCTTGAGTTATAAGTAGTCTTGTAATGAAGTCCATACCGATTTCTTCCCATTTCCATAATGGTATTGGCAAAAGTTGTAACTTTCCGTCTATCTTCTGTTGCTCTGCTTTAACTCATTGGCATGTGTCACAGTTTGCGATGTACCCTGCGATCTCTTTCTTCATATTATCCCACCAAAATCAATTTTTCAAATCTTGATACATCTTGGTGTTACCAGGGTGTATTGAGTATGGAGTTTTATGCGCTTCATGGAAAATTAATTCCTTAAGGTCTGCGCTTTGAGGCACACAAATCCTTCCTAGATACCACACAATCCCTTGGTCGTCTTCAGTAAAACCCTGAGCCTTTCCTAATTTGATTTGGCTCTTGATCTTGCAAATCTCCTCATCTTCCTTCTGGCATTCCCTATCTGTTCTTCGAGTTGGAGTTTTACTATTAGAGTAGTTACCGTCCCATGTGGTACTACTTCCACTTAATGATTTTGCAGCTCTTGTTGTAGGTAAGGGTTCCTCAGTATGACTGCTTCTTGTAGGTTATACACTTTCCTGCTTAGGGCATCAGCTACTACATTAGCCTTTTCTAGGTGGTACTGGATACTGAGATCATAATCTTTGATCAATTCTAGCCATCGTTGTTGATGCATGTTGAGTTCCGTTTGTGGCAGCACTTGTTGGAGCATCCTTCGCTTTCGGCTCTCTTCCCCCATATTCCTCTTCTCCTCTACCATCAAAGCTCTGTTCACTAGTGTTTGGAATTCTGTAAACTCATGGGAGGCAATTTGGTACTGCATGTAGTGTTGAAGTCCTTCTGCGGAGCGTTCTATCTTCTTCTCCTTGGTATCAACGTCTCCAGGTGCATATCGAGCCAGATGGGTGAATTGGTGCAGATACTCGGTGACTGTCTTGTTTCCTTGAATCAAATTGCAGAATTCTCGGAGCTTAACTACCATGACACATGTAACACCCTAGGTTTGGGGTGAAAATTCTTTTCATAAAAAGTCATGCATGCATATGTCTCTTCAAGATCAGCAAAATCGGCCTAGTCTTATTTTTGTCCTAAGCCCCAAAATCTCAAAATCTTTCCTGTAAATCCAAATCAAGATTTTTCTTTCTAGATATGACCTATTATTTATCCTGAGTATAAAGTCTTCAGAAGCCAGATTCAATTCCATCTCTAACTCTCATATTTGTCAATCCTTTCTGTTTTCGAATACATAATTTAACTAAGTATCCTAATTATCCTAAATACTCTGAACTCTGATTTAATCAAAGCTTAACCAAATCCATACCATAGTATTCTTGGATTATGATCAAGGTTATGCCAATACCCTAATCCAAAAAGTTGGCAGCTAGATTCTATCATTAAGACCATTTTCGCAAATCAGTCCAAATTGTATCACAGATCAGTCCTTTTTTAGATTGTCCAGAAGCCTAAAAGTTACAAATCAACTCCCAATCTTAATCTGATTCAGGGAACATCTCCCAAAATTTCAGTTTTGAAGAAATATAGATTTCAAATACCCTAAATTACCCTATTAACATTTTCATTCAAAAACTACTCAAATGTCCCAAATCTTATCTCGTATCATTGCCAAATCATCTATTGAATAATGTTTGCCAGATCAGTGAAATCAGATTCAACCCTAATCACTTAAATCTCAGAATTTGCAAATCAGTGCAAAACCCAAATTCATGTAATTGCATTTCAGTCCAGATTTCGACCATAGCTCTCCACTGTGTTTTCGACTAGAGCCTCGCCGTTCTTTTCGCCGTGCTTGCTCATGCCCGGCAAAGCTTTGCCTTCACCTGTGCACGTGCTCGTTTGAACCTGCATGTGCGCACCTGTTCGCGCCTACACCGTCGCCGTGGTAGCATCGACGACCAGCAACCACTCGCGCGCGACCAGCAGCAACTTTTGTCAGCAACTTCGCACCACATCGCCACGTCATGCTAGCCTTGTCGCCTCAACCTCCAACATGAAGTTCCAAAGTGCCGACCATCACAGTTGCAAAGCCACCTGCTCGCCGTCTCGTCATTGCCGCTGTTTGCTTCGCCAGCGCTTTGTCGCCACTGTTTCTTCTGCGCCTAGCCAGTCTCGTCACCGGCGCAAATTTTGTTTCTGTCCCCTCCTCGCAAGATTCGTCCTTTGTCTATTTAAGCATCTCATCGCCCTGTGCAATCTTTACTTCACCAGAAATCAGCTAAGTCTCAAACTTCTTTGTTTTCGTCTTCTTCTCCGGTGAGCCGCTGAGGAGGAGCATGGTGCCAGCCAAATCTACTGCACCTTTCTCCAATCCAGCTCTACCAATGAGTACCCCTTATCCATCTCTCTGTGTGGTAACATCCAATTGAACTCCAGTGACCCCTAACGCCAACGATCGCCGAAGATTGAGATTTCCTTGTTTCGGCAATGCCATTCGATTTAGCCCGAATTAGCCTTCCCTTTTATTGAAAAAATTGATCAGTAGCTCAATCCTAGCAGGCCTGTGCATTTAGATTTCAAATTAGAGCTGGGATTGAAGCATCCCCATTTTTCGCGCGCCACCGGTGACCGGCTCAAGTCGCCAGGCCACACCGCTGATTCCCCTACTGAATTGGCCTTATCAGAGGATTCCCCTCATCCACCTACTGCTCTCACCGTGAGGAATTAAACTCCAGAACCCGGTATCGATTTCGCCCAATTCAGTGTCTTCTTCTCCAGCACAGTTCATCGGAAAATTGTCTCCGGCCACCGCCATCGAAGCAACCATGTCCAGCACCTTCGCCTCAACCTCATGAGCATCTCTCTACTACCCCGATCTCAAATTCTGCTCAAATTACAAGATATAGCCATGCCAAGAATCTGTCCCATACCTGTTCCTTGCCATGTCGCCACCATGTTTCCTCGCCGCCATTCGCCGTCGTCCGGCCACCGCAGTGTTCGAAACTACCACCATTGGATTCCTATTGCTTTTGCCTATCTCCTAGACATAGTTGGTGAAGCAATCGAAGCCCTAAATTCATCAAATGCTTAAGCCCTAATTTTTGACAGTGAACAAACATTCAGTTCACTGTGCACAAGGGTTTTTTTGCAAAATCCTTGAACTTCTCGACTTTTCTATGAAAACTTTGTTGTCAATTAAATACCTTGTTCAATTTTGCACCTAATGCCTTGATCCAATATGTTTTGTCCACTGAAAATCTTTTAAATCATGTCAATGCCATTCTTTGACATTGTCAGCCCTTGTCAATCTATTTTAGCCAGTGGCATCAGCTTAGTTTGATCACTTCTGGTTATGCAAATTGGAATTCACTTTGTCTACCAAGTTTGTAGAACCATGTTCTACATTTCCTTCAACTGCCATATCTTTAGAAAAGCATTCTAAAGCCAACCAAAGCCATGTCAGGACATGACCCGAGTGTCGATCTGTTGACATTCGTTGTTTTGATCAAACCAGCCGTGAACCCTATGCTGATTTTGATATCTTGAAACTCTTGTAACCTCAGTTACTCAATTTAGTCCAGATTCCTTGAAACCCTAAAATCTCGACTCAGTTCAGCTTGCAATCTCAATCATTTTCAGCATAGTTTTATTATTCTTTTTAAAGCATATATGCATGTAGATCATCAAACATTTTAATATAGTTAGTAATTATTGTGTGATGTTTGTCACTGAGCAGATCCAGAAGCTGAGTTCGAGGAATTCACTGTTGACCCGACACCAACTGCTGATTTTTACGATGCAGAAGGCAAGTCGTATTCTTGAACATTTTGATTCTATATTTTAAGAATTGATATAATATAACCTTGAATATAATTAGTATTGCATGTGAAAGAATGATTGAGTTATGATATGAAAAGGAAATATTAGGCTGGATGCCTGTGAAATGTGAAATGATCAAGTAATGAGCCATGAACTATTATATGTGTATTTATGTATATTCATGAAATAAAACCCTAGCTGTGACCAGAATTTGGTATGGAATGGTGGTGGCACTGGATGTGTGTGGTTGTGGATGGTCTGGTCACTGGCATATAAGGACTAGAACCTTGTGTTTTGCGTCTAGTGGCATGAAAAACGTGCTAATCGCAAACCTGGTATGGGACAGGCCTGAACAAGTAAGTATGCATATCGCACATGAAACCCCTACATGAGATGGAAAGTGATGCATGATTCACACGGAGTGCGGCTCCTACACATATCACTGGATGTGATGATGCACGCTGACCCAATAATGGGAAGATACAGTATGGGGTGGGCATATAGCCCGCCACAACTGTGGTTTGCGTGAAAATCACAGGGTTAGGGGTGAATTGTGAGTGAAACATAACAAAAGTTCTTGTTATCTCCACCTTGCCACTCACATTATGCAGTGAGGAAGGGTCTAATCATCTTGATAGGATGGGCATGAAAGTAGAATATCTTGCAGGTAAATTGGTACCTCTCTGCAGAGTTAAAAACTTATTCGAATGCTCCGAGCTCCCGGGTTTATAGGAGTCTGTTGCAGTGGATTAAATCCATGGGGTGTGGCACAAGTATGTTTTCTAAATAAAATTTTGATAAGTCAAGATTACCCAAATGACATGTGTTGTCATGATAAGGGGTACTACCGTGTGCTGTCTTGTGTCGACGTGTCGCAGTGGTACAATAAATATTGAACATGAATAGCGATGCTATGCTATGAAAAATTCTGCCATGAGATGAGATATAAAGGAAAAGTCTATTTTACAACCATCCACACATCTTTATTAGCATAGGTTCATATCATCACTACTATATGTATCTACTCTTACCTATGACTTACTGAGTACGTAAGTACTCTGATGAAACACGGGGTGCCCGATCTTCCGTTAGGTAGATGATAAGTCGATTTGGTGGAGATCTCGACGTTGATGATCCGGCTTCCGATCAGAATTGATCGAACCCAACAATCGCTACACCACTGCTCCGTTGGTTATCAACCGTGCCAAGATGCAGTTGACCTCGCCAAGAAGGCTAATTCCTGCAAGTGAATCGAGAGCACAAGCAAAAACATAGAAGAAGCAATTTGGAAATTGCAAATCGAATTGAATTAAGCTCACAAGTTGGGGTTCCACAAACCGATCTACGGCGAAACTGCAAAGACAGAATAATCTAAGCAAAACCCAAGTCTCCCTATGACGGCTATAGAGAATGTATATGAGAGAGAGAGAGGCGGCAGCTAGGGTTTAGGTTGCAGCCTAACTAAGATACATGGGTCAAAGGCCCAAAAAGAGGTGACGCAGCACCAGCCCGACTCTGTCTCAAGCACACTGTTTGGAAGTTTCCTAGTGACTTAGAAAGATTTTGGTGGCGGGACCAGATGCGTTGGAAAGCATATCTCCTAAGCTTTCCGTGAAGTGGTAGAACGTCGAAAACCGACTTCGTATGTGGCCTGGGCATCTGTTTGAAGACAGACGTGTCGCTGCAGTCCGAACTAGAGTCCATCTCGGGATCAACTCGAACCTTGGCTCGTCTCGGTGCATCGTGACATCCTCTCTGATCCAAACCATGATTCCTAAGTACAAGAACAATATCATTAGGTAGTAACTCGCCCTCTACGGTAATTTCACATAAACTTAGGAATGAGCTCACCTGGTAATTTAGCTGACGTGCGCGTGCCCTTGTAATTGGTCCTTGCACAAGTGGTGTTGGAGAAGTTGACGCATTCATAGGAGTGATGTCCTCATCATACTCACCCTTGCAACCTACAATCCAATAGATGGAGCGTTTCATGATCAAGATGAAGGCATGGAGAACTTCTTGGAGCCAGAAGGAGTAGAGCCAGTTCTGCCAGAGCCCTGATGCGTGTTGTTCTGCCGTCAACTTCTTGCTGTCGGGGTTCACCTATCTTCCGCCGTGTAGATGTTTTATTTTGCTTTAGCTAGAGCATGTATGCCACAAAGGCATTGTAATCTCTTTATATTGTATTGAGGCTAGCAGGCCACATTGCTTAAATATTTTGTAAGTTACTCTGCTGTAATGTAAATATACTCCTATGCTTGACTTATCCTGGGAAGTCAATGGTATGCATGTATGAGATCAGCTGCAGTGGGCTGGGTCCCCAAGGGAGTAGTCGTCGTCCCCAAGGCGGGGGTGTGACAACACCAGTAGGTACGTGAAATTTCTGAAATTGTTCCTTGAACTCCCTCCAAGAAATGTTGTCTCTATCTAGGTGGGCTTCTTGGTAATTCATCCACCATGCTGTTGCAGCTCCTACTAGCTGATGAGATCTGAACAAAACCTTTTCTCTGTCACCACATCGAACTGCGTCTAGTTTCCTCTCTATTTCCCTTAACCAATTGTCGGCAACCATGGGGTCCATCGCACTAGAGAAACTGGGTGGACGGGTTTTCTGGAAATCTGTTAATCTTGCTCCTACAGTAGTTCCTTATGTGGTTCCAGTAGGCAATTTCTGAACTATCTGAGCTAGCAACCGGGTATGAGCTGTCTGGGCTTCCTGTCGATTCTTCTCCATTGACAGAAAAATTTCTTGCTAATTGGGTTGCTCATTCTGGGGAGGATTGGAATTCTGGGCTCCTTGCTGAAACAAAGGTCCTCTTGCTATAGGATCTTCCTCTTGTGGAGTCTGATCTTTGTCCTCTCCACTGCTTCGGGATCTTCTCGGTTTGTTGACCATGATGGCTCTGAAGAGAATCCAGACAGATCGAACTAACTAAGGCCAACTAAGACAGCAGTTCAGAAATTAATGCAAACTATTTTAATGCATAAAATACTTAGTCTTCTAGCCATAATACACAAGTTAAGCATTGCAAAAGCAACAATGAGACACAAAGCTATCAAGAGCATTCACCGGCTCTATCTACACTATTTCGAGCTAAACCCCTAAGGCACTCTGAGAAAGCAGAACGCGCTCTCGCTACCTTACCAGATTTTTAGTAAAACCAAATAAGACTTTTGAAATCAAATTTTATAAAAACTATAAAGCTCATTTTTTTTTTTACCAAAATAGGGTTTTCAAAGAAATAGTTTTTAGATAAATTACGCCTTCCTGGCACAGCCAATTCCTAAAGGTGTCATCCTAAAGTCAAGTTCTCATGCTGCTCTGATACCGTAAATTTGTCGCGCCCCCGCCTTGGGGACAACGACTACTCCCGTGGGGACCCAGCTCGCTGCAGCTGAACCCTTACATGCATACCATTGACTTCCTAGGATAAGTCCAGCACAGGAGTATATTTACATTACAGTAGAGTAACTTACAAAATATTTAAGCAGTGTGGCCTGCAGGCCTTAATACAACATAAAGAGATTACAATGCCTTCGCGGCATACATGGTCTAACTAAAGCAAAATAAAACATCTACACGGCGGAAGATAGGTGAACCCCCACAGCAAGAAGTTGACGGCCAAACAACACACATCAGGGCTCTGGCGGAACTGGCTCTACTCCTTCTTGCTCCAAGAAGATCTCCACGCCTTCATCTTGATCATGGAACACTCCATCTATTGGATTATATGTTGGAAGGGTGAGTACTTACATACTCAGCAAGTCATAGGTAAGAGTATATATATATAGTAGTGATGATATGAACCTATGCTTGTAAAGAAGTGTGGATGCTTGTAAAATAGACTTTTCCTTTATATCTCATCTCATGGCAGTATTTTTCATAGGATAGCATCGCTATTCATGTTCACTATTTATAGTACCACCGCGACACGTCGACCCACGACAGCCCACGATAGCATGTTCACTATTTGAAATGAAGTATGTTAATTGTTTTCAAGTATATGCATGCCTTATATTGAATCACAAAAGAGTTATATTCAAATAAAGTGATTAGATATGACCTAAATAATTGTAAAGCCCCTTTTGACATTGATTATCCCTACACCCTTGTCACCCTAGAGCATCATGTTTAGGCTATGCTATGCTCAAGATTATATGTTAAATGTTGAATGGTCACATATGAGAAAAGCATATTCAAAACCCCTTTTTGTGAAAGAAAATGTGATTGGAATCGATAGTGAGGACGGTTTGATTGGATGGTGCTGTGTGCGCACTGGGAATTTGAAAGACTCCTCACTAAAGATTCATAAGGACTAGAGCCATGTGTTGTACTTCTATGCGGCATGAAAAACGTACCAACCACTTGCCCGGTTATGGGACGGGCGCAACTTCGTAGCTTTCTTTAGTATTAGCTTTTCCCTGCAATGGTTGTCGGTCCGATTTCTTGCGTGGAACTGGTGGGCCAGTAAGGGCCGTGAGTGATGTGAGTTCAGAAAAATTATGAGAGGAAAAGGAGGAAAGAAGGAAGACGCCCTATGTAATCAAGAGAGGCTATGTGTCTTGCGAGAACATAGACCCAGGCTAGGAAGTAAGGCAGTGGGGAGGACCCACAACGGTACTTGAGATTTAACTGTCTATTTACCGGGCAGGGAATTGTTAATGCTAGGACTGTAAACTGTTGTGTCACTTCGGCCTTGTCACATGCGTAAAAGTCGTATGGAGCTGATCCGACTTGAAAGCTTAGTGATTGGTGGATTAAGGTGGTACACCTTTGCAAAGTATAAAAAGTATCAGATACTCTGAGCTCCCAAGTTATGGAGTCTGCGCGCTATAGATTCTATCCATGTCGATGCAGCACAAGTAGCTTTTGGAAGGTTTTTCACAAAATCTGAGTAAAGTGGTGACTCATGGAAGACCGTCACGCATAACATTTTCTGAAAATCTAGCTTAGGATTTTAAAAGCCTCGCTTTTGAAAACGAAAACCTTTTCTTCAAAATAAGAGTGAAAATCTATTCTATTCCTATATATAAAGCCAAGGCCTCTTTCCTTGAAAACCCCTCATCTATATATCTGCATTCTCATAATGAGACTTGCTGAGCATTGTGTAAAAACATGCTCACCCTTGCCTTTTCACACAAATTCAGAAGAAAGGATTCGAGGATCCCGATCCCTTTAGCCTCGAGCACCAAAAAGAGGAAGGAACCTTTCCAGACGATTTGAGCTTCTAGGAGGGTCATGCGCCAAGTTGAGTTCGATGTGGTAAAGGCCCGAGCCGAACCGCTGCAGAAGGAAATGAAGACCTTTGTTGTTGCTTTTGTGTTATTTCTGTATTGGGTACCTCGATACCGATTCTTTTTTATTCTTGATTTTGAAAAACTCTCTACTTTTGTATCAACTTTAATTCACGCCATCCTTGGCATTATGATAATGTAATAGTGGTCCTCGTGACCTTGTACTTGTTTTATCCATTTGCTTTATCGTTTAAAGTAAATCCTGTTGTTGTGAGCTTGTGATGTACCTTTCTGTGTGCAATCCACCTGGGCGGTTGCCACCGGAATCCTCAAATGAGGGTCCCACAATAACCTTCATCGTCTCTTTGATTTCGAGTCTGACTCAGAACAACCGGAGATGTTTTCTCCGTCAGCGACCTCGCTCCCTAGACAGTTCGCTGCCTTGTCAGAAGAAACCCCCGATCAACGGGCTGCTAGGGAAGAACAGGAATGCAAACAAAAGGAAAATCAGGATCGTGAGCAACAAGATAACGAACTTCGCAGAACTGCCCTAGAGGCTCTTCAAAATACGCAAGCTCGTTACATTGCTGCTCGGAGTTCTTCTCGTCGATCGTGTGGTCGCAGACGCGACCAGACACCATCTTTACCCCTGGAGTGTTTACCGGTGGACGAAGAGACGGCGACACCTGGTGCACCTAGGAGAAGTACGCATGGTCGGCTCCAATCCATCCCAGAGGTCTTGCGTAATTTTCCTCCTACGGTCACAGATGCGCAGAAACCGGCTTTCGCCAGAATCCTGGCGGAGAAGTTGGACGAGGTCACATCTGAGGTGACCCCAACGGCCTCTTCCCGGTCAGTGACACGTTCCCATGACTGAGAATACTCTAATTCTGGTTCTGGTAGATGGAATCGTCCACCACCAGTACTGTCTCAGCATGACAAAGCCAGACGGGCAGAGAACTCTCGTGATAGGGAATGAATCCCTATCCATTCTCACCTGGGACCACGAGTGACCTCTCCCTTGCGTGAGGTCGCCCGATATCAGGTCGAGAGTCGCAGGTCTATTCATGGTCCTTATGTTGGTTATAAAGCTTTCTCGCCCGGCCTTCGTGCGGTCGTTTGGCCAGACAAGTTTAAACCAGAGGCCATAGAAAGGTTTGAAGGAACTCAGAATCCGTTCGAGTTCCTTCAAATCTTCATCACTGCTATTCAGGCAGCGGGCGGCGATGATCGGGTCATGGCCAATTATCTGCCAACAGTCCTCGAAGGACCAGCAAGAACCTGGTTGTTCAATCAGCCCGAAGGTTCAATCTATAACTAGGAAATGTTGTACGATGCTATCCTCAACAATTTCCAAAATTGTTATCAGAAGCTGGGTAAAGAGGATGACCTCCATCGACTACGACAAACTTCGACTGAAACTCTTCGTCAGTCTGTCAAGAGATTTGTCGGGGTGAGAAACACCATCCCGAACATATCTGATAACTCCGTTATCAGGGCGTTTAAACACGCCGTTCGATATCGGAGGTTCACCGAATATTTGCTCATCCATCTTCCTCGATCGGTGGTCGATCTCTTTGATATGGCTGATCGATATTCCGACGCGGCCGAGGCCATTGAATGGAATCGGATGGTTGATAAGGGTAACTTTCTACCTCAACAAGGTCTCAAGGACGTGAAGAGGGAGGATTCGAGCAAGAAGTTGGAATCTTCATCAGGCAGGAAGTCGAAGAAATAAAAAAGGAATCGATCAGGATAGTACCGAGAGGTCGCAGTCGCAGAAAAACCTCCATCGACCAAAGGTAACAAATTTTCGTTAAAAAATAAAACTGGTTCTGGTGGTCGCAGCGCCGACCAGTCAGAGAAATCGACTAACCCGTAGGAAGGCAAGAAATGGTGTCCACTCCACAACTCCGCAGGCCACGACCTCAAGAATTACAGGAGTTGCTTGAAGCAGTTGGATGACTTCTACCAGGGGATCGGACCTATGCCGACCTTGTCACGGAAGGAACAAACCTGCGGACTAAGGGACGCCAGTGGGGACGAAGAGATGCCTTACCAGGTACATCGTAATCATGTTAATGTTATTTTCGGAGGTTCCTCCTCTTTTGTTTCTAAGAGGCAATTTAAAGCCTTTTATCGAGAAGTTAACCAAACGGAGACTCCCCTTGGTGAACCTCAGTATCCCCGTTGGTCGGATATACCTTTGACGTTTGATCGCTCTGATTGTCCTGCGGGGCTTACTCGACCATTGAGGCTGCCTCTGGTCATTACCCCGATTATCAGTAATGCGAGAGTTGAAAGGGTCCTGATCGATGGAGGTAGTTCCTTGGATATTTTATTGGTCAAGGTACTCGACGAGATGCAAATTCCTCGTTCAAAAATCAAACCCATAATTCATCTGTTTTATGGGATAATTCCTGGTCCCTCTATGATGCCATTGGGACAGGTGGTTCTCCCGATCACCCTGGGAGAACCAGATAACTTCTGAACAGAATTAGTTACTTTTGATGTAATTGATTGTGATTCGGCTTATAACGCAATCTTTGGCAGGCCAACTCTAGCTAAGTTCATGATGGCTACGCACTATGCTTACCAGTGCAGCAAGTTGCCTGGCCCCAAGGGCGTTATTTTGGTCTGAGGCAGTCGCAACGTGGCATTGACATGTGATCGGCTATCCTTGGAGATGGTGGACCAACTTCAACTCTGAGAAGCCCAGAACGCCACTGTGTCCACTGATAAGATCAAAGTTGCTCCTCGACCAGATGAAATACTAAAACTGGTTCCATTATACCCAGATGATCCATCCAAGACAATTCGGGTTGGATCAGGCCTAGATGACAAATAGGAACTCGAGCTCATTGCTTTCCTCCGGGCTAATGCAGATGTGTTTGCGTGGAAACCATCCGACATGCCCGGTGTCTCAAGGGAGGTAATCGAGCACAGGTAAGCAATTCGACCTAGACAACGACCAATAAAGTAGAAGCTCAGGCGTTTTGCTGTTGATCGGCAGGAAGCCATCCGAGAGGAGTTGGATAAGCTCCAAAAGGCCGGATTCATTCGTGAAGTCGATCATCCGGAATGGCTCGCAAACCCGGTCATGGTCCGCAAGTCAAATGGCAAGTGGCGCATGTGCATCGACTACACCAGCCTAAATAGTGCCTGTCCGAAGGATGACTTCCCCTTCCTCGCATTGACCAGCTGGTCGATTCTACTGCAGGTTGCGAACTGATGAGTTTCCTGGATGCTTACTCGGGATATCATCAAATTAGCATGGCAGAAGAAGATGAACAGAAGACTGCCTTCATCACACCATTCGGCACCTACTTCTACGTCAGAATGCCGTTTGGTCTCAAGAACGCAGGTTCTATGTACCAGCGCTTGATGCAAACGACCTTTCTTTGCCTAATGGGGCGTAATCTTGAAGCTTATGTAGATGACCTGGTTGTAAAAAGTTGAAAAGGTTCATCTCATTTGGACGACCTTGCTGAAACCTTCTGTAATTTGAATCGATATGGAATAAAATTAAACCCAGAGAAATGTTCTTTCGGTGTTTTATCTGGAAAACTTCATGGTTTTCTTGTTTGTTCCTGAGGGATAGAAGTCAATCCTGAAAAGATCAGGGCTATCGAACAGATGAGGTCTCCTTCGACCATCAAGGATGTTCAGCGCCTAGCAGGTCGCATGGCGGCATTAAGCCAGTTCATATCGCGACTAGGCGAACGGGGACTACCTTTCTTCAAAGCCCTACGCAAACATCACAATTTTACATGGTCTGATGAGGCCAAAAAGGCATTTTAGGAGGTAAAAGCATATCTATCCAGTCCACTGGTCTTGGTTTACCCCAACAAAGAAAAACCATTACTCCTCTACTTGGCGGCCACACCTTACACGGTCAGTGTTGTTCTGATCGCGGAAAGAGAGGGTATGCCCAAACCCATCTACTACGTAAGCGAAGTACTTCATGGTCCTAAGGTAAACATGGAGTACAGCACCTCTGATGAGACAATAGCTCATTACCTGAGGGAAGTGAGGAGATTGGAAAAACACTTCAGTCATTTCGAATTCCAATACATCCCGCGAAAGGACAACATTCTCACAGACCAATTATCCAAAATTGGGTCCTCACGCACATCCGCTCCGGCAGGAGTGTTCGTCGAACACTTGGAGCATCCCTCGATCATGACTACGGTCGAGGATGATCCGGTAACAGTCTGCGTTACCAACCTCGAACAGGAATAAGATTGGACCCATCCATTGAGGGTCTATCTCGAACACAGGACCCGGCCCAAGGATGAAACCGAAAGCGATCGATTAGTTCGAAAGGCGCGTCTATACAAGCTTATAGAAGGAGTTTTGTATAGAAAAGGTACTCAAGGAGTATTCATGCGCTGTGTGTCTCAAGAGGAAGGTAAATCTCTCTTCAGACAAATTCATGACAGTGTATTCGGTGCGCACGCGTCATATCTTACACTGGTCAGAAAGGCTTTCTGACAAGGATTTTATTGGCCTTCGGCTCTTGATGATGCCAAGAATATGGTCAAGACGTGTCCTTAGTGTCAATTTCATGCGAGATAGGTTCATCAAGCTGCCTACACCCTACAAACCATTCCGTATCATGGCCCTTCGCGGTCTGGCCGATGGAAATTGTTGGTCCTATGCCACAAGCGGTCAATGGATACAAGCTCTTGTTCGTAGCTATTGACACATTTACAAAGTGGATTGAGGCCGAACCAGTACACAACATTGTTGCTGCTGCTGCACAAAAGTTCTTTCATAAGAACATTGTGACTCGATTCGGTGTTCCAAATCGTCTCATCAGTGATAACGGTTCCCAGTTCGCTAGTGGTTTTTTTCTGGACTATTGCGATCAGGTCGGGACCAAGGTGTGCTTTGCCTCTGTAGCTCATCCACAGAGCAATGGTGCCAATGAACGTGCCAACGGGCAAATATTGCAGGGCATAAAAGGTATTTTTGATCGCCATAAGACAGGCTCGGGGGCTTGGGTAGACGAGCTCTATACCGTTCTGTGGGCACTACGTACTACTTCTAGTCGAGCCACCGGTGAGACACCTTTCCATCTGGTATACGGGGCTGAGGCTGTATTACCCATGGAAATTAGTATTGGTTCTGTCCAAACAGATCAATTCGAACAAGTTGATCAGAACGGGCAACGATTACAAGACCTCATCCTTCTAGAAGAAAAACGTGATCGAGCTTTGGTCAAGTCCGCGGTGTATTTGCAAGCTTTGCGCAAATACCATAACAAAAGGGTGCAACCACGTAGTCTTCAAGTGGGCGATCTGGTTTTATGTAAAATACAAAACCAATCTAGTCGCAACAAGTTCTCCCCATAGTGGGAAGGTCCCTACACTGTTGTCTCGGTGCCGCTACTAGGATCAGCTCGGTTAGCGATGGAGGATGGTCGAATCTTGTCTAATACATGGAACATCGATCAACTACGCAAGTTCTACGTGTAAGTTCCCAATCCCTTTTCCTTTTCAATTAGCATGATTTAATAAAATCAGTGCTTTTTGTTGTTGCATATGTGGGTTATTCCTTTTTGTCCGTATGTTACGAGTCTGGCTCGAGGGCTAGTCGCCGATGGTTATATCGCCACAATACCCTAATCGGATTCGCTGGCCGATCTCGTGATCACTTCCAGACAAGCCACCCTCAATAAGCCGTTTCTCAACGCACACGGGGCTTACTGGCATGTCCTTGGTCATCAGATTGGCTGCTGGTTTGCAATAAGATTAGGTATTGTATCGAATATGATTGTCGGCCTGGTCGGGTTTCCCTGATCATCGTTACACCCATATTTTTCCTATGCTTATAATACTAAGTATGCAGCATACATAATAATAGGCGGGGGCTAGGGGAATATGGTCACAACATGAAAAAAAAGAGGTGCTTTCTTTTCAAAAAAATGCATACATTCGCATTGTATAAACTGTATCTGTACATGTATAAAGATTTACATAATGCCAAGCTCTTTCAACAGTTTTTCTACAAGAGGTTTAACTTCCTCCATGATGACCTCAAGCTGGTCTTCACTCTCGACCTCTGCCTCTCCCACCACCGGATTCAGATGGAGATCTGAGCCATGGTGAAGACAAAGTCGGCAAAGGATGGCGGAGGCTGCTGATTGTTCTCTCTGGTCTTAATCGCCTCTTTTTGCCGCATTGTATCTTCAGGAAGATACTTGAGAAGGGACTCTACTTGGGTCACGACCAGCGTGGTCCAGTCGCTAAGGCTAAGGTCGTCCATCTCGGTTTCGACCACAAAAGCCCTCAGCAAACTGGCCACCATCTTCAGTTTTTCGAAGATGTCTCGTTGAGCGCTGCTGCAGGTTGAGAGTAACGTGCTCAAGTCTTTGTTCTAGATAATACTCTTCGTGAGTATTAAAGCAAAACTCAAGTGACTTGAGTGCTTCAACGAGGACTAGTGGAGACTGGGCGAGTCTCCGATACCTCGGTAAAAATTACTGTGTTCGTTTTCTTCTCTCACTTATATTATTTGCTCTTGATTTGCAATTATTTGTTTTAAGTCTTAAGTTTTTAAAAACCTCCTATTCACCCCCCCTCTAGTCGGCATCCTTGATCCAACAGAAACAAGCTCAGGCCATTCTTCACCTAGTCCAATAGGGCTTGACCGTGCATGACATCATCCGCGATTTCGTGAAGAACAGGATGAGCCCCCTGCGTGAGAGGGCACATCCGGCTTGGGTGGTGGAGTCCATGGCAGACAGCACCCTGGATTATAACATTGGTATGTCCTCTAGTCAACAAAATACGCATTTTTACTGATGAAAGATGTCGTATCAAGTAATATGCTTATTTGTGACACAGCGCTATCTTTGTCCGAAATCGAGAAATGGACAAATTACCTCCTACTATGACGCCGTTGCGGAGGGAGCTAAAGGATCGCCTCGCCCCCAGAGCTTAATTAATGCAGGTGACGATCTTAAACAAGAGCGCCGAAAGTTATGACTTTTCCCAACAAGCTCTGTTGTAAACCATCCACTTGTCTTGTATTACCAAAAGCATTTTAAATAATACAGCTTCTGGGAAAATTTGCTGGGGTGATGCATCCAAGCGAGGACGTTGGTCCTTTGGGGAGACCAGCTGTGAAGAAGGTGAAGAAGACCCCTTCGAAGCGCAAAATGAAGGAGCCTGCTCCCGAAAAACCTAAGAAGATCCTGGGAGGGGCTTCTTCACGAAAGAAAACCATAACCGCAAAAAAGACTGCTGTAAGATTTTTGATACCCCCTGTAACCCCAAGTACGAGTGGAGATTACTTCTTCGTCGTACAGGGTGAAGGGAGCGAGGATGAGGAAGACGACATTCCTCTAGTTCGTCGCAAGAGGAAAGCGACTGACCTTTTGGGAACAAGCATCCCAGAGAGGTCGGCTTCCCTTCAAACTGACGAAGTCTTGTCCCTGACCGTAGGGACTGGGACGGCTACAACGGCCCCGTGACCACTGACAATCCTGTGGTTATGGGCGAAACCCCGGCGCCTGAGGCCCGTGAAACCCCAGGACTAATAACACCTACCTTACTGATCGAGGGAGCGACTATGGTAAGAATCCCCACAGTCTGACATGTTGCCGTTCCTCTGGATATACTCATAAGATTGTGTACATACATGGAGAAGAGGATACTGTCCTATTTAAGAAAAGGAAGACAAGGACAGAAGAGGATTCTTTCCCAGGAGCACCCAGTGGGCTTCTTTCTCCTGGGAGCTCATCATCGAAACCCAAACCATGGGTGGGGTTTCGGATAAAGTAAGAATCTCCCCTATCGCCATCTAGAGATAGCCAACAGGAGGCATTTTACCCTACAATATGTTTGTTTGTTTTTAGGCGCAGGGATGCTGCGCCCAGTACTGTGGCGACCTCGACAAGCCATGGCACAACACCTACAACAGAGGTCGCGGGAGAGCCAAGTCCAACTCCCATGGTCGAAGAAGTCCTTCAGGCCATCGTGGAGGGAATGGCAGCGGATATCCAATCCCAAGGGATGGAAACCGCAGTCCCGGCCACAGAGGGGGATCAACAGGAAAGATCATCTACTGCCCCTGCCGTGGACATAGCAAGTCTTGTGGATCGACCTCCCACTGATGTTGAGAGCACTTCATTCAGCAATTACATAGAGGTACGCAAAAAACTCTTTTTATTATTTTCGAGCTCGCAAAAATTTAGGAACATCCAAGTTTTAAGAGATGTCCTTATCGTGTTTCAAGACTTGACCCGGGTGGCGACCAAGTTGACAGCTATAGCAAAGCATATCAAGGTCGCGCAACGGGAGATCAGCCGGCTGCAACAATAAGTGTGGTGCTCTTTATTCGTGTTAACCTGAATCCGTATTTAAGCGTAGCTAATCGTCCTTCTTGTTACAAAGAAAATGCCTTTTTGAACAAGAGTATGGCTGATCAAGAGAATCAAGAAGAAGCACTAGCCGCAAGATGTTCTTCTCTAGAGAGGGAACTTCGCGAAGCGCAGCTAAAGCTCTCTTGTTAGTCTACTTTCGACCAGAAAGCATTATTTCGTTACATGAACTACTATAAGAATCATCCGCCGCGTTCATGTAGCACAAGAGGACCAAATAAACCTTCTTTCAAGAGAAAAGAACGACCTTCAGGCGACCATTGAGCTCCAAAGCTCGAAGATGGATATTGTTTGCACGGAGAACGAAAGTTTGAGAGCAACAATTGCATTCGGCAGCAATATTAAATCTTCTGTCTTCGAAAAGCTGAAGACGGTGGCAACTCTGCTCAAAGCTGATGTGGTCGAATCTCAAAAGATCAATCCTAGCTTTGGCGAGTTAGCCACTTTGGTCGTGACTCAGGCTGAATCACTTCTCGAATATCTTCCTGAAGATATGAGGTGACAGGAAGAGGCGATGAGGACAAAAGTGCAATCTATAGCCTCCACCATTCTCTATAGACTCTGTTTTCACCACGGCCCTGATATGGATCTGAAACTAGTGGTCGGAGATGCAGAAATCGAGAGTGAAGATCAGCTTGAGGCCATAATGGAGGAGGTCCGGCCTTTGATCGAAAACCTCTTGAAAGAACTCGGCTTATCCTAATTGTTAATGTAACAATTTTTGTACCTGTAAACATGTAATTATACAAATACAAATGCATGCCTTAAGTTTTGAAAAAAGAAAGTACTTCCCTTCATTTCATGCTATGACCATATTCCCTTAGCCCCCTCCTGAGATCATAAGTACTGAAGACCTAGTATTGTTATCTCAGGAAAAAATATGGGCATTATGAATATCTAAGAAATTCTTTAACTTAGATATGATCATTTCATCATACCGATACTGACCTTAATACAACACTCGGCCCTATTACGAACTGGCAGCCACTCGAATGATCAGGAACATGCCAGTAAGTCCCGTGTGCATTGAGAAATGGCTTATTGAGGGATGTCTTATCTGGATGCGACCATGAGATCGGCCAGCAAATCTGGTCAGGATATTGTAGCAAGATGGTCATCGGCGATCAGGCCCCAAGCAAGGCTCGGTATAGGTATGGCAAAGAAACGAACATAACATGAACGAAATGAAAGTACTCACGATTTTTGCTAAATCATGCTAATTGAACAGGAAAAAAGATTGGAGAACTTACACGTAAAACTTGTGCAGTTGATCGATGTTCCAAGTATTGGACAAGATTCTGCCGTCCTCCATTGCTAACCGAGCCGATCCTAGTCCTGGTACCGAAACAACAATGTAAGGGCCTTCCCATTGAGGAGAGAACTTATTGCGGTTAGACTAGTTTTGTATTTTTCGTAAAACCAGATCACCTACGTGAAGACTACGCGGCCGTCTTGCTGTGATATTTTCGCAAAGCTTGCAAATATATGGTCGTCCTTATCAACACTCGATCACGTTTTTCTTCGAGGAGGGTCAAATCTTGAGCACATTGTTCGATCTGATCAATCTGGTCGAATTGATCTGTTCGGACAGAAACAATATGAATTTCCGTAGGTAACACAGCCTCAGCGCCGTATACCAGTTGGAAAGGTGTCTCACCTGTGGCTCGACTACAGGTAGTACGTAGTGCCCATAGAATGAGTAGAGTTCATCTACCCAAGCCTTCGGACTCGTTTTAAGGCGATTGAAAACACGTTTATTGATGCCTTGTAGTACTTGCCCGTTGGCACGTTCGACAGCACCATTGCTCTATGGATGAGCTACAGAAGCAAAGCACACCTTGGTTCCAATATTGTCTCAATAGTCTAGGAAGAGACCGCTAGCGAATTGGGAACCGTTATCGGTAATGAGACGACTTGAAACACCAAATCGAGTGACGATGTTCTTATGAAAGAACTTTTGTGCCACGGTAGCAGTGATATTGCGGACTGGTTCAGCCTCGATCCACTTTGTAAATGTATCAATGGCTACGAACAGGAATTTGTAACCACTGACCACCTGTGGCATAGGTCCCACAATATCTATCCCCCAGAGCGCAAAGGGCCACGTTAAAGGGATAGTTTGCAAGGCGTATGCGGGCTGATGAACCTGTCTTGCATGAAATTGATACTGGGGGCATGTCTTGACCAAGTATTTGGCATCATTGAGTGCTGAAGACCAGTAAAAACCCTGTCGGAAAGCTCTTTCAACCAGTGTGAGAAATGACGCGTGTGCACCACACACACCATCATGGATCTCTTTCAAGAGGGATTTACCTTCCTCTTAAGAAATACAACGCATGAATACTCCTTGAGTACCCTTCCTATACAAGACCCCTTCTATAAGTTTGTACAGGCGCGCTTTTTGAATCAACCGATCGCTTTCGGTTTCATCCTTGGCCAAGGTCCCATGTTCGAGATAGACCCTCAATGGATGGGTCCAATCCCCTTCATGTCCATGGTTGGTAACGAAGACTGTCACCGGGTCATTTTCGACTGTAGTCATGATCGAATGATGTTCTAAGTGTTCGACGAACACTCCTGCTGGAGCATATGTACGTGAGGATCCAATTTTAGATAATTGGTCTGCTAGAATATTGTCCTTACGCGGGATGTATTGGACTTCGAAATGACAGAAGTGTTTTTTCAATCTCCTCACTTCCCCCAGGTAATGAGCCATTGTCTCATCGGAGGTGTTGTACTCCTTGTTTACCTAGTTTATGACTAGCTGTGAGTCTCCCCTCACCACTAGTTGATGGACTCCGAGGAATTTTGCTGCCCGGAGACCTGCAATAAGACCTTCATATTCTGCTGCGTTGTTAGTCGCAACAAAATGTAATTGAATGACATACTTGAGTTGGTCGCCTTGAGGCATGACTAAGACCACTCCAGCCCCCGAGTGCTGAAAACTGTGAGAGCCGTCAAAATACATCGTCCAGTGGTTGGTACATGATAAGTCTTTAGATTCTTGCATTGGTGGGTCATGGTTAGTCCATTCGACCACAAAGTCTGCAAGGATCTAAGACTTGACCGCCGTGCGAGGGGTGAAATGGATGTCAAATGCTCCAAGTTTCACAGTCCACTTCGCGATTCGACCATGACGAGGATTGACACCCGAGTCAGTTCAAATAAATGCACTGTTGGTTCAGGACAGATTCGAACCAGACATGTGTCTAGCGGTGCGAACTCAAGTTATTCTAAGAAGCATCAGCTCAAGGTCGCAGGCTTTGCGCGATTAGGTCGCAGGCTTTGCACGGTCAGGAGTTCATATGCTATACGTGAATAGAATGACCGAGATGTTGCGCGGTCAGCCAATATCCTGCGGTCAGAGCATTCTCGACCAGGGTGCTTGGAATTCATCTGTCCGGCTATTCCTATAGCGGGAATATTCCAAGTATCGCAAAGATTCCCCCACGTGGAGAATCAACCGTCAGGAGGTTAATACGTGCAGTTATCCATGAATAACACGTGTTTAACCTGCGTGGAGGTTAAGAGCGGTTTTCTAAAAACTGCATCCAACCGTCCGAACAACTATTTGATGCAGTTATGGCATGGCACCCTTTCGATCAGTATAAAGGAGTGGCAAGATGCATCAAACAGAAAAAGACGAGATACAACGCATCTCAACCACTCAAACAGCCAAGTCTACGGCCTAGATTAGATAGTTCTTACAAGCCTTCCTGGCTTTATTCTGTACATTTACATAGGAAAACCCTTCGCCTGTGAAGGAGTTTTTCTACCATCTTGTAACCTTTTATCACCTATAGTGAAATCCCAACAGGACGTAGGGTTGGACCGAGGGGGCGGAGAGCTCCTCACTGGAGGCTCCTGCACCAGCAGTGACTTCAACCCTTCCCGAAGTGGTTGAAGGACTGGGCGCTGTTTCTTTTAGCCTGACAAAGGGGGAAAGAAGCAGATGATCACAATTCGTAACCACCATTTTAAAGCAACCAGGATAGAGGTTCTTACCTTATTGGAAATCCCATCAGCTTTTGGGATTTCAGGGAAGGTTCTCCTCGAGCGGGCTGTGGTTTGAACGTCACGAGCCATCAACCCTTCTTCGACTAAGTGAAGAATTAACACGGCGTGCTTCATGAACTGTGAGTTCATCGCCGGGAGAGTGTCCAACTCGCTTGGCTTCTCTGGCCGCGAGTTTTCAAACCACAGCCCGCTCTCCTTCGGCGGGGTGCAGTAGAACCACTTTTGATGCCACACGTGCACTGAGTCTCGTAGGGGTGGAAAGGGATACTCCTTTTTATCCCTTAGCTGGAAGTAAATACATCCGGCGGCGTTGGCGCTCTTCGACCACGCCGAGAAGTAAAATCGCCGGAAGAGATCCACACTAGGATACACTCCGACGAACGCCTCGCACAGGTGTTGAAATACTGCCAATATCAACACCGCGTTGGGGCGGAGATTGATTAACTCCAACCCGTAGTGCTCGAGGACATCCTTCAGGAACCGACTCTCAGGGAATCGGAACCCGCAGCGCAAGTACTCCTCGAAAACCACCAACTCGCCCTCTCGGACTGTCGGGGTTTCTTGATCCTTCTCCGCAGGCCGCCAGTTGATTAACAGCCGGGGAGGAAGGATCTCCTCCTTCTCCAACAACATCAAACTCTCCTCAGAATGGTGGATGGATCGACTCCAGGACGCCATTGTTCGGTGGAGAGTTGAAGGAAAAGTTGGTGACTTTTGGGGAAGACGAAGGCTAAGAGGAATGAGGGTTTTGTGCGGCGGAGATGTTGAGGGTTTTTGGCTGAGTGGCTTCTTCAGGAAGACACCTGCTCCTTTTATAGACCCGAGGAGACGCATTAATGTGAGTAACGTTCCATTGAAACGTTCCACCGAATATTTTATTCATTCATTTCCCATAATGGATACTGTCTCTGGCGGACCCGTTAAAGTGTTCAAGCATCGGATCTGAAACAAAAAGACTTCTTTGTTTCAGAAACTGAAAGTGCAAAAGCCTGAAAAGTTTTTCAGAGTTTTTTAGAGGACGTTTTTCCTTTATGTACCCTGAAAAATTTTACGAAAATATCCTGTGACTTGATTTTTGGACGTATGGATATTTTTTGACCGGGTTGTGGTATGATCGAGACCATGCTTTTGATTAAGCTCCGATTCTGACCGCAGTGATGGTCTGGTCGAGTTTCAAGTCTGGTCGCGATAAGTTTCACTTCTAACCACAACTCTAAGTCTGATCGCGGTATCAGATGGTCGCGGTGCCTTTGTAAAAGGTGTGATCCTAATCGCAGAGTTGAATTTTACCTTTGTATGAGTGAACGTAAAGACATTGCTTATGGTCATGTTTTCACACAGAGGATGTGAAGAATATGTATATGAAGAAAGAGATTTTATTTTTTGCATTCTTTACATACAAAAGGGATACCGGCGACCAGAGCGTCAACCTGATCCGAAAGAAGTTTGCAAAGTTCTCCTAGGGACATATTGTTGTCAGTAGGATCTACACTGACAACCCCCAGGGAACTAGCAACTAATCTAAGCCTATCTACATCATCCCTAACGAGAGATACACTACTGTTCCTAATCAAATCGGAGAGTTCCCGCTATTGCTGAGCGTGGTCCCTCTCTCGACGGAACTGGTGCGCCTCTTCATGGGACCGTTCAAAACATTCTGCCAGGTGCAGAATCGCCGAAGACATTTCTTCGGTCTTCTTCTCCAGGGCATTCTTCTCCTCGAGAAGATTATGTCCGGAAGGAAGAGACGGAGCAGCAGAAGGCTGATCACTGGGGCCTCCAATCTCCTACATTTGCAAAAGTTAGTTGTGTTAACCATAAACTATCAGCAAAAGGAGATGAGGATCGTTACCTGTCCCTGTTCATGACACGTTGATGTAGCCATCCTGGGAAGTTGATTATCCGATAAAACCGGACGATCACCAGATGGAGGAAGTGCAAACTTCCCACCAGAAGATTGCCTCCCCAACACAGATTGAGGATCTTCTGACCGAATAGTCACCGCTTGCCGGCCAGAAAATCGATCACCCAAACAAAAGCAAGGGGTGCTAGAGAAGAAAGCTGCAGGAAGAAAAGATGATGGCTCATCTTCTACCTTTGCTCTGCTGGAGGATCCTTCGTCAACCTTGGACTTCTTCTTTGAAGGAGATGGATCTTCAAGCATTTCAGGCTCCTGCTTGAGAACTTCCTCTTCATCACTCTCAATCTCGATGATGTTGTGATCTGCCATCGGGAAGTGTATGAAGAGAAGAATGAAGATGTTTTTTAGAAAGAACTTAGCCGTGAGAAGAAATTGTGAAGCTTTACAGAGTCAAAGACCCGGTATTTATAGCCATCAGGGTGACGGTTCACGTTCTAAATGCCTCGGGTTCTTAAAAGCATTTACAATTTTACCTCGGGTTAAAAAACATTTCAACAGCGCCATCATTACCTGTCGCATAATACCCAGAGCCCGTCTCGGGGAACCAACCGTTCTACTTATTGCGCCACTAAGTGAAGGATTTGAAGAGTTGGGTTAATAATCCGATGCATTTCTTTAAATTGAAAGTGAACACGTCCCTTCGTTTTCTTTAAATTTGGGGGCTAGCTGACGAGGATGGACACCCGAGTCAGTTCAAATAAATGCACTGTTGGTTCAGGACAGATTCGAACCAGACATGTGTCTAGCGGTGCGAACTCAAGTTATTCTGAGAAGCATCAGCTCAAGGTCGCAGGCTTTGCGCGATCAGGTCGCAGGCTTCGCGCGGTCAGGAGTTCATATGCTATACGCGAACAGAATGACCGAGATGTTGCGCGGTCAGCCAATATCCTGCGGTCAGAGCATTCTCGACCAGGGTGCTTGGAATTCATCTGTCCAGCTATTCCTATAGCGGGAATATTCCAAGTATCCCGAAGATTCCCCCACGTGGAGAATCAACCGTCAGGAGGTTAATACGTGCAGTTATCCATGAATAACACGTGTTTAACCTGCGTGGAGGTTAAGAGCGGTTTTCTAAAAACTGCATCCAACCGTCCGAACAACTGTTTGATGCAGTTATGGCATGGTACCCTTTCGATCAGTATAAAGGAGTGGCAAGATGCATCAAACAGAAAAAGGCGAGATACAACGCATCTCAACCACTCAAACAGCCAAGTCTACGGCCTAGATTAGATAGTTCTTACAAGCCTTCCTGGCTTTATTCTGTACATTTACATAGGAAAAACCCTTCGCCTGTGAGGGAGTTTTTCTACCATCTTGTAACCTTTTATCACCTATAGTGAAATCTCAACAGGACGTAGGGCTATTACTCCCACCATCGAGGGCCCGAACCTGTATAAACTTCTCTGTGCTCCTGTTCTCCATTGTTCTACATACCTTCCCGGAGAGTCATCTTGAAAGGTCTCGTTATTACAAATTTTGCATAAGTTCGGCTGAGGACTCCGATTCCGAATCGTCGACAGACCAGATTTCTCTGAGTTTCGGATAATATCTCTCATAGGGAAGGACGAGGGCACTGTAATTTTATGTACCTGAAAGTAATGTTGTAGCTTGCGGGAAGCCATCAGTAGCGCGTAAAGTATCTTCTGGACCTCAGGATAACGCTCCTTAGGACCACGAAGTACCTTGCTTACGTAATAGATGGGCTGTTGCACACCTTCTCTTTCTGCGATCAGAACCGCACTGACCGCATGAGGTGTGGCCGCCAAGTAAAGAAGTAGTGGTTCCCCTGTGATCAGAGAAACCAACACTGGCGGACTGGATAAGTACGCTTTAACCTCCTGGAATGCTTTCTCGGCTTCATCCGACCAGGTAAAACCTTGATGTTTTCGAAGAGCTTTGAAAATAGGTAATCCCCTCTCGCCTAGTCGCGATATAAATCGAGTTAAAGCCGCCATGCGACCTGCCAGGCACTGCACATCCTTCATGGTCGAAGGAGACCTCATTTGCTCGATGGCCCTGATTTTCTCATGATTAACCTCGATTCCTCTAGAACAGACGAGAAAGCCTAAAAGTTTACCAGACTAAACCCCGAAAGAATATTTTTCTGGGTTTAATTTTATTCCGAATCGATTTAAATTACAGAAGGTTTCAGCAAGATCATCTAAATGAGTCAAGCTTTTTAAGCTTTTTACAACCAAGTCATTTACGTAAGCTTCAAGATAACGGCCCATCTGGGAAAGAAAGGTCTTTTGCATCAAGCGCTGGTACGTGGAACCGGCGTTCTTGAGACCAAATGGCATTCTGACGTAGCAGTAGGTGCCAAATGGTGTGATGAAGGTAGTCTTCTCTTCATCTTCTTCTGCCATGCTAATTTGATGATATCCTGAGTAAGCATTCAGGAAACTCATCAGTTCGCAACCCGCGGTAGAGTCGACCAATAATTGATGCGGGGAAGAGAAAGTCATCCTTCGGGCAGGCACTGTTTGGGCTGGTGTAATCGACGCACATGCGCCACTTACCATTTGACTTACGAACCATGACCGGATTTGCAAGCCATTCTGGATGATCGACTTCTCGAATAAACCTGGCCGTTTGGATTTTGTCTAACTCCGTACGATAGCTTCTTGCCGATCAACAGCAAAGCGTCTGAGCTTCTGCTTTATTGGACGCTATCCAGGTCAAATTGCTAACATGTGCTCAATTACCTCCCTTGGCACACCGGGCATGTCGGATGGTTTCCACGCAAACACATTTGCATTAACTCGGAGGAAAGTAATTAGTTCGAGTTCCTATTTGTCATCTAGGCCTGATCCAATCCCAATTGTTCTAGATGGATCATCTGGGTATAACGGAACCGGTTTTAGCTTTTCCTCTGGTCGAGGGGCGACCTTGATCGTATCCACAGCTGTGGTGGTGATCTTGACATCCCAAATGGGAAGTTGATCTACGAGCTCTAGGGATAACCGATCGCAAGTCAGTGCCACATTGCGGCTGCCTCGGACCGAGATAACGCCTTTGGGGCCAGGTAACTTATTGTACTGATAAGCATAGTGCGTCGCTATCACAAATTTAGCGAGAGTTGGCCTACCAAAAATCACGTTATAAGCCGAATCATAAACAATTACGTCGAAAGTAACTAATTCTGTTCGGAAATTATCCGGTTCACCCAGTGTTACTGGGAGCACCACCTATCCCATCAGCATCATCGAGGGACCAGGGATTATCCCACAAAACGGATGGATTATGGTTTTGATTTTCAAATGAGGGATTTGCATCTCGTCCAAAGCCTTGACCAATAAAATGTCAAAGGAACTACCTCCGTCGATCAGGACCCTTTCGACTCTTGCGTTACTGATAATTGGTGTAATGACCAAAGGTAGTCTCAATGGTCGAGTTAGCCCAATGGGACAATCAGAGCGATCAAATGTCAAAGGAGTGTCCGACCAACGGGGGGGGTATTGAGGTTCACGAAGGGGTGCTTCCATTGGTTAACTTCTCGATGAAACGCTTTAAACTGACGTTTAGAAACAAAAAAGGAGGAACATCCAAAAATGACATTAACATAATTACGAGGCACCTGGTAGGACATTTCTTCGTCCCCATCGGCGCCTCTAAGCCCGCAAGTCTGCTCTTTTGGTGGCAAAGTTGGCATTGGACCGATTCCCTGGTAGAAGTCATCTAGTTGCTTCAACCAGCTCCGAAAATTCTTGAGGTCGTGTCCCAGAGAGTTATGGATCGGGACCATTTCTTGCCTTTCTGTGAGTTAGTCGGTTTTTCTGGCTGGCCGGTGTTGCGGCCACTAGAGGTAGTTTTCTTCTTAAATGAAAACTTATTACCTTTCACCGGCGTTGCGACCTCCCGGTACTAACCGGTTCGATTCTTTTTAGACTTCTTTGATTTCCCGCTCAATGAAGACTTCGGCTTCTTGCCTGCATCCTCTTTTTTCACGTCCTTGAGACCTGGTTGGGGCGGTAAATTCCCTTTATCCACCATCCTATTCCACTCAACAGCCTCGGCCGCGTCTGATCCGAGAGGATCTTCAAATCCTGATCGCATACGGATTCGCGACCAAATCCTGATCGCATACGGATTCGCGACCTTAACCGTGTTCGGAAAGGTTTCGCGACCATGGATTGGTTCGCGACCAGGAAAAGGAATTCGTTCCCTGTTCGGAATTGTAATCCTATATATAACACTATGCTTATCTGTTTAGGATTAGTTAAGTTAGTTATATGAGTCTAATATGTTTAGGATTACTAAGTCTGATACGTACTCATACGATTGGACTATAAATACCTTGTAATAGGTCTAGTTTAGATCATCGAAGAGTCATAGAACTTATTTGAGTTTTAGACACTTATAGTTCCCTCGACGTAGGCAAGTGTGCCTAACGTTCGACGTGTAAAGCCCTCTTTGAAATAAAGAGTTGTGCAATTACTTTGGGTTTCGGTATTTCCGAGTAAGATCCCGTTATTCCGCATATTAGAATCTGGGTGGGCCTAGTGCGAAAACCAAGACTAGGTCTCAAACGGATCAAGTTGGTATCAGAGCAACTTTCCTATCCTGTGGATGGTGAAGACTCACCAGGGTTACAAAACTTCCGGCGAAAATCTAGGCAATCAATTGACGGTTCCTACAGCCGCGTCTCCGACAATGTCTGACGATACCTCCGTTCAAGCTAACCTAGCCGAACAAGTGGCTAAACTCTCCACCGACATGGAAACCGTGCTTGCTTGGATTAAGCAGCAGGCCATGATTGTACCTCCTGAAGTAGGGAAGGTTATGGGTGAGAAGACTGGTGAAGACTTGTGCAGGGCAGACGAAGATGAAGACGAAGGCGACCATAAGACCGACAACCTCGCCAACACCTCCTTAGTTGTCGGATCTTTTGAAGTCGACGCTAAGATTGATATACCCATATATGATGGGGTGATCGATGCCGAGAAGCTGGATTCTTGGATCGACCAACTTGAGACCTACTTTGACCTGAAAGGGTTTAGTAGCGCTCAAAAGGTCAAATTTGCACCTTTGAAGATGAAGGACCACGCTAAGACATGGTGGAAAGCCCTTGTCGCCAGTGGTGAAGCTGACGACCTTGAGTGGGGTCAATTCAAACGACTTCTGCGACAAGAATTCTATCCAATGGGTTACCTTGAGGGGAGATGGGAGCGTTGGCACAGATTGTACCAACGGCGCGACCAGACCGTCCAAAACTATACGACAGAGTTTCGGCGACAAGCAATGGTCATTAGCATCTCACTATCTGACCCTCAGGTATTTCGGAAGTACACATCTGGACTTCAGAAATCGATTAGTACTGAGCTAAGTCTATTCGGTGTCCAAGACATTGCGACCGCGAGCACAACTGCTATGGCGATCGAGAAGAAGAATAAATCCCGCAGCGACAAAAGCACGAAGGAAAATGCGACCTCGACAAAGAAAAAGCCGAGTCCGAAGAAGAACGCTTCAAAATCGGGCACGGGTGCCTTTTGCGAACATTGTCAAGTCGCGGGGCATACCAAGGACAAATGTTACAAGCTTCATCCTGAACTTCGACCAAAGAAAAACGGACCAGGGAAAAGAACAGCCACGGCTACTGCGACTTCACCTGACGAAGAAGTTGTCCGAGTGAATTTGGTTAATGAGGCGGATACGACCTTGTCTCTGATGGCAATGCCGAAGGAGAAGGGTTCCGATCCACCGAACGACCATCACCCAACGGAGGACGTGGCCTCCGGTGCCTACCCCGGGCGCCACCTTTTGGCTCCCGGGACCTGGCCTCCGGTGCCGGTCTCGGGCGCCGCCATTTGTCCGGGGACGTGGCCTCCGGTGCATGTCCCGGGCCTCGTCGTCCTTCTAAAGGTAAAGTCTTTGGTTGTTGATCACGTGCAGGTTAGGCGAGGAGCACCTCGGGAATAGGCGACCACCTATCAAACATCCAAGGCGCCTGACCGGGAGAAGGACGTTGCTACCCCTCAATCCGACGGTAGCGTCCGGAGTAGTTTAGTCTTTTTGCTTCGTTTTGGGGCTATAAATAGCCCTTGTACCCCCTGTTGTAAAAAAAAAGTGATTCATTATTATTGGAATAGCCAAACTCACTGGTGTGCTCCGGAAGCCTCTCCCCCGAGAGAGCCTCCCCAGCCGACTCCGGTCGGGAGCACGCCGATAGGACTAGGGCCCCCACCGGGACCCGAACCTGTATAAATCCCCGTGTCATTTCTTGTGTTTGTCCGGCGGGGGAGGACCGGTCACCCGGTCAACCCGCGCCGCGTTTTCTTCGCTAGGATCGTCCACGAAACTTGCCGGCGTATTCGCAATACCACGACATAGACGATGAAGATCATCCTCTTTCCCGGGTTTCTGATAACAATTCTAGACATTTTTGTGGATAGCATCGAACAACATTTTCCAGTTATATATCAAACCTTCGGGCTGATTAAATAGCCAGGTCCTTGCCGGTCCCACCAGGACCGTTGGCAAGTAATTGACCATGACGTGATCATCCCCACCAGCCACTTGGATAGCGGTGATGTAAATTTGAAGGAACTCCGACGGATTCTGGGTCCCATCAAACCTCTCAATAGCCCCCAGCTTGAACTTATCCGGCTAGATGACCGCACAAAGGCCTGGCGAAAAAGCTTTACAGCCCACATAGGGACTGTGGAGAGTTCTATGGTTTCCAGCATAACCACGAGCGATTTCACATGATGGAGATGTGCCACATGTTCCCAGACGAGAATGCACGGGAATTCGATCCCTATCATGAGAACTTCCCACTCGTCTACATTTGTCATGCCAAAGTGATCCGGATGGTAATCGATTACGTCTACCATGACTAGAGTGGGAATACTTCTTTTCATGGGAACGTATCGTAGACCGGGAGGAAGCTGTAGGGGTTGCATCGGATGCGACCTCGTCCAACTTCTCTGCCAGGATCCTAGAAAAAGCCGGTTTGTCTACGTCTGTGAAGGTAGCAGGAAAATTACGCAAGACCTCCGTGATAGATCGAAGTTGGTCATGCATACTTCTCTTTGGTGCACCAGACGTAATCGTTTCTTCATCCATCAGTAAATATTCCGGGGGTAAAGAAGGTGTCTGGTCGCGCCTGCGACCATGTGAGCGACAGGAGGAACGAGGGGCGGCGTCATAACGAGACCGCGCATTTTGCAGGGCCTGTAGGGCTGTTCTGTGGAGTTCGTTATCTCGTCGCTCACGGTCTTGATCCTCCTTCTGTTTGTGTTCTTGTTCCTACTTTTGTCTGCGCTCCTATTCTTCCCTAGAAATCCGCTGATCGGGGTTTTCCTTCGACAAGGCAGCGAATTCTCTGGGGACCGAAGCTGCAGAAGGAGTGAACATCTCTGTTTGCTCTGTGTCAGACTCGAAATAAAAGAGAGAGTGGAGATTGTCAGGATCAAACCTCCCTGGACTGAGTTCCTGATCATTGCCATCCTGATCCCTGACGGGGATGCATGGTGACCGAGACTCGATTTTGCATACAATGGAACTGACATCAAGTTCTGGACCTGTCTCTTCCATCCCCTGGTCGATGGACATGACTCGAGTAGCAGAAGACGTGTCCTCCTGATGTTCCTTCGGAATGTCTTCGCAATCGATCTCTTCCATTGGAACGGGATCGCTAGGCAAAGACATTTGTATATGGGCATAATCGTCGAGATCAAAGTCGTTCTCGGAATTATATGCCCCAGACATGGCTCACCAAACCTCAGGATCAAGGGAAAGCACCTTGACAAAAGGCCCCATGGTGGGCGCCAGGTGTCAACGATTTGGACTCGGGGTCCTTTGTCGATCTTATGCAAATTTGTGAGTTGCGAGACCTTTCAGGGCGCTCCTCCGGAAGGTAGAATGAGTAATGTCTGTATGGGCACAAGAGAATTTATACAGGTTCGGGCCCTCGATGGTGGGAGTAATGGCCCTACGTCCTGTTGTGATTTCACTATATGAGAAAAGTGTTTACAAGGGGGAGGAGGAGATGATCACAGGAGAAGATCTCTTCTATATTCCTATCTAACTAACTATGTCTAAGTCTTCAGATTAGTTGGACACCTGCTAATGCTTGTACACTTAACCGCCCTTAAAACGAGCATTGACCACCTTTTTATATCGACCAAAAGGGTGCCAATGCGAAACGGCCTGGAACGGTTACTAGGATGCAGTTTTGTTAACCACACTTAACTTCCACGCAGGCTTAACACGTGCAATCAAAGGATAACCGCACATGTTAACCTCCTGGCAGTTGTCTCATACGCGGAAAGATTTTCGTGATCCTCGGGATATGCCTGTCCAAAGGGTTAGACCTTCTCGAGTTATTCTGGTCGCAAATAGTCAATGACCATCTGACCGCGCACTGTCTATAGTCTTCTGACCGCGCACTGTCTGCGGCCTCATGATCGTGCAAAGGCTGCGATCATAAATCATCTTTGTATTCGCGCCCTTCAGGTCGTCTGAGACCAAAGCGGGACTTATAAGCACATGTCTAATCTGATTCTGTCTTAAACTAGACGTGTATTATTTTAAACTAGCTCGGGTGATAATCCTCATTAGATTATTTGATGTTTATGGAGGCCGTAGTTCTCTCATGATTGTGCATTGTTTATGCTCACTTTGAAATTCTGTATACATGCATGGATGTAGGTGATATGAGTAGAACTAAACATTCTTATTTCCTCCGTACCCAGAACTAAGCTAGTTACCTGCAATTTCTGTGTAATTGTTAGATGGTTGAGCGCTTGATACATATCTTAGTTTGTCGAGCTTACTTTCTGCTACATTCAACTCTTCCACATCATTCATATGCTTGCTTGTCTGCTTGGATTTATTTCTTATCTCGTTGCTTGAAGACAAGAAAGGATTTAAGCTTGGGGGTGTTGATAATTGTCATATCTGTGCATATTTTCCATATGTTTAACCCCCCGATCATGCACATTTAGTCACATAAGGCAGCATTTGCATTGATAGTACATATCTTTATCATCAAATCGACCGTATTATTTGTTTTATAATTTTATTGCAGGTCGATGAGATTTGGGTGGATTTCGGCTGATAGAGTGCATCTCTTTGAATTTACCAGTCCCTTGGTTGATTCTGGATAGAAGCACGTGTTCCTACGGATGTATAGGCATTGACTGTGCCGAAATCGGAGTCTCCGGGGGCCCGGAAGTCCTAAACCTAGCAGTCAAGGGCTAGTTTGCAATTTCTAGAAACTTAGAACCCTGTCTGCAAAACAGCCAACACACAAAAATCCCAAAACACTAGCTGCCAGGCCCAATTAGTGCTTTTCTAAAAACTTGGGGTCCTAATTACAAAATGACCTTTCTTTTCTAAACCCCTGCCGCCAGCCATTGTTTCCCTTCGAGCCTAGTTTTTCTTTTTTTCTTCTTCTCTTCTTCCCCCTCACCATTTCCATACCTCTGTGCCACCTCACCGCCGGGAACCAGGCTGTATGCCGCGGTGCAGCTTCTTCTCCTTTTTCTTTCCCTTTCCTTTCTTCTCTATTTTTCATCCCCTTTCCAGCAGTTGCCACTTTTGCTCTTCTTCTTCTCCGGCGCCATTCGCTGCCATAGTGACAGTGGCGGTGACGGCTGCCATCTACTCTTCTTCTCACCTGCAGCTTCTTCTTCTGCCTCTCCCAAAATCTTCCACACCTCCTACCACCCCTGGCTCTAGCCGGTTCTTTCTATTTCCTCTCCCCATTCCTTTGCTCCTCCAGCGCAGCCTCCGTCTTGCGCCACGAAGCCCTACGTCGCTTCCTCCACACCTAGATCCGGAGCATCAAAAGCCCCAAATAGGCCATAGCTGCGCCTCCCGAGCTGGATCTTGCACCTCTCCAGCGATTCCTCCGACTCCCGATCCCACGCCGCCACTGCTCCACCACCGAGCTGCCGCCAGATCTACGCTGCACCACCACGCCACACGCGCCTCCGCCTCCACACCTCACCGCAGCCCCTGCGCCACCTCCGTCCCGCGTTGATCTCGTCTCCACACCACCAATCATGCCGCCCGCGCGGATCTCGCCTCGCCTCCCTCCCACGCCACATCACCACGGCCGCCACAGCCGATCTCATCTCGCGCACGCCGCCGCCGCTCACAAATCCCCACCACGCCGCCATCCCTCCCGAAGACACCGCCGCCAGATCGCTGAATCCGCCCTCGCGTCGCATCCGCGCCGCCGCCACCGAGACACCGCCGTTCCTGGACTGTGCCGCCGCTCTCTTCCTTCTTCCCTCTCTCTCTCCTCTACTCCCTACAGGCCGCCACCGTATATGTGGGACCCTCATTTGAGGAATCCCGTGGCAACCGCCTAGGTGGATTGCACACAGGTGGGACCATTACAAAACTCACAACAAGCGGAAAGCAGCTATAACATAAAACATAATTAAACAGGTACGAGGTCACGAGGACCAATATTACATTAACATAGCGCCCAGAATGACGCTACTTAGAGTTGCTACGAAAATAACAAGTTTATCCATACAAGAGTCAGCATCAAGATACCGAACACACAAAACAAGGCAAACAGCAACAACAAAGATCTTCACTTCTGGCAGCAACGGTTCTGGTAGGGCTTCCTCCACATTGGACTCAACTCGGCGCGAGACCCTCCTAGAACTCCGAATCATCTGGGGCGTTCCCATCTTCTGCTTCATCTTCATAACCAAAGGAATCGGGATCGGCGAATCCCTCTTCTGATTTGTTTGAAAAGGCAAGGGTGAGCATGCTTTGACACAATGCTCAGCAAGTCGTTTATTTACAAATGCAGCTATATAGATGGGGAGTGATCAAGAAAAGGGGTTAAATCTTATAATTTTAAATAGTATAGATTTCAATCCTTTAATCTTTCAACTAAGGGTTTTGTTTTCAACAGCTGGGTTTTTGAAAATCTTATAATAGACTTTAAGAAAACATTGTGAATGGCGATCCTCCGTGATCCACCATTTGAATTAACCATATTATGAAAACATTCCAAATAGTTACTTGTGTTGAACCACATGGATAAATCCACCGCGAACATACTCCATGAACTAGGAGTACAGAGTATCCGATACTTTTCTTACGCTTTGCAAAGGTGTACCTCTTTTTAAATCCACTTCTTCACCCGACTTTCAAGTCGGGCCAACTCCATGTGACTTATACACATGTGACAAGGCCGAGATCACACAACGCTTTTGCAGTTCAGTATTAACAGTATCCCCGCCCGGTAAATAGACAATTAAGTCTCAAGTACCGTTGTGGGTCCTCCCCACAGCCTTACTTCCTAGCCTTTGGCTTATGCTCCCGCAGGACACATGGCCTTGGTCTGTCCACGCGAGACATCTGACCTTTTTTATTACAACCGCGCACGGCTTAATCTTAGGCGTAGGGCGTCTTCCTTCTTTCCACCTTTTCCTCTCATGCTTTTTCTGAACTCACATCACTCACGGACGAACTGCGCAACCAGTTTCTCCACACGAGAAACCAGACCGACAAACCATGCAGGGAACTGCTAATACCAAAAAGCTACTAAGTCGTGCCTGTCCCATACCAGGCAAGTGGTTGGTACGTTTTTCATGCCGCATAGGGGCACAACACAAGGTTCTAGTCCTTATGAATTAATAGTGAGGAGCCATCCACATTCCCTGGTGCGCACCGCACCCTCTCCATATAAACCAATCCTCACTATCAATACTAATTTGACATTTCATTTCACAAAAGGGGTTTCAAATCCATTTCTCACATATTAGCCATTTCACATTCAACATGTATACTTAAATAAGATTAAAGCCTAAGCATGGTATCCTAGGGTGACAAGGTTGCATGATGATTCGATATCAAAAAGGGGTTTCCACATGAAAGTTGGGTCATATCTATTCACATGTTTCTAAACATAGTTCTATCAAATATTCAGCATGCATATATCTTTAAAACAGTAAATCTACTTTATTTCAAAATACTGGGTGAGACATGATCAAGGGTGACGACTTGCCTTGCCAAGTTGGGTCTAAGAAATCTGCTGGATCTTCAAACGTTCCTTCCAATTCTTCCGCTCCTTGCTCTGCATTCGCACGAGAGCACACACAACACATACAATACATAAGCATCCAGAAAATAGGCTTTGTACAAAACATAAGTAAAATATACACATGAATGCAAATGAGGGAGATTGGGCAGAAACAGAACAGCGGAGAAAAGGATACTAGGGCTAGGTTCACTGGACAAGACTCGATTGCGATGAAAGCCAGGGGTTGGCATTCGGTTCGCGAACAGATAATGTCCGAGAAGGACACCAGGATGATTCGGGGCTTCTAGATGACCAAAAGTGGTGCAAGAGGTGGCATTGTGTGCCAAATGCTGTGAGGGACCTAAATGACAAAGTGAACTTTTCAGAAAAGTCCTTGAATCAATAGAAAATCACAGCAAAGCTCAGGACACAGGAAATCGAATGCCACTGTACAGCAGCGAACTAGGGCACATGTGTCTGGACGAATCATGCATGCATTGCTTCGCCAAACATGTCAGGGAGGTAGGCGGGATCAAGACAAGGTTGCTGGTGGAAGGCATTTGACTGGGGTGGCTTATCGGCGATGAACGGCGAGGTTGAAATCTTCGGCCGCCTGAGACAAGAACGAGCCACGGTGACAGAGAACTGGGGTTAGCTATACTTGAAATTGACCGAGGGGAAACACTCCTGGGGTGGTGTGGATTGTTCTGGAGAGAGGGATTGGGCAGTGGTTAAGTGTGCGAGCTCGTCAACGTTGTCACCGGAGTTGGAGAAGACGGTGAACGACGAATTGGCTCCACACAGCAATGCAGGCTATAAGCTTTGGGCTACACCATCTAGGGGTTACAGGGAAGGTGTAGGAGGCTTCATTTTGGGGAGAGCTGCAGCGAGGCACGCCGGCGACGTGAGACGTCCACGGTGGTGCGAAAATTGGGAAAACGCACGACACTGCATCAATTTGAAAATTGGCTGAATAGGCTTGCTAAGAAAGGGCTAAGAGTCATTTGATTCTACTGGAGTGAGTGATGAAAAGCACTGGAATGAGTTTAATTTCTGGAACAGGGAGTTTCTGGTTTTCCAGTGATCACCGGCGATGAAGAGCACTAGGATGCAATTGCTTGCTTGGACACGGGAAGATGGGTGTGGGGATCTTACTGGTGAGCTTGGATTGGAAAGAGGGGCTGTGGTTTGCTCTGGCGACGATGGCCTCAAAATCAGCTCGTCGGGGAAGAAAGGGAATCAGTGAAAATCCGAGAATTTGGCTAAGTCCTGGAGTTGTGGCTTCTTCACAGCACTGAGGGGGTTTAAATAGGTGTTGAGGCGGAGCTTGCGAGGGGAAACGGCGAGAGAACTTGTGCCGGGGACGAGACCGGTCGGGTGCAGCTGCGACAGCGGTGACCGGCGATGTGATCGTGCACTGGCGGTGTAGCAGCTCTACAGGCTTTGTCGTTTGCATTGGGACTTCACCAGTGATGGCGCAGATGCGGAGGCAGTAGCAAAGCTCTGGCAACGACACGTAACGCATGCAATTGCCACGGTAACGGTTGCGCGCGCGAAGACATTGCTCTGGAGCGCGGGCGTTTATCCGCTGGTCATGGCGCGGTACTGGCTGCTGGCACGTGCGCGCGGGGTGGTTCATTTGCTCACAAGCGCAGGCGACAAGAGGCGATGGCCGGCGGCGAGCAACTGCGGCGAGAAAACGCGGCGCGGCTCCGGCGATGCAGCACTGGTCGAAAGCAACGACCAGGCGCTGGTCGAAAACAGCAGCAAAAGAATAGGAGGGCTAGTTTGCAATGACTGATTCTTGATTCCAGGGACCAATCTGTAAATCTGGCATTTGGCTTAAGTAGAAAGAGTTTTGACTTTGCTAAATTAATCCACAAAGTCTAAGATATTGATCAGCAGCTAGGGATGACAAAATTTTGGAGATTTAGGCAAGTTTTGAGATGAACTGAAAACAGGGTAATTAGGGTAATCTGATTTTAGAAATTTGACAAGGCTGAAACTAGGGTTTCGGGAGAGATTTGGAAATTCTTCCAGAAGGGAAAAATGTCCAGAATAGTGAAGGGAAGATGTTCACTGAATCAAATCATGATTTGGAAATGATCTGTGACTTTTAGCCTTTTTGGGGTTCCTCAGATATCTGAAAAGGACTAATTTGTGAATCTTTTGGACTGATCTGCGAAAATGACTTGAATGAAGGAGTTTGGTTGCCAACTTTTTAGAGTAACACTCTGGCATTACCAAGATCTCATCCTGATATGCAGATAGTCAAGGCAGGCTAGGGTTGGGAAAAACAGGGGTGTTACAGTATAACCACCACGTCGCCGGATCTGAGCCCGACGACGCCGCCGAGTCCCTAGTACACCCTCGCCGATCCTTAGCGACCTCGGCCACTCCAGTGCCTCGTCGATGACCACTCCACTGCGACTGCTTCCTCAACCTCGACAACTCCACTCGAGCAAGCCTCAGCTGACTTCTTCCCCAGCCTTGGCCTCAACTCCAATGGTGACCTCGAGCATCCTCGACATTTCTCGACCACGCCTCGACGATCTGCTACGTCGCCAATGTCTTCCCCAACATTCCATCAAATTGGTTAACAATCTCATCCCTAGCTCATTGCTTCATCTCTTGTATTGATTGAATGTCATAAATTGGATGAAGTTTTTGTTGCTCTGCTTCTCAATCTGGAAGAACAATGCACTGGAATTGAACTCTTGAATGTATGAAATGAGCATGATTGTATCACAGAGATGATATTAAACCTTCCTAACAGGATGTATCTTCCGAATACACCTAGGCTCTCAGCCATTGCTTGCAATTTAGTGTTAAATTGTGTTGATTTGCGAGAGTACTAATGAACTGGGCTCTGTGATCGTGTTAATGAAATTCTGGGATTGAAACTCCTTTTCAGGATCAACTGATAACTTTGAAAATGAATGGTTCCTGTAGATTGATAAATTGAAACTATGTTGAATTAATGTCTACCTTGTGATTGATTGCATTGTTTTGAATACCTTAGTTTGGAGTCTTGTGTGATGACTTGTATTGATCAACACCCTGATTGCACTGATTTCTGAATGATATATGTTTAATTCTTTCCCTCCAACTGATTGTGATTGTCGAAATCTGTCTCTGGTAAGTCAAGCTTATTGATATGCAATTCATTATCTGTGTCATTCCAGTATAGGTTAGTTGCAAGCTTATTGATATGCAATTCATTATCTGTCTCTGGTAAGTCAAGCTGTCTCTGGTAAGTCAAGCTTATTGATATGCAATTCATTATCTGTCTCTGGTAAGTCAAGCTGCTTTTGCCCTCTGTGTCTTTGGTATCTTAGTATTTTGAGGTTGACATCAATGTCTGAGACTTTGGGTCTTTGTGCGTGCTAATTGTGGGCTTGTTTCTCTGGATTCTTTTCTGTATGGTCAAGAGGAGTTGCGGATGATTGGTGTTGTTCCATGTTCGTTGATATCCTCGATGGAAGCAGTTGTTTATGTCGTTTTCGCCTCCCTCTCGCAAGACTACTAAACGATTACAATTCCATCGCTCGTTCTCACAAATATGCGTACGGGCTTAGCATCGATTGATGGTCTTGGTGTGACCATCTCTCTCTTTGCATTCTTCTGACATCTTCTCTCTTTTCTTTGGTCCTGTTTATTTTCATTTGCCATTGATTTAGTTTAGTTTTACACGATTCATTTTCTCTTGTCCCTGCGGAAAAAATGACTGAGTACTCTCCCACTGCATCGTCCTCGTTCTCTTATAAGACAGTCTAGGCTGGTATCAGTTAGTTGCCTCATGTTAGCAACAATGGGTTCTGAGTTGCAAAAGCAATTTGAGAACGTCAATGCTTATGACATGAGTATGGCTCTTTGAAACTTACTCGAAGACCAGGCAAGGGTGGAAAGATATGAAACCACCAAGAAACTGCATGCTTGCAGACTGGCAGAAGGAAGCGCAGTTAGCCCTCTTGTAATTAAGATGATTGGTTACATTGAGAGCTTAGGTAAACTTGGTTACCCCCTTAGCCAAGAGTTGGCTACTGATGTGATTCTCCAGTCACTCCCTCCGAGCTATGATCCTTTCATATTGAACTACAATATGAATAATCTGGAGAAGTTTCTACCTGAATTGCATGGGATGTTAAAGACGGCAGAGTAGAACATCAAAAAGAATTCTAATCATGTGATGATGGTACAAAGGGGAAAGAGTTTCAAGAAGAAGGGTAAGGGAAAGGCTAAGGGTAAAGGCAAGGCTCGAGATGAGAGCTCAAGCAGCCAGCATAAGCCCAAAGGAAAGTCCAAACCTGGCCTTACCGCTGCTTCTGAGTGTTTCTATTGCAAGGAATCTGACCATTGGAAGAGGAATTGCATGAAGTATGTGGAAGATCTGAAAAAGAAGGGAAGTAAGACTCCGCTTCAAGTATTTATGTTATAGAAGTTAATATGGTACTTCTCCTTTTGATTCTTGGGTATTTGATACCAATTTAGGAGCTCATATTTGCACTTCATTCTAGGGGCTTAAAAGGAGCAGAAGTTTGGCAAAGGGTGCAGTTCAGCTTCGCGTTGGCAACAGAGCAAGAGTTGCTACTTTAGCCGTTGGGACTTTTATATTGGCTTCACCTTAAGGATTGATTTTGGATCTTAATAATTATTATTATGTTCCTACCATAAGTAAAAACATAATTTATGTTTCATGTTTGGACAAGAAAGGTTTTGAATTCAGAATAAAGAACAATTGTAGTTCATTTTATTTGAATGATATGCTTTATGGATCAGCCCAATTGACGTATCAACTTTATGTTTTAAATCTTGAAGTTCATGTATACAACATAAATACCAAAAGGCCCAAAACAAATGATTTGAATCCAGCCTTCGTATGGCATTGTCATTTAGGTCATATAAACGAGAAACACATCATGAAGCTCTATAAAGATGGACTTCTAGACTCATTTGATTTCGAATCATATGACATATGCGTATCTTGTTTACTTGGAAAAATGTCAAAGACACCATTTACCAGTTCAGGTGAAAGAGCAAGTGATTTATTGGCCCTTGTACATTCTGATGTATGTGGACTATTAAGCACAATGGCCAGAGGTGGATTCCATTACTTCAAAACTTTCACTAATGATTTTAGTAGATACGATTATATCTACGTAATGAGGAATAAGTCTGAATCTTTTGAAAAGTTCAAAGAATATCAAAATGAAGTACAAAATCATCTTGGCAAAAAAATTAAATTCCTACAATCAGATCATGGAGGTGAATATTTGAGCCAAGAATTTAGCAATCATTTAAAGCAATGTGAAATTGTTCCACAACTAACACCGCCAGGAACACCTCAACGGAATGGTGTGTTTGAATGACGGAATCGAACCTTGTTGGACATGGTTCGATCAATGATGAGCCAAGTCGATCTTCCATTGTCTTTTTGGGGATATGCTCTAGAAACTGCTGCGTTCAACTTAAATAAGGCTCCGTCAAAAGTGATACAGAAGACACCATATGAGATATGGATTGGGAAGCGACCTAGTTTGTCTTTTTTCAAGAGTTGGGGTTGTGAGGCATATGTGAAACTTTTGATGTCTAACAAACTCACACCCAAATCAGACAAGTGCTTCTTCATGGGCTATCCCAAGGAAACGAAAGGATATTACTTCTACAAGAAGGACAAGAACAAAGTGTTTGTTGCTCATAATAGTGTATTTCTTGAGAAAGAGTTTCTCACAGAAGAAATTAGAGGGAGTACAGTACTACTTGAAGAAATTCAAGAACCATTGGAAAATGTTTCAGCTCCCACTTAGTTTCAAGAAGATCCACAAACTGTTCAAGAAATGGTTGTGGGAACACCAGCCCTTATACGTTTGAAAGGGTCGTGTTGTACCTGAGAGGTACATGTTCCTTACCACAGAACAATGGGACATATTATTGTTAGACAATGATGAACCCAAGACTTATGAGGAAGCAATGATGAGCCTAGACTCTGAGAAATGGCTTGACACCATGAGATCTGAAATAGACTCTATGTATACTCATCAAGTTTGGAACTTGATTGATTTACCCGATGGTGTAAAACCCATTGAATGTAAATGGGTCTTTAAGAAAAAGATTGACATGAATGGAAATGTTCACATTCATAAAGCACGATTGGTTGTGAAAGGTTTCAAACAAATTCAAGGAATTGATTATGATAAAACTTTCTCAGCTGTCACCATGCTAAAGTCAATGCGGATCATCCTAGCAATTGCTGCCTACCATGATTATGAGATATGGCAAATGAATGTTAAAACAGCTTTTCTAAATGAAAATCTAAGTGAGGATGTGTACATGACATAGTCCAAAGGTTTTACTCATCCACAAAATTTTGGGAAAGTATGCAAGCTTCAGAAATCAATTTATGGATTGAAGCAAGCATCTCAGAGTTGGAATATTCGTTTTGATCAGACAGCTAAACAATTTGGCTTCATAAAAAAGGAAGATAAACATTGTGTTTACAAGAATGTTAGTGGGAGCACACATGTATTTCTGGTATTGTATGTAGATGACATACTGTTGATCGGAAGTGACATTCCTATGCTTGAATCTGTTAAGTCTTCTTTGAGAAATAGTTTCTCTATGAAAGACTTGGGAGAAGCAGCATACATACTGGGTATTAAGATATATAGAGATAGATCTAAATGGCTAATTGGATTAAGCCAAAGAACATACATCGACAGGGTGTTGAATCAGTTCAACATGCAACACTCCAAGAGAGATTTCTTACCCATGTCACATGGCATTAGTCTTAGCAAGAGTCAGTGTCCTATGACATCTGATGAGCAAGACCGAATGAGTAAGATTCCATATGCGTTGGCTATTGGTTCTATCATGTATGCCATGCTTTCTACACGCCCAGCTGGTTCTTATGCTCTAAGTTCTACGAGCCGATACCAATTAAATCTGGGTGAGAGTCACTAGATAGCTGTTAAGAACATCCTAAAGTACTTGAGAAGAACTAAGGATGTGTTCATGGTTTATGGAGGTGAGGAAGAGCTCATTGTAAATGGTTACACTAATGCTAGCTTCCGAGCCAACAAGGATGATTATCGATCGCAATTTGGGTTTGTGTTTTGTCTCAATCGAGGAGCTATGAGTTGGAAGAGTTTTAAGCAATAGACGGTGAGCAGAGGTGGGGTGTGGTAGGGGATCGGTGGGAGAGATGTGGGGGTTGATGGGGGTGAGGCGCAGGAGGAGATTTGGTGAGGAGGGATTGAAGTGCACTGGTGGGAGTACGATGGTGAGATTTGGTGGGGAGGGAGTAGGATTTTATATTTTTTCGAAAAAAATAAATGTGTTAAAATTTTTCTGCTGAAAATTTTTACTTTTGCACCAGAAAATATATATTATTTATTCCTATAGTTAGATCTACTAAAAATATCACTTTTCCTAGTTGACAGATCGGTGCAAACTCAAAATGATATTTTCACCTGTCGTACTGCTGGTAAAAAAAAGTTTTTTCCAACATAAAAAATAATCTCAATTATTCCACAGATCCTATATATCTTTTTTTAAACTGATCTACAGATTGATATATATAATTTATTCCTAGCGATAGATCTGCTAAAAATAATAATTTTCCCAGCTTAGACATTGGTGAAAAATCAAAATTATATTGTCATCTGCAGGACCGCTGGGAAAAAAAAGTTTTTCCCAGCAGTTTTACAGTTTGCGCTGCGCTGGCCTACCGCGTTGTAGTGACGATATCCACAACGAAACTAAGTGCAAGCAATTTTAATAGCATTAGAAGATGGTTAATCACAATTCAACCTACAATAGATCGTCGAGCCACTAATGCATGCATAAAACTCAACACGACATGCGAAGGCTCTTAGAAGACCAAATATCAACGATAAAATGCACAAGTCTAAGATTTTTTGAAAATTTTGACATGACCTCTCTAGAATTACCTTGCGGTACAAGAGTTCATACACAAAGCAGGTCATATCAACACACAACAAAGCCCACAAGGCCGGATATAAAACAATCACAGCATGAATAAGCACAATAGTCATACAACTCAACAATCACAGATATAGAATTTAAGCACAAGAATGGCCACATGAATCAGAAATGCTATCAATTCATCCATATTTTCGAAAAAATTTGACCCAAAAATACAAACAATGAAGGACAAAGTGTCTTCCATACCCCCAAGCTTAAATGATGCATAGTCCACGATGCATACAAGAGGTGATAAAATGAATGAGGTGGAAGCAAAAAGTAAATTTTTGCACAAATTAGTCACATGCGGTCCGAGACAGCTCACCGGGTATGGATGAAGTCAATGTCGTCATGGTGAAGCATATCGAAGTCCCACGCACATGTATGGATGACCATATCACCAGCCTGGAAAAACAAAAGAACAAAAGAAACTAAAAACAATCCTACTAAACAAAGGAAAATAAATAACGAAAAGAACGAAAAAGAGAAAACACTCGGGTTGCCTCCCGAGAAGCGCTTCTTTTAGGTCGGAAGCTCAACCCTCAAAGAATATGGCGTTGAAGCGCGAATGGGAAGGAGAGGCAAGTATGGGACATGGTAGAAGCTCTACGTCCACTCTCCTGTCAGAAGCAGCATGCCTGGGAATCCACCAGGATCCTAGGGAATGTCGACTTGGAGCAAGTCTACTCGCGGTTGAGAAGCCACACGTGCTAGCCTGCAAATAAGATCAAGAAAGAACAAGCACGTGTATATGGTAGGGACAAGGCCCTCCAGAAGGTCAGCTGGTGAAAGTCCTTTCACGTAGATCGACTGATAATACATATCATGAGGATGGCATATGTCGATATAGGGTGAATGACAACTTAAAGAGATATGACTAGTCTCATCAGAATTAAACAACTCAGAATGATACAAGAGGGGTTTCAAGTCTACCTGAATAGTGGATGGCATGAAGTCTGGGGTAGGAAGAACGTCCACGGGGGTGATATCTAATGGATCAAGATGAACACAGTCCCCTACGTCAGAAAGAGTCCCTCGTCAACAAATATGAACGTCTCCCTCTTGATCTCGTGGCTCAAGGAATCGTCCAGGCAATCCGCAAGATCAAAACTGACACTCTCCATCTCTGGTCCAGCTGCCAATGGATCATCAAAAGAAAACGGTCCAAACGAAAGCAGAGGTGTCTTGAAAACAAGCTCGCCATCATCAACAAATATGATCAGATCAGCAGGAGGCAGAGGTGATTGATGAGACGTCGAAGGAACAAGATCGAGTCAAAGCTTGTCGCTCAATATTATAGTCTCTCTGTGAAGGTCTCTAGGATAGATGTTATGGGTGGGCTCCGGGACACTCAACAGAGGTGTGATGGCCTGAAATGTAGGTACTTGAGATGGCAGGGTGTGGACTGAATCTCGATATCCTCTGAACTCATCTATGCAAGATTGCACACCCTGCATCTCAGCCCGCAATAATTCCACGGCCTCTAAATGCTGGGTCATGAGGTGCTCGGATTGCTTAATCATGCCCTCCATCAGTGCCTCAAGTCTGGATGTATCGTCAACTTCGGGAGACGACTGTGGGGACTGTTGTAGTAGTGGATGTTCGTTCAGCTTTTTCGAATATGCCTCCAACGTCGCCTCGAATCTAGAAGTATCCTTGTATGCAGGAGGCTGCTGTGAGTACTATCGATGTCAGAAGTATGGAGGCTGATACGATGTATATGGGGGCTGCTCTCCGTATCTAAAACTCTGCAAAAGATAACTAGGAGAAGATGATCGGATAACAGGGTGGTTGTTCCTATATGGTGAATTTGTGTGTGCAAGCCATCTAGGATGATATATAGTGGATGCTCGACCACGCTGACAAGCGGCGGGCGAATGACCTCGAATACCGCAAATAGAACATATAGGAGCAACACTAACACGAGCAAATAATCCATGAAGAGCTGTATCAATCTGACGAGGAAAATCATCTAATTTACCACAAAGATGGTCACATGCATTACAAAAAGAATGGTAACCATCCAATCCTCAATCAATGTAAAACAACCAATCAACGAGAAAAGGACAAGATGTGCGAGAAATAAAAGAGTGGAGAGGGAAAAGGGGCAAAAAAGGCGCAAACAAAAACCAAAAATAAACAAAAATAAAAGATCTAGTCAGTTGAACACGCACGCATGCAACCTAGTCCCCAGCAACGGTGCCAAAAATTGATACCGGCCTAGACCATCTCGCAAAAGAACGAGGACGATGCAGTGGGCGAGTAATCAGCCGTTCTTTCTACAGGGACTAGAGAAAACGAATCGTGTAAAACTAAACTAAATCAATGGCAAATGAAAATAAATCAGACGAAAGAAAAGAGAGATGTCAGAAGAATGTAAAGAGAGAGGTGGTCACACCAAGACCATCAAAACCTTCAATCGATCCTAAGCCCGTACGCATATTCGTGAGAACGAGCGATGGAATTGTAATCATTTAGTAGTCTCGCGAGAGGGAGGTGAAAACGACTTAAACAACTGCTTCCATCGATGATATCAACGAACATGGAACAAACACCAATCATCTGCAACTCCTCTTGACCATATAGAAAAGAATCCAGAGAAACAACCGCACAATTAGCACACACAAAGACCCAAAGTCTCAGACATTGATGTCAGCCTCAAAATACTAAGATACCAAAGACACAGAAGGCAAATGCAGCAGCTAAACACTAGCAATTTGCAACTAACCTACATTGGAATGACACAGATATGAATTGCATATCAATAAGCTTGACTTTCCAGAGACAGATTTCGACAATAACAATCAGTTGGAGGCAAAGAATTGAACATATATCATTCAGAAATCAGTGCAATCAGGGTGTTGATCAATACAAGTCATCACACAAGACTCAGAACTAAGGCATTCAAAACAATGCAATCAATCACAAGGTAGAAATTAATTCAACATAGTTTCAATTTATCAATCTACAGGAACCATTCATCTTCAAAGTTTGCAGTTGATCCTAAAAAGGAGTTTCAATCCCAGAATTGCATTAACACGAGCACAAAGCCCAGTTCATTAGTACTCTCGCAAATCAACACAATTTAACACTAAATTGCAAGCAATGGCTGAGAGCCCAGGTGTATTCGGAAGATACAACCTGTTAGGAAGGTTTAATATCATCTCTGTGATACAATCATGCTCATTTCATACATTCAAGAGTTCATTTCTAGTGCATGGTTCTTCCAGATTGAGAAACAGAGCAACAAAAACTTCATCCAATTTATGACATTCAATCAATACAAGAGATGAAGCAATGAGCTAGGGATGAGATGTAGCAGATCATCGAGGCGTGGTCAAGAAATGTCAAGGATGCTCGAGGTCACCGTTGGAGTTGAGGTCGAGGCTGGGGAAGAAGTCAGCTGAGACTCACTCAAGTGGAGTTGTCGAGGTTGAGGAAGAAGTCGCAGTGGAGTGGTGGTTGACGAGGCACTGGAGTGGCCGAGGTCGCTGAGGATCGGCGAGGCTGTACAGGTGACTCGGCGGCGTCGTCGGGCTCGGATCCGGCGACGTGGTGGCTATACGGTGGCGGCCTTTAGGGAGTAGACGAGAGAGAGAGGGAAGAAGGAAGAGAGCGGCGGCGTTGCCCAGGAACGGCGGTGTCTCAGTGGCGGCAGCGCGGATGCGGCGCGAGCGCGGATTCAGCGATCTGGCGGCGGTGTCTTCGGGAGGGATGGCGGCGCGGTGGGGATTGGTGAGTGGCGGCGGCGGCCGTGGTGATTAGCCGCAGGACGGAGGCGGGGCAACATCAGCGTGGGAGGCGCGATCGGCTGCGTGGAGACGAGATCAACGTGGGGTGGAGGCGGTGCGGCGGCTGCGGTGAGGTGTGGAGGCGGAGGTGCGCGTGGCGTGGTGGTGCAGCACAGATCTGGCGGCAGCTCGGTGGTTGAGCAGCGGCGGAGCGGGATCGGGAGCGGGAGGAGTCGCTAGAGAGGTGGAGGATCCGGCTCGAGAGGTGCAACTGTGGCAGATTTGGGGCTTTTGATGCCCCGAATGTAGGTGTGGAGGAAGCGACGTAGGGCTTCGTGACGCAAGACGGAGGCGGCACTCGAGGAGCAAAGGAATGGGGAGAGGAAATAGAAAGAACCGGCTAGAGTCGGGGGTGGTAGGAGGTGTGGAAGATTTTGGCGGAGGCGCAAGAAGAAGTTGCAGGTGAGGAGAAAAAGAGGAGATGGCAATCATCACCGTCGTTGTTGCTACGGCAGTGAACGGCGCTGGAGAAGACGAAGAGCAGACGTGGCGGCTGCTGGAAAGGGGATGAAAAACAGAGAAGAAAGGAGAGGGAAAGAAAAAGGAGGAAAAGAAGAAGCTGCACCGCGGCGTACGGCTTGGCCATCGGCAGTGAGGTGGGACGGAGGTGTGGAAACGGTGAGGGAGAAGAAGAGAAGAAGAAGAAAAAAAATCAGGTTCGAAGGGAAACAATGGCTGCCGGTTGGGGTTTAGAGAAGAAAGGTCATTTTGCAATTAGGACCCCAAATTTTTAGAAAATCACTAATTGGGTATGGCAGCTAGAGTTTTGTGATTTTTGTGTGTTGGCTGTTTTGCAGACAGGGTTCTAAGTTTCTAAAAATTGCAAACTAGCCCTTATCTGCTAGGTTTAGGAATTCTGAGCCCCGGAGACTCCGATTTCGACACAGTCAGTTCCTACGCGTCCGTAGAAACGCGTGCTTCTATCCGGAATTGACCGAGGGTCTGGTAAATTCAAAGAGACATGCTCCATCAGTCGAAATCCACCCAAATCGCATCGACCTGTAATAAAATCATAAAACAAATAATACGGTCGATTTGATGATAAAGATATGGACTAAATGTGCATGATCGGTGGTTAAACATATGGAAAATATGCACAGATATGAAAATTATCACTGACATTGAGATCATCATCAACATGCTTCTTGTAAGCAACTCGTTGACATTGTGGAGTGTTAGCCAAAGGTTCATCAGGAATTGGGGACTCTAGAACATAGTCCTTTCTTTCTTGCTTGAGAACAATTCTCAAGTTAGGGAACCAATCAATAAATTTGTTGCATTCAATTTTTCTTTATTAAGAATAGATCGCAAGGTAAAACTAGATGAGGAGTTACCGGCCATTATCTACAACAAAAATATGCAAATGACATAATGCTTATAAACATTTTCTATTAACAATTAATAAAAGAAATAAACACTATATGTTTAAAAGCATAGTCCGTAGAATGACATATAGTGAGCTAAGATCCAGAACATAGTCTGTTGAGGCGTTGTGAGCTTTGGCATCACTGCTAGAAACCTAGTTATTTAGGTAAGCAACTTTTGCTCATCATATCATATATGTCACTTGTTTGTTGGGTGATAGTAACATGCCCCAGCTCCCAACACCATGCCCCAAGGCCCAAAACCATTTTGATAGCCTTGTTAAGTGAAACCAATTCTATGCGTATAAGTGTCCAATACTTACGGAGGCTTTCACAGTTGCAGCAATTGAAAAGGGCATCAAAACAACTTAATTTTAGGGACTTTGCAATGTTCAGAATTTTCAAGAAACAATCAAGAACATCAAAATAATCATCATAGATAATCAAATTAATGTATGAGATAGTATGGCCCTTTAATATGACAATCTCCCTCTCCATCTTCATAGGACCAGTCCACCTTTCTTGAAAGATCCTGGAGTAAGTTCCAAGCTAGATATGAATTTACATGAGAGTGCCAATCATCACACATGTTGGCATGCAGACTGTTATACAAAAGGAGACGACCATATAATCCATGGTCAAAATAAATGATTCGCAGATCGTGGTAATTACATGATCACATCACATAAACATGAATAAGGGCCATACGACCCATACAAATTCCTGACAAAACAAGTTCGGTAAAGAATCCCATCCCGTCATGCACCTTATTGGCCTTAAACAGAAAAAGGGGTGACGGCGACCTTCGACGGTCCCAATTTCCTAACCAATCTAATTAGTTATGATTTCTATTTATCCCCATGATGATATCTTTTAAAGATCCATAGAAAATCTCGTCGGATTGATCATATCAGCCCAACTTCCGAACCAATCTAATTAGTTAAGATTTCTATTTATCCCCGTGATGATCTCTTTTAAAGATGTACCAGATCTTTTAGATCCAATCTAATAGAAATCCTGGTCTCCGATCTTGTCACTACCATGCTAGCCTTTACACCACCTCCCACTGGCCTATGCAAGGATTCATAGTAGCAGTCAGATTAGATATGGACTTATGTAACATTGATCACATCAATTAAACAAGTCCATGTCGCGAGATATCATCTTCTACAAGTCTGCCGAGAGTGATAGATCGCATCTATCATAGGTCAGGATGGGTTTCATCACATGAAACACCAATTGATCTAATTCTACTAATTCAGATATAACATGTTATCATCAAATATGGATAGATCTAATCTACTAAATAGTTTTAACATGTTATCGACAGTTATTAATAGATCTAATCTACTAAACACATGCATATATCACATATATGTTAACAATCTAGATCTATGCTATACAAGGAGGCTCTGATACCATTGAAGGAAAATAGGCTGCTACTCTAGCGATAATTTCAAATATTTTAACCCAAAAACCCAAGTACCATGCAAGCATAAAATCATAGATCAAAAGGTTTATCACTAGACGTGCGGATGTGATAATACAGCAGCGAAAGAAGAGTCGATGTCACAACTGGATCATGTCCAGTAGTGCAGCAGTAGCAGCTGCACCTCTAAGGAAGTCCACACGTCAGGGGAAGGAGCACCGCGTGTTCGTGTGCTAGCACCAGCACACGCGGCTAGGTTTTTACAAGTCTATCTCGTGGATGGTGGTGGTGGCCAGAATAGATCAGATATCCGATGTCTTTTGCATGCCCACCTCGCCTCCTTTTATAAGGCTTTGCAAATAAGTCATACTTAAATGCAATCTCTAATCCCAATGGTAACCCATTACCAATAGGGGACCCATTTTGGGTCCCATTCGAATTAATGCTCCAATCCGTTAAGTGTGTGACCCTATAGGTTCATATATATTTGACAGCGATCGAAAACAACTTCTAGGGTCACAAGTCATAAGCGGTTCCTAGCAAAACAATATGACTACCCACATGTACATGAAGATCATATCCGAAGAACCTATACAACTTATCATGGATTATCTCTTTGCCTCATGATACCAGATTGAACTCAAGGTGAGAAACGTGTCATTCTTGAATAGCTCGGTCATTTCCCGAACTTGTAATGGACTAACCTTTATCCATAGTTTACTCTCAACTATATTTGGCATAGCCATGCACTTTCTTAGTCCAATTACATCAAGGAGCTCAGAGATATCTCTTTCAAGATATGAGAGGGGCAAACTCCATCTCGACCATTCATTTCCAACCACATGGTTCATAACATATCTGTATGTCACCTTTATGACTACTCGGTTAAAAGCAATGGTTGATGACACTAAGGTATGCTACTACACATGTATGAAACCATGATGATCTTAGGTCTAAAGATAAACAAAAAATAACTGTCAGAATCAAATTGATGATGTTGAATCTTGAGCCCTAATTAGGGTTTTGGTGATTAATGACATCCGAAATACACGCAACTAACCTTTGTATTTGAGACTTAGGTTAAGGAGAGGTGGAAGCAACACAAAAGTACAACATCAAGATTGTCAAGACCTCTCGATGCATGGACGGCGACGAAACTCGGCTTAAGTGCAAAATACTGAGTAGTAAGCACTTTTCTTTTGATAAATTTCTAGTCTAGATGGTCGTACTATTAAGAGGGGTCTCAGCACAAGTCATTTGATCAAACTCAGTGTTTTGGAAACAAAATTGCATTTGCATAGAGTCAAATATCTATTTTGAGTAAAATTGTAAGGTTCTGTTTTTGGTTTGTACAGGCCGGACTTGTCTGAGATGGCCGGACAATGTCCGGCCAATACAAGACTCATTTATCAGTTGCAAAACGAAACCAGAGACAGATAGTTTTGTCCAGAGCATTTGTTTGATATAGGCCGGACATTGTCTGTTGCGGCCAGACAATGTCCGGCCAGTACAAATCTTGTGAGGGTTTGTTTTTATATGAACTAGAGATGTTTGTATCCGTCCAGAGGGCTTTTGTCTGGGACTGGCCGGACTATGTCCGAAATAGAGACATATGCATATGTTCGGGGCTTTTGTCCGGACAAAAGGCTTCTGTCTGGCCTTCACTAAAGTTGTTCAACGGTAACTGACATGTGTGCCGCTGTGACTAATGGTCACTATTAAAATGAACTGATCGGACATTGTCCGAAATGACCGGACAATGTCCAGCCTGTACAAATTTGGCCCAGTTTCTTGCAAACGGCTAGTTTCTTTGAGGGCTCTATATATATCTCGACCTTGACAGCATTTTGCAAGTTTATGATCTTAGAAACTCTGTGCAAAAGGTTGCCAAACCTCTCACACTCACTCTCTTGCATTTAGAGCAAATCTTTGAGCAAATTGTTGAGAGCTATTTGAGTAGAGTTGCATTTGAGCCATTTGCACTTGCATTCTTGTTTTTCAAGCTCTGTGTTTGATTAAGTGAAGTGCTAGGCTTGTTACTCTTGGTGATTGCCATAACCTAGATGACCCGGAAGGTCCGGCGATCTCTCCATCGATGGTGTGTGTTAGAGAGGCCCGGCGGGTGGGTGTTAAGGCTCGGAGCTCGCCTATCTGGAGAGGAGAAGGGCTACCTACCTGTAGTGGAATCGAAGTTAAAGATCTTGTATAGAGTACTTCAACGAGGATTAGTGGAAATCGGCAAATTTCCGACACCATGGGAAAAATTCGATCTCTTTCGGTTATCTCTATCACTTGCTTTATACTTCTAGAAATTGTGATTTTGATATTTATCACCCTAAGATTCCAAAACTTGATTTGTGTCATCATCTAGATTATTTGTGAGTTGATTTTGCAATCAAGGATATAAGTTATTCAAGTAAAAGTAAAATAAACAAATAAAATAAAAAACCGCCTTTTCACCCCCCCTCTAGTCGGCATCCTTCGATCAACATGTGGTATTAGAGCGTGGTCTCTCATTTGAGTAGGCCTCACCGCCTAGAGAGAGGATGGCTTCCGATGAGGGTTTTCACCTCGGTCATATCGGACGTGCGCCCATCTTTGATGGGACTAACTATCCCTATTAGAAGGTGCGCATGTCAGTTTTTCTAGAGGAAATGGGACTCGACGTTTGGTATATTGTTAAGATTGGGTTTAGTCCTCCGGTTGATCTGGCAAGTCATTTCGATGATGATAGGAGAAAACTTCACTTAAATGCCTGAGCTACAAATGCGCTCTTTGCCGGCTTGTCTTTGAATGAGTTCAACCGTGTGAGCAACCTCAACACCGCTCACAAGGTTTGGAACACTCTCGAAGAAATTTACGAGGGTACTACTAAAGTCAAGGAGGCAAAGTTGCTTATGGTTTAGGCAAAAATATGAGACATTCACCATGTTATCATCCGAGTCCGTAGATTCTATGTGCACTCGGTTGAACAATATTGTGAATGAACTCAAAGGACTCGGAGTTATTTTTACAGACATTGAAATTGTGAGAAAAATGCTTAGGGCCCTTCCGTAGAGTTTCGACACCCTTGTGACGGTCCTCACCATCTCCGACTTATCATCTACTATACCCACCGATCTCTATGGGAACCTCATCACCCATGAGATGCATCGTAAGGAGAAGAAGGAGGTGGCCGAATCATCGGAGACCAAAAAAAAAATTTGGCTTTCGAAGCCATCTCCAAGGATAATTCAAGCAATAGCTCATCGGATGAGGATCTTGCTCTTCTTGTCAAGAATACTCAAAAGCTTCTCCGAAAGTTGCACAAGAAGGGTGTTAGCATCGACACTAGACCAAAGGGATCGAAGCCATCAAACATCAAAAACATCACATGCTATGAATGTCATGAAAAGGGACATATAGCATCAAGATATCCAAACAAGAAGAAGAAATATCTCAAGAAGAAATTCTTCAAGAAGAAGAATGGTGGAAATAATGAAGCATGCTTTGGGGAGTGGATGTCCGGAGAAGAGAGCTCTGACTCTGACTCCGACGATGAGGAAGGTTATTCCAAGAAACTAGCTACACTAGCTTTTGGCAACAACAACACGTCATCCATCTCATCTCTTTGCCTCGTGGCTCAGCAAGATGAGAAGGTATATTCACTTGACCCTTCATACGATGACTTAGTTGAAATGGTTAGTGAATTAAATGATGCTTTTGGAAAAATAAAAATGAAGTATAAAGCACTTAAAGAAGAGCACTCCTCTTTGCTTACTCTTTACTCAAATTTAAAAGATGCTCATGAAAACTTAGATCTCATAAACTCATCAACCAAAGTAGATGTAGCCACTTCTTGTAACTTAGTTGATGATTTGCAAAATGAAGTCTCCAAGTATGATATCTCAACTAGTTGCGATGATCTAGTTAATACTCCATGTACTCTAGATAAAGCATTGCCATTCCATACATCATTCTCAAATGAAAATGAAACAATTCTAAACGAAAATAATGAACTTAAAGCTCAAGTTAAGAAACTCAATAAAAGTTTAGAAAATTGTTACATAGGAAAAGCATCCCTTGATCTTCTTCTCAGTGAGCAAAGATGCTCATTCAGAAAAGAAGGGCTCGGATATTTTCCTAAGAAAAGAAATAAACCTAACACAAAAACTGTTTTTGTAAAAGCATGCAACAAACTTTGTTTCAAGTGTCACAAAATAGGTCATTCTCACTTTGATGCATGCTACATGCTTAAAAGGTCCAAGAAAGGATACGTGATAGCAAAGTTTGTTGGAGCACCCATACTAAACAAAAAAAAGAAATCTATTTGGGTGCCCAAAGCTTTGATTGCTAATATTGAAGGACCCAAAAGGGTTTGGGTACCTAAACGGACTTGATTCTTTTGTTTTGTTGGTGAACTACAGGACCGGTGGAAAACATTGGGTGCTAGATAGTGGATGCACCGAACATATGACCGGTAACAAGAAGTTGTTCACCTCTTTGGAAGATAACTCAAGCGAAGACCAAAAGATCACCTTCGGCGATAATCGTCAAGGAAATGTGGTAGGCTTGGGTAAAATTGCTATATCTCATGACCTTTCAATTTCTAATGTCTTACTAGTTGAATCATTGAATTTTAATTTGATATCTGTTGCACAAATATGTGATCTTGGTTTTCGTTGTATATTTTCACCTAAAGACATTTTGGTTGAAATTTCAAAAGACAATTCTTTGATCTTCAAAGGCTATAGTTTTGGAAATATCTATCTTGTTGATTTCAACTCAAAAGATGCATCTCTTTCAACATGTCTTGTCTTTCAAACTTCAAAAGGTTGGCTTTGGCATAGGAGACTTGCACATATTGGAATGCATCAACTTAAAAAAGCTTTTAAAATGTGATTTAGTAGTTGGCTTGAAGGATGTGAACGTTGAGAAGGACAAACCCTATAGCCCTTGTCAAGCGGGCAAGCAAGTAGCTACCTCACATCCGACCAAGCGTATTCTTTCAACTTGCAAATCTTTGGAACTCTTGCATATGGATTTGTTTGGACCTTTCGAGTTCCAAAGTATGGGGGGAAACAACTATGGTTTTATTATTGTTGATGACTTTACTCGCTATATTTGGGTTTTCTTTATTTCTCAAAAATTGGAAACCCCCAATGTTTTTAAGAGTTTTGCAAAATGTGTGTCTACCGAATTTGAACTTTCCATCAGGAAAATATGGAGTGATCATGGTGGAGAATTTCTAAATTTGATATTGGTTGATTTTTTTGACTCTTTGGGCATTAAACACGAATTTTCAACCTCCTACACTCCACAGTAAAATGGGGTTGTAGAAAGAAAAAATTGAACACTAATAGATATGGCAAGAACTATGCTAAGTGAGTATAACACCCCTACTCGCTTTTGGGCCAAAGCCGTGCATACCGCTTGTTATTCTATTTATCGGCTTTATTTACATCCTCTTCTAAATTTAACTCCCTATGAGCTTCTTTTTGGGCATAAGCAAAATGTCTCTTATTTTCAAGTCTTTGGATGTAAATGTTATATTCTTAGAAAAAGGACATTTGGTGGAAATTTCAAAGAGGAGTTGATGAAGGTTTTCTAGTCGGTTACTCCACCACTAGCAAAGCCTATCGAGTTTTCAGCAAAATTACAAATTGCATTAAAGAATCCTGTGATTTAGAATTCGATGAATCTAATGGCTCTCAAAAGGAGCAAGTGTCTTGTGAGGTTGTAGGTGAAGATATCCAAGAAACGATGAATTAAGAATATTACTATTGGAGACATCAAGCCTAGAGATGATGATCAAGAGGACGATGATGAACAACTTACACCATCATCTCCCATTGTTGACTCACCGGAGTCAAATAAAGTCAATGCATCACAAGATGAACCACTAAGACAACATCAAGGCATTATCAAAGATCATCCCGTCAACCAAATAATAGGTGATGTCGGTAAAAGTGTTCAAACTCGTTCTAAAATTGCATCTTTTTGTGAGCATGCGTCATTTATCTCTAGTCTTGATCGTAAATGCTTTGATGAAGCTGTAGTGGACCCGGACTGGGTAAATGCCATGCATGATGAATTAAATAACTTTACTAGAAATAATGTATGGAAACTTGTAGAAAAACCTCTTGATCACAATGTAATTGGTACAAAAATGGGTCTTTCGAAATAAGCAAGATGAAAATGGCAGTCATAAGAAACAAGGCTAGACTAGTGGCTCAAGGTTATTCTCAAATTGAAGGATTAGATTTTGATGAAACCTTTGCTCCCATGGCTAGACTAGAAGCCATTCGCATCTTACCTGCTTTTGCATCAAATTTTGAAATCAAACTTTTTCAAATGGATGTTAAAAGTGCCTTTCTAAATGGTGAAATTTCAGAACTTGTATTTGTAAAGCAACTGCCGGGTCTTGAAGATCTAAAATATCCAAATCATGTCTATAAGCTTTCAAAAGCCATCTATGATCTTAAGCAAGCTCCTAGGGTTTGGTATGAACGGTTGCGAAATTTCCTAATTTCACAAGGCTTTAAAGTTGGAAAAATTGAGACAACCCTCTTTACCAAAATCATAAATGATGATTTTTTGTGTGTCAAATCTATGCTGATGATATAATTTTTGGTTTCACTAACGAATCCCTTTGTCGAGCTTTTGGTGAAACCATGTCAAAGGAATTTGAGATGTCCATGATCGGCGAGTTGAGCTTTTTCCTCAGGCTTCAAATCAAGCAAATCAAGGAAGGAATATTCGTAAGCCAAAGCAAATATGTGAAGGATTTTCCAAGAGATTTGGAATGGAGGATGCAAAGCCAATCAAGACCCCCATGGCTACAAATGGTCATTTGGACATGGACAAGGGAGGTAAACCGGTGGAACTCAAATTATATCATTCTATGATTGGTAGCCTATTATACCTCATTGCTTCTAGACCGGACATTATGTTTAGCGTATGCATGTGTGCTAGATTTCAAGCCACCCCTAGAGAATGTCACTTGATTGCGGTAAAAAGAGTATTTAGGTACTTAAAACATACACCAAACATAGGTCTTTGGTATCCTAAAAATGCTAGCTTTGATCTTCTTGGATATTCGGATTCGGATTATGCCGGTTGTAAAATTGATAGAAAAAGTACCTCCGGCGGATGTCAACTTTTAGGAAGATCATTAATCTCTTGGACATCTAAGAAACAAAATTCGGTTGCACTTTCAACCGTTGAGGTGGAATATGTTTGGCCGGTAGCTATTGTGCACAATTATTATGGATGAAGCAAACATTATTAGACTATGTCATAAAGGTCAATTGTGTTCCACTATTATGTGATGATGAGAGTGCCGTTAAAATTGCTAACAATCCCGTTCAACACTCTCGAACTAAGAACATTGACATTTGACATCATTTCTTAAGGGATCATGTATCAAAAAGGGACATAGTGATTAGTCATGTTTCAACCGACAATCAATTATCAGACATATTCACTAAACCCTTAGATGAGTCAAGATTTAGCAAGTTAAGAAATGAATTAAATGTTATTGACATTTCAAATGTGATTTGAATTCTTTCTTGCTTAGATTGGTCCTTTATTGTGCTCTTATCTAGTATATATATACTTATACTTATACATATGTGTGTGTATATATATATATATATATATATATATAAGTAATGTAGGCATCTATGCCAATCACTTCCTATTTTGAAGAAAAAGACCAAAACATCACCTCTTCATTTCTTTTCAACAAAACTTGGATGACACATTAGGGGGGAGCAACTTCAAGCTCATTGAATATTTGTATACCCCAAATTGTGTACATGAATGAAAATTATGCATATACTTTTTTAAAGGGTAATTTTCAAACCAATAAGGTGACAAAATGCTCAAAACATTCAAAATGTTCAAAATTATCACAAAACCTTCTAGGATATGTTTCAAATATGTTTTCAAAGGTTTTGAAAGTCAAACAAAAGAATTTTGAGTTAAAATGCAGAATTTTGACAAAATTAGAGATCTCAGAATCTTGTTTTGGTCCAAAATGACTCATTTTCATAAAACAAGATGGGTTGAGTTTTGACAAAAACTCTCTACATGAAACACATAGAACTCAATCTCCCGAGGATAGTTCATGTTAAACTTTTTATCAAAATACCTACGGTTCTCAAGTTATCACATTTTCTAAGTCGTCCGAAAACGACTCTTGACCCGAAAACACCCAAAATGTGCATTTTGTGACTTTAGCTATTTGAGCCATATTTTCTTCTATGTTTTGGCTTGAAATAGTATTTGAAATTCATACAAGTCCAAACATTTCAGAAAAATCCAAGTTTCATTGAGAATTGAAGATTTGGTGAAAATCCGATTGTTTTTACCCGTTTTACCCAGAAATCTCTTTTGGGGACTCATATCAAGATCTTCTTTGTCCCTTATCCATCTCATTTCTATTCATCAATATTCCTAACATGTTTTTTGAGCCCATTCTGAAACTTGATTCTTTTTTAAGCAAATTTGCAAAAATCTCAAAAATTCAGAAGATTCAGCAGTTTATCTGAACTGACCGGACTTTGTTCGCCTAGTGCCGGACTCTGTCCGCCCATACTGGATCTTGTCCAGTCCAAGAAAACTCTGTCCGACCTGTGCACAGTTAGGCAGTTACTTAACCCTTCGACCTCTTCTTCTTCCCCAAAATCATTTAGACGCTAGTTCTGTTTTTTCCCTCTCTCACTGAGCTCTCATCACCTTCACCGAACCTAAGCATCCGTCCGACCGTTTTGCGTTCAGCTTTACATCTTGGCTCCTGGACCTTCTCTCCTCCACCTGCCTTGGTTAGTTTTTCTTCTCTTCTCTCTCCATCTCTTGCATTTCATCTGTTTCACATTCTAGGGTTTGAACAAGTTTTGTTTTTGCATGTCAAAATTGATAACATTTTCATGCAATTGGCTCCAAATATGTTCTAATTTCATATGATTTCACTAGTTTTAATCATCTTGTATACATGCATACCATGAATGATTAAATGTCCTATTTGGGGGATAAACTAGATGTTTCAAAAACATAAGACTAAATAACTAGGGCTATAATTGAAATGGATCATAACTAAAATGTAGTAGTGCAAATATGAAATCTAATTGTGCTTTTGATGATATTTTATAATATACATGAATGTGATGCACTTCGAATCAAGTTAAATGAAACTAAGTGCATATGAGAAAATTGTAAAAATATGTTTTTAAAATGAATTGATCAAGACTAAATAACTAGGGCTATAATTGAAATGGATCATAACTAAAATGTAGTAGTGCAAATATGAAATCTAATTGTGCTTTTGATGATATTTTATAATATACATGAATATGATGCACTTCGAATCAAGTTAAATGAAACTAAGTGCATATGAGAAAATTGTAAAAATATGTTTTTAAAATGAATTGATCACGATTTCAACTTTCTTAAGCATGATAGCTAGTGATGTTATTGGCATATCTTGCTTAAGATTTTTGAAATAGACTTTAAGACAAACCTAGTGACTTTTTTTGTTTAATAAAACTGTAAAGACGAAAGATTTTCCAAAAGTCTTAAAGGGCCATTTAAAAGTGCATTTGAGGATCATGTATTTCATCGTATTCTCCTCTCATCATATAGGATCATCTATTCCTCCCATTCCTATCTAAATTCTATATCAATCTTTCTCTCCATAGAGTCAGCATGTCCGGACGCGTCAAACAGACTAGTTGCCGCCGTGGCTCCGGTTCTTCCCAACCGGCTCAACCCATCGATTGGGATGCGTTGGTGATAGACGAGGATGATGCTGCTCAAAGTCCTCCCATGGGCTCCCCTGTTGCGAGCTCAGATTCAGATGATAGCAGCAGTGATGGTGATCAGGGGCCTAGTGTCGCTTCGACCTATTCAGCTAGCGTGGTTTACCGGCTTCGCTGAAAGAACCCGTATGAGCACCCACGGACTTGCACAAAGCAAAACTTCTGGAATGCCTTCCAGATGTCTCAGTATAGCACTCAGCTCTCCTCCGCCAAGGTTTTTGGACATCAGGCGGTTGATTGGAACCTGATTGAGAGCAAAGTTCACTATCCTCTGAAGGGCAAGTTCCTGGCAATCAATATGTCTTCATTGACTGAGATGCAAGAAGAGTGGAAATGGAACGAGGACATCATTCAAACTTTCTATGCATCCCTTCACATCGCCTTGGATTGATCTCATATCATCTTCATGAACAACAATTCGAAGAAGACGCTCACCAAGGCCCAGTTCGAGGAAGCTCTTCAGATTGAGCATGTTGACCATAGTACGAATCGAAGATGTCGCCCATCTCATTGATAGTCCAGACCCAAACATCAACAAAGTCTCTCAGTTGATTCCCCCGGTTGCGATCCTTGAGAAGATCAACCGAATGACCATTTTGCCTAAGATCGGGGATCGAGGAGCCGTCACCTCCACCATGCTACGCCTTCTGAAGGCTCAGGTTGACGAGACCCCATTTGACATTATTGAGTTTATGTTCCATGAGATGCGGGAGGTTCAAATGGACCTGATGAGACTCTTGCCCTTTGCGCCTTTTTTGCTCACACCTTATCCTACTTTGGCTTGCACCGAGAATCTCATCCTACTTCGATGGAGTACTACCGGATGAAGAGTCTGGTGATTCTCATTAGTTATGAGACTCAAGTATGGCAACCAGCTGATGATGATGAGCAGATGGCAGACATTTCAGCCGCGGCGGGTGTGCCTTCTCCACTTCAGTCCTATTCTATATCAACTCGCCCAGATATCTCTACCCCCTATGTGATGATCATGGACCGTCTTGACCAGATGTCCATGCGTTTCGAGGCCCGCTTTGATGCAGTTGACTCACGCCTCAACTCCATCGATTATCGGCTGAACATCCTCGAGCTTTGACTAGATTCTATGAGTCAGGACATCTCCGAGCTGCGTGGGCTCTTTGTTGCCGGAAAGTATCAGTGTCGTCATCACGATGACTCCTCTTCAGATCATCCTCTGCAGACCTAGCTCATCTTATGATCCCTCTACTAGTATTCTTTAGAGTTGTTTATGGACATATACTTATTATGCTAGTTGTATGCTTGTATGTTCTACTCTTAGTTGTTTGCATGTATGCCTTCCTCCCTTTGTGGTTGTTTGATGACAAAGGGGGAGAGAGATTCTATATATATGTAGATTGCTATGTTGTTATTGTTATATGCTTATATGGAGATTGTTATGTTGTCATATATATGTGAGTGATGTGGTTGTATTTGACATATATATGTTGCTTCATGAATGTTGTTATACACTGCATTGCATATACGCATATAATTCAGGGGGAGAAATGTGTGTATATCTCTATTTTTTATATCCTAGTGTTTTATGTATATCAGTTGTCATCAATCACCAAAAAGGGGGAGATTGTTGAATCTTGAGCCCTAATTAGGGTTTTGGTGATTAATGACATCCGAAATACACGCAACTAACTTCTGTATTTGAGACTTAGGTTAAGGAGAGGTGGAAGCGACACAAAAGCGCAACATCAAGATTGTCAAGACCTCTCGAAGCGTGGACGGCGACGAAGCTCGGCTCAAGTGCAAAATACTGAGTAGTACACAGTTTTCTTTTGATAAATTTCTAGTCTAGATGGTCGTACTATTAAGACGGGTCTCAGCACACAAGTCATTTGATCAAACTCAGTGTTTTGGAAACAAAATTGCATTTGCATATAGTCAAATATCTATTTTGAGTAAAATTGTAAGGTTCTGTTTTTGTTTTGCAGAGGCCAGACATTGTCTGAGATGGCCGGACAATGTCCGGCCAGTACAAGACTCATTTATCTATTGCAAAACGCAACCAGAGACAGAAAGTTCTGGCCGGAGCATTTGTCTGATATAGGCCGGACATTGTCCATTGCGGCCGGACAATGTCCAGCCAGTACAAATCTTGTGAGGGTTTGTTTTTATATGAACTAGAGACGTTTGTATCCGTCTAGAGGGCTTTTGTCCGGGATGGGCCAGACTTTGTCCGGTATTGCCGGACATTGTCTGACCTGTACAAATTGTTTGAGCCTCATTTTTTTAGAGTGAAACAGAGACATATGCATATGTCCGGAGTTTTTGTCCAGACAAAAGGCTTCTGTCTGGCCTTCACCAAAGTTGTTGAACGGTAACTAACATGTGTGCCGCTGTGAGGATCGGTCACTATTATAATGAACAGACCAGACATTGTCCGAAATGACCAAACAATGTCCGGCCTATACAAATTTGGCCCAGTTTCTTGCAAACGGCTAGTTCCCTTGAGGGCTCTATATATATCTCGACCTTGGTAGCATTTTCCAAGTTTATGGTCTAAGAAACTCAGTGCAAAAGCTTGCCAAGCCTCTCACACTCACTCTCTTGCATTTAGAGCAAATCTTTGAGCAAATTGTTGAGAGCTATTTGAGTAGAGTTGCATTTGATCCATTTGCACTTGCATCCTTGTTTTTCAAGCTTTGTGTTTGATCAAGTGAAGTGCTAGGCTTGTTACTCTTGGTGATTGCCGTCACCTAGACAACCCAGTAGGTCTGACGATCTCTCCATCGATAGTGTGTGTCGGAGAGGGCTAGCGGTTGGGTGTAAAGGCTCGGAGCTTGCCTATCCGGAGAGGAAAAGGGCTACCTCTAGTGGAATCGAAGCTAAAGATCTTGTGTAGAGTGCTTCAACGAGGATTAGTGGAAATCGGCAAATTTTCAACACCTCAGGAAAAATTCGATCTCTTTCGGTTATCTCAATCACTTGCTTTATACTTCTAGAAATTGTGATTTTGTGATTTATCACCCTAAGATTGCAAAACTTGATTTGTGTAATCATTTAGATTATTTGTGAGTTGATTTTGCAATCTAGGATATAAGTTATTCAAGTAAAAGTAATATAAATAAATAAAATACAAAACCGCCTATTCACCCGCCTATAGTTAGCATCCTTCGTTCAACAGATGACACATAAAATCTCAATAGTGTTCAAGTTGGGTCAATCCGACCAACATGTTCTCCAACATGTGTCCACGACATTGACTTAATATCTCATATCCATGGTCCATGAAACATGACTATCAATCAATGATTGTGCTAACTTATCTTGCATTATTATTCGATGTAATGCTAAAAGTCAAGGATGTTTAGAATAAGTATGACTGATAAAGCCATAAGTAATTGAGACAATTCAAATATCATTGTAAAGAGTTTCACAAACAAGTCACATACTTGTTGATCGATAAAAGTGATACTTTATTCAAGGAATACAATAAGAATTCATAAACATGACATGGTACAACCAACTCAATGATTGCCTCTAGGGCATATATCTATCTGGTACCCCCAGTGCTCAGGGCCGCGGTGCAAGTTGGTGTCCCCGCGACACCCGACGAGCATCAGCCCCCTCCCTAGGCTCTCCAGTGGACCAAACCCTCTTCATCCGAGGGGAGGTACAGAGAATGCACACCGCAAAGCCTAGGACATTTCCCTCTTGTTGCCACTCGAAGCCGCTCCCGAAGCGCAACGTTCACCTCTACCCCAGTCACGAGGAAACTCCTTTAGGACTGCTCCTCGACTCGAACAACAAACGTGCCTCCTCGGTCAAGGGGGCAGCGACTGGGAGTCCCCCCAGGAGGTGGAAGGGGCTAACCAGCCTCTGTGTCATCATCTCCGGTGTATTCGGTGGCCACGACCTTACCACCCGTCGTACATTGAGCACTACAATGGGGAAACCGATCACTATGAATTTGTGCAGGTGTACTCAACGGCCATATCGGAAGCTGGGGGGGATGAGAGCATCCAATGCAACATTTTCCCCCTTCACCTCTTTGGGATGGAGCGATCATGGTTCTACAACCTCAAGGTGGGCTCCCTCAAATCGTTTGTGCAGCTCAAACATGAGTTTTGTGCAAACTTCCAAGGGAGCTACGTCCGACCCCTCAGTTCGTCGCAGCTCTAACCGTCAGGCAAAAGACGGGGGAGACCATTCGGAGCTTCTTCAAGCTCTTCACACAGGTCAAGATTAAGGTGGCTCACGTCCCTGACTCTACAGTCATTGAGGCGTGGAAGAGCGGGGTCCTTCCCAAGGAGCTTCATTGGAGGCTCTCCCAATGTTGTCCTGCCTCCACTGACGAGCTCTTCAACGTACTTGAAAAGTACACTAGAGTGGAGGAGGATGACCTCCGGAAAAGAACCAAGCAGCACCCGCTTCCACTGGATGAGATGCTAAGGGCTTGTCTAAAAAGTGCCCCAGGAGGGGCCACCATGATGAGCCTAGGCCTCGGGACACTTTTGTCCTCGAAGGCGGAGGTGGCCCTCGTGGAAACGACTACAGCAGCCACCCTTTTCCCAAGACGAAGGGCAGTGGAGGAGGCTTGTCCCCCCGCGTTAGGGAATGCCCTAGGGAAGCCTTGCCTCCTTACCCCATCCAGTAGCATTTGCAACTTTGTCGGCTCCCACTGGAGGTCAGAAAGAACAAAAGCAAAGGGGGAAGGCTCTAACAAGGAGCTTCCCTTTAAAACATCCCAGAGACATGTTATTGACATTCTAGGGGGATCCACCTCCCAGCGAGACCTCTGACCGAAGCCTCGACTAACTTCCTAAATTACGTCTGTGAAACCACGTCCTCTCAAACTTCGTCGTGAAATGGACTCCTCGCCCTAAGTCGCAAGGGGAGACCTTGGGGGCTTATAAGCCTCCAACTTCTTGAAGACGCAAAGAGTTCGCATCTGTGCTTTTCCTCCCCTCCTGTAAATTCTCGAGGGGAGGTGTTGTATCAAGTGCTATCAACACTTTCCAAAATTTCCCTCTCCCTACACTATTTAGTGGGGGGAGGCATTGTATCAACTTATCTATTCAATGCAAGTGGAATTTTCTCTTCATAACCATTATCAGAGTCTGTTTTGCAGGACACTCTCTTGCCGCCTCTAAGGCAACACCCTCATACCGAGGATGCCGTCCCAGTGAGGATGCCCTCACAACAAGGATGTCACAGGTCCTTACATAACCCTCAAAGTCCCGATGGCGGCAGCCCCACTCCCCTAGGGTGGCTTACGATAACCCCTCGTGCATTGGGGGGTAAGTGGCAATCCTGTTCATATGAACCGCTGTAATGAGTCACTTTGAGGGATTATGATGCGACAGCGACCCGATCTTTTGTAGGTTCTACCTTGCGGAACCGAGACGTTCGCGGTCCAAGGCTTCCAATCAACGGGGATTGAGTACTTCCAATCAGTGTGTCCAAGGAACACCCACACACCTATCGTTATCAACAGTGCTCACGCCCGGATGACCTTACCACGAAGGTTAATTCATGCACGCAATAGAAGAAACGAACAAGAACAAGATGCAAAGCAATATGAAATTTCAGAACGAACAATTGAGGTCATCTTTCACTAAGCCAGGTCTTTCGACACTACTCCAATGAACAATTGTATCTCACGTAGTGGAAACAATGTAGCAAATAACCTAAGGAAGAACTTGAGGACTTCAACCATATAAAGGACAGAGGGGTGGCGGCTAGGGTTGGCTCGCAACCCTAGGCATTTTGCTACCTCTTTAGCTTGCCAGTCAGCATATCTTCATTGGATCCTCGGATGTCTCAACCCCATTTTTGATCTCTTATCTCAGAATCATGATCTTGGGTATGCCACTACTTTAATTTAAACAGTTGGCAGCTAAACTCCACCTTTCAGACCATTTTCGCATTTTAGTCCAAAAGTATTTTAGATTGATCCTTTTGATTTTCTCAGAAGCCTGAAAAGGCTAAAAGCCAAAAATCAGCTCCAAACCTTGATCTAATTCAGGGAATGTTTCCCAATCGCTATTTTGAACAGAATCCTCCTAAGGAAAAATCTCAAACTCTCATCCTAAACTTCAATTTTCAGCCTCTCCAAAATTCAGACCCTAATTACCCTAATCTTCCTGTTTTCATCTTGCCCAAAACCTGATCACAGACACTAAATTATGTCTTTTATCCTTGTATACCTACCTGTTGAATTTAGTAAACCCTTTTGGCAAAATCAGTTTCAGTCGAAACCAAGTATATCTCCAGATTTACATTTCAGTCCAAGAAACAAGTTCCGAAAATTACAAATCGGCCCAAGACCTCTTTTTCAGCCCCTCCCTTCGACCAGCTACTGCTGTTTCGACCAGGTCGTTCGACCACGACTAGACCAGCACCCGTTTCAACCGCGACCGGTGCCGCTCGCCGTCATTCGTTGCCGCGATCTTCACCGCCGGCCAGCATCCGTCACCACCTATGGTCGTGTTTGACGTGTCTGCGCGTGGTGCTCATGTCGCGCCAAAACCCTCGACTGTGGCGACGACCGATGATCGCCAGCAGCGCCGTTCGTTTTGTGCGCGCGCATGCCAGATGCTGTCAGAAACTTTTTGGCACTTCGCCGCCATGCCGAAGCCAGCCACCCTGTTGCTCTGCTCCAGCTAGATTTGGCGTGATCTTCTCCTCTGGCAGAGTCGCTGCCGCGTCCCAACGCCGTGCACGCCGTCTCAATCCCGCCTCCAGTGACAGTCACGCGCACCCCGTTTCGATCCGCTTCAACTCTCGAGAGCCCCAGCCACTGCCCATTTAAGCCCTCCCCTCGCCCAGAGTTTCTTCACACCACTCCAGCCACAAAGTCTCAGCTCTCGCATTTCTTCTTCGTCTCCGATGAGCTATTTTTGCAGCTCACGGCGCCAGCTTCACCTGTTGCTTCCCTCTTCAATCCAAACTTACTAGTAAGCTTCCCTTATGTCGTGGTATTGCGAATACCCTGACAGGTTTTCTTGAGGTCCCTAGCGAAGAAAAGAAGACGCGAGCTGACCACGTGATCGGTCCTCTCCCGTTGGGCAAACACAGCAAATGACATGAGGATTTATACAGGTTCGGGCCTCTGTGGAGGCCCTAGTCCTGTCGACGTGCTCCCAAACCGGAGTTGTCTAGGGGAGCTCTCTCTCAGGGCAGAGATGGCTCCAAAGCATGCCTGTTTGATTGTCTATTAGAGTAAAAGTGAATTGTCCTCCTTACATGAGGGGTTACAAAGGCTTATATAGGCCCAAAAGATGCAAAAAGACTAAACTACCCCGCTTGCCACCGTTGGATCGAGGGGCACCAGCGTCCTTCTTCCGATTAGGAACCTTGGATGCTTGACAGGTGTCCGGCAGTTCCCAAGGTGCTTCTCGCGTGACCTAGAACCGAGGACCCTTGTCCCTGGTCAAAAGGCGGCGCCCGGGACAAGCCACCGGGGGGCCTTGTCCCCAGGAAAATTGGCGGCCTCTTACCTGGACTTGATCCCGCGGAGATTTGCCCCAACAGTAGCCCCCCATGCCCTCCAAGGACGATGCTCGAGTCCCTGGAGGGGATGGTTGATGTTACCGGGAACATCTCCTCCGGGATGGATCTCCAGAGCCGTGACGCTTCGATCTTCCTGCGAAGTGTTTATGACCGCATCGTTGTTCATTAAGGCCTCGTCTCGATTGGAGCGCGCCGTTCGACTATAATGGCCGCTCGTGGTTCGAACCGGCGACGCATCATTTTGCACTCCCGTCCCTTCGGTTCCTGCGAGCTATTTGAATTGGGCGGCGCGGATGCGCCACGAGGAGCCACGTGGCGCCCATCGGGGCCGCGCTCAAGCCATATAAATAGGGCCTCGAGGGACCCAGAGAAGTCACTCGAGACTTCAACCCTCAAACACCAACGACGCTCTTTGCTCTCCCAGTAGCTCTCTCCCGGAAGCCCAGTCACCGGAAACTCAAGGCCCTTTCCTTAGAGCCCAAACACCGGAGAAATAATGGGACCCAAGGGCCGCGCTAAGGCTGCTGAGGTGCCTCCGGAGGAAGTCACTGTGGACTTCCTCTGGGCCTCTGAGTTCACGTCGGGGGACTTAGAGTCCCTCGTGGACCGGGGTGTCGTTGCGAACGGGGACGTCCAGATCCCCTCCAAGAAGGATGGTGCCCCTTTCCCTAGGCCCGGGGAAGTGGTGGTCTTCGAGGCTTTTCTCAAGGCCGGACTCCAGCTCCCGGTGCATCCGTTGCTCCGGGAGTTTCTCTGGGAGTACGGGGTGGCGATCAACCACCTGACGTCGAACGCCTTCGTTCAGATGGGCATCTTCATTTGGCTGTTCGAGACAGCCACCGGACGGGAGCCGATGCTCTGGCTGTTCCGGTACTTCTACGAGCCGGCGGCGAGGAGCTCTCATCTGGTGAAGGGAGGGCCGAAGTCCCAGTTAGGCTCCGTGATGATCCAGCTCCTGCCGTCCCGGGTGGCGGAGTACCTGGTGGCGGCTTCCCGGGACCACTGGGGGGACTGGGTTCGGAGGTGCTTCTTCCTCTGGGTCCAGGATGGTGAGGTGACTTACTCACCAGAGCCCCCCTCCTACAACCGGTTGTCCGCCCCCAAGCCCCCGGTGTGGACCAAGGAGGAGCTGAAGCTCCTTAGCAAAGTGGTGGGCTCTCGGGGCGTCCGTTCCATGAGGGACGCCGCCGAGGAGCTGACACTTCTGAAGATCTCCTCCTTCTCGCACGGGAGGAGGAGGATCGGGATGTGTCCGGCCCAGCGGCCCCCGCAAAAGCCGATGACCCGACGTAAGTTCCCGGTTACTTTGCTCACTTCTTCCTTAATTTCGCTAACTCTTAGTTCTTGTAGTCCGACCGTATCTGGCTGCCCGGGAGAAGGCGAGGAACCTCCTCGGGAGGTACTACGCCGACGAGCACGAGCGCATCGTTCGCGTCATCGGGGAGGGTCCTCCCCGGAACTTGGTAGCTGAGGCCCTCGGGCTGAGGCTACCGGCGAGGACGCCTCTCCCCACCCCCGATTCCCACAAGAGGGGGAAGGAGGTCGCCAGGGGTTCTGAGCCAAAGTGGAAGGCTCAGAAGGTCCTGATGGGGACGGCGATCCCGATCTTTCGGTGAGATGATGATACGTCGATTTGGGGGTGTTGATGGCACCGAATTTAGGGCTTCCAACCAGCAGGTCGGGAACTTCACAATCGCAATGCCAATTCCACACAGATACAAGATCCAATGATCGGTAGTTCCTGCAAGAAATCGAGAACCCGCAAGAACAAAGTATGAAGCAATCTGAATAGATAGTATTGAAATCAAAAGGAACAAGTTGAGGTTCTGTTTCTCAGCTCGGGCGGTCTAGTCGACACGCGCAAACACGAGGAGGGACGCACACGGGGTCTACCAAACACAACAAAACCTAAACGTAAAAGAACGGTGGCCGCCATATATATAGCGACGGCCAGGAGGTGTAGGGCAGCCAAAACAGCGTTGGCCACCAAAACCCTAAGATACATGGGCCTTGGGCCCAAAAGAAAGGTGGCGCAGCACCCGGGATTTCTGGCCCGTGAGATTGTTCTGTGTTTTCCCGTCTCTCCAGGAGAAATTTGGCCTTGGGACCAGATCCATTGGGAAGCTTATCTCCTAAGCTTTCAAACGGGTGGTCTCACGCTGAAAACGGAGTCCGGGAGCCCAAGTTATGTCCGTTTGAAGTACTGCTGCTCCTGGATGGCCGAACCGGACTTGTCGACGAATTGGGCTTGATCTTGGGCCTTCCTTGGCGCGTGGGCTGTCCTCGGTGGATGATCTTGACGTGCTGGTCCAGCAAAGGTGGGTGGAAAGGCCTTGCTTCCGGATTAAGCCCTCCAGGCGTCGTAGATGAAGTAGTGGCCGAAACAGCGACGGTCGGGGACGAAGTAGCGGTCGTAGGGAAAGAAGGGGCAGCGGTTGTATCCTTGGGTGTGATGTCCTCATCATCCTCCCCTTCTTGAATTGGAGTCATCCTCGACTCCATCCCATGCTCCTGCAAAAAGTTAGTGACAACAGGAGACAAAGAAACAGATAATGGCAATGGTTCTATACTATCCATGTTATCTTGTGAGAGAACTTTTGTAGCCAACAATACTTTACCCTTCAACTTAAGATCAGGTTTTTGAGCAACTGGTGTAGTTGAATGGGTTGATTTACTAGCTACACTTTTAATTCCACTCTCTTCTTGTTCTCTTTGAGCTCTTTTAACATCAATGTTTCTTAGTTCTGTAGGGCTCATGGGTTTCAAAACAATTTTCTTTTCCTTATACAAGAAAGTATACTCATTGGTCCTACCATGATGTATAGCATCCATATCATAGATCCACGGTCTACCCAATAAAAGAGAGCAAGCATCCATGGGTACAACATCGCAAACAACATTATCATGATAAGAACCAATCGAGATAGGTACTTGAACGGTTTTAGTTACCTGAACCTTACCATTGGAATTGAGCCATTCAATTTCATACTTTTGAGGCAGTGGATTTGTGGTCAAGCCAAGCTTCTCGACCATGTCTACACTAGCAAGATTGTTGCAGCTACCTCCATCAACAATGACATGCACAGCGCGCTCATTCACCACACACCTTGTCTGAAAGATAGTATGGCGTTGATTTTGTTCATCGCGTGCAGGCTGTGCGCTAAGTACACGTGTGACAACAAGAGCCGGATATTTCTCGGATGCTGCAGAAGTGATAATCTCTTCTGCTGGCTCTGCAGTGTTAGTGGCAACAAGAGCATATTCATCTTCATCAATGTCACTAGCACTAGTGTACTCACCATTTTCTCTGATTATTAGAGCACGTTGATTAGGGCAATCTCGCATCACGTGCCCCATTCCTTTGCATCGAAAGCATTGTATTTCCCGCGTTCGACCGGTGGAGGCAACTGAGGAAGCACTCTTGGCGGGTGCTTGAAGTGTGACTGATTTGTTTGCCTCCGGAATGCATGATGGCGTCGAAGTAGTTGGAACAGCGGGTGTAGGTACACGTCCAGGTATGGAAGATGATGCCTTGGTATGGATCTGGACCGACTTGGATGTGGAGGAGCCTCCAAGATTTCCTTGCGTTGTCGATCGTCGACCCTGCACTTCCCTTTCTGCTTTCAAAGCAAGATGGTACAAACGAGTGATAGAATTGTATTCTTTATAATCAAGTATGTCCTGTATCTCTCGGTTAAGCCCACCCAAGAACCTAGCCATTTTTGCATCTTCACCCTCGTCTAACCCACAGCACAACATGCCAATTTGCAATTCTTGATAATATTCCTCAACCGTCTTATCACCTTGATTAAAGCGCTGCATTTTATTCAACAAATCACGAGCATAGTATGTAGGAACAAATCTAGCCCTCATGACACGCTTCAACCTATCCCAAGTTGTAGGTACATCACGGTTGGCTCTACAAAGTTCTTTCCACCAAATAGATGCAAAACCAGTAAATTCACTAGTGGCAGCGTGAACCCTTCTACGCTCAGAGAAGTCATAGCAAGAAAATTTTTGATCTACCGCCAACTCCCAATCTAGATAAACATCAGGATTATATGTGCCATCAAAAGGAAGCATAGTAAATTTCATTTTTGCCATAGAATTATCACGTTCTTCCCTTTGATCATGTTGATTTCTAGCCATACCTTGCCTGTTGTTGCGGAGTCGACGATGAGGTCGGTCGTTGTTCACATTGACCCTGTAGTCGTCCTCGGTATCGGCAGCGTAGTTGTTCTCCTCTTGATCCACCCCGTTTAAAGGAGCAAGCGGAGCACCGCGTTGGCCCAAAGCATGACCAGCGGCACCATTGTTGGGGGCAGCACCTTGAAGAAGTTGTGCTAGCTGTGCTTGAAGCTCAGTGAGGGGTGCCAATTGCGCCTGAATCGCATCAAGAGTGTCACGAGTTCGCATCTCATGCTGATTGTGCATCCTCTGAAAATGAGTGACCCAACGCCGTTGTTTTGGTGTGAGGGGGTCCTCGTGTTCACTCCCACTGCCGACGTTACTCCCATGATTGCTTGGAATACCTGCCATAGTTAGTAGAAACAAAGAAACTTCACAAAGATATGAAAGCTCCTATGAACTACTAGGTTGTATGAAGTGGCAAGCCTCACACACTCTCAAGCTTCTACCAAGTTCTTACAAGTCCTCGATGTGGCAAGCGATTGCAAATTCCGGAACCTGTGTGGTTAGAAGATGGTGGAGCTTGGACAGGCAATAATATGTAGCAAAGGAGGAACTAGTACCACTGATCCAAAGTAAGCTGAAAAGTCGTTCAAAATCAGTACAATGCTGGTCCTAGGCTAGACCGTGCTAGAGACGCGAGCCTAATCGCAGACTTAGTCACAGAACAAAGATGAAGGTCCTTGAACAAACAAGATAAATATAGGCTAGGATCCTCAATATGCAGCACCAAAATGATAAAGCTCCCTTTTGTTCTCCTTTGCTCACAGAATTTCTTCTCTTTTCCTTTTTTTTTTCTTTCACAGCGCGGCTCTTTTGTTGCACTGGCCTCTTTTTATTTTGTTCTCCTTTGCTCACATAATTTCTTCTTTTTTTTTATTTTTTTATTTTTTTTGCGGTGGATCAAAAATCAGCCTGACAAAGATTGCAACTTTTCTCACTGTTAATGGCCGAATTTGGAAATATCTATTTTGTCAAAGACAAGGCTGGATCTGATAGGAAATTTCGTGATCTTTCGAACGAGTCCAAGAACGTCCAAATCCGAGTTCGTATGCAGAAGTTATGACTGTTTTACTGCAGCAGTCACAAAATTGCACGCGAGAACGAATTGGAGTAAGTTTTGGAGTTTCCTTTTTGGGCTTGGCTGAGTTGGGGAAGTGGTGGGGCTCGGCCAGGTGGATGTGGAGGGTGTTTTGGCAGGTGGAAATTGTGAAACTCTTACAAGGAAACCAATCCGCTATTTTTGGAACCGATCCACTCTTTTTGGAAGGTAAAGGCGCTGTGATATGGTTGGTTTAGGGCTGCAGCGCTTGTTGTTAGCGGCGGCGAGATGGTGGCAGCGGCACAAAGGAAGACACGATGAACGCGAAAAACACTATGACAATTACGTGAACAGAACTCGAAACTCTAAAGGAACTAGACTCTAAAACCAGCAAAGACACGATTATGCAACCGACGATTCAACAAACCAAGAACAAGTAGTAAAAGTTAGGGCACAAATTAGCTTGGACAAAGGAACCAATCTACTAATTTTTTTTTTGTGGCTGTTTTCTGGACTCTAGGTGAAAAAAATCAGAATTGAGGGGAAATCTCACCGAGCAACCTTGAGCTCTGATACCACTTGATGGGGACGGTGATCCCGATCTTTCGGTGAGATGATGATACGTCGATTTGGGGGTGTTGATGGCACCGAATTTAGGGCTTCCAACCAGCAGGTCGGGAACTTCACAATCGCAATGCCAATTCCACACAGATACAAGATCCAATGATCGGTAGTTCCTGCAAGAAATCGAGAACCCGCAAGAATAGAGTATGAAGCAATCTGAATAGATAGTATTGAAATCAAAAGGAACAAGTTGAGGTTCTGTTTCTCGGCTCAGGCGGTCTAGTCGACACGCGCAAACACGAGGAGGGACGCACACGGGGTCTACCAAACACAACAAAACCTAAATGTAAAAGAACGGTGGCCGCCATATATATAGCGACGGCCAGGAGGTGTAGGGCAGCCAAAACAGCGTTGGCCACCAAAACCCTAAGATACATGGGCCTTGGGCCCAAAAGAAAGGTGGCGCAGCACCCGGGATTTCTGGCCCGTGAGATTGTTCTGTGTTTTCCCGTCTCTCCAGGAGAAATTTGGCCTTGGGACCAGATCCATTGGGAAGCTTATCTCCTAAGCTTTCAAACGGGTGGTCGCACGCTGAAAACGGAGTCCGGGAGCCCAAGTTATGTCCGTTTGAAGTACTGCTGCTCCTGGATGGCCGAACCGGACTTGTCGACGAATTGGGCTTGATCTTGGGCCTTCCTTGGCGCGTGGGCTGTCCTCGGTGGATGATCTTGACGTGCTGGTCCAGCAAAGGTGGGTGGAAAGGCCTTGCTTCCGGATTAAGCCCTCCAAGCGTCGTAGATGAAGTAGTGGCCGAAACAGCGACGGTCGGGGACGAAGTAGCGGTCGTAGGGGAAGAAGGGGCAGCGGTTGTATCCTTGGGTGTGATGTCCTCATCAGGTCCTCGGTCCGGTGAGAACACTGGGCTCTACGCTCGTGAAGGCCCGGGACGCCGCCCCTGGGTCAGGGCGCGCGGGGGCGCCTCGGCGCGAAGCGATGCCACCCCTCCCAAGGAACTCTGGGGGGGCGATGGGGTCGCAGGAGCTCGCGCACCTCCCCGAGGCCTCCGGAGAGGCTCGGGGAAAGGAGCTAGCTGATGACGGGGGGCATTCGACTCGGCGAATTATGCGCCCTCGCCACCTTCAATGATTGCTCTCCCAGCGGCCCTAGCACCACCGGAGCCGGAGAGGCCGGAGGTTTGATTCGCGGAGGCTTCCCCTCCGCGCGTCGAATGGCCGGTAGACGGGGGGAGCCCCTCGTTCTACGAGGTCCCCCAGGCGACGGAGGTCCCAGGGGCCCCGCGGCCTGGAAAGGGGAAAGGACTCCTTATCCCCCCCGAGGAGGTATGTAACACCCTGAGTTAGGGGTGAAAACTTCCTTTTTCATCAATAGCATGCATGCATGTATCTGTAATAATAGCCAGATCAGTTTCTATCTCAAGCCCTAAAATCTCCAAATCTATCCTGTGACCTCAAATCAAGATCAGATTGTTCAGATGTGATCTATCAGTTACTCTGAACTTAAAAGTCTTCAGAACCCAGATCCAATTCCATCTCTAACTCCCAGAATTATCAACTCCATTCTGTTTTCGAAAACAGAATATCCTATATTACCTAAATACCCTAAGTTTCAAAAATCCAGATTTAATCCAAATCTTGACCAAGTTCAGACCAGATTATTCGTGGAATATAATCATGGATATGTCAATACCTTAATCTAAAAAGTTGACAGCCAGATTTCACCATCTAGACTCTTTTCACAAATCAGTCCAAGAGTTATCGCAAATTAGTCCTTATCTAATATCTGAAAACCCAAAAAGGCCAAAATCTCCAGATTAACTTCAAATTCAGAATTTCTTCAGCAAATCTTCTCAAAATGCTATTTGCCACAAGTCTCTCTTCTGTGCAGATATCAAAATCGAACCCTAAATGCCAGAATTCGAAATCGACAAAACTTAAATCTTATTTTACCCTAAATTACCCTATTTTCAGTTTGTATCAAAAACTATTCAAATGTGTCAAATTTTATCAACCATCTTTGCCAAATACCTTGTTGAATATAATCTACCAGATTAGTGAAATCAATTTCAGTTTAAACCTTCCAAATCTCCAGATTTACATTTCAGTCCAAATCAAGAAATCAAATATTGCAAATCAGCCCAATTTTGACCAGGGCAGTAACCAGTGCACGACCAGTACTCGCCGTGTTTTGCTTCCTTGCGCCGTGCACGTTCGCCGCCGGCCAAGCTTCGCCTGCAACTTGATCGTGCATGCTGTTGCGCACGTGTCCTCGCCTCAGCTGTCACCGTGGCAGCGCCGCTGCAACGTCGACGACCAGCGCCTGCTTCCCCGCGCGACCAGCAGTGACTGTTGTCAGCATCTTCTTGCCACGTCGCTGGCCTTGCCAGCCGTTGTCGCCACCGCTTTGCACCGCTCGACATGATTGAGTCCCAATGTAGCAACAGTTTTGCCTCGCCAGTGCGCCGTCGCGTCACCGTTCGCCGTTGCTACATCTGCGCCCGGCAACTCATATCAACTGACATCAAATTCAATGCTATTACCTCCTTGCAAGCTACGCCCACTGTTCTATATAAACAGCCATACCTTGTGTCACTTCCTCATCACCAGAACTTAGCCAGATTTACAAATCTCCTCGCCGTCGTCTTCTTCTCCGGCGAGTCCAGCAAGAGGCTTCACAGTGCCAGCTCATTCCACATCATCTCCTGCCAAATTAAAGCCATCAGTGAGTTCGTCTACTCATCCTCTCTGTGTAGTACTATCTAATTGCTCCCCGGTGACCTCTAACGCCGGCGATCACCGGAAATTGCTAAAATTCGAAGAATGCCCTGTTCCGGCAATGTAGCTCGAATTACTTCAAATTAGCTCTCGATTCTGTAGAAGAAGTTGATCAGTGAGCCGTTTTCAGTGAGCCTGTGCATCAAGATCTCCAGATTGAGCTTCAATCAAAGCTTTCCCCAATTTTGAACTTCTCCAGAAACCGGCGATCGTCGCCAGGCTTCTCCGGCCATCCTCCGGCCAAAGTGATCGTGCAGGTAGCTTCCTCTTACCCATATATCACTTCCCAAGCTTGGAATCGAGTTCATTCGGCCTAAATTGAAAACCCCCAAATAGCAGTGTTCTTCTCCAGCGCCGATCACCGGAAAAGTGTTCCCAGCCGTTTCAGCCCAAATCACCTTGTCTTTTAGATGTGCCCTAGCCTCCTGAGCATTTTTGTCTTCTAGCCCGACACTAAATCAGCCTAGATCAAAAGTTATAGCTTTGCCAAGTTTTTGTCCAGAACTGCTCCAGTGCAGCCAGTTCATCTCTGTTGATCATCAAATTTCTTGCTTTCCAGCCATTTCTTGCCCTAGATCCTGTTAACTTAATTGTTCCTGTTACTCAAGCCTACCTCCCAGACAAAGTGGTGCATCATTTGGAGCTCCAGATCAAAAGTTATGCTAGGCCCTAGTTTTTGGCATTGTCAGCTCTATGCCAGAGCTTGTCAGCCAGTGGCATTGACCTTGTTTACCCACTTCTGGTTGTGTAATTTGAAATCCACTTTGTCCGCTGAATTTGTAGAGTTGTGATCTACATTTTCTTCTACTACCACAACTTGAGATAAGCATCCTAGCTTTTCTTAAAGCTATGTCCAAGCTTTGATCCGAATGTCGATCTGTTGACATTCGCTGTTTTGATTAAACCAGCCACAAAATTATTATCCCTATTGTAATCCTGAAACCCTAAGATTATCTAATCACCATCCTTAGCCCAAATTCCTTGAAACCCTAGAATCTCGACTCAGTTCAATTGCAGTTCAAATTATCTCCAGTTTAGTTCAATCATTCTTGTTGAGCATTTCTGCATATAAGTCATAAAACATTTTAATATTATAAGCAATTATTGTGTGTTTGTTTGTCGTCGAGCAGATTCAGCAGCTGACTTTGAAGATTTTGCTGTTGACCCGTCATCGACTGCTGTATTTTACGACGCGGAAGGCAAGTCATATCCTTGGTTATCTTGAACCTATATTTTAAATGTTGCTAAAACATAACCTTGAATATAGGCAATATTGCATGTGAAAGATTGAGAATGGTTGATTTATGAATTGGCAGTACTAGACTGGTTATCTGTGAAATGTGAAATAAACAAGTTTTGAGCCATGAACTATTATATGTATCTATATATTTATATTCATGAAATAAAACCCCTAACCGTGACCAGAAAAATGGTATGGATGGCTGTAGCACTGGAGGTGCTAGACTGCAAAGGAATGCAGGCACTGAAGGTGCAGGGTTGTGGATGGTCTGGTCACTGGCATATAAGGACTAGAACCTTGTGTTGTGCGTCTAGTGGCATGAACAACGTGCTAACCGCAAGCCTGGTATGGGACAGGCCTGAACAAGTAATTATGTGGATCGCACATGAAACCCCTGCATGAGATGTGTAGTGATGCACGATAAACACGGAGCGCGGCTCCCACACATATCACTGAAGGTGATCAAGCACGCTGACCCAGTAATGGGAATAAGCAAAGGGGTGGAGGTTTGGATACAACCTGCCACAACTGTGCCTCGCTGAGAGCCACAGGGTAGGGGGTGAATTGTAAGTGATACATAACAAAAGTTCTTGTTATTTCCACCTTGCCGCTCACAGTATGAAGTGAGTCAGGGGTCCAATCATTTTGATATGATAGGAAAGGTTTGAAAGTGGAATATCTTGCGGGTAAATTGGTACCTCTCTGCAGAGTTAAAAACGTATTCGAATACTCCGAGCTCCCGGGTTTATAGGAGTCTGCTGCGGTGGATTAAATCCACGGGGTGTGACACAAGTACTATTTTCTAAATAAAATATGTTTAATCAAGATTACCCAAATGACATGTGTTGTCATGATAAGGAGTGCTGCCGTGGGCTGTCGTGTGTCGACGTGTTGCGGTAGTGCTATAATCTAGTGAACATGAATGATGATGTTATATTATGAAAAGTGCTGCCATAAGATGAGATGAGAAAGGAAAAGATTATTTTACAAATATCCATAATTCTTGACTAGTCTAGGTTCATATCATCACTATTATATGTATCTACTCTTACCTATGACTTGCTGAGTACGTAAGTGCTCACCCTTGCAACATTCAACTCAATAGATGGAGCCTACCTTGATCAAGATGATGGCACGGAGTACTTCGTGGATCCAGAAGGAGGAGAATCAGTTCCACCAGAACCCTGAAGTGTGTTGTTCTGCCGTCAACTTCTTTTGTGGGAGGGTCACCTATCTTCTGCTGCGTAGTTAAATATTTTGCTAAACCCTGAATGCCTTGTAGGCATTGTAATCCTCTTTATGTAATATTAAGGCCAGCAGGCCACACTGCTTAATATTTTGTGAGTACTCTGTTGCAATGTAATATACTCCTGTGTTTCACTCATCCTGGGAAGTCAAAGGTTTGTAAGAATGGGACTAGCTGCAGCGAGCTAGGTCTCTACAGGAGTAGTCGTTGTCCCAGTTTCGGGGCGCGACAAGGTACCCCCTCAGAAAGCTCATTGGCCTCCTCCTCGGATAGCACTTCGGCAACAAGGACTCCGGCCACCGCAACTCCAGTCCTCATCACCCCCGCGACCTTCGCGAGGGGGCCCGCCGTCGGTCCCGATGGGTCCGGAGTCGTCGGGAGGGAGACCCGCCTGCTGTCCGCGGGGGAGGTCTTTCGGTTCGCGGAGGGGCTCCAGACCCAGAAGGTCCAGGACTACGTCTCACAAGGGACGCTCCGCGAACGATGCGGGGAGCTTCAATCTCTCCACATCCAGGTTCGTCCTCGAACCGGTGGCTTGTTTTCTTTGTGATTCCAACTCGGGTTTCGACTAACTTTTGCGTTCGCAGGGGCGGCCATCGCTTGGGGCATTGAAGCGCGCTTTGATAAAGCGCTGAAGGAGGCAGAGGGGAAGGCCGCCGCCTTTTTGGAGGAGCGAGACGGTGTGCTCCGGGAGTTGGCCCGTTTCCGGGCCCAGCTCCACACCTCCGAGAACGCCAACGATCGGCTCCAGAGGGAGGCGAAGGCCAAGGAGGATGCCCTGCGGGAGCTCGAGGGCTCTAGTGCCCGGGTGGTGACGGACGCGGGTCTCTTAGTCCGCTCGACCCTCGAAGGGCTCGGGGTGAACCTTGGCCCGGGGGGCAGCTCTGAGGCGGTGCCGACGACGCTCGCGGCGGCAGTGCGTTTTCTTAACGCACAAGTCTCCTTGATCCCGGAGTCCGCGGATGCCCGGGCGCGTGGCTGGGCGGTCCCGGTAGTAGCTGCCGCGGCGGGGCTCATGGAGCATCTGGGGGTGGCGCCCAAGCGATCGGGGGTCGGATCCCCCGGGGTTTTCCCGAGTCCTACAGTAGCTTCTCGTCCCTGCAAGGGCCCTGCTGCGGGCTGTAGTAGCTTCTCGTCCACCTGCATCTCCTTAAACGCCTTTAGGTAGAGGACATCGGCGGAGCTCCCGCAATCCATGAGGATGCGGGCCAGGTGGCAGTTGTAGACGGTAGCGGATACGATGAGCGCATCGTCATGGGGGAAGCAAACCCCATGCGCGTCTTCTGTCTAAAAGTGAGGGGGACATCCGACCACTTGGGTGGCTGAGACGTGTGCAGCACCCCCACCACCTTTACTTCGTGCGCATACTTCTTGCGATGGCGCTTGGAGTCCCGCCCGGAGGCGGACCCTCCCATAATGATGTTGACACACCTTTGGGAGGTTTGGAAGGGGAGTGTCTCTAACGGATCCCCTTCCCGCGCTTGTCCCTGCTGTGCCCCCGCGGGGGCTAGGAGGACCAGTAAGGCCGACTGAGGAGGCAAAGAGGCAGGAGCCCCCCTGCCCATGCTGGTCGAGGAATGCGGCGAAGTGCTGGAGTAGTTGGTGGCATTCCCGGGTGGCATGGGTACCGGACTTGTGGAAGGTACAGCACAGGCCTTCCCTGCCTCCCGCCGCGGGGCTTTCATGGCCGCGGGACGACGGTCCCCCCCCCCCCACGACCTTTCGGCTTGGGAAAGGGGCGGTTGCCCTTGGGGGGCATCGCGCGAGCCGCCTCTGCCCTCGAGGACAAGGGTGTCCCGAGGCCGTGGCTCGCTACGATTGTCCCCCTTGGGGCGTTTGAGGGGGTCCCTGGCCCCCTGATCGATGGGGCCGAGGGCCCCCTGGTTCTTCTTCCAGAGGTCATCCTCCTCTGCCCGAGCGTACTTCTCGAATATGGTGAAGAGCTCGTCGGCGGAGAAGGGACAGCTTCGGGAGAGTCTCCGGTGGAGCTCCCCAAGGAGGATCCTGCTCTTGCACGCCTCGATGACTATGGAGTCAGGGATGTGAGCTACTTTCCTCTTGACCTGGGCAAAGCACTTGAAGAAGCTATGGATGGTCTCCCCCGTCCTCTGTCGGACAGTGTACAGCTGCGAGGAATCCAGGGGGTGCACATAGTTCCCTTGGAAGTTCGCACAGAACTCGCATTTGAGCTGCGCGAAGGACTTGATGGAGCTGGCCTTCAGGTTGTAGAACCACGAGCGGGTGATCCCGGTCAAGTAGAGGGAGAAGACGTTACACTGAACTGTCTCATCCCCCCGCCACCGAAATGGCTGTGGAATACACCTACACAAATTCGTAAGGGTCGGCCTCACTATTGTAGTGTTTGATGTGTGGCATACAGTAGGGCCGCGGCCATCGAATGCACCAGAGTCTGTGGCATAATGGCTGGTTAGCCCCTTCCACCTCTCGGGGGGAGTCTCAGTCACTGTCCCCTTTGACAGGGGATGCACGCTCATTGTCAGAGTCGGGAAGTGGCCCAAGGGCTCCGCCGTCATGGCAGTAGCACCGCTTTTCCTCCGGTTTGGTGGAGCTGACCTCCAGGACATCCGGACACCTCCCCGGGGCGGTTGGTTCTTTTGTAGGTCTCTTTCCTCGGCCAGGGCGAGAGCGGGACTCTTCGCGTCCACGGCTCGGGGGAGGCTCCTCCCAAGACTTGGTGGTACGCATTTGCTCAACCTCCTTCTGAGTGAAGCGGACTTGATCCATCGGGAGAGCCCTCGCGGGCGGCCCCAGGGGAGCAGGGGGCTCATGCGCGTCGACTGTGGGTGCGGGAGGCGCAGTCGGGGCGTGGGTGGAATTCATTACTGGGTGGTCCCCTGTAGTACCGTCCGGAATCGGAGAGTGGGGGCCTTGCCGGGGAAGGTCCGGTGACGGCGCGGGAGTCGCCCAGCGGGCCACCTCCGGAACGATGGGCATAACCAGCGGGGATAGGCCGGCATCCAGTCCCGGGAATGCCCCTGGCGCGGAGTGAACAATTGGCATGGGGAAGACCCTGGGGATGGGGTAAGTCCCCGGCCCCGGGAATGCCCCTGGGGTCGGGAACGCTCTGGATGACGGGCCCGATGGAGCATAACCCCCACTGGGAGCACAAGCCCCGGGAGCTTCCTAACCTCCGAGAAGCGGAGGGGCCACCGGGTGTCCCATAAACGGGAACTGTGGGTAGTTGGGGGTCGGCGGCCGCGCCAGAACGCGGACGAGCTCGTCCATTTAGCACTGGGCGCGGAGCTAGTCCTCCACCAGAGCTTCGAGTAGTGCGTCTCGGGAAGCTGGCGGAGCCACCGGGGGAAAGCCAGTGCCCCCGGGAGTGTCCGAGGTCGTCGGGTTGGACCTGGAGCCCTGTCCGCCGGAATTACCGGGAGAGTTAGATGTGGTACCTGGGTTTGGCCGTGTCTGGGCGGTAGCGCTGGGACGGCCGCGCTTTGGAGGGGTGGCGCCAGGTCACCAGGACCGGCGTCACCGGGAAGGGTGCGAGACCTTGTTCTTGGGGTAGCCATGGCGATTCGTCACGAGTCCCCACGGTCGTGGCATTGCGAATACCCCAGCAGGTTTTGTTGAGGTCCGTAGTGAAGAAAAGATGACGCGAGCTGACCGCGTGACCGGTCCTCTCCCGTCGGGCAAACACAGCAAATGACAGGAGGATTCATACAGGTTCGGGCCTCTGTGGAGGCCCTAGTCTTGTCGACGTGCTCCCAACCGGAGTTGGCTAGGGGAGCTCTCTCTCGGGGGAGAGATGGCTCCAAAGCACGCCTGTTTGATTGTCTATTAGAGTAAAAGTGAATTGTCGTCCTTACATGAGGGGTTACAAGGGCTTATATAGGCCCAAAAGATGCAAAAAGACTAAACTACCCCGCTTTCCACCGTTGGATCGAGGGGCACCAGCGTCCTTCTTCTGGTCAGGAACCTTGGATGCTTGACAGGTGTCAGCCAGTTCCCGAGGCGCTTCTCGCGTGATCCTCAGGTGACCTGGGACCGGGGACCCTTGTACCCGGGCAAATGGCGGCACTGGGGACAAGCCACCGGGAACTGGCTTAATTGGACCGGGGACAAGCTCAGCCTCTCTGTATCATAGCACTTAATTGGACCCCGGCGAACCCTAGCACCGGCGATCACCAGAAATGCCTAAAACCCCTGTTCCGCCAATGCAAATTGATTTAGCCCGAATTGGCCTTCGTGCTAGTTGGATAAAATGATCAGCACATCACCCTTAACAAGCCTGTTAGCCTGGATTTTAAATTGCAGCAATCCTTGGAGTGGACTGGTTGGCGAAGCATAAAGGTCAAATGGACTGTGAGAAGAAAGCAATAACCCTGACGAACGCTGAAGGAAAGCAAGTCACATTCTACGCGGAAAGGTCAATAGTAAACGACCAAGTATGCAGTTTGAACAGTTTGGAAGGATTTGAGTTTGAAGGAGTTCCAATAGTGAATGAATATCCAGAAGTTTTCCCCGAAGAACTTCCTGGAATGCCACAAGATTGGGACATTGAGTTCTCAATCGAATTAAAGCCTGGATCTGCTCCGTATGCAAGAAAGCTTGCACGTATGACAAGTGAAGAGCAAGAAGAGTTAAGGAAGCAAGTGGAAGAATTGGAAAGAAAAGGGTTTGTCAGGACAAGTTTCTCACCTTGGGGAGCCCCTGTACTCTTCACCAAGAAGAAAGACGGCAGTCTACGACTGTGTGTCGACTACCGAAAGCTGAACGACATGACAATCAAGAACAAGTACCCTCTACCAAGGATCGATGATCTCTTTGATCAACTCAGAGGAGCTAAGATATTTTCAAGGATTGACCTGAGGTCCGAATACCACCAATTGAAGATTCGAGAACAAGACATCCCAAAGACTGCATTCATAACGAGATATGGATTGCATGAGTTTACCGTGGTGCCATTTGGTTTAACAAATGCACCAACAGTGTTCATGAATTTGATGAACAAAGTCCTTATGGAATTCTTAGACAAGTTTGTCATTGTGTTTGTCGATGACATTCTCATCTTTTCCGAGTCAGAGGAAAAGCACGCACAACATCTCAGAATGGTGCTAGAAAAGTTGGCAGAACATCAGTTGTATGCCAAATTTGATAAATGTGCCTTTTGGTTGAAAGAAATCTCATTTCTAGGCCACAACATCTCTGGCAAAGGAATATCTATGGTTCCATCAAAGACTCAAGCTATCATGGAGTGGAAACAACTGGAAACAGTAACCGAAGTGAGAAGTTTCCTAGGATTAGCCGGTTATTACCGAAGATTTGTCAAAGGACTTTCCAAGATCACTACGCCGCTCACCAGATTGCTAAAGAAGGATGTTCCATTCAACTGGACTGAGGGATGTGAAAAGAGCTTTGACGAGCTGAAGAAGATATTAACAACCGCACCTGTTCTTACGTTGCAAGACAACAAGAAGGACTTTGAGGTCTATTGTGATACATCAAAGCAAGAACTAAGTTGTGTCCTTATGCAAGAAGGGAGAGTTGTAGCTTATGCATCAAGACAGTTGTGACCACATGAGGAGAACTACCCAAGACATGATTTGGAATTGGCCGCCGTTGTTCATGCGCTAAAAATTTGATGACACTATCTGCTAGGAAATAGATGTGAAATCTACACGGACCACAAGAGTCTGAAGTATATCTTCACCCAGCAAGACTTGAACATGAGACAGTGAAGGTGGTTAGAATTGATTAAGGATTATGACCTTGGAATACATTACCGCCCCGGTAAAGCAAACGTGGTAGCAGATGCTTTGAGCAGAAAGTCTTACTGCAATCAAGCAAAGACCTTGGAAGTGGCACCCCAATTACTTAAAGATTTTGAAAAGTTGAGTTTAGAGTTTGTTGAACAAGGGACCGTTGCAGCATTAAAAGTAAATTGTGAGTTGAAGGATCAAAGACGAAAGGCTCAAGAACCAGATCAGAATATTTAGAAGTTGAAAGAGGATATAAAGTATGAAGATACAATTGACCTCCGTGAGGATGAGCAAGGAATTTTGTGGTATCACGATCGAATTTGTGTTCCAGATAACAAAGAAATAAGGACATGCTACTGCAAGAAGCCCATTGTACCCCTTACTCTATCCACCTAGGCAGTACAAAGATGTACCAAGATCTAAAGGATCGATTTTGGTGGAAAGGAATGAAGAAATAAGTTGTTGAGTTTGTATCTTCTTGTGACACCTGTCAGAGAGTGAAAGCGGAACATCATAAACCTGCAGGACCACTGCAACCCATGCCAACCCCTGAGTGGAAATGGGACGAAATTGGAATGGATTTTGTAATAGGCTTACCAAGAACCCGACAAGGCTATGATTCTATATGGGTTATAGTTGATAGATTGACGAAAGTAGCTCACTTTCTACCTGTAAAGACTCAGTACACGACAAGTAAGCTAGCAGAGCTATATCTTACTAGGATTGTCATTCTGCATGGAGTACCAAAAACAATTGTCTCAGATAGAGGAGCACAATTCGTATCAAAGTTTTGGAAAGAGTTACAGAAATCCTTGGGAACGAGATTGAAGTTTAGTACCGCTTACCACCCGCAGACTGGAGGACAAACAGAGAGAGTGAACCAGATTCTAGAAGACATGTTGAGAGCGTGTGCCTAAGACTATGGAAATTCTTGGGAACAATTTCTGCCGTATGCAGAATTTACTTACAACAATAGTTATCAAGCGAGTCTGCAGATGGCTCCTTATGAAGCACTCTATGGAAGGAAGTGCCGCACGCCACTATATTGGACCGAAGTGGGTCAGAAACAATTTTTGGGACCACGACTAGTGGAAGATGCCACTACTCCTTTGAAGATTATACAAGAAAGGTTGAAGACAGCCCAATTCTGACAAAAGAGTTACACCGACAGCAGAAGGAGAGAACTATCTTTTGAGATAGGCGACTATGTGTACCTCAAAGTGACACCCTACAAAGGAGTCTGACGATTTCAGATGAAGGGAAAATTAAGCCCAAGATATGTTGGACCATATGAGATTTTGGAAAGACGAGGAGAAGTAGCATACAAGTTGGAGCTACCACCTGAACTAGAAGGAGTTCATGATGTTTTTCACGTATCTCAACTAAGGAAATGTCTGAGGAAGCCAACAGAGCAAGTGTCTCCTACAGAAGCTAAAGTTCAATCAGACTTGACATATCAGGAATACCCAGTTAGAGTGTTAGAGGTCAGTGAAAGGAAATTGAAGTCAAGAACCATCAGATTCTGCAAAGTTCAATGGAATAACCACACAGAGGAGGAATCAACTTGGGAAAGAGAGGAAGAATTGCGTCCGAATTTCCCCTACCTGTTTTCAGACTGATCAGAATCTCAAGGACGAGATTATTCTTAAGGAGGGTAGGTGGTAACATCCCAAATTTTGCTACCTCTTTAGCTTGGTAGTCAGCATATCTTCATTGGATTATCGGATGTCTCAAGCCTATTTTTGATCTCTTATCGCAGAATCATGATCTTGGGTATGCCACTACTTTAATTTAAAAAGTTGGTAGCTAAACTCCACCATTCAGATCATTTTTGCATTTTAGTCCAAAAGTATTTTAGATTGATCCTAAAAGCCACAAATCAGCTCCAAACCTTGACCTAATTCAGGGAATATTTCCCAATCGCTATTCTGAACAGAATCCTCTTCAGGAAAAATCTCAAAATCTCATCCTAAACTTCAGTTTTCAGCCTCGCCAAAATTCAGACCCTAATTACCCTAATCTTCCTGTTTTCATCTTGCCCAAAACCTGATCAAAGACACTAAATTATGTCTTTTATCCTTGTATACCTGCTTGTTGAATTTAGTAAACCCTTTTGGCAAAATTAGTTTCAGCCGAAACCAAGTATATCTCCAGATTTACATTTCAGTCCAAGAAACAAGTTCCAGAAATTACAGATCGGCCCAAGACCTCTTTTTCAGCCCCTCCCTTCGAGCAGCAACTGCTGTTTTGACCAGGTCGTTCGACCACGACCAGACCAGCAGCCGTTTTGACCGCGACCAGTGCCGCTCGCCGTCATTCGCCGCCGCGATCTTCACCGCCGGCCAGCATTCGTCTCCACCTATGGTTGTGTTCGACGTGTCCGCACGTGGTGCTCACGTCGCGCCAAAACCCTCCATCGTGGCGATGACCGATGACCGCCAGTAGCGCCGTTCGTTTTGTGCGCGCGCGTGCCTGCTGCTGTCAGAAACTTTTTGCCACTTCGCCGCCATGCCGAAGCCAGCCACCCCGTCACTTCGCTCCAGCCAGATTTGGCGCGATCTTCTCCTCTAGTAGAGTCGCTGCCGCGTCCCAACGCCGTGCACGCTATCTCGATCCCGCCTCCGGTGACAGTCACGCGTATCCCGTTTTGATCCGCTTCAACTCTCGAGAGCCCCAGCCACTGCCTATTTAAGCCCTCCCCCTCGCCCAGAGTTTATTCACACCACTCCAGCAGCCACAAAGTCTCAGCTCTCGCGTTTCTTTTTCGTCCCCGGCGAGCTCTTTCTGGAGCTCACGGTGCCAGCTTCGCCTGTTGGTTCCCTCTTCAATCCAAACTTACCAGTAAGCTTCCCTTATCACCCTCTTTGTATCATAGCACTTAATTGGACCCCGGCGAACCCTAGCGCCGGCGATCACCGGAAATGCCTAAAACCCCTGTTCCGCCAATGCCAATTGATTTATCCCGAATTGGCCTTCATGCTAGTAGGATAAAATGATAAGCACATCACCCTTAGCAAGCCTGTTAGCCTGGATTTCAAATTGCAGCAATCTTTGTAGCCTTCCCATTTTTGTTGCGCCACCAATGATCGGGCTCACGTCGCCAGGCCACGCCGGTGACCCTCCGGTCAAATTGGCCGTGTCTATAGCTTCCCCTTGTCCCCCTCTCACTCTCTTAGCAAGGAATTAGTTCAATCGTGCTGTAGCCGAAACCCCCAAATCCAGAGCCTTCTTCCCCAGCGCCGGCCGCCGAATTTTGTTCCCGGCAGATCTAGCCAATGCCAACTTGTCACTTAGCTAGGTCTCAGCCCCCTGAGCATTTCGTTCCACTAGCCCGATCGCAGAATCTGCCCAGATCGTGGGATATGCCTTTGCTAAGCTTCTGTCCAGAACTGTGCCTATGCCGTGTCGCCGCCGTTCATCGTCGTCCGGCTGCCTCAGCCCCTGAAACCACCGCCATTGTGTCCCTGGAATCCACACCTACCTCCTAGACATAGTTGGCGAAGTGTTTGAAGCCCAGAACCAGATTTGCCTCACTGCCCTACTTTTTTACAGTATTGGAGCAGTGTCAGTGCTTGTCAGCCACTGGCATTAACCTTGTTTGACCCCTTCTGTTTGAGCAATTGAAATGCCACTTTGTCCAGTAAGTTCCTGGAGCCATGTTCTACAACTTTCTCCACTATCACATCTCCAGAAAACCCACCTAGAGCCAACCCAAGGCTATGCCTAACCGTGAATAGAATGTCGACCCTTCGACGTTCGACCTCTTTGAACCTATCCCTTCGAGCAGCGCTCGAGTAACCTTGTCCAAAGCATCTCCCCTGCATGCATGTCATATGTTACTTATTATTTTCTATAGAAACTATTTTTTGTATGTTTCTATTGTGCGATGTGTTGAATTGCCTCATTGTTGTGTGCGAGAATAGAGCAAGGAGCAGAAGAGTCAACAGAAGACTTCGAAGAATCGTCTGAGCAACTAGACCCCTCACTGCAAGGCAAGTCTCAACCCTTGATCATGTCTCGCCTAATATTTTGAAATGAAGTATGTTAGTTTTTTTCAAGTATATGCATGCCTTACATTCAAATGAGAATTATGTTCAATAAAGTGGTTAGATATAACCTAAATAATTGTGAAGCCCCTTTTGTGATTGAATATCCATGCACCCTTGTTACCGTAGGATATCATGCTTAGGCTATGCTTATGCTCAAGATTATATGTTAAGTGCTAAATGGTCACATGTGTGGAAAGCATGTTCGAAACCCATTTGTGAAAGAAAATGTGATTGGAATCGATAGTGGGGATGGTTTGGTTGGTTGGTGCTGTGTGCCCATTAGGAATGTGAAAGACTCCTCACTAAAGATTCATAAGGACAAGAACCTTTTGTTGTACTTCTATGCGGCATGAAAAACGTACCAACCACTTGCCCGGTATGGGACGGGTGCAACGTAGTAGCTTTCTCAGTATTAGCTTTTCCCTGCAATGGTTGTCGGTCCGGTTTCTCGAGAGGAGACTGGTGGGCCACAGAGGGCCATGAGTGACGTGAGATTGGAAAAATAAAGAGAGGATAATTAAGGTGTAAGAAGGAAGATGCCCTACGCCTGGATTTTGAGTCGTGCGCGACTGAATCCACAGGCTATGTGTCTTGTGGGACCATAGGCCAAGGCTAAGAAGAATTGGCTATGGGGAGTACCCACAACGGTAATGAGGACTGGAATGTCTATTTACCGGGCAGAGAATTGTTAATGCTAGGACTATAAATGATTGTGTGATCTCAGCCTTGTCACATGTGTAAAAGTCGCATGGAGAGGTCCTTGTGATCAGCACATATTTTATTTACTTGCATTGTTATATAATGCATCTTGTTGTTGTGAGCTTGCAATGTGCCATTTCTGAGTGCAACCCACCTGGGCAGTTGCCACCGGATTCCTCAAACGAGGGTCCCACAGTACATGGGCCGTGGCCAAAAATAAGAGGTGACGCAGCACCGAGAAGCCCAAAATAGATTCTAGCCGCAAATTGTTTTGACAATTGCGACTGACTCAGAAGGAATTTTGAAGTGGGGCTAGATCTGTTGGAAAGATGATGTTGTGGGCTTCTCCATAAAGTGCTCGAACATTCCATACGGACTCTGTATGCAGCCTTTAATTTCGTTTGAAGGTGAGTTGCTCCCTGGTGGCCAAACTGAACTCCATCTCATGTACAACTTGGGCCAAAACTTGCCTTGGTGAGGAATTACATCCTTGCCGGTACATCCCATGATTCCTAAGTATAAGAACATCATCATTAGGTAGTAACCTATCCTCCAAAGCATAAGTATGTAACCCTAGGAACGAAGTCACCTGAGAATTTAACTATCGTGCACGTGCCCTTGTAATTGGTCTTTGCATTGGAGGTGATGGAATTGGAGTAGTGTGTGTATCTATCGTAGTGATGTCCTCATCATCCTCCCCGTCTTGAAATGGAGTTGTCCTCGACTCAAGCTTATCTTCTTGACCCAAGTAAGGCTTTAAATCTGAAATATTAAATGTGGGATTAACCCTGAAATCTGCAGGCAACTGTAGCTTATATGCATTATCATTAATCTTTTGAATCACTTTAAAAGGACCATCAGCTTGAGGCATTAATTTAGAATTTCTCATACTCAGGGAATCTATCTTTTCTCAAATGCAACCAAACAAGGTCACCAGGTTCAAAGGTTAAATGTTTTCTACCCTGGCTACCAGCAACTCTATATTTTTCATTCATCCTTTCTATATTCACCTTAGTTAATTCATGCATTTTCTTAATAAATTTAACACATGTCTTAGCATCAAAATTTAATTATTCAGAAGTAGGCAAAGGTAGCAAATCAATAGGACCACATGGGTTAAAACCATGTACTACCTGAAACGGACTTACCTTGGTGGTGGAGTGTACGGACCTGTTATAAGAAAACTCAATATGAGGTAAACACTCCTCCCACATCTTCAAATTCTTCTTTAGAATAGCCCTCAACATAGTTGACAACATGCGATTGACAACTTCCGTTTGACCGTCAGTTTGGGGGTGCATGTAGTAGAGAACAGCAGCTTCGTCCCCAAAATTTTCTATGAGCTTCTCCAAAAATGACTCAAGAACTTTGCATAATGATCTAAAACAATAGTATTGGGCACTCCATGCAAACGAACAATCTCCCTGAAAAACAAATCAGCAACGTTTGTAGCATCATCGCTCTTATGGCAGAATATAAAATGTGCCATCTTTGAAAATCTATCAACCCCAACAAATATACTATCCCTCCCCATTTTTGTCCTAGGCAGTCCTAAAACAAAATCCATTGAAATATCCTCCCAAGGAATGCTCAGAATAGTAAGAGGCATATAAAGACCATGTGGGTTTAAGCGAGACTTAGCTTTATTGCAAGTGGTGCAGTGTGACACGTAGCGCTTGACATCACACCTCATCTTATTAGGCCAAAAGAAGTGTGTGGCCAGAATATCTTCCATCTTCTTAGTTCCAAAATGTCCCATCAAACCACCTTCATGCGCTTCCTGCAAAAACAAGAGACGAACGGAACTAGCTGGAACTCATAACTTGTTAGCACGATAAAGGAACCCATAATTCAGCACATACTTATTCCATGTTCTTCCTTCTCTACAATTCATGAAAGCACCTTTAAAGTCCAAATCAGTAGCATATAATTTTTTTATTGCTTCCAATCCAAAAATCTTATGATCAAGTTGTGATAACAAAGTATACCACCTAGACAACACATCAGCAATTACATTGTCTTTCCTTTCTTGTGCTTAATTATATACAGAAACGACTCTATGAACTCAACCCATCTAGCATGCCATTTATTTAGTTTAGCTTGACTTCTAATATGTTTCAAAGATTCATGATCAGAATGGATAACAAATTCCTTGGGCCAAAGATAGTGTTGCCATGTTTCTAACACACGCACTAAAGCATACAATTCTTTATTATAAGTCGAATAATTTAAAGCATGCCCATTCAGTTTCTCAATAAAATATGCAATGTGTTTACCTTCATGTAGCAGCACACCACCTATTCCAATTCCGCTAGTGTCGCATTCTAACTCAAAAGTTTGACCAAAATCCTGAAGTTGGAGTACCAATGCATGTGTAAGCTTCTCTTTCATCACATTAAAAGCATATTCTTGTGCTAGTCCCCAATGAAAAGGGACGCCTTTCTTTATCAACTCATTCAGCGGTGCCGCAATGGTGCTGAAATCCTTCACAAAACGCTGATAGAACACTACAAGACTGTGAAAACTCCTCACTTGTGTGACTGTCTCAGGAGTCGGCCAGCTCTTGATTGCTTCAATCTTGGCTTCATCTACCTCAATTCCCTGCAATGTAACAACATAGCCAAGAAAAGAGACTCGATCTGTGCAAAGGTGCACTTGTCAAAGTTACCAAATAAACGTGCATCACGTAATGCATTAAAAACAGCACGTAAATGTTCGAAGTGATCATCATGAGACTTGCTATAAATCAGAATATCATCGAAATACACCACCACAAATCTACCAACGAAAGCATGTAAAACTTCGTTCATTAATCGCATGAAAGTGCTGCGTGCATTAGTTAAACCAAAAGACATTACTAACCAATCATATAACTCGAACTTAGCTTTAAATGCAATTTTCCATTCATCTCCTAGTTTTGTTCTAATTTGGTGGTAACCACTACGCAAGTCAACCTTAGAAAAAATTATAGAACCACTTAACTCATCAAGCATGTCATCTAAGCTAGTAATAGGATGACGATACCTTATTGTGATATTATTAATGGCTCAACAAACAACACACATTCACCAACTACCGTCTTTCTTAGGAACCAAAATAACAGGAACGGCACAAGGACTAAGGCTTTCCCGTACGTACCCTCGGTCCAATAAGTCTTGGACTTGGTGCTGAATTTCCTTGATCTCTTCGGGGTTGGTTCGGTAAGGCGCACGATTTTGCAAAGTCACTCCAAGAATCAAGTCGATTTGATGCTCAATACCTCTCATAGGTGGCAGCCCCGGGGGAATCTCATCCAGAAATACATCCTCATACTCCTGCAAAAGGTTAGTGACCACAGGAGTTAAAGGGCTAGGCAATTTGTCCATATCTTGGCAGCACGTTGGTATCTTGGCAGCATGTCATCTCATCTGCGTGACAGCACGTCGGTATTTTGGCCGTATATTTTTGTCAGATGCCTCTTTTTCAATGATTCTTTTTTCTCTGCTTTCTGAAGGCTTTTCCCACAATGTTTCTTCTAGGCCAACTTTCTGAAAACTGACAGAAAAATTCATACAAAATTTACAAGTGGGCATGGTTACAGATCTGAAAACAGCGAACACCTCGGATTGCGAAGTGCATACATTTTTACTCCCTGAATGGATGGACGTGAAAATTTACAGGAAGATGGGAAATTGAGTTATGAATCTTCTCTCTTTTGTTACACTAAAAAAGGATCATGGAATCAAAGGTTATGGCATTTTTTGTGGCAGCGGCAGGAAAGGGGTTTTTCTGGCTGAGATTGGAAATTAGGATTTGGTTTGTTGGATGGGTTTTGGCATGAGGATTTTTTTGAAAGAGGATCAAAGTATGACCAGCAATTAGACAATGCTAGAATGGATGCAAATTCAATTTAACAAACCAAAATTAACAAATAAAAAGGCACAAATAGGTTTGGATAGGGAAAAAAATTATTGTGAAGCTTTTTTTTCGACTCTAGGTGATGGAAAACAGTGACAAAACAAAGGGAAAAAGCGGTGATACCTGACGGGCAATTGTGGCTCTAATACTAATTGATGAGACAGCGGCCCGATATTCCAATAGGTTCTACATTGTGCAACGGAGACGTTCGTATTCCAAGGCATCCAATCAGCGGGGATTGAGTCCTTGCAATCGCTACACCCACACACCTGTCGTTATCAACGGTGCTCACGCCCGGATGACCTTACGACGAAGGTTAATTCTTGCATGCAGTAAAAGAAATGAGCAAGAACAAGATGCAAAGCAATATGAAATTTCAGAATAAACAACTGATATTATCTTTCACCAAACCCGATCTTTTGACGCAACTGTAACATCCCTATTTTTCCCCAAATCTTGATCCAATCCAAGTCTGTTGTCTTAGAATTATAATCCAAGGTATGCCAATACCCTAACCGCAGAAGTTGATAGAAAAACTCCATCGTTTAAACCTTTTTTGCAAATCAGCCCAAAAATATCGCAGATTATTCCTTTTCATATTTTCTGAGAGCCCGAAAAGGCTAAAAGCCACAGATTATCTCCAAAATTTTGATCTGACTCAGCGAATATCTTCCATTCACTATTTAGAGCAAGTTTCCCTTCTGCGACATTTCCAAAATCTCATCCGAAGCCTCAGTTTTTAGCCTCGCCAATTTTTCCAAACCCAAATTACCCTAAGTACCCTGTTTTCGTTTCAGCTCAAAACCTGATCAAAACCCAAATTTTGTCATCTGTCGCTGCTAAACTATTTGTTGAGTTTGGTGTGCCCATTTGGTGAAACCAATTCCCTTTGTATCTAAGTCTTTTGCCAGTTTTGCAAATCAGTCCTAAAATCAAGTTTCTGAAATTGCAAATCGGTCCTAAGTCTCTTTTTCCAGCCCTTTTCGACCAGAGCCTGATCACTGTTTTCGACAAGAGGCCGGCCTGTGCTTTGACCAGATCTTCGCCGTGTCGTTCGCCAAGCCCTGCCTTTCTGGTCGTGCATATGCGCACGTGTCTTTGCCGGGATCATCGCCGTGGCAGCCCTTCGACCAGTAGCAACAACCTCAGCGCGCGCGCCCGAGGAGATTCAATTTGCATGTGCGTATGTGTCGTTGCAGGAGCAACTTCATCTCTTCCGCATCCGCGCTGGACTGGAACGAGTTCCAACGCCCGACCGCCGCTGGTAAAGCTAGTGTGCCGCCTGCTCGCCGTCGCATCGTCGTTCGCCGCTGTTCCTTCTGCACCCGGCCGGTATTTTCCCGACGCAAGTCCCGTGCTGTTTCCCCTATCTTGCTCCATCCCTCGCTTATTTAAACCCCCTCACTCTGTGTGATATTCACACCTCCATAATCTGCTAAGTCCCAGTTCTTTTTCCTGCTTTCTTCTTCTTCCCCGACGAGCCGCCATTGAGGCCATCGTCGCCAGAGCCCTTCACTCTACAAAACTCCACTTTGATTTCACCAGTAAGCTCCCTATGCCTATCTCTCTGTGTCATAGCAGCCAATTGGACTCCGGTGATCCTCATCACCGGTGATCACTGAAAAACCCAAATGCCATGTTCCTGCAATTAAATTCTCTCTAGCCATTTTCTTAACCCGTTCCAGTGAATCAAACAGACCATGAGCAGATTCTTAGCAAGCCTACTGAGCCACATTTTGAAATTAAGCCGATTCGAGAAGTCTCCTGATTCTACGCACGCCGCCGTGAGTAGTTCACATCGCCGGCACGCTCAGCTGTACCTCCAACCAATTCAATTCAATCTACACCTTCCTTGTGTCCCGTAGATGGTGTAGCGCAAGCCAATTGTCCAGCATTGCCGTGTATCGATGGTGCCTCTTTCATCATCATCCCCGAGCCCAGCGTCAACGTCGGCGAACTTAGAAACCCAATCCCAACGAAATTCCTCACTCCAGCACGATCAGTGTCACCCAGTAGTGAAAACCCTCAACCAATTTCAGGTTTATTCAACTCCAAAGCCCTGTCGTCATAGTTCACCTTCGACTCTCGCGGCCGACGAACTGAATCTTGTCGTTCACCGCCATCAAGCCGCCTCCACCCAATTAACTTTACCAGAGTTTTGTCTTGATTCCGCCAATGCATTTGACAAGGTTGGCGAAGCAACGCATGCATGTATTGTCCGGACGCGCGTGCCCTAGCTCGCTACTGTGCAGTGGCATGATATTTTCCCTGTGTTAGGGACTTTGCTGCAATTTTCCTTAATTCCTAGACTTTTCTGTTGAAACCACTTTGTCAATTAGATGTCTTAGTGTGTTTGGCACCTAATACCCTTTTTGAATGCTTTTTGATTGACGAGGATTGATACCCGAACTAGTTCAAATAAATGCATGACTGGTTCTAGACAGATTCAAGCCAGATGGGTGCGAACTCAAGTAACTCCGAGAAGCACAATCATGTGGTCGCAGGCTTTACGCGATCAGACCGTAGCTAGTGCGCGGTCAGGAGTTCGTATGCTATACGTGTCGTGTCTGCCACGACTATGACATCACCTGTGAGGAGCCCAGCTCGGTGCAGCTGGTCCCATAAACCACTTGACTTCCCAGGATGAGTCAATCACAGGAATACATTGAAGCAGCAAAATATTACAGTAATCATAATTGTATGGCCGTCAGGCCTTAGTACAATACGGAGTACAGTGCCTTACACGGCACAAGGGTACAATAAAATAAAACCTCTAGTCGACGAAAGCTAGGCCCAAAAGCAATCCACAGGAAACAGAGGTTGACAGCAAGACAGCACCACATCAGGACTCCGGAGGAAACTGCTCGTCATCTCCTGGGTCTGCAGCATCTTCAGGATATCCTCCAAGGTCGTAGGACGCTCCATCTATTGATGAGTTGTTGCAAGGGTGAGTACTTATGTACTCAGCAAGTCATAGGGAAGGTAGAGATATATTTACAGTATAAATGACATGAACCTATGCTATTGGGGAAAGAGTGAAGGATTTTTCTCAAAATACATTTCTTTCTCATTCCTATTCATCTTTCAATCATACTCATGGCAGTAAATAAATCATATTGATGGTGATACATATATCCCATATCCAAGGCGATATATCCTCATATCACATTATTTTTATTCAAGCCTTTCATCTTATACTCATATCAGTATCTCATATACTTTAGGGCAAAAACCACATGCCTCTTAGTTATCATATGATTTCTATATTATGGTATTACCGTGACACGTCAACACATGACAGCCCACGGCAACGCCCCTTATCGTGACAACACATGCCACTTGGGTAATCTTGAACTAACAAATCTTAGTTTATAAAACAATACTTGTGTCACACCCCGTGGCTTTAATCCACCGCGGCATACTCCTAAAACTCGGGAGTACGAAGTATTCGAATACATTTTTAACTCTGCAGAGGTGTACCTCTTTTTAAATCCACTCTTTCACTCGACTTTCAAGTCGGGCCAACTTCATGCGACTTATACGCATGTGACAAGGCCGAGATCACACAACGTTTTGCAGTCTAGTATTAACAGTATCCCTGCCCGGTAAATGGATAATTCAGCCCCAAGTACCGTTGTGGGTCCTACCCACTGCCTTACTTCCTAGCCTGGGTCTATGTTCCCGCAGGACACATAGCCTCTTTTGATTACAGTCGCGCACGACTTAATCTGGCGTAGGGCGTCTTCCTTCTTTACACCTTATCCTCTCATAATTTTTCTGATCTCACATCACTCATGGACGAACTGCGTCCCACCAGTTTCCACGCGAGAAACCAGATCGACAAGCCATGCAGGGAACTGCTAATACCAAGAAAGCTACTAGATTGCGCCTGTCCCATACCAGGTAAGTGGTTGGTACATTTTTCATGCCACTAGACGCACAACACAAGGTTCTAGTCCTTATATGCCAGTGACCAGATCATACCACAAACCATGCACCTTCAGTGCCTGCACATCCAGTGCAGCCAAGCACCTCCAGTGCTACCACCATTCCATACCAAAACACTGGTCACGGCTAGGGGTTCTATTTCATGAATATAGATGTATAAGTTTATACTTTTATTAATTCATGGCTTGCTATCTTAACAAGTTCACATTCCTCAAGTATTCAACCTATCACTGCCATAATTTCATTGATCTCAACACATGCAATATTAATGAGATATCTACTCATGGAATAGCATAGCAATTCATAAAATATAGGTTCAATATGATCAAAGTATGACTTGCCTTCCGCGTCGTAAGTATCAGCAGTTGATGGCGGTTCAGTGACAAGGTCTTCAATCTCGGGCTCTTGCTCTGAACAAGATCAAACAAGCAAACAGGCATTACAATCAATTCTACTCTTACTAATCCACTACATGCAATGATGCAAGGAGAAAACACTCTGGTGATACAAGATTTGGAAGCGATTTGAGTTTAATTATGGTAATTGGGGTTAAGATTAGTTGTTAAGATTTACAAGGTTCCAAAATATCGGGGTAATATAAAGGTGGTGACTGGTTCGCCCAAAAACAGCGAATGTCTTTAGGTTGGCATTTGGTTCAAGGCATCGACATAAGGTCGATGGGTGATAGAGGGCTCAACTCAAGTTGTGACAGTAGGGAAAAGTGTAGATCACAACGTCAGGAGTCTAAGGGACAAAGTTATTTTCAAAGTGCATGGCTGGAAGTGGGTTAAAAGGCTCAATGCCACTGGCTGACATAGGCTGACAGTGCTCTAGAATGGCATTGACATGGTTTTAACAGTTTCCAGTGGCCAAAGTAGGTTTTGATTCAAGCATATGGTGCACAACGTAGTGAGGCAGTTGTTTGACAAAGTAATTTCTGTTTTACACGACCAGAGGTGGGTGAACAGGGCTAATGCCACTGGCTGACACAGCCTGGCATAGGGTTGACATGGCCAAAAACTAGGGTTAGCCATATCTTTTGATTCAAGGCTCCAAATGATGCATCACTTTGTCTGGTAGTTAGGCATTTGTAACAGGAACAAATGTCTCAACAGGGTCTAGGGCAGGAGATGGCTGGAAAGTGATGAAAACCGGCGAAGAACACGATGGCCGAACTGTTCTCAACAGTCTCTGGACAAAACTTTGGCATGGCGATATCTCTTCATCTGGGCCGATCCAGGTGTCGAGCTAGAAGACAAAAATACTCATGGGGTCGAGGCACATCTACTAGACAAGGTGGTTGGGGTTGAAACGGCCGGGAACAGAATCCGGCGACCCGAGCTAGGGTAGAAGCCACAAAAATTGGGCATTTCTGTTCTAGGGCAAATGAACTCAAATCCTTGCTTGAGGAGGGTCTCTGGGGCATAACAAAGCTAGGTGTGAAGTCAATTTAACTGGAAAATCACCACAGAAGCTTAACGGCGAGTTCCAATTTGCATGCAAGGTGTAAACTTGGGGTTTTTCATATTTTAGCGAAATTGGTGATTCTGGTTGCTTAGATGTGTTCTACACAGTCCACTGATCATGTTTGATCACAGGCTCGAGAGCTAAATTGGTTTAGTTAGGGATTAATTGCTCGCCGGAGTTGTCGGGGAAAATCAGCAATTCCCGGCGATGAGGTGCGATAGAGTTCAATTGGCTGCTACTACACAGGTAAGTGGATGAGAGTTACTTACTGGTAGCTTCAATTTGGAGCTCGGTGCAGTGGATTGGCCTGGCACCGTGAGCCTCCTCTCGAGCTCGCCGAAGAAGACGAAGAAGATGACAAGGTTAGAGACTTGTGTGGTTCTGGCGTGTGTGTCTTTGAGCTGGGCTGGGATGGCTTTTATAGGCACAGCTAGAAGCTTGCAACGGCTGGAATTGCCTGGAGAATTGAAGCTTGAATCGACGGCGAATTGACTGGCCGGGCGGGACAGCAGCGAGGTGACGCGCTCCAGCAGCCGTGCCGGCTTTTGCAGCCTGGCGCGCAGTCCTGGTTGATGCAACGGCGAGTTGATGCTTCCCCCAGGCATGCTTGCAATGTGGCGCAGCTGGGCTGCCGTTGTCGGGCGCGCGCGCGGGAGAGCGAAGGCGCTGCTGGAGGGGTGGAGTGGTTCCACGGTGGCGAATACGAGGCATACACGCGGCAACGAAACAGTGGCTGAGGTGGCAACGCTGGAGATCGCCGGCGACGAAGCTGCAGCAACGGCAACGGCGACGACCAAAACGCCCGCTCGTGGTCGATTGAACGGCCTGGTCGTGCACAGTAGCCCGTGGTCGAACCAGGGACTGATTTGCGATGATTTTTGATTTGGCTTTGGACTAAATTGCAAATCTGGTCTTTGAGAGGTTCAATTTGGAATTTGATTCCATGGCTGAGTATAATATTTCTATTAATACTCATTTAGCTCAAATTTGGAGAAAGTTTGATAAGATTTGAGGGATTTCACCTATTTTCGAAAATAGGGTAAAATTAGGGTACAATCGGTCTGGATTTTGTCGATCTCGAATTCTGGTAATTGGAGAGAGATTTTGAAGTCTGATAAAAAGGGAGATCTGTATCAAATAGTATTTGGGAGGTGTTCCCTGAAGAAATTCTGGAGTTTGAGTTGATCCGTAGATTTTAGCCTTTTCAGGCTTCCAGGTAAATAGAAAAGGACTTATTCGCAGTGAAATTTGGACTAAACTGCGAAAAGTGTTTAGGTGAAACAATCTGGTTCCCAACTTTTTGGAGTAAGTTGAGGATGTACCTAGGAACATATTCCAGGCGATACTTGAGTCTGGATAGGGTTAAATCAAGATAACTCAATTATCTGGAAACTGGGGTACTTAGGGTAAATCTGGATTTCCTGTTTTCGAAAACAGAAAGAGACTTAGATACTGGGAGTTAGGGTTAGAATTCAATCTGGCTCCTGAAGACTTTTATCTCCAGAATAACTGGTAGGTTAAATCTGGATGGTCAGATCTTGATCTGGATCTAGATAATAGATTTGGAGATTTTTAGGGTTTGAGAGAGATTAGGGTTTAGCTGATCTGGCTACTACTACAGAGATACATGCATGCAGGGTTTTTATGCAAAAACTTTTCACCCCCAAAACTAGGGTGTTACAATACGCGAACAGAAGACTGCAGATAGTGCGTGGTCAGGTAACAACAAACAACGCGCGATCAGAAAAGCTTCGACCAAGGGACGCGGGATTGTTCTGTCCCTGCAACAGGAATATCCCGTGTATCCCGAAGATCCTTCCACGCATGGAGGCAACCGTCAGGAGGTTAATACGTGCGGTTATCCATGAATAACACGTGTTAAACTTGCGTGGAGGTTAAAGGCAGTTGCCAAAACTGCATCCAAGCAACCGTTCGATGCTGTTATGGCTTGGCACCCTTTCGACCAGTATAAAAGGGTAACCCAGTGCATCGAACAGGGGATCGAACAATCGAAGAATCAGATGATCAGATCATCGAATCAAGAAATTTAACACTTAAAGAATCAGAAGACAGTAGTCTAAGTTAGATAGCTTTCACATGCCTTCTAGGCATTGTCTTGTACAAACACATAGGAAAAATCTTCGCCTGTGAAGATCTTTTCCATAACTTTGTAACTCTTTCTATTACATATAGTGAAATCCCAATAGGACGTAGGGCTATTACTCCCACCATCGAGGGCCCAAACCTGTATAAACTTCTCTGTGCTCTAGTTATCTTTGATTCATCATACCTTCCCGGAGGGACACCTTGAAAGGTCTCACAACCTACAAATTCTGCATAAGTTCGACAAAGGGCCCTGAGTCCGAATCGTCGACATTGATCTTTTGGAAACCCCAGATTAACTCTATGCCATTCTCAGGCATTGTCGGGCTGTCAACCGAATGTTAGCCCTTAGACATTCGATGTTTCTAAGCCAAATTCTTTGAGCCAAGCCCTTGTATCTTCGACCCGATCATTTCTTTTGAATACATATTTATACTTATTATTTTCTATAGCAAGTATTTTCTGTATGCTTATGTATTGTGATGTGTCCTGTTGTTTCGTGGTTGCGAGAGCTGAGCCAGAAGCGGAAGGATTGGAAGGAATCTTTTAAGAGCCAACAGAGCAGTTAGACCCCTTGTTGCAAGGCAAGTCTCCACCCCTTGATCATGTCTCTCCCAATACTTTAAAAATGAATTAGATTAGCTGCTTTCCAAGTATATGCATGCTTTATATTCAAATAAGAACTATATTGGAAAAATGTGGATAGATATAACCTAAATCTTTGTGAAGCCCCTCATGCTAGTATTCTCATGTACCCTTGTCACCCTAGAAGATTATGCTTAGATTATGATTACACTTAAATACATGTGTTGAGTGTTAAATGGTCAATCATATGATAAACATGCTTGAAAACCCTTTTTGTGAAGGAAAATGTGAATTAGAATCGATAGTGAGGATGGTTTGAATGGTTGGCTGCTGTGTGTGCATCGGGAATGTGAATGTCTCCTCACTATTGATTCATAAGGACAAGAACCAAGTGCTTCTATGTGACATGAAAATGTACCAACCACTTGCCTAGTATGGGACAGGCACAACTTAGTAACTTTCTTGGTATTAACCGTTCCCTACATGGTATGTCGGTCCGGTTTATCACATGGAAATTGGTGGGCCGCAAATGGCCATGAGTGGTGTGAGGTCAAAAAAATAATGAGAGGATAAGGCATAAAGAAGGAAGTCACCCTAAGCCTGGATTGAGTCGTGCGACTGCAACCATAGGTCATACATCTTGTGAGGACATAGGCCAAGGCTAGGAAGAATGGCAGTGGGGAGGACCCACAATGGTATTTTAGACTTAATTGTCTATTTACCGGGCAGGGATACTATTAATACTAGACTGCAAAACCGTTGTGTGATCTCGGCCTTGTTACATGCATAAAAGTCGCATGGAAATGGCCTGACTTGAAAGTCAAGTGAAGAAGTGGATTTAAAAAGAGGTACACCTTTGCAAAGTGTTAAAAAGTATCGGATACTCTGTACTCCCAGGTTATGGAGTCTGTTCGCAGTGGATTTTTATCCATGTGGTTCATCACAAGTAAATTTTGGAATATTTTCATAATATGGGTAAAAAAAAAGTGGTGACTCATGGAAGACCATCACACATAACATTTTCTAAAGTATAATTTAAGATTTCAAAGTATCGCTTTTAAAGCTAAAAGCCGCTTTTCTTACTCCCTTAGAATGAAAATATATTCTATTCTTATGTACAAAACAAAGACTTCATCTCTTGAGAACCCCTCATCTATATATTTGCATTCTTGTAATGAGATTTGCTGAGCATCGTGTGAAAATGTGCTCACCCTTGCCTTTGCATACAAATTCAGAAGAGGGATTCACTGATCCCGATTCCTTTGGTTTTGAGTACATTAAGAAGAAGGAAACACTCTAGATGAATCAACGTTCTAGTAGGGTCATGCACCAAGTGGAGTCAGATGTGGTGAAAGCCCTACCAGAGCCACGGCTGATTGATGCGAAGACCTTTGTTGTCTCTTTCTGTGTTGTTCTCTGTGTTCGGTACATCGATACCGATTCTTGTGTTGAGAAACTCACTATTTTTGTATTAACTATAATTAGAATCATTCTTGGTGTTTTGATACTGTAATATTGGTCCCTGTGACCTTGTTCCTGTTTAATTATCTTTACTGCAGTCTAATGTAATTGTGTTGTTGTGAGCTTGTGATGTACCTTTATGAGTGCGACCCACCTGAGTGGTTGCCACCGGATTGCTCAAATGAGGGTCCCATAACAACTCCAACGAACAATTGTATCTCACGCAGCGGGAAACAATGTATCAAATAACCTAAGGAAGGATTTGAGGAGTTCAGCATATAAAGGAGAGAGGGGTGGTGGCTAGGGTTGGCTCACATGTAACACCCTGGTTTTGGGGGTGAAAAGTTTTTGCATAAAATCCTGCATGCATGTATCCCTGTAGTTGTAGCCAGATCAGCTGAACCCTAATCTCTCTCAAACCCTAAAAATCTCCAAATCTATTCCCTAGATCCAGATCAAGATCAGACCATCCAGATTTAACCCACCAGTTACCCCGAAGATAAAAGTCTTCAGAAGCCAAATTGAATTCTAACCCTAACTCCCAGTATCTAAGTCTCTTTCTGTTTTCGAAAACAGGAAATTCAGATTTACCCTAAGTACCCCAGTTTCCAGATAACTGAGTTATCATGGTTTAACCCTATCCAGACTCAAGTATCTTTTGGAATATGTTCCTAGATGCATCGTCAACTTGCTTCAAAAAGTTGGGAACCAGATTGTTTCATCTAAGTACTTTTCGCAGTTTAGTCCAAATTTTACTGCGAATAAGTCCTTTTCTGTATACCTGGAAGCCTGAAAAGGCTAAAATTCGCAAATCAACACCAACCTCAGAATTTCTTCAGGGAACACCTCCCAAATACTATTTGATACAGATTTCCCTTCTGATTAAACTTCAAAATCTCACCCTAATTACCAGAATTCGAGATCGACAAAATCCAGATCTATTTTACCCTAATTTTACCCTATTTTTGAAAATAGGTGAAATCCCTCAAACCTTATCAAATTTTCTCCAGATTTGAGCTAAATGAGTATTAATAGAAATATTATACTCATCCATTAAACCAAATCCCAAATTCAACCTCTCTAAGACCAGATTTACAAATCAGTCCACTTTGCAACCGAAATCATCACAATTATACCCCTGGATTCGACCTCACCTCAGTTCACGACCAGAACCAGTGCAATCGACCAGCTCTACTGTTTTCGACCTCGAGCTGCTGTCTTTGCTTCGACCACGACCTGGAACAAGCGCACGAGCACGGGAGCCTTCGACCTCGAGCACGCCACTGCTGTTTGCTTCGCCTGCTGCCACGTGTGTGCTCGGAGTTGGCCACTGTGGATCTTCTCCAGCGAGGATCACGACCAGCTGGTTTCTCCCGTTTTCATGCCACCGGCAACGGCTCCAGCAGGAAAGCTTAGCCACGTGGAGTCCTTGCCGCGGCCAGCCATCAAGTCGCCTTCACTTTGCAGCAGCTCCAGCTGCAAAAGCCCTCACGGCCGCTGAACCAAGTCACCTCCATCGCCAGCTCGCCGTGAAGTCCAATCCTGTCATTTCCTTGCCGGCTTCAACTCCCCGAGCTTTTCCAACCGTTGAGAACCTCCAGCTTTACCTATTTATACCCCCTGGGACTTAGCCAACTTCACCACACAGCAAAACGCCAGAAAAACCAGCAGTTCACTGTGTCTTCTTCTTCTCCTGTGAGCAGCAAAGAGGGAGCTTCGGTGCTAGCTTCAACCACTGCTTCCTGCTTCGATCGAACACCCCCAGTGAGCTTCTCTCATCTCCCTCATGCTTCTCAAGTTTGGAATTTAGTTCAAATGCTTTCTGTCACCGGCAATCGCCATGTTTCATCTAGAACTCCGATGAGCAATTAACCCTCACCTAAATTGAATTGATCTTAGAATAGCTCACTTAAGACCCCTGAGCTATTGGTTTGAACAAATTCATTGTAAAACAAAAACCCCCAATTTCCAGCCATGAACATGAACTTGTACTTACTGATTTAGCTTCTCTGTTGAGCAATCTGTTAATCTAACTTCACCAATGCATTTCTAGTACCCTGAGTACCATGTACAAGCAAGGAATCGAGTTCTTTTCCCCAGAATCAGAAATGCCCAAATCAGATTTGAGTTCATCTTTTCTCCAGCTAGTATCTTCCAAATCCAGCCGATCCAGCCCTAGCCACTTTGCCATTTAGATGTTTTGGACCATTCTGAGCAACTTTGTCTTCTATCACGACTTCTAATTCGGCCTAGATTGTGAGATATAGCTATGCCCTAGTTACTGCACTGTTTATGTTGCATGTGCTCCAGACCAGTCAACTTCTTTGCCGGTTTTCATCACTTTCCTGCCATCTCCTGCCCTAGATCTTGTTGAGACATTTGTTCCTGTTACAAATGCCTAACTACCAGACAAAGTGGTGCATCATTTGGAGTCCTAGATCAAAAGTTATGGCAAACCCTAGTTTCTGGCCATGTCAACTCTATGTCAAACTATGCCAGTCAGTGGCATTGGCCCTGTTCACCCACCTCTGGTCATGCAAACCAAAAACTACCTTGTCAAACAGTTGCCTCACTACTTTGTACACCATATGCTTGAATCAAAACTCAATTTGGCCACTGGGAACTATTCAAACCATGTCAATGCCATTCTTCGGCATTGTCAGCCCTTGTCAACCTATGTCAGCCAATGGCATTGGGCCAATTTGACCCCTTCTGGGTATGCAAACTGAACATAACCTTGTCCCTTAGACTCCGGATGTTGTGATCTACATTTTATTCTACTGTCACAACTTGAGTTGAGCCCTCTATCATCCATCGACCCTATGTCGATGCCTTGAACCGAATGTCAACCTAAAGACGTTCGCTGTTTTTGAGCGAACCAGTCGCAACCTTGATATCATTCTGATATTTTGGAACCTTTGGAACCTTGTAAACCTTTGACGACTAATCTTAACCCTAGTTTCCATAGTTTAACCCTAATCGGTTCTCAGAACTCTCAAATCTTGTATCGCCTAAGTGTTTCTCCTTGCATTATCACATATAGTGGAATAGTAAGAGTAAGATTGATTGTAATGCCTGTTTGCTTATTTGATCCTTGTTCAGAGCAAGAGTCCAAGTTCGAAGACTTTGTCGCAGACCCGACATCAACTGCTGTTTCTTACGACGCGGAAGGCAAGTCATATTCTTGAACATCTCGAACCTATATTTTATGAATTGCTAGAATATACCTTGATTATAAAATAATAATATTGCATGAGAAAGATTGAGAATAGTTGAATTATGAAATGGCAGCATCAGGCTGATGCTTGTGAAATGTGAATTGATCAAATAATGAGCCATGAACTAATATATTATGTATATTTATATTCATGAAATATAACCCCTAGCCGTGACCAGTATTTTGGTATGGAATGGTGAAAGCACTGGAGGTGCTTGACCGCACAGGATGTGCAGGCACTGAAGGTGCATGCATTATGGTATGAGCTGGTCACTGGCATATAAGGACCTAGAACCTTGTGTTGTGCGTCTAGTGGCATGATTAACGTGCCGACCGCAAGCCTGGTATGGGACAGGCCTGAACAAGTAGTATGTGGATCACACATGAAACCCCTATATGACAAACTCACGATTAAACACGGGGTGCGCTCCAACACATATCACAGGATGTGATCATGCACGCTGACCCTGAGGGGAAGATGCCAATTTAGTGGGGGTTGTGTAACCCTGCCACAACTGTGGTTTGCGTGAAGAAAACCACGGGGTCTGGGGTGAATTGTGTGTGAAACATGGCAAAAGTTCTTGTTATCTCCACCTTGCCGCTCACAGTATGAAGTGAGTCAGGGGTCCAATCCTTGTGATAGGAAGGGCATGAAAGTGGATATATCTTGCGGGTAAATTGGTACCCCTCTGCAGAGTTAAAAATGTATTCGAATACTTTGTGCTCCCGAGTTTTAGGAGTATACCGCGGTGGATTAAATCCATGGGGTGTGACACAAGTATTGTTTTATAAATTAAAATTTGTTAGTTCAAGATTACCCAAATGACATGTGTTGTCATGATAAGGGGTGCTGCCGAGGGCTGTCATGTGTTGATGTGTCGCGGTAGTACCATAATTTAGTGATCATGTGATATTTAAGAGGCATGTGGATTGTGCCCTAAGTATATGAAATGCTGCCATGAGCATGAGAGTTGAAAAGCTTGGAAGAAAAGTATTTATGGAAAAACCCTCTCACCTCTTTTCCCTCAATAGCATAGGATCATGTCATCTCTACTATACGTATCTCTACTCTTACCTATGACTTGCGAGTACGTAAGTGCTCACCCTTGCAACTTATCAACAATAGATGGAGTGCTACAATACCAAGACGAAGGCTTGGAAGATTTCGTGGATCCAGAAGGAAGAGAGCCAGTTCTGCCAGAACCCTGAAGTGTGCTGTTCTGCTGTCAACTTCTTACGACTGTGGGGGTTTCGCCTAGCTTCCGCCGAGTAGTTGTCTTTTTGTTTTAATTCGACCATTTGTGCCGTGAAGGCATTGTATTACTCTTTTATTGTACCAGGCCAGCAGGCCATACTGTTTATGAATGATATTTTGTAAGTTACTTTGCTGCAATGAACTCCTGTGCTTGACTTATCCTGGGAAGTCAGTGGTATGTATGTATGAGGCCAGCTGCAGTGAGTTAGGTCTCCACAAGAGTAGTCGTGGTACCCTGCTCGGGGTGCGACATCGCAACCCTAGGCAGGGTGCATGGGTCGTGGCCCAAAAAAAGAGGTGATGCAGCACCGAGAAGCCCAAAACAGAAACTGCCCGTGAGTTGTTTTGACGGTTGTGACCGACTCAGAGAAGGTTTGAAGTGGGGCTGGATCCGTTAGAAACATGACGTCGTGGGCTTCTCCATAAAGTGCATGAACATTCCGAACGGACTCCGTATGCAACTTTTAAGTTTGTTTGAAGGTGAGCTGCTCCCTGGTGGCCGAACTAGACTCCATCTCCTGTACAACTTGGGCCGAAGCTTGCCTTGGTGAAGAATTACATACTTGCTGGTACATCCCATGGTTCCTAAGTACAAGAACATCATCATTAGGTAGTAACATATCCTCCAAAGCATAAGTATGTAACCCTAGGAACGAATTCACCTGGAAATTTAACTATCGTGCACGTGTCCTTCTAATTGGTCCTTGCATAAGAGGTGATGGAATTGAAGTAGTGTGTGTATCCGTCGTAGTGATGTCATCATCAGATTAGTCCCCCCTCATATACTCAAGAGCCCATTACTAAGCTCGATTGCCATACGGCATGTTGGGGCATGCCATGAAGCGTTGATCCGGACGTAGGTCCTGGACAAGTGTGGTTCCGGCGACATGACCTGGAACCTCCGGTTGGCCTCCTGGCTCATCAGGTCCTCCCCGACGATGTTTTGTCCCAGGAAAGGATTTTTTCGTCTGGGGGCTCCATGTCCACTGGGTGTGGTCTTCTCCTCCTGTAGTGACTTTATGTCCTAGGAGCAAAGTTTACGCCTGGGTCCTCTCCCCCGTCGACGTTATGTCCCTGGAGAGGATTTTTTTGTCCAGGGGCTCCAAGTCCCCTGGGCGTGGATTTCTCTACCCTAGGAAATTGTATCTCCCGGGAGCAAAGTTTGTGCCTGGAGACCCCCCAGTCTCCTGGGCACGACTATCTTCTCCCTCGACAATGTAATGTCCCAGGAGAGGACTTTTTCGTCCAGAGGCTCCAAGTCCCGAGGGCTCGATTTTTTCTTCCCCAGGTGACTTTATGTCACGGGAGCTAAGTTTATGCCCGGAGACCACCAGTCTCCCGGGTGCGGGAATCCCCTCCCCCCGCGACATTATGTCCCAGGAGAGGATTTTTTTTTGGTGGCTCAACTCCCACTGGCGTGGTTTTCTCTTCCCCAAGTAACTGTATGTCCTGGGAGTGAAGTTTGTGCCCAGAGACCCCAGGTCTGCCGGGCGCGGGTATCTTCTCCCCCAGCAACGTTGTGTCCCAGGAGAGGATTTTTTCGTCTAGGGGCTCCAAGTCCCCCAGGCATGGTTTTCTCTTACGCCCAGTGACCCCCGGTCTCCTGGGCACGGGTATCCTCTCTCCTGGCGACGTTATGTCTTGGGAGAGGATTTTTTTCGTCCGGGGGCACGAAGTCCCCTGAGTGGGATTTTCTCTTCCTCTGGTGATGTTATGTCCTTGGAGCGAAGTTTATGCCCGGAGACCCCCGGTCTCTCGGGCACAGGTAACCTCTCCCCCAATGATGTTATGTCTCAGGAGAGGATTTTTTTCGTCCGAAGGCTCCAAGTCCTGCAGGCATGGTTTTTTCTTCCCCCGGTGACTTTATGTCCCGGGAGTAAAGTTTATGCCCAGAGAACCCTGCTCTCCCGGGCACGGGTTGTGGGACCCTCATTTGAGGAATCCGGTGGCAACCGCCCAGGTGGGTTGCGCTCAGAAATGGTACATTGCAGCTCACAACAACAAGATGCATTATATAAAAATGCAAGTAATTAAAACAAGTGCTGGTCACAGGGACCAACAGTACAATAACATAGCACCAAAATGACGTACTTTAATGTTGATACAAAATTAAGGGGTTTTCTTCGACACAAAGGTCGGCACAAAATAAAACAACAACAGTAAGCAAAAGAACTTCATCTGTCTTCATCTACAACTGCAGCGGTGTTGCACGGGCCTTCTCCACATCGGACTCCACTTGGTAAGTGACCCTCTAACAGGCTGGATCTTCTGGAGCAGTTTCTTCTTCTTGTTCCATGTTGGGTTCAAGACCGTAGGACTCAGGGTCAATGAATCCTTCTTCTAAATTTTGTTTGTAAAAGCAAGCGTAAGCACATTGTCCACATGGTGCTCAACAAGTCCCAAATAAGAATGCAGATATATATAGATGAGGGGGAAGTTCTCAAAGAATGGCTCTTTGGCTTATAGATTAGATTTTCACACTTAATTTTGAAGAAAAGGTTTTTGTTTTCAAAAGCGAGGCTTTTAAAACCCTAAGCTAGATTTTCAAAAGATGTTATGTGTGGCGGTCTCCCGTGAGTCACCACTTTGCCCAGATTTTGTGAAAAATCTTCCAAAAGCTACTTGTGCTGCATCGACGTGGATAGAATCCACCGCGCGCAGACTCCATAACCTGGGAGCTCAGAGTATCCGATACTTTTTATAACTTTGCAAAGGTGTACCACCTTAATCCACCGATCACTCAGCTTTCAAGTCGGTATCTCTCCATGCGACTTTTACGCATGTGACAAGGCCGAGATCACACAACGGTTTACAATCCTAGCATTAACAATTCCTTGCCCAGTAAATAGACATTCTAGTCCTTATTACCGTTGTGGGTCCTCCCCACTGCCTTACTTTCTAGCCTTGGTCTATGTTCTCGCAAGAGACATAGCCTCTTTTGATTATAGCTGCGCACGACTTAATCAGGCGTAGGGCGACTTCCTTCTTTCCACCTTTTTGTCTCATAATTTTTCTGAACTCACATCACTCATGGCCCTCAGTGGCCCACCAGTTCCTCGCAAGAAACAGGACCGACAACCATTGCAGGGAAAAGCTAATATTGAGAGAGCTACTATGTTGCGCTCGGCCCATATCGGGCAAGTGGTTGGTACGTTTTTCATGCCGCATGGAAGTACAACACAAGGTTCTAGTCCTTATGAATCTTTAGTGAGGAGTCTTTCACATTCCCAGTGCACACACAACACCATCCAATCAAACCATCCTCACTATCGATTCCAATCACATTTTCTTTCACAAAAAGGGGTTTTATATATGCTTTTCTCACATGTGACCATTTAACATTTAACATATAATCTTAAGCATAGCATAGCCTAAACATGATATTCTAGGGTGACAAGGGTGCATGGATAATCAATCACAAAAAGGGGCTTTACAATTATTTAGGTCATATCTAATCATTTTATTTGAACATAGCTCTTCTTTGAATATAAGGCATGCATATACTTGAAAACAGCTAACATACTTCATTTCAAAATATTAGGCTAGCTAGACATGATCAAGGGTTTGAGACTTGCCTTGCAGTGATGGGTCTAGTTGCTCAGACGGTTCTTCGAAGATCTCTCCCGCTCCTTCAACCTCTGTTTCCACGGCGGATACAAATAATACATAAACACTATATAAGCACACAGAAATAGTTGTACTAGAAAATAATAAGTAAATATATCATCCATGCAGGGGAAAGGTTTGGACGAGGTCACTTGGGTGTTAATTGAAGAGATGGGCTAAAAAGGACTTGAATGTTGAAAGGCTGACATTCGGTCTACGGCTAGACATAACCCTAAGTTGGCTCTAGGTATGTTTTCTGGAGATGTGACAGTAGAGAATATTGTAGAACATGGCTCTAGGAGCTTAGTGGACAAAGTGGCATTTCAATTGCTCAAATAGGAAGGTTAAACAAGGTCAATGTCAGTGGCTCACATGTATTGACACTGCACTGACACTGTCAAAAACTAGGGCAGAGGGTTAGATTTGGTTCTGGGCTTCAAACTCTTCGCCAACTATGTCTAGGAGGTAGGCATGGATGCCAGGAACATATTGGCTGTGGTTTCAGGGCAAAAGATGGTCGGACGACGATGAACTACGGTGGCGACACGGCACAGACATGGTTCTAGACAAGAACTTGGCAAGGGAATAACTTCTGATCTGGGCAGATTCAGGGATCGAGCCAGTGGGAAGAAATACTCAGGAGGTTGAGGCCCAGCTAAATGACAAGGTGGCATCGGCTAAATCGGCCGAGAAGTGAACTCCGGTGAACTGAGCCGAAGACGAAGACACAGGAATTGGGAGTTTTCGGTTTAAGGCATTTGAGCTCAATTCCATGCTTGTGAAGCATCTAGGGGACAGTAGGAAGCTACTGGGGGTTTCAATTTGGCTAGGGGATCACTGGAGAAGCTCGGCGGCGATCTCCGGCGAACTGCCGAAATCCAAAATTGGGGATTCGTCGCTCGAGGCAAAATTGAAGGTTTCAATCCTACAGGCTTACTCCACTTGGTTCATTGATTGATTTGTCCTACTAGCACGAGGATCAATTTGGCTTGAATCACTCGGCATTGGGGGAATAGGGCAAAATATAAATCCGGCGGTCGCTGGTGCTAGGTTTCACCGGGGTTCAATTAAACGCCATGAAACAGAGAGGAAGGTGAGGGGAACTCACCGGTGAACTCGGATTGAAGGGGGAAGCAGAGGCTTGGGCTGGCGGCGAGAGCTCCTCCGGTAGCTCGTCGGGGAAGATGATGGCAAACAAGAGAGCTAAGCTATGAAGCTGTTGGGGAGGTGTGGTGTGAAGTGGGAAGCTCTGGGCGAGGGGCTTTATATAGCCAGGGGCTGGGTCCTCGGTAGTTGCAGCGAATCGAGCGGGAGATGCTCGACTGGCGCCGAAGTAGTATTGAGGTGGCGTTGGGACACGGCGGTTGCTCTGCCAGAGGAGAAAAATCGCGTGATATCCGGTTTGGCAGAACGACGAGATGGCAAGCTTCGGCATGGCGGCGAAGTGGCGCAAAAGTTCTGACAGCAGCAGGCATGCGCGCGCGAACGGCGTTGCTGGCGGTCTCCGGTCGTCGCCACGGTGGAGTTCTTTGGCGCGACGCGAACACCACGTGCGGACACGTAGGACACGACTGTTGGTGAAGGCAAAACTGGCCGGCAGTGAAGCTTACGGTGGCGGATCACGGCGAACAGCAGCGGTTGTGGTCGAGGTGACCTCTGGTCGTGGTCGTGCACGGGCTCAGCCTTGGTCGAAGTCGAAAAAGGGGCCAGGGACTAATCCGCGAAGTTTTGGGCTGATTTGAAATCTGACTTTGCAGATGAGTGTTACCAAAGTACTTGAACTCATCTAGCGGGAAGAATGGCAAAATCCGATAAGATCTGATGGTTTTGACAAAAATCGAAAACAGGGTAATTAGGGTTTGCAAATTTGGCGAGGCTGAAACTAGGGTTTCGGTTAAGACTATTGAGTTCTTCCAGAAGGGAAAAATGTTTAGAAAAGTGAAGGGAATACAATCATTGGATTAGATCAAAATTTGGAGGTGGTCTGAGACTTTTATCCTTTTTGGGCTTTTGTCAATTCAGAAAAGGACTAAACTGAAATACTTTTGGACTGAAAAGTGAAAATGATCTGAAAGGTGAAGTTTAGCTGCCAGCTTTTTAAGTCAAGGTTGTGGCATACCTAAGATCATGATTTTGAGATAAGAGATCAAAATAGGGTTGAGACATCTGGGATTTCAATGAAGATATGCTGACTAGCAAGAAGAAAGGATGGCAAAAATTGGGATGTTACACGGGTATCCTCTCTGCCAGCGACGTTATGTCCTGGGAGAGGATTTTTCTGTCTCGGGCCTCCAAGTTGCTCCGGCATAGTTTTCTCTTGCCCCGATGACTTCATGTCCCATGAGCGAAGTTTACGCTTAGCGACCCCTAGTCTCGCGGGCGTGGGTGTCCTCTCCCCCGACGACTTTATTCCCAGGAGAGGACTTTTCCGTCTGGGTGCTCCAAGTCCCCTAGTCGTGGTTTTCTCTTCACCTGGTGATGTTATGTCCCTAGAGTGAAGTTTACACCCGGAGAACCCCGGTCTCTCGGGCACGGGTATCCTCTTCCTCAGCGACGTTATGTCCCAAGCGAGGATTTGTTTGTCCAAGGTCTCCATGTCACGCGGTTGTGGTTTTCTCTTCCCCCGTTGACTTTATGCCCCGCCTGAAAAGTTTACGCCCGAAGACCCCCAGTCTCACGGGTGCGGGTATCCTTTCTCTCGGTGACGTTATGTCCAGGGAGAGGATTTTTTTGTCCGGGGGATCCAAGTCCCGTGGGAGTAGTTTTCCCTTCCCTTGGTGACTTTATTGCCCGGTAGCGAAGTTTACACCCGGAGACCTCCGGTCTCCCGGGGGTGCGTATGCGCTCCCCCGACGAAGTTATGTCCAGGGAGAGGATTTTTTGGTCTGGGGACTCCAAGTGCCACGGGCATTGTTTTCTCTTCCCCCTGTCACTTTATGTGTCAGGAGAGAAGTTTACACCCGGAGACCCCCGGCCTCCTAGGCGCGGGTTTTCTCTCCCCTAAATATGTTGTGTCCCAGGAGAGGATTCTTTCATCTGGGGCTTCACGTCCCCGTGTGCAGTTTTTTCTTCCCTTGGTGACTTTCTGTCCCATGTCCGAATCCTTTCCCTTAGAGATCCCCAGTCTCCCAGATGAGAAAGAGTTTTCCATCCCGATGACATTATGTCTCGGGCGCGAGTCCTTTCTCCTGGAGACCCCCAGGCCAGGGGTACAAACCGGGCCACCACTTACCGGAAATTTCTACGAAAGCTTACGCACGACAACGACAAAACAACGCGAAATTCACCGAATCAAACTGTATTGATAGAACCAAACCGGAGGAAGAGTTCAAGCTAAGTGTTTGTAATGAAACCCCCGATCCTGACTCGCATAGTTATAGACCAAGGAAAGCCCTCGGATGGCTGCCACGTGTCACCCGGGAGGATTTGGACTGTGAATTCAAAGTGTCACATGGAAGTCAAAGCGTCAAACTTCCAGGGGAGCATTGTCCCAGGGACAAAGTCGTCGAAACTATATGAGTAGTGTTTCGCTCTCTGGGAAGGAAAACTGTCACTGGAAGCAAACCGATATTCCCGGAGGAATTCAAGACACGTCCCCAGGGGCATGGGGGGCTGTTGTTGGGGGAAATATCCCACTCCTTCGTGTCACGACCTCCCGGTGAGGGGCCTAGGGCTCTGGGCCCTGGGTCCTCGGGACGGTCCTAGGTCTTTGGGACCCAATGCACCAACTGGTTCCCAGTGAGGGCCCTGGAAGAAGGTCCCTGGCCGCTGAGCCCCAAGGCTCTGAGAGATTCCCAGTGAGGGCCCTAGGACCTGGCTTCCCGGCCTCTGGGCACACACTCGCCGAGGGTTGCCAGTGAGGGACCTGGGGCTCCAGGCCTTGGGTCCCAGGGATGGTCTCCGACCTCCGGGCACCAGGTCTCCGAGTGATTTCCGGGGTCCTCCAGGTCCTAAGTCGCCAAGTGGTTCCCGGTGAGGGTAACGGGGATCTAGACCCTGTTGCCATGGAAAGTCCCACGTCTCTCTAGGTGGTTCCGCTCGGGCCCTAGGAAAGTCTCGCGCCTCTCTGGGTGGTTCCCGATAAGGGACCATTGGACTCTGGGCCCTGAGTCTCAGGAAGGTCCGACGCCTCTCTGGGTAGTTCTTGGTAAGGGACGTAGGGCACTAGGCCCATGCCTCTCCCTCTCTGGGTGCTTCCCGATAAGGAACCATGGGGCTCAGGGCCCCGATTCTCAGGGAAGATGCCACACCTCTACCCGGGGAAGATCCCATTCCTCTTCGTGTGGTTCCCAGAAACAGACCCCAGGGCTCTGGGTCCCAGTTCCCTTGGACCCATGGGCTGTGGGAACCAGGTCCCTGGGAAGGTCCCACGTCTCTCCAGGTGGTTCCCTGATAGGGACACCTTTGCTTTGGGCCCGGGGTCCCCGGGAAGGTCATGCCTCTTTGGGTGGTTCCCAAACAGGGGTTAGGGCCCCGGGTCCTAGGTCCCCTGCCACGCCTCTCCTGGTGGTTGCTAGACAGGGACCCCTTATCTCCGGCTCTGGGTCCCAGGAAGGTCCCACGCCTCACCGGATGGTTCTAGACAGGGACCCCTTGGGTTCGGGTCCCCAGTCCCCGGGAAGGTGTCATGCCTCTCTGGGTGGTTCCAAGAAAGAGACCCCTTGGCTCCGGGCTCCGGGAAGGTCCCACGCATCTCTGGGTTGTCCCCGGATGCGGACCCCTTGGCTCTGGGCCTTGGATGCTCACAAAGGTCCCACACTTGTCACCTCTCCGTGTGGTTCTCAGACAAGGACCGCTTGGTTTCAGGCCCCGGGTTCTTGGGAAGGTCCCACGCCTCTTCATGTGGTTCCTAGTTAGGGATCCCTTGGCTCTGGGCCCTGGGTCCCAGGGAGTTCCAACGCCTCTCCGGGTGGTTCCATGTTCCACACCTCTCCGGCTGGTTCACTGTCAGGGACCCCTTGGCTATGGACCCGGGTCTCCAGGAAGGTCCCATGCCTCTCTGAGTGGTTTCTGGTCAGGGACCCCTTGGCTCCGGGGCATGGGTCCCTGTGAAGGTCCCACGCCTGTCTTGGTGCTTCCTGGATAGGGACCTCTTGGCTCGGGGCCCCAGGTCCCCGGGAAGGTCCCACGCTTCTTTGGGCTTTTCCTGATAAGGGATTGCTTGGCCCCGGCCACTGGGTCCTTGGGAAGATCCCAGGCCTCTGGGACCCTAGTCCCAAGTAGTTCCCAAAGAGGACACCAAGGCTCTGGGCCTAGGATCCTTGGGAAGTCCTAGTCCTTCAGGTCTCCGAGTCTTGACTCTCTGGGAAGGACCTGAGCATCCTGGTGCCAATGTCTCCACAAGCACGTCGGCAATCGAAGTGTACACGTATCGGAGATTCGGACCTCGTCCGCTGCAAAAGGACCACTACACCCTCGATCCGACGGTCGCAGCTAGGATAGTTAAGTAATTCGCATCTTTTGGGGTTTATATATACCCTTGTACCCCTCTCTTGTAACATAACACTCTTATTTTCACATCTAATACACTCAAAAAATAGATGCATCTGGGAGCCTTCTCCCTACGAGAGAGCCTCCCCAGCCAACTCACATTGGGGACGCGTTGACACGATTACGGTCCCTACTGGGTCTTCAACCTGTATAAATCCTTCGTGTCACTCTCTATGATTGTGCGAAGCGGGGTGACCCGTCGCACGGTCAGCTTGCATCGCCTTACGCATGTTCAACATCATCAAACCTGCCGTGGGGTTTCGTAACACCACAACACCTATTATATTTGGATGATCAATGCTCCAGACAGTAGGTGCCCTCATCGATGTTCGTGAGTGTTAATGATTGGAAGAAGATACCAAGTCGAACTTACACAATATTTGTTTGTTTAGAAAGGAGGTATTTCTAACAATCAGCGAAGGGAAATCATTTTATCTATGTACAAATGAACAAGTTGTGTTTATACAGATTTGTGACACCCTGGATTTGCGGGTGAAAATTTTATTTTTCATGAAAATCATGCATGCATATGTCTATTTAGGAGTAGCAAGATCAATTCAAATCTATTCTATCATTAAGCCCAAAAATCTCAAAATCAAGGCCTTAGGCCCAGATCAAGATCGGACTATCCAGATATGATCTACTAATTATATTGAGTAGAAAAGCCTTTAGAAGCTAGATCAAATTCGACCTCTAACACAAAAATCATCAACCTCCTTCTGTTTTCGAAAAACATAATTACTTAATATCCTAATTACCCTAAGTGCTCTGACATTTAGAAAGCCGATGTGATCAAATCTTGACCTAGTCTATATCAAATTATCTTTGGATTATGATCTAGGGTATGACAAAACCCTAATCCAAAAAGTTGGCACCAGAATTCCATCACCAAGGACATTTTCGCAGATTGGTCCAAAAGTATTACAGATTGGTCCTTTTCAAATTTTCCAAAAGCCTCGAATGGCTAAAAGCCACAAATCAGCTCTAAATCTTGATCTGATTTAGGAAATATCGCCCATATGCTATTCAATACAAAATCTCCTTCAGTGAGGATCCCAAAATCTCATCCTATATCTCAGATTTTAAACCTCGACAAAAACCAAATTCTAAATTTCCTAAATACCCTATTTTCACTCTTGCTCAAAATATGATCAAAAGTTCCAGATTTTGTCGAATGCCATTGCTAAACTATTTGTTTAGTTTAGTAAGCCGTTTTGGTAAAATCGGATTCAGCCCTAACCATCTATTTCTCAAAAATTACAAATCAGCCCAGATTATTTTCAGTATTTGCGTTTCAGTCCAAATCTCAATCCATCAACCGTCGGCACATTTGAGCCGTGCGCCGCCATGATCTTCGCCGCTGATGAAGTCTAGCTCGTCGTCAGCTCTTGTGACTGTTCTGTCTGCATGTTGGGCATGCGTCACGCTGGAGCCAGCCACCATGGCAGCAGCAGCATGACCAGCTGTAGCTTCTAGACCCCTAAAGAGTGTTTTGGTAATTAATGACAATTACAAATGTTGAAATAACGTTACCTGTTAAGTTGTGTCAAGATCAAACTCCAAAGACAGGACAATGAAAGGCAAAGAAGGAGCCACATGATGAAGAAAGGACATTGAGCAAAGAGGCAAAGGTACGGAATATGATCTTTTTCCATTTTACCGGTCTAAGGTGATTAGAGATGAATTTTGACCGGATTTTAGGATAGTCGCTGTACTATTAAGAGGAGCATGTGGTGTATCATGAAATACTTCAACTATGTGCCACAAATCATAAAATCAACTTGCATTGCATACTAGAAGGTCATATACTTTGAGAATGCAGTTTTCCATTCATTTCAGACAAATTCAGTCTCGGTCGGTCTGACCGATTGTTGCCCGGTCTGACCGAATAGACGGTCTGACCGAATGTTGTTTTGGTCTGACCGAATGTTGTTTTGGACTGACCGAAGTTATGTCAAAGTGTATTTTATTTCTTAAAAAGGTCAGTCTATCCGTAGTTAAAACCTAGGTCAGTCTCCTGGAACTTCATGACTTATATATCTTTCTGCAACTTGATGTGTTAAGACGATTTGACCGTTTGTTAGACTGGTCTGACCGAGTTTTTGAACTACGGTCTGACTGTGTGGCCGGTCTGTCCGTAATTATCGGCCTGACCGTATAACGTGTCCAGAAACTATGTCGTCTCTGGACGGTTTCACGGTCTGACCGCATTTGGCTCTGGTCTGACCGTGAGTGTGCTTGACAAGAGCAGGTGAGCATTAATTGCGCCTGTTTAATGCCGTTGCAATTGCGGCGGTCTGACCGGGCTTATACCTACGGTCTGACCGCCAAGTGATCTTTTTCTCCCAACGGCTATATTTATTGTGGGGGGTATATATACTCCCATGCACGGCCTTGTTCATAACTTTTGGCATATTTGTGAACATTGTCATCATCCTTGAGAGCTAAAGCAAGTTTCATACACTCTAGGGTTCTAATTCTTGAATTTGAGAGAGTGTGCATTTGAGATCTTCTAGTGCATTTCATGTAGATCATTAAATCAATCGTGTGGCACTAGAAGACCGATAAGTGATCATCACCGGCTTGTTACTCTTGGAGTTCGCCGGCTCCTAGACGGCTGGGAGGAAGGTTTTGGAGAGCTCTTCAAGGAAGATTGTGAAGAAGCCTCAAAACATCTTTTGAAAGGGTCGAGCACGCCTTGCCGGAGCGGTAAAGTGCATCATTAGTGAAATCGTGGTTTGGATAACTCATCACACTAATCCAGCTCGAGATCTAGGTCACTTCTTGAGAGAAGGTTGGCTAGATAGAGGAGCGGTTAGAGATTTGAGTTTGCCTCAACGTGGATTAGGGGTGATCGGCAAATCACCGAGACCACGGGATATATCCTTGTGTTAAATTGTTCTTTGTTCATCTTGTTTTAGTCATTTGCTCTCATTTATTATTAATTGCTTGATTAGTTGTTAATTTGTTAAAATCGCCTATTCACCCCCTCTAGTCGATATCCTAGATCCCTTTCAATTGGTATCAGAGTGAGGACTCCATATTTATAGGATTTAACCATCCCGGAGTAGGATAACAATGGCTAGTGAGGGTCGGATTAACATTGGCAAAGCACCACTCTTTGATGGATCAAACTACACCTATTGGAAAACTAGGATGATGGTCTATCTTAAAGCCATGGGTGGAAAAATTTGGAAAGTGGTTGATGAGGGCTTCACAATTTTAGATGATGATGACATGACTAACCTAGATAGAGAAAATGCCTTAGCTAATGCTCAAGCCACGAATGTTCTTTATAGTTCTCTAAATCTAGGTGAATTCAATAGAATTTGTAAACTTGAAACGGCTCATGACATTTGGAGAAATCTTATTGATATTCATGAAGGAACTTCAATGGTCAAGGATGCTAAATTATTTATCCATAAGGGCCAATTTGAAAAGTTTGCTATGTTGTCCAATGAAGATGTCTCGGAGATGTTCAACCGATTAAATAACATAGTAAATGAATTAAAAGGGCTTGGTATGGATGTCACGAATGTGGAATTTTGTCATAAATTTCTTAGAGCTTTACCTTCGAAATATGATACAATTGTAACCTTACTTGTACGCTCAAACTTGAAGAGTGTGACTCCTTTGGAAGTCTTTAGTTAGATTCTCACTCATGACATATTCAAGAAATCTCAAGAAGAAGTGAAAGATGAGGCTTCCGACTCCAACAAGAAGAACATAGCACTCAAAGTTCAAGCCTCCAAAAGGGAAGACAATGAAGAAGAAAGCGATGAGAGAGACACTAATGAGGAAATGGCTCTCTTCGTGAGAAGGTTCAAGCAGTTCATGAAGAAGATATATCAAGGGAAGTCCTTCAAGAAAGGACAATCATCCAAGAGGAACCCTTTTGAAGAAAGAAGATGCTTTGATTGCGGTGAAAAGGGCCATATCTCCGCACAATGCAAAAACAAAGAAGAAGAAAAATTGGCGAAAAAGAAGAAGTACGAAAAGGAAGGTGAAAGCAAGAAGAAGGTTTTCAAGAAATATTACAAGAAAAAGAAGGACGGACAAGCGTGCTTCATTGAATGGGATTCGGATGCTTCAAGTTCTGATTCCGAAGATGAAGATGAAGCATCACCTAAAGGACTCGCCGGAGTAGCTATCAAGGAAGCTCTATCTCTATTCTCCACTCCTCATTGCCTCATGGCTAAAGGAGAATCTAAGGTACCATGTGATGAAGATGAATACTCTTATGATGACCTAGTTGAGATGATCACCGGTTTTGATGACTATATGAGTAAAGAAAAGGAAAAGTTCAAGGAATTGAAGAAGAGATACAAAACTCTTCAAAATTCCTATGAGGAGCTAAAAACATCTCATGAGAGTCTCAAAGAAACTCATGAGATGCTTAAGGAAGCTCATGACTCACTAATTACACATAAAGCCAACAAAACGGGTAATGACATAGGCATCACTTGCAATATTTTGAATGACTTGCCCATGATGTCCACTTCTAGCATATCTACATATTGTGAAGATTTGATTGAATTACCATCTAGACCTAAAATTGATAACCATGTGCTTAGTCTTGAAAACAATGAACTTAAGGACAAAATTGAAAAACTAACAAATGATCTAGCTAAATGCTATGTAGGAGAATCAAAATTAAGACATCTACTAGATAGTCAAAGGTTCTCCTTAAAAAAAGAAGGACTAGGCTACATTCCAAAAAAAGGGAAACATGCATTTGTTACATCTAAAACCATATTTATAAAAGAAAAGGGATATTGCAACAAATGCAAAAGTTTAGGTCATATTGAGAAAAATTGCCATGCTAGCAAAAGTAACTCATCTCTTGTATACAACTCTTGCTATGTTTTAAAAAAAATGAACAATGGTGATGTTAAAGCCAAATTTGTTGGAACCCCGATAATTGGTGCCAAAAAGAAAGCCATTTGGGTCCCAAAATCCTTGGTAACTAACCTCCAAGGACCCAAAAAGATTTGGGTACCTAAAAGGACCTAACTTTGTTTTGTAGGTAAATTACAAGGCCGGTGGACAACATTGGGTGGTCGATAGTGGATGCACTCAACATATGACCGGTAATCACAATATGTTCTCCTCTTTAAATAACGAAGGTGCGGAATATGACAAGATCACATTTGGAGAAATAGCAAAGGAAAGGTAAAAGGTTTAGGTAAAATTGCCATCTCAAACGACCTCTCCATCTCTAATGTATTGCTTGTCAAATCTCTTAATTTCAATCTCTTATCCGTAGCTCAACTTTGTGATCTTAGATTTATATGTGCTTTTTATCCAAAAGAACTGATTATCGCTAGTATTGATGATAATAGGTTGATTTTCAAAGGTTTTAGGCATGGAAACCTCTATTTAGTTGATTTCGATTCAAATGATGCTAATCTCAGTACATGCTTGTTCACTAAATCATCTAAAGGTTGGCTATGGCATAGAAGGCTTGGACATGTTGGAATGAAGAAACTAAATAGATTAGTTAAACATGATTTAGTTGTAGGTTTAAAAGATGTGAAATTTAAAAAAGATAAATTATGTAGTGCTTGCCAAGCTGGCAAACAAGTTGCAAACTCACATCCAACTAAAAGCACAATGTCAACTTCTAGTCCACTTGAGTTATTACATATGGATTTATTTGGGCCAACTACTTTTGTGAGCATTGGTGGAAATAGTTATTATCTTGTCATTGTAGATGATTTTTCTAGATATACATGGATATTCTTTTTACATGACAAGTCAATTGTGTTTAACACTTTCAAAAGTTTTGCTCAAAGGACCAAAAATGAATTTAGTTTCAAGATCAAGAAAGTGAGAAGTGACAATGGCTCCGAATTCAAGAATACCAAGGTTGAAAACTGTGATGATAAGGGCATCAAACATGAGTTTTCGGCCAAGTATACACTAGAGCAAAATGGAGTAGTCGAACGAAAGAACCGGACATTGATAGACATGACAAGATCCATGCTTTCGGAGTACAATGTTTCGGACACCTTTTGGGCCGAAGCAATCAACAGCACATGCCATGCATCAAATTGACTTTATTGTCATCGGCTACTAAAGAAAACTCCTTACGAGCTTCTCATTGGAAGGAAGCCAAACATTTCCTACTTCCGAGTGTTTGGGTGTAAGTGCTATATCTTGCAAAAAGATACACGCTTATCTAAATTTCAAAGTAAATGTGATGTAGGATTTTTATTAGGATACTCATCAAATAGCAAAGCATATCGTGTCTACAACCAAAACTCCAGTTTGGTTGAAGAGACACATGACGTTGAATTTGATGAGACTAACGGCTCTCAAGAGGAGCAAGACAACTTGGATGATATAGGTAATGAAGGGTTGAAGGTGGTGATGAAGAATATGACCATTGGGGATATCAAGCCGAAAGAAGATAGTGATCAAGACGAAGATCCATCCACTCAAGCTATTCCCTCTTCGTCAACACCTCAACATGAAGTTCAAATAGTTGAAGTGGTTAATGTGGAAGATTCGTCTCAACAACAACCGGAAGTACCTTCTACATCTACTTCACAAAACCCGGTTGATCATCCAAGAATTCATCACTCAATTTCCAAGGATCACCCCGTCGATCAAATTGTTGGTGACTTGCGTAAGGGTGTTCAAACTCGTTCTAGTCTTGCTTCATTTTGTGAAAATTACTCTTTTGTTTCCTCTTTTGAGCCCACACATGTAGATGAAGCTTTAAAAGATCCGGATTGGGTGAATGCTATGCATGAGGAATTAAACAACTTCACCCGCAACAATGTTTGGGAATTGGTCGAAGAACCAAATCCGTATGAATACAATGTCATCGGAACCAAATGGATTTTCAAGAACAAACAAGATGCAAACGGAGTGGTAGTAAGAAACAAAGCAAGATTGGTGGCTCAAGGATATACTCAAGTTGAAGGTTTTGCTTGCTTTTGCCTCATCTCATAATATTAGACTTTATCAAATGGATGTCAAAAGTGCATTTCTAAATGGAAAAATTAATGAATTAGTGTTTGTTAAACAACCTCCCAGATTTGAAGATCCTACAAAGCCGAATCATGTGTATAAACTCTCCAAGGCTCTTTATGGTCTTAAACAAGCACCTCGTGCTTGGTATGAAAGACTTAGAGACTTCTTAATTTCAAAAGGCTTTAAAATTGGGAAAGTTGATACTACTTTATTTACTAAGAAAATTGGAAATGATTTCTTTGTATGTCAAATTTATGTTGATGACATTATATTTGGATCTACTAACCAAGATTTTTGCGAGGAATTTGGTAATATGATGTCCAGGGAATTTGAGATGTCCTTGATAGGTGAACTAAGCTTCTTCCTCGGACTACAAGTTAAACAACTCAAGGAAGGAACTTTTGTCTGTCAAAGCCAATATGTGAAGGACCTACTCAAGAAGTTCGGACTTGAAGAAGCAAAGCCAATCAAGACACTAATGGCCATAAACGGTCACCTTGTCTCTGACGAAGGAGGTAAACCGGTAGACTCAAAACTTTATAGATCTATGATTGGTAGTTTACTGTATCTTACTGCTTCTAGGCCCGATATTATGTTTAGTGTTTGTATGTGTGCAAGATTTCAAGCCTCTCCTAAAGAAAGTCATTTAATGGCCATTAAGCGCATTTTGAGGTATCTAAAATATACATGTAGTATAGGGTTGTGGTATCTAAAAGGTGCTAAATTTGAATTAATTGGATATTCTGATTCCGATTATGCGGGATGTAAAGTGGATAGAAAAAGCACCTCTGGTAGTTCTCAACTATTAGGAAGATCTTTAGTATCTTGGTCCTCCAAGAAACAAAACTCTGTAGCATTATCAACCACCGAAGCGGAATATGTTTCCGCAGGTAGTTGTTGTGCACAATTGCTTTGGATGAGGCAAACCTTGTTGGATTATGGAATAAAATTTGAAAAAGTGCCTCTTTTGTATGATAATGAGAGTGCAGTGAAAATAGCCACAAATCCAGTTCAACACTCTCGGACCAAGCATATAGATTCCGACACCACTTCCTTAGAGATCATGTTAGTAAAGGTGATGTGGTGGTAGATAATGTCAGAACCGAAGATCAATTAGCGAATATATTCACTAAGCCCTTAGATGAAAGTTGTTTTTGTAAACTCCGAAATGAGCTTAACGTCATTTATATATCAAATGTGGCTTGAAATGTTGAACTCATATTGGTTGTGCTTAAAGTGTTACTTGGTTGCATGAACTTCTCTTTTTAGAGTATTTTAGGCTCTTTATCGGCAATTGAGTAAAATTAATCAAAAGTATGTTAATTTGTAAGATGAATACTTCCCCTTTGGTGATATTGTCTATATCTTACCTATAGTTATCTTATACATATCTTACCTTATCTAAATCTCTTATGAGCATCAAATTAAACAAATTCCTCCAAGTTTTTCTGTCCTTCCAACGGTCTGACCGAACCAATTGCAGTCTGACCGAATGCATCTCCAGAGAGCTTATCAAAATCCCTTCTTCCAGCGGTCTGACCGGTCTCTTACCCACGGTCTGACCGAATTTTCACTACTAGAGACCTTTTTATCCCGAATCTCTGTCCTTTTCACTCTCTTCCCCACTTGTCTCTTTCACGTGCGCCCCAAAAGTTTTTGGATTCTTCTTCTCCGGTCAAACCCTAGCGACGCCCGAACAAACCGTGGATCAAGATCACCTCCTAACCATGTCTTCTAGGTACATTTCTCAGATCCTAATTCGTTATCAAGTTAGTTTCCTGTTCATCTTGGGATTTAGGGCAAATGTTATGAATCAAGTCTAAATCTGTTCAAATCCTGAAATTGATTGTTCCTCTTGATGCAATAAGTGTTTTCTCTCGTATATTTGTTCACATTGCACCTTAAAATCACCTAAATCCCAGGAATCATGTCAAACCCTAACTCTACGGTTGCGCCGGTCTGACCGCCCCTGGTTCGGTCTGACCGACAGCAACAGCAGAACCATGGTTTGCTGATCTGTTGTCGTATCGATTCGCTTCATTCGTGCCTGTTTCCTAGTATCTTACCTGATGCATATCTTCCAAATCTTATAGTGGTCAAGGTACTCAAGGCAATGTCTCTATCCGGACAAACAAGAAGAAATTGGCGAAACGGCCAAAAAGGGCTTTACCCTCGAGCAGTAGCGACAGTCACGATGATGATTGGGTGCCATCGCCCGGTGATTCCGAAACAGAACAATCTTCTCACCGTGGCGGATCCTCGCACATGGGCATGGATATCGAGAGTGAGGATGATGAGATAAACGTCCATGCTTATCAAGGCCTGAAGAAAAATTGGAAGTCAAGTGACTACACGAAGGCTAGGACCTCCTATGCCTACAATCATGCAAATGACGCCACGACTCCTCACTTCCACTCAATGACCCAACAGGATGCATTCTATGGGCATCTGATCCACAAGAACATTTTCGAGCACAAGTGGATCGAATGGGCGTATGTGGTGAATCAGCCCATCATGGCTCCCTTGGTGCAAATCTTCAAGGACATTGGTCTCTATGACTTTGTGGAGCACAAATGCCCATGGAACGCCATGCTATCCGACAGTTTTATGCTACGATCGAGATCAAATGGGCGGACCAGAGGATCATGTGGATGACTGGGTCTAGGAGATATGAGGCCACTTTTGAGGAGTTTGCTGCGGCAAACAAGATAAATTATGAGGAAATGAAGGAGGGGATCAATATGGAGGATGAGGATTACCTCCATGAGAATGACTGGCTCCAGTTTTATGAGCAGTCGGGAGGTGGACAGTGGATCGTACCTGGCACTATTATAGGTCTCAAAGTCCTCCCTACTGTGGTCAACAAAATCATACGAGCCACGATCCATCCAAAGAGTGGAAATCGAGAAGCGGTCCGAGATTACCATTGGAACTTCATTGACCACATCCTCAAGAGTCATCGGATCAACATTGTCTCATTCATCTTGAAGACAATTGAGGATGTCTCGGTAACCACTCTTCCGAACCTATACTTTGCTCCAAATATCATGTCTTTGCTGCTCCAGAAGACGAAGTTCCCTCGCGGATCATGTGACATCAGACATCTCGGCTATAAGCCGTTTAGTGTCAATCCGCGCGTCTTAGCTCAAGGACATGGAGCACAGCCCCATCAGCAGCAGCAGCCGGCTCAGCCTATGCCTCCTCCTCCTCAGCCTCAGGCTAAGCAGCCAGCACAGTCTAGCCAAGCCCCCGCCTGGTGTACACAGTTCCAACAGTAGTTCCATCAGCTGATGATGGATCAGTTTGCTACACTACTCCAGGGGCTTGAGCTCGCATGCTCGGACTTGGCGGCATTGAATGATCAGTTCCAGACTTTCTCGTCACGCCAAGATCAGTTCGAGTAGCGTTTTGACGCCTTCTCCGCTCACTTCTACACCCGATTCCCTCAGACTCCTCCTTTCCATCCTCCAGATGATGATGCTCCGGCCGATTCTTAGCTTTTATGGCAATTGATGCCTAAGGGGGAGAGAAGAGAGTAGGGGAGAGAACTTTAGATGAAAGAACTTTTGATGTAAAGTTTTAACTTCTCTGTGATGTTTTGATAACCTATGTGGATGGCATTTATGTTGGATGACACTTTTGTGAGATTGTTACTTCATGATATATGAGATGTGTTTATGTTATTTTCATATGACCTTTGTGATGTTGATATCATGACCTATGTGATGTTTTGAAAACTCTTGTGATACTTCATGATTATATTGAGAATGAATTGAGATATCCTCTTATATACATGCTTGAACTCCACCAAAATGCCAAAATTCTCATATTCATACATTTAGGGGGAGTGTGTCTTTCTCTACTATGCTTATTGAAAAATCCTTTAATGCTCAAAATTCAATCATCTACTCTTTATGTTGTCATCAAGTACCAAAAAGGGAGAGATTGTAGCTTCTAGGCCTCTAAAGAGTGTTTTGGTAATTAATGACAATTACAAATGTTGAACTAACGTAACATGTTGAAATGCAAAGATGGAGCCACATGATGAAGAAAGGACATTGAGCAAAGAGGCAAAGGTACGGAATAGGATCTTTTTCCATTTTACCGGTCTAAGGTGATTAGAGATGAATTTTGACCGGATTTTAGGATAGTCGCCGTACTATTAAGAGGAGCATGTGGTGTATCATGAAATACTTCAACAATGTGCCACAAATCATAAAATTAACTTGCATTGCATACTAGAAGGTCATATACTTTGAGAATGCAGTTTTCCATTCATTCAGACAAATTCAGTCTCGGTCAGTCTGACCGATTGTTGCCCGGTCTGGCAAAATAGACGGTCTGACCGAATGTTGTTTCAGACTGACCGAAGTTATGTCAAAGTGTGTTTTATTTCTTAAAAAGGTCGGTCTGTCCGTAGTTAAAACATAGGTCAGTCTCCTGGAACTTCATGACTTATCTTTCTGCAACTTGATGTGTTACGACGGTCTGACCGTTTGTTAGACCGGTCTGATCGAGAAATCGGTCTGACCGAGTTTTTGAACTACGGTCTAACCGTGTGGCCGGTCTGTCCGTAATTTTTGGCCTGACCGTATAACGTGTCCAGAAACTATGTCGTCTCTGGACGGTTTCACGGTCTGACCGTGAGTGTGCCTGACAAGGGCAGGTGAGCATTAATTGCGGCTGTTTAATGTCGTTGCAATTGCGGCTGTCTGACCGGGCTTATACCTGCGGTCTGACTGCCAAGTGATCTTTTTCTCCCAACGGCTGGTAACGGCTATATTTATTGTGGGGGGTATATATACTCCCATGCACGGCCTTGTTCATAACTTTTGGCATAGTTGTGAACATTGTCATCATCCTTGAGAGCTAAAGAAAGTTTCATACACTCTAGGGTTCTAATTCTTGAATTTGAGAGAGTGTGCATTTGAGATCTTCTAGTGCATTGCATTTAGATCATTAAATCAATCGTGTGGCACTAGAAGAGCGATAAGTGGTCATCACTGGCTTGTTACTCTTGGAGTTTGCTAGCTCCTAGACGGCTAGGAGGAAGGTTTTGGAGAGCTCTTCAAGGAAGATTGTGAAGAAGCCTCAAAACATCTTGTGAAAGGGTCGAGCACGCCTTGCCGGAGCGGTAAAGTGCATCATTAGTGAAATTGAGGTTTGGATAACTCATCACACTAATCCGGCTCGAGATCTAGGTCACTTCTTGAGAGAAGGTTGACTAGATAGAGGAGCGGTTAGAGATTTGAGTTTGCCTCAACATGGATTAGGGGTGATCGGCAAATCACCGAGACCACGGGATATATCCTTGTGTTAAATTGTTCTTTGTTCATCTTGTTTTAGTCATTTGCTCTCATTTATTATTAATTGCTTGATTAGTTGTTAATTTGTTAAAATCGCCTATTCACCCCCCTCTAGTCGATATCCTAGATCCCTTTCAACTTGTAGAAGAAACATTCTGATGCAATAGAAATTGAATTTTTTGCTAAGTCTTTGAATGAAATGTACCAGGTTACCCGGTAGATTACTCTCGGGCGAAGGTCCCGGAGAAACTCTCCGGGGGTGAGGCCTTTGAGCCCTGGCGTGTGTAACCCGGGGGATGCCCAGGCCGCCTTTATTTTGCTAAGCCTCTCCTCCGGGGGACACAATGGGGGCGTTTCCTGGGAGCCGATCCGGTAGCGGTGGCATCTGGAGTGGCACTTGGACAACTTCGATAATCACTGCGTTGAACTATCTCCTCCGCGACTAGGGTCCCGGAGGGTTCCCCCACTTCGGATACTTCCACCGGCAAGCTACGAATATTGGCCCGAAGACCTGCTCCGGGAAGCCCAGCGTCGCATCCGCGGCTTGTACCGAGACTTGGCCCGGGAGATATCCGAAGGTCTCCGGGATTATTAGACGTAGGAACTTTCTGGGTTACACCCCAGGTTGTATCGTATATGATGTAATGATGCCCACCGGAGGGGGAAGATGTCCTCCGGTTAAATGATCATCAATAAAGCTGAGTTTGCTTGTGTACTTTGATTTCTTTAATAGAGCTAAGTTTGCTCGTGTATTTTGCCTTCTTAGATGGTCCAGAACTGGGTGATTCCCGGGTGCTCTTTATCCCCCCCTCCACAGCGGGCCGGAGGGTAGCTTCGCACGCTGTGGGGGTGACAAAGTTCCCGGAGTAATGACCCTTCGCTTAAAAATTCAAGTTTTTTCAAGGTTATAAAAATTTCCAAGAACGATTTCTCGAAAGCCCCGGTGCGATCCTCCGGTCACCGTGAGGATGGGGAGCCGGGGATGAGGCCTCCGGGGAAAGAATGTCCAAGAAATTCCATAAAATTCCCGGGGATAATTTTTTCGGGAGACAACCCCCCCGGTCGCCGTGAAGACGGGGAGCCGAGAATGAGGTCTCCGAGAAAAATATTCGAGAATTCCAAAATTCCAAGAAGTTTTTTCCAGGGGTAAAAACCTTCCGGTCACTGTGAGAACGGGAAAACGGGTAAGTCTTCCCGGAGGCCCAATGTCTTCAAGAATTTTTCGGGGAGAAAACCCCCCTGGTCACCGTGAGAATGGTAAAATGGGTAAGTCTTCCTGGAGGCCCAATGTCTCCGGGAATTTTCCGAGGAGAAAACCCACCGGTCGCCGTGAAAACGGGGAGCCGAGAATGAGATCTCCAGGGAAGAATATCCAAGAAAGTCCAAGAAGGCGAAATTCTCGGGGATAATTTTTCGGGAGACAACCCTCCGGTCACCATGAAAATGGGGAGCCGGGAACGAGGTCTCCAAAGAAAGAAATATCCGAGAATTCCGTCTCACTAAGGAGAACTGACTCCCGGAGGAGGGTGTGCCCGATGATGGGTCTGAGTGTTTGGGTAGGGGACTAGTCTCCCAAATTGACTCGTTACCGCGGTCCTTGAGGACTGGTTTGCCGCGTACACCCTCAGTCCACGAGGGGTGATCGTAAGCCGCCCTACGGGAGTGGGACTCCTGTTGTAGGGACTTGTTGGGTCGTGATAGCTCACTTCCTCACGGGGAGGCCATCCTCGTTGAGAGGGCGTCCTCACGGGGAGGGCATCGCCGTGAGAGACGGTAATGTGAAAACCTATATTGAGATAGAGCTAAAGAAAAAACCAGTTGTATTGATAATGAACCGAAGTACAACGCCTCCCCCCGCGTAATTGAGATAGGGGAGGGAATGGTGAATACAATGTCCCCCCTCCCCCTCTGGCGTAATTGCTCCGGGGGAGGGGACGATCCCGTAGGCTAGACGTAGAACTTGCGAAGTAAACGCACGTTCCACGTGTGCTTCAGCTCCTGCTCTTGAAGGTTGGAGAGCTTGTATGCCCCCGAGCCCAGGACCGCCGAGATCCTGTAGGCGCCCTCCCACTTGGGGGAGAGTTTGCCCTGGGCTTGGGGGTCTGTGACGCGTTTGAGGACAAGGCCCCCGAGTCGAAAAGCTCTCTTGCGCACGCGCTGGTTGTATGCGCGTGCCATCTCGCACTCGTAGATGGCGTGGCGGAGGAGCGCTCGGTCGTGTTCCTCCTCCATGAGATCGACCTCCAGTCGTTGATTTGCCTCGTTGGCTTGGTGTGCCGCGGTCGTAGCTCCGTCTAGGAGCTCGAGCCGCAGCGACCAAAAGCCAATCTCCGGGGGGAGGACTGCCTCAGCCCTGTATACCAGGGAGAAGGGAGTACGTCTCGTCATCCGACTCGAAGTCGTGTGCATGGAGCAGAGGATGCTAGGGAGCTCCTCTGCCCATGGACCTCGCTTGGAAGCGGTTTGCTCGAGCCGTCGGCGTAACCATTGTAGGATTACACCGTTGACCCTTTCAACGGTCCCGTTGCTCTAGGGATGGGCCACTGAAGCGAAGTGGATGGTGAGCCCCAAGCCCCCATAGAATTCCCGGAAATACGCCAAGTCGAATTGGGTCCCATTATCGACAGTGATCTCCCGGGGGACACCAAAATGATACACGATATTTTTCCAGAAAAACTGCTGTACTGCCCGGGACGTGATGTTGGCCAAAGGTTCAGCCTCTACCCACTTAGTAAAGTGGTCGACCGCAACCACCGCATACTTGTAGCCCCCGGGCGCTGGGGGGAGGGGGCCCAGGAGGTCCATCTCCCAGCGCGCGAAGGGCCAAGTGATGCGGATAGTCTGCAGTGCTATGGGAAGGAGGTTCGAACCCTTGGCCATCTTCTGACAGGCTTTGCACGCGGGGACGAGGTCTCGCCCGTCGTGAATCACCGTGGGCCAATAGAAACCCTGGCGAAGGGCCTTGGCCGCAATGGCACGCAGGGCCAGATGAGACTCGCAGCTTCCCGCGTGAATATCCTTGAGAAGCAGGATCCCTTCCGGCTATGGAAGGCAAGGAAGCAAGGCGGAAGCCCCCCGTTTGTAGAGCTTCCCCTCCAAAAGGAGGTATGCTCGGGCCTTTGCACGGAGGCGCTTGGGATCGGTTTCACTGGGAGAGTCCCCCTCCCCTTGATAAAGGAGACGAGGGGATCCATCCAGGATGAGGTCCTGATGATTTCGCTGACTTTGGGGACACGGGGCTCATCGCCCGCGTCCGGGGAGGTCACCGAGGGCTTTGCGATGATCTCCAGGAAAGCCCCTTTGGGGAGCGGTTCCCGGGCGCTGGCTGCCCGGGCTAAGGCATCGGCCCGGTCGTTATCCCTCCGCGGGATGTGCCGGGCCTCTAGGCCGTCGAAGTGCTTCTCCATCTTGCGCACCTCCTGCAGATAAAGGCTCAGGTTCACGTCATGGCACAAGTAAGACCTGTCCATTTGGCAAACCACGAGCTAGGAGTCTCCTTTCACTAGGAGGCGTCGAATCCCCAGGGAGTGCGCGAGGCGCAACTCGAGGAGCAAGGCCTCGTATTCAGCAACATTGTTCATGGCGGGGAACTCGAGCCGCACCGCGTACTCCTGTTCCCTGCCCTCGGGGCTCCAGAGGACTACTCCCGCACCGGCCCCGGCGAGACACAGAGTACCATCGAACAAAAGTGTCCAATGTTCACTGTGTCGGGGTGGTGCGGGGAGGTCTTCGTCCCCGGGCCTGGTGGCAGGAGTCCACTCCGCGACAAAGTCGGCGAGGACATATGACTTGATGGCGGAGCGCCCCGTGAGGGAAAGGGAAAAAGGAGCGAGCACGACCCCCCACTTCCCTACTCGGCCGGTGGCTTCTTTGTTGCGGAGCACCTCCCCCAGGGGGAGGGATGACGGGACGGTGGTGGGGTGCCCCAGGTAGTAATGGCGAAGCTTCCGGGACGCCATCAAGAGGGCTTAGCAGATCTTCTCCATCTGTGTGTACCGAGTTTTAACCCCTTGGAGGGCTTCACTCATGTAGTATACGGGACGCTGCTGCCCGTCTTGCTCCTTCGACGGCCTCACGAGCATGGGGGGCTCATGAGGTATTTCTTCAGGCCGTCGAAGGCCTCTTGGGCCTCAGGGGTCCATCGGAACCCTTCGAGCCCCCGTAGGATTTTGAAGAATTGGAGGCCGCGTTCCCCTGACCCTGAGACGAAGCGGCTCAGCATGGCTAAGAGGCCGGTGAGTTGTTGGACGTCTTTGACCGAGCGTGGCCGGGGCATGTCTAGGAATGCCCGGATCTTCTCGGGGTTTGCCTCTATGCCCCACTGGGACACAAGGAAGCCCGGGAGCTTCCCCCCGTGCACGCCGAAGGCGCATTTCTCTGGGTTGAGCTTCAACCCGTACTCGCAGAGGTTGCGGAAGGTCTCTGCTAAATCGTCGATGTGAGCAATCGCGAGGGGACTTTTGATGACAGCATCGTTGACATAGACTTCGACGTTGCGACCAATTTGGCCCTTGAAGACCAGCGTCATGAGCCACTGGAAGGTCGCTCCAGCATTCTTCAGCCCGAAGGGCATGTGGACGTAGCAAAAGGTTCCGAGGGGAGTTATGAAACTCGTCTTTTCCTCGTCCCCTTCCGCCATCCGGACTTGGTGATAGCCCGAGTACGTGTCCAGGAAGCTCATCAACTCGCACCCCGTGGTCGAGTCAACCAACTGGTCAATTCGCGGGAGTGGGAAGTTGTCTTTGGGGCAGGCGCGGTTGAGGTCGGTGAAGTCAACGGACATTCGCCACTTGCCGTTTGACTTCTTCACGAGGACGGGGTTTGCAAGCCACTCAGGGTGCAAGACCTCCCGAATGAACCCGGCCTCTCGGAGTCGGGCGATCTCTACCTTGATCGCCTCTTGGCGTTCAAGGGAGAGTTTCCTCAGCTTCTGCTTGATCGGGGGGTGACCGGGGGTCATCGCAAGCCTGTGCTCAATGACATCCCGGGCAACACCTCGCATGTCCGAGGGCTTCCAGGCAAAAACGTCGGAGTTTTCCCGCAGGAAAGCCGCGAGTTGCTCTGCATGCTCCTCGTGGAGCTCCGCCCCGATTCTGACGGTCTTGTCCCCGTCGTCTGGGGACAGCGGGATCTTTCGGAGATCCCCTTCCATACGCGGCTTGGGGAAGGGCCTCCCGGAAGGTATCACGGCGATGTCTGACTCCGGGGGAGAGGCCTCCCCCCCCGGGGTTTTGATGATGTTGACGCTCCCGATCATTGCGGCGGTGCGCTCGTATAGAGCACGGGCCACGTCTTGGTCTCCCCGGGCGGTGATCACGCCGTGAGACCCGGGGATCTTCACGCAGAGGTAGTTCTGATGGATCGCAGCCCCCAAGCGGTTGATTGTGGTCCTCCCCATGATCGCGTTGTAAGAAGAGGGGAGGCCTACCACATCAAACTGAACCATCTCTATCCGGTAATTATCCGGGGTGCCGAAGGTGATGGCGAGAGAAGGTGATGGGGAGATCCACCTTCCCCACGGGGTGGATCGCCTTCCCTGGGACGAATCCTTGCAAAGGCCCTGCTGCGGGTTGCAAGAGCTTCTCGTCCACCTGCATCTCCCTAAACGCCTTTAGGTAGATTACGTCGGCGGAGGTCTCGCCATCCACGAGGATGCGGGCCAGATGGTAGTTGTAGATGGTGGTAGAGACGATGAGCACGTCGTCATGGGGGAAGCGAACCCCACACGCGTCTTCTGCCGTGAAGGTGAGGGGGATGTCAGACCACTTAGGTGGCGAGGACGCTTAGAGTCCCACCCGGAAGCGGACCCCCCCGTGATGACGTTGACACGCCTCTGGGAGGTTTGGAAGGGGAGAGTTTCTGATGGCTCCCCCTCCTGTGTTCGTCCCTGATATCCACCGGAGTCCCCCCTGCCCATGCTGGTCGAGGAATGCGGCGAATTGTTGGAGCAGTTGATGGCATTTTCGGGTGGCATGGGTATTGGACCTGCGGTAGGTACACCACCGACCTTCCCTGTTTCCCGTCGCGGGGCCTTCCCAACCGCGGGACGACGGTCGTCCCCCACGGCCTTTTGGCTTGGGGAAGGGGCGGTTACCCCTGGAGGCGTAGCGCGAGCCGCCTCCGCCCTCGAGGACAAAGGCGTCCCGAGGCTGTGGCTCGCTACGTCCCCCCTGCTTAGGGCATTTGAGGGGGTCCCTGGCCCCCCAGTCGGCGGGGGCGGGAGCCCCCTGGTTCTTCTTCCAGAGGTCATCCTCCTCCGCCTGAGCGTACTTCTCATCGGCGGAGGAGGGGCAGCTTCGGGAGAGCCTCCGGTGGAGTTATCCCGGGAGGATCCCGTTCTTGCACGCCTCAATGACTATGGAGTCAGGGACGTGAGCCACTTTGCTCGTAACCTGAGCGCAGCGGTTGAAGAAGCTGCGGATGGTCTCTCCCGTCCTCTGCCGAACGGTATACAGCTGCGAGGAGTCCAGGGGACGCACGTAGTTCCCTTGGAAGTTCGCGTAGAACTCGCATTTGAGCTGCGCGAAGGACTTGATGGAGCCAGCCTTCAAGTTGTAGAACCACGTGCGGGCGATCCCGGTCAGGTAGAGGGGGAAGACGTTGCACTGCGCCGTCTCGTCCCCCCCAGCCACTGAGATGGCTGTGGAATACACATGCACAAATTCATAGGGATTGGCCTCACCATTGTAGTGCTCGATGTGCGGCGGGCGGTAAGGCCGCGGCCATCGAATGCTCCGTAGTCTGCGGCACGATGGCTGGTTAGCCCCCTCCACTTCTCCGGGAGAGTCCCGGTCACTGTCTCCTTTGACAGTGGACGCGCGCTCGTTGTCGGAGTCGGGACGGCGCTTTTCTTCTGGGTTGGTGGAGCTGACCTCTAAGACATCCGGGTGCTCCCCCAGAGAGGTTGGTTCTTTAGCAGGTCTCTTCCCCCGGACGGAGCGGGAGAGAAGCTCCCCGCGTCCGCGACCCGGGGGAAGTTCCTTCCCGGACTTAGTCACACGCATTCGCTCAACCTCCTCCCGTGCGAAGCAGACCTGATCTGCCGTAGGCATACTCGGGGATGGCCCCGGGGGAGGAGGGAGCTCATGCGTTGTAGCTACCGGCCTGGGCGCTATCAGGGCCGGTGAGGGGGAGACCCCTATGGCGGCGTCCGGAACCGAAAAGGGGGAAACCCCTGTATCATCTGGAACCAAAGAGGGGGGAACCCCCGCGGAGACGTCCGGAACCGGAAAGGGGGAAACCCCTGTATTATCTAGAACCGAGGTGCCGTTGCGGGGGGAGGCCCACTGTGACGCGGGAGCTGCTCTGTCAACCGCCCCCGGTGTGGTAAACGCGACCTGGGGGCGGGACTGGCTCCCGGTGCATGGAAAACCTCCGGCATGTAGTGGGCCCCCGGCCCCGGGAATGGGCCCGGAGCAAGGTGTACCCCCGGTACCGCAAAGGCCCCGGGCATGAGGTAGGACCCCGGCATTGGGAAGAGTCCCGATACTGGGAAGGCTCTGGACGGATGGCCCGCCGGGGGGATACCGCCCGGTGGGGTCGTACGGGGCGGTTGGGCGTTCGGGGGCCGGACGAACCACTGGGCGAGCCATAAACGAGGGCATAGCTCCCGGGAATGGGTACTGTGGGTATGTGGGGGCCGGTGGCCGCGCCAAGACACGGAGCAGCTCATCCATAGAGCACTGGGCGCGAAGCTGGCCCTCTACTAAGGCTTCTAGCAAGGCGTCCCGGGGAGCCAGGGAAGCCGTCGGGGGGAGACTGGTCCCGGCCGAGGCGACCGCGGTCACCGGAACTGACCCGGAGGTCGAACCATCGAAATTAATAGGGAAGGTGGGAGGCGGTACCTAGGTCTGGACGCCTTTAGGTGGAAGCGCCGGGACGGTCGTGTCCCAGATGGGCGGCACCGGGTCACTGGGACCGGCGTCATCGGGGAGGGCGCGAGCCCTCGTTCTTGGGGGAGCCATGGCGATTCGTCACAAGTCCCCACGGACGGCGCCAACTGTCGTGGTATTAGGAATACCCTGACAGGTTTTGTGGAAGATCCTAGCAAAGAAAAGACGACGCGAGCGGACTGAGCGACCGGTCCTCTCCTGTCGGACAAGCACAACAAGTGACACGAAGGTTTACACAGGTTCGGGCCTCAGTGGAGGCCCTAGTCCTGTCGGTGTGCTCCCAACCAGAGTTGGCTAGGGGAGCTCTCTCGGGGGAGAGATGGCTCCGAAGGACACCTGTTAGATTGTCTATTCCAAGTAATAATGAATTGTCCTCTTTACATGAGGTGTACAAGGGCTTATATAGCCCCAAAAGACGCAAAAAGACTAAACTATCCCTCCTACCACCGTCAGATCGAGGGGTAGCAACGTCCTTCTCCCAGCCAGGAACCTTGGATGCTTGACAGGTGTCCACTGATTCCCAAGGCGCTTCTCGGGTGACCCTCACTTGACCTGGAGCCGGGGACCCCTGTCTTCGGAAGGACGGCGACGCCCGGGACAAGCCACTAGGGGCCTTTTCCCCGGGAAAATGGTGGCGGCCGGGACAAGCCATAGGATGGCCTTGTCCCCGGGCAAATAGCGGCGCCCTGGACAAGCCACTGGGGGGCCTTGTCCCCGAGCAAATGGAACGGCCTCTTACCTGGACTTAGTCTTGTGGAGATTTCCCCCAACAAAGTGTAACAGATATCTTTTGAGAAGGAGGCAATGGAGGGATTGTTTACCCCGCAGAGGGAGAACGACATCCTCACCCGGGCTATAGGAAATAAAGAGCATCCCGGGCGGACATGGCCCGTGGGAGCCATTGTGTCGTGGAAGGCCGGTTTCGCAGATCCAGCTCCACTGAGGAAGAAGTCCCGCTCCTGGAAGGAAAAGGAAGCGGAGCTCTCCGATAAGATACGGGCCGAGGTACGGGCGGAGATACGGGCTGAGGTGCAGTCTGAGGTGTAGTCTGAGGTGGCACAAATGAGGGAAGGGTTTGCACAGTTGAGAGAAGCTTTGCTGGCCAAGAGTGTAGATGCGGATCCCCAGGACGACGGTACCCCGCGGGGTCGGATAAGCAGTTGCTCTCCGAAGGTCCTCGCGGATCCAGTGGATCTACTTGAGGTATTGCAAGCCTTCATCTGTGCACTTAAGTTGATGCCACTCCCATTCTATTAGAGTTGTTTCGCTAACCTGTTTTAATTGTTACAAATATGTAGAAGCCAGAGAGCTGTATTCTACTAACTCACCTAGGCGACGAGTAGGAAGTGGTTGCACACGGCTTCGTATATCCGTCTGGGGAGGATGTCCGGATCCACTGCGTACCTCTGCGGTTAGGGTTCGCAAAGGTACAAGTGGACATGGCCATGCCAGGCTACAACGATTCTCCATTGCCAGTCCCAACAGAGGAAATGCAGACACTTGCTGAGGCAGTGGGCTCCTACGTACAGTGGCCCAAGAAGTGTGTTCTAATACAACAAATAAATCCTACACATTTTATATTACATCCTACTCAGTACACTCAGCTTGCAAAATCTAACATACATGCTCATTAATTAGAACTGGCTTGCCGGCGTGCTACCAGGGGACTGCGCCCCCAGCTCGGGGCATGAGGCTGGATCACATGCGAACCTGAACACAGCAAAGATGGCCTCGACCCCAGCCAGCGTATCCACGCCTTCACCTCGGAAGAAAGCCGCCATCACCTCGCCCTTGCCTTCGAAGGTACGCGCTCAGTCCCTGGCAAAAGGCAAGGGCAAAGGCAATGGCAAAGGGTGAAAGGGACAGCCGGAGAGGTTCAGGAATGGGTTCCCACTCGTGTCGGAGGCAGCTTTGCGCAAATTGGATCGATCAACCAGAGACCTCCACGAGTGGTACCTATACCGAGCTCGGCGCAATCTGAACTTCTTAGTTCCCTATAGGCCTGGGTAGTTCCACCGTGAGCCCGGGAGTATATCCGTGGCACACGAGGATCTGTTCCACCTCTACAACTGGCGGGAGCTCGATATGTCCATCATACGGACTGGAGTCCTGTGAGTTTGCTGATCCTATGTATTGCAGTTTTCTAACTCTGTTTGCTAACTCTGCATTGTTGTAGTTCATTTGAAATGTTGTAACTTTCTGTGCGAGACTAATGTCGTCCTTTGCATGCAGGTGCATGTACAGGCTAGCATCGGAGGCTGCGTGTGACAAGGTGGTTTTCCTCGACCCAGAGAAAATAAGCCTCACGATGCTAGAGCACGACACCACGCACGCTGAGCACTACATATCCGAAGCGCTGATGGTGCAGTTGGACAGGGAGTTCATTTTGGTGCCGTACCACCAAAGGTTAGTGCATCTCGTACTAATTTAACTCAATCTTGTATGCTATACCTCAAATATACTTTGAGCCAGCGGTCCTCTTTTATGTACAATGTAGGGGCCACCGGATCCTCATCGTGATCTGTCCGTCGAGGAACGAGGTGTACTAGCTCGATTCGATGCGTGACAGATTATCGAACAAATATGTGGTCAAGGGGAATATGGAGGCATAAGTAACATATATGTTTGATTTAAATTTTGACCTCACTAGCTAATGATAATACATTAACCAGTAATGCTAACTGAAATGCAAGGCTTTTCAGAAATATGTGTCTGCTGGAGGGAGGCATGCCGCACCGCAGGGCTCCCTACTAGCTTGGAAAGAATATGAGGTACTCACGAGAATTTTTGTTTATGCTTAATTAGTTTATGGAAACAATAGCTAACATGTCTTCGCATATGCAATTATCTCAGTGCCATCAGCAGCCGCAATCATGGGAATGCGGGTTTTATGTGCTGCGCCACATGTACGACCTAGTGCAGACATACTTTGCCCAATTCCCCCAGGTAAGCATCGATAGCTAACTCAAATTTGAAAATTGGGTGTTATGTTCAAAATTAGGAAGTTAGTTACTCAGTATTCACACATGCTTGCAGATCGCCATGTGCAAAGACCAATACGAAAATGCAAAGATTAGAGATCTCCGACAAATCTGGGCTCAAGATGTTATGGAGGAAGTTGCGGCCAACCAACAACCATGACAAGCTTTTCACTCACTTGTTGTCAATTTTCTCTTTTTCGTGTACTCTGTGCATAGACTGTTTATATATATGTGAATAAATGTCCATATTGGATTGCAATTTGTATTTGTCCATATATATGTGAATAACTATCTAATGTGTCAATCTGTTCAATGTATATGTGAATTTACCCTTCTTTGCATCTGTACTGTATTGTGTATCCAATCTATACTGTATTGCATATGTACTGTATTGTGAATGTAAAGAATATACTGTATATGTGAATGTACTGTATTGCATCTATACTATATTTCTATCGGTAAATTCATTCACAACCGAGAGAGTACTATCATTTTTTCTATCAGTAAACTCATCCACAACCGAGAGAGTACTATCCTTTCTTTTATCGGTACACTCGTAATTTACCGTTAGAAGAGTGTAACTTTTCCTGCCGGTAAACTCATACACAACCGAGAGAGTACTATCATTTTTTCTATCGGTAAACTCATTCACAACCGAGAGAGTACTAAGGTTTTTTCTATCGGTACACTCGTAATTAACCGTTAGAATAGTGTAACTTTTCCTGCCGGTAAACTTATAGACAACTGAGAGAGTACTATCCTTTTTTCTATCGGTAAACTCATTCACAACCGAGAGAGTACTAAGGTTTTTTCTATCGGTACACTAGTAATTAACCATTATAAGAGTGTGACTTTTCCTGCCGGTAAACTCATTCACAATCGAGAGAGTACTATCCTTTTTCTATCGGTAAACTCTTTCACAACCGTTAGACTAGAACGGTTTTTCTACCGGTTGTCGCCTAAAATGCCGTTAGAATAGTGCAGTTCTTTTACCGGTTATTTACCGATAGAAAATGACCTGTCTTGTTCTATCGTGTCTATCTTTAACAGTAAAAAAACTTATAGTAGAAGGTTGTTTTTTACCAATAGAAGAAAGCTTTTCTGTACTAGTGTGCACCACTTGCCATTTGACTTGTGGACCATGACCGGATTTGCAAGCCATTCCAGGTGATCGACTTCGTGAATAAACCCGGCCTTCTGAAGTTTGTCTAACTCCACTTGGATGGCTTCCTGCCGATCAACAGCAAAACGCCTGAGCTTCTGCTTTATTGGTCGCTGTCCAGGTCGAATTGCTAACCTGTACTCGATTACCTCCCTTGGGACACCGGGCATGTTGGATGGTTTCCACGCAAACACATCTGCATTAGCTCAGAGGAAAGAAATGAGCTTGAGTTCCTATTTGTCATGCAAGCCTGATCCAACCCAAATTGTCTTGGATGGATCATCTGGGTACAACGGAACCAGTTTTAATGTTTCATCTGGTCGAGGAGCGGCTTTGATCGTATCAGTGGACACTGTGGCAATCTGGGCTTCTCGGAGGGGAAGCTGATCTACCATCTCTAGGGATAACCGATCACATGTCAATGCCACGTTGCGACAGCCTTGGACCGAAATAACGCCCTTGGGGCCGGGCAACATGCCTCACTGGTAAGCATAGTGCGTAGCCATCATGAACTTAGCAAAAGTTGGCCTGCCAAAGATCGCGTTATAAGCCTAATCACAATCAATTACATCAAAAGTAACCAATTCTGTTCGGAAGTTATCTGGTTCACCCAGCGTTACCGGGAGCACCACCTGTCCCAATGGCATCATAGAGGGACCAGGAATTATCCCATAAAATGGATGAATTATGGGTTTGATTTTCGAACGAGGAATTTGCATCTCGTCGAGTGCCTTGACCAATAAAATGTCTAAGGAACTACCGCCATCGATCAGGACCCTTTCAACTCTGGCATTACTGATAATTAGTGTTATGACCAAAGGTAGCCTCAATGGTTGAGTAAGCCCCACAGGGCAATCAGAGCGATCAAACGTCAAAGGGGTATCCGACAAATGGGAGTACTGAGGCTCACAAAGGGGAGTCTCTATTTGGTTCACCTCTCGATAAAAGGCTTTAAATTCCCGTTTAGAAACAAAAGGGGAGGAACCTCTAAAAATAATATTGACATGATTATGAGGTACCTGGTAAGACATCTCTTCGTCCCCGCTGGCGTCTCTTAGCCCGCAAGTCTGTTCTTTTGGTGGCAAGGTTGGCATAGGTCCGATCCCCTGGAAGAAGTCATCCAACTGCTTCAACCAACTCCGGCAATTCTAGAGGTCATGACCCGTGGAGTTGTGGAGTGGACACATCTCTTGCCTTCCTGCGGGTTAGTCGACTTCTCTGGCTGGTCGGCTTTGCGACCACCAGAAGCAGTTTTATTCTTAAACGAAGCTTTGTTACCTTTGGTCGGTGGAGGTTTCTCTGCCACCGCGACCTCTCAGTACTGTCCAGATCGACTCCTCTTTGATTTCTTCGACTTCCCGCCTGATGAAGATTCCGGGTTCTTGTTCGAATCCTCCCTCTTCACGTCCTTGAGACCTGGTTGAGGCGGTAAGTTTCCTTTGTCTACCATCCAATTCCACTCGACGGCCTCGGCCGCGTCGGAATATCGATCAGCCATATCAAAAAGATCAGCTACAGATCGAGGGAGGTGGATGAGCAAATCCTTAGTGAATCTCTGATATCAAACGGCGTGCTTAAACGCCTTGATAACAGAATTATTAGATATGTTTGGGATGGTATTTGTCACCTCGACAGATCTCTTGACAAACTAACGAAGAGTTTCGGTCGAAGTTTGTCGTAGTCGATGGAGGTCATCCTCTTTTCCCGGCTTCTGATAACAATTTTGGAAATTGTTGAGGATGGAGTCATACAACATTTCCCAGTAATATATCGAACCCCCGGGCTGATTGAACAGCCAGGTTCTTGCCGATCCCTCGAGGACTATAGGCAAATGTTGGCCATGACCCGGTCATCGCCACCCGCTGCCTGAATAGCAATGATGTAAATTTGAAGGAACTCCGATGGATTCTGAGTTCCGTCAAATCTCTCAATGGCCCCTGGTTTAAACTTGTCTGGCCAAATGACCGCACGAAGGCCAGGTGAGAAAGCTTTTCAACCGACATAAGGACCATGAATAGACCTGCGACTCTCGACCTGATCTCGGGCGACCTCACGCGAAGGAGAGGTCACTCGTGGTCCCAGGCGAGAGTGGGCAGGAATTCGTTCCCGTCACGAGAATTCTCTACCTGTGTGGCTTTATCATGCTGAGACGGCACTGGTGGTGGACGATTCCGTCTACCATAACCAGAGTTAGAGTACTCTTGGTCATGGGAACGTGTCGCTAACCGGGAAGAGGCTGTTGGGGTCGCCTCGAATGCGACCTCGTCCAACCTCTCCACCAGGATTCTGGCGAAAGCCGGTTTCTGCGCATCTGTGACCGTAGAAGGAAAATTACGCAGGACCTCTGCGATGGATCGAAGCCAGCCATGCATGCTCCTCCTGGGTGCGCCGGGTGTCACCGTCTCTTCGTCCGCCGGTAAACATTCTGGGGGTAAAGATGGTGTCTGGTCGCGTCTACGACCATGTGGTCGACGGGAGGAACTCAGAGCAGCGTCATAACAAGCTTGTGCATTTTGAAGAGCCTCTAGGGCTGTTCTGCTAAGTTTGTTATCCTGTTGCTCACGATCTTGATCCTCCTTTTTTTGCGTTCCTGTTCTTCCCTAGCAGCCCGCTGATCGGGAGTTTCTTTCGATAAGGCAACGAATTGCCTAGGGAGCGAGGTCGCCGATGGGGAAAACATCTCCGTTTGTTCCGAGTCAGACTCGAAATCAAAGAGACGGTAGAGGTTATCGAGATCAAACCTCCCCGGGCTAAATTCCTTGTCGACATCGCCCTTACCCTCAGCAGGGCCGTACGATGGACCAGATTCGACTTCTAACGCAGCAAGAACCACAGTGGGCTCTGGTTCTGCGTCTGTTGTCTCCTGGTCGATAGACATGACCTGAGTGGTTGAATCGACCTCTGGGACGTCTTCGCCTCCGATTTCCTCCATTGGAACAGGATCACTATGTGAAGGCATCTGAATGTGGGCATAATCCTGAAGATCGAAGTCGTTCTCAGAATCATATGCTCCAGACATGGCTCACCGAACCTCCGGATAGAAATAAGAACGCCTTGAGAAAGGCCCCACGGTGGGCGCCAACTGTCGACGATTCGGACTCGGGGTCCTTAGTCGAACTTATGCAGAATTTGTGAGTTGTGAGGTCTTTCAGGGTGTCCCTCCGGAAAGGGATGATGAGCAATGTTGGTTGGAACACAGAGGGATTTATACAGGTTCGGGCCCTCGATGGTGGGAGTAATAGCCCTACATCCTATTGTGATTTCACTATATATGGGAAAAAAGATTACGAAGTTGTGGAAAAGATCATCACAGGCGAAGATCTTTTCCTTGTGATTGTCTAGAAAATGACTAAACTAGCCTATGGAAGCTTGTTGGTGTTTCGATCTCTGGGATCTGTTCGATCTGTCAGATCTTGAAGTCTCTTGAATTTGTTCAGAATCTCCCCGTCTGGTACATTTGCGCACCCTTTTATACTGGTCGAAAGGGCGCTAATGCAGAACGGCTTTGAACGGTTGCTCGGGTGCAATTTTGATAACCACACATAACTTCCACGCAGGCTTAACACGTGCAATTAAGTGTTAACCACACATATTAACCTCCTGGTAGTTGTCTTCATTCGTGGAAGAATCTTCGGGATCCTCGGAATATGCTTGTTGTAGAGCTTAAGCAACCCCGAGTTGTCCTGGTTGAGAGTAGTCAATGTCCTTCTGACCGCACACTGTTTTTCTGACCGTGCACTGTCTGCGACCTCCTGTCCACGCATCGCCTACGGGCTCCTGACCGCGTACTGTCTGTGGCCTCATGATCGCGCAAAGCCTGCGACCATGTGTCCGCGCTTCTCAGGCCATCTGAGATCATATGAACGGACACTTTCCTGGTTCGAATCTGTCTTGAACCAGACGTGCATTTGCTCCGAACTAGCTCGGGTAACAATCCTCATAAGAGTTCACCTAGCAATGCAACAATCGGGCTCAGCCGCGTGTTATTGGTCCTTGTGTAACAAGCGGAGGATTATGGTTGGTGCATGTATCTAAAGGAGTGATGTCCTCATCACCATGCATCTCTCCTTGATCCACCAAAAGGTGATGTCTTGAGGCAGCATTTGTCGAGTTCCTCTCTTCCCCTACTCCGTTGTTCTTGATCACAAGTAGATCATAAGAGTTAGGTAGTAATCCATTCTGAAAATCCAAAGTATTAAACCCGAGGAAAGAGTCACCCTGATAGTTTAGTTGTCGTGCCTGAGCTCTAGTTATAGGTCCAAGTAATTGTTCCAGTTCAGGTTCATCTAGAAAAGTAGTCGTGCGTGTATCCAAGGTTCTTATGTCCTCATCAAGTCACGAATGATATCTCGTGCGGTCAGTCCCTGCTGGACTAAGTGAAGAATCACCTGGGACTGTTTCTGTAAGTCTTGATTTAAAGTGGGCGCAGCATCCATTTCGCTGCTCTTCATTGGTCGCCGGTTGTCAAACTGGAGGTTGCTCTCTACCGGCGAGCACAATAGAACCATCCTTGGTTCCATCCGTGCATAGAGTCTTGCTGTGGGAAGGAGGGGTAATCTTTCTTCTCCCTCAGGAGGAAATATACACACCCTGCAGCATTGGAACACTTTGACCATGCCAAGAAGTAGAACCATCGAAATAGATCTACATACGGCAACACTCCGGCAAAAGCCTCGCACAAGTGCTAGAAGATAGCCAAAATGAGGACAACATTGGGGTGGAGGTTTACCAGCTCTAAGTCAAAGAGTGTCAGAATATCTTGCATAAATTTACTTTTTGGCAGATGGAAAACGCACCGCAGAAAGTCTTCGAAATTCACCAGTTCATTCTCCTGGACATTGGGGATTTCTTCTCGTTTCCCCGCGGGATGCCAGTTGATTAGCAGCTGAGGGGGAAGAATTTCCTCTTTCTCCAATGCTGCTAAACTCTCAGTGTCGCAATGGCTTGATCGGCTCCAGGACGCCATCGCTGTGAAAATCTTTGGCAAGATGAAGGTTTTTGGCGGCGATGAGACCAATGGTGAACGAGGGTTTTTTGCGGTGGAGTGGAAAATATAAAAGAGGGTTCTGTGAAGCTTCTTAACAAAGGTAACTCCTTTTATATGCCCGAAGCCACTACCGGCTACATTCATTATTTTAATATTTTCTCATAACGGGTTTTCAGGGATTGACCCCGAAACCATAATGGAAATTAGAAGGTCATTTCACATTCAAGGGCTACGGTACAAATAATCATATTGGGATTTTTTGCGGTTTTGTGGTTGTAAGTGTTACCCTATGGTTTCAGGATAATGGTCTCAGTACTGTTATGGTCTCAATATAATTTTGTGAGCTCAGTACTGTTATGGTCTCAATGTAATTCTGTGACCTCAGTGTTCTCTATGGACTCAATGCAATTCTACGACCTTAGTAAATGCATAGACCATACTGATAATATTTTACCTATGGATGCTATGGTCGCAGAGACATTTACCTCTAACCATTTTTCACATAGAGACATTCACTCAAAATTAAATTGAGGATTCACAAATTATTATAGATCATGTGTAATCATTAAAAAAAAGAATTTTATTCTTTCTTACATTCTTTACATAAATAAGGGATACAGGCGACCAAAGCGTCAACCTGATCGGAGAGAAATTTACAAAGTTCTCCAAGGGAGAAATTTCCATTAGTGGGATCAACACTAGCTGCCCTAAGGGAACCTATGACGTCTCGTAATCTATTGACGTCGTCCTTTATTACATAAAGGCAGTTGTCCCTAATCACATTAGAGAGATCCCTCTGGTCTCGCATGTGCTCTCTCTCTACCCGGGCCAACTGCGCTTCCTCCTAAGCCCTGTTTTGGCTCTCCCTCAGGCCATCGATGACCATGCAGACAGTATTGAGGTTTCATCCCCTCTTGAGGGACTGCTCCTCAATCCTTTCTTTTTCTTCTTGGAGAGTTCTGCACAAAGCAGTGCTCTCCTTCAGAAGAACTTCCATCTTTGCCAGCTTTTCTTTGAGGACCCAGAGGGTTTCGTCTTCCTGTATGTACATGGGTCAGTTCCATATCTATACGTCAAGAATGAAAGATGAAGATTACAGCCTGGGTGGCCAAAGATGAGGATGGAACAGAAGTTGGATGCAAAACAGAAGCTGGGGGTAATGTAGCAACCCAATATTTATTTTGCATTATCTCCAAACCTTTTCTTCGAAGGTGTTGAGTCCTCAAACAAAAGTTCCAAAATGAATTACTTTGGAAACACTCAAACCACAAAGAAAAGATTAACGCAAATTCTTCAGAAGAGAATTACCTTATGAAGTGCCTGTTCAATCTCACTTTCTATCTCAATTTTTTCTTCATCGCTCTCAACAATCTTTTCGGAGTCTCGATTCACGATTGAGATGAGAACAAAGAAAGAGAAGTGAAGAGACAAGTGAAGTGGAAATTCTAAAGACTTAGCCAGTCAAAGATTGTAGGTCTCATAACAAAGAGCTTTGCTATTTATAGAGCCCAGAAGTGACGGTTCGTATTCGCAGAAGCCTCGAGTTCTTAAAAACACACTTAAGTTTTTTGCCTCGATTTGTTGCATAAGGCTTCATGATAACTCATTGAAATTATCTCAAAGTTCTTGTTAGGAAACCAACCGGCACATGTTGGGAGCAACATCTTCGAAACAATAGAAGAAGGCGAAACGACAGATGATATATTCTCGAAAGTTTTAAATTTGAAGTAATAATGACGAGGATTATCACCCGAGCTAGTTTACTTAACATCTATCGGGTTCAAGTCAGGTTCGAATCTGATATGTGCCTGTGGACACAGAGCCGCTATGGTCACAGTGCTTGCGCGATCATAAGGTCTCTGACTATGCACGATCAAGATAAGCTGGGGATATTTAAGTCTTCACTAGACATGTCCTCAAGATCAAGATAACTTCTCTCACGAGTGAAGAAAACCACTAGGAGGTTAACATGTGCGGTTATCTATGATTGCATGTGCTTAACCGACGAAGAGAATGAGTGCGGTTATACGAACTGCACCATGGCAACCGTCCAGAACTACTTCGCGTTGGAATCCTTTCATTCAATATAAAAGGTTGGCCTCCCCCAATGTCAAAGACGCGGACAAACCGCCTTTTGCCAGAATCGTAGCGGATATGCTAGATGAAGTGGCATCCGAAGCAACTCTAATAGCATCATCCCAGTCTATGATTCGCTCCCATGAGAGGGAGTATTCCTACTCTAGTCATGGTAGGCGTAATCGACTACCATCAGGATTAGTTCGGCACGATAAAGCCAGACGAGTTGGAATTTCCTGCGATCGCGATTGCTTTCCTGTCCATTCTTGTCTGGGACCGCGAGGCGTATCACCTCAAGGTGAGGTTGCCTGTGATCAAGTTCAAAGCCGCATAACTCGCCACAGTTCCTATGTTGGTTGCAAAGCTTTCTTGCCAGGCCTTCGTGCGGTGGTCTGGCCGGACAAGTTCGAACCAGGAATGATTGAAAGATTTCATGGGACTCAGAATCCATCCTAATTCTTTCAGATCTACATTACTGCTATTCAAGTAGCGGGTAGGGATGCTCGCGTCATGGCAAATTACCTGCCAATGGTCCTCGAGGGGCCAGTGAGAACCTGGTTGCTCAACCAACTGGAGGGTTAGATCTATAACTGGGAAATGATGTGTGATGCCATACTCAACAATTTCCAGAATTGCTACCAGAAGCCTGGCAAAGAGGATGATCTTCATCGTCTACGCCAGACCTCTATCAAGACTCTTCGACAATTTTTCAAGAGAGTTGTCAGGGTAAGGAATAATATTCCGAACATATCTAAAAATTCCATTATAAGGGTGTTCAAACATGCCGTACGATATCGGAGGTTCACCGAGGATCTACTTATCCATCCGCCTCGGTCAGTGGTCGTTCTTTTCGACATGGCCAACCACTATTCCGATGCGACTGAGGCCGTGGAATGGAATAGAATGGTGGATAAAGCAAATTTACTACCTCAGCCAGGTCTCAAGGACATCAAGGAGGATTCAAGCAAGAAGCCAGAATCATCATTGGGCAGAAGATCAAAGAAGTCCAAGAAAACCGAACTGGACAATACTGGGAGGTCACCGTTGCGGAGAAACCGCCACCAGGAAAAGGTAACAAATTTTCATTCAAGAATAAAACTTCTTCTGGTGGCCGCGATAGCGAACAACTGAGAAAACAAACTAACCCGCAGGGAAACAAGAAGTGGTGTCAGTTCCACAATTCTTCGGGGCACGACCTCAAGAACTGCGGAATTGGTTGAAGCAATTAGACGACTTCTACCAAGGGATTGGACCGATACCGACCTTGCCGCAAAAAGATCAGGCCTGCAGGATCAGAGACGTTGATGGAGACGAAGAGATGTCCTACCAGGTACCCCAAAACCATGTCAATGTTATTTTCGGAGGTTCCTCCTCTTTTGCATCTAAGCGTCAGTTTAAAACGTTTTACCGCGAGGTAAATCAAGAAGAGGCTACCCTTGGTGAACCTCAATATCCCCATTGGTCAGAAACTCCTTTGACTTTTGATCAAGCTGACTGTCCTGTTGGGCTTACTCGACCATTGAGACTGTCTTTGGTCATTATCCCAATTATTGGCAATGCTCGAGTTGAAAGAGTTCTGATCGACGGGGGCATCTCCTTGGACATTTTATTGGTCAAGGCACTGGACGAGATGCAGATTCCTCGTTCAAAAATTAAACCCAAACTTCATCCATTTTATGGGATAATTCTTGTCCCTCGATGATGCCGATGGGACAAGTGGTGCTACCGGTAACACTGGGAGAACTAGATAACATCTGAACAGAATTAATTACTTTTGATGTGATTGATTGTGATTCAACGTATAACGCTATTTTTGACAGTCCAACTCTCGCTAAATGGCAACAATGTATTATGCTTATCAATGCGCCAAGCTGTTGGGCCCCAAAGGCGTTATCTCGGTCCGAGGCAGTCGGAACACGATATTAACTTGTGATCGGTTATCCCTGGAGTTAGTGGATCAGCTTCCCCTTCGGGACGTGAATACTGTGACCACGGCTTCTGATACAATCAAAGTAGCCCCGCGGCCAGATGAAACATGAAAACTAGTTCCATTGTCCCCAGATGATCCATCTAGAACAATTCGGATTTGATCAGGCCTGGACGAAAAATAGGAACTCGAGCACATTACTTTCCTCTAGGCTAATGTAGATGCGTTTGCGTGGAAACCATCCGACATGCCTGGAGTCCCAAGGGAGGTAATTGAGCACAGGATAGCAATTCGACCTAGACAGCGACCAATAAAGCAAAAGCTAAGACGCTTTGCTATTGATCGGCAAGAGGCCATCCGAGTGGAGTTAGATAAACTCCAGAAGGCAGGATTTATTCGCGAAGTCGATCATCCTGAGTGGCTTGCAAATCCGGTCATGGTCCTAAAGTCAAATGGTAAGTTGCGCATGTGCGTCGACTACACCAGCCTAAACAGTGCCTGTCTGAAGGATGATTTCCGCTTCCTTGCATCGATCAGTTGGTCGATTCTACAGCGGTTTGTGAACTGATGAGCTTCCTGGATGCTTACTCAGGGTACCATCAAATTAGCATGGCAGAAGAAGATGAAGAGAAAACTGCCTTCATCACACCATTTGGCACCTACTGCTACGTCAAAATGCCATTTGGTCTCAAGAATGCCGGTTCCACGTACCAGCGCTTGATGCAAAAGACCTTTCTTTGTTAGATGGGGCATAATCTCGAAGCTTACGTTGATGATTTGGTTGTAAAAAGCTTAAAAATCTCGAATCGCTTAGATGATGTTGCTGAAACATTCTGTAATTTAAACAAACATGGAATAAAATTAAACCCAGAAAAATGTTCCTTCGGAGTTTCTTCAGGTAAACTTTTGGGTTTCCTTTTTTGTTCAAGAGGGATTGAGGTTAATCCTCAAAAGATAAGGGCCATTGAGCAAATGAGATCTCCTTTGACTATGAAGGACATCCAAAGTCTGACAGGTCGCACGGCGGCATTAAGTCATTTCATATCACGACTAGGCAAACGAGGCCTACCTTTCTTTGAGGCTCTTCGCAAAACCAATGGTTTTACATGGTTGCATGAAGCTGAAAAGGCCTTTCAGGAGATCAAAACTTATTTGTGTAGTCCGCCCGTATTGGTCACTCCGAATTTAGGGGAACCACTACTCCTTTATTTGGCGGCCACCCCTCACGCGGTCAGTGCAGTTCTGGTTGTAGAAAGAGAGGGTGTACAACAACCAATATATTACGTAAGCGAAGTAGTTCACGGTCCAAAGGAACGGCACCGTGAGGTCCAGAAGATACTTTACGCACTTCTGATGGCTTCCCATAAGCTACGGTACTACTTTCAAGCATACAAAATAACTATGCCCTCGTCCTTCCCATTGGAAGATATTGTCCGGAACCTGGAAACATCTGGTCACATAGCAAAGTGGACAGTGCAACTTGGAGCATTTGATATCCATTTCACCCCTCGTGTGGCGGTTAATTCCGAGATTCTCATAGATTTTGTGGTCAAGTGGACTAATCCCGACCCCCCTGCACAAGAATCCAAGGATTTACACTATACCGACCATTGGACAATGTATTTCGATGATTCTCGTAATTTTTAACTCTCGGGGGTTGGAGTGGTCTTAATCATGTCTCAGGGCGACTAACTCAAGTATGTCATTTAATTACACTTTGTTGCGACAAATAACGCAGTAGAGTAAGAAGGTCTTATTGCAGGGCTGCAGCCCGGTTTCTCTGAGTCCATTGATTAGTGGTGAGGGGAACTCACAGCTGGTCGAAAACTAGATAAACAAGGAGTTCAACACCTCCGATGAGACAATGTCACATTAACTGGGGAAGTGAGGAAATTGGTAAAACACTTCAGTCATTTCGAGGTCCAATACATCCCACAAAATGACAATATACTTATAGACCAATTATCTAAAATTGGATCCTCACGCACATCCACTCCGGCAGGAGTGTTCATCAAACAAACACTTAGAACACCCTTCGAACATGACTTCTATTGAGGATGACATGGTGACAGTTTGCATCACCGACCTTGGTCAAGAAAAAGATTGGAGTCGTCTATTGCGGATCTATCTTGAACATGGGACCTTGCCCAAGGACGAAACCGAGAGTGATCGTTTAATTCGAAAAGCACGCCTGTATAACCTCATAGATGGAATTTTATACATAAATGGTGCTCAAGGAGTATTCAAGCATTGTATCTCTCCAGAGGAAGGTAAATTCCTCCTGAAAGAAATTCATGACAGTGTATGTGGTGCACATGCGTCATATCACACACTAGTTGAAAAAGCTTTTCGATGGGTTTTACTGGCCTTCAGCACTTGATGATACCAAGCATTTGGTCAAAACATGCCCACTGTGTCAAATCCATGCAAGGCAAGTCCATCAGCTTGCATATGCTTTACATACTATTCTTTTAACATGGCCTTTTGCGATCTGGGGAATAGACATCGTGGGTCCTATGCCCCAAGCGGTCAATGGGTACAAGTTTTTGTTCGTAGCCATTGACATGTTTACAAAGTTGATTGAGGCTGAACTGGTCCACAACGTTACTGCCGCTACGGCGAAGAAATTCTTCCATAAGAATATAGTCAAACGATTTGGTTTTCCAAGTCGCCTCATTACGCACAATAGTTCCCAATTCGTCAGTGGTCTCTTTTTGGACTATTGCGATGATATTGGGACCAAAGTGTGCTTTGCTTTTGTAGCTCATCCATAGAGTAATGGTGCCATTGAACGTGCCAACGGGCAGATATTGCAAAGCATCAAGAAATGCATTTTCGATCTCAAGGGCTTGGGTACATGAACTCTACTCCGTCCTATGGGCATTACGCACTACTTGTAGTCGAGCTACGGGTGAAACACCTTTTCAACTGGTATATGGCACAGAGGCTGTATTACCTATGGAAATTCGTATTGGTTCTGTTCAGGTAGATCAATTCGATTAGATTGACCAACTCGAACAACGTACCCAAGATATTACCCTCCTTGAAGAGAAACACGATCGGGCACTGATCAAGTCTGTGGTGTACTTACAAGCTTTGCATAAATATTACAGCAAAAGGGTGTAGCCTCGTAGTCTTCACGTGGGTGACTTGGTTTTACGAAAAATACAAAACCTGTCTAACTGCAACAAATTCTCTCCTTAGTGGGAAGGCCCTTATACTGTGGTTTCAGTACCTCTACCAGGATCGGCCCGATTAGCCATGGAGGATGGAAGGATCTTGTCCAGTACCTGGAACATAGATCAATTATGCAAATTCTACGTGTAAGTTTTCCATTTCTTTTATCCTTTTCAATTAGCATGATTTTGTAAAAATTGTGTGTACTTTTCTTCGAAGCATGTTATGGTTGTTTTTCTCTTGCCACACTCATACCGAGCCATGCTCGGGGGCTGAACGCCGATGACCATCCTACTATGATAACCAAGTTGGATTTGCGGGCCGATCTCGTGATCGCATCTAGATAGGACATCCCTGAAGAAGCCGTTTCTAAACACACATGGGACTTACTAGTATGCTTCTGATCATCCGAGTGGCTGCCTGTTCGTAATAAGACTTGGTATTATATTAAGATCAGTATCGTGGTGACCTGATGATCGTATCTAGGTCGAGACATTTTTTTATAAACCGTTTCTAAACATATGAGAAACTCACTGGATATTTCTGATCGTCAAAAACCAATATTTTCCTAAGATGATAACACTATGTCTCCAGTACTTATGATCTCAGGAGGAGGCTATGAGAATATGGCCGTAATGTCAAACGAAATCAAGTACACCCTTTTTAAAAAACCTAAGGCATGCATTTGCATAGTATAGCTATATATTTACAGGTACTATAAAAAATCAGAGGATCATTGTTCACTACAATGATTCATGATAAGCCCATTTCTTTCAAGAGACCTTCCATAAGAGGCTTGACTTCTTCAGAAATAGCTTCAAGCTGATCTTCACTTTTCACTACCACAGAAACAGACATCCTGGACGGCACATCACAGACGGGTATGAACTGTTCAATGGAAAACCGTCTGTGAAGGCCTGCCGGGAGAATATGTTCAGATATCACAGACGGTTCTGACGTCAAAAACAACTGTGAGAGTAAACCAGACGGTTCTGAACACAAAACCGTCTGTGATAGTACACTTCTCATAGACGGCTCTAACCTAAAAACCGACTGTGATATATACAATCGGTTCCCAGCTAAGAACCGTCTGTGATAGTCTAATTATCACAGACGGTTCTAACCTAAAACCCGACTGTGATATATACAGACGGTTCTGAGTTCCGAACCGTCTGTGATAATTAGACTATCACAGACCGTTCGGAACGCAGAACCGACTGTGATTTATACAGTCGGTTGTAAACCACGAAGCGTCTGTGATAGTGTAGTTATCACAGATGGTTCTGATGTATGAACCGACTGGAAAAGTACCGGCGCTTCGAATTCTCAACTGTGATCATTTCTGTCTCTGATCTTCGCGCGCGGCGCCTAGGAGAACACGAAGCATCGCTTTGGAAGTTCTTTAAATTGACAGTGGAAAAATTGTCATTTACTTTACAAGTTTTTATAGTTCTCAGACTGTTTGACTCCTTAGCTTCTCTGCGCCAATGGCATCCTCGATGGCATCGTCAGCCTCGCCCTCCCCGGTATGAACTCTCAATCTTTTGGACTTACCCCTGTATTGTTAATCCATGTTCAATACATTCTTGACCTGTTGATTTGCACAGGGAAGGGGAGCCGTGGAAGACACTGCCAAAGTCAAGGCCGAGCTGAGGGCCCTCCAGGAGGAGCACAAGCTCCTCACGGAGAAGCACACTCGGCTACGGCTTGACCTTGACGATCTCTTCCAGCGCATGAAGACGGATGGTGACAATGCTAGGGCGAGGACGAGGCGTCTTCGCGAGGAGAAGAAAGCCACGGATATGACCATCGCTGGCTGCGGTTTGACAATGAAGGATACCATCGCGAAGCTGAGGGAGGTCGCAGGCCTTCTCGACGCTGAAGTAGTTGATCCTGAGAAGGACAACTTGTCGCTGGAGGAGTCATGCGTCCTGGCTGCAAGTCAAACTGACTTTATTCTAGATGCAGCCAGGGCTAAGACCACTCCTTGACCTAGCATTCTGTATTTTTACTTTTTTTTTGTAAGTGATGAAACAAATTATTGAAAACTTTGTTCTTATGTCAACTTTCTAATTTTCCAGCACATTCTTGGACTGCATGCAATCTTCCCTCTTTCTTTATCTTTCGTTGGCTTTTGTCGAACATTCGACCATACAAAGGTATGTACACTGTGTGCGATCAAGGAACGACTATCGCGATCTTTGGCTTGTGATCGGAGCCCTTGAAATAATATAGAAACAATACAGAGGTCGTAGGTCCCATGCAAATAATATAAAAAGAATATAGAAGTTATATATCAACGTGCTTTGAAATATCACAAACGGCTCTGAGGTAAAAAACATCTGTGATAGTCACATTAGAGACGGTTTTTACGTAAGGCCCGACTGTGATGGTCCCAACAGTGTCCTCGAGTCGACTCGAATTCTTAACCTCTATCAATATCACAGACGGTTTTTAACTCCAAACCGTCTGTGATAGTAAACGGACATATTAAAGACGGTTCGGACATCAGAACCGTCTGTAATATTAAAGCAGACGGTTTTGATCTCCCAACCGTCTGTGATAGTCCCAACAGTGCAATTCTCTACATGCAATTGTTGATAACCGCACATAATAACTGAGCAGATGAAGAGACTTAATTATTTACTTCAAATTTAATTTGCATCGAATTATGTAATCTGACTCTTCAACTTCCTCGCCTCGAATTCTCGACCTCTATCAATATCACAGACGGTTTTTAACTCCAAACCGTCTGTGATAGTAAACAGACATATTAAAGATGGTTCGGACATCAGTACCGTCTGTAGTAGTAAAGCAGACGGTTTTGATCTCCCAACCGTCTGTGATAGTCCCAACAGTGCAATTCTCTACATGCAATTGTTGATAACCGCACATAATAACTGAGCAGATGAAGAGACTTAATTATTTACTTCAAATTTATTTTGCATCGAATTATGTAATCTGACTCTTCAACTTCCTTTGCCGTGTTGCAGTTTATCTCCCGAGAAGTTGTATATCATGAATTTATTGGCCTTGAAAACCAGTACTAGTGCGCTTTTTAGAACTCGAGGCACCCGCGCATATGAACCGTCACCTTCTGTTTCTATAAATAGCGAGGCTCCTAAATCCCTGTCTTTATTCCCTCCTCAACTCCCACCTTGATGGCGAGCCGAGATTCCAGTGAGGTTATTGAAATTGATCAGAGTGATGAGGAAGAGATAAGGAATGAACTCGATCAGGATCTTCAGAAAGTAAGTCCTCTCTGAAACTCTAATGCAGATCTTTCTTTTATGACTTGATTACCTCGAAACAAATGCATTTCAAAATCCACAGGTGCTTGAGGAAATGCTCCCTCCAAAGAAGAGACTTAGAAATGATGAAAGATCGTACAGTGGAGCAGCAGCGAAGACTCTAGAGGGTGCTGAGGCCTGTGTTGCCACATTGCCCCTTGCAACCCCTCCAGTTGCATCGACTCCACCTTTGGAGATCCACAATAATCCTTCCAATATCCCCTCTCCAACACCTTTGTATCATCAGCTTTTCTGGGGTAAGGCTCACACTTCCACGTCCAAATCCACTCCGAAGCTTGGCAATCATCTTCACCCTCCCAGCATACGCCCCTAGGAGAAGCTGGAGAAGCATATGTGCAGGAGGAGAAAGCTGCCTTGTGCAGAACTCTCCAAAAAAAAAAAGAGGCGCTAGAGAAGCATTCTGAGGGGATGTCTTTTGCCATTCTGCACTTGGCAGAGTGCATGCTTTGAGTTGCAGCTTCATCTCCACCTTTGTTGTATCAACTTTAATTTCTTGGATGATCCTACTGATGCCAAATCCACTCCTTTAGTGAGAGATGATGTTGATAGTCTTAGAGCCATTGGTAGTTCTCCTGGGGCGGCCAGTGTAGATCCTACTGATGCCAATACGTCCCTAGGAGAACTTTGTAAATTACTTTCGGAACAGGTCGACACTAATCAATTGGTCGCTTAATTAATAGTATCTCTTATGTATGGAAAGATTGTAAGAAATAAGAAATTTCCTTTCCTTATATATCTGGCTTTTCGATTGATTATGTAACTGATAATCACCAAATGATGTTCTGTGTAAAAATGTTAACAAGAAAATACTGCTGCGATCAAGACGGTTTTTAACTCAAAACCGTCTCTGCTTGAAAGATTACAGACGGTTTTAATTTCAGACATATATATAAAACAAATATGAAAAACAAGATAAAACCAAACAGTCTGAACGTTCATTTTTGTAAATACTAACATTGAAATAAGATAGAACCAAATATGAAAAACATGTGGAACAACTGATGACCAATAGTCGAATGCAAACAAAAAAACCGGGATATTAAAGACGGTTCGGACTTTAAAACCGTCTGTGTTATCACAGACGGTGCTGAGGTAAAAACCGACTGTGATAACAACATACACAGACGGTTCTAAGGTAAAAACCGACTGTGATAATAACGTAGACGGTCGGATGTGATAACACAGACGGTTCAGATGTGAGAACCGACTGTCATAATCAAATACACAGACGGTTCTGATGTAAAGTGGACGGTTTGGAGTTCATAACCGTCTGTGATATTTCTTTCATACTTACACAAATTGCAGCGATATTACCGACGGTTGATAGATTGAAAACGGTCAGTAATATTCTTTTCTTCAATAATGCACCGATATTACCGACGGTATTATATAGAACCGTCTGTACTGAACCTGGTATAAAAGGTCTTTTGGCGGATGTTTTGAGCTAGTCGTACTCTCTTGCTCGACCTACACTGTCCAGTTCGAAGAGATTTGGGGCAAGGAAGAGCGAAATCTCGAAAGGCAGGGGGAGCATTTGGGGGCAAAAATTTGAGGATCGAACCAGGGTTGGTTACTTGCTCCCAAGGCGTACACATTACTTGATTTCATCATCAATATCGATCTCCATTGATTTACTAATTAGCATGTGTATGAATTTGATTTATTGCAGATGGTCCGAGACTGGATGTATAATGACAACCGAGTGGGTGAGGAATACATGAAAGGTGTTTTTGATTTCGAAAAGGTTGCTGTGCAAGACATGGCGAAGAAGGGTTTACCATATATGTACTGTCCTTGTGTAGACTGCCAGAATATTAAGATGTTCACCAACTCATCTCAAATTGTCGCCCACTTGATCCGATGTGGTTTCAAAAAGGGGTACACGTGTTGGGTCCACCATGGAGAAGAGCCAACTGCAGAAACAACTGCCACTCAGGTTGAGGAACAGGACATGCCGGATCCAAACAACGACTTCGACGAGGATATGCCAGAGGATGACCATTTAGATGACATGTTGCGTGATGTGGAAGGAAATTACAGTGAAAGGGGGTTTGGCAAATTCAAGCGCTTGATTGAGGACTCAGAGAGGCCGTTGTTCCCTGGTTGCAAGTCGAAATACACAAAGTTGGCCTCTGTGCTTGAACTGTTAAAATTGAAGGCAAGCAACAACTGGATCGACAAGAGTTTCACAGCACTGTTAGATCTTTTGGCGGACATGCTCCCGGAAGGAAACGAGTTGCCAAAAAACACCTACCAAGCGAAAAAGCTGTTGTGTCCTTTGGGAATGGAAGTAGAAAGGATACACGCATGCCTTAATGATTGCATCCTTTACCGTAACGACTACAAAAATATGCATGTTTGTCCGGTGTGCGGCGCATCCCGCTATAAGCGTACTAAGGACCGAACAGACGACGGCGACTGCACGGAGATAAAGGAAGGACCTCCTGCTAAGGTGTTGTGGTATTTGCCAGTCATTCCCCGCTTGCAGCGTTTGTTTGCAAACCGTAAAGAGGCAAAATTACTGCGTTGGCACTCGGAAGACCGGAAGAAGGATGGAAAGTTGAGACACCCCGCTGATTCTTCGCAGTGGAGAAACATCGACAGGGAATTTGTTAACTTCGGAGCAGAATTGAGGAATATAAGGTTCGGGTTGAGTACCAATGGAATTAATCCTTTTGGTAACATGAGCAGTCGGCATAGCACTTGGCCGGTTCTTTTGTGTATCTACAACCTTCCTCCTTGGTTGTGTATGAAGCGCAAGTACATCATGATGTCTCTACTTATCTCAGGACCAAAACAACCCGGAAATGATATTGATGTGTACCTAGCACCATTGATAGAGGATCTCCTAACAATGTGGAACGAAGGGGTGCAGGTATGGGACGCATACAAACGAGAGAACTTCATCCTACGTGCTATGATATTCTGCACCATCAACGATTTCCCTGCCCTTGGAAATTTGTCGGGCCGTACTACGAAAGGAGCCAAAGCCTGCCCCCACTGCGAAGATGACACTGAGAGCGTGTGGCTGAAGAATTGCAGGAAAACAGTGTACATGCGTCACCGTAGGTTTCTTCCGAAGAATGACGCGTACCGTAAGAGGAAGAGGGAATTTGACGGCCACAACGAAGATGGTTCAGCCCCGAAGCCTACGCGCGGGAAAGATGTTTACTCACGGGTGAAGGACATAGACGTTGTGTTTGGAAAGGGTGGTAAATTGAAACCCCGCACGAAGAACACTTGGAAGAAGAGATCGATATTTTGGGACTTACCGTATTGGGAGCATTTAGAGGTTCGTCATTGCATTGATGTCATGCATGTAGAGAAGAATGTTTGTGACAGTTTAATCGGCCTATTGCTGAACATTCCAGGGAAGACAAAGGATGGCATCAATGTGCGGCGTGACATGATCGAAATGAGAATCAAGCCCGAGCTAGCACCGAGAGAGGACGATAAAGGCCGTATATACCTCCCCCCCGCATGCTACACTTTGTGCAAGGCTGAGAGGACAGAACTCTGTAAGTGTCTCCATGGTGTTAAAGTTCCATCGGGTTACTCCGCAAATATGAAAAAGCTTGTGTCCATGGGCGATTTGAAATTGCTGGGTATGAAGTCTCATGATTGTCACGTGTTGATGACACAAATGCTTCCTGTTGCCATCCGGAGTATTCTGCCGCATAAGGTCAGAGAGACGATCACGAGGCTATGTTTTTTCTTCAATGCAAATTCCGATGGACTGGATTCTTTGCAGAGCGAGGTGGTTCGAACTCTCTGTCAACTTGAGATGTATTTTCCTCCATCGTTTTTTGATATCATGGTCCATCTCACCGTCCACCTTGTCAGAGAAATCAAGAAATGTGGATCCGTGTTCCTACGTTATATGTATCCATTCGAGAGGTACATGGGTGTACTTAAGGCCTACGTGAGGAATCGGTCCCGGCCCGAGGGTAGCATTGCCGAAGGTTATGCAGCGGAAGAGGTTGTTGAGTTCTGCGTCGATTACATGGCCGAGGTAGAAGCAATAGGAGTTCCTGTGTCTCGTCACGAGGGGAGGCTTGATGGTGTTGGCACTATCGGACGGAGAGCCATCACTCCTGATTTCGATATGTACTCGAAAGCTCATTTTTGGGTCTTGCAACACATGACGGAGGTGTCTCCGTACATCGACGAGCACAAGGAGATGCTACGACAAGACAATCCTCGCCGATCCGAGGTTTGGATCACAGGACAACATAACAGTCGATTCAACGCGTGGATGAAGGTGCGAATCACCGGAGAGTCCGCAAGTGAGAACCTTAAATGGTTGGCAAAAGGGCCCACGTTTACTGTACAGACATGGCAGGGATACGACATCAATGGGTACACATTTTACACGAAAGCTCAAGATCGAAAGAGCACTGTGCAAAATAGTGGAGTGAGCGTAGAAGCTTTCCATGAGGGGTTCACCAAGACAGGCCCAACAAGGGTAGTACGTGGATTGAACTCGTACTACGGGTTCATTGAAGAAATTTGGGAGCTCGATTACGTACTGTTCAAGATTCCCCTGTTTCGATGCCGATGGGTCCAAATCCCACAGGGTGTGAAGGTTGACAGTTACGGTTTCACTTCTGTGGACCTGGATCGCGTTGCTTATAAAGATGAGCCATTCATACTTGCAAATCAAGCCATTCAGGTCATTTATGTCACTGACCCGGCCAATAAGAAGTGGCACATCGTCCTTCATGGCAAGAGAAGGATTGTTGGAGTTGAAAATGTCGTAGACGAGGAGGAATACAATCAATTTGATGAGATTCCTCCATTTGGAGATGGCGTACAGGTCGATACTGAAGACACCGACGAAACCAGTTACGTGCGTATGGATCACCAGGAAGGGTTATACTTTAAAGGTAATCAACTGTACGTCTTATCTCTCTGTTTCCATCGGTATAGCTTATATCTCCTGTAATTCTCGTATTTGCAGGGCCGCGGCAAGTGGAAAGTTGAGGATAACATGGCTGTGTACGTGCAAATTGTCGGTGAAAGTTCCCATTTGTAAATTTAACATACAATTTACGTGGAGCATGCTCAAGTTACAGAGCATTTGGACTACATTGTAACCAATTATCGGATATACGTACATAGTAACCAATTTACAGAGTATTTGGACTACATTTGAAATATCTGAGTGTTCATTTAAAACATGTTTTCGATTACCACTATGATAATCTCTCACTATGTAGATTACCACAGACGGTGTTTATTTGAGAACCGACTGTGATAATATTATCACAGACGGTTATATATATAAAACCGTCTGTGATATTTTCAACAGTGTCCGACTCTTCGAGTTCTTAACGTGCACCGTCGGTTCTCAATTCCAAACCGTCTGTGATAATCTCAGGCACAGTCGGCTCTCAACTCAAAACCGTCTGTGATAATCTCTCTGGTGACTACGATTATTATAGACGGTTTCGATGTGAGAACCGACTGTGATAATACAGTCGCGGTACATAGTTCAAGGCGGGCTTTATCCCGCTCATTCTACTTTGCCCTAGCTCTGTTTGCCCTAGCTCTCTCCGCCCTCGCACCGTCCGTCGCGATCACCTCCATCGCCTCCCACCTTCTCCTCTCCGTCCATCGCGATCACCTGCATCGCCTTTCCACCGTTAGGCGCGATCACCTCCATCGCCCTCCCGCCTCCGACGCGATCACCTCCATCGCCTCCCCACCGTTTCTGTCATTCTTGTATGGGTTTTGTTATAGAATTATTAGTTGCATATTTACTTAAACTGTTCTCTCTTTCACTTATGTTAGGAACTATGTCTGGTGACGAAATGCACCACTCGGGGACTCAGGGTGACCTCGCTGGCGATGAGACGCCTGGGCCGGAGGTCGCCTCGTCCGCCGTGACCCCGCAGAAGAAGGGAAAGGGGCGAGGCCGGACGACATGCGCGCGTCTGAACAAGGGGGAAAAGCAGCACGTCCAGTTCGACGACAATGGTGTGCCGGAAGCTCCGCCCAAACTTGTTGGTCAGTACCGCTCACTATGCGGCAAAGTGGCAAGGGAGCGGGTGCCCATCACCACCTCCGACTGGGGTCAAGTGCCCCCAGAGTGCAAGGATGCGCTGTGGGAAGAAGTGCAGGCGGCGTTTCACATTCCGGAGGATCGCCAGTTCACCGTCCGCCGGAGGACACTTATGTCAATAAACAAGGTGTGGAGGAACTTCAAGAGCGAACTTGTCAGGCACTATGTGAAGGAGTCGACGACCCCCTTCAATGACTACCCTTTCGTGACTCTCGAGGCATGGCAGCAGTTCGTAGAGATGAAGGGCAAGCCTGAGTTCCAGGAGCTTAGTGCGAAGGCCCAGGCTAACCAGGCCAAGAACACCCACCCACACAGACTAGGCACCGATGGGTATGTGGGGAAGAAGGCGCTGTGGAGGAAGCAGGACGAGGAAGCTTCACAGTCTTCGGCCGGCAGTCCTTATGCGGGCATAACGGACGTGCGCGCCCGCAATTGGTGCCGAGCTACATCGACGATGGACTCCTCCGGAAGCGTCTCCGTGAATAACCCTGCGGACAGGGAAGTGATTGACCGACTGGTAAGATTGTCCGATCACGTACTATCCTCATAACACGCATGCAATGGGCTGTATTGCTAAGTTGTCCTGTTGCAGGTGACGCTGAGTGCGCAGGCGGCATCCGGAGAGTTCAACCCGAGGAGGACAGGGATATCCTCACAGCGGCGCTAGGAAACAAGGAGCATCCAGGCCGCGTGCGCGGCCTCGGCGCCACTGTGCCTTGGAGGTATGGTTTCCCCGATGATGAGGAGGCGGCTAAGAGGATAAAGAGATCCCACCAAGCCCGCAATGAACGGCTCAAGGAGGAGATGCGATCGGAGTTCGCTGTTCGGGACAAAGCACTCCTGCAGCAGTTGTCGGAGATGCGGTCCATGTACGAAGAGCTAAGAAAGGCGACCCAGGGCACCCCTGTTCTAGCAGCTGGCGCAGACCCAGCGGAAGTACCGACCCCCATTCTTGGCCACCGTAGTAGCTGCGCGTCTGCGCCAGGGTCTTCGCAGACGGAGCCCTCTCCAAAGTATCTGGTGGACTCTCTGCAGGTAATGACCGTTAATGCGCACTGTTTGTCTATGTTAATTCATTCGAAAGTGAGAAGCGGTGAAATTCAACATGTTAATGCGCACTGTTTGTAGGAACCCGCCTCCTGCAAGCTTATGGTGCTGGCCGGTGTCTTCCCGATCGAGGCTGCCCGTGGGATGGCGCAACCATGCACGGCGGGGGCCACAATCCATGGTGCCCCTCTATGTGAGGGTTTTGCACGTGTCCAAGTGGACAGTGTCTTTGACCATTGCAAGGGTTTTCCATTGGAGAAGCCGCCGAACGACGAGATTACCACTCTCGGGGATGCGGTGCACACGTTCGTGCAATGGCCCAAGAAAGACATCGTCCTGTATGAGGTAATTCCCCCACCAGTTTCATAATTTTTACTGTAATAATAGCCCTCAGAGTTAGTGTCCTAATACGTAGGTTCTTACATCGCAGACATCACAGACCGAGACGCGGCCTACTAGCCAGCATACCCCTTCGACGACGAAGCTGACTCCGAGTAAGAGGCAACCATTCAAGCAGCTGGCTATGAGGGGAAAAGCAAAGAAGAGCCCGTCGAAGGAGAGCGAGAAGAGTGCGCCAGCTCTCATGCCGTTCTCTCTGGGGATGCCCATGGCCTCCGATACCGCAATTTCGAGCATGGGGTTAGCATGCCAGAGCCTGCATGCATGGTACATGAGGAGGACAAACCAGATCAGGACGCAGCGTCCGACGCACATCATGGTCAAGTACACCGTGGCAGAGTTCCATCACGACGTTGGGACCTACTCGGTGACCTTCGAAGACCTGCACAATTTGCTAAACAAAGATGCGCTCGACTTGTCAATCCTACGGTCTTGGGTGCTGTAAGTATCCTACTATCCGTGCATATACGGATATATGTCATTTATTAATTGGTTACTTCCGTGCAGCTACATGGCCAACTATGCCAAATCCAAGGGCATACCTGTTGGTTTTTTGGACCCCCAGATGGTAACCGAGGTGATGTTTAGGACCGACACAGACTTCGTTGTCGACTACATCAAAAGAGGGTTGCTTGCTCAGGTCGACAAGGAGTATATAGTTGTACTCTACAACCAGAGGTGAGTGCTTTCATCAGTACTTCACCCGTAGATTAGTGTCTCCATGTGCACACCCCCAAATTTAGATTAAATTTTTAATTCTCTACGTGTAATATGTAGCTACCACTGGATCCTGCTGCTACTTATTCCGAAAAGCAACAAGGTGTTCTACCTTGACTCATTACAGAGGAAAGGGTACTCGTATTGCGGCGCACGAGATGTATTCGGAAGGTGATGTGGACCTGTCTTGCATGCATCTAGATTTACTGTCCTCAAATTGTCAATTTCGGCTATCCTCAAACTGTCAATTTTGACTATCTACAGGGCTTTCACGAAGTACTTTGCCGAGGTAGGGAGACAACACGAGCGGCGAGCCGATAAGTTTCAGTGGTTACAATTTTCGGTACAAATTTCAACTGGCATCTGTTTTATTTTATAACTTGTCCCCACCTAACTCTCGGTCTGTAAATTGGCAGTGCCATCAGCAGCCGGACGACAATACATGTGGGTTCTACGTGATGCGCCACATGTATGACCTGATCATCACCCCTCACCGGCCCGATTTCCCCGAGGTATTACAACTGCTCCCCTTAACTTGTCTCGATTTGACAGAATTTACAACTTAATTCAGCTAATTTTTTATGTACCAACTCTTGCTGCAGGGGGTCGACTTCCCTTCAGAAAGCCTTGACCCTCGGCAGATTGGTAATGTCCGAGGGATGCTCGCTGAGTTTTTCCTTTCGGAGGTCATATCACCCAAGGGGAAGTTTAGGGACCCGCAAGGTTCGTATTAGTGCGGCCTTACATTTATTTGTACATCTAACACACTTTAATTGTCGATTACATTTATTTGTTCAATTGTACATATTTCTGAGTTCTGTGCTGTATATATGAAATGCTATACAGAGAGGGGTGCAAATATATTTGAGTACTGCATGTGCATATGAAACTGTATATATTTGAGTACTGTACAAATATAATTCTGAGTTCAATTGTACAAATATATATGCATGAGACTGTATATATTTGAGTACTATGCATGTATGAAATTCATGAACTGTATATATGAAAATGCAATTTGTACAGAGGACATCTGTGAATGTTATAATCTCAGACGGTTTGTAAGATCAAAACCGTCTGTGCATGCACAGACGGTTCACATACGGTTTTGATCTTACAAACTGTCTGAGATTATAACAGTCACAGATAATAACACATCGCAGATGGTTTTGACCTCAGATCTGCCTGTGATATCAGACTATCACAGACGGTTCTGAGATTATAACACTATCACAGACGGTTTCAATATTAACACCGTCGCTGATATCGCAGATTGGTTTAACCTCCAAGCCGTCGGTAATAATATGAGTATCACAGACGGTTGTGAGATCAAAGCCGTCTGTGAATTATGAGTATCACAGTCTGTTATAACATCAAAGCCGTCTGTGATACTCATACTAACACAGACGGTTCTAATGTCAAAACCGTCTGTATATACTAAAGTATCATAGACGGTTCTGTTCTCACACCCGTCTGTGATAGTACAAGTATCACAGATGGTTCTGATGTCAAAACCGTCTGTGTATACTCAAATATCACAGACGGTTCTGAGAACAGAACCGTCTGTGATAGTGTGACTATCACAGACGGTTCTGACATCAAAGCCGTCTGTGATACTCATACTAACACAGACGGTTCTGATGTCAAAACCGTCTGTATATACTAAAGTATCACAGACGGTTCTGTTCTCACACCCGTCTGTGATAGTACAAGTATCACAGATGGTTCTGATGTCAAAACCGTCTGTGTATACTCAAATATCACAGACGGTTCTGACCTTATAGTCTGTGAAATATGAGTATCACAGACGGTTCTGACCTTATCACAGACGGTTCTGACCTTATATCAGTCTGTGAATGGATATATCACAGACGGTTGAAAACATCAAAAACCGTCTGTGATAGTACATGATTATCACTGACTCGAATATCACTGACGGGTAAGAACCGTCTATGATGTCTGTTTTGACCCGACTGTGATGATGAATTCTGTAGTAGTGTTTGATTTCTACATCTCCCACCACTGGATTCAGATTCAGATTTGGGCCGTGGTGAAGTCTTAATTTGCATAGGATGGCAGAGGCTACAGATCTTACATTTGTCTTCATTGCCTTCTCTTGCCTCTTTGTATCTCCAGGAAGATACTCGAGAAGCGATTCCACTTGTGCCACGACCAGTTTACTTGACTCGCTAAGGCTTGGTTTGTCCTTTTGAGGTTCGACCACATCAGCCTTCTGCAAAGTCGCCACCATCTTTAGTTTTTCGAAGATGTCTGATTGAGCACTGCAGCAGGACGAAATCATTGCCTTTAGGGTTCCATTCTCCTCACAGACAGTGTCAATCTTTGAACTTTGAAGCTCGATGGTCACCCGAAGATCATTTCTCTCTTTTGAAATGAGGCTTATTTGATCCTCTTGTACTGCATGAGCAATGTAATTGATTTTACAGCAGTTCATGTAACAAAACAATTTTTTCTGGTCAAAAGTAAACTTACAAGAAAGTTTTAACTCTGCCTTGTGGAGTTCCTTTTGTATAGAAGAAAATATCGCAGCTGCAGCTTCTTCCTAGTTCTCCCGATCAACTATACTCTTTACCAAGGAGGCATTTTCCCTGCGGAAAGGAAGATAACCGTTATACTTAGACAAAATTCAAATTGAGATAAGCAAGTTACTGATACTTATCGTTGTAGTCAGCTGATCTCCCGTTGCGCAACCTGAATGTGCTATGTCAAAGTTTGTTATTTTGTCGCCAGTTGGGTTAGATCCTAAAGCGCAGTAAAAAGCTTGTCACTCAAACTTGAACATTCCTAAGTTTCCCAAATCTAAAGAGGTAAAATAATTTTTACTTACCTCTACAAAATCGTTGAAAGAACTCCTCAGTGTGCTCTCAGGTTCGGCTAGGGGCTGAACCTTGAGGTTTGTTTTTTCCTTGCCAACAACGGCAGCAGATGGTTGCTCTTGCTGATCTGCCCCTGTGGTCAGGATTGCGGTTTCCATCTCTTGAGATTGAATGTCCACTATTATTTCCTCTACAATGGCCTGAGAAGACACCTTAGCCATTGGAGTCACCTCTGTTTCCCCCGTGACCTCCACGGTAGTTAGTGTGCCGACGTTCGGTGAGGTCGACAGGATGCTGAGCACAGGATTCTTGCGCCTAAGTATCATAACTTGGAATAACTCTTGTTGATAATGAGGAATTGCTAGGCGGTGATATCCTTACTTTATACGGAACCCCATCCGAGATTTGGGTTTCGAAGATTAGCTCTGGGGAGAGAGAAGCCCACAGGGTACCCCTATAGAAGCATCATCAGTTATCCTTGTTATCCTTTTCTTGAATAGGACAGTGTCTTCTTCTCCCTGCATGTTCACAACATTGGTATATGCAGGGAAGCAAAAACTTAAAGACTACGAGACTTTTACCACAGCAGTCCCTTCAGTAGTCGAAGGTGGAGTTACCATCCCTGAGGCAGCACATGCCCCAGGAATGGGGATCTCCTCCGTGGCCGCAAGACCTTTTGCGGCCACATGATCCACTGCCGCTGTTCCTATCTCCGCCAAGGACGACAAAACTTCGGCAATGGTAGAAGAGGCTGACCTCTCTGGAACGATAATCTCCAGAGGGTCTGATGCCTTCCTCTTGTGATAGATGAGAGGAACTTCGTCTTCTTCATCCTCGCTCCCCTCACCCTGTACGACTAAGAAGTAATTCCCATTCGCATCTGGTAGAACAGGGGGAAGAAAAAACCTTACCGTAGTGTTTTTCGCGGTTGTTTTCTTCTTCTTCGAAGAAGCCCCTCCAAAAATCTTCGATTTTTCAGAGGTCGGCTTCTTCATCTTCTTCTTCGAAGGGGTTCTTTTTACCCTCTTCACCATTGACCGCCCAGAGGATCCAGCATCGTCATCAAGATGTTTTGTCCTGGCGGTTCACCGCAGTAGCAGCTGCATGATTTCAAGAACATGATTTGATGATCAAAATAAGCAAGTGATCTCAAATAGGCACCATAAAAAGAAGTCATACCTGTTGACGTTCTTGTTTCAGGTCATCGTTGCCATTGATGAAGCTCCGAGGGCGGGTGACCCTTGAGCTCCTTCTGTTGCGGCGTTATAGGGCCGCAGAAGGCTATTCATCGTTTCTCGATCTCAGACAGAGATAAAACTACGTCACAAAAAGAAGCAAAATTGCTCAATACGACATCTTTCATCAAGTAAAAATTGCGTATTTTTCAGAGGACATACCTGTATTGTAGTCTAGGGTACTATCTACCATGGATTCTACCTCCCAGGCTGGATGTTCCCTCTTCTGCAGGGGGCTCATTCTATTCTTTACAAAGTCGCGAATAATGTCTCGCGCGGTTAATCCTTGCTGGAGTAAGTAAAGAATTGCTTGCACCTGCTTCTTCAATTCTTGATCTAAAGTAGGAATGGTGTCCATCTCGCTATCTTTCTCTGGTCGGTTGTTCTCAAACCAGAGACCGCTCTTCGCGGAGGGGTGCAGTAGAACTATTTGTGGTGCCACCCGTGCACCGAGTCCCGCAAAGGAATAAAGGATACTCTTTCTTCTCCCTTATGCTGAAGTATATGCAGATACTCTTGGACCATGCCGAGAAGTAAAATCGTCGAAAGAGGTACATGCTGGGTAGCACTCCGACGAAAGCCTCGCATAGGTGCTGGAAAATCGCCAACATCAAAATGGCATTGGGGTGCAATTCACCAACTCCAACCCATAGTGCGCCAGGACTTCTTGTATGAACTTGCTCTCGGGGAATCAAAACCCGCAACGCAAGAAGTTTTCAAAAATCACCAGCTCGTTTTCTTGGACGACTGGGATTTCTTCGTTCTTCTCCGCCAGCCGTCAGTTGATTAGCAGCCGCGGGGGAAGGATCTCCACTCTCTCGAGCGCCAATAGACTCTCCTCACTGTGATGGATTGATCGACTCCAGGACGCCATTGACGAAGAAATCACTGTAATGGTGACGGTTTTTTTGGATGTGATGAGAGCAAGATGCGAAAAGAGGGTTTTGTGTGGCGAAATTGGCTATGGAAAAAGAGGGTTTTGGTTCTGAAGCATCTCAGGAAAGCCACTCCTTCCTTTTATATGCCCGAGGCCACTACTCGCCAGGTTTATTATTTTAATAAGTTTCTCATAACGGGTATCTCTTCAGCTGGAACCCGCTATAATAAACATTTTCCCTGTTTAAATCTAAAACAAAATGTATCTGTTGCAAATTGATAAAGATCATTTTATTTCACATTCGGGGACTTGAGAAACTATTGGAGGAAATTAATAATTTGGGATTCTATAGTAATTTCATATCTTCAGCACTGTCACAATCTTGAAAATTCTTTTATGATCGTAGTACCATGTATGATCGCAACGCTATTCTGTGATCTTGGTATTGTTTGTGACCTCAGTGCTAAGTATGGTCTCAAGGTTGTTCTGTGACTGCATTGTTCTTTATGGCCTCAACATTATCTTCATACAGAAGTCTGGAATTGGTTTCGGACAGGATGATATTTTACCTGTGTATGTTCTGATCGTACATGTACTTTCCTGTTATCATTTCTTCACACAGAGAACACCAATCGGTGATTATAAGTTATACATAATCATTCAAGGAGTCAAGCATGTAAGGAAAATAAATTCTTTATTTCTTACAATCTTTACATACAAAAGGGATACAAGCAGCCAAACCATCGACCTGATCCGAAAGTAATTTACAAAGTTCTCCTAGGAGCATAGTGGCATCAGTGGGTTCAACACTGGCGACCCCGAGAGAACTAGCAATGGCTCTAATCCTATCGACGTCTGTCGCACCCCCGCCTTGGGGACTACGACTACTCCCGTGGGGACCCAGCTCGCTGCAGCTGATCCCATACATGTATACCATTGACTTCCCAGGATAAGTCAAGCATAGGAGTATATTTATATTACAACAGAGTAACTTACAAAATAATTAAGTAGTGTGGCCTGCTGGCCTTAATACAACATAAAGAGATTACAATGCCTTCGCGGCATACATGGTTTAGCAAAATAACAACTACACAGCGGAAGATAGGTGAACCCTCATAGCAAGAAGTTGACGGCAGAATAACACACATCAGGGCTCTGGCGGAACTAGCTCTTCTCCTTCTGGATCCAAGAAGTTCTCCATGCCTTCATCTTGATCATGGAACGCTCCATCTATTTGATTGTAGGTTGCAAGGGTGAGTACTTACATACTGAGCAAGTCATAGGGAAGAGTATATACATATAGTAGTGATGATATGAACCTATGCTAGTAAAGAAGTGTGGATGGTTGTAAAATAGTCTTTTCCTTTATATCTCATCTCATGGCAGTATTTTTCATAGCATAGCATCGCTATTCATGTTCCACTATTTATAGTACTACCGCGACACGTCGACACAAGACAGCCCACAGCAGCACCCTTATCATGACAACACATGTCATTTGGGTAATCTTGACAAAACATACTTGTGCCACACCACGTGGATTTAATCCACCGCAACAGACTCCTATAAACCTGGGAGCTCGGAGTATTCGTATACGTTTTTAACTCTACAGAGGGGTACCAATTTACCCGCAAGATATTCCACTTTCATGCCCATCCTACCAATATGATTAGACCCTTCTTCACTACATAATGTGAGTGGCAAGCTGGAGATAATAAGAACTTGTTATGTTTCACTCACAATTCACCCCTGATCCTGCGGTCGACAAACCACAGTTGTGGCGGGCTAAACCCCCACCCCGACTGCATCTCCCCATTACTGGGTCAGTGTGCATCATCACATCTAGTGATATGTGTAGGAGCCGCACTGCATGCAAAAACGTGCACCACTTTCCATCTCATGCAGGAGTTGCATGTGCGATAAGCATACTTGTTCAGGCGTGTCCCATACCAGGCTTGGCTTAGCACATTTTTCATGCCACTAGATGCACAACACAAGGTTCTAGTCCTTATATGCTAGTGACCAGACCATCCACAGCCACGCACATCCAGTGCCACCACCATTCCTACCAAACTCTGGTCGCGGCTAGGGGTTTTATTTCATGAATATACATAAATACACATATATTAGTTCATGGCTCATTACTTGATCATTTCACATTTCACAGGCATCCAGCCTAGTACTACCATTTCATATCTCAACCATTCTTTCACATGCAATACTACTTGTATTCAACGTTATATTATAGCAACTCGTAAAATATAGGTTCAAGATGTTCAAGAATATGACTTGCCTTCTGCGTCGTAAAAATCAGCAGTTAGTGTTGGGTCGACAGTGAAGTCCTCGAACTCAGCTTCTGGATCTACTCAGCAACAAATCAAACACACAATGATTACTAACTATATTAAAATGTTTTATGATCTATATGCAGAAATGCTTTATAAAGAATAACTGAACAATGCCGAAGATGATTGAGATTGCAAACTGAACTGAGTAAAGATTCTAGGGTTCCAAGGAATCTGGGCTAAGATTGAGTACTAGAGGTTACTAGAGTTTCAATACATTGTTATTGACAAAGGGTTCGCGGCTGGTTTGCTCAAAAATAGCGAATGTCAGCTGATTGACATTCGGTTCACGGCCTAACATAGCCAAGAATGGCATAGGAGTGGTTTAGAAGGTTTTCAATGTTGAAAACAAGTTTGGATCAAAGTATTGGGTGCACAATGAAGTAAGGCATATGTTCGACAATAAGTTTTTATAGAATTGTCCAGAAGTTCAAGGATTTAGCAGAAGACCCCTGTGCACAGTGAACTGAGTGTTTGTGCACTGTCAAGAATTAGGGCTTAAGCATTTGATCGACTTAGGGCTTTGATTGCTTCGCCAACTATGTCTAGGAGGTAGGAGAAAGCAACAGGAACATGATGAAGATGGTTTCGATCACTGGAGTGGACGGACGGCGGCGAATGGCAGCGAAGAAACATGGCGATGACACGACTAAGTACAGCTACTGGACAAGATCTTGGCACAAGAATATCTTGGGGTTTTTCCACAACATCGAAGGGCGATGCAGTAGAGTGATATACTCAGGAGGTCAAGGCGAGTCTACTAGACAAAGTGGATTGAACAACGACGGCAAGATGATGGTGAACGGTGAGGTCGAACTCATCGGTTTTCAGAAACAAGGCAAGCTATGGTGATAGAGAGCTACAGATGATTGAACTTGCATTTGATCAAAGATTTATGCTCCTCGTACTGCACATATGGTACTAGCGCGAGCAATTTGATTAGAGTGGAGGTTTGGGACTCGCCGGCCTTGACACCGGACTCGAAGAAGACGATGAAGAGGGCGCAACTTCTACAAAGCAGTGCTGGACAATTAGGCTCAGCTACACCATCTATGGGATACAAGAAATGACCTGGTGTAGTTACTTTGGTCAGAGACTCATTGGAGCACGCCGGCGACGTGAGGCATCCATGGTTGCATATGAAGAACAAGAAAACTCCAACTTGAGCTCCAATTCAAATTATGGCTGAACAGGCTTGCTCAAGAGGTTCGGGTGATCATTTGGTTCTACTAAAAGGGGTGCTGAAATCAGCTGGAAAGGGTTGAATTGCCGGAATAGGGAAAATCCAAAATTCGGCGATCACCGACGTTGAGGTCCACTGGAGTTCAATTAGAAGCTATAGCATGATGAGGTAAGTACAAGATACTTACTAGTGGAATCAATTTGAGACTTGGTGCAGCGGCGCGCCTTGTCATCGTTTCCCTCACTAGCGGCTCACCGGAGAAGAAGACGAAGATGGCTGGGCTACGATTTAGCTGGTTCTGGAGTGGAGTGAAGATGAAGCTAGATGAGGGTGGCTATTTAAAGGCATAGGACAGAGCTTGCAAGGAGGGAACAACAACGAAGTTTGCGCCACGAACGAGACTAGCTGGGCGCAGAAGATACAGCGGTGACGACGGCGCGATGGCGACAACGGCTCTGCAACTGCTCAAATGGTCGGTACATTGGAACTTGGCATTGGTCGATGCGAAGCGAGGGCGATAAAGCTGGCACAGCGTGGCAACGTGGCACGGAGTGCTTGAGAAAGCTGCGGTTGTGGTCGCTGTTGGTCGTGCGAGAGTGGTTGTTGGTCGCTGGTGCTGCCACAGCGACAGTTTTGGTGCGGACACGTGCGCACATGCAAGCACAAACGAGCACGGGCACAGCGAAGCCGTGCTGGCGCTGCTGGTCGAAACAGGGATTGGACCTGATTGCAAAATCTGGATTTTGGTTTTGGACTGATTTGTAAATTTTGAGATTTAGAGGATTAGGGCTGATTTGAACTTCACAAATCTGACAAACATTATTCAACAGATAATTTGGCAAGGATATTTGGTAAAATCTGGCACATTTGAATAGTTTTTGAACAAAATGAAAACGGGGTAATTTAGGGTATTTAAAATCTGAACTTTATCAAAGTTAAATTTCTGGGATTTAGGATGAGACTTTGAGATCATCATAGAAAACATTCTGTATTGAATAGCATTTGGGAGGTGTTCCCTGGATCATATTTGAATTTGGTGTTGATTTGCAACCTTTAGCCTTTTCCGGCTTCTGGAAAGGACTGAACTGCGATACTTCTTGGACTGATTTGTGAAAATGGTCTAGATGATAGAATCTAGCTGCCAACTTTTTGACTAAGGCTTTGGCATACCCTTGATTATAATCCAAGAATAATCTGGTTTGTATTAGATCAAGATTTGATTAAATGAAAGTTCAGAGTATTTAGGGTAATTAGGATACTAAATTAATTTCTGTTTTCGAAAACAGAAAGGGTTGACAAATCTGGGAGTTAGAGATCGATTTGGATCTAGCTTCGGAAGGCTTTTATTCTCTGGATAAATAGTAGGTCATATCTGGAAAGACAGATCTTGATTTGGGTTCACAGGGAAGATTTTGAGATTTTAGGGCTTAGAATAGAATGAGTCTGGGCTGATTTTGCTGATCTTGGAGAGTCGTATGCATGCATGACCTTTTATGAAAAGAATTTTCACCCCAAACCCAAGGTGTTACAACGTCATCCCTTATTAAGGGAGTACAACTATTCCTTATTGTGTCCCAGAGGTCTCGTTGCTCTCGAGCATGACTCCTTTCTAGCCGAAGCTTGTGCACCTCTTCGCGAGCTCTATCATAACATTTTGCCAGGTGCAGAATGGCCGAGGATATCTCCTCAGAATGCTTCTCCAGCGGCTCTTTTTCTTCTCTAAGGGTTCTGACCAAGTCAGATTTCTCCCTCAGAAGAGCCTTGATCTCAACAAGCTGATCGCTGGGGGCTCCAGGGGCCTTCACCTCTTGTACATGAATGGGTTAGTTTCTAAGACATACGAACCACAGAGAGGATGAAGATGATTACCTGAGGAGCAAAGGAGAAAGCCAAGCTTTGAAGGGGATTTGGTTGCAACAATGCGAGACTCTCCCCAGAAAGTTGATCACCCGACAAAAGAGGAGGACTTGGTCGCAGGGGTGTAAGAATTTCCACTGAAGAGTGGAAATTAGAAGAATTGTTGTGGATCTCCAAAGGTAGAGATGAAGATGCAATTGGATGGGTTGCAGTCCCAGAAGAAAGAGGCAGTGTGGAGCCCAGATATCAGCACCCCTTAGCATTTTTGTTGCAGCTCCACTGGAGGATCCTTCATCATTTCTCGATCTCTTCTTAAGAGGGATCAGTTCCTTGAGCACCTGTCAGTTCCAAAACACATTGCTTTGGAAATGAATCCGACCATAAAGGAAAGATTGACATCAAAGTTTTTCTGGAGAGAACTACCATTTGAAGATCCTGATCAATCTTAGGTCCTATCTCTAGTTCTTCCTCATCACTATCAACAATCTTCTTGGAGTCTTGGTTAAAAAGGAAGAGTGAAGTCAAGAGTGAAAACTAGTTCTAAAAGACTTAGCCGAAAGAAAGAAGTTGAGTTTTACAACTAAAAGGCTTCGTTATTTTTAGAGCCTAGAGCCAACGATTAACCTTCGAGGGCGCCTCGAGTTTGTAAAACACACTTACAATTTTTTGCCTCCGTTAAGTGGGTCAGTAAATTCACAATAACCTATCAACAAAAACCCAAAGGTTTTCTCGAGAGATAAATCGCCGCACGGCGGATCGATACTGTAACACCCATGTTTTCGCTAAATCTTAACCCAATTCAACTCTGTTATCTGACAATAATAATCCAAGGTATGCCAATACCCTAACTCCAGAAGTTGGTAGCAAAACTCATTTGTTTGAACTTTTTTCGCAATTCATCCCAAAAGTATCGTGGATTAGTCCTTTTAAAATTTTCCCAAAAGCCCTAAAATCCATAGATTATCTCCAAATCTGTATTTGATTTAGTCAATATCTTCCTTTTACTATTCTGAGCAAGTTTCCCTTCTGTGAGATTTCCAGAATCTCATCCAAAGCCCCAGTTTTCAGCCTTGCCATTTTTCAAACCCCAATTACCCTGTTTTACCCTGTTTTCGTTTCAGCTCAAAACTTAATCAAGACCCCAATTCCTGCTATCTATCGCTGCTAAAGTATCTTCTGAGTTTAGCTTGCCAAAGTTGTGAGATCAAATCTTCTCTTATCTAAGCCTTTTGCTAGATTTACAGATCAATCCAAATATCAAGTTTTTCAAATTGCAAATCAGCCCAAATCTTATTTTTCCAGCTTGTTTTCGACCAGAGCCTCGGCTGTAGTTTCGACCAGAGCTCCAACTCCTGTTTCGACCAGAGAGTTCACCGTGTTTCTTCGCTGCTGGCCAAGGAAAGTCGTTGCCTGCGCTTGTGGTCGCCTACACTAGCATGCGCCCTCGTGTCTGTGCCAGGTTCCTTGTCGTGGCAATATTTCGACCAGCAGCAGCTGCACCAGCACTAGCACGCGCCCGAGGGAGGATTGGATTTGCATGCGCATACGTGTCATCGCCGGAGTAACTTCGTCGCCTACGCGACTGCACCGTCCTGGACCAAGTTCCTAAGTCCCTGACTGTTGCTGGCAAAGCTGGATAGCCGCCTGCACGCCATCGCGTTGTCATCGCCGCTGTTCCTCCTGCGCCCTGCCGGTCTCGTCCCCTGCGCAAGTTCCTATGCTATTTTTCTCTCGCAACCTCCGTCACCTCGCCTATTTAAACCCCCCAGTAACCTATTTCTTCGCTATGCTTGTAACTTACCCATTTTCACCCGCCTTCTTGCCTTTTCTTCTTCGTCCCTGACGAGCCGCCATTGAGGCCATTGTCACCAGAGAAACTCCTAGTCCCAAACTCCAAATTAATCAAACCAGTAAGCTCCCTGTGTCCATCTCCTTCTGTCATAGCAACCAATTGAACTCCGATGATTGTGGACTGAGGGGGTAAGCGGTATCCTAGTTCTCATGAACTGCGGTAGCGAGTCACTTTGAGAGACTAGTCCCCCCTCAAACACTCAAGCCTGTCATCGGGCTTATCCTCCTCCAGGAGCTTCCCCCTCCGTGGTTTATCAAGCTCGTCCTCCGTCGGGAGTGAGCTTCCGCTCCAAAGGGCCTTGGAAATCTCAATTGTTGGAATCCTTCGGAATTTTTCAGCCGAAAGTTTCCTTACCGGCTCCCCGTTCTCACAGAGACTGGGGGAACTTACTACCGACCCTCGGAGTTTTTTCGACTGTGAGACTTCCCTACCGGCCCCCATTTCTCACGGCGACTGGGGGAACTTATTACCGGCCCTTGGAATGTTTCGACCGGAGACTTCCCTACCGGCCCCCCGTTCCCATGATGACTGGGGGAACTTTTTACCGGCCTCCGGAAGCTCCCAACCGGGGCTATATGATTTTAGTAATTATCGGCGTCCGGGCCTCTTCGTGCCTTACCCATAGCGTGCGGAGGCAAGCTACACCCCGCTGTGGGTGGGGGGATAACCCAGGCCCAGACAGTTCAATATCGTTGGAAAATTTTGAAGACAAGAAAAGTTCAAGAAACGAGCAAACTGAAACTTTATTGGTGCATCTAACTGGGGAACATCCCCCCCCCCCCCGGTGAGTGTTGATACAACATTTAACTAGGGCACAACCCCCCACAGTGGGTCAAGACGTCCCGCAGATGAAAGCCTCGGCAAATACAAGATACAACCCAGGGAGTTAAACCCCCGCGGGAAGATACAACGGGGGATAGCCCCCCGGGGGGCGCCTACACCTTATTATCCCAGAGGCCCTCCGACAGCTCCCGGGCGAGGTCTCGGTATAAGCTTCTTATGCGCCGCTGGGCCTCTCGAAGCAAGCCCTCAGGCCAATACTCGTAGCCCACCGATGGGAGTATCTGAAGTGGCGGAACCCTCCAGGATCCCGGTCTCACAGGAGACAACTCGGCGCGGTGGTTGTCGAAGTAGTTAAGGTGCCACTCCAGAAGCCACTGCAACCGGATTGGCCGCCGGTAGGCACCCTCGCCGCACCCTCCAGAGGCAAGGCTTAACAAAACTAGGGCTACTTGGGTTTCCCCCTTTCTGGGAGTGAACTCTCGGGCTCCCGGGGAGCTCCCCGAACAAAAGCGCTCAACCCTCAGGAGCCCTCTCCTGGGAGTTAGCTCCCGGGACACCTGCTCAAAGCGAACCAAAACTTAGCAAAATTGAGTCAAGACTTAGCAAAAAATCTTTCGTTCATTGAAGAGAACTTTGTACAAGTCTCCAGGGCTTCCTCTAAGAAGCTACTGACGAGGATTGTTACCCGAGCTAGTTCAGAATAAATGCACATCTGGTACAAGAGAGATTCAAACCAGGTAAGTGTCCGTTGGTGTGATCTCAGATGGCCTGAGAAGCACGGACACATGGTCGCAGGCTTTGCGCAATCAGGCCGCAGATAGTGTGCGATCAGGAGCCCATAGGCGATGCGTGGACAGAAGGTCACAGACAATACGCGGTCAGAAGGTCACAGACAATACGCAGTCAGAAGGTCGTGGACTGCTCTCGACCAAGACGACTCAGAGTTGTTCGACAACAAGCATATCCCGAGTATCCCAGAGATTCTTCCACGTATGAAGACAACTGCCAGGAGGTTAATATGTGCAGTTATACCTTAATTGCACGTGTTAAGCCAGCGTGGAAGTTAAGTGCAGTTTCTGAAACCGCATCCCAGCAATTGTGCAAAGTTGTTGTGTATTGGCGCCCTTTCAACCAGTATAAATGGGTGAGTTAATGCACCAGACGAGGACAGAACACATCGGGAACAGATCAACGTCGATAAGTTTCCATAGACTATTTTACTGGAGTTTTACATAATCACACGGAAAAGATCTTCGCCTATGATGATCTTTTCCACAACTTTGTAACCTTTTTCCCCATACATAGTGAAATCACAACAGGACGTAGGGCTATTACTCCTCCCACCATCGAGGGCCAGAACCTGTATAAATCCTTCTGTGTTCCAACCGACTTTGGCTCATCATCCCTTCCTGGAGGGACACCCTGAAAGGCCTCATAACTCACAAATTCTGCATAAGTTCAACTAAGGACCCCGAGTCGGAATCGCCGACAGCTGGCGCCCACCGTGGGGCCTTTCTCAAGGCGTTCTTATTTCTATCCGGAGGTTCGGTGAGCCATGTCTGGAGCATATGATTCCGAGAACAACGTCAATCTCGAGGATTATGCCCACATCCAGATGCCTTCACCTAGTGATCCTGTTCCAATGGAGGAAACTGGAGGCGAAGACGTCCCGGAGGTCGATTCGACCACTCAAGTCATGTCCATTGACCAGGAGGCGACCGACGTTGAACTAGAGCCCACTGTGGTTCTTAATGCGTTAGAGGTTGAATCCGGTCCATCATATGACCCTGCCGAGGGTAAGGGCGATGTCGACCAGGAATTTAGCACGGGGAGGTTTGATCCTAATAACCTTCATCGTCCCTTTGATTTCGAGTTTGACTCGGAACAAACGGAGATGTTTTCTCCATCGGCGACCTCGCTCCCTAGACAGTTCGCTGCCGTGTTGGAAGAAACTCCCGATCAACGGGCTGCTAGGCAAGAACAGGAACGCAAACCAAAAGAAGATCAGGTTCGAGAGCAACAAGATAACGAACTCCACAGAACAGCCCTAGAGGCTCTTCAAAATGCGTAAGCTCATTACGACGATGCTCCGAGTTGTTCCTGTCGATCGTGTGATCGTAACGAGACCAGACACCATCTTTACCCCCGGAACGTTTTCTAGTGGACGAAGAGATGGTATCACTTGGCGCACCCAGGAGAAGTACGCATGGCCGACTGTGATCCATCGCAGAGGTCCTGTGTAATTTTCCTCCTACGGTCATAGATGCACAGAAATTGGCTTTCGCCAGAATCCTGGCCGAGAGGTTGGACGAGGTCGCATCTGAGGCGACCCCAACGGCATCTTCCCGGTCAGCAACACATTCCCATGACCAAGAGTACTCTAACTCTGGTTCTGGTAGACGAAATCGTCCACCACCAGTACCGTCTCGGCATGACAAAGACAGACGGGTGGAGAACTCTCGTGATAGGGAACGAATCACTATCCACTCTCGCCTAGGAGCACGAGTGACCTCTCCCTCACGTGAGGTCACCCGTGATCAGGTCGAGAGTCGCAGGCCTATTCATGGTCCTTATGTTGGTTGTAAAGTTTTCTTGCCCGCCTTTGTGTGGTCGTTTGGCCAGACAAGTTTAAACCAGGGGCCATAGAAAGATTTAATGGAACTCAGAATCCGTCCGAGTTCCTTCAAATCTACATCACTGCTATTCAGGCAACAGGCAGTGATGACCGGGTCATGGCCAACTACCTGCCCACAGTCGTCGAGGGACCGGTAAGAACCTGGTTGTTCAATCATCTTGAAGGTTCAATCAATAACTGGAAAATGTTGTGCAATGCCATCCTCAATAATTTCCAAAATTGTTATCAGAAGATAGGTAAAGAGGACGACATCCATCGACTACAACAAACTTCGACCGAAACTCTTTGTCAATTTGTCAAGAGATTTGCTGGGGTGAGAAATACCATCCCGAACATATCTAATAACTCCGCTATCAGGGCATTTAAACATGCCGTTCGATATCAGAGGTTCACCGAAGATTTACTTATCCATCCTTCTCGATCAGCGGCCGATCTCTTTGATATGGCTGATCAATATTATGACGTGGCCGAGGCCGTTGAGTGGAATCGGATGGTGGATAAGGGTAACTTACCGCCTCAACCAGGTCTCAAGGACGTGAAGAGGGAAGATTCGAGCAAGAAGCCGAAGTCTTCATCAGGCGGGAAGTCAAAGAAATCAAAAAGGAGTCGATCTAGACAATACCAAGAGGTCGCAGTCTCAGAGAAGCCTCCATCGACCAAAGGTAACAAACCTTCGTTTAAAAATAAAACTGCTTCTGGTGGTCGCAGTGACGACCAGCCAGAGAAGTCGACTCACCCACAGGAAGGCAAGAAATGGTGTCCGCTCCACAACTCTGTTGGCCACGACCTCAAGAATTGCAGGAGTTGGTTGAAGCAGTTGGATGACTTCTACCAGCGGATCAGACCTATGCCAACCTTGCCAACAGATGTCCTATCAGGTACCTCGTAATCATATTAATGTTATTTTCGGAGGTTCCTCCTCTTTTGTTTCTAAGCGCCAATTTAAAGCATTTTATCGAGAGGTTAACCAAACAGAGACTCCCCTTGGTGAACCTCAGTAACCCCCATTGGTCGGATACACCTTTGACGTTTGATCGCTCTGATTGTCCTGCGGGGCTTACTCGACCATTGAGGTTGCCTCTGGTCATTACCCCAATTATCAGCAATGCGAGAGTCGAAAGGGTCCTGATCGACCGAGGTAGTTCCTTGGATATTCTATTGGTCAAGGCACTCGACGAGATGGAAATTCCTCGTTCAAAAATCATGCCCATAATTCATCCGTTTTATGGGATAATTCCTGGTCCCTCTATGATGCCATTGGGACAGGTGGTTCTCCCGGTCACGCTGGGAGAACCAGATAACTTCCGAACAGAATTAGTTACTTTTGATATAAGTGATTGTGATTCGGCTTATAACGCAATCTTTGGCAGGCCAACTCTTTCTAAGTTCATGATGGCTACGCACTATGCTTACCAGTGCGGCAAGTTGCCTGGCCCCAAGGGTGTTATTTTGGTCCGAGGAAGTCGCAACGTGGTATTGACGTTTGATCGGCTATCCCTGGAGATGGTGGACCAACTTCCCCTCCGAGAAGCCCAGGTCGCCACAGTGTCCACTAATACTATCAAAGCTGCACCTCGACCAGATGAAACACTAAAACTGGTTCCATTATACCTAGATGATCCATCCAAGACAATTCGGGTTGGATCAGGCCTGGATGACACATAGGAACTCGAGCTCATTGCTTTCTTCCAGGCTAATGCAGATGTGTTTGTGTGGAAACCATCTGACATGCCCGTTATCCCAAGGGAGGTAATCGAGCGTAGGTTAGAAATTCGACCTGGACAGCGACCAATAAAGAAGAAGCTGAGGAGTTTTGTTGTTGATCGGCAGGAAGCCATCCGAGAGGAGTTGGATAAGCTCCAAAAGGCCAGATTCATTTGCAAAGTCGATCATCTGGAATGACTCACAAACCCGGTCATGGTCCGCAAGTCAAATGGCAAGTGGCGCATGTGCGTCGACTACACCAGCCTAAATAGTGCCTGTCCGAAGGATGACTTTCCCCTTCCCCGCATCGACCAGCTGGTCGATTCTACTGTGGGTGGCGAACTGATCAGTTTCCTGAACGCTTATTTGGGATATCATCAAATTAGCATGGCAGAAGAAGATGAAGAGAAGACTGCCTGCGTCACACCATTCGGCACCTACTGCTATGTCAGAATGCCGTTTGGTCTCAACAACGTAGGTTCCACGTACAAGCGCTTGATGCAAAAGACCTTTCTTTCCTAGATGGGGTGTAATCTTGAAGCTTATGTGGATGACCTGGTTGTAAAAAGTTTAAAGGGTTCATCTCATTTAGACGATGTTGCTGAAACCTTCTGTTATTTGAATCGATATGGAATAAAATTAAACCCGAAAAAGTGCTCTTTCGTTGTTTCATCTGGAAAACTTCTTGGTTTTCTTGTTTGTTCCAGAGGAATCGAAGTCAATCATGAAAAAATCAGGGCTATCGAACAGATGAGGTTTCCCTCGACCATCAAGGATGTTTAGCGCCTAGCAGGTCGCATGGCGGCATTGAGCAAGTTCATATCGCGACTAGGTGAACGCGGACTACCTTTCTTCAAAGCCGTACGCAAACATCATAATTTCACATGCTCCGATGAGGCTGAAAAGGCATTTCAGGAGGTAAAAGCATATCTATCCAGTCTGCCGGTCTTGGTTTCCCCCGACAAAGAGGAACCATTACTCCTCTACTTGGCGGCCACACCTCACGCGATTAGCGCTGTTCTGATCGCGGAAAGAGAGGGTATGCACAAACCCGTGTACTACGCAAGCGAAGTACTTCATGGTCCTAAGGAGCGATACCCTGAGGTCCAAAAGATACTCTATGCACCACTGATGGCTTCCCGTAAGCTACGACATTACTTCCAAGCACATAAGATCACAGTGCGCTCATCTTTTCCATTGGGGGACATTGTCTGCAATCCGGAGAAATCTGGTTGGATCGCCAAATGGGCCATCGAACTTGGAGCATTCAACATCCATTTCACGCCCTGCACCGCTGTCAAGTCTCAGGTCCTGGCCGACTTCGTGGTCGAATGGACTAATCCTTAGCCACCCGTGCAGGGAGCCGAAGATTTGGAATGCCCTGATCACTGGACAATGTACTTTGATGCTCTTGTAGTTTTCAACACTGGGGGGCTGGAGTGGTCTTAGCCATGCCTTAGGGAGAACAGCTAAAGTTTGTCATTCGACTACATTTTGTTGTGACCAACAACGCAGCAGAGTATGAAGGTCTTATTGCAGGGCTCTGGGAAGCAAAATTCGTTGGAGTCCGTCGATTAGTGGTGAGGGGAGACTCATAGCTAGTCGTAAACCAGGCAAACAAGGAGTACAACACCTTCGATGTGACAATGGCTCATTACCTAGGGGAAGTGAGGAGATTGGAAAAACACTTCAGTCATTTCGAACTCCAATACATCCCGCGAAAGGACAACATGCTCACAGACCAATTATCCAAAATTGGGTCCTCACGCATATTCGCTCCGGCAGGAGTGTTCGTCGAACACTTGGAACATTCCTCGATCATGACTACGGTCGAGAATGATCTGGTAACAGTCTATGTTACCAACCTCGGACATGAACGAGATTGGACCCATCCATTGAGGGTCTATCTTGAACACGGGACCTTGCCCGAGGATGAAACCGAAAGCGATCGGTTAGTTTGAAAGGCGCGTCTATACAATCTTATAGAAGGGGTTTTGTATAGAAAAGGTACTCAAGGAGTATTCATGCGTTGTGTGTCCCAAGAGGAAGGTAAATTCCTCTTGAAAGAAATTCATGACGGTGTATGCGCACACGTCATATCGTACACTGGTCGGAAAGGCTTTCTGATAAGGATTTTACTGGCCTTCGGCACTCGATGATGCCAAGAACATGGTCAAGACATGTCCCAGTGTTAATTTCATGCGAGACAGGTTCATCAACCTGCCTACGCCCTGCAAACCATTCCCCTATCATGGCCCTTCGTGGTCTGGGGGATGGACATTGACAGTCCTATGCCACAAGTGGTCAATGGATACAAATTCTTGTTCGTAGCTATTGACAAGTTCACAAAGTGGATTGAGGCCGAACCAGTACGCAACATTACCGCTGCTGTTGCACAAAAGTTCTTCCATAAGAACATTGTGACTCGATTCGGTGTTTCAAATCGTCTCATCACTGATAATGGTTCCCAGTTCGCTAGCAGTCTCTTCCTGGACTATTGCGATCAGGTCGGAACCAAGGTGTGCTTTGCCTCTGTAGCTCACCTGTAGAGCAATGGTGCCATCGAAGGTGCCAACGGGCAAATATTGCAGGTCATCAAAAAACGTGCATTTGATCGCCTTAAGACACGCTCGGGGGCTTGGGTAGACGAGCTATATACCGTTCTATGGGCACTACGTACTACTTCTAGTCGAGCCACCGGTGAGACACCTTTCCATCTGGTGTACGGGGTTGAGGCTGTGTTACCCATGGAAATTAGTATTGGTTCTGTCCGAACAGATCAATTCAAACAAATTGATCAGAATGGGCAACGGTTACAAGATCTCATCCTCCTAGAAGAAAAATGTGATCGAGCTCTGGTCAAGTCCGCGCTATATTTGCAAGCTTTGCGCAAATACCATAACAGAAGGGTGCGACCACGTAGTCTTCACATGGGCGATCTGGTTTTACATAAAATACAAAACCAATCTAGTCGCAACAAGTTCTCCCCACAGTGAGAAGGCCCCTACACTATTGTTTTGGTGCTGCGACCAGGATCAGCTAGGTTAGCGATGGAGGATGGTCGGATCTTATCCAATATATGGAACATCGATCAACTATGCAAGTTCTACGTGTAAGTTCCCAATCCCTTTTCCTTTTCAATTAGCACGATTTAACAAAATCAGTACTTTTAGTTGTTTCATGCATTAAGTATTCCTTTGGCCCATATGTTGTGAGTCTGGCTCGAGGGCTGGTCGTCGATGGTTGTATTACTACAAAACTTTGATCGGATTCGCTGGCCGATCTCGTGATCACTTCTAGACAAGACACCCCTCAATAAGCCGTTTCTCAACACACACGGGGCTTGCTGGCATGTCCTTGGTCATCAGAGTGGCTGCCGGTTTGCAATAAGGTCGGGTATTGTACCAAATATAATTGTCGGCCTGGTCGGGTATTCCTGGTCGTCGTTACACCCATATTTTTCCTGTGCTTATAATACTAAGTTTTCCGTATACATAATCATAGGCGGGGGCTAGGGGAATATGGTTGCAATATGAAACAAAAAGAAGTGCTTCCTTTCAAAACAAAAAATGCATACATTCGCATTGTATAAATTGTATCTGTACCGGTGCAAAGATTTACATTATGCCTAGCTCATTCAAGAGTTTTTCTACGAGGGGTTTGACCTCCTCCATGATAACCTCAAGCTGGTCTTCACTCTCGATGTCTGCCTCTCCCACCATTGGATTCAGATAAAGATCTGGGCCATGGTGAGGATGAAGCTGGCAGAGGATGGCAGAGGCTGCTGATCGAACTCTTGACTTGATCGCCTCTTTTTGTCACCTAGTATCTTCAGGAAGATACTCTAGAAGTGACTCTGCTTGGGTGGCGACCAGTGTGGTCCAGTCGCTAAGGTTGAGGTCGTCCATCGTGGTTTTGACCACATCAGCCCTCAGTAGACCGGCCACCATCTTTAGTTTTTTGAAGATGTTTAGTTGAGTACTGCTGCAGGTCGAGAGTAACGTGCTCAAGTCTTTATTCTACCTACAACAGAGTCAATAGTCGCCAGGAGATCTTTCTTCTCTTGACTGAGCTGGCTTATTTGGTCGTCCCGCTCTGCGACAGGAGGCCATTACAAACAGTTCGTATGACAAAACTAATTTACTCTGGTCGGGAGTATGCTTACAGGAGAGCTGCGGCCGCAGCTTTTGGAGTTCGGTCGCCAGGAATGAGATCTTGGTGGCCGCCCTGAAGTCCTGGTCTTCCCGATCTGCGAGGCTCTTCATCAGATAAGCATTATCTCTGTGACAAAAGAGACAATTATCAAGATAGGGCTTACGTTCAGGCAACTGAAGAAACGTCTTCCTTACCGCTGCAGGCGACCCGTTTCCTCTTGCGCGACCTTGATGCTATCCGCTATAGCCATCGACTTGGTCACCATACGGGTCAGTTCCTATGACATGAAAGGAGATTAGTTTCAGAACCTGGATGTTACTATGCAAATGCGAACTCAAAAACCATAAGGGATGTTCGACATACCTCAACATATTCCCGGAATGAGCCATTTTTCAGTTTAGTTGAAGGTTGAGTCGTTGGACTCGCCTTATCCCCAGCAGGAGCAGCGGATGAGTTTTCCTGCTGAGCCTTATTTTTTGCCAGAGCCGCAGATTCCAATAACTCCGATTGGACTTCTGCAGCCATCCCATCTACAACGGCCCGAAGGACTTGTCTGGCCGAAGGGATGGAACTTTGCTCCCCAGAGACCTCGGTAGCGGGGGAAGCTTCAACACTAGCCAAGGCCACTGGAGGGCTGGGCGCTGAGTCTCTGCTCCTTAGAAAATAGAAAGACCATCGGTTAGAATCTTTATAGTCGATCACTGTAATCCGACCTTGTCCAGACAGGGGAGGTTCTTACCTTACTCGAAATCTCACCAACTTTTGGGATTTCGAAGATGGTTCCCCGAGGAAAAGAGGACAGTCGTTGTCTGTCCTGGTCTTCCTCTTCGTGAATAAGACCTTGTCTTTTTCTCCCTGTGTGTACAAACCTATAAGCACATGCATGAGGAATGGTGAAGACCAAAGCTGTAAGAATCCTTACTGGAGTAACCTTCTCGGTCGGTAGGGATACGGCCATTGGTCCAGACGTCTCCTGGACCATAGGCGCTAGGACTTTATCCGCGACCACAGGGTTGGTAGTAGCCGCGGTGTCCTGCTCGGTTATTCCCACTCCTATTGGCAGGAGTGGAGTGCTCACCGCCCCAGGACTGGCAGGAGTCACGTCGCGGCGGATATGGGGGATGTCTTCTTCTTCCTGTATGAGCATAACTTAGTGGATGTACACAGATGAACAACAACATTCAGGACTGTGAGAAATCTTACCACAGTCGCCCTTTCTGTGAGGAGGGGAGGTGTTGCAAATCCTGAAGCTTCCTGGGCTTCAGGGTTATCAGTGGTCGTGGGGCCCGCTGCAGTCGTCTCTGTCCCTACGGGCAGAGATAAGACCCCACTGGATGAAGGAGCGATCATCTTCCTCTTGCGACGAATCAGAGGGACGTCATCCTCTTCATCCTTGCTCCCTTCACCCCATACGACGAAGAGGTAATTCCAGTTCGTACCTGGGTAACAGGGGGCATTGAGTATATTACCGCAGCTCTCTTCGCGGTAAGGGGAGTCTTTTGCGAGGAGGCCTCTCCCAGAATCTTCTTGGTCTTCTTGGGAGCAGTTCCTTCACCCGCGCTTCGAAGAGATTTTCTTCACCCTCTTTGTAGCCGGTTTTCCCAGGAGATCAATGTCCTTGGTTGGACGCGTCGCTTCGGCGAATTTCCCCAGGAGCTATGACATTCCAAATGTTCTTGTTAATACAAGATGAGTAAAAGATCTACAAACAGAGCCTGTGGAGAAAGTCCATACCTTTCAGCGCTCCTGTTTGAGATCGTCGCTCGCATTGATTAGGCTCTGGGGGCGAGGTGATCCCCTGGTTCCCTCCGCATCGGCGCTATACGTCTTGAGGAGGTAATTTGTCCTCTTCTCGATTTCGGACAAAGGCAGAGCTGTGTCACCAGCAAGCAGGTTAGCAAAAGAGACATTTTCTCAGAAGAAATGTACGTTTTGTTGATTGGAAGACACACCGTTATTATAGTCCAAGGTGCTATTCGCCATGGACTGGATTTCCCACGCCGGATGAGCCCTTTCGCCTAGGGGGCTCACCCGATTCTTCACAAAGTCGCGGATGATGTCGTGAGCAGTTAGTCCCTGCTGGGCTAAGTGAAGAATCACTTGGGCCTGCTTCTTCTGCTCTGCGCTCAGAGCAGGAAGAGAATCCAATTCGTTGGACTTCTCTGGCGGGGAGTTCTCAAACCACAACCCGCTCTCTGACGTAGGGGTGCAGTAGAACCATTTCTGGTACCACCAGTGAATGGAATCTTAGAGGGGTAGGAAGGGATACTCTTTTTTCTCCCTTATCTGGAAGTAGATACATCCGGCAGCATTGGTGCTCTTCGACCATGCCGAGTAGTAGAAGTGTCGGAAGAGCTCCACACTTGGGAGCACTCTGTGTGGTGAACAGATCGGCTCTAGGACGTCATTTCTTGCAAAGGATCGGAAGGAAAGGTGGTGACTTTGGAGGCGATGGAGAATGAGGAATGAGGGTTTTGTGCGGCGGAGGTTCTAAGGCAAGTTTCTACCTATGTGGCTTCCTCAGGAAGCTACTGCTCCTTTTATATGCCCGAGGCAACGTTCCATTGAATACTTTATTCATTTCCCATAATGGATACCTTCTCTCAGGAAACCCGTTATGCACTCCCCACAGTGAATCCGCAACGAAATGTATTTTTATAATCTTTGTTTTGAATTCGGGGGCTAGGGTGTACATAAGAACGTGAAAATGTTGCAAATATTTTTGGAGGAAGTTATCCTTCTTGTTTTTTGTAAGTTAATTTTTCATGTATTGATCACAATGCGTTTTTGTGATCACCTCTAAGTTTGCATGATGATCACAATGCTATTCTGTGATCGCTGCAAGTATGTAACCACAATACAGACGGTTATCATCCGGTCAAAGCATTATGTTATCACGACTTCAGTTCTGACCGCGACGTTAATTCTGATCGGGCTTCAGTTCTAATCAGTATGATAGCTTTGATCGGATTTCAGTTCTGATCGCGGCTTTGGTTCTAATCGCAGTACCACTACTGGTCATGATATGACTTATTAATGCGTTTCTGATCAAAAAGACTTGTTACCTCAGATTTACCTGTGTATGTGTGGTCGTGAAGGCATTACTTATGACCATATTTTTGCACAGAGATTATGAAGAGTTTTAACTCAAATTAGCTCTTACGACAAGTCATGTAAGGTAAAAGAAATCTTTATTTCTGACAATTCTTGCATACAAAAGGGGTACAGGCGACCAGAGTATCGACCTGATCCGTCAAAAGTTTACAAAGTTCTCCTAGGGACATATTGGTGTCAGTAGGATCTACACTGACCGCCCCAAGAGAACTGGAAACTACTCTAAGTCTATCTACATCATCCCAAATCAGAGAAGCGCTACCATCCCTGATCGAATAGGAGAGTTCTCGCTGTTGTCGAGTGTAGTCCCTCTCCAATCAGAATTTGTGCGCCTCTTCACAGGATCTATCAAAACATTTTGCCAGGTGCAGAACGGCCGAAGACATCTCTTTTATCTTCTTCTCCAGAACCTCTTTCTCCTTCTGGAGAGTCTGTTCAAGTGAAAGAGGATGGATCTCAGCAGGCTGGTCGCTGGGGGCTCCAACAATTTTCATCTCCTACACATAAATGTGTTAGTTTTACAAGTTAAAATGACCAACAGAAGGGATGAAAATAGTTACCAATCCTCGCAAGTGAGAGGATGGAGTATTTCCCCCAGAAAGTAGATCACCCGACAAAAGTCGAGAACTACCAGGTCGTGGGAGTGCAATTTTCCCACGAGAAGATTGTTTCCCCAACACAAGTTGAGGATCATCTGGTCGCGGAAGTGCAGTCTTCCTACCAGAAAATTGATAACCCGTCAAAAGACGGGGGTCACTTGGTCGCAATAGAGAAAGCTGAGAAGGCTTTGAAGGATTATTATGAACAGGGAGAACTACAGGGGCCAAAGGAAGAGAGAGCAATGATGCATCCCTAACCCTTGTGCCACTGGAAAATCCCTCGTCAACCTTGGGTTTCTTCCCTGGAGGAATCAAATCTTCGGTCATCTGTGAATTTCCGAAAAAGTATTTTGGAAATAATCAGAACATAAGATGGCAACTTAAACCAAAAAATCTAGAGAAGACTTACTTTCTGGAAATCTTGGTCGAGTTCAAGTGCCATTTCCTCTTCATCACTTTCAATCTCAATGATGTTTTGATCAGCCATTGAGGTAGAAACAGAAGAGAAGAGAAGATGGTTTTGGAAAAGACTTAGCCGGGAAAAGACTTGTGAAGTTTTAAGGGTTAAGAGGCTTCGGTATTTATAGCCCCCAGGGGTGACGGTTCATTTTTTGAATGCCTCGAGCTTTTAAAACATTTACAGTTTTATCTCGGGTTAAAAAAAAAATTCCACGGCGCCATCATTACATGGCAAATACTACCCAGAGTCCGTCTCGGAAAATAAACCGCCACACTTAGTGCGCCACTAAGTGAAGGATTTGAAGCGTCGGGTCACTTATCCGATGTAAGGTTTAAAATTTGAAGTAAATATGTCCCTTTGTTTCCTTCAAATTTGGGGGCTAGCTGACGAGGATTGTTACCTGAGCTAGTTCAGAATAAATGCACGTCTAGTTCAAGATAGATTCGAACTAGGTAAGTGTCCATTGGTGTGATCTCAGATGGCCTGAGAAGCGCGGACACATGGTCGCAGGCTTTGCGTGATCAGGCCGCAGACAGTGCGCGGTCAAGAGCCTGTAGGCGATGCGCGGACATAAGGTCACAGACAATACACGGCTAGAAGGTCGCAGACAATACGCGGTCAGAAGGTCATGGACTACTCTCGGCCAAGACGACTCGGAGTTGTTTGACAACAAGCATATCTCGAGTATCCCAGAGATTCTTCCACGGATGAAGACAACTGCCAATAGGTTAATATGTGCAGTTATCCCTTAATTGCACGTGTTAAGCCTGCGTGGAAGTTAAGTGCAGTTGCCAAAACTGCACCCGAGCAACCGTACAAAGCCGTTGTGTATTGGCGCCCTTTCAACCAGTATAAAAGGGTGAGCAAATGCACCAGACGAGGACATGACACATCGGGAACAGATCAACATCGACAAGTTTCCATAGACTAGTTTAGTGGAGTTTTACATAATCAAACGGAAAAGATCTTCGCCTGTGATGTTCTTTTCCACAACTATGTAACCTTTTTTCCCATACATTGTGAAATCACAACATGACGTAGGGCTATTACTCCCACCATCGAGGGCCTGAACCAGTATAAATCTTTCTGTGTTCGAACCGACTTTGGCTCATCATCCCTACTCGGAGGGACACCCTGAAAGGCCTCATAACTCACAAATTCTGCATAAGTTCGACTAAGGACCCCGAGTCCGAATCGTCGACAGCTACCGGGATCAAAAATCCTAAGAAAAAAAGACCTATCTAAAGGCCCGGGGGGAGGCTCATACTTGGTTATTGTCATCCTCCCCCAGGGAGGCTTCCCTCACCGCCAGAGCCAGAATGTCCACCCTCGGGGGCGTCGAAGAGGGAAATTGCGCCAACACGATCCGGTCGTAGAAGCCCCTTGCGAGCTCCTCCACCTCCCGCCGTTGTGGTTTGAAGAAGTCGTGAAAGCCTCACGGGATCCAGCCTTTGATCGTCCGGGCACCGGTCCCCCGGAGCTCCATGAGACCCGCAGCGGCGGCCACCACTGGAATAGCCCGGCCCCGGGTGTGAGCGCCGGTGGCCTCCGGGATCACGAAAATGCAAAGCCTCTGCAAATGTGGCCGGCGCCGCGCCGGAACCACCTCCCAAGATAGGCGCAGCCCGAGCCCCTCGAGGGCCGAACGGACGGAGCGGCCCGCCTCCGCCTCCGCCACCGCCCGGACGTTGGAGCCCTTGAGCTCCCGAAGGGCGCCCTCCTTCGCCTTCACCTCCCATCGGAGGCGGTCATTGGCGTTCTCCGAGGCATCGAGTTGGGCCTGGACCCGGGCGAACTCCTGGAGCGCCTCGTCCCGCTCGTTGTAGAAGGCGGTGGCCTTCCCCTCTGCCTCCTTCAACGCCCGTTTGAAGCGCTCCTCTATGCCCCGGGCAAGGGCAACCCCCTACAAACGTGAGGGTTATTCGAAACCAAGAGTTAGAAAAATTTTGAGGAAAAAGTAGCCAGACGCCTCGGAAACAAACTTACATGGATGTGGAGCGACAACAGCTCTCCACACCGGTCACTGAGCGTCCCTTGCGAGACGTACTCCTGGACCTTCGGGATCTGGAGGCTCGTGGCCAACCGGTGAGCCTCGCCCGGAGATAGCAGGGGGGTCTCTCTCCCCATACCCCCGGACCTGTCTCTACCGGCGGGCCTCGATATTAAGGCCGCGGGAGTGATGTGGCCCGGCGTGACCCAGGCCACAGCCCTCGTCGCCGGGGACTAGGTCTCCGAGGAGGTGGAGGACGAACTCTCTGTGGGGGTGTCGCCCCTGGGAGGGATAAGGAGTCCCTTCCCCCTTTCCGTGTCATGGGGCCCCCGTAGCCGCGGGGACCGCGCCGGCCGAGGGACTCGCCCCTCATCCACAGGACACTCGACGCATTGAGGGGAAGCGTCCGCGAAGCGTACCTCTGGGTGCTTTGGTTCCGCTGCATCTGGAGCCACCGGGGACGGCGAGGGGTCGTAGTTCGCCGAATCGGACGCACCCCAGGTCACCGGCCACCGCCTTCTCCCTGGCCTCGTTGGAGGCCTCGAGGAGGCGCATTAATTCTTTTGTCGCCGCCGGCCCCCCGGAGGGCTCCTCCTTCGGGGGGAGGCGTGGCCCCGCGCCTCGAGAGCGCCTGCCCACGCCCCGACCCTGGGGCTGCGCCCTGGGCCTTCGTTGGCATAGATCCCGATGTCATCTCTGGGCCAAGGGCCTCCTACGCCTTGGGGCGCTTCGGCTCGGGGCCCCCGGCGGCCTCCTTCCCCCTCTTGTAGGAGCCGGGGGTCGGGAGAGGCGTCCTTACCGGTAGCCTCAGCTCGAAGGCTTCCGCTACCAGCTTCCGGGGAGGCCCCTCCTCGATGACGCGCATGATGTGCTCGTGCTCGTCGGCATAGTAGCTCCCGTGGAGGTTGTCCGCCTTCTCCCGAGCAGCCGGATATGGCCTGAGTACAAAAACGAATGTGTTAGCGAAAATCCCAAAGGAGTGGGTCACCGAACACTTACGTCGGGTCACCGGCTTCCGCTGGGGCCGCTTTGCCAGGCACATCCCGATTCCCCTCCTCCCGTTCGAGAAGGTGGAGAGCTCGAGGAGTGCCAACTCCTCCGTGGCGTCCCTCATGGACTGTAGGCCCCGGGCGCTCACTATTTTGCTGAGGAGCGTCAGCTCCTCGGAGGTCCACACTGGGGTCTTGGGGGCGGACGATCGGCTGTAGGAGGGGGGCTCTGGGGAGTAGGTCACCTCGGCGTCCCGGACCCGGAGGTAGAACCACCTCCGGAGCCAGTCCCCACAATGGTCCCGGGAGGCCACCACCGGGTACTCGTCCACCTGAGATGGTAGCAGCTGCATCATTATGGAGCCGAAGGCGGACTTCGGCCCTCCCTTGATGAGGTACGAGCCCCTCGCTGAGGGCTCGTAGAAGAACAGGAGGAGCTGGAGCGTCGGCTCTCGTCCAGTGGCTGTCTCGCACAGCCAAATGAAGAGGCCCATCCGGATGAGGGCATTGGGCGTTAGATGATTGAGCTCCATCCCGTATTCCTATAGGAACTCTCGAAGCAACATATGCACTGGGAGCCGAGGACCAGCCCTGATGATGGCCTCGAAGATGACCACCTCCCCGGCTCGAGGGCGAGGTGCCGTCTCCTTCCTCGGGGGAATCCGGACGTCACCATCCACGAGGATCCCCCGGTCCACTAGGGACTCTATGTCCCCTGAGGTAAACTAGGACTCCAAGAGGAAGTCCGCGGTCACTTCCTCCGGGGGTACATCGGCGGCTTTGGCATTTGGGTTTCCAGTGGGATAAGCTACTGGGAGGCTAGGTTTCCGGGAACCTAAGTTCCTGGAGACTAGGTTTCTGGAGGCTAAGCTACCAGGAGAGGCTAGAGCACCAGTGGGAAGTTTGAGGCTTGCAGTTCAGAGTGTGCTCTGTCCGGGCCTGTCGTGGCCCTATTTATAGAGCCCAAACGTGGCCCCGATGGGTAACATGTGGCCCCCCAGGATCAATCCGAACCGTCCATTTCAAATAATGTGGGCAAATCGAAGGGGTGCGGGCAGGAAACGACTCACCGACGGTTCGAACCACGCGAGGCCATTATGGCCGACGGCGCGTGCCAATCGAGGCCTGCAGTGTCATGATGATCGGCGGCGCCACCATAAGTGCATGCTTCGAGAGCCGAAGCGTCACAAAGGTGCCAGAGGTTTCCTCCGGGGGAGATGTTCCCGGTAACAAAGTCCATTTCCTCCTAGGACTTAGATGTGTCCCCGAAGGACATGGGGGGCCGCAGTTGGGCAAAATCTCCGCCTGATCGGTCCTGGTGACGACATCCCGGACGCCGCCATCTGCCTGGTGGCAAAGGCCCCCAGTGACCCCCCCTAGGCGCCGCCTTTAGCCCGGGCACTAGGGCCCCGGTGACCCCGTCCCGGGCACCGCCTTTAGCCCGGGGGGCAAAGGCCGCCTGTGGCCCTGTCCTGGGGACAAGAGCCCCGGTGACCCTGTCCCAGGTGCCGCCTTTGGCCCTGGGACAAGGGCCCCGGTGGCCCCGTCCCGGGGGACAAGGGTCCCGTCCCAAGCGCAGGGTCACATGGGGGTCACGTGAGGAACGCCTCAAGAACTGGCGAGGACACTTGTCAAGCATCAAGCCTCCCTTAGCCGGTGGAATGACGTCGGTACCCCCAATACAACGGCTATAACCGGGGTAGTCTAGCCTTTTTGCTTCTTGTGGGCCTACATATGCCCTTGTACCCCTCTTTCGTGACAGAGGACAATTCATTTGCATCAAATACACAAAAAACCAATTGGCGTGCTTTGGAGCGCTCTCCCCGCGAGAGAACTCCCCCAGCCGACTCTAGTCGGGAGCACGTCGACAGGACTAGGGTCTCCATTTAGACCTGAACCTGTCTAAATCCTCATGTCACTCTCTGTGCTTGCCCGACGGGAGGTGACCGGTAACGTGGTCATCTCGCGTCGTTGTTCGTTATCTAGGATCTTCCACAAAACCTGTCGTGGTATACGCAATACCACGATAGACCTCCTGCCAGAGCAGAATGGTTAACACTAGAGGAAAGTCTCAGGAAAGAGAGCCCGAGGAAGACACCAATGATGTGAGGAACACACCTAGAAGAAGAGCCCGTGTCAACCCAGATCAACTTGGATCATCAACTTCATGCCACAAGGAGGAAATATCAATGATGTACTGATATGGGTGGAGCAGAATAGACAGCAGGCAATGGCTGTACAGAACCAGATCTTAGGGCAATTAATGCAGAACATGTCATCCGACCTATTGAAGGATCAGCAATTGGAGCAAGATTAATCGATTTTCAGAAAACACGTCCTCTGACCTTCTCAAGCACAGAGGATCCCATTGTAGCAGATGACTGGCTAAGAGACATAGAAAGAAAGCTAAACACCGTTAAGTGCAATGATGAAGAAAAGCTCCTATACGGACCACATCAATTATCTGGACCTGCCGTAGCTTGGTCGGAGAATTAACAGACAATGCACCCTACCAGAGATTTAATTACTTGGGATGAATTCAAAGAGCAATTCCGTAAGTATCACGTCCCAAAGGGAGTCGTTCAAGTGAAGCGTCGAGAATTCATGAACTATAAGCAAGGGAACAAGACGGCCAAACAATACTTGCTTGAGTTTATTCAACTAGCAAGATATGCTCCTGAGGACATTACGATGGAGAGAGGAAAATAGATAAATTCTGTGAAGGTTTGCAGAATTCTTTGCAATACCAGTTGTCATCTCACGAGTTTACATATTTTCATGTCCTAATCAGCCGACTACTCAAAATGGAGGAGAAGAGAGGGATAGTAGAAGAAGACCGCAAGAGGAAGGCCCTACCAAATACTTATCAAGGAAACGCGAATAGAGCAAGACCAATGCCAAGCTTCGGACTAGTCTTCAGACCACCCCAATGACCTTGGAGGCCTGCAACAACTACAATGCCACAGTGTACAGGATGCAAGGGAAACCATCTCTATAAAGACTGCACATTGAAGGACGTGGAGTGTTTTCATTGTGGAAGAAAAGGACATTGCAAGGAGACATGCCTGCTTCAACATTTACCATTCAGTGTTGCTCGAGCCCAAGCAGCAAGATCTCCCGCACCAGTTCAAAGTTTTGCCAGAGGTATTCTGCCAACCAGCGGAGGAAGAATTCAAATCTGCAAGGGAAGAGGAATGCCGACTACTGGACAAGGCCGACTCAACTACGCGTTTGCAGTTGAAGCTGGAGAAGCATCTGATGTCATAATTGGTAGAATTCTCATCTTTTCTCAGCTTTCTGTTACTTTGTTTGACCCTGGTGCAACTCATTCTTTTGTGTCAATGTCTTTTGTGCTGAAAAGTGGATTGTCTGTATCTGCTTTAGATTACCATGTTCTTATTCAATTTCCTATTGCTAGGATGTCTATTGAATCCATTTGTAGAAATATTGCCTTTTGTATTGGCAACGTAGGATTCCTAGCGAACTTGCTAGTTTTAGATCTTCAAGGGTTAGACATTATCCTCAGAATGGATTGGCTAGCAAAGCACAAAGGTCAGATGGACTCTGAAAGGAAAACATTCACACTGACCAATGTCAAAGGAGAGAAAGTCACATTTCATGCGGAGAGAACTTCAGTACAGGACCATGCGAGAAGTCTGAACAGTATGGAGAATATTGAGTTCGAAAAGGTGCCAATAGTCAACGAGTACCCATAAGTCTTTCCTCAAGAACTTGCAGGAATGCCTCCAGACCGGGACATAGAATTCACCATTGAGCTAAAACCTGGATCGGCTCCATACGCAAGAAAGCTGGCACAAATGATGAGCTAAGAGCAAGAAGAGCTAAGGAAGCAGATAGAAGAGTTGGAAGAGAAAGGATTTATCAGAAGAAGTTCTTCACCTTGGGGAGCCCCGGTGCTTTTTGCCAAGAAGAAAGACGGTAGCTTACGACTCTATATTGACTACCGAAAGCTGAATGACATGACCATCAAAAACAAGTACCCTCTGCCCAGAATTGATGATCTCTTTGATCAGCTTAGAGGAGCAATGATATTTTCAAGAATCAACTTAAGATCGGGATATCATCAACTGAAGATTCGAGAGCAAGATATCCCCAAGACTGCATTCATAACAAGATATGGATTGTATTAGTTTACTGTGATGCCCTTTGGACCAACAAATGCCCCTGCAGTAACAAAGTCCTTATGGAATTTTTAGATAAGTTCATTGTTGTGTTCGTGGATGATATTCTTATTTTCTCTAGGACAGAAGAAGATCATGTCCATCATCTTAGATTGGTGCTAAAGAAGTTGGCAGACCACCAACTATACGCCAAGTTTGATAAGTGTTCCTTTTGGTTAAAGGAAATTTCTTTTCTAGGCCACATCATTTCTGGCGAAGGAATATTCATGGATCAGTCAAAAATCCAAGCTATCATGGAATGGAGGCAGTGAGAAATAGTAACGGAAATCAAAAGTTTCTTAGGATCGTCTGGAAACTATCAGAGATTTGTTGAAGGATTTTCTAAGATCACCAGACCACTCACTCAGCTGCTAAAGAAGAACACCCCTTTTCAGTGGACTAAGGAGTGTGAAAAGAGTTTTGAAGAGTTGAAGAAGAAATTGACAACTGCACCTATCCTCATATTGCCAGATGATAAGAAGAACTTCGTGGTTTACTGTGATGCATCAAAACAAGGATTAGGTTGTGTTCTCATGCAAGAAGGAAAAGTGGTAGCATATGCGTCAAGACAATTGTGACCCCATGAAGAGAATTACCCAACACATGACTTGGGAATTAGTTGTTGTTGTCCATGCATTGAAGATTTTGCGACATTACTTATTGGGTAACAAATGTGAGATCTACACTGATCACAAAAGCTTGAAGTATATCTTCACACAGCAAGACTTAAATATGAGGCAACGAAGGTGGTTAGAACTCATCAAGGATTATGATCTTGAAGTACACTACCACCCTAGCAAAGCGAATATAGTAGTTGATGCCCTGAGCAGAAAGTCCTAGTACTGCAACCAAGTGAAGTGTCTAGGACTACCACCTCAGTTACTCAGAGATTTTGAGAAACTGCGCTTGGAGATTGTTGAACAAGGAACTATCGCCGCCTTGAAGGTAGAATGTGAACTGAAGGACCAAATTCAGAAAGCCCAAGTAGTGGATCTAAACATCCAAAAGCCGAAGGAGGACATGAAGAGTGGAAGTGCAACTAATCTCAGAGAAGATGAACAAGGAATCTTATGGCACCATGACCGTATCTGTATTCCAAACTACAGAGAAATCAAGGATTTGATAATTGGTGAAGCTCATTATAACCCTTACTCCATACACCCAGGCAGCACGAAGATGTATAAAGATTTGAAAAACCAGTTCTGGTGGAATAGGATGAAAAGAGAAATTGCTGAATTCGTAGCATCTTGTGATACCTGTCAAATGGTAAAAGCAGAACACCAAAAGCCTGCAGGAACATTACAATCTTGACCAACCCCTGAGTGGAAGTGGGATGAAATTGGAATGGATTTCATAACAGGACTACCGAGAACCCAGAAAGGTTATGATTCCATATGGGTCATAGTGGACAGACCGACTAAGGTAGCTCATTTTCTACCAGTAAAAACCCAGTACACAACAAAACAACTAGCAGAGTTGTATTTCAACAGGATAGTTGTGGGACCCTCATTTGAGGAATCTGGTGGCAACCGCCCAGGTGGGTTGCACTCAGAAATGGCACATTGTAGCTCACAACAACAAGATGCATTATATAAAATGCGAGTAAATAAAAACAAGTGCTGATCACAGGGACCAACATTACAATAACTTAGTGCCAAAATGACGAACATAATGTTGATACAAAATTAAGGACTTTTCGACACAAAGGTCGGCATAAATGAAACAGTAATAACAAGCAAAAGGACTTCATCAGTCTTCTTCTTCAGCAGCAGCGGTGTTGTACGGGCCTCCTCCACATCGGACTCCACTTTGGTACGTAACCCTCTAACAAGCTGGGTCTTCAGTTTCTTTTTCTTGTTCCACATTGGGTTCAAGACCGTAAGATTCAGGGTCGATGAATCCTTCTTCTAAATTTGTTTGTAAAAGCAAAGGTGAGCACATTGTCCACATGGTGCTCAACAAGTCCCAAATAAGAATGCAGCATATATAGATGAGGGGGAAATTCTCAAAGAATGGCTCTTTGGCTTTTTACATATATATAGAATAGATTTTCGCACTTAGTTTTGAAGAAAAGATCTTTATTTTTGAAAGCGGTGCTTTTAAAACCCTAAGCTAGATTTCCAGAAAATGTTGTGTGTGGCGGTCTTCCATGAGTCACCACTTTATTCAGATTTTGTGAAAAACTTTCCAAAAGCTACTTGTGCTGCATCGACAAGAATAGAATCCACAGCACGCAGACTCCATAACCTGGGAGCTCAGAGTATCTGATACTTTTTAAACTTTGCAAAGGTGTACCACCTTAATCCACCGATCATTCGACTTTCAAGTCGGTACCTCTCCATGCGACTTTTACGCATGTGACAAGGCCAAGATGACACAACAGTTTACAGTCCTAGCATTAACAATTCCCTGCCCGGTAAATAGACAGTTAAGTCTCAAGTACCGTTGTGGGTCCTCCCCACTGCCTTACTTCCTAGCCTGGGTCTATGGTCCCGCAAGACACATAGCCTCTCTTGATTACAGCCGCGCACAACTTAATCTGGCATAGGGCGTCTTCGTTCTTTCCACCTTTTCGTCTCATGATTTTTCTAAACTCACATCACTCATGGCCCTCAGTGGCCCACCAGTTCTCGCAAGAAACCGGATCGACAACCATTGCAGGGAAAAGCCAATACTAAAGAAAGCTACTAAGTTGTGCCCGTCCCATAACCGGGCAAGTGGTTGGTACATTTTTCATGCCGCATAGAAGCACAACACAAGGTTCTAGTCCTTATGAGTCTTTAGTGAGGAGTCTTTCACATTCCCAGTGCGCACACAGCACCATCCAATCAAACCATCCTCACTATCGATTCCAATCACATTTTCTTTCACGAAAAGGGTTTTGAATATGCTTTTCTCATATGTGACCATTCAACATTTAACATATAAGCTTGAGCATAGTATAGCCTAAGCATGATATTCTAGGGTGACAAGGGTGCAGGGATATTCAATGTCAAAGGGGCTTTACAATTATTTAGGTCATATCTAATCACTTTTTTGAATATACTTCTTATTTGAATATAAGGCATGCATATACTTGAAAACAGTTAACATACTTCATTTCAAAATACTAGGCTAGACATGATCAAGGGTTTGAGACTTACCTTGCAGTGATGGGTCTAGATGCTCAGATGAATCCTCGAAGTTCTCTTCTGCACCTTCAACTTCTGGTTCCACGGCGGACACAAGCAACACATACACACTATGTAAGCATACAAGTACTAGAAAATAATACGTAAATATATCATGCATGCAGAAAGGGTTTGGACAAGGTCACTTGATATTGATCGAAGAGATGAGCTCAAAAGGGCTTGAATGTCGACGGGCTAACATTCGGCTCATGGCCTGACATAGCCCTAAATTGGTTCTAGGTCTGTTTTCTGGAGATGTGACAATAGGGAATATCGTAGAACATGGCTCAGAAGGTTTAGTGGACAAGGTGGTATTTCAATAGCTCAAATGTAACAGGTTTAAATCATCCAATGCCACTGGTGGACATGCACTGACATAGTGCTGGAGATGGCCAGAAACTAGGGCATTGTATAACTTTTGACCTAGGGCACCGATTGATGCACAACTTTGTCTGGGGGTTAGGCCTTGATGACAGGAACAAATCACTCAACAGGCTCAAGGGCAGAAAGTGGCCGGACAGCGATGAACGGCGTCGATGAACCACAGTGGTGACACGGCACAGACATGGTTCTGGACAAAACTTGGCATGATCATAACTTTTGGTCTAGGCCGATTCAGGGTTGGAGCCAGTGGAGTAAAACACTCAGGGGGTTGAGGCCTAGCTAAATGACAAGGTTGCATCAGCTGGTTCGACCGGAAAACAAACTCCGGTGATCAAAGCCGAAGATAAAGGCACCGATTTGGGCATTTTTGTTCTAGGGCGTTTGAACTCAATTCCTTGCTCAGGAAGCATCTAGGGGATAACACGAAGCTACTGGTGTGCTCAATTTTGCTAGGGAATGGCTGGAGAAGCATGGCGGCGTTCTCCGGCGAACTGCCGAAGCTCGAATTTGGGGATTCAACGCCCGGGGCAAAATTGATGATTCCAATCTTGCAGGCTTACTCCTCCTAGCTTACTGATCACTTTTCTCTACTAGCACGAGGATCAATTTGGCTTGAATCACTCGGCATTAGGGGAACACGGCAACAGGCAATCTCGGCGACCGCCGGCGCTAGGTCTCGTCGGAGTTCAATTAAATGCTATGACACGTACAGGGGAATGAGGGGAGCTTACTGGTGGCCTTGGTTTGGAGTGGGAAGCAACAGTTGAGGCTAGCACCGTGAGCTCCAGAAGTGGCTCGTCGAGGAAGAAGACGAAGGCACGGCAACGGCAAGCTCTAGAGCTAAGTCTCGGGTTGCTGGTGAAGTGTGGGTGTGGAGTGAAGCACTGGCGAGAGGGGGCTTTATATAGCCATGAGGATGAGTCCTCGGGAGCGGCAGCAAATCGACGGGGAGATGCTCTCTGGCGCCGGAGCGGTCAGCGAAGTGCATTGGGACACGGCGGGAGCTCTGCCAGAGATGGAGTATCGCGCGAAATCTGGATTCGTCAGAACGACGGGGTGGCAAGTCTCGGCATGGCAGCCATGTGGCAGTAAAGCTCTGACAATGGCAGGCACGCGCGCGCGAACGGTGAAGCTGCGGTCTCCGGTCATCGCGACGGTGGAGCTTCCTGGCGCGACGTGAGCACGTGCGGTACACGTAGGATTCAGCCATTGGCGGTGGCACAACTGGCCGGCAGTGAAGGATACGGTGGTTCACAGCGAACGGTGGCAGCAACCGCGGTCGAACGTCCTCAGGTCGTGGTCGTGCACACGGGCTCTGGTCGTGGTTGAAGAAAAGAAGCCAGGGACTTGTTTGCGAGGCAAAGGGCTGATTTGTGAGGGTTTGGACTGAATTGCGAAGGTTCTTCTTGGAATTTAGGACCTGATTGCAAGTTTGGGATTCTGAAGGGCTGATTTGCAATCTGATTTTGCAGATGAGTATTACCAAAATACTTGGACTCATCCAGCAGGGAAAATGGCAAAATTTGATAAGATCTGAGGGTTTCGACAAAAATCGAAAACAGGGTAAAATATGGTAATTAGGGTTTGACATTTTTGCCGGGGCTGAAACTAGGATTTCGGTTGAGATTCTTGAGTTCTTCCAGAAGGGAAAAATGTTTAGAAAAATAAAAGAAAGATAATCACTTGATCAGATTTGAATTTGGAGATGATCTGAGACTTTTAGCCTTTTTGGGTTTTTTGAAAATTCTTAAAAGGACTAAACTGAAATACTTTTGGACTGAAAGGTGAAAATGATCTGCGAGATGAAGTTTGGCTGCCAACTTTTTAGGTTAAGGTAGTGGCACACCTAAGATCATGATTCTGAGATAAGAGATCAAAATTGGGTTGAGACATCAGGGATTCCAAAGAAAAGATAGCCAAAAACTGGGATGTTACAATAGTCGTCCTGCATGGAGTGCCGAAGGCGATTGTTTCTGATAGAGGAGCTCAATTTGTGTCAAAATTTTGGAAAGAATTGCAAGAAGCCTTGGGTACAAAATTAAAGTTTAACACAGCTTACCACCGACAGACGGGAGGACAGACTGAGAGAGTAAATCAAATCCTAGAAGACATGTTGAGAGCATGTGCTCTAGATTATGGGAATTCTAGGGAATCATTCCTACTGTACGCAGAGTTCACCTACAACAACAGTCATCAAGCAAGTCTGCAAATGGCACCCTATGAAGCACTATATGGAAGAAAGTGCCGCACACCATTATACTGGATGAAAGTGGGCCAAAATCAATTCCTAGGACTGCAATTGGTGGAAGAGGCTACTACTCATGCGAAGATTGTACAAGAAAGATTAAAGACAGCGTAGTCAAGACAAAAGAGTTATGCCAACAACAGGAGAAGAGATTTCTCTTTTGAAAAAGGTGATTATGTCTACCTCAAAGTAACACCCTATAAAGGAGTCCGCCGATTCCAGATGAAAGGAAAGCTAAGTCCAAGATATGTCGGACCATACAAAATTCTTGAGAGATAAGGAGAGGTAGCATATAAGTTGGAACTACCGTTTGAACTAGCTGGAATTCACGATGTTTTCCATGTGTCTCATCTAAGAAAATGTCTAATGAAACCTATAGAACAGATATCTCCTACTAGACCTGTCATGCCTGGAGTACCCAATAAAAATATTGGAGATCAGCGGAAGAAGATTGAAATCAAGAAACATTAGATTCTGCAGAGTTCAATGGAATAACCACACAGAAGAAGAATCGACATGGAAAAGAGAAGAAATGCGTCAAGATTTTCCCTACTTCTTTTCCGACCTGCCAGAATCTCAAGGACGAGATTATTCTTAAGGAGGGTGGGTTGTAACACCCCTGTTTTCGCTAAATCATAACCCAATTCAAGTCTGTTATCTCAGAATCATAATCCAAGGTATGCCAATACCCTAACTCCAGAAGTTGGTAGCAAAACTCATCTATTTGAATCTTTTCACAATTCAGCCCAAAAGTATCGCGGATTAGTCCTTTTAAAATTTCCCAAAAGCCCAAAAAGGCTAAAAGCCACAGATTATCTCCAAATCAATATCTGATTTAGGGAATATCTTCCTTTTGCTATTCTGAGCAAGTTTCCCTTCTGTGAGATTTCCAGAAACTCAACCGAAGCCACAGTTTTTAGCCTCGCCATTTTTCAAACCCTAATTACCCTATTTTACCCTATTTTCATTTCATCTCAAAACTTAATCAAAACTCTAATTCCTGCTACCTGTCGCTGCTAAAGTATCTTCTAAGTTTAGCTTGCAAAAGTTCTCAGATCAAATCTTCTCTTACCTAAGCCTTTTGCTAGATTTACAGATCAGTCCAAATATCGAGTTTCTGAAATTGCAAATCAGCCCAAATCTTATTTTTCCAGCCCTTTTTCGACTAGCTCCTGGTTGCCTTTTTCGACCAGAGCCCCGACTGCAGTTTCGACCAGAGCACCAGCGCCCATTTCGACCAAGGACTTCGCCGCCAGCCAAGAAAAGTCATCGCCTGTGCTCGTGGTCGCTTGCACTAGCATGTGCACTCGTGTCCGCGCCAAGTTCCTCGTCGTGGTAATGTTTCGACCAGTAGTAGCAGCACCAGCACCTGCATGTGCCCGAGGGAGGATTGGACTTGCATGCGCGTACGTGTCATCGCCAGAGTAACTTCGTCGCCTCCGCCTCTGCACCGTCCTGGACCAAGTTCCTAAGTCCCCAATCGTTGCTGGCAAAGCTGGATAGCCGCTTGCACACCGTCGCGTTGTCGCCGCCACTGTTCCCCCTGCGCCTGGCCGGTCTTGTCCCTGGCGCAAGTTCCTGTGATGTTTTTCCCTCAGAACCTCCGTTGCCTCGCCTATTTAAACCCTCCAGCAACATGTTTCTTCACTGTGCTTGTGACTTAGCCATTTTCACTCGCCTTCTTCCCTTTTCTTCTTCGTCCCCGACGAGCCACTGTTGAGGCCATTATCACCAGAGAAACTCCCAGCCCCAAACTCCAAATTAATCACACTAGTATGCTCCATGTGCCCATCTCCCTGTGTCATAGCAACCAATTGAACTCCGGTGATCCTCAACGCCGGTGATCGCCAAAAAAGCCAAATGCCATGTTCCCGAAATTAAATCTTCTCCAACCCTTTTCATCACTCCTTTCTGTAGAACAAAATGATCGTTAGCAGATTCCAAGCAAGCCTATTCAGCCACAGTTTGAAATTAGCCCGATTCGTAGAGTTTCCAGATTCTTCACGCGCTGTTATGGACGGTTCACGTCGCCGGTATGCTCCACTGTACCTCCAGTCAAATTAACCCCATCTACACCTTTCTTGTGTCCCGTAGATGGTGTAGCCCAAGCCATTTTACCTGCATTGCTGTGTATCAACGGCGCCCCTTTTCACCTTCATCCCGGAGCCCGGTGTCAACACTGACGAGCCTCGAAACTCCTTTTCAACTCAATCCCTTACTCCAACATAATCAGTGTCACTCCAGGAGTAAAACCCCTCAATCAATTTCAGAATTTATCAGCCCCAACTCTCTACCACCGTAGCTCATCTTCGTTTCTGGCAGCTGACAATTTGTAACTTGTCGTTCATCGTCGTCAAGCCACCTCAGCCAAATTAACTCTACCAGTAGCTTCACCTTGATCCCACCTATGCATTTGACAAAGTTAGCCAAGAAACGCATGCCTGTTTTGTCCAGCTACAATTTTCTTTAATCCCTGAACTTTTCTATCAAAACCACTTTGTCAATTAGATGCCTTACTGTGTTTGGCACCTCATGCACTCTTTTGTTTCCTTTTTTATCTTTTGTAGTGCGATGTGTCGTGTTGTTTCTTTGTTGCGAGAGTAGAGCTAGAAGCTGAAGGAGAGGAAGGAAAAGTTGAAGACCCAGCAGATCAGTTAGACCCCTCTTTGCAAGGTAAGTCTCATTCCCTTGATCATGTCTCTCCTAATATTTTAAAATAAACTAGATTGAATTCCGTTTTGAATATATGCATGCTTTATCTTCAAATCAAGTATTATGTTGAAAGAATGTGAATAGATATGACTTAATCTCTTCTAAAAGCCCCTTTATGTATTTGTATATCACTTGCACCCTTGTCACCCTAGGACATCATGCTTAGGATATGCTTACACTTAAATACATGCGTTGAGTGTTAAATGGTCAATCATATGATAAACATGTTTGAAAATCCTTTTTATGAAAGAAAATGTGAAATAGGTTGATAGTGAGGATGGTTTGTTTGGTTGGATGCTGTGTGCGCATCGGGTATGTGAATGTCTCCTCACTATTGATTCATAAGGACAAGAACCTTGTGTTGTGCTTCTATGCGACATGAAAACGTACCAACCACTAGCCTGGTATGGGACAGGCTCAACTTAGTAGCTTTCTTGGTATTAGCAGTTCCCTGCATGGTATGTCGGTCCGGTTTCTCGCGTGGAAACTGGTGGGCCGCAGTTCGGCCATGAGTGGTGTGAGATCAGAAAAATAATGAGGACAAGGAGTAAAGAAGAAAGTTGCCCTAAGCTAGGATTGAGTCGTGCACGGATGCAACCATAGGTCATATGTCTTGCGAGGACATAGGCCAAGGATAGGAAGAAAGGAAGTGGGGAGGACCCCCAACGGTATTTTAGACTTAATTGTCTATTTACCAGGCAGGGATACTGTTAATATTAGACAGCAAAACCGTTGTGTGATCTCGGCCTTGTCACATGAGTAAAAGTTGCATGGAGCTGATCTGACTTGAAAGTCGAGTGAAGAAGTGGATTTAAAAAGAGGTACACCTTTACAAAGTGTAAAAGAAGTATCGGATACTCTGAACTCCTAGGTCATAGAGTCTGTTCGTAGTGGATTTTATCCATGTGGTTCAGCACAAGTAAATTTTGGAATATTTTCATAATATGGGTTAACAAAAGTGATGACTCATGGGAGACCATCACACATAGCATTTTCTAAAGTATAATTTAAGATTTTTAAAGTATCGCTTTTAAAGCTAAAAGCTATTTTATTCAATCCTAGAATGAAAATCTATTCTATCCTTGTGTATGAGACTAAGACCATATTTCTTAAGAATCCCTCATTTATATAGCTGCATTTAAGTAATGAGATTTGTTGAGCATCGTGTGAAAGCGTGCTCACCCTTTCCTTTGCAAAGAACTTCAGAAGAGGGATTCGTCGATCCCGATTCTTTTGGTTTTGAGTACCATGAAGAAGAGGGAAACACTCCAGATGAACCATCGTTCTAGGAGGGTCATGCGCCGAGTCAAGTCAGATATGGATGAAGCCCTTCCAGAGCCGCTGCCGGTTGAAGTGAAGATCCTCGTTGTTGCTTTTTGTGTTGTTCTATGTGTTCGGTACCTTGATACCGACACTTGTTTTGAGAAACTCACTATTTTTGTATCAACCCTAATTAACGTCATTCTTGGCGTTATGTTATTGTAATATTGGTCCTTGTGACCTTGTACCTGTTTAGTTACCTCCACTGCAGTATATTGTAATAGTGTTGTTGTTTTGAGCTTATGTTATACCTTTCTGATGAGGACATCACACCCAAGGATACAACCGCTGCCCCTTCTTCCCCTACGACCGCTACTTTGTCCCCGACCGTCGCTGTTTCGGCCACTACTTCATCTACAACGCCTGGAGGGCTTAATCCGGAAGCAAGGCCTTTCCACCCACCTTTGCTGGACCAGCACGTCAAGATCATCCACCGAGGACAGCCCACGCGCCAAGGAAGGCCCAAGATCAAGCCCAATTCGTCGACAAGTCCGGTTCGGCCATCCAGGAGCAGCAGTACTTCAAACGGACATAACTTGGGCTCCCGGACTCCGTTTTCAGCGTGCGACCACCCGTTTGAAAGCTTAGGAGATAAGCTTTCCAATGGATCTGGTCCCAAGGCCAAATTTCTCCTGGACAGACGGGAAAACACAGAACAATCTCACGGGCCAGAAATCCCGGGTGCTGCGCCACCTTTCTTTTGGGCCCAAGGCCCATGTATCTTAGGGTTTTGGTGGCCAAGGCTGTTTTGGCTGCCCTACACCTCCTGGCCGTCGCTATATATATGGCGGCCACCGTTCTTTTACGTTTAGGTTTTGTTGTGTTTGGTAGACCCCGTGTGCGTCCCTCCTCGTGTTTGCGCGTGTCAACTAGACCGCCCGAGCCGAGAAACAGAACCTCAACTTGTTCCTTTTGATTTCAATACTATCTATTCAGATTGCTTCATACTTTGTTCTTGCGGGTTCTCGATTTCTTGCAGGAACTACCGATCATTGGATCTTGTATCTGTGTGGAATTGGCATTGCGATTATGAAGTTCCCGACCTGCTGGTTGGAAGCCCTAAATTCGGTGCCATCAACACCCCCAAATCGACGTATCATCATCTCACCGAAAGATCGGGATCGCCTTCCCCATCACTTTCTGAGTGCAATCCACCTTGGTGGTTGCCACTGGATTCCTCAAATGAGGATCCCAAAAATACCAACTAAAGAAGTTGAAGCGTCAGGTTCCATAATTCGATGCAAACTAAATTTAAATTAAATAAGTCTTTTCATTTGTTCAAATTTGGGGGGTAGCTCACGAGGATTATCACCTGAGCTATTTTCCTTAATATATATCGGGTTCAAGTCAAGTTTGAATCTAATATGTGCCTGCGGACATAGAGCCGCTATGGTCACAGTGCTTGCACGATCATAAGGTCGTCGACTATGCGCGATCAAGATAACCTGGGGATATTTAAGTCTTCACTAGACACGTCCTCAGAATCAAGATAACTTCTCCCACGAGTGAAGACAACCACCAAAAGGTTAACATGTGCGGTTATCTATGATTGCATGTGCTTAACCAGTGAAGAGAATGAGTGCGGTTATACAAACTGCACCATGGCAACCGTCCAGAACTGCTTCGCGTTGGCATCCTTTCATTCAATATAAATGGTTGTCTGATGCATGATGTCAAGGGAACGGAGGAAAAAAGGTGAACACTCAAGAGAAGAACCAACAACCTTTGAAGACTTAGAAATAGATAGTTAGATAGAAGTATAAGAGGAGACTATGGCCTGTGATAATCACCTTTTCTCACACACAGTGAAATCACAATAGGACGTAGGGCTATACTCCCACCATCGAGGCCCCGAACCTGTATAAATCTTCGTGTCCCTGTTGCATTGCTTATCCTATCTTACCAGAGGGCACATTGAAAGGTCTCACATACAACTCACAAATCTGCGCAAGATCGACAAGGTACCATGAGTCCAAATCGTCAACAAATAAACTTTTTCTTACTTCAAATTTGGGGGCTAGCTGATGATGAATATCACTTGGGCTAGTCATCTGTTTATTAAATATATCATGTCTAAGATATTTCGATATGGTATATGGCACCATGATCGTAGAAGCTTAGTTTCCTGTGAACCAAAAGGTCGCATAGCCAATGATGGCCTCAGTATTGACCTATGGTCACAGATTGTGCGCGACCATAGCATCGAGAGAGTCATATCTAACCTAGGTAGTGACTCAGTCTTCCAGTCACGGTTTAGGACAAGATAACTTCCTCTCCCACATTCGTGATGATAACCACCAGGGAGTTAAGATATGCAGTTATCTGGTAACTACATATTGGCAACCATCTAACCTCCCAGAACTGCCTTACGTTGATAGCCTTTCAATCACTATAAAAGGGCAATAAGTGTACCAGACAAGACAGGAGATATCGGATTGAACAAACCCGAAGACAGATACATGGATATAGAGATTGTTAATCCTCTTTTGTAACAATCTCCTTCCTTTCTTTTGTAATCAGTTTACACATATAGTGAAAACATCACAGGACGTAGGGTTATTACTCAAGTCTTTGAGGCCCTAAACTTGTATAAATTCTTGTGTCTGTAGTTTATAAATATCTTAACTTACCTAGTGAGCATCTCAAAGGTCTCCACTTCCTACTCACTAAATTTGCATAAGATCGACTAAGGACTTGACTCCCAATTGTCGACACTCGTACTCTTGAACTTGTTGATGGAAGTGAGCATCACGATCATACAGATACGGAATCCCAAGGATCGCCTGACCATTATCAATAGGAACAATATCACATTAAACCTCGTCGATATATCAAGAAAAGATCGCAAATTTCAACACACACTGACTCATAATCTGTTGGTTCACATCAGATGTAAACCAACCTATTGGATATGATTGTGGGTGTGTGCTTGTCATCAAACCAAGTCGTCGAACCAGTCCAGCAGAAATCAATTTCTTCTAACTTCCACGATCGAATATTGCTACAACCTCTTCGTGCTTCACCTAAATGTTGATAGGGAACAAGTCTTCCGTTGAGTGACAGTCATCAGGTGAATCCGAACCCTTCTCCTTCGGCATTTCCATCAAACACAAGGTTGTACCCGCCACATCAACTGAATTCACCCGGACAACTCCTTCTTCGGGTGTAGCCGTAGTAGCTGTAGCTGTTCTTTTCCCTTGTCCATTTCTCTTTGGTCAAAACTCAGGATTGAGCTTATGGCACTTATCCTTTGTACGCCCAGCAACATGACAATGTTCACAAGAGATGCTCGTACCATATTTTGGTGTACTCTCCTTCAGACTCAACTTTCATTTCGACGAGGTTGAATTGTCTTTCTTCTCCTTATCATGGCGGGATTTATTTTTCTTCTCGATCGCCATAGCAGTCGTGCTCGCGATCGTGATATCCTTGACACTGAACAGGCTTAGCTCAGGACTGATCAATTTCTGAAGTCCAGACGTGTATTTTTGGAATACCTGAGGATCAAAGAGCGAGATGCCAATGACCATTGCTTGTCTTCAAAATTCTGTCGTATAATCCTAGACAGATTGGTCACAGCGCTGATACAATATATGCCAATGATCCCATCTCTCCTCGAGATAACCCATTGGGTAAAATTCTTGTCGTAGGAATCATTTGAATTGACCCCACGCAAGGTTGTCAGCTTCACCATTGGCGACAAGGGCCTTCCAACATGTCTTGGCATGGTCGTTCATCTTCAAAGGTGCGATTTCACCTTTTGAGTGGTACTGAACCCTCGTAGGTCAAAGTAGACCTCAAGCTGATCGATCCAAGAATCCAGCTTCTCAGCATCGATCACCCAATCATATATGGGTATATCAACCTTAGCTTCGACATTGAAAGATCCGACAGCTAAGGAAGTGTTGGCGAGGTCGTCGGCATTATGGTCGTCTTCATCTTCATCTTCATCTACCCTACGCAAGTCTTCACCAATCTTCATGCTCTTAACCTTGCCTTTTCAAGCATCATCTTTAGAATGTATGGCCATGGCCTACTGCTTAATCCAAGCAAGCAAGGTATCCATGTTGGTGGAAAGTTTTGCCACTTGATCGGCTAGGTCAGCTTGAACAGATGTATCGACAGACAACTTCGGAGACGCGACTGTAGGAACTGTCGAATGATCACCTGGAGTTTCGTCAGAAGTTTTATAACCCTGGCGTGTCTTCACCATCCACAGGATAGGATAGTTGCTCTGATACGAACTTGATCTGATTACGGGCTGGACCTGGTTTCAATCTGGCCTTGACTAGATGCTGCTTGCTCTGATTGAAGTATAGACGAGTTTTGGCTATACTCCATCAGATGCTAATATGTAGAATAATGCGATCTTACTCAGAATTACTGAAACCCAAGTTGATCGAAAACATAGTTCAAAAGATAGCATAGCACTTTATTGAAAAGAGGGATCTTGTACACGTCGAACGTTAGGACACACTCGCCTGCGTCGATGAACTATGTGTCTAAGAATAAGTTCAACCTAGACTCGATGATCTAAAGTATAACTATAAGAAAGTATTTATAGGCCAATTGTATGAATATGTATCAGATTCAATACACGACTAAATGTATTAGACTCGGACAACTAAGCCTAATAGATAAGACTTAGTTATATAGATATTGATCAGAATACAATCCGATCAGAGATCGGATCAAGGTCGCAAACCCTTTTTGAGGTCGTGAACCTTTCCGAGGTCATGAACATTTTTGGAGGTCACGAATACTTTTCGAACTCGAATAGTTCTAGGTTGTGAAGCTTTTGCAAACTTGCCAAGCCTTTGCGAACTAAACCTAAAAGACCCGAAGATCCTCCCGGATCATCACATATGATTTAATTATGATAAGAGCATCATCAACATATTGAACAATTGGAAAATCCTCATTTCCCACATTTAACATTGGGAGATTCAGAAGGCCGTTATCCTTTGCAGAGTTTAAAATTTATTGCAATAAATCAGCCACAAGCACAAAAAGCAAAGGCGACAAAGACCTTCCACAGCAAGAAGTTGACGTCCAAGAAAGGCTGGCAGGCGACGACGTTGAATCTTCTGGTGGTTCTTTGTCGAAGAAGCCAAAGAAAGCTCCCTCTATGACTAAGGACTTGGCTAGGGCAAGAGCTTTACGAATAAGCCCCATCCCCCCTCCTGTGGTGGGGGTTTTTGCAACAGCATCGCCTGCTGCGACCAGGGTAGCAGCAGGACTGCAAGAACCGCCACAGTTGTGACCATGGCTGGCCTCGATGTCGTAACTAGAAGGATTGTTATGGTAATGTCTCTAATGTCCCGAATTTTCCCATATACAATCACAATTCATCTTAAGGTCATGCAGGGGGTGGGCAGCGATGTGGAGGAGGACGCTTCCCTATTTTTCTCTGGAAGAAAAACAAAGACTTCCTTCGGCGATGTCGATCCTGAGGAATTATCCACGCTCTTATCTCCCAAGGGCGTGGCCTCGAGTTCTTGCAGCCTCATGGGACTCAATATTAGGTATATGTCTATCCTTTCTTTGACCAAGCTACCCTATTTAGTTCGGGATACTTAGTTGCATTTGGGAATGCAGGGCTCCTTTTGCTGCTTTGCTGATGCCATTGACCAAGGCTACGAACGGAGCAACAAAGGCGGCGGCCACAGGAAGTATCACCACGACAGCTGAGGTCGCGGTTTCACAGACCATCGGTGGAGAGCCTGTGTCCATCATCGGTCAGGTGGTAAGGGACATCCAATCAGATGTTCTCACCCAAGATGAGGTGACTAAGGCCACTGTTCAAATTCCAGCCGCGGGGATGGACGAACAGGTAAACACCTCTTCTCCCCCTGTGGTTGAAGGAAATGCGCCACCCTCTTGTTAGGGAGAACAAGGAGAGGAGGTAGTGGCAGATGCGGCAAACCAACTTGCCCAAATCTAGTGCCCCGCTAAGGATCCAAACCCTTTAGAGGCTCTTTCTTGCTTGGCTCCTGTTGGCCAAGCAAGCGGATTTGAAGATCTCTTTCAGATGTTTTTTCGTGAATTTTTGGAGGTAAATAGAATTCCTTTCCTTTAGGATTTGCGTCATTTCCTTAGGAATTTTTTCCCAAGTAATTTTGTTTTATGCAAGATACGGCTCGCGCATCGGGTGTGCTAGTCAAGCAAGTGAAGGTTGTTCAGACCAAAAACAGCCAATGGGAGCAGTAAGTACCTTGCTAGAAGCCGAACTACAAGAAGTTAAAGAAAGGGCTGCGACCTTTGAGCAGGCATCAGGATTATGCAACTCACTCAAAGAGAAATCTGAGCATCTCCTGGTGCTTTGTGAAGAACAGCAAACCAAGATGAAAGGTGAGTTCATTTTTGGGCAGAAGTTTACCTTACCTCAACAAACTTAATTTAATTTATTTCTTTTTCTTTGTAGTACAAGCAGAACAGATTAAGACATTGACCAAAGAAAGAGATCAATTCAAGCAACAATTTATCCAAAGGGGGATGGACATTGATATCTCAACAAAGTTTGAGAGCATCTCCAATCATCCAGCGACAGGGCCAGAGATGCTACTAAGCTTGCTCACAACAAAAAGGGCTCTTAAGAAGAGACTATCTAGAACTCTAGTAGTGTTGAGTTGGACACCTTCATGAAACTGAGGATGGCGATGGACTTAATGAAGGTAGACATCATTGATCCCAAAAAGGATGACTTAAGCCTCAGTGAGTCCTGCAGGTTGGTCGTCGCTCAAGTTGACTCACTGGTGACAAGGATTATTCCCCGAGCTAGTTTATTTAATATATATCATGTTCAAGCTAAGTCCGGATGTGATATGTCACCCTGTACCCTAGCTGCCACTATGGTCGTAGAGGACAGCTTCCTGCATACCAGAAGGTCACAGGCGGACAGAGTCAAGTTATGATCGCAGAACTTGCGTGACCATAAGGTCACAGGATATGTGTGATCAATAAGACTTGAGTGTGTTTGAGCTTTACCAGACACGTTCTCAAGTCTGAAAGATAACTTCTCCCACTTGTGAAGACAACTGCCAAGAGGTTGGGATATGCGGTTATCTATAACTGCACATGTCAACTGGCGAAGAGCTTAATGTGGTTATACAAACTGCACTATGATAACCGTCCAAAACTACCTCACGTTGGCATCCTTTCATTCAATATAAAAGGATGGCCGATGATGATTAACACGGACGAAGAAGATGCTGTTGGCAACAATAGATAGAAGTACTCAGGGAGATTGTTCAGCTTCTGTAACAATCTCTCCACCCTGTAAATTCTGTTATACATAGTGAAGACCACAAGAGGACGTAGGGCTATTACTCAATCCTTTGAGGGCCCGAACCTGTATAATTCCTTGCGTCCTTGATTTTTGCTTGTCTTAACTTACCTAAGGACACCCTGAAAGATCTAGAACTTAACTCACAAATCTTCCTAAGATTGACTAAGGACCCCGAGTCCGAATCGTCGATAGCTAGCGCCCACCGTGGGGCCTTTCTCAAGGTGTTTTTTGTTACCAGGATTCTGATAAGTCATGTTTGGGGTGTATGATTTCAAGAACGATTTCGATCTCGATGATTATGCTCATATTCAAATGCCCACACCTGACGATTCTATTCCTATGGAAGAGGTTGATCGCGAGGAAGTTCTTGAGGAACATCCTAAGGATGCATCTTCTCTGACCTTGGTCATGTCCATCGACCAAGAGATAGAAAATAGAACAGATGCCTCATGTGAGTCCTGCCACATTGGAGGCTGAATATGTACCACAACACATCGCTTCAGAGGATGTGGATGATGGTAGTCAAGAGCTTAGTCCTGGGAGGCTCGACCCAGACAATCTCCCGTCTCTCTTTGATTTCGAATCTGATTCGGAACAAGGACGGATGTTTTCTCCCTCTGTGACCTCAGTCCCCCGAGAATTTGCTGCATTATTAGAGGAAAACTCCTGAGCAGCGAATTGCTAGGGAAGAGCTGTAACGCAGACAAAAGGAGGAACATGAACGAAAACAAAAGGAGGATTAAGATCGCGAGCAAGGAGAAACCGAGATCCGCAGGGCTACTAACGAAGCCCTACACCTCACGCAATCTCGTTATGATGCCGCTCCGAGTACCTACCATCATCCGCATGGTCGCAGGTGCAACCAAACACCTTCCTTGCCCCCGGATTATCCTCCGGCGGTTGAAGAAATGGAAACGCCTGTGGCGCCCAGGAGGAGTACACAAGATCAAATTCATGTTATCGTAGATGCCTTGCGTAATCCTCCTCCTAATATTGAAGACGCGGATAGGCCGACCATTGCCAGAATCCTGGTGGAAGCGCTTGATGAAGTTGCATTTGATGCAACTCCAACGGCGTCTTCCCGCTCCACGATTCAGTGCCATTAGAGAGATTACTCACTCTAGTCATGGCTGGCGGAATAGATTGTGATCAAGACTAGTTCGCCATGATAAGGACAAGCAGGTTGGACGTTCTCGTGATCGAGATCGTGTACCAATCCATTCTCGCCTAGGTCCACGTGGTGCATCTCCTCAATGTTATGTCGCCCGCGACCATATCAATGGTCGGGGATTTCTCCGCAGTTCCTATGTCGGTTGTAAAGCTTTCTCACCAGGCCTCCGTGTTGTGGTCTGGCCAGATATGTTTAAACCAAGAACAATCGAAAGGTTTGATGGAACCCAAAACCCGTTCGAGTTTCTTCAAATCTACATCACTACCATTTAGGCAGCAGGGGGAGATGACCGTGTATTGGAAAATTATTTGCCAATGGTTCTCGAAGGACCGGCGAGGACCTGGTTGTTTAATCAACCAGAAGGATTGATTTACAATTGAGGAATGTTGGGTGATGCGATACTCAACAATTTCCAAAATTCTTATCAAACGCCTGGCATGGAGGATGATCTTCATCGCCTACGCCACACTTCTACAAAAACTCTTCAGCAGTTCATCAAGAGGTTTTTGGAGTGAGAAATACCATTCCAAACATCCCTGAGAACTCCGTTATCTGGGCATTCAAACATGCCATACGATATCGGAGGTTCACCGAGAACTTACTTATCCATCCACCCCGGTCGGTGGCCGATCTCTTCGACATGGCTGACCATTATTCTGATGCGGCCGAGGCCATGGAATGGAATAAGATGGTGGATAAAGTAAATTTGCCACCTCAACCATGTGTCAAGGATGGAAAAAAGGATGAGTCTAGCAAGAAACCAGAATTATCGTCCGGCCGAAAATCGAAGAAGTCAAAGAAAAATCAAACTGGACAGTACCGAAATTTCGCCGTCGTTGAGAAACCGCCACCAGGGAAAGGTAACAAGTTTTCGTTCACAAGTAAACCTCCTTTTGGTGGCAGCGATAGTGACCATTCCAGAAAACAAGCTAAACCGCAGGGAAACAAGAAGTGGTGCCCGTTCCACAATTCTTCGGGACATGATCTCAGGAATTGTCGCAACTAGTTGAAGCAACTGGATGGTTTCTATCAAGGAATCAGACCTATGCCGACCATACCACCAAAGGACCAGGCCTGTAGGGTTAGAAACGCTGACGGAGACGAAGAAATGTCTTACGAGGTACCCCAAAATCATGTTAATATTATTTTTGGTGGTTCCTCTTCTTATACTTTTAAGTGTCAATTCAAAACATTTTACCGCAAGGTAAATAAAGTTGAGGCCCCCCTTGGTGAACCTCAATATCATCGTTGGTTAGAAATTCCATTGACCTTTGATCGTGCTGATTGTCCAAAGGGGCATATGTGACCATTGCGACTTCCTTTGGTCATCACCCCCATAATCAACAATGCTAGGGTCGAAAGAGTTCTGAGCGACGGGGGCAGTTCCTTGGACCTTTTATTGGTCAAGGCACTTGATGAGATTCAAATTCCTCATTAGAAGATTAAGCCCATAATTCACCCATTTTTTGGGATAATCCCCGTTCCCTCAGTGATGCTGATGGGATAGATTGTATTACCGACAACATTGGGAGAAGCAGATAACTTTTGAATAGAATTGATTTCCTTTGATTGAATTGATTGCAATTTGGCATATAGTGCTATTTTTGTGGCGGCGATGCATTATGCTTATCAATGCGTAAAGCTACCAGACCCCAAAGGCGTTATTTCGGTCCGAGGCAGCCAAAACATGGCACTTACTTGTGATCGGCTATTTCTAGAGTTGGTGGATCAGCTTCCCCTTCGGGATGTTAAACCTGTGACCACGGCTTCAGATACGATCAAAGTTGCCCCGCGACAAGAGGAGTTTATAAAGCTAGTTCTATTGTACCCAGATGATCCATACAGAACCATTCAAATTGGATCAGGCCTGGACGACAAATAGGAACTCGAGCTCGTTACTTTCCTCCGGGCTAACGCAGATGTGTTTGCGTGGAAACCATCCGACATGCCTGGAGTCTCAAGGGAATTAATTGAGCACAGGTTAGCAATTCGGCCTGGACAACGACCAATAAACCAAAAGCTCAGACACTTTACTGTTGATCGGTAAGAAGCCATCCGTTCAGAGTTAGACAAACTCCAGAAGGCAAGGTTTATTCGCGAGGTCGATCATCCTCAATGTCTTGCAAACCCGGTCATGGTCCTAAAGTCAAATGGTAAGTGGAGCATGTGTGTCGATTACACCAGCCTAAACAGTGCCTGTCTAAAGGATGATTTTCCCCTTCCTTGCATCGATCAGTTGGTCGATTCTACAGCGGGTTGCGAACTGATGAACTTCCTGGATGCTTACTCAGGGTACCATCAAATTAGCATGACAGAGGAAGATGAATAGAAAACTGCCTTCATCACAGCATTTGGCACCTACTGCTACGTCAGAATGCCATTTGGTCTCAAGAACGCTGGTTCCACGTACTACCGCTTGATGTACAAGACTTTTCTTTCCCAGTTGGGGCGTAATCTAGAAGCTTACGTCGATGACTTGGTTTTAAGGAGCATAAAAAGCTCTAGTCACTTTGATGATCTTGCTGAAACCTTTCCTAACCTGAATAAGCATGGAATAAAGTTAAACCCTAAAAAGTGCTCCTTCGGAGTTTATTCTGGTAAACTTTTGGGTTTCCTTGTTTGTTCATGAGGCACTGAGGTTAATCCTGAAAAAATTAGGGCCATTGAACAAATAAGATCTCCTTCGACCATGAAGGACATCCGGAGCCTAACAGGCCGCATGGAGGCTTTAAGTCGTTTCATATCGCGAGTAGGTGAATGCGCACTGCCTTTCTTTAAGGCTCTTCGTAATCACAATGGTTTTAACTGGTCGGATGAAGCCGAAAAAGCCTTCCAAGAGGTCAAAGCATATTTGTCTAGTCTACCAGTACTGGTCTCTACAAATTTAGGGGAGCCACTACTCCTTTACTTGGCGGCCACCGCTCACGCGATCAGCGCAGTTCTGGTCGTGGAGAGAGAAGGTGTGCAATAACCAATCTATTATGTAAGCGAGGTACTTCATGGACCAATGGAGTGTTACCCTGAGGTCCAAAAGATATTTTGTGCACTTCTGATGGCTTCCCGTAATTTACGACATTACTTTCAAGCACACAAAATTACAGTGCCGTCGTCCTTCCCATTAGGAGATATTATCCAAAATCCGGAGAAATTAGGTTGTATCGCGAAGTCGACAGTGGAACTTGGAGCATTTGACATCTATTTCACTCCGGCGCAAGAATCTAAAGATTTACAATGCACTAACCATTGGATGATGTATTTTGACAGCTCTCCTAGTTTTCAACACTCGGGGGCTGGAGTGGTCTTAATCACGCCTCAGGGCGAGCAACTCAAGTATGTCATTCAATTACACTTTGTTGCAACCAACAACACAACAGAGAATGAAGGTCTTATTGCAGGGCTACGAGCAGCAAAATTCCTTGGAGTTCATCGGTTAGTGGTGTGTCGCGCCCCGCACAGGATACCACGACTACTCCCATGGAGACCTAGCTCGCTGCAGCTGGCCTCATACATACATACCACTGACTTCCCAGGATAAGTCAAACACAGGAGTTCATTGCAGCAGAGTAACTTACAAAATATCATTCATAAACAGTATGGCCTGCTGGCCTGGTACAATAAAAGAGTAATACAATGCCTTCACGGCACAAATGGTCTAATTAAAACAAAAAGACAACTACTCGGCGGAAGCTAGGCGAAACCCCCACAGTCGTAAGAAGTTGACAGCAGAACAGCACACTTCAGGGCTCTGGCAGAATTGGCTCTCTTCCTTCTGGATCCACGAAATCTTCCAAGCCTTCGTCTTGGTATTGTAGCACTCCATCTATTGTTGATGAGTTGCAAGGGTGTGCACTTACGTACTCAGCAAGCCATAGGTAAGAGTAGAGATACGTATAATAGAGATGACATGATCCTATGCTATTGTGGGAAAAGAGGTGAGAGGGTTTTTCCAAAAATACTTTTCTTCCAAGCTTTTCAAATCTCATGCTCATGGCAGCATTTCATATACTCAGGGCACAATCCACATGCCTCATAGATATCACATGATCACTAAATTATGGTACTACCTCGACACGTCAACACATGACAGCCCATGGCAGCACCCCTTATCATGACAACACATGTCATTTGGGTAATCTTGACTTAACAAATTTTAATTTATAAAACAATACTTGTGTCACACCCCATGGATTCAATCCACCGCGGCATACTCCTAAAACTCGGGAGCACGAAGTATTCGAATACATTTTTAACTCTGCAGAGGAGTACCAATTTACCCGCAAGATATATGCACTTTCATGCCCTTCCTATCACAAGGATTGGACCCCTGACTCACTTCATACTGTGAGTGGCAAGGTGGAGATAACAAGAACTTTTGCCATGTTTCACACACAATTCACCCCAAACCCCGTGGTTTTCTTCACGCAAACCACAGTTGTGGCAGGGTTACACAACCCCCACTAAATTGGCATCTTCCCCTCAGGGTCAGCGTGCATCATCACATCCAGTGATTTGTGTAGGAGCGCACCCCGTGTAAATCGTGAGTTTGTCATATAGGGGTTTCATGTGTGATCCACATACTACTTGTTCAGGCTTGTCCCATACCAGGCTTGCGGTCGGCACGTTAATCATGCCACTAGATGCACAACACAAGGTTCTAGTCCTTATATGCCAGTGACCAGCTCATACCATAATCCATGCACTTCCAGTGCTGGCACATCCTGTGCGACCAAGCACCTCCAGTGCTTTCATCATTCCATACCAAAATACGGGTCACGGCTAAGGGTTTTATTTCATGAATATATATATATATATATATATAAAATATATTAGTTCATGGCTCATTATTTGATCAATTCACAATTCACAGGCATCAGCCTGATGCTGCCATTTCATAATTCAACTATTCTCAATCTTTCTCATGCAATATTATTATTTTATAATCAAGGTATATTCTAGCAATTCATAAAATATAGGTTCAAGATGTTCAAGAATATGACTTGCCTTCCGCGTCGTAAGAAACAGCAGTTGATGTCGGGTCTGTGACGAAGTCTTCGAACTCGGACTCTTGCTCTGAACAAGGATCAAACAAGCAAACAGGCATTACAATCAATCCTACTCTTACTATTCCACTATATGCGATAATGCAAGGTAAAAGCGTCTCGGCGATACAAGATTTGGAAGTGATTAGAGTTAAACTATGGAAACTAGGGTTAGGATTAGTTGTCAAAGGTTTACAAGGTTCCAAAGGTCTCAAAATATCAGAGTGATACCAAAGCTGCGACTGGCTCGCTCAAAAACAGCGAACGTCTTTAGGTCGACATTCGGTTCAAGGCATCGACATAGGGTCGATGGATGATAGAGGGCTCAACTTAAGTTGTGACAGTAGGATAAAATGTATATCACAACATCAGGAGTCTAAGGGACAAAGTTATGTTCAGTTTGCATACCCAGAAGGGGTCAAACTGGCCCAATGCCATTGGCTGACATAGGTTGACAATGCCCAAGAATGGCATTGACATGGTTTGAACAGTTTCTAGTGGTCAAAATGGGTTTTTATTCAAGCATATGATGCACAAGGTAGTGAGGCAACTGTTTGACAAGGTAGTTTTTGGTTTGCATGACCAAAGGTGGGTGAACAGGGCTAATGCCACTGACTGGCATAGTTTGACATAGAGTTGACATGGCAAGAAACTAGGGTTTGCCATAACTTTTGATCTAGGGCTCCAAATGATGCACCACTTTGTCTGGTAGTTAGACATTTGTAACAGGAACAAATGTCTCAACAGGATCTAAGGCAGGAGATGGCCGAAAAGTGATGAAAACCGGCAAGAAGTTGACTGGCCTGGAGCACATGCAACATAAACAGTGCAGTAACTAGGACATAGCTATATCTCACAATCTAGGCCGAATTGGTAGTCGTGATAGAAGACAAAGTTGCTCAGAATGATCCAAAACATCTAAATGGCAAAGTGGTTTGAGCTGGAGTGGCTGGATTTGGAAGATATTGGCTGGAGAAAAGATGAACTCAAATCTGATTTCGGCATTTCTGATTTCAAGTGATTGAGCTTAATTCCTTGCTTGTGGATGGTCTCTAGGGCATTAGAAACATACTGGTGAAGTTAGGTTGGCTAGAGATGCACCAGAAAAGCTTAAACAGTAAGCTCAGTGAACATGCAAGGTTCCAATTTGGGGATTTTCACATATCAGCAAATCTGTCGATTTTGGTTGCTTAGGGACGTTAAGTAAAGTCTAATGAGCATATTTGATCACTGGCTCGAGTGCTAATTCTATTTAGTTAAGGATTAATTGCTCGCCGGAGTTCTAGATGAAACACGGCGATTGCTGGTGACAGAAAGCATTTGAACTAAATTCCAAGCTTGAGAAGCATGAGGGAGATGAGAGAAGCTCACTGGGGGTGTTGGATCGAACTAGGAAGCAATGGAGAAGCTTGGCACCGAAGCTCCCTTTGCTGCTCACCGGGGAAGAAGAAGAAGACGGCGAGTTTGAGGACTGAGGTGCTTCGGGTGGGTGTGTGGTGTTTCACTGAGGCCAAAGGCTATTTATAGAGGTTTTGGAGGCGATGCAACGGCTAGAAGTGCACGGGAAGTTGAAGCCGGCAAGGAAAAGACTGGATTGCGACTTCACGGCAAGCTGGCGTCGAGGTGACTTGGTTCAACGGCCGTGAAGGCTTTTGCAAGTAATGTGAGGGCAAGTTGATGGCTGGCCGCGGCGAGTTCTCCACGTGGCGCAAAGCTCTTGCGTCGACCGTTGCTGGTGGCGTGCAAACGGGAGAAAACAATGGCTGTGAGTCGCGCCGGGGAAGATCCACAGTGGTAAATGGCGAGCACACACTCGGCGTCGAGGTACTGGCGAAGGTGGCGACCACGTGGCTACTGTAGCAGTGCAGCAAGTCGAAGAAAACACGAGCACAGCAATGTACAGGCCGAAGCTCCCGTGCTCGTGCGCTTGCTCCATGTCGTGGTCGATGGCAGTAGCTCGAGGTCGAAGCAACAGTAGCTGGTCGATTGCACTGCTTTGGTCGAAGTCGAAATAGCCCATTTGGTCGTGAACAGCAGGTTTTGGTCGAATCAGGGGTATAAGTGTGAGAGTTTTAGTTGAAATCTGGACTGATTTGTAAATCTGGCTTTAAAGAGGTTTAATTTGGAATTTGATTTCATGGCTGAGTATAATATTTCTATTAATACTCATTTAGCTCAAATCTGGAGAAAGTTTGATAATATTTGAGGGATTTCACCTATTTTCGAAAATAGGGTAAAATTAGGGTAAAATAGATCTGGATTTTGTCGATCTCGAATTTTGGTAATTGGAGTGAGATTTTGAAGTTTAAACAGAAGGGAAATCTGTAATAAAAAGCATTTGGGAGGTGTTCCCTGAAGAAATTCTGAGGTTGGAGTTGATTCGTGGATTTTTAGCCTTTTCAGGCTTCCAGGTAAACAGAGAAAGGACTTATTCGCAGTAAAATTTGGACTAAACTGCGAAAAGTACTTAGATGAAACAATCTGGTTTCCAACTTTTTGGAGCAAGTTGAGGATGCATCTAGGAACATATTCCAAAATATACTTGAGTCTGGATAGGGTTAAACCATGATAACTCAGTTATCTGGAAACTGGGGTACTTAGGGTAAATCTGAATTTCCTATTTTCAAAAACAGAAAAAGACTTAGATACTGGGAGTTAGGGTTAGAATTCAATCTGTCTCTTGAAGACTTTTATCTTCAGAATAACTGGTAGGTTAAATCTGGATGGTCAGATCTTGATCTGGATCTAGAGAATAGATTTGGAGAGTTTTAGGGTTTGAGGGAGATTAGGGTTCAGCTGATTTGGCTACAACTACAGAGATACATGCATGCAGGATTTTATGCAAAAACTTTTCACCCCCAAAACCAGGGTGTTACATGGTGAGGGGAGACTCACAGCAAGTCGTAAACCAGGTAAACAAGGGGTACAGCACCTCTAATGAGACAATGGCTCATTACCTGGGGGAAGTGAGGATATTGGGAAAACACTTCAGTCATTTCGATGTCCAATATGTCCCGTGAAAAGATAATATACTCGCAGATCAATTATAAAAAATTGGGTCCTCGCGCACATCCGCTCCGGCAAGAGTGTTCGTCAAACACTTAAAACACCCCTCGATCAGGCTTCGATCAAGGATCACTTGGTGACAGTTCACTTCGTTGACCTTGGACATGAAGAAGATTGGACCCGACCATTGCAGATTTATCTCGAACATGGGACCTTGCCCAAGGATGAAACTGAAAGTGATCGGTTAGTTCGAAAGGCGCGCCTGTATAAAATCATTGATGGAGTTTTATGCGCGCCGGTTACTTCAAGGAGTATTCATGCTCTGTATATCTCAAGAGGAAGGTAAATCCCTCTTGAAAGAAATTCATGATGGTGTGTGTGGTGCACATGCCTCTTATCGAACATTGGTCGGAAAAGCTTTCCGACAGGGTTTTTATTGGCCTTCGGCACTTGATGATTCCAAGTATTTGGTGAAAACATGCCCACAGTGTCAGTTTCATGCAAGGCAAGTTCATCAGCCTACATATGCCTTACACACTATTCCTCTAACATGGCCTTTTGCGGTCTGGGGAATAGACATCGTATGTCCTATGCCCCAAGCGGTCAAGGGATACAAGTTCTTATTTGTAGCCACTGACACGTTTACGAAGTGGATTGAAGCTGATCCAATCCACGACATTACCGCCGCAGCGGCGAAGAAATACTTTCATAAGAATATTGTCACACGATTTGGTGTTCCAAGTCATCTTTTCACCGACAATGATGCCCAGTTCGTTAGTGGTCTCTTTTTGGACTATTGCGATGACATTGGGACCAAAGTGTGCTGTGCATCTGTGGCTCATCCACAGAGCAGCAGAGTCATTGAACGTGCCAATGGGCAGATATTAGAAGGCATCAAGAAGTGTGTTTTCGATCACCTTAAGATGCGCTCGAGGGCTTGGGTAGATGAACTCTACTCCATTCTATGGGCCCTACGCACTACTTGTAGTCGAGCTACGGGTGAGACACTTTTTCAACTAGTATATGGTGCGAAGGCTGTCTTACCTATGGAAATTCGCATTGGTTCTATTTGTATGGATCAATTTGACCATTCTGATCAACATGAACAACGTGCCCAAGATATTACCCTCCGTGAGGAGAAAAGCAATCGAGCGTTGATCAAGTCTGTAGTATATTTACAGGCTTTAGATAAATACCATAGTAAACGAGTGTGAACTCTTAGTATTCATGTGGGCAACCTGGTTTTACAAAAATACAAAACCAATCTAATCGCAACAAATTCTCCCCTCAGTGGGAAGGCTCATATACTGTGGTCTTAGTACTGCGACCAGGATCAGCCCGACTAGTGATGGAAGATGGAAGGATCTTGTCCAACACATGGAACATAGATCAATTACGCAATTTCTATGTGTAAGTTATTCCATCTCTTTTATCCTTTTCAATTAGCATGATTTTGTTAAAAATGATATGTACTTTCCTTCGCGTTATGTTATGGTTTGATTCCTTTTGTCCCATCCTTATCGAGCCACGCTCGGGGGCTGGTCACCGATGATCATCTTACAATGTAACCAAGTTGGATTTGCTGACCGATCTGATTGTCACATCTAGGTAAGACATCGCTAAATAAGTCATTTCTCAACGCATACGGGACTTACTAGTATGTTTCTGATCATTTGAGGGGCTGCCAGTTCGTAATAAACATTGGTATTATATTAATATCAGTATCGGTGTGACCAGATGATTGTATCTAGGTTGAGACATTCCTTTATAAACCATTTCTTAACGTATAAGGAACTTGCTAGATATTTCCTGATCATCAATAACCTGTGTTTCTCCTGAGATTATAGTACAACACCTCCAGTATGTATGATCTCAGGAGGGGGCTAGAGGAATATGGCCATAATATAAAACAAAATTGAGTACATCTTTTTGAAAATTGAGAGGCATGCATTTGCATATTTCCTTCTGTAATTGTATATGTACAGGTACAATTTAAATAGTGGATCATCATTGTTCATTACAATGAAAATACAATAAGCCGAGTTCTTTCAAAAGGTCTTCAATTAGAGGCTTGACTTCTTCTAGCTGATCTTCAAGCTAATGTTCACTCTCGAACTCTGCGTCTCCTACCACTGGAATCAAATTCAAATTTGGGCCGTGGTTGTCGACGATTCGGACTCGGAGTCCTCAGCCGAACTTATGCAAAATTTGTAATAGTGAGACCTTTCAAGATGACCCTCCGGGAAGGTATGTAGAAAAATGGAGAACTGTAACATCCTGAGTTAGGGGTGAAAACTTCCTTTTTCATCAATAGCATGCATGCTTGTATCTGTAGTAATAGCCAAATCAGTATCTATCCTAAACCCTAAAATCTCCAAAATCTATCCTGTGACCTCAAATCAAGATCAGATTGTTCAGATGTGATCTATCAGTTATCCTAACCTAAAAGCCTTCAGAACCCAGATTCAATTCTATCCCTAACTTCCAGAATTATCAACTCTTTTCTGTTTTCGAAAACAGAATATCTGCTATTACCTTTTACCCTAAGTTTCAGAAATCCAGATTTAATCAAAATCTTAGCCAAGTTCATACCAGATTATTCCTGGAACATGATCATGGGTATGCCAATACCTTAAACCAGAAAGTTGGCAGCCAGATTTTACCATCTAAACCTTTTTCGCAAATCAGTCCAAGAGTTATTACAAATTAGTCCTTTATTTGATATCTAGAAACCCAAAAAGGCTAAAATCTCCAGATTAACTCCAAATTCAAAATTTCTTCGGCAAATCTTTTCTAGATGCTATTTGAAACAAGTTCTTCTGTGCAGATTTCAAGATCTCATCCTAATTACCATAATTCGAAATCAATTAAAGCTCAGATTCAATTACCCTAAAAATACCCTATTTTCAGTCTGTATCAAAGACTATTCAAATGTGCCAAATTTTATTAAATGTTCTTGCCAAATATTCTGTTGAATATAATCTGCTATATCAGTGAAATCAAATTCAGTTTAAACCTTCCAAAACCCCAGATTCGCAGATCAGTCCTTCTTCCAGATTTTTCTAAAAGCCAGAAAGGCAAAATGTTGTAAATCATCTTCAAATTCAAATCTAATTCAGGGAACACCTTCCAAATGCTTTTCAACACAAATTCTTCTTTTATGAGTATCTCAAAATCAAACCCTAAATCCCAGAATTCGAGATCAATAAGTTTCAGACTTATTTTACCCTAATCTACTCTATTTTCAGTTCATATCAAAAATCACCCAAATGTCTCAAATTTTATCTTCTATTTGTGCCAAGTCATCTATTGAATCAAGCCTACCAGATTAATGCAATCAATTTCAGATTTAACCTTCCAAATCATCAGATTTACAATTCAGCCCGAAATCAAAAGTCAAATATTGCAAATCAGCCCCTATTTCGACCAGAGCAGCAGCTACTGTACGCACGACCAGAGCTCGCCGTGATCTTTGCGCCGTGCACACTCGCCGCCGGCCAAGCCCCGCTTGCATTTGTGCTCGTGCATGCTTGCTGTTGCTGATGCGCACGCGTCCGTGTCTTAGCCTTCGCCGTGGCAGCAACGTTGAACAGCAATTGCTTCCGCGCGCGACCAACAGCAACTTTTGTCAGCAACACGGCACCACGTTGCTTTGCCTTGCCAGCTTGTGTTGCCACCGCCTTGCACCACCCGACATTGTTGAGTCCCGATGAAGCCGACAGCTTAATCAGCTTTGCACCGCCTGTGCGCCATCACGTTACCGCTCGCCGTTGTTGCATCTGCGTCCGGCAAGTCACTGACGCCAATTCATTGTTGTTTAATCCTTGCAAGCTTCGCCCTCTAGCCTATTTAAGCAATGAACACCTTGTGCAATCTTCACTTCACCAGAGCTTAACCAAATTCTCAAATTCCCTTGCTGTCGTCGTCTTCTCCGGCGAGCCATCGAGGAGCTTCACGGTGACAGCCTTAACCGCAGCCTCAATCCTCAATTTGACAGCATCAGTGAGTTTCTCCTACCTATCTCATCGTGCTGTAGTATTTAATTGAACTCTTATGCACTTCACCGCCGGTGATCGCCGGAAATTGCTGAAATCAGTGAAATGCCCTGTTCCAGTTGCACAAGTCAAATTAGCTCGAATTAGCCTTCGATTCAATAGACAAAAATGATCAGTGAGCTATTTTAAGCAAGCCTGTGAAGTTGAATGGTGAAATTGACCAAGAACTGGAGTTTTTCGCTAGCCCGAGCTTCCCCAGCCGCCGGCGAACGTCGCCAGCCTTCTCCGGTGATTCTCCGGCCAATTCAATCGTGCCAGAAGCTTTCTTATACCTTCTAGATGCTCTCCAAGCAAGGAATCGAGTTCAAACATCGTGTAGCCAAAACCCCCAATATCAGTGTCTTCTTCTCCGGCGCCGGCCACCGGAAAACCATTCCCGGCCAATCCAGCTCCAGAAACCTTGTCCCCCAGATGCGCCTTGATCTCCTAAGCAACTTTGCTTACTAGCTCGACTTCCAATTCGGCCTAAATCAGAAGAGATAGCTATGCCCTAATTCCTGTCCAGTGCTGTGAATTGAAATTTCAGCCACCGAGTTCATCGCCGGTTTTCATCACTTTCCGGCCACCTCCTGCCCTAGGTCCAGTTGAATGAATTGTTCCTGTTACTGAGGCCTACATCCCAGACAAAGTGGTGCATCAATTGGAGCCCTAGATCAAAAGTTGTGGCAAACCCTAGTTTCTAGCTATGTCAGTGCAATGCCAGGCTATGTCAGTCAGTGGCATTAGCCCATTTCACTTCCTTCCAGATGTGTATTTTGAGCATGACTTTGTCCCTTAGACTCCTGAGGTTGTGATCTACAATTTCTTCTTCTATCACAACTTGATTTGAGTCCTTGAATTGCATTTTATGCTTAGCCCTAGATTATGACATTGTAAGCCCTATGTCAAAGCATGTCAGTCAGTGGCATTAGCTCATTTCACCTCCTTCCAGTTATGTAAATTGAAAATAACTTTGTCCATTAGACTTGTGGAGTTGTAATCTACATTTCATTCTACTGCCACAAGTTGAGATAATCCTTCTACCATTCATTAACCCTATGTCAAAGCCTTGAACCGAATGTCGACCTAAAGACATTCATCGATTTTGGGCAAACCAGCTGCGGACTTAATGTCAATTCCTATATCCTGGAACCCTAGAAGTTCCTAGCACTCATTTTCAGCCCTAATTCTATGATTTAGCCCTAATCAGCTTCTATGGTACCTAAATCCAATTATTTCAGAATCATCAAGACATTCATCTTTGCATTATTGCATGTAGTATAATAATGTATTGAAAAGGTTGTGATTCTTGGTTGCTTGTTTGATCTTTGCTCAGAGTCAGAGCTAGAGTTCGAGGACTTCACTGCTGACCCGACATCAACTGCTGTCTTTCACGACGCAGAAGGCAAGTCATATCCTTGGTCATCTTGAACCTATATTTTAAATGTTGCTAAAACATAACCTTGAATATAGGCAATATTGCATGTGAAAGATTGAGAATGGTTGATTTATCAATTGGCAGTACTAGACTGGTTATCTATGAAATGTGAAATAAACAAGTTTTGAGCCATGAACTATTATATGTATTTATATACTTATATTCATGAAATAAAACCCCTTAGCCGTGACCAGAAAAATGGTGTGGATGGCTGTAGCACTGGAGGTGCTAGACTGCAAAGGAATGCAGGCACTAAAGGTGCAGGGTTGTGGATGGTCTGGTCATTGGCATATAAGGACTAGAACCTTGTGTTGTGCGTCTAGTGGCATGAACAACGTGCTAACCGCAAGCCTGGTATGGGACAGGCCTAAACAAGTACTTATGTGGATCGTACATGAAACCCCTGCATGAGATGTGTTGTGATGATTGACTTGGAGGCTGACTCCTACTATCACTGAAGGTGATCTGATATTTGACCCAGTAATGGGAAAATGAGGTGGGGTGGAGGTTATGATACAGCCTACCACAACTGTGTTTCGCTGAGAGCCACAGGGTCAGGGGTGAATTGTAAGTGATGCATAACAAAAGTTCTTGTTATCTCCACCTTGCCACTCACACATGGTTGTGAGGAGGGGTCTAATCATTTTGTTATGATAGGATGGGCTTGAAAGTGGAATATCTTGCGGGTAAATTGGTACTTCTCTGCAGAGATAAAAACGTATTCGAATACTCCGAGCTCCCGGGTTTATAGGAGTCTGCTGCGGTGGATTAAATCCACGGGGTGTGACACAAGTACTATTTTCTAAATAAAATATGTTTAAATCAAGATTACCCAAATGACATGTGTTGTCATGATAAGGAGTGCTGCCGTGGGCTGTCGTGTGTCGACGTGTCGCGGTAGTGCTATAATCTAGTGAACATGAATGATGATGTTATATTATGAAAAGTGCTGCCATAAGATGAGATAAGAAAGGAAAAGATTATTTTACAAATATCCATAATTCTTGACTAGTCTAGGTTCATGTCATCACTACTATATGTATCTACTCTTACCTATGACTTGCTGAGTATGTAAGTGCTCACTCTTGCAACCTACAAATCAATAGACGGAGCAATCGACAATCACGATGAAGGCGTGAAGTACTTCGTGGATCCAGAAGGAGGAGCGTCAGTCCCGTCATTTCCCTGATGTGTGTTGTTCTACCGTCCACTTCTCTTTGTGGGTGGGTCACCTACCTTCTGCTGTGTAGATGTTATTTTGCTAAACCATGTAAGCCGTGAAGGCATTGTAATCTCCTTATGTAATATCAAGGCCAGCAGGCCACACTGCTTAACTATTTTGTAAGTTACTCGGTTGCAATGTGATATACTCCTGTGCTTGACTTATCCTGAGAAGTCAAGGGTATGTGTGTGCTATGCATATAAGGGACTAGCTGCAGCGAGCTAGGTCTCTACAGGAGTAGTCGTAGTCCCAGTCTCGGGGCGCGACAAGAACAGGAACATAGAGAGATTTTATACAGGTTCGGGCCCTCGATGGTGGGAGTAAAAGCCCTACGTCCTGGCTGTTTTTCGTAGTTGTTATGTCTCAACTATATCAGGAGTCTTCTTCTTCCAAATGGATTGGATGCCCCCTCCTCGGACTTCTATGCCACCCTTTTATACTGGTCGGAAGGGTGCCATATGAAGAAACTGCATCAAACGGTTGGATGCGGTTTTAGGAGAACTGCTGTTAACTTCCACGGAGGTTATTAACACGTGTTAATCATGAATAACCGCATATGTTAACCTCTGACGGTTGGTCTTCAACGTGGAGGAATCCTCGGGATGCTTTGAATATCCTGTTATATGGATAACCGAATAAACTCCAAACACCCTGGTCGAGAATGTTCTGACCGCGGAATGTGGACTGACCGCGCAACATCCCGGATATCCAGTTCGCGTATAGCATACGAACTTCTGACCACGCAAAGCTGTCGGCCTGATCACGTAAAGCTTGCGACCTCATGGCGATGCCCCTCAGAATAGCTTGAGTTCGCATTGCCAGACACATGTTCGGTTCGAACCTGTCTTGAACCAAAAGTTTATTAGAAGTGACCCGGGTGTCAATCCTCGTCAGCTAGCCCCCAAATTCGAAGAAAACGAAGAGACGTGTTTATTTCGAATTTTAAGACCATGCATTGGATTTTTAACCCGACTCTTCAATTTTTCCACTTAGTGGCGCACTAAGTGAAAAACGGTTGGTTTCCCAAGACGGGTTCTGACATTATGTGATGGGCAATGATAGCACCGTAGAACTGTTTTTATCTCGAGGTAAAATTGTAAATGCTTTGACAAAACCCGAGGCGTCTAGAATACAAACCGTCACCCTGGCGGCTATAAATACCAGGCTCCTGGACTTGTAAAACTTCACAATTCCTCCCCACGCCTAAGTTCTTTTCTTGTCATCTTGCCTTCTTCCTTTTTACATACTCCTCCTGATGGCAGATCACAACATCATCGAAATTGAGAGTGATGAAGAGGAAGTTGTCGAACAAGGGCCTCAAACGATTGAAGACCCGTCTTCTTTAAGGAAGAAACCCAAGGTTGACGAAGGATCCTCCAGTGGAACAAAGGTGAAGAATGTAGCAAGTTTTTTTCTTCCTTCAGTTCCTTTGGCCCTCCCCGTTCATGTCTCTAGGCAAGTTAGGCCTTTAACCTTGGAGAAGAATTCTTCTCAACTCTCTCCTTTTCCCTCCAATTCTCCCATCCTTTTGAGTGATCAACATCCTGGTCGGCAAGCGGTGACTATCCCTCGATCAGATGATTGCCATATTGGGTTGGCGAAGCAATCTTCTGATGGGAAGGTTGCACTTCCACCATCTGATGATCCTCCTCCCAAGATGGGTATATCAACGGGTTATGCACTGGGACAGGTAACAACTCTTCTCCCCTTTTGCTGATAATTATAGTCAGTATGACTAACTTTTGCAAAATGCAGGGGGTTGGAGGCTCCAGCGATCAGCCATCTGCTGCTCCATCTCTTCCTTCCAGACAGACTCTTCTGGAGGAGAAGAATGCCCTGGAGAAGAAGACCGCGGAGATGGCCTCGAAGATTCTGCATCTAGCAGAATGTCTTGATCGATCCCGGGAAGAGGCGCACCATTTCCGTCGAGAGAGGGACTATGCTCAGCAACAGCGAGAACTCTCTGACTTGATTAGGGACAATAGTGCGTCTGTTGTTAGGGACGATGTACATTGACTTAGGGTAGTTGCTAGTTCCCTGGGGGTTGCCAGTGTAGATCCTACTAACAACAACATGTCCCTTGGGGAACTTTGTAAACTTCTTTCGGAGCAAGTCGACGTTTTGATCGACTGTATCCCTTTTGTATGTAAAGAATGCAAGAAATAAAAGTTTCTTATTTCTCATGAATATTCTTCACATCTTCTGTGCAAAAATATAGCCATAAACTTTATGTTCGCGACCACTCATACACAGGAAACTTTAGTTCTGCGATCAGAATCGCGCTTAAGAAAAAAGCACCGCGACCTGCCCTGATACCGCGATCAGTTTTAGGGTCGCGGTCAGAACTGAATTGCGACCAGAGTTGGGACTCGGTCAGACTGTCACTCCGATTAGAATCGAAGTTTAGTCTAAAACATGGTTTCGATCAAACCATAACCCAATTAGAAACATTCTAGTACGTGAAAAATTGAGTTGCAAGGCATTTCCATAAAAAATGTTCAAAGCATCCAAAGGAAGAAAGTCTTCTGAAAAGTACTGAAAATTTTTCAGTCCTTTTGCACTTTCAGTTTTCGAAACAAAGAAGTCTTTTTGTTTTAGACCCGATACCTGAACACTTTATCGGGTCCGCCAGAGGCAGTCTCCATTATGGGAAATGAATAAAGCATTCAATGGAACGTTTGAAATGAAACGTTTACTCACATTAATGCGCCGCCTTGGGGTCTATAAAAAGAGCAGATGTCTTCTCAAAGAAGCCACACAGCTGAAAACTCATCATTCCCGCAGCACAAAACCCTCATTTTTTTCAGCCTTCGTCTTCCCAAAATCGCCAACTTTTCCTTTGATTCTCCACCAAAGATGGCATCCTGGAGCCGATCCATTCACCACTCTGAGGAGAGCCTAGTGGCGTGAGAGAAGGAGGAGATCCTTCCTCCGCGATTGCTCATCAACTGGCGGCCCGCGGAGAAGGATCAAGAAACCCCAACCGTCCAAGAGGGCGAGTTGGTGGTTTTTGAGGAGTACCTGCGCTGCGGGTTCCGATTCCCTGAGAGTCGGTTCCTCAAAGATGTCCTTGAGCACTATGGGTGGGAATTGATTAACCTCCACCCCAACGCGATGCTGATCCTTGCGGTGTTCCAGCATCTCTGTGAGGCGTTCGTCGGAGTGCATCCCAGCGTGGATCTTTTCGGGCGATTCTACTTCTCAGCGTGGTCGAAGAGTACCAACGCCACCGGATGCATCTACTTCCGGCTGAGGGACAAAAAGGAGTATCCCTCCCCACCCCTGTGAGACTCTGTGCACGGGTGGCACCAAAGGTGGTTTTACTGCTCTCCACCATCTGAGAGCAGCCTATGGTTTGCAAACTCGCGACCAGAGAAGTCGAGCGAGTTAGATGCTCCCCCGGCGATGAACTCGGAGCTTGCGAAGCATGCCGAGGTGATCCTTCACTTGGTCAATCAAGGGTTGACAACTCGAGATGTCATCCGAGACTTTGTGAAGAATAGGGTGAGTCCTCTGCGCGAAAGGCCTCATCCGGCATGGGAGATTAGGTCCATGGCGGACAGTACCTTGGACTATAGTAAAGATATTTATTTCTTTGGCGCTGAGCTTTGTCATTCTTGAATTGTGCAAATTCTGACTCGAATTTGGGAACAGTTCTGCCTTCATCTGAAATTGAGAGGCGGACCAACTCCCTCCTTAGGGCCTACAATGCCGATGTAGAGGGCCCTAAGGGATCGGCTCGCCCACAGAGCCTGATTCACGCTAGCGACGACCTTAAACAGGAGCGCTGAAAGGTACATTCTCTATCTGGCCTCCTTTTTTCAGGTCTTATGTATGTCCAGTGCTAAACAATTCCATCGGAAATGTGAATCAGCTCCTAGGAAGGTTTGCCGAGATGACTTTCCCAAGTGAAAACGTCGGCTCTCAGGGGAAGCCTATGGTGAAGAATGTGAAGAAGGTCTCCCAAAGACCCAGGACAAAGAGTCCTGCCCCTAAGAAGGCCAGGCCAAATCCTGGGGAGGGGTCTTCATGGAGCGTTCCTCCTACCGCAAGAAAGACGGCGGTAAGATATCACATCCCTTCTGTTTTACCAGGTGCAGATTGGAATCACTTCCTCGTCGTACAGGGAGAGGGGAGCGAGGAGGAAGAGGATGATGTTCCTCTGGTCCTTCGGAGGAGGAAGATCGCGGACCTCCCATCCGGCGATTCTCCAAGCTGCCCCGCAGAGACCACTGCTACCGAAGAGGTAGCCATGGCAGATCCTGCAACCACGGAAAATCTTGGGATCGCGGATGACCTCCTAGTTCCTGAAGCCCCGGAGGCTTCAGGGTTGATGTCTCCGCTTCCCTAGTCGAAAGGACGACCTCGATAAGGATTCCTTACGGTCATACTTTCTTCAATTCCTTCTGTATATTTTGACGAGTCAATGTTTATACAGGGAGAAGAGCTTCTCCCCGCGACTACCGCGAGTCCTAGGGAGGAAAATCCTCCTCCTCCGCGGACAGAGGGGGAGGTAGTTGAGCAAAGGCCGGCTGCGGTGGCTCCATCGACCCAGGAGTCGCCAAGGCCTTCGGATGTAGCCCCACCAGCCAGTACGGTAGCCCAGGTAAAGACCTTTCTATACATCTTCATTTTTTCTCTAGGAATATGCTCATAGCAGAACACTTCCAGGGGGGAGTTGCCTTGTTTGCCATGAGGAAGGCAAGAACCGATGATGGTTCTCCTTCCCAAGGGGAACCTTCCCAGAAATCCCAGGAGCGATACACTCAATGGATGGGTCCAATCTCGTTCTTGTTCGAGGTTGGCAATGCAGACTGTTACCGGATCATCCTCAGTTGTAGTCATGATCGAGGGATGTTCCAAGTGTTCGATGAACACTCCTGCCAGGGCGGATGTGCGTGAGGACCTGTCGTGTCTGCCACGACTGTGACATCACCTGTGAGGAGCCCAGCTCGGTGCAGCTGGTCCCTTAAACCACTTGACTTCCCAGGATGAGTCAATCACAGGAATACATTGAAGCAGCAAAATAATACAGTAGTCATAATTGTATGGCCATCAGGCCTTAGTACAAAACGAGGTACAGTGCCTTACAAGGCACAAGGGTCCAACAAAATAACACATCTAGTCGACGGAAGCTAGGCCCAAAAGCAATCCACAGGAAACAGAGGTTGACAGCAAGACAGCAGCACATCAGGGCTCCGGAGGAAACTGCTCGTCATCTCCTGGGTCTGCAGCATCTTCAGGATATCCTCCAAGGTCGTAGAACGCTCCATCTATTGATGAGTTGTTGCAAGGGTGAGTACTTATGTACTCAGCAAGTCATAGGGAAGGTAGAGATATATTTACAGTATAAATGACACGAACCTATGCTATTGGGGAAAGAGTGAAGGGTTTTTCTCAAAATACATTTCTTTCTCATTCCTATTCATCTTTCAACCATACTCATGGCAGTAAATAAATCATATTGATAATGATTCATATATCCCATATCCAAGGCGATATAACCTCATATCACATACTTTTATTCAAGCCTTTCAATCTTATACTCATAGCAGTATCTCATATACTTTAGGGCATAAACCACATGCCTCTTAGTTATCATATGATCTCTATATTATGGTATCACCGCGACACGTCAACACATGACAGTCCACGGTAACGCCCCTTATCGTGACAACACATGCCACTTGGGTAATCTTGAACTAACAAGTTTTAGTTTATAAAACGATACTTGTGTCACACCCCATGGATTTAATCCACCGCAGCATACTCCTAAAACTCAGGAGCACGAAGTACTCGAATACATTTTAAACTCTGCAGAGGTGTACCTCTTTTTAAATCCACTTTTTCACTCGACTTTTAAGTCGGGCCATCTCTATGCGACTTATACGCACGTGACAAGGCCGAGTTCACACAATGTTTTGCAGTCTAGTATTAACAGTATCCCTGCCCGGTAAATGGACAATTCAGTCCCAAGTACCGTTGTGGGTCCTCCCCACTGCCTTACTTCCTAGCCTGGGTCTATGTTCCCGCAGGACACATAGCCTCTTTTGATTACAGTCGCGCACGACTTAATCTGGCGTAGGGCGTCTTCCTTCTTTACACCTTATCCTCTCATAATTTTTCTGATCTCACATCACTCATGGACAAACTGCGTCCCACCAGTTTCCACGCGAGAAACCGGATCGACAAGCCATGCAGGGAACTGCTAATACCAAGAAAGCTACTAGATTGCGCCTGTCCCATACCAGGTAAGTGGTTGGTACGTTTTTCGTGCCACTAGACGCACAACACAAGGTTCTAGTCCTTATATGCCAATGACCAGATCATACCACAAACCATGCACCTTCAGTGCCTGCACATCCAGTGCAGCCAAGCACCTCCAGTGCCACCACCATTCCATACCAAAACACTGGTCACGGCTAGGGGTTCTATTTCAGGAATATAAATGTATATGTATATACTTTTATTAATTCATGGCTTGCTATCTTAACAAGTTCACATTCCTCAAGTATTCAATCTATCACTGCCATAATATCATTGATCTCAACACATGCAATATTAATGAGATATCTACTCATGGAATAGCATAGCAATTTATAAAATATAGGTTCAATATGATCAAAGTATGACTTGCCTTCCGCGTCGTAAGTATCAGCAGTTGATGACGGTTCAGTGACAAGGTCTTCAACCTCGGGCTCTTGCTCTGAACAGAATCAAACAAGCAAACAGGCATTACAATCAATTCTACTCTTACTAATCCACTACATGCAACAATGCAAGATAGAAACACTCTGGTGATACAAGGTTTGGAAGCGATTAGAGTTTAACTATGGTAATCAGGGTTAAAATTAGCTGTTAAGGTTTACAAGGTTCCAAAATATCAGGGTAATATCAAGGTGGTGACTGGTTCGCCCAAAAACAGCGAATGTCTTTAGGTTGGTGCTCGGTTCAAGCCATCGACATAGGGTCAATGGGTGATAGAGGGCTCAACTCAAGTTGTGACAGTATAGAAAAGTGTAGATCACAACATCAGGAGTCTAAGGGACAAGGTTATTTCCAGAGTTCATGGCTGGAAGTGGGTGAAAAGGCTCAATGCCACTGGCTGACACAGCCTGGCATAGGGTTGACATGGCCAGAAACTAGGGTTAGCCTTATCTTTTGACTCAAGGCTCCAACTAATGCGCCACTTTGTCTGGTAGTTAGGCATTTGTAGCAGGAACAAATGTCTCAACAGGATCTAGGGCAGGAGATGGCTGGAAAGTGATGAAAACCAGCGAAGAAGTTGACTGGTCTGGAGTACCTGCAGCACAAACAGTACAGCAACTAGGGCATAGCCATAACTCCTGTTCTAGGCCGAATTAGGGGTCGTGGTAGAAGACAAAGTTGCTCAAAATGGTCCAAAACATCTAAATGGTAAGGTGGTTTGAGCTGGAGTGGCTGAATTTAGAAGATATTGGCCGGAGGAAAGATGAACTCAATCCTGATTTGGGCATTTCTGTTCTAGGGCAATTGAACTCGAGTCCTTGCTTGAGGAGGGTCTCTGGGGCATAACAAAGCTGGGTGTGAAGTCAATTTAACTGGAAAATCACCACAGAAGCTTAACGGCGAGTTCCAGTTTGCATGCAAGGTGTAAACTTGGGGTTTTTCATATTTTAGCGAAATTGGTGATTCTGGTTGCTTAGATGTGTTCTACACAGTCCACTGATCATGTTTGATCACAGGCTCGAGAGCTAAATTGGTTTAGTTAGGGATTAATTGCTCGCCGGAGTTGTCGGGGAAAATCAGCAATTCCCGGCGATGAGGTGCGATAGAGTTCAATTGGCTGCTACTACACAGGTAAGTGGATGAGAGTTACTTACTGGTAGCTTCAATTTGAAGCTCGGTGCAGTGGATTGGCCTGGCACCGTGAGCCTCCTCTCGAGCTCGCCGAAGAAGACGAAGAAGATGACAAGGTTAGAGACTTGTATGGTTCTGGCGTGTGTGTGGTTGAAGGAGATGGCTAGAGCAAGCTTAAATAGGCGAAGCGAGCAGCAACGGTTGAAAGTGCCTGGAGAATTGTAGCTTGTGAGTCGACGGCGAATTGACCGGCCGGGCGGGACAGCAGCGAGGTGACGCGCCCCAGTGGCCGTGCCGGCTTTTGCAGCCTGGCGCGCAGTCCTGGTTGATGCAACGGCGAGTTGATGCTTCCCCCAGGCATGCTTGCAACGTGGCGCAGCTGGGCTGCCGTTGTCGGGCGCGCGCGCGGGAGAGTGAAGGCGCTGCTGGAGGGGTGAAGTGGTTCCACGGTGGCGAATACGAGGCATACACACGGCAACGAAACAGTGGCTGAGGTGGCAACGCTAGAGATCGCCGGCGACGAAGCTGCAGCAGGGGCAGCAGCGACGACCAAAACGCCCGCTCGTGGTCGATTGAACGGCCTGGTCGTGCACAGTAGCCCGTGGTCGAACCAGGGACTGATTTGCGATGATTTCTGATTTGGCTTTGGACTAAATTGCAAATCTGGTCTTTGAGAGGTTCAATTTGGAATTTGATTCCATAGCTGAGTATAATATTTCTATTAATACTCATTTAGCTCAAATTTGGAGAAGTTTGATAAGATTTGAGGGATTTCACCTATTTTCGAAAATAGGGTAAAACTAGGGTAAAACAGATCTGGGTTTTGTCGATCTCGACTTCTGGTGATTGGAGAGAGTTTTGGAAGTCTGATCAAAAGGGAGCTCTGTATCAAATAGTATTTGGGAGGTGTTCCCTGAAGAAATTCTGGAGTTTGAGTTGATTCGTGGATTTTAGCCTTTTCAGGCCTCCAGTAAACAGAAAAGGACCTATTCGCAGTAAAATTTGGACATATCCGCGAAAAGTGTTTAGGTGAAACAATCTGGTTCCCAACTTTTTGAGGTAAGTTGAGGATGTATCATGGAACATATTCCAAGAGATACTTGAGTCTGGATAGGGTTAAATCAAGATAACTCAATTATCTGGAAACTGGGGTACTTAGGGTAAATCTAGATTTCCTGTTTTCAAAAACAGAAAGAGACTTAGATACTGGGAGTTAGGGTCAGAATTCAATCTGGCTCCTGAAGACTTTTATCTCCAGAATAACTGGTAGGTTAAATCTGGATGGTCAGATCTTGATCTGGATCTAGATAATAGATTTGGAGATTTTTAGGGTTTAGCTGATCTGGCTACTACTACAGAAATACATGCATGCAGGGTCTTTATGCAAAAACTTTTCACCCCCAAAACTAGGGTGTTACAGGACCCAATTTTGGATAATTGGTCTGTGAGAATGTTGTCCTTTCGCGGGATGTATTGGACTTCGAAATGACTGAAGTATTTTTCCAATCTCCTCACTTTCCCCAAGTAATGAGCCATTGTCTCATCGGAGGTGCTGTACTCCTTGTTTACCTGGTTTATGACCAGTTGTGAGTCTCCCCTCACCACCAATCGACAGACTCCGAGGAATTTTACTGCCCGGAGCCCTGCAATAAGACCTTCATACTCTGCTGCGTTGTTGGTCGCAACAAAGTGTAGTTGAATGACATATTTTAGTTGGTCGCCTTGAGGCGTGACTAAGACCACTCCAGCCCCCGAGTGTTGAAAACTGTGAGAGCCATCAAAATACATTGTCTAGTGATCGGGGCATGCCAAATCTCTGGACGCCTACACAGGCGGTTTAGGATTAGTCCATTCGACCACAAAGTCGGCCAAAATCTGAGACTTGACCGCGGTGCGAGGCGTGAAATGGATGTCAAATGCTCTGAGTTCGACAACCCATTTCGCGATCCGACCAGATTTCTCCAGATTTCGGACAATGTCCCCCAAAGGAAAAGAGGAGGGGATTGTGATCCTATGTGCTTGGAAGTAATGTCGTAGCTTACGGGAAGCCATCAGTTGTGCGTAAAGTATCTTCTGGACCTTAGGGTCTCGCTCCTTAGGACCATGAAGTGCTTCGCTTACGTAGTAGACGGGTTTGTGCACACCTTCTCTTTCTGTGATCAAGACAGCGCTGACTGCGTAAGGTATGGCAGCCAAGTAGAGGAGTAATGGTTCCTCTTTATTGGGAGAAACCAAGACCGGCGGACTAGATAAATATGCTTTGACCTCCTGAAATGCTTTCTCGGCCTCATCAGACCAAGTAAAGTTATGGTGCTTGCGCAGGGCTTTGAAGAAAGGTAGTCCCTTTTCGCCTAGTTGCGATATGAACCGGCTCAATGCCGCCATGCCACCCGCTAGGCGTTGAACATCTTTGATGGTCGAGGGAGACCTTATTTGTTCGATAGCCCTGATATTTTCAGGATTAACCTCGATTCCCCTGGAACAAACAAGAAAACAAAGAAGTTTTCCAGACGAAACCCAGCTGTCAAACTTATGTAGAATTTGTGAGTTATGAGGCCTTCCAGGGTGTCCCTCTGGAAAGGTATGACGAGCAATGTCGGTTGGGGCACAAAGAGATTTATACAGGTTCGGGCTCTCGATGGTGGGAGTAATAGCCCTACATCCTGTTGTGATTTCACTATGTATGGAAAAAATGTTACAAAGTTGTAGAAAATATCATCACAGGCGAAGATCATTTCTGTGTGATTGTCTAAAACACGACTAAACTACCCTATGAAAGCTTGTGGTCTTCTTGTATCGGATCTCTGGGATCTCTCAGATCTGTTCGATCTATCCTATCTGTTAGGACTGTCCTCGTCTTGTACATTTTCTCACCCTTTTATACTGGTCGAAAGGGTGCCAATGCACAACGGCTTTGAACGGTTGCTTGGGTGCAGTTTTCATAATTGCACTTAACTTCCACGCAGGCTTAACACGTGCAATAAAGGAATAACCGCACATATTAACCTCCTGGCAGTTTTCTTCAAACGTGGAAGGATCTTCGTGATTCTCGGGATATACCTATTATAGAGCTTAAGCAATCCTGAGTGATCCTGGTCGACAGTACTCAACGACCTTCTGACCGCGCACTGTCTGTGACCTCTTGACCGTGCAATGTCTACGGCCTTCTGACTGCACAACGTCTGCGATCTCATGATCGCGCACAGCCTGCGACCATGTGTCCGCGCTTCTCAGGTCGTCTTAGATCATAGCAACGGACCTCCTGACACTTGTCTGGTTTGAATCTATCTTGAACCAGATGTGCATTACTCCGAACTAGCTTAGGTAACAATCCTCGTCAAGACTCTCACCGAGCCAACCCGGCGTAACGACCATTGGACTCTCATGTTCGCCGGTTTTTTGTGTCGCGCCGAGGCTGGCGGGGGGGTAGTCCTCCGGAGCACTGAAGGAAGGATGTTGGAGTACGCGGTGAGACTCGAGTTCCCCGCTACGAACAACGTGGCTGACTACGAGGCCTTGCTCCAGGGGCTGCGCCTCACGCACTCCCTGGGAATCCACCGCCTCCTGGTCAAGGGAGACTCCCAGCTCGTTGTTTGCTAGATGGACAAGTTGTACCTGAGCCATGACGCGAACTTGAGCCTCTAATTAGGGGAGGTGCGCAAGATGGAGTGGCACTTCGTGGGCCTGAAAGCCCGGCATATCCCCTAGAGGGATAATAACCGTGCCGATTCCCTGGCCTGGACCTCCCAGACCAGCGTGACAGCCTGAAGAAAAGAAAAGATTAGGCGATCTACAAAAACCATGTGAAGTACCCGCACGGCTGGAACTTACCCAGAGTCCGGGGGAGAGGAGCTCCCCGAAGTCACCCCCAGCGTGTCTCGGGGGGACCGCCGCCAACGGAGTTCGCCTGTTGCGCCAACGTCCTACAAGCCCCCGCTGCGAAGGAGTTGGATGGCAGGTCCATCATGGGGCCTGGGACCCCAGGGGCGATGAACTGCCCCTTGCCCTTCCCAGTCGGGGGGCCACTGAAACCTCCAGGGGAGGGATCTCTGGGGCGGTGCAAGTGCCATCGGGAGGGTCTATGGGACCCTCATTTGAGGAATCCGGTGGCAACCGCCCAGGTGGGTCGCACTCAGAAAAGGTACATTGCAGCTCACAACAACAAGATGCATTATATAAAAATGCGAGTAATTAAAAACAAGTGCTGATCATAAGGACCAACATTACAATAGCTTAGAGCCAAAATGACGCATTTAAATGTTGATACAAATTAAGGAGTTTTCGACACAAAGGTCGGCACAAAATAAAACAACAATAACAAACGAAAAGACTTCATCAGTCTTCTTCTTCTGCAGCAGCGGTGTTGTACGGGCCTTTTCCACATCTGACCCCACCTTGGTACATAACCCTCTAGCAAGCTGGGTCTTCAGTTTCTTCTTCTTGTTCCACATTGGGTTCAAGACCATAAGATTCAGGGTCGACGAATCCTTCTTCTAAATTTGTTTGTAAAAGCAAGGGTGAGCACATTGTCCACATGGTGCTCAACAAGTCCCAAATAAGAATGCAAGTATATATAGATGGGGGAAATTCTCAAGGAATGGCTCTTTAGCTTTATATAAGTACATAGAATAGATTTTCACACTTAGTCTTTGGAGAAAAGACCTTTATTTTCAAAAGCAAGGCTTTTCAATTCCTAAGCTAGGTTTTCAGAAAATGTTGTGTGTGGCGGTCTTTCATGAGTCACCACTTTACTCAGATTTTGTGAAAAACCTTCCAAAAGTTACTTGTGCTGCATCGACGTGAATAGAATCCACAGCGCGCAGACTCCATAACCTGGGAGCTCAGAGTATCCGATACTTTTTAAACTTTGCAAAGGTGTACCACCTTAATCCACCAATCATTCGGCTTTCACGTCGGTACCTCTCCATGCGACTTTCACGCATGTGACAAGGCCGAGATGACACAACAGTTTACAGTCCTAGCATTAACTATTCCCTGCCCGGTAAATAGACAGTCAAGTCTCAAGTACCGTTGTGGGTCCTCCCCACTGCCTTACTTCCTAGCCTGGGTCTATGTTCTCGCAAGACACATAGCCTCTCTTGATTACAGCCGCGCACGACTTAATCTGGCATAGGGCGTCTTCCTCCTTTCCACTTTTTCCTCTCATAATTTTTCTGAACTCACATAACTCATGGCCTTCTGTGGCCCACCAGTTCTCGCAAGACACTGGATCGACAACCATTGCAGGGAAAAGCTAATACTAAAGAAAGCTACTAAGTTGCGCCCGTCCCATAACCGGGCAAGTGGTTGGTACGTTTTTCATGCCGAATAGAAGCACAACACAAGGTTCTAGTCCTTATGAATCTCTAGTGAGGAGTCTTTCACATTCCCAGTGCGCACACAGCACCATCCAATCAAACCATCCTCACTATCGATTCCAATCACATTTTCTTTCACAAAAGGGGTTTTGAATATACTTTTCTCATATGTAACCATTCAACATTTATCATATAATCTTGGGCATAGCATAGCCTAAGCATGATATTCTAGGGTGACAAGGGTGCATGGATATTCAATGTCAAAAGGGGCTTTATAGTTATTTAGGTTATATCTAATCATTTTACTGAAACATAGCTCTTATTTGAATCTAAGGCATGCACATACTTGAAAACAGTTAACACACTTTATTTCAAAATATTAGGCTAGACATGATCAAGGGTTTGAGACTTGCCTTGCAGTGATGGGTCTGGCTACTCAGATGAATCCTCGAAGATCTCCTCTGTTCCTTCAACGTCTGGTTCCACGGCGGATACAAACAACACATACACACTATATAAGCATACAAGCACTAGAAAATAATATGTAAATACATCATGCATGCAGGGGTAAGGGCTTGGACAAGGTCACTTGACATTGATCGAAGAGATGGGCTCAAAAGGACTTGAATGTCGAAGGGCTGACATTCGGCTCATGGCTTGACATAGCCCTAAATTGGTTCTAGGTCTGTTTTCTGGAGATGTGACAGTAGGGAATATTGTAGAACATGGCTCAAAAGGCTCAGTGGACAAAGTGGCATTTCAATTGCTCAAATGTAACAGGTCTGAATCATCCAATGCCACTGGTGGACATGCACTGACATAGTGCTAGACATGGCCAGAAACTAGGGCATTGCATAACTTTTGACTCAGGACTCCAATTGGTGCACAACTTTGTCTGGGGTTTAGGCCTTGATAACAGCTACAAAACTCTCAACAGGATCAAGGGCAGAAAGTGGCCGGAGGGTGGCCAAATCCGGTGAGCAAACACGGTGGCCTGAACTACTGGACAGTAATCTTGGCATGATCATAACTTTTGATCTAGGCCGATTCAGGGTTCGAGCCAGTGGAGTAAATTGCTCAGGGGGTTGAGGCCTAGCTAGATGACAAGGTTTCATTGGCTGGTTTGGCCGGAAAATGAACTCCGGTGATCGGGGCCGAAGACGAAGGCACCGATTTGGGTGTTTTCGTTCCAGGGCGTTTGAACTCAATTCCACGCTCAGGAAGCATCTAGGTGTCATCACGAAGCTACTGGTGTACTCAATTTTGCCAGAGAATGGCTGGAGAAGCACGGCGGCGTTCTCCGGCGAACTACCGAGGCTCGAACATGGGAATTCAATGGTCGGGGCAAAATTGACGATTCCAAACTTACAGTCTTACTCCTCCTAGCTTACTGATCACTATTCTCTACTGGCACGAGGATCAATTTGGCTTGAATCGCTCGGCATTAGGGGAACATGGGATTACGGCTTTTCCGGTGATTGCCGGCGTTGAGGTTCGCCGAGGGTCAATTAAGGGCTATGACACATACAAGGGGATAAGGGGGTCTTACTGGTGGTGTCGGTTTGGAGAGGGAAGCTGCGGGCGAAGCTGGCGCCGTGAGCTTCAGAAGTAGCTCGCCGGGGAAGAAGGTCTTCGCGGCGGCGCTGAGGAACTGGGTTGTTCTCTGGTGGTGGAGGCTAAGGCATACAACTGCGGGGTGTGTTGGATCAGGATGTCGACTAGAGGGGGAGGGGGTGAATAGGAGACTTTTAAAATTTGTTTTTGCAAATGAAAAATTCAGATAAAACAAGTAATAGAAAAGGATAAGAGATTGAAACCGATATATCCCGAGGTATCGGAGACACGCCCAGTCTCCACTAGTCCTCGTTGAAGCACTCAGTCCTTGAGTATAGCTTCAGTATCCACACAGGACACTATCTACTAAGGTTGCTCCTTGTCCCCTCCGGAAAGGCGAGCACCAAGCCTTTTACAAGTAATCGCGTCTCTCCGACAATCTCCGATTTGGAGAGATCAGCGATTTACGCCTTCGAACCGTCTAGGTGAGGGCGCTCACCAAGAGTAATAAGAAGCAAGGTCTACTCTAGACCTCCAATGCACACCGAGAAAATATCTAGAAATGGAATGCAAGAACAATATGCTCGATGTGGCTAAAACTCTCACGACTCGATCAAAAGATCAAGTTTTAAGTAAAACGAAGAAGCACTAGTGAGAAAGAAAGAAAGGCTGTGTTGCTGTGTTTTCTTGTGTTGAAACAGTAGCTCAACACCTCTATTTATAGCCTTCGTGGTCAAAAGAGCCGTTTGTGCTCGAGCTGAAAAATAGTAACTAAGACTGACAGTCAGTCTCACAAACTGACAGTCAGTCTAGTGTATCACCAGAAAGAGTAAAAATAGGATCACAACAGCTCGAACGTTGTGGACTAAAACGGTAAAAAGAAACAGTCCAAACTGACAGTCAGCTACAAAGACTGACAGTCAGTGTCCACAAAATCAACAGTGAAAAACAACGGCTAAAAACTTTATAACCGTTGAAGCAGATAACAACAAAAATTTACTGCCCAAACTGACAGTCAGTGTGTCAAACTGACAGTCAGTCTCACAGAGAAAAACAGAATAACTAAAAACAACTCAAAAACTCTCTGTGGTCGAAACCCACACTGACAGTCAGTATACTCATACTGACAGTCAGTTTAGTACAAAAATCTGAGACAGAAAAACATGCTCTCTGGAGATTTGTCAGTTTGCACTAACTGACATTCATACTGACAGTCAGTTACCAACACTGACAGTCAGTCTAGTACAAAAAAAAATCAGCTCAATAAAAACATACTCTCTGGAGATTAGTCAGTTTATTAAACTGACATTCATACTGACAGTCAGTTACAAAGACTGACAGTCAGTCTGGATGAAAACAGAGAAAACTCAAAATCCAGAGATCTGATTCAAATGATTTCAGTTTTGTTTTGAAGATATTTTCGAGAAGAACATTTTTGACAACAGCAACAAAAATTAGATCTTTTCAGATCTTTCTCAAGAAGTAAAAACCTCAACTGTTGACAAAATTCAATACATCAAAACAAATTGTCGAAAAACCACAGATAATGATATGCGTGCATTGACCTAGATTTTTCTCGGTATGATTGGAGATGTAGAGAGAACTTGTGTCCCCTCTTTATAGTACGGTTTAAACTAAGAATAAAATCCTTAAACCGATCGATCTTCATGCACCCTGAGATCGGTAAACCTAGAACTACAACATACCTCGATGCATCAGTTTAGTCCAGCAAAAACAATTTCTTTTTGCGTCTTCTTATGCTTAAATTGAACTTCAACATTTTGATTACCAGCCCTCGCTTTTTGTGCGTTTGTCTGAAATCTGCAACACTAACTCAAACACATAGTTAGTCCAAAAATACTTATTATCATCAACCATCAAAACACATCAGGGTTAGGCATGAAAGGCCTAGATGCAACAGGGTGGTGTGTGAAGAGATGCTGGGCAAGGGGGGCTTTATATAGCCACGGGGTTGAGCTCTCGGGAGTTGCAGCAATCGCCGGGAAGATACTCCCTGGCGCTGGAGCGGTCAGCGAGGCACATCGGGACACGGCGGGGCTCTGCCAGAGACGGAGCATCGCGCGAAATCGGGGCTTCGTCAGGACGACGGGATAGCGAGCTTCGGCATGGGCGCAACGTGGCGGTAAAGTCCTGACAATGCCGAGCACGCGCGCGAACGGCGAAGCCACGGTCTCTGGTCATCGCCACGGTGGCGTTCCTTGGCGCGACGCTGGTTTCAACCGTTGGCGGCGGCGAATCTGGCCGGCGGTGAAGGCTACGGTGGTTCACGGCAACGGCAACAGCTACGGTCGAAAGTCCTCGTGGTCGTGGTCGTGCACGCGGCTCTGGTTGTGGTCGAAGAAAGGGTCAGGGGCTTCTTTGCAAGGTTTTGGATTGATTTGCAAAGGTTTGGACTAAACTGCGAGGATTTTGGTTCGGGAACTTGGGCCTATTTGCAAATCTGAAGATCTGGAGGGCTGATTTGAATTTAGAGATGATCTGGGACTTTTAGCTTTTTCGGGCTTTTTGAAAATTCTGAAAAGGACTAAACTGAAACACTTTTGGACTAAAATGTGAAAATGATCTGGGAGATGAAATTTAGCTACCAACTTTTTAGGTTAAGGTAGTGGCATACCTAAGATCAAGATAGGGTCGAGACATCAGGGATTCCAAAGAAGATATGCTGACTCATAAGCAGAAAAGATAGCCAAAAATATGGATGTTACAGGGTCCCCCGCGGTGTAGAACCGGATGAAAACCCCCTGCGCAGCGGCTGCGGGCGGGCCTCCCGAGGTGCGAGCGGGGGAGAAGGACTCAGTGCTTACATCTCCGAGTCTGACCCCCGTCCTTCCCTGGCAATCACTCCCCTGGGTCGGCCAGTGCCCGTGGAGATGGGGCGTGGCGGTGACGAAGCCGAGGCACCAGTAAGCTTGGGATGTCCCGCCTCCGGGGCTACCGCCGCCAGAGTTGCCGGAGGTGTTGCCGACGAAGTTGCCGGCACCCTCGCCTGCGTCTTCGTTGGCACCTGCGCCGGCATCCTCACCGGCACCTCTGTCGGCGTCTTTTCCGGAGTCTTCGCCGGCGTCTTGGTGGGAGTCCCCAGACCCTCACAGGGCTCTTCACACGAGCGCGCTTCGAAGGCCCTCCGGTCACCTCCTTCCCCCTCTTGTGCGAGCTAGGGGTGGGAAGGGGCACCCGGGTGGGGAGCTGAAGCCCGAAGGCCTCCTCCACAAGATTCCAGGGAGGACTCTCCCAGATTGCACCCACGATCTGCTCGTGCTTTTCTTTGTAATATCTCCCGAGGAGGAGGATCGCCACCTCCCGGGACCGGTCGTAGGACTAGACTACAAAGGAAAAGTAAGGAGTTAGCCGAGTTCATCCCTCCGGGGGTTAAGCCAGAAAAGGTACACTTGGGAACTTATGTTGCACCACCGTCGTCCAAGGTGGGCGGTGAGCCGCGCTGAATCCCGTTACCCGGCGCAAGCTGAAGCGTGCCACTCGGAGGAGTCCGCGAGGTCCCTCATGGACCTCCGGAGAGGGCCCTCCGCCATCTGGGTCAGGAGGTCCATCTCCTCCTTGGATCACTCGGGGGCCACCGGGCCCCCTACCCGGCTGTAGGTCGTTGGCTCTGGGGGGTAGGTTACCTCCGGGTCGTTTACCCGGAGCTAAAACCACCTCTGGAGCCAATCCCCCCAATGGTCCCAGGAGGCTTGCACCGGGTACTTGTCCACGCGGCCCGGCAGGGAGCTGCATCATCACTGAGCTGAATGCGGACTTGGGACCGCGCTTCATCACGAGCGGGCCCCTTGCCGATGGTTCGTAAAAATACCGGAGGAGCCGGAGGGTCGCCTTCTCTCTAGTGGCTGTCTCGCACAGCCATATGAACAACCCCATCCAATCAAGGGTGTTCGGGGTGAGGAGGTTGATGGAGAGGCGGTACTCCCAGAGAAACTCCCAGAGTAATGGGTGCACTGGGAGCCGGAGGCCCGCCTCCACAAAGGCCTCGAAGGCCACCACTGAAAGGGATCTAGGATATTGACTAGAGGGGGGTGAATAGGCGATTTTAGCAAATTATCAATAAAACAAACAATTAATAGTAAATGAGAGCAAATAAATAACACGAGATGAACAATGAACAATTTCAACACAAGGATATATCCCGTGGTCTCGGTGATTTGCCGATCACCCCTAATCCACGTTGAGGCAAACCCAAATCTCTAACCGCTCCTCTATCTAGTCAACCTTCTCTCGAGAAGTGACCTAGATCTTGAGCCGGATTAGTGTGATGAGTTATCCAAACCTCGATTTCACTAAGGATGCACTTTACCACTCCGGCAAGGCGTGCTCAACCCTTTCACAAGACGTTTTGAGGCTTCTTCACAATCTTCCTTGAAGAGCTCACCAAAACCTTTCTCCTAGCCGTCTAGGAGCCGGCAAACTCCAAGAGTAACAAGCCGGTGATGATCACTTAGCCTTCTTCTAGTGCCACAAGATTGATTTAATGATCTAAATGCAATGCACTAGAAGATCTCAAATGCACACTCTCACAAATTCGAGAATTTGAACCCTAGAGTGTATGAAACTTGCTTAAGTTCTCAAGGATGATGACAATGCTCAAAAATTATGCCAAAAGTACTGAACAGGGCCGTGCATGGGAGTATATATACCCCCTACAATAAATATAGCCGTTACAGGCCGTTGGGAGAAAAAGATCACTTGGCGGTCAGACCGCAGATATATACCCCGGTCAGACCACCGCAATTGCAACGGCATAAAACAGGCGCAATAAATGCTCAACTGCCCTTGTCAAGCACACACACGGTCAGACCGGAGCCAATTTCTGTCAGACAGTGAAACTGTCCAGAGACGACACAGTTTCTGGACACGTTATACGGTCAGGCCGATAAATACGGACAGACCGGCCATACGGTCAGACTGTAGTTCAAAAGCACGGTCAGACCGATTTCTCGGTCAGACCGGTTTAACAAACGGTCAGACCGTCATAGCTCAAAACAACAAAAAGATAGGACAAGAAGTACCAGGAGACTGACCTAGGTTTATACCTACGGACAGACCGACCTTTTACAAGTATACACTATACTTTGACATAACGTCGGTCAGTTCGAAACCCTATTCGGTCAGTCCGTATATTTGGTCAGACCGGTCTAACAAACGGTCAGACCGACTGAGACAGAGTTGAGCAGAAAAGAGCTGAAACAAGCATTTTCAAAGCATATGACCTTCTAGTATGCAATGCAAGTTGATTTTATGATTTGTGGCATATAGATGAAGTATTTTGTGATACATCACATGCTCCTCTTAATAGTACGGCAACTATCCTAAAATCCGGTCAAAATTCTTCTCTAATCACCTTAGACCGGTAAAAGTGGAAAAGACCCTATTTCGTACCTTTGCCTTTTTGATCAATACCCTTTCTTCATCATGAGGCTCCTTTTCCTTTCATTAACCGGTCTTTTAAGTTTCTTTTTGACACATCTTAGCAGGTATCGTTAGTAGTTGTCATTAATTACTAAAACACTCTTTAGGGGCCAAGAAGCTACAACCACCTCCCACTCCCAGGGGCTCGGGGCCTGCTCCTCCGCCCCGGGGATCCGGACGTCCCCCATGGCGAAGTACTTCCACTCGAGTAGGCCCTTGAGGTCCTACGCGGTGAACTCGGTCATGCTGAGGAAGTCCGGGGTCACCTCCCCCGGAGTTAGCTCAGACGCTTTGGCTCGACCCTTTGGTATCATCACGACAGGATGTTCCTGAGGAAAGGTGCTACCAGGAAACGAAGCTACTAGGAGAGCAAATGGGCGCTTCCAGGAGTGCGAGTTTCTGGAGTTGGAAAAAATGTGTGCCTGGGCCAAGGCCCCTCCCCCGTATTTGTAAGCGACGGAGGGGGCCTTGGATGGGTGCCACGTGTCCCCGGATCCATCTGGGCCATCGATTCAAACCGTTGTCCGTATATTGAAGGGCCATGCGAGGATTGAAACACCATACGACGCGTTCGCGAATCGAGGGCTCACTCGGGTAAATAGCCCTGGAGCTGAAGCATCCCACGTGGTTCGAGGAGTGTCCCGGAGGGTGAAGCGTCACCCGGGGCCATGTGCTATGCATACCCTCCGAGGCTGCTGTTGGGCGAAAATCCCGGACACTTCTCTGGAAAAGTCCCGAAGACCTTCCGTGGAAATCCCGGAGGGCTACCGGATAAAATACGAGAGGATTTCCGTGAAAAATGATACCGGCCTAGGCGGTCTCGCAAGAGAACGAGATCGGAGCAGTAAGGTGAGTATTCTGTCATTCTTTCCATAGGGACTAGAGAAAACGAATCGTGTAAAACTAACTAAATCAATGGCAAAAGAAAATAAATCAGACGAAAGAAAAGAGAGATGTCGGAAGAAATGAGGTAGAGATGGTCATCGAGAAACAGTCGATTCAGTGTTAAGTCTGTACACGTCATCGTGAGTACAAGCGATAATGCCGTAAACGTTCAGTGATCTCGCGAGAGGAGGCGAAAACTACTAAACGAATACGGTTATTGACGGTATCAATGAGTGAGCGTGTAGAGGAATAACAGAGACTGCTCCCTGACTCCTTTCAACCACGACTGTCAAGCCACTGAACTCAACATCTCAGTTCAATGCAAGCAGAAAGCATCAACACAGCATTCAAGCGATTCACATAGAACTAATCGGCGCCAGAGTGACAGCGGCGTGCGGCGGCTCCCGTCTTCCCTCTCCCTCTCATCTCCCTCTTCCTTTTCTCCCTGGTTCCTGGCATCCTCCTCCACACCAAGATCCGGGGCATCAAAAGTCCCAAATCCTCTCCTGCCGCCTCCTAGATCTACTCCCGCCGTAGATCTAAGCTTAATCGCGCTGCTCTCCCTCGCGCTCCCCTCGTGCTCCAGCTGCGCCGCTGCCACACCACAGCTCACCGTCGCCGCTGCGAAGCTCCTGTCGGATCCACCTCCAGTGCCATCTTCCCCGCGCCTCTCGCGTCCTCCATCGGCGCCGCTCCTGTCGTTTGCACCCTTTTGATGTGATATTTACGCAAAGCCTGTAAATACACTGCAGATTAGATTAGTGCTTGATTACACTTTTCTTTCGGAAGAATGAGGTCATCTTCGCGTGTTTCACTTGGATTTGCGATATCAAAGTTATCCATGCGAGAAGAGCCAAGTTGGATTTCATTGGACAGCATGGCTTCGGCACCATAAACCAGTTGGAAAGGCGAGTCACTTGTAGCTCTACTGGGTGTAGTGCAAAGTTCCCACAGAATGGAGTATAGTTCGTCTACACAAGACCCCAAGCGTATTTTAAGGTGGTCGAATACATGTTTCGTAACACCTTGTATGGTCTGCTCGTTGCCACGTTCAATTGCACAATGTTTTTATAAAGGAACTTCTTCACCGTTGCGGCGGTAATGGTTCAGACTAGTTCAGCCTCGATCCATTCTATGAACGTATCAATGGCTACAAACAAAAACTTATATATATTGACGGCTTGGGGCATTGGTGCGAGAATATCTATTCCCCATAGAGCGAATGGCCACGTCAAGGGAATAGTTTGTAGTGCATATGCTGGCTAATGAACTTGCCGAGTATCAAATTGACACTGCGGACATGTCTTGACCAAGTGTCTGGCTTTATTTAATGCCGAAGGCCAGTAATACCTGTCGACGATTTGGACTCCGGGTCCCCTGTCGATCTTACACAAATTTGTGAGTTGTATGTGAGACCTTTCAATGTGCCCTCAAGTAAGTTAGGATAAGCAATGGAATAGGGATGCGAACATTTATACAGGTTCGGGCCCTTGATGGTGGGAGTAATAGCCCTACGTCCTGTTGTGATTTAACTATGTATAAGAAAATAATTTACCGGGAGAAGAGATTATCACAGGCGATGATCTCTCCTTATGCTTCTAGCTAACTAAGTATGTGTAAACCTTAAAGCATTCTTGACTTCTTGTCTGTTAACCGCCCCCTTCATCGTGCATCAGCCATCCTTTTATACTAAATGAAAGGATGTTAATGCGAGGCAATTCGGGACGGTTGTCCTGGTGCAGTTCGTATAATCGCACTCATCTGCTTCACTGATTAAGCACGTGCAATTATGGATAACCGCACATGTTAACCTCCTCGTGGTTGTCTTCACACCTGGGAGAAGTTGCCTTGTTCCTGGGAACGTGTCCGGTAAAAGCTTGAACACCCGCAAGTTACCTTAGTCACGCATAGTTAGTGACCCCCTGACTGTGCACTACCTGCGGTCTTATGATCGCACAAGTACTGCAACCATAAATTGGCTCTGTGTCCGCACCCCTCTAGTGTATAGGAAGCTGTCCATCTGTGACCTATATCACATTCGAACCTGACTTGAAACCGATATATGTTAAGAAAACTAGCTTGGGTGATAATCCTTGTCAGCTAGCCCCCATATTTGAAGAAATGAAAAGACTTATTTACTTCAAATTTAGTTTGCATCGAATTATGTAACCCGACGCTTCAACTTCTTCAGTTGGCGCTATTACGCCGCGTGGCGGTTTATCTCCCGAGGAAAAACCCCTAGTTTTTCTCGACAGGTAATGATGAATTTCTTGTTAATCAAGGCAACAGCTGTAAGTGCATTTTAAGAACTCGAGACGTCCGTGGGAACGAACCGTCTCCTCCTAGCTATATAAATAGAGGAAGCTTTTCAGTTCTTAAACTTACAGGTTTTTCTTGACTAAGTCTTTTAAAACCATTTCCCATTCTCTTATTCTACACTCCCCTTCTATTCTCATCTTGATAGCAAACCAAGACTCCAAGAAGACTATTGAGCTTGAGAGTGATGAGGAAGAAAAAGAGATAAGGACCGAGCTTAATCAGGATCCTCAGAAAGTAAGCTCATTGCCAGCGATCCAGAAGAAATTTGGACGTCGGGCTAGATCCATTGGAAAGATCTCGTCGTGGGCTTCTCCGTAGACTATAAGAACGTCCCAATCGGACTTCGTATGAGGGAGTTATGATCATCTGAAGGCAGGCTGCTCCTGGATGGCCGAACCGGACTCCAACTCGAATCCATCCAGGACTCCAACTCGACTTGGGCTCCTTGCTGGTCCTTGTGTCTTTGCTGGTCCTCTCCATGGTTCCTAAGCACAATATTATCACTATTAGATAGTAAACTATTCTCAAAACCATATATATATAAACTTTGGAACGAGTTCACCTGGCAATGCAACAATCAGGCTTTGCTGCACGTTATTGGTCCTTGTGTAACAAGCGGAGGAGTTTGTGTATCCGAAGAAGTGATGTCCTCATCATCCTCCCCTACCTGCATTTGAGTCGTCCTCGACTCAAGCTCATCTTCCTCACCCAAATATGGCTTCAAATCTGTAATGTTAAAGGTGGGACTAACCCCGAAATCTGCAGGCAAGTCAAGCTTGTATGCATTATTGTTAATCCTCTTTAACACTCGAAAAGGTCCATCAGCTCTAGGCAGCAACTTTGATTTTCTTAAGTATGGAAACCTTTCTTTTCGCAAGTGTAACCAAACAAGATCTCCCGGTTCAAAAATTATTTCTTTTCTACCCTGATTAGCAGCAATCTTGTACTTTTCATTCATACATTCTATATTCTCCTTAGTTATTTCATGCAGTTTAAGAATCAATTCAGCACGTCATTTAGCATCAATGTTTACCCTTTCTAAAGATGGTAAAGGTAATAGATCAATAGGAGCGCGAGGAACAAACCCATATACTACCTGAAAGGGACACATCTTTGTGGTTGAATGCAGCGATCGGTTGTAAGCAAACTCCACGTGAGGGAAGCATTCTTCCCACATCTTCAAGTTCTTCTTCAAAACAGCCCGCAACATGGTGGATAATGTGCGGTTGACAATTTCGGTTTGGCCATCGGTTTGGGGATGACATGTAGTAGAAAACAGCAACTTGGTCCCCAATTTCATCCATAGAGATCTCCAAAAATGACTTAAGAACTTCGTGTCATGATTTGAAACAATCGTATTCGGCACTCCATGTAGTCGAACGATTTCCCTGAAAAACGAATCAGCAACATTTGTAGCATCATCGCTCTTTTGACAAGGTATAAAATGTTCCATTTTAGAAAATCTATCCATGACAACAAAGATACTATCCCTCCCCTTCTTTGTTCTAGGCAGTCCTAAAACAAAGTCCATAGAAATGTCCTCCCAAAGTGTGCTAGGAACAGGTAGAGGCATATATAAACCATGTGGATTAAGTCGTGACTTAGCTTTTTGACATGTAGTGCAGCGTGCAACGTAGCGTTCGACGTCACGCCTCATCTTCGGCCAATAGAAGTGAAAGGCCAAGATGTCTTCCGTCTTATTAACACCAAAGTGTCCCATTAGACCTCCTCCATGCGCCTCCTGTAACAACAAAAGACGAACAGAGATAGCAGGAATGCATAGCTTGTTAGCTCGATAAACAAAGCCATCATTTATCACAAATTTATTCTAGCTTCTTCCTTCTTTAGAATTCAGCAATACATCTTTAAAATCAGCATCATGCACATATTGCTATTTGATGGTTTCTAATCTGAAAATCTTGAAGTCAAGTTGAGATAACATAGTGTGACGTCTGGACAAAGCATCAGCAATAACATTCTCCTTCCCTTTCTTGTGTTTAATAACATAAGGAAAAGATTCAATGAATTATACCCATTTTGCATGTCTACGATTCAATTTGCTTTGGCTTCTAATATGCTTCAAAGATTCATGATCAGAATGGATAACAAACTCTTTTGGCCAAAGGTGATGTTGCCATGTCTCCAAAGTCCAAACTAAAGCATATAATTCTTTATCATAAGTTGAATAATTCAGACTAGGTCCACTTAACTTTTCACTGAAATAAGCAACAAGTTTACCTTCTTGAATTAACACACCTCCAAGTCCAATTCCACTGGCATCACATTCAAGTTCAAAAGTCTTACCAAAATCAGGAAGTTGGAGCAATGGTGTGTTCGTAACCTTCTCTTTCAAAATGTTGAATGATTGTTCTTGTGCATGACACCAAACAAACGGAACTCCTTTCTTTGTGAGCTCATGCAACAGTGCAGCAATGGTACTAAAATCCTTGACAAAGCGTCTATAGAACCCAGCAAGTCCAAGAAAGCTTCGCACTTGGGTGACCGTTGTTGGAATTGGCCAACTTTGAATAGCTCCGATCTTGGCTTCATCAACTTCAATGCCTTTTGAAGTAACAACATAACCAAGAAATGAAACTCAATCGGTGCAAAAGGTGCACTTCTCAAGGTTACCGAACAAATGTGTATCACGTAAAACCTTCAAAACAGCATGCAAATGTTCAAGATGTTCATCCAAGGATTTGCTATAGATCAAAATGTCATCAAAGTATACCACCACAAATTTGTTGATGAAAGGACGCAAAACCTCATTCATTAATCTCATGAAAGTGTTTGGTGCATTAGTTAAACCGAAAGGCATCACTAACCACTCATATAATCCGAATTTAGTTTTAAACGCTGTTTTCCATTCATCTGCTAATTTCATGGGAATTTGGTGATATCCACTACGCAAATCAATTTTAGAGAACACAACAGAGCCACTCAACTCATCAAGCATATCATCTAACCTAGGAATAGGATGATGATATCGAATTGTTATGTTATTGATAGCTCTACAATCAACACACATACGCCATGATTCATCTTTCTTTTGAACCAAAAGAACAGGAACAGCACATGGACTAAGGCTTTCACGTACGTACCCTTTGTCAAGTAAGTCTTGCACTTGACGCTGAATCTCTTCAGCCTCTTGTGGATTAGTTCGATACGGCGCACGGTTGGGCAATGAGGCTCCTGGAATTAGATCGATTTGATGCTCAATCCCTCGAATTGGAGGCAACCCCGGTGGTACATCCTTCAAAAATACATCAGCAAACTCCTGCAAAATGTTAGCAATAGCAGGAGGCAAAGAAGAAAGCATGTCCTCAAGTGAAAACAAAACTTTTTTGCAAACTAAAGCATAGCAATCAGATGCATTAGGGTCTATCTCAGTTATTTCAGATTTGGTAGCAAGCAAAACAGAACCTTTCAACTTAATTTCAGCATGGTTAGAACTAGGTTCGTTCTTTTTCGATTGAGCAAGTGGTTTAGCGATGATCTGATTTTCACCTTTGTTATTCTCCTGTTCTCTATTAGCTCTCTCCACTTCATCCTTTAAAATTGCTTCAGGAGACATGGGTAGAAAGGTGATCTTTTTTGTTTAAACATGAGAGTATATTGATTAGTTCTACCATGATGCAGAACATCTCTATCATATTGCCACGGTCTACCAAACAATAAGGAACATGCTTGCATAGGTATGACATCCACTTATCTGTGTAGTAGCAGCCGATTGAACTCCATCGTACTTCATCGCCGGCAATCGCTGATTTTCTCCAGTAGCTCAGGCGAGCAATTAATCCCTAACTAAACCGATTTAGCTCTCGAGCCAGTAATCAAATATGCTCAATAGATCATTCTTATCATCCCTAAGCAACCAGAATCATCAATTTTGCTGAAACCTAGAAAATCCCAAATTTGGACCATGATAAGGGGTACTGCCGTGGGCTGTCGTGTGTCGACGTGTCGCGGTAGTACTATAATCTAGTGAACAAGAATATCAATGCTATGTTATGAAAAGTGCTGCCATGAGATGAGATATGAAAGAAAAAGGTTATTTTACAAACATCCATAATTCTTGACTAGTCTAGGTTCATATCATCACTACTATATGTATCTACTCTTACCTATGACTTGCTGAGTACGTAAGTGCTCACCCTTGCAACCTACAAATCAGTAGATGGAGCGTTCAATGATCAAGATGAAGGTGTGAAGAACTTCTTGGACCCAGATGAAGGAGAGCCAGTTCCGCCAGAGCCTTGATGTGTGTTGTTCTGCCGTCAACTTCTCTCTGTGGGAGGGTCACCTATCTTCTGCTGTGTAGTTGTTATTATGCTAGACCATGTATGCCGAGAAGGTATTGTAACCTTCTTATGTTGTATTAAGGCCAGCAGGCCACACTGCTTAAATATTTGTATGTTTTTCTGCTGCAATGTGAATATACTCCTGTGCTTGACTTATCCTGGGAAGTCAGTGGTATGCATATATGGGACTAGCTACAGTGAGCTAGGTCTCCACAGGAGTAGTCGTAGTCCCAGTTTCGGGGCGCGACACTCGCTGTCCCAGACGAGAATGGATAGGAATGCGATCTCAATCGTAGGAATTTCCAACTCGCCTGGCTTTAACATGCCAATTGATCCTGGTGGTAGTTGATTATGTCTGCCATGACTAGAGTAGGAATACTCCCTCTCATGGGAACGAATCATAGACCGGGATGATGCTGTTGGTGTTGCATCAGATGCAACCTCATCCAGCTTATCTGCCAGGATTCTAGCAAAAGCCGACTTGTCCGCGTCTTCAACATTAGGAGGAAAATTACGGAGGACATCTGCGATAGAACAAAGTCACCCATGTGTACTCCTCCTTGGTGCACCTAGTGTCACCATTTCCTCATCCGCCGGTGGATAGTTCGGGGATAAAGAAGGTGTCTGGTCGCGTCTGCGACCATGCAGACGACGGGAAGAACTTCGAGCGACATCATAACGAGATTGTGCATTTTGCAAAGCTTCCAGTATAGTTGTGCGGAGTTCGTTATCTCGTCACTCGCGTTCTTGGTCCTCCTTTTGCTTTATTTCCTATTCCTCCTTGTGTTTGCGCTCCTGTTCCTCCCTAGCCGTTCGCTGCTCAGGAGTCTCCTCCGATAAATCAGCAAACTCTTGGGGGAGCGAGGTCGCAGAAGGAGAGAACATCCCTGTTTGTTCTGAATCGGATTCAAAATCAAATAGAGACTTGAGGTTATCAGGATCAAACCTCCCAGGACTAAGCTCTAGGTTGCCATCATCCATGTCCTTAGCAGCGACGTGTTGTGGTACATATTCAGCCTCCAAAGAGGTAGAACTAACATGGAGCTCCTGGTCTACCTTCTCTGGCTCCTGGTCGATGGACATGACCTGAGTTGGAGAAGATGCATCCTCTTCCGTAGGAATGGGATCACTAGGTGAGGGCATCCGAATATTGGCATAATCTTCGAGATCGAAATCATTTTCGGAATCATACGCCCCTGACATGTCTTACCGAAACTCCTGATGAATGGAAGGCACCTTGAGAAAGGCCCCACGGTGGGCACCAGTTGTCGACGATTTGGACTCTGGGTCCCCTGTCGATCTTACGCAAATTTGTGAGTTGTATGTGAGACCTTTAAGTGTGCCCCCAGGTAAGTTAGGACAAGAAATGGAATAGGCACACGAAGATTTATACAAGTTCGTACCCTCGATGGTGGGAGTAATAGCCCTACGTCCTGTTGTGATTTCACTATGTATAAGAAATGAGTTTACACGAAGAAGAGATTATCACAGGCGGTGATCTCTCCTTATGCTTCTGTCTAATTAACTACATCTAAACCTTAAAGCATTGTTGACTTCTTATCTATTAACCGCCCCCTTCATTGTGCATCAGCCATCCTTTTATACTGAATGAAAGGATGCTAATGCGAGACAGTTTGGGATGATTGTCCTGGTTCAGTTCGTATAACCGCACTCATCTCTTTCGCCGGTTATGCATGTGCAATTATGGATAACCGCACATGTTAACCTCCTGGCGGTTGTCTTCACATGTGGGAGAAGTTACCTTGTTCCTAGGAACGTGTCCGGTAAAAGCTTGAACACCCCCAAGTTACCTTGGTCACGCATAGTCAGCGACCCTCTGACCGCGCACTGCTTGCGGTCTTAGGATCGCACAAGTACTGCGACCAAAAAATGGCTCTGTGTCCGCACCCCTCTAGTGTACAGGAAGCTGTCCATCTGCGATGACAGCGGCTGTGAAGACACATAGACATATATCACATTTGAACCTGACTTGAACCTGATATATGTTAAGCAAACTAGCTCGGGTGATAATCCTGGTCAATACCCATGTTGAAAAGCCTTGCTGACCAGTGTTTTATAGGATGCATGTGCGCTGCACATACCTCTATGGATTTCAGTGAAAAGGTTTTGTCCATCTTCTGGAGGTATGCAACGCATGAGTACTCCTTGCGTACTCTTTTTGTACAAGGTCGCTTTGATCAGTCTGTACATGCGTGCTTTTCTAACTAACGGCTCAGTTTCGGTTTCATTCTCAGGCAAGGTCCCCTTCGCAAGATAGATCCTCAATGGTTGGATCCATCTGCTTCATGCTCGAGGGTGGCGACGTTAGCCATCACCTCTGTCTTCTCAGTGATCGAGGGATGTTTTATGTGCTCAATGAACACTCCTGCCCAGGCAGATGCGCATGAGGAGCCATGTTTTGATAACTGGTCTATGAGAATATTGTCTCTTCGCGAAATGAATTGGACTTCGAAATTTCTGAAGTAATTTTCCAATTTTCTCACTTCATCTAGGTGACGAGCCATTGTCTTGTCAGAGGTGTTGTACTCTTTGTTTACCTGGTTTATGACTAGGTGTGAGTCTCCCCTCACCACTAGCCAATGGACTCCAAGGGATTTGGGTACTCGAAGCCCGACTAGAAGACATTCATACTATGTTGTTTTATTAGTAGCAGCAAAGTGGAGTTGTATGACGTACTAGAGCTGGCCGCCCTGAGGCGTGATTAAGACCACTCTAGCCCCCGAGTTTGAAAAACCACGAGAACCATCAAAATACATCGTCCAATGGTTGTTAGTTGACAAATTTGTTGGTTCTTGCGCAAGTGGTGCATGATTAGTTCATTCAACCACGAAATCTGCAAGAATTTGAAATTTGATTACTACTCGAGCAGTGAAGTGGAGATCAAACGCTCCAGGTTCTACTACCCATTTTGCAACTTGACCAGTTGTTTCTGGATTGCGGAGTATGTCCCCTAAGGGAAAGGACGATGGCACAAAAATCTTGTGTGCTTGAAAGTAATGTCCCAGCTTTCGGGAAGCCATTAAGAGGGCATAGAGTAGTTTTTGGACCTCGGGGTAACGCTCCTTAGGTCTATTTAATACTTCACTTATGTAACACACTCGTCGTTGCATTCCTTCCGTTTCTGCGACCAGGACCGCACTGACCGTGTAAGGGGTAGCGGCTAAGTAAATGAGCAAAGGCTCTCCCATTTGTGGGGAAACCAACACTAAAGCACGTGAGAAATATGCTTTAACTTCCTGCAAGGCTTTTTCGGCTTCATCCGACCACTGGAAACCATTGTGCTTACGTAGTACCCTAAAGAAGGGTAATCCACGTTTGCCTAACAGCAATATGAAGTGACTCAAAGCTGCCATTCGACCTGTTAGGCTTTGAACGTCCTTCGTTGTCAAAGGGGATCTCATTTGCTCAATGGCCCATATTTTATCTAGATTAACCTCAATGCCTCATGAACAAACAAGGAACCTAAAAGTTTACCAAAAGAAACTCAAAAAGAGCACTTTATAGGATTTAACTTGATTCCATGTTTATTCAAATTACAGAAAGTCTCAGTGAGATCATTTACTTGATTAGAGCTTGTTAAGCTCTTTACAACATGATCATCTACAGAAGCCTCTAAATTGCGCCCTAATTGAGATAGAAAGGTCTTCTGCACCAAGCGCTAATACGTGGAACCAACGTTCTTGAGCCCAAATGGCATTCTAATGTAGCAGTAGGTAACAAATGGTGTGATGAAGGTGGTTTTCTCTTCACCTACTTCTGCCTTCCTACTTTTATGGTAGCTTGAGTAAGCATCCAGGAAGCTCATCAGTTCACAACCTGCTATTGAGTTGACCAACTGGTCGATGCGAGGAAGAGGAAAATCATCCATTGGGCAAGCATTATTAAGATTGGTGTAATCGACGCACATGCGGCACTTACCATTGGACTTAAGGACCATGACTGGGTTCATGAGCCATTCGAGATGGTTAACTTCATGAATGAAGCCAGCTTCTTGGAGTTTATCTAACTCCGAACATACGGCTTCTTGTCGATTAGGAGCAATGCATCAAAGCTTTTGCTTTATTGGTCGCTGTCTAGGTTGCATTGCTAGCCTGTGCTCGATCACTTCCCTTGGGACTCCGGGCATGTCGGATGGTTTCCACGCAAACGAATCTGTGTTAGCTCGGAGGAAAGAAATGAGTGCGAGTTCGTATTTGTCATCCAGTGCTAACCCAATCCGAATAGTCTTAGATGGGTCATTTGGGAACCAGGGAACTTGCTTTTGTTTTTCGTCTGGTCGCGGAGTTGTCTTGATCGCATCAAGCTCTTTGGTCGCCATCTTGACATCCCGTAGGGGAAGTTGGTCAACCAGTTCCAAAGAAATTCGATCACAAGTGAGAGCCATATTTTGACTTCCTTTGACCATGATTACGCCTTTTGGCCTTGGTATTTTGATGCACTGATAAGCATAGTGTGTCACCACCATAAACTTGGTGAGTGAAGGCCTGCCAGCCAAAGATGGCATTGTAAGCTGAATCAAAATCAATTACATTAAAAATAATTAACTCTGTTTGGAAATTCTCTGGTTCTCCGAGTGTCACAGGTAACACTATTTGCCCGATGGACATCATCGAAGAACCAGGGATTATCTGAAAAATGGGTGAGCCACTGGTTTAATTTTTGAACAACATATCTGCATCTCATCAAGAGGTTTGGCGAATAATAGCTTGAGAGAACTTCCACCATCAACCAATACTCGTCCCACTTTAGCATTGCTAATAATGGGAGAAATGACCAAAGGAAGTCATCGTGGGTGCGACATCACTTTGGGACCATCTTCCCGGCTAAAGGTCAAAGAAGTTTCTAACCAGTAGGGAAATTGAGGATCCCCAAGGGGAGCTTCAGTGCTATTTACCTCCCAGTAAACCATTTTGAATTGACGCTTAGAATAATAAGATGAAGATCCACCAAAAATAACAGAAATATAATTACTAGGTACCTGGTATGCCATTTCCTCGCTGTCGATGATCTGGACTTGGGGTCCCCTGTTGATCTTACGCAGATTTATGAGTTGTACATGAGAACTCTCAATGTGTCCTTAGGTAAGTTAGGATAAGCAATGTAAATTGGGACGCAAAGATTTATACATGTTTGGGCCCTTGATGGCGGGAGTAATAGCCCTACATACTATTGTGATTTCACAATGTATGGGAAAAGAGTTTACAGGGAGAAGAGATTATCACAGGCGATGATCTCTCCTCATACTTTTGTCTAACTAACTATGTCTAAGTCTTAAAGCATGGATGACTTGTTGTCTCTTGACGTCTCTCCCCCTTCATCGTGCATTTAGCCATCCTTTTATACTGAATGAAAGGATGCCGACGTGAAGAGTTCTGGACAGTTACCACGGTGCAGTTCATGTAACCGCACTCATTCTCTTGGCTGATTAAGCACATGAAATCATGGATAACCGAAGATGTTAACCTCCCGGCGGTTGTCTTCTCACATGGGAGAAGTTGCTTTGTGCCTAGGAACGTGTTCAGTAAACGCTTGAACACCCCCTTTCTACCTTGGTAGCTCATAGTCAGCGACCCTCTGACCGCGCACTACTTGCGGTTTCATGATCGCGCGAAGGCTGCGATCACAATCTAAATCTGCGTCCGTCTGCAATCATAGCGGCTGCTAAGACACATAAACAGATATCACATTCGATCCTAACTTGAACCTGACAGGCATTAATAAAAGTAGCTCGGGTGATAATCCTCGTCAGCTAGCCCCTAAATTTGAAGAAATGAAAAGACTTATTTACTTCAAATTTAGTTTGCATCGAATTATGTAACCTGACGCTTCAACTTCTTCTGTTGGCACTGTTCCATTGTGTGGCAGTTTAAATCCCAAGAAAACCATTGGGTTTTTGTTGATAGGTAATGACGAATTTATTGACGCACTTAACCGAGGCGAAAAGCTGTAAGTACGTTTTGAGGACTCAAGGCGCCCTTGAACGCGTACCGTCGCCTCTGAGCTCTATAAATAGAGAAGCCTTTCAGTTGTAAACTCACCAGCCTTCCTTTTGGCTAAGTCTTCTAGCACTTGTCTTCACTTCCTGACTTCTTTCCTTTCTCTAATTCTCATCTTAATGGCGAACCAAGACTCCAAGTTGATTGTTGAGAGTGATGAGGAAGAGGCAGAGTCAAGAGCAAAGATCGACCAGGACCTTCAGAAGGTAGTTCTCTTCAAGAAAGCTTTGATATTGATCTTTTCTTGATAGTTTCCAAAGCAATGCATTCTGGAATATGTAGGTACTTGAGGAGCTGATGCCTCTAAAGAAGAGATCCTGAATTGATGAAGGATCCTCCAGTGGAGCTGCATCAATGATTCTAAAGGGTGCTGATACCTATGTTGCCACATTGCCCCGTGCAACCAATCCAGTTGCATCTTCATCTCCACCTTTGGCGATCCACAACAATCCTTCCAACCATCTAGCTTCAGGAGGAAGTCTCACATCGCCGCGACCAAGTGATCCTCAGCTTTTGTTGGGTGATCAACTTTCTGGGAAAAATCCCACATTTCCACATCCAAATCCCATCCAAAGCTTGGCTTTCTCCTTTGCTTCTCAGGTAATCCACCGTCATTTTCTCTGCTGGTCATGTTTTTTTTCAAAACTAACCCATGTGTGTATAGGAAGTAAGGGCTCCTGGAGCCCCCAGCGATGAGCATGTTGAGATCCAGGCTCTTCTGAGGGAGAAATCTAACTTGGTCAGAACTCTCCAAGAAGAGAAAAGGGTGCTGAAGAAGTGTTCTAAGGAGATGTCCTCGGCCATTCGGCACTTGGAAGAATGCTATGATGGAGCTCGCGAAGAGGCTCATAGGCTTCAGTTAGAAAGAAATCGTGCCCGAGAGTAGCGAGACCTCTCAGACACAATAAGGAACAGTTGTACTCCTTTAATAAGAGATGACGTCAATAGGCTTAGAGACGTCGCTAGTTCTCTTGGGGTGACTAGTGTTGATCCCACTGATGTCGCTACGTACTTAGGAGAACTTTGTAAATTGCTTTCGGATTAGGTCGACGCCTTGCTCGCATGTATTCCTTTTGTATGTAAAGACTGCAAGAAATAAAGAATTTCTTTTCCTTACAGGCTAGACTCATTGAACGATTATTTTCATCCACTAATATTCTCTGTGTGAGAAATTATAACAGGAAAATACTTCTGTGATCAAAACGTACAGAGGTAATATGTCTTTTGTCCGAAACCAATTTCGAACTTTGGTCTCAAGATAGCATTGAGGCCACACAAAACCTTGCGATCGTAGAACAGGCTTGACATCACACTTAGCACTGAGGTCACAAACAATACCAAGACCGCAGAATTACATTGCGATCATGTATGGCACTGTAATAAAAAAAGAATTGTCATTTTTTTGAGATTGTGATACTACTAAAGATATTAATTTCCGAAAAATATCTCTTATTTATTTGTACCATAGCCCCCGAATGTGAAATAAAATGATCTTTATTAATTTGGAACAGATTCATTTTGCTTCAAATTCATAACGGGGTAAATGATATGATAACGGGTTCTAACAGGAAAAATACCCATTATGGGAGACCACTAAAATAATGCACCTGGCGAGGAGTCATCTCAGGCATAAAAAAGGGAGAAGTGGCGTGCCTGAGAAGCTTCAGAACCAAAACCCTCTTTTGCCTTAGCCATTCTTGTCGCAAAAAACCCTCTTTGCGTACCTTGCTCTCATCACCCCCACCAAAGCCATCGCCTTTTCACTAACCTCACCGCCAATGGCGTCCTAGAGCCGATCCATTCATCACAATGAGGAGAACCTGATGGCACTCGAGAGAGACGAAATCCTTCCCCTGCGGCTGCTAATCAACTAGCAGCTGGCAGAGAAGAACGAAGAAACCCCAGTCATTCGTGAGAATGAGCTGGTAATCTTCGAGGAGTTCTTGCGATGCAGGTTCCGACTCCCAGAAAGCAAATTCCTTCAAGAGATCCTCGCACATTACGGACTGGAACTAGTAAATCTCCATCCCAATGCCATTTTGATCCTTGCGATTTTCCAACACTTGTGCGAGGCTTTCGTCGGAGTGATGCCCAGCGTGGATCTCTTACGGTGCTTCTACTTCTCGGCATGGTCAAAGAGTGCCAATGCCGCGGGCTGATCTACTTCCGCATAAGGGAGAAGAAAGAGTATCCTTTTCTTCCTCTGCGGGATTCGGTGCACGGGTGGCACCACAAATGGTTCTACTGCACCCCTCCGTCGGAGAGTAGCCTCTGGTTCAAGAACAATCGACCAGAGAAGAGCAGCGAAATGGACACTGTTCCTGCTCTAAATCAAGAACTGAAAAAGCAATTCTTCACCTAGTCCAACAGGGATTAACAGCGCAAGATATCATCTACGACTTTGTGAAGAATAGGGTGAGCCCCGTGCGGAAGAGGGAACACCCTGCTTGGGAAATAGAATCCATGGAAAATAGTACCTGCTCTACAAAATGTGCATTTTTACTATTGAAAAATATCGTACCAAGTAATTTGCCCTTTTGTGACGCGCAGTCTTATCGTTGTCCGAGATCAAGAAATGGACGAATAGCCTTATGCAGTCTTATAATGCCACAACAGAAGGAGCTGAAGGATCACCCCATCCTCAGAGCTTAATAAATGGTAGCGATGATCCAAAACAAGAACGTCAAAAGGTATGATTTTTCTATTGAACTTGCTTGAGATCGCCTATTGGTTTGGATCACCAAGTCAAGTTTTTGACATGATGTAGCTGCTGAAGGGGCGAATCACCGGGATAAAATGTCCTGGTGATGACGCTCGACCCTCTGAGGGGTCAGTGGTGAAGAGGGCAAAGAGAACCTCTTCGAAGAAGAAGATGAAGGAGTTGGCCCTTGAGGAATGAAAGACGACCATGGGGTGGCCTCCCCGACAGAGAAGAAAACAACCGCAAAGAAAATTGTGGTAAGGTTTTTGATTCCCCCTGTTGTACCAAGTACAGATAGCAGTTACTTGTTAGTCATACAGGGTGAGGGGAGCGAGGATGAGGAAGATGACGTTCCTCTCATCCGTTGCAAGAGGAAGGCACCAAACTCTTTAGATTAGCATCCCAGAGAGGTCAACTTCTCCTACTATTGCCGAAGTATTATCCTCCATGGCGGAGGCGAAAATGGCAGCAAAGAATCCCGTGATTGCAGAAGGTCTTGCGGTCACGATGGAGACTCCCAATCTTGAGGCCCGCACAGCCTCAGAGCTAGTAACCCCTTCTTCGATTAACGAAGGGACGACTATGGTAAGGACTTCACAATCTCTAAATTTTCACTTCCCTGCATATACTAATCACATTGTGAACATGCAGGGACAAGAAGACACTGTCCTGTTCAAGAAAAGAAAAACAAGGACAAATGTTGATGACACTTCAACAGGGGCACCCAGTGGGCTTCTTTCACCCAGAGCGCATCGTCGAGATCCAAATCTGCGTTGGGGTTTTGACTCAAGTAAGGACATCATATCTTGTTACCTCGCATTTTTCATGAGCATGAGGGAGTTACAAGTTATGGTTTTTTCCAGAACTTCCATGCCTAGCGCTGCACCAACCTCCTTAAGAACCGGCGCAACTCCTGCCTTAGGGGTTGAGGGAGACACAGGTACATACACAATGGCTGAGGAGTTGCCATTGTGGAGGAAATAATTGCGGACCTCTGATCCACTGGGATGGAAACCACAGCTTTAACCTCAGGAGCGAGCCAGCAAGAACAAATATTTGCTGCTCCTGTTGTTAAGGAAAAAACCAATCTTGAGTTTCAAACTCTGAGTGAACCCGAGGATGCTCCTTTTAAGGACTTTATAGAGGTAAGTAAACATTCCTTTACCCTCTATGAGTTTGACAATCTTAGGAACGTTCAAGTTCAAACAATAGATTTTATTGTATCTCAGGATCTGACTCGAGTGGCGACCAAGTCAAAAGCTCTAGCAACGCATATTGAGGTCACACAACAGGAGATCAGCTAGCTACAACAATAAATATATGTACTTTATTTCTCCCAGCCTTGCACTTCATCTAAGCCACCACCTTCTTTGTCACTTGGAAAATTCCCTCTTGACAAAGAGCACAACTGATCGGGAAAACCGGGAAAAATGATGGCTTTGAAACTTTCCTGTAAGTCTTTCTTCCGAGCAGGTGGACAATTTCTTTACATGAATGGTTATAGAATTGAATAATTTACTCATGCAACACAAGAGGAAGAAATAATCTCCCTTTCAAAAGAAAAGGTTGACCTTCATGCGTCCATGAAGCTTCAAAGTTCCAAGATTGACGCTATTTGCAAGGAGAACAACACCTTAAAGGCGACTCTCTCATTCTGCAGCAACGTTCAATCTGGAGTCTTCGAAAAACTAAAGGCAGTTGCAAGTTTGCTGAAGGCAGATATAGTCAAACCTCAAAAGGACGACTTAAGACTTAGCGATTCATGCAAATTGGTCGCGGCTCAGGCTGAATCACTACTCGAGTATCTCCCTGGAGATACAAAATGGCAAGAAGAGGCAATGAAGAACGATGTAAGACCTATAGCCTCCGCCCTTCTCTATGTCGTGTCTGCCACGACTGTGACATCACCTGTGAGGAGCCCAGCTCGGTGCAGCTGGTCCCTTAAACCACTTGACTTCCCAGGATGAGTCAATCACAGGAATACATTGAAGTAGCAAAATAATACAGTAGTCATAATTGTATGGCCATCAGGCCTTAGTACAAAATGAGGTACAGTGCCTTACAAGGCACAAGGGTCCAACAAAATAACACATCTAGTCGACGGAAGCTAGGCCCAAAAGCAATCCACAGGAAACAGAGGTTGATAGCAAGACAGCACCACATCAGGGCTCCGGAGGAAACTACTCATCATCTCTTGGGTCCGCAACATCTTCAGGATATCCTCCAAGGTCGTAGGACGCTCCATCTATTGATGAGTTGTTGCAAGGGTGAGTACTTATATACTCAGCAGGTCATAGGGAAGGTAGAGATATATTTACAGTATAAATGACATGAACCTATGCTATTGGGGAAAGAGTGAAGGGTTTTTCTCAAAATACATTTCTTCCTATTCATCTTTCAATCATACTCATGGCAGTAAATAAATCATATTGATAATGATTCATATATCCCATATCCAAGGCGATATAACCTCATATCACATTACTTTTATTCACGCCTTTCAATCTTATACTCATAGCAGTATCTCATATACTTTAGGGCATAAACCACATGCCTCTTAGTTATCATATGCTTAAGGCAAAATCCACATGCCTCTTAGTTAACACATGTTTACTAGATTATGGTATTACCGCGACACGTCAACACATGACAGCCCACGGCAACGCCCCTTATCGTGACAACACATGCCATTTGGGTAATCTTGAACTAACAAATTTTAGTTTATAAAACAATACTTGTGTCACACCCCATGGATTTAATCCACCGCGGCATACTCCTAAAACTCGGGAGCACGAAGTATTCGAATACATTTTAAACTCTGCAGAGGTGTACCTCTTTTTAAATCCACTTTTTCACTCGACTTTCAAGTCGGGCCATCTCTATGCGACTTATACACACGTGACAAGGCCGAGTTCACACAATGTTTTCACAGCCTAGTATTAACAGTATCCCTGCCCGGTAAATGGACAATCCAGTCCCAAGTACCGTTGTGCGTCCTCCCCACTGCCTTACTTCCTAGCCTGGGCCTATGTTTCCGCAGAACACATAGCCTCTTTTGATTACAGTCGCGCACGACTTAATCTGGCGTAGGGCGTCTTCCTTCTTTACACCTTATCCTCTCATAATTTTTCTGATCTCACATCACTCATGGACGAACTGCGTCCCACCAGTTTCCATGCGAGAAACCGGATCGACAAACCATGCAGGGAACTGCTAATACCAAGAAAGCTACTAGATTGCGCCTGTCCCATACCAGGTAAGTGGTTGGTACGTTTTTCATGCCACTAGACGCACGACACAAGGTTCTAGTCCTTATATGCCAGTGACCAGATCATACCACAAACCATGCACCTTCAGTGCCTGCACATCCAGTGCAGCCAAGCACCTCCAGTGCTACCACCATTCCATACCAAAATACTGGTCACGGCTAAGGGTTCTATTTCATGAATATAAGTGTACATGTTTATACTTTTATTAGTTCGTGGCTTGCTATCTTAACAAGTTCACATTCCTCAAGTATTCAATCTATCACTGCCATAATATCATTGATCTCAACACATGCAATATTAATGAGATATCTACTCATGGAATAGCATAGCAATTCATAAAATATGGGTTTCAATATGATCAAAGTATGACTTGCCTTCCGCGTCGTAAGTATTAGCAGTTGATGATGGTTCAGAGACAAGGTCTTCAACTTCGGGCACTTGTTCTGAACAAGATCAAACAAGCAAACAGGCATTACAATTCATTCTATTTTTACTAATCCACTACATGCAATAATGCAAGATAGGAACACTCTGGTGATACAAGGTTTGGAAGCGATTAGAGTTTAACTATGGTAATCAGGGTTAAAATTAGTTGTTAAGGTTTACAAGGTTCCAAAATACTAGGGTAACATCAAGGTTGTGATTGGTTCGCCCAAAAACAGTGAATGTCTTTAGGTTGGCACTCGGTTCAAGCCATCGACATAGGGTCAATGGGTTATAGAGGGCTCAACTCAAGTTGTGACAGTAGAGAAAAGTGTAGATCACAACATCAGGAGTCTAAGGGACAAGGTTATTTCCAGAGTCCATGGCTGGAAGTGGGTGAAAAGGCTCAATGCCACTGGCTGACACAGCCTGGCATAGGGTTGACATGGCCAGAAACTAGGGTTAGCCATATCTTTTGACTCAAGGCTCCAAATGATGCACCACTTTGTCTTGTAGTTAGGCATTTGTAGCAGGAACAAATGTCTCAACAGGATCTAGGGCAGGAGATGGCTGGAAAGTGATGAAAACCAGCGAAGAAGTTGACTGGTCTGGAGTACCTGCAGCACAAACAGTACAGCAACTAGGGAATAGCCATAACTCCTGTTCTAGGCCGAATTAGGGGTCGTGGTAGAAGACAAAGTTGCTCAAAATGGTCCAAAACATCTAAATGGCAAGGTGGTTTGAGCTGGAGTGGCTGAATTTAGAAGATATTGGCTGGAGGAAAGATGAACTCAATCCTGATTTGGGCATTTCTGATTTAAAGTGATTGAACTCAATTCCTTGCTCGTGTATGGTCCTCAGGGTACTAGAAACATACTGGTGAAGTTGTATTAGCTAAAAATTCAACAGATAAGCTAAACCAACAAGCACAGTGAACATGCAAGGTTGAAATTTGGGGTTTTTCATATTTTAGCAAATATGTCTGTTTTAGTTGCTTAAGGATGTTCAAAATAGTCCACTGATCAAGATTGATCACAGGCTCAAGAGCTAATTTACTCTGGTTAGAGTTTAATTGCTCGTCGGAGCTGCTGGAGAGAAATGGAAATTGCCGGCGACTGGAGAGGTTTCAAGTTAATTCCATGCTCGGGTAGGATGAGGGAGGTAAGAGGAGCTTACTGAAGTGGCTCGAGTGGAGGAGGAATCAGTGTAGATGCTTGGCACCGTAGCTCTTCCTTGTTGCTCGCTGGAGAAGAACAAGACACGGTGAAGGGTGGCGATTTCTAGTGTTTTTCTGTGTGGTGGAGTTGGCTAAGTCCCGAGGGGTATTTATAGGCGATTTGGGGAGGTGCTGCAACGGCTGGAAATGCACGGGGAAGTGAAGCGGGCTGGAGGTGACAACTCGGCTGAATCCCGACGAAGTGACGGCCTGCAGCTGGATTAGGGGCTTTAACCTGCTGCTCTAGTGGAGGTGAAGGTGAATAGATGTTTGGCTTCGGCATGGACTCCACGTGGCCGGGTTTTCCTGTTTGAAACGTTGCCGGTGGCGTGCACAATCGGGGAGAATCAGCTGGCCGTGAGGTGAGCCCGAGAAGATCCACAGTGCCAATCATCGAGCACACACGTGGCGGCAAGCGATTGGATGAAGTACTGTAGCTGGAGGTCGAAGCAACGACAACAGCTGGTCAAGTGAACAGTAACTGGTCTATGCTACAGTGCTCGTGATCGATTCAACAGGCGCGGTCGAAGACAGTTGCTGCGGTCGAAACCTGGAGTTGTGGTCGAAGTCGAACTGGGTGGTCTAGTAGTGAACAGTAGCCCGTGGTCGAACCAGGGGCCTGATTGTGATGATTTTTGATGGGCTTTGGACTAAATTGTAAATCTGGTCTTAAAGAGGATTAATTTGAGATTTGATTCCATGGCTGAGTATAATATTTCTATTAATACTCATTTAGCTCAAATTTGGAGAAAGTTTGATAAGATTTGAGGGATTTCACCTATTTTCGAAAATAGGGTAAAATTAGGGTAAAACAGATCTGGATTTTGTCGATCTCGAATTCTGGTGATTGGAGAGAGATTTTGAAGTCTGATCAAAAGAGAGATCTGTATAAAATAGCATCTGGCAGGTGTTCCCTGAAGAAATTCTGGAGTTGGAGTTGATTTGTAGATTTTAGCCTTTTCAGGCTTCCAGGTAAACAGAAAAGGACCTATTCGCAGTAAAATTTGGACTTATCCGCGAAAAGTGTTTAGGTGAAACAATCTGGTTCCCAACTTTTTGAGGTAAGTTGAGGATGTATCATGGAACATATTCCAAGAGATACTTGAGTCTGGATAGGGTTAAATCAAGATAACTCAATTATCTGGAAACTGGGGTACTTAGGGTAAATCTGGATTTCCTGTTTTCGAAAACAGAAAGAGACTTAGATACTGGGAGTTAGGGTTAGAATTTAATCTGGCTCCTGAAGACTTTTATCTCCAGAATAACTGGTAGGTTAAATCTGGATGGTCAGATCTTGATCTGGATCTAGATAATAGATTTGGAGATTTTTAGGGTTTGAGAGAGATTAGGGTTTAGCTGATCTGGCTACTACTACAGAGATACATGCATGCAGGGTTTTTATGCAAAAACTTTTCACCCCCAAAACTAGGGTGTTACAGCCTACCCTCCTTAAAGAAATCTCGCTCCGAGATTTACCTAGAGAAGGGAAGAGGTAGGGATAAGCCTGTCGCAGATCGACCTCTTTCTCCCAAGTCGCTTCTTCCTTTGAGTGATTTTCCCATTGAACCTTGCAAAGCTTGATTTTCTTTCTTCTGAGTTGACGCTCATCACTAGACAGGATTTGCAGTGGTTGAGCAAGGTAAGTGAGATTCTTCTGAAGTGGAATCCCCTGGTGTTCTACCTGATCCGTTGGTTCCTTGAGGCACTTACGGAGTTGCGAGACATGAAACACGTCATGAATTTCTCCAAGATCTGATGGTAAATCCAATTTGTAAGATACCTCTCCTTTCCGCTTAAGGACTTTGAATGGTCCAATGTACCTTGGGGACAGTTTTCCTCTCTGATGGAATCTTCTTAATCCTTTTAACGGTGTGACCTTGAGATAAACTGATTCGCCTAGTGCAAATGACAATTCCCTTCTTCGGTTGTCAGCATAGCTCTTCTGGCGTGACTGTGCTGTCTTTAATCGTTCTCTGATGAGCTTGACATGTGCTTCAGCTTCCTCGATTAGTTCTGGTCCAATGACTTGCCGTTCTCCTGGCTCGTCCCAATGTAGTGGAGTTCTGCACTTACGTCCGTACAAAGCTTCAAAGGGTGCCATTTGCAGACTAGCTTGGTAACTGTTATTATAAGTGAACTCCGCAAATGGTAAGCACTTTTCCCACGAGGTTCCATAATCTAAAATGCAAGCTCGGAGGAGGTCTTCCAGGATTTGATTTACACGTTCGGCCTGTCCTCCTGTCTGTGGATGATATGCAGTGCTAAACTGTAATTGAGTTCCCAAAGCTTCGTGGAGTCGGTTCCAAAATTTGGATGTGAATTGTGTTCCTCGATCTGAAACAATTTTCTTCGGGATACAATGCAGTGTCACTATTCGCTGCAGGTATAGCTCCGCTAATTTGTTGCCATTATAAGTTTTCTTGACTGGTATAAAATGAGCAACTTTCGTGAGTCTGTCTACAATGACCCATATGGAATCATATCCCCCTTGTGTTCTGGGAAGTCCAGTGATAAAGTCCATACCAATATCTTCCCATTTCCAAGTTGGCACTGGTAAGGGCTGCAGTTTTCCGGCTATTTTCTGATGATCGGCCTTAATCCTTTGGCAAGTGTCACACCTTGCGACATATTCCGTGATTTCTTTCTTCATACCATCCCACCAGAATCGCGTCCTCAGATCCTTGTACATCTTGGTGTTTCCAGGGTGCAGTGAATACGGGGTTTTATGAGCTTCAAAAAGAATTAATTCCTTAAGGTCTGTATTTCGAGGTACACAAACCTTCCCCGATACCATACAATTCCTTGATGATCCTCAGTGAAGTCCTGGGTCTTCCCTAATCTGATGCGGCTCTTGATCCTGTGAAACTCCTCATCTTCTTTCTGAGCATCTTCAATCTGCTTTTGGAGTTGAGACTCTACCGTCAATGTGGCTAGTATCCCAGATGTCACTATGGTCACTTCAAGATTCTGAAATTCCTGCCGCAAGTGCGGGTTCTTGGGTGTAGCTCCTTGTAATGTACAAGCTTTCCTACTCAAGGCATCTGCCACTACATTGGCTTTCCCCGGATGGTAGAGTATGCTGAGGTCATAATCTTTAATTAGCTCAAGCCATCGGTGCTGACGTATATTGAGCTCAGTCTGTGTGAAGATATACTTGAGGCTTTTATGGTCCGTGTAGATTTCACACTTATTCCCAAGCAAGTAGTGTCTCCATATCTTCAGGGCATGCACCACTGCTGCTAATTCCAAATCATGCGTGGGATAATTTTCTTCATGTGGCCGTAGTTGTCGCGAGGCATAAGCTACGACTTGCCCTTCTTGCATTAATACACAGCCTAATCCTTGCTTCGAAGCATCGTAAAATACTACGAAGTCCTTCTTGCTGTCTGGTAGTGTAAGAACTGGTGTTGTGGTAAACTTCTCCTTCAGTGTTTGGAAACTCTCCTCACACTTGGGAGTCCATTCGAAAACAACATCCTTTTTCAACAAATTGGTGAGAGGTTTGGCTATCTGAGAGAATCCCTGAATAAATCTCCGGTAATAGCCTGCCAATCCCAAAAAGCTTCTAATTTCTGGTACCGTGGTCGGCTGCTTCCACTCTCTGATTGCCACAATCTTAGCTGAATCCACCGAGATTCCTTCTTTGGTTAGCACATGCCCAAGGAATGAAATCTTGGTCATCCAAAATTCGCATTTATCGAATTTGGCGTAGAACTGACGCTCTCTTAGTCTTCCGAGGACTAAGTGTAGGTGTTGCTCATGTTCCTCAGGGCTCTTCGAGTAAATCAAGATATCGTCAATGAACACGATGACAAACTTGTCTAAGAAATCCATGAAGGTGTTGTTCATGACGTTCATAAATGCTGCTGGAGCATTGGTTAATCCAAAAGGTACTACAGTGAATTCATATAGCCCGTATCTTGTGGTAAAGGCTGTTTTTGGTATGTCCCCATCTCGGATCTTTAGCTGATGATAGCCTGACTTCAGGTCTATTTTGGAAAATACTCGAGCTCCTCGTAGTTGGTCGAATAAGTCATCTATCCGCGGCAATGGATACTTATTCTTAATGGTTACCTCATTCAATGCTCGGTAATCCACACACATCCTTAAGGTTCCATCCTTCTTCCTTACGAACAAAACCGGAGCTCCCTAAGGTGAAGCACTGGGTTGGATAAATCCTTTACCCTCCAGTTCCTCTAACTGATTTTTCAACTCTTCTAAGTCTGTTACCGGCATCCTATATGGCCTCTTAGCTATAGGTGCCGCTCCTGGTTTAAGCTCAATGGTAAACTCTATCTCCCTGTCAGGTGGCATCCCTGGGAGTTCTTCTGGGAATACGTCCGAGTATTCCTGTACTGTGGGCACTTGATCCAAACATACTTCCTGAAGTGCATGGAATGATCCTTGCAGTTTTTCGACCGATGATCTTTCCGCATGGAATAGGACTTCCTTCCCTTGGTTACTAACAAGGCTTAGAGTTTTCTTCTCACAATCCACTAGACCTTTATGCTAAGATAACCAATCCATTCCTATTATAATGTCTAGGCCTTGCAATTCTAGGACTAATAGGTTAGCCAAGAACTCTACCCCATCTATTTTGAAGGTTATATGACGACAAGCTGAATATACAGGCAGCTTAGCTCTTGGGGTCTGTATAGCCATAGGGTACTCTAGAGGTACCTTAGGTATTCTCACTTTAAATGCAAAATCTTCTGATATGAATGAGTTTGTAGCTCCAAGATCAAACAGTATTAAAGCAGATGCAGACTGGATCAAGAATCTACCTAGGAGAATGTCGGTAGCATTGTCTGCCTCTTGAAGGGAGGTGAAGTTTAGTCGGCCTCCTCGGCCTGCCATTTGTCTTCTTCCTCGCCCTCGTCCTCGGCCTGCTACAATTCCTCCTTGGTTGGGCAAACCTCCTCTGGGGCTCTACGATGGTGGTGAAGTTGTGGTTCTGGGCGCCATCGCTTGAGTTCCAGCTTGCGATCTTGCTATCGCCATAGGGAGTTGAATCCACGGGCAATTTTCTTTGTGGTGTCCAATTTGTCCGCAATGGTAGCACTGAGTCCTTGTCTGAGGGCAATCCCATTGATAATGTGCTCCTCTGCAGTTGGGGCATGTCGGCGTGAATGGTGGTCTTGACGCCGGGTAGGTTAGACGAAAGTTCGGAGATGTTGGGGCCCTTCCCCTAGATGAGCTGGCTGGCAGTCGCAACTGTTGTATCATCTTCCTCTTCCGGTTTTCTTCTCCGATGCCTCGCTTTTCCTCTATCTTTAATACCCAATTCACCAGGGTCTGGAATTCTGTGAACTCATGGGAGGCAATCTGATACTGCAAATAATGCTGAAGTCCCTCGGTGAAGCGTTCAATCTTCTTATCTTCCGTGTCGATGTCGCCGGACGCATACCGAGCTAAATGGTGGAACTGGTGCAGATACTCGGTGACAGTCCGGTTCCCTTGAGTCAAGTTCCGGAATTCTCGGCATTTAGCTGCCATGACGCCTGTAGGGATATGGAATTTTCGGAACTGATCCTTAAATTCCGTCCAAGTGATATTGTCTTTATCCAAGTGTGCTTCTTGATAATTCATCCACCAAGCAGCTGCTGCTCCAGTGAGTTGGTGTGATCCGAATAGCACCTTCTCTCGATCATTGCAACGAACAGTGTCCAGTTTCCTTTCGATGTCCCGCAGCCAGTCGTCTGCGACGATTGGGTCGGTTGCGCTTGTGATGGTTGGCAATCGAGTCTTCTGGAAGTCCGAGAGTCGAGTTCCGACGGCGGTACCTTCAGCAGTCCCTGGCATTTTTTGAATGACTTGAGCTAGCAACTGGGTATGTGCAGCCTGGGCTTCTTGGCGGTTCCTTTCCATTGAAAGAAGAATTTCCTGGAGGTTTGGTGAGTCTTCTTGTGGTGGTAGCGAGCTCTGCGCCCCTGGGTGAGATGTGGATCCTCTTCGTGACGTAACTGCGTCTTGGCCCTCTTGGTCATCTTGGGTCCTTCTCCTTGTGTGAACCATTTTGATCTTCTGAAGAGAGAAGCAGACAGGTCTAACTAATTAAGAGAGGACTAGGGTACTAATGCAGAAATTAATGCGAAGCTGATTCATTAATGCACAAGTAGTTGATACAAAAGCGGCTAAGAGCCTTAGTCTGATACAACCAAAATACAAGTAATGGTGATGATGACAACCAAAAGCATCACCAATCCTAGAAGATCTACCCTGGCCTGAGGATCTAAGAGAACAGGCAACTAACTGCTCCCACAGGGCTCAACCTCCTCTGGCTCCATCTCGTCGTCGGACTCCTCCAGAGTGACAAACCCGGGTGGTCTAGACTCATGGAATAGTAGAGCTGACCCACTGCCCTCTGCCTGGCGGGTGCTAGGGATAGAGAATGAGCGTCGGTATCCCGCTGCATTAGCAACCCTCCGAGGAATCAAGCTAGGTCCCGCACTGGGTCCAATGGTACGAGCTGGGGAGACAACTGTCGGAACAACCTCCTCAACTGTGCGACGTCTCTGAGCTGCAGGCTGAGAGGTCAATGACGGAGAAGCGGTCCGGCCACGTTTCTTCTGCTCCTCAAACTCCTTGCGGAGATCCTGATGCTCAGCAAGCAAAGTAGAGTAGCGCAAGTCGAGGGTCCTCAACAGACCTACGGTGCCTGCCAGACACGGGTCCGGGTACTCTCCAATGGGTGACAACCCAGAGGGAGATGAAGGCACGTGACGGAAAGGTGACTCCTGGAGCCGACATGAGTACACCTGGCGTACCCGATGCACAGCCTCTCGAGCTGCGTCCTGGATAGCATCCAGTCGGCTTGCCCTGCTGGCCTCCACCATGATCACCTGGCCCTCACGACTATCGAGAGCGTGCACCAGCACCTTGGCCTTGAAGCCATAGCGACGCCCCTCATAATAGTCCCAAATAGTCTCGCAGATTGGGCGCTCATCAATCCCTAGGAATTGAGCGATATGCCACAGCAATGTGGCCCATCCACCGAGACGCTCGATGTAGCTGAAACGCTCCTTGGCCATCCTGCCGAGAAATTTTGGAAGCAAAATAATATTTTAAAGTCAACATTTTTATAGGAGCAAAAACATCCTTTGCAAAACAAAATTTTTCAAAAATAATTTTTAAATAATTTACGAGGTCCTGGCGCTACCAATTCCCTAAGGGTACCGTCCTACAGTCAAGGTCTGTGCTGCTCTGATATCACTATTTTGTCGTGTCTGCCACGACTGTGACATCACCTGTGAGGAGCCCAGCTCGGTGCAGCTGGTCCCTTAAACCACTTGACTTCCCAGGATGAGTCAATCACAGGAATACATTGAAGCAGCAAAATAATACAGTAGTCATAATTGTATGGCCATCAGGCCTTAGTACAAAACGAGGTACAGTGCCTTACAAGGCACAAGGGTCCAACAAAATAACACATCTAGTCGACGGAAGCTAGGCCCAAAAGCAATCCACAGGAAACAGAGGTTGACAGCAAGACAGCACCACATCAGGGCTCCGGAGGAAACTGCTCATCATCTCCTGGGTCCGCAGCATCTTCAGGATATCCTCCAAGGTCGTAGGACGCTCCATCTATTGATGAGTTGTTGCAAGGGTGAGTACTTATGTACTCAGCAAGTCATAGGGAAGGTAGAGATATATTTATAGTATAAATGACATGAACCTATGCTATTGGGAAAGAGTGAAGGGTTTTTCTCAAAATACATTTCTTCCTATTCATCTTTCAATCATACTCATGGCAGTAAATAAATCATATTGATAATGATTCATATATCCCATATCCAAGGCGATATAACCTCATATCACATTACTTTTATTCACGCCTTTCAATCTTATACTCATAGCAGTATCTCATATACTTTAGGGCATAAACCACATGCCTCTTAGTTATCATATGCTTAAGGCAAAATCCACATGCCTCTTAGTTAACACATGTTTACTAGATTATGGTATTACCGCGACACGTCAACACATGACAGCCCACGGCAACGCCCCTTATCGTGACAACACATGCCATTTGGGTAATCTTGAACTAACAAATTTTAGTTTATAAAACAATACTTGTGTCACACCCCATGGATTTAATCCACCGCGGCATACTCCTAAAACTCGGGAGCACGAAGTATTCGAATACATTTTAAACTCTGCAGAGGTGTACCTCTTTTTAAATCCACTTTTTCACTTGACTTTCAAGTCGGGCCATCTCTATGCGACTTATACGCACGTGACAAGGCCGAGTTCACACAATGTTTTCGCAGCCTAGTATTAACAGTATCCCTGCCCGGTACATGGACAATCCAGTCCCAAGTACCGTTGTGGGTCCTCCCCACTGCCTTACTTCCTAGCCTGGGCCTATGTTTCCGCAGAACACATAGCCTCTTTTGATTACAGTCGCGCACGACTTAATCTGGCGTAGGGCGACTGTAATCAAAAGAGGCACCAGATTCTGGCAGGTATTCCCTGAAGAAATTATGGAGTTGGAGTTGATTTGTAGATTTTAGCCTTTTCAGGATTCCAGGTAAACAGAAAAGGACCTATTCGCAGTAAAATTTGGACTTATCCGCGAAAAGTGTTTAGGTGAAACAATCTGGTTCCCAACTTTTTGAGGTAAGTTGAGGATGTATCATGGAATATATTCCAAGAGATACTTGAGTCTGGATAGGGTTAAATCAAGATAACTCAATTATCTGGAAACTGGGGTACTTAGGGTAAATCTGGATTTCCTGTTTTCGAAAACAGAAAGAGACTTAGATACTGGGAGTTAGGGTTAGAATTTAATCTGGCTCCTGAAGACTTTTATCTCCAGAATAACTGGTAGGTTAAATCTGGATGGTCAGATCTTGATCTGGATCTAGATAATAGATTTGGAGATTTTTAGGGTTTGAGAGAGATTAGGGTTTAGCTGATCTGGCTACTACTACAGAGATACATGTATGCAGGGTTTTTATGCAAAAACTTTTCACCCCCAAAACTAGGGTGTTACACTCTACAAGTTAAGACTTCACCACAGTCCAGATTTGGACTTGAATCCAGTGGTAGGAGATGCAAAAATTGAGAGTGATGATCATTTTGTAGCCATTTCAAAAGAAGTAAAACCTCTGGTTGAAGGTCTTCTGAAAGGATTGGGCTTGTTGTAATTTATTTAAATTGTACCTGTAAACATATACTTATACTACGCAAATGGATGCCTTAGGTTTTTTGAAAAGGTGTACTTAATTTTATTTTATATTACAGCCATATTCTCATAGCCCCCTCCTGAGATCATAAGTACTCGAGACTTTGTGTTATAATCTCAGGAAAAAATATGGGTTTTTGACGATCAGAAATATCTAGTGAGTTTCTTGCACGTTTAGAAATGGTTTACAAAGAAATGACTCAACATAGATACGATCATCTGGTCACACCGACACTGATCTTAATACAATACCAAGTCTTATTACGAACAGGCAGCCACTCGAATGATCAGAAATATGCTAGTAAGTCCCATGTGCGTTTAGGAATGGCTTATTTAGGGATGTCTTACCTAGATACGTCCATGAGATTGGCCTGTGAATCCAACCTAGTTATCACAAGAAGATGGCCATTGGCGACTAGCCCCAGAGCGTAGCTCGGTATGGGGTGTGGCAACAGAAAAAAGAAACCATAACATAGTTCGAAGAAAAGTACACATTAATTTTTAACAAATCATGCTAATTGAAAAGGATAAAAGAAATGGGAGACTTACACGTAGAACTTGCGTAGTTGATCTATGTTCCAAGTATTGGACAAGATCCTTCCATCCTCCATCGCTAGTCGAGTTGATCCTAGTCGTGGTACTGAAACCACAGTATAAGGGCCTTCACATTGAGGGGAAAATTTATTGCGGTTAGGCTGGTTTTGTATTTTTGGAAATCCAAGTAACCCACGTTAAGACTAAGAGGCCGCACCCGTTTAGTGTGATATTTACGCAAAGCTTGTAAATATGCCGCAGACTTGATCAGGTCCTGATCGCGTTTCTCTTCAAGGAGGGTAATATGTTGGGTCCGTTGTTCGAGCTCATCAGTCTGATCGACTTGATCTACCCGAATAGACCCAATGCGGATTTCCATTGGTAAGATAGCCTCAGCACCATATACCAGTTGAAAAGGTGTCTCACCCTTAGCCCGACTACAAGCAGTGCGTAATGCCCACAGAACGGAGTAAAGTTTGTCTACCCAAGCCCCCGAGCGCATCTTAAGGCGATCGAAAACTCGTTTCTTTATGCCTTGTAATATCTACCCGTTGGCATGTTCAACAGCACCATTGCTTTGTGGATGAGCTACAGAAGCAAAGCATACTTTGGTCCCACTATCGTCGCAATAGTCCAAAAAGAGACCACTAACGAACCGAGAACCATTGTTGGTAATGAGACAACTTGGAACACCAAATCATGTGACTATATTCTTATGAAAGAATTTCTTCGTCGCAGCGGCGGTAACGTTGCCAACTGGCTCAGCCTCAATCCACTTCATAAATGTATGAATGGCTACAAACAAGAACTTGTACCCATTGACCGCTTGGGGCATAAGACCCACGATGTCTATTCCCCGGACCGCAAAAGGCCATGTTAGAGGAATAGTTTGTAGGGTATATGCGGGCTGATGAACCTGTCTCACGTGAAATTGACACTGTGGGCATGTCTTGACCAAATGCTTGGCATCATCGAGGGCTAAAGGCCAATAAAAACCTTGTCGGAAAGCTTTTCTAACCAGTGTGCGAAATGATGCGTGTGCACCACATACACCATCATGAATTTCTTTCAAGAGAGATTTACCTTCCTCTTGAGATATGCAGCACAGGAATACTCCTTGAGTACCCTTTCTATATAAAACCCCATCTATGAGTTTATACAGGCGCGTTTTCTGAATTAACCGATCACTCTCAGTTTCATCCTTGGGCAAGGTCCCATGTTCAAGATAGACCCTCAATGGATGGGTCCAATCTCCTTCATGCCCAAGGCTAGTGACGCAAACAATCACAGGGTCATCTTCGATCGAAGTCATGATCGAAGGGCGTTCAAGTGTTCAACGAACACCCCTGCCAGAGCGGATGTGCGTGAGGACCCAATTTTAGATAATTGGTATGAGAGAATATTGTCCTTTCGCGGGATATATTGGACATCGAAATGACTGAAGTGTTTGTCCAACTTTCTCACTTCCCCCAGGTAATGAGCCATTGTCTCATCGGAGGTGCTATACTCGTTGTTTACCTGGTTTACGAGTAGCTATGAGTCTCCCCTCACCACTAATCGACAGATTCCGAGGAATTTAGCTGCCCGGAGCCCTACAATAAGACCTTCATACTCTACAGTGTTGTTGGTTGCAACAAAGTGTAATTGAATGACATACTTTAGTTGGTCGGCCTGAGGCGTGATTAAGACCACTCTGGCCCCCGAGTGTTGAAAACTACGAGAGCCATCAAAATACGTCATCCTATGATCGGTACAAGATAACTCTTTTGATTCCTGCGCTGGAGGGTCAGGATTAGTCCATTCGACCACAAAGTCTGCGAGGATTTCAGATTTAACTGCTGTGCGAGGGGTGAAATGGATGTCAAATGCTCTAAGTTCCACTGTCCACTTTGCGATGCGACCAGATTTCTATGGGTTGCAGATTATATCTCCTAATGGGAAGGACGAAGGCACAATAATTTTGTGTGCTTGAAAGTAATGCCGTAGCCTACGGGAAGCCATCAGAAGTGCGTAAAGTATCTTTTGTACCTCAGGGTAGCGCTCCTTTGGACCATGAAGTACCTCTCTTACATAATAGACTGGTTGTTGTACACCCCCTCTTTTTGTGATCAGAACTGCGCCGACCGCGTGAGGGGTGACCGCCAAATAAAGAAGTAGCGGTTCCCCCAAATTCAGAGAGACCAGTACTGGCGGAATAGACAAACACTTTTTTACCTCTTGAAAAGCTTTATCGGCTTCATCCAACAAGCTAAAGCCATTGTGTTTGCGAATAGCCCTGAGGAAAGGCAGGCCTCGTTCGCCTAGCCTTGATACGAAATGGCTAAGAGCTGCCATGCGACCTATTAGGCTATGGATGTTCTTCATGGTCAAAGGAGATCTCATTTGCTCAATGGCCCTGATTTTCTCAAGATTAGCCTCTATTCCACTCGAACAAACAAGCAAACCCAAAAGTTTGCCAGAAGAAACCCCGAAGGAACATTTTTCTGGGTTTAATTTTATTCCATGCTTGTTTAGATTACAAAAGGTTTCAGCAAGATCATCCAAATGACTCAAGCTTTCCAAACTTTTTACAACCAAATCATCAATGTAAGCTTCAAGATTACGCCCCATCTGGGAAGGCAAAGTCTTTTGCATCAAGTGTTGGTACCTGGAACCGGCGTTCTTGAGACCAAATGGTATTCTGACCTAGCAGTAGGTGCCAAATGGTGTGATCAAGGCAGTTTTCTCTTCATCTTCTTCTGCCATGCTAATTTGATGGTACCCTAAGTAAGCATCCAGAAAGCTCATCAGTTCGCAACCCACTGTAGAATTGACCAACTGGTCGATGCGAGGAAGGGGAAATCATCCTTCCGACAGGCATTGTTTGGGTATAAGCGATGCACATGCGCCACTTACCATTTGACTTTCAGACCATGACCGGGTTTGCAAGCCATTCAGGATGTTCGACTTCGCGAATAAACCATACTTTCTGGAGTTTATCCAACTCCGCTCGAATGGCTTCTTCCCTATCAACATCAAAGCGTCTGAGCTTCTGCTTTATTAGTCACTGTCCAGGTCGAATTGCTAACCTATGCTCAATTACCACCCTTGGGACTCCAAGCTTGTCGGATGGTTTTCACGCAAACACATCTACATTAACCCAGAGGAAACTAACGAGCTTGAGTTCCTATTTGCCATCTAGGCCAGATCTGATCCGAATGGTTCTAGATGAATCATCTGGGTACAATAAAACTAATTTTAACTTCTTTTTTGAAGGAAATACAGTAGACAAGTTGCCTAACTAGTTTTAAATTTTCATCTTGTCGCGGGGCAACTTTCATCATATCAGAAGTTGATCCACTAACTCCAGGGATAACCGATCACAAGTTAGTGCCGTATTCCGGCTACCTCGGACAGAGATAACGCCTTTGGGGCCCGGCAACTAGCCACACTGATAAGCATAGTGCGTCGCCATCATGAATTTAACGAGAGTTGGCCTGCCAAAAATAGCGTTATAGGCCAAATCGCAATCAGTTACGTCGAAAGTAATCAATTCTGTTCGAAAATTATCTGGTTCTCCCAGTGTTACTGGAAGTAGCACCTACCCATCGGCATCATGGAGGGCTTAATTTTCCCATAAAATGGATGAATTATGGGCTTAATTTTTGAACGAGAGATCTGCATCTCATCCAGCGTCGATTAGAACTCTTTGAACTCGAGCGTTGCTGATAATAGGGGTAATGACCAAAGGTAGTCTTAATGGTCGCATACGCCGAACAAGACAATCAGCCTGATCAAAAGTCAAAGGAGTTTCCAACCAACGGGGGTATTGAGGCTCTCCGAGAGGGGCCTCTGCTTCATTTACCTCGCGGTAAAATGTCTTAAACTAACGCTTAGAAGCAAAAGAGGAGGAACCTCCAAAAATAACATTAACATGATTATGGGTTACCTGATAGGACATCTCTTCGTCTCCGTCGGTGTCTCTAAGTCCGCAGGCCTGATCTTTTGGCGGCAAAGTTGGCATCGGTCCATTCCCTTGGTAGAAGTCGTCTAGTTGCTTCAACAAATTCCGGCAGTTCTTGAGAGTTGTGGAACTGACACCACTTCTTGTTCCCTCCAAGTTAGTTTGTCTTCCTATATGGTCACTATCGAGGCCACCAGAAGAGGTTTTATTCTTGAATGGAAACTTGTTACCTTTTCCTGGTGGTGGTTTCTCTGCAACGGCGACCTCCCGGTATTGTCCAGTCCTGTTTTTCTTGGACTTCTTTGATTTTCTGCCTGATGACGATTCCGGATTCTTGCTTGAATCCTCCTTCTTAACATCTTTATGACCTGGTTGAGGCGGTAAGTTTCCCTTATTGACCATCCTATTCCATTCCACGGCCTCAACTGCGTCGGTATATCGGTCAACCATGTCCAAGAGGTCGGGTACTGGCCGAGGTTGGTGGATAAGTAGATATTTGGTAAACCTCCAATATCGCATGGCATGTTTAAATGCCCTAATAATGGAGTTGTCAGATATATTTGGAATTGTATTCCTCACTCTGACAAACCTTTTGACAAACTGCCGAAGAATCTCCGTAGAAGTCTGGCAAAAACGATGGAGATCATCCTCTTAGCCAGGCTTCTGGTAATAGTTCTGGAAGTTGTTGAGTATAACATCACACAACATTTTCCAATTATAAATTGAACCCCCTGGTTCGTTGAACAACTGGCTTCTCACTGGTCCCTCAAGGACCGTTGGCAAGTAATCTACCATGACATGATCATCTCCACCCGCAACTTGAATGGCGAGAATGTAGATCTGAAGGAATTCGGACAGATTCTAAGTTCCATCAAATCTCTCAATCATTCCTAGCTTAAACTTGTCTGGCCAAACCACCGCACGGAGGCCTGGCGAGAAAGCTCTACATCAACATAGGAACTGTTTAGAGTTCCGCAGCTTCCAACTTGATCGCGGGCGACCTCACGCTGTGGGGATATGCCTCGTGGTCCCAGACGAGAATGGATAGGAATGCGATCTCGATCGCGAGAATTTCCAACTCACCTGGCTTTGTCGTGCCGAACTGATCCTGGTGGTAGTCAATTACCCCTACCATGACTGGAGTAAGAGTACTCCCTCTCGTGGGAGAGAATCGTAGACCGGGATGAAGCAGTTGGAGTTGCGTCAGATGCAGCTTCATTTAGTTTATCCGCCAGGATTCTGGCAAAAGCCGGTTGTCCGCGTCTTCGATATTAGGAGGAAAATTACGCAGGACTTCCGCGATAGAACAAAGTCTCCCATGTGTACTCCTCCTGGGTGCACCAGGTGTCACCGTTTCTTCGTCCGCCAGTGGATATTCCGGGGCCAAAGAAGGTGTCTGGTCGCATCTGCGACAGTGAGGACAATGGGAGGAACTTGGAGAGGCAGTGTAATGAAACTACGCGAGTTGCCAAGCTTCCAGTGTAGTTCTGTGAAGTTCGTTATCTCGCTGCTCATGATCTTGATCCTCATTTTGCTTGCGTTGCTATTCTAGTTTTTATCTACGCTCTTGTTCCTCCCTAGCAATTCACTGCTCAGGAGTTTCCTCCGATAAAGCAACAAATTCCCGGGCGAGCGAGGTTGCAGAAGGAGGAAACATCTCTGTTGGTTCCAAATTGGATTTGAAGTCAAAAAGAGATTGGAGGTTATCGGGGCCAAACCTCCAAGGGATAAGCTCCAGGTTACCATCATCCACATCCTCAGTGGCGACACGCTGTGGTATATATTCAGCCTCCATGGTTGCAAAACTCACATGAGGCTATTGGTCTATCTTCTCTGTCTCCTGGTCAATGTACATGACCTGAGTTGGGGAATATGCATCATATGGATTCTCCTCAGGGATATCTTCATGATTCACCTCTTCCACTGGAACGGGATTGCTAGGTGAGGGCATCCGAATATGGGCATAATTCACGAGATAAAAATTGTTCTCGGGATTGTATGCCCCAGACATGTCTTACCAGAACTCCTGATGAACAGAAGGCACCTAGAGAAAGGCCCCACGGTGGGTGCCAGCTGTCGATGATTTGGACTCGGGGTCCCTTGTCGATCCTACGCCAATTTGTGAGTTGTATGTGAGACCTTTCAATGTGCCCTCACGTAAGTTAGCATAAGCAATGTAAATGGGGACGCAAAGATTTATACAGGTTCGGGCCCTCGATGGTGGGAGTAATAGCCCTACATCCTGTTGTGATTTCACTATGTATGGGAAAAGAGTTTACAGGGAGAAGAGATTATCACAAGAGATGATCTCTCCTTATACTTCTGTCTAACTAACTATGTCTAAGTCTTAAAGCATGCATGACTTGTTGTCTCTTGACGTCTCTCCCCCTTCATCATGCATTTAGCCATCCTTTTATACTGAATGAAAGGATGCCGACATGAAGGAGTTCTAGATAGTTGCCACGGTGCAGTTCGTGTAACCGCACTCGATCACTTCGCCGATTAAGCACTTGCAATCATGGATAACAGCACATGTTAACCTCCCGGTGATTGTCTTCTCACGTGGGAGAAGTTGCTTTGTGCCGGGGAACGTGTCCAGTAAAGGCTTGAACAGCCCTTGCTACCTTGGTCGCGCATAGTCAGCGACCCTCTTACCGCACACTACCTGCGGTTTCATGATCGTGCAAAGGGTGCAATCACAATCTAACTCTACGTCCGGCTGCAACCATAGCGGCTACTAAGACAGATAAACACATATCACATTCGATCTTGACTTGAACCCCACACGTATTAATCAAACTAGCTTGAGTGATAATCCTCGTCACTCGCCTCCATCGGTGTCTTTAATTCCACGGGATTTTCCTTGTCCTGTTATATTTGGCATAGGTGCGTTACCTTGATAAAAATCTTCCATCCACTTCAACCAGGTGCGACAATTTTTGATGTCATGTCCAGAAGCGTTGTGTAATGGACACCATTTCTTGATTCCCTACGGGTTACATTGGTTTTCCGTGCGGTCACCACTGCAACCACCGAGAGGAGGTTTATTAAACTTGAATGGAACTTTTTTTTCCTTTCTCCTGTGGTTGCTTGTCCATGACTGCGACCTCGCGGAATTGGCATGCTCCATTCTTCTTGGGATTCTTGGATATGCCGCCTACAAAGGATTCTGACTTCTTGCTCGAATCTTCTTTCTTTTCAGTTTTTACGCCAAGTTGAGGTGGTAGATTGCCTTTATCCATCATTCTATTATATTCTACAGCCTCAGCAGCATCGAAATATCGATCAGCCTTGTCGAAAAGTTCTGACACTGATCATGGGGGATGGATACTCAAATCCTCTGTGAACCTCTGTTATCAAACACTATGCTTAAAGGCTCTTATAACGGAAGTATCAGAGATGTTAGGAATGGTATTCCTCACTCCTACAAATCTTTTCAGAAACTGCCGAAGAGTCTAAGTCGAAGTTTGGCACAAACGATGAAGATCGTCCTCTTTACCAGGCTTCTCATAGCACTTTTGGAAGTTGCTGAGGATATCATCACACAACATCTCCCAGTTGTAGATCAATCCTTCTGGTTGGTTGAACATCCGCTCCGTGTTGGACCCTCAAGGACCGTCGGCAAGTAATTCGCCATGACCCACTCGTTTTCTCTAGCCACTTGGATGGCAGTGACATAGTGTAGCTTCTAGGCCCCTAAAGAGTGTTTTGGTAATTAATGACAATTACAAATGTTGAACTAACGTTATCTGTTAAGTTGTGTCAAGAACAAACTCAAAAGACAGGATAATGAAAAGCAAAGAAAGAGCTACATGACGAAGAAAGGACATTGAGCAAAGAGGCAAAGGTACGGAATAGGGTTCTTTTTCCTTTTACCGGTCTAAGGTGATTAGAGAAGATTTTTTGACCGGATTATAGGATAGTCGCCGTACTATTAAGAGGAGCATGTGGTGTATCTCTGAATAGTTCATCTATGTGCCACAACTAAAAAGCAACTTGCATTGCATAATAGAAGATCATATCCTTTGAAAATGCAGTTTTCCATTCAATTCAGCCAAACTCAATCACAGTCGGTCTGATCGATTGTTAGACGGTCTGACCGCATAAACGGTCTGACCGAATGTTGTTTCGGACTGACCGATGGTTATGTTAAAGTGTGTTTTCTTTCTTAAAGAGGTCGGTCTGTCCATAGTTAAAAGCTAGGCCAGCCTCCTGGAACTTCATGATCTCATTTTTTGGAACTTGATGTGTTAAGACGGTTTGACCGATTGTTGGTCCGGTCTGACCGCTAAAACGGTTTGACCGAGTTTTTGTACTACGGTCTGACCGTGTGGCCGGTTTGTCCGAAGTTCTCGGCCTGACCGTATATCGTGTCCAGAAACCATGTCGTCTCTGGAAGGTTTCACGGTCTGACCGCCATTGGCTCCGGTCTGACCATGAGAGTGCCCGACAAGGGCAGGTGAGCATTTATTGCGCCTGTTTAATGCCGTTGCAATTGCGGCGGTCTGACCGCCAAGTGATCTTTTTCTCCCAATGGCTTGTAATGGCTATATTTATTGTGGGGGGTATATATACTCCCATGCATTGTCCTGTTCATAACTTTTGGCTTATTTGGAAACATTGCCATCATCCTTGAGAGCTAAAACAAGTTTCATACACTCTAGGGTTCAATTTCTTGAATTTGAGAAAGTGTGCATTTCAGATCTTCTAGTGCATTGCATTTAGATTACTAAATCAACCTTGTGGCACTAGAAGAGCGTTAAGTGATCATCACCGGCTTGTTACTCTTGGAGTTTGCCAGCTCCTAGATGGCTAGGAGGAAGGTTTCGAGAGATCTTCAAGGAAGATTATGAAGAAGCCTCAAAACATGTTGTGAAAGGGTCGAGCACGCCTTACTAGAGCGGTAAAGTGCATCAATAGTGGAATCGAGGTTTGGGTAACTCATCACACTAATCCGGCTCGAGATCTAGGTCACTTCTTGAGAGGAAGTCGACTAGATAGAGGAGCGATTAGAAATTTGAGTTTGCCTCAACGTGGATTAGGGGTGATCGGCAAATCACCGAGGCCACAGGATATATCCTTGTGTTAAATTGATTGTTGTTCATCTTGTTTTAGATACTTGCTCTCATTTATTGTTAATTGCTTTAAATTGTCAAAATCGCCTATTCACCCCCCTCTAGTCGATATCCTAGATCCCTTTCAATTGGTATCAGAGCTAGGACTCTACATTTAGAGGATTTAACCACCCCGGAGGAGGATAACGATGGCTAGTGAGGGTCGGATTAATATTGGCAAACCACCACTCTTTGATGGATCAAACTATACCTATTGGAAAACTAGGATGATGGTCTATCTTAAAGCCATGGGTGGAAAAATTTGGAAAGTGGTGGATGAGGGCTTCACAATTCTAGACGATGATGACATGACTAACCTAGATAGAGAAAATGCCTTAGTTAATGCTCAAGCCATGAATATTCTTTATAGTGCTCTAAATCTAGGTGAATTTAATCAAATTTGTAAACTTGAAACGGCTCATGACATTTGGAGAAATCTTATGGATATTCATGAAGGAACCTCAATGGTCAAGGATGCTAAATTATTTATCCATAAGGGTCAATTTGAAAAGTTTGCTATGTTACCCAATGAAGATGTCTCGGAGATGTTCAACCGATTAAATAACATAGTAAATGAGCTAAAAGATCACAAATGTGGAATTTTGTCATAAATTTCTTAGAGCTTTACCTTCAAAATATGACACTATTGTGACCTTACTTGTGCGATCTAATTTGAAGAATGTGACTCCTTTGGAGGTCTTGAGTGAAATTCTCACTCATGACATACTTAAGAAATCCCAAGAAGAGGTGCAAGATGAGGCTTCCGACTCCAAGAAGAAGAACATAGCACTCAAAGTTCAAGCCTCCAAAAGGGAAGAAATGAAGAAGAAAGCGATGAGAGAGACACCGATGAGGAAATGGCTCTCTTCATGAGAAGGTTCAAGCGGTTCATGAAAAAGAGATATCAAGGAAAGTCCTTCAAGAAAGGAAATTCATCCAAAAGGAACCCATTTGAAGAAAGAAGATGTTTTGATTGCGGTGAAAAGGGCCATATCTCCGCACAATGTAAAAACAAGGAAGAAGAAAAATCGGTGAAAAAGAAGTACGAAAAGGAAGGAGAAAGCAAGAAGAAGGTTTTCAAGAAATATTACAAGAAAAAGAAGGATGGACAAGCTTGCTTCATTGAATGGGATTCGGATGCTTCAAGTTCCGATTCCGAAGATGAAGATGAAGCATCACCTAAAGGACTCGCCGGAGTAGCTATCAAGGAAGCTCCATCTGTATTCTCCACTCCTCATTGTCTCATGGCTAAAGGAGAATCTAAGGTATCATGTGACGAAGATGAATACACTTATGATGACCTAGTTGAGCTGATCACCGGTTTTGATGACTATATGAGTAAAGAAAAAGAAAAATTCAAGGAATTGAAGAAGAGATACAAAACTCTTCAAAATTCCTATGAGGAGCTAAAAACATCTCATGAGAGTCTCAAAGAAACTCATGAGATGCTTAAGGAAGCTTATGACTCATTAATTACTCATAAAGCCAACAAAACGGACGATGCAATATTTTAAATGAGTTGCCTATGATATCCACTTCTAGCATATCTACATCTTATCAAGATTTAATTGAATTATCTTCTAGACCTAAAGTTGATGACCATGTGCTTAGTCTTGAAAACAATGAACTTAAAGACAAAATTGAAAAACTAACGAATGATCTAGCCAAATGCTATGTCGGAGAATCAAAATTAAGACATCTACTAGATAGTCAAAGGTTCTACTTAAGAAAAGAAGGACTAGGTTACATTCCCAAAAAGGGGAAACATGCATTTCTTCCATCTAAAACCGTATTTGTAAAAGAAAAGGGATATTGCAACAAATGTAAAAGTTTAGGTCATATTGAGAAAAATTGCCATGCTAGCAAAAGTAACTCATCTCTTATATTCAACTCTTGCTATGTTTTAAAGAAAATGAACAATGGCGATGTTAAAGCCAAATTTGTTGAAACCCCTATAATTGGTGCCAAAAAGAGAGCCATTTGGGTCCCAAAATCCTTGGTAACTAACCTCCAAGGACCCAAAAAGATTTGTGTACCTAAAAGGACCTAACTTTGTTTTGCAGGTAAATTATAAGGCCGGAGGACAACATTGGGTGCTCGATAGTGGATGCACTCAACACATGACCGGTAATCACAATATGTTCTCCTCTCTAAATAACGAAGGTGCGGAATATGACAAGATCACATTTGGAGACAATAGCAAAGAAAAGGTAAAAGGTTTAGGTAAAATTGCCATCTCAAACGACCTCTCCATCTCTAATGTATTACTTGTCGAATCTCTTAACTTCAATCTCTTATCCGTAGCTCAACTTTGTGATCTTGGATTTATATGTGCTTTTTATCCAAAAGATGTAATTATCACTAGTATTGATGATAAAAGGTTGATCTTCAAAGGTTTTAGACATGGCAACTTCTATTTAGTTGATTTAAATTCAAATGATGCAAATCTCGGTACATGCTTGTTCACTAAATCATCTAAAGGTTGGCTATGGCATAGAAGGCTTGGACATGTTGGAATGAAACAACTAAATAGATTAGTTAAACATGATTTAGTTGTTGGATTAAAAGATGTAAAATTTGAAAAAGATAAATTATGTAGTGCTTGCCAAACAGGAAAACAAGTTGCAAATTCACATCCAACCAAAAGCACAATGTCAACTTCTAGTCCACTTGAGTTATTGCATATGGATTTATTTGGTCCAACTAGTTTTGTTAGTATTGGTGGCAATAGTTATTGTCTTGTCATTGTAGATGATTTTTTGAGATATACGTGGATATTCTTTTTACATGATAAGTCAATTGTATTTAACACTTTTAAAAGTTTTGCTCAAAGGGCCAAAAATGAATTTAGCTTCAAGATCAAGAAAGTGAGAAGTGACAATGGCTCCGAATTCAAGAATACCAAGATTGAAAAATGGTGTGATGATAAGGGCATCAAACATGAGTTTTCGGCCAAGTATACACCAGAGCAAAATGGAGTAGTCGAACAAAAGAACCGGACATTGATAGATATGGCAAGATCCATGCTTTCGGAGTACAATGTTTCGGACACCTTTTGAGCCGAAGCAATCAACACCGCATGCCATGCATCGAATCGACTTTATTGTCATCGGGTACTAAAGAAAACTCCCTATGAGCTTCTCATCGGAAGAAAACCAAACATTTCCTACTTCCGAGTGTTTGGATGTAAGTGCTATATCTTGCGAAAAGGTACACGCTTATCTAAATTTCAAAGTAAATGTGATGTAGGATTTTTATTAGGATACTCATCAAATAGCAAAGCATATCGTGTCTACAATCAAAACTCCGGTTTGGTTGAAGAGACGTATGACGTAGAATTTGATGAGACTAACGGCTCTCAAGAGGAGCAAGACAACTTGGATGACGTAGGTAATGAAGGGTTAAGGGTGGTGATAAAGAACATGACCATTGGGGATATCAAGCCGAAAGAAGATAGTGATCAAGATGAAGATCCATCCACTCAAGCTATCCCCTCTTCGTCAACACCTCAACATGAAGATCAAATAGTTGAAGTGGTTAACGTGGAAGATTCGCCTCAACAACAACCGGAAGTAACGTCTACCTCTACTTCACACAACCCTGTTGATCATCCAAGAATTCATCACTCAATTTCTAAGGATCACCCCGTCGATCAAATTGTTGGTGATTTGCGTAAGGGTGTTCAAACTCGTTCTCGTCTTGCTTCATTTTGTGAAAATTTCTCCTTTGTTTCCTCTTTTGAGCCCACACATGTAGATGAAGCTTTAAAAGATCCGGAGTGGGTGAATGCTATGCATGAAGAATCAAACAACTTCACCCGCAACAATGTTTGGGAATTGGTCGAAGAACCAAATTCGGATGATCACAATGTCATCGGAACCAAATGGATTTTTAAGAACAAACAAGATGCAAACGGAGTGGTAGTAAGGAACAAAGCAAGATTGGTGGCCCAAGGATATACTCAAGTTGAAGGTTTGGACTTCGGTGAAACCTTTGCTCCCGTAGCTAGACTTGAAGCTATTAGAATCTTGCATGCCTTTGCTTTGTCTCATAATACTGGACTTTATCAAATGGATGTCAAAAGTACAGTTTTAAATGAAAAAATTAATGAATTAGTGTTTGTTAAACAACCTCCTGGATTTGAAGATCCGACAAAACCAAATCATGTGTACAAACTCTCCAAGGCTCTTTATGGTCTTAAACAAGCACCTCGTGCTTGGTATGAAAGACTTAGAGACTTCTTAATTTCAAAAGGTTTAAAAATTGGGAAAGTTGATACTACCTTATTTACTAAGAAAATTGAAAATGATTTCTTTGTATGTCAAATTTATGTTGATGACATCATATTTGGATCTACTAACCAAGACTTTTGCGAGGAATCTGGTAACATGATGTCCAGGGAATTTGAGATGTCCTTGATAGGTGAACTAAGTTTCTTCCTCAGACTACAAGTTAAACAACTCAAGGAAGGAACTTTTGTCAGTCAAAGCAAATATGTGAAGGACCTGCTCAAGAAGTTTGGACTTGAAGAAGCAAAGCCAATTAAGACACCAATGGCCACAAACGGTCACCTTGTCTCTGACAAAGGAGGTAAACCGGTAGACTCAAAGCTTTATAGATCTATGATTGGTAGTTTACTGTATCTTACTGCTTCTAGGCCCGATATCATGTTTAGTGCTTGTATGTGTGCAAGATTTCAAGCCTCTCCTAAAGTCATTTAATGGCCGTTAAGAGCATTTTGAGGTATCTAAAATATTCATCGAGTATAGGGTTGTGGTATCCAAAAGGTGCTAAATTTGAATTAATTGGATATTCTGATTCCGACTATGCGGGATGTAAAGTGGATAGAAAAGGTACCTCTGACAGTTGTCAACTATTAGGAAGATCTTTAGTCTCTTGGTCCTCCAAGAAACAAAACTCAGTAGCTCTATCAACCGCCGAAGCGGAATATGTTTCCACGGGTAGTTGTTGTGCACAATTGCTTTGGATGAGGCAAACTTTGTTGGATAATGGGATAAAATTTGAAAAAGTGCCTCTTTTGTATGATAATGAGCGTGTAGTGAAGATAGCCACAAATCCAGTTCAACACTCTCGGACCAAACATATAGATAGCCGACACCACTTCCTTAGAGATCATGTTAGTAAAGGTGATGTGGTGGTGGATAATGTGAGAACAAAAGATCAATTAGCGGATATATTCACTAAGCCCTTAGATGAAAATCGCTTTTGTAAACTCCGAAATGAGCTTAACGTCATTGATATATCAAATGTGGCTTGAAATGTTGAACTCATATAGTTTGTGCTTGAATTGTCACTTGCTTGCATGAAATTCCTATATATTACTTACCTTATAACTGAATCTCTCATGAGCATCAATCAATCAAATTCCCTAAGTTTTTCAGTCCTTCTAGCGGTTTGACCAAATATCAATTGTGGTCTGACCGAATGCATCTCCAGAGAGCATTACACCATCTCTTCTTCCAACGGTCTGACCATTCTATTGCCTACGGTCTGACCGAACTTACTCGACCAGAGACCTTTTCATCCCGAATCTCTGTCCTTTTCACTCTCTCCTCCACTTTTGTCTCTTTCACGTGCGCCCCAAATCGTTTGGAATTTTCTTCTCCGGTCAAACCCAAGCGATGCACGAACAAACCGTTTGTCAAGATCTCCTCCAAACCATGTCTTCTATTGGTCGAGGTACTCAAGGAAATGTCTCCGTCCGGACCAATAAGAAGAAATTGGCGAAGCAGCCAAAAAGAGCTCAACCTTCGAGCAGTAGCGACACTCAGGATGATGATTGGGTGCCCTCGCCTGGAGACTCAGAAACAGAACAGTCTTCTCACCGTGGCGGATCCGAGCACATAGGCATGGATATCGAGAGTGAGGACGATGAAATAAATGTCCATGCATATCAAGGACATAAGAAGAATTGGACGTCAAACGACTATACGAAGGCTAGGACCACCTACGCCTACAACCATGAGAATGACGCCACTACTCCTCACTTCCACACGATGACACAGCAGGATGCATTCTATGGACATTTGATCCACAAGAATATCTTCGAACACAAATGGATCGAATGGGCTTATGTTGTGAATCAGCCCATCATGGCTCCTCTGGTTCAGATCTTCAAGGAGATTGGGCTGTATGATTTTGTGGAGCATAAGTGCCCATGGAACGCCACTGCCATCCGTCAGTTCTATGCCACCATCGAGATCATTTGGGCAGAACAAAAGATCATGTCGATGACTGGGTCTAGGAGATATGAGGCTTCTTTTGAGGAGTTTGCTGTGGCAAATAAGATTAATTATGAGGAAATGAAGGAGGGCAGAAATGTGGAGGATGAGGATTATCTTCATGAGGATGACTGGCTCCAGTTCTATGAGCAGCCGGGAGGTGGACAGAGGATCGTACCTGGCACTGTTACAGGTCTTAATGTCCTCCCAGCTGTAGTCAACAAAATTATCCGAGCCACGATCCATCCAAAGAGTGGAAATCGAGAAGCTGTCAGAGACTATTATTGGAACTTCATCGACCACATCCTCAAGTGTCATCGGATCAACATTGTCACTTTCATCTTGAAGACAATTGAGGATGTCTCGGTAACCACTCTTCCAAATCTATACTTTTCTCCTTACATCATGACTTTGCTGCTCCAGAAGACGAAGTTTCCTCGCGGATCCTGCGATATCAGGCACCTCGGCTATAAGCCGTTTAGTGTCAATCCGCGCATCTTGGCTCGAGGCCATGGAGCATAGCCCCATCAGCACCAGCAGCAGGCTCAGGATATGCCTCCTCCACCTCAGCCGCAGGCTGATCAGCCAGCACAGTCGAGCTAAGTCCCCGCCTGGTTTTCTCAGTTCCAGCAACAGTTCCATCAGCCGATGATGGATCAGTTTGCTACACTTCTCTACGGGCTTGAGCTCGCACAATCGGACTTGGTGGCTCTAAATGATCAATTCCAGACTTTTTTGTCGCGCCAAGATCAGTTCGAGCAGCGCTTCGACGCCTTCTCAGCTCACTTCTACACGAGATTCCCTCCGACTCTTCTCAGCTCACTTCCCTTCAACCCTCCAGATGATGATGCTCCCGCCGATTCGTAGCTTTTTTGGCAAGTGATGCCAAAGGGGGAGAATATCTTTTGATGTAGAACTTTAGATGAATGAATTTTGTGTATGAGTGAATGTGGATGACTTGACTTATGTGATGTGATGCTTTGAATGTTTTGAATACCTTATAACTTTTGTGAGATTGCTACTTCATGTTATATGAGATGTGTTATTTTCATATGACCTTTGTGATGTTGATATCGTTTGTTGAATGAACTGATATAACCTCTTATATACATGCTTGAACACCACCAAAAGGCCAAAATTCTCATATTCATCAATTTAGGGGGAGTGTGTCTTTCTCTACTATGCTTATTGATAAATCCTTTTTATGCTCAAAATTCAATCATCTACTCTTTATGTTGTCATCAATTACCAAAAAGGGGGAGATTGTAGCTTCTAGGCCCCTAAAGAGTGTTTTGGTAATTAATGACAATTACAAATGTTGAACTAACGTTATCTGTTAAGTTGTGTCAAGAACAAACTTAATGAAAAGCAAAGAAAGAGCTACATGATGAAGAAAGGACATTGAGCAAAGAGGCAAAGGTACGGAATAGGGTTCTTTTTCCTTTTACCGGTCTAAGGTGATTAGAGAAGATTTTTTGACCGGATTATAGGATAGTCGCCGTACTATTAAGAGGAGCATGTGGTGTATCTCTGAATAGTTCATCTATGTGCCACAAGTCATAAAAACAACTTGCATTGCATACTAGAAGATCATATCCTTTGAAAATGCAGTTTTCCATTCAATTCAGCCAAACTCAGTCACAGTCGGTCTGACCGATTGTTAGCCGGTCTGACCGCATAAACGGTCTGACCGAATGTTGTTTCGGACTGACCGACGGTTATGTTAAAGTGTGTTTTCTTTCTTAAAGAGGTCGGTATGTCCGTAGTTAAAACCTAAGTCAGACTCCTGGAACTTCATGATCTCATTTTCTGGAACTTGATGTGTTAAGATGGTCTGACCGATTGTTGGTCCGGTCTGACCGTTAAACGGTCTGACCGAGTTTTTGTACTACGGTCTGACCGTGTGGCCGGTCTGTCTGAAGTTCTCGGCCTGACCGTATATCGTGTCCAGAAACCATGTCGTCTCTGGAAGGTTTCACGATCTGACCGCCATTTGCTCTGGTCTGACCGTGAGAGTGCCCGACAAGGGCAGGTGAGCATTTATTGCGCCTGTTTAATGCCGTTGCAATTGCGGCGGTCTGACCGGGCTTATACCTGCGGTCTGACCGCCAAGTGATCTTTTTCTCCCAATGGCTTGTAACGGCTATATTTATTGTGGGGGTATATATACTCCCATGCATTGTCCTGTTCATAACTTTGGCTTATTTGGAAACATTGCCATCATCCTTGAGAGCTAAAACAAGTTTCATACACTCTAGGGTTCAATTTTTTGAATTTGAGAGAGTGTGCATTTGAGATCTTCTAGTGCATTGCATTTAGATTACTACATCAACCTTGTGGCACTAGAAGAGCGTTAAGTGATCATCACCGGCTTGTTACTCTTGGAGTTTGCCAGCTCCTAGATGGCTAGGAGGAAGGTTTGGAGAGCTCTTCAAGGAAGATTGTGAAGAAGCCTCAAAATATCTTGTGAAAGGGTCGAGCACGCCTTGCTGGAGCGGTAAAGTGCATCAATAGTGGAATCGAGGTTTGGATAACTCATCACACTAATCTGGATCGAGATCTGGGTCACTTCTTGAGGGGAAGTCGACTAGATAGAGAAGCGGTTAGAAATTTGAGTTTGCCTCAACGTGGATCAGGGGTGATCAGCAAATTACCGAGACCACGGGATATATCCTTGTGTTAAATTTATTGTTGTTCATCTTGTTTTAGCTACTTGCTCTCATTTATTGTTAATTGCTTTAAATTGTCAAAATCGCCTATTCACCCCCCTCAAGTCGATATCCTAGATCACTTTCACATAGATCTGGAGATATTCGGTTGGATTCTGAGTCCCATCGAATCTCTCGATCGTACCGGGTTTAAACTTATTAGGCTAGACCATGTTTCATAGTCCAGGTGAAAAAGCTTTATAACAGACATATGTATTGTGCGGTCGTCGATCGTCATGACTATCTTCGTAGTCGCGGGAATAGTTGGCCTGAGGAAGCTCACGACGTGGTCCCAAACGTGAGTGTATTAGCATGCGATTATGATCGTGGGATGTATCTGTTCGTTTGGTTTTGTCATGTCGGGTATGTGCAAGAGTACGTCTCTTCTGGCTTTGATAGGAACCATTGCGCTCTCAGGTCATTGAACGAGATGATGCTGCTGGAGTTATGTTTGAGGCAACTTTGTTAAGGTTACCCGCAAGCACCCTTACAAATATAACCCCATCATCGTTCGTGAGACCAGAGGGAGGATTGCGAAGTGCATATGCATTTTTCTGGATACCGCCCTCTACATTCCATCTAGGTGCCAGTGGAGGTTCTAGCATGGTCAACTCAACCGTTGTGGAGTAATCTGGAGTTGAGAGCAGTGTGTGGTCGCGCCTGCGATCACTTTGATGTGGTTGATGAGACGTTCCTGGACCAAGGTCGCAGATAGGAAACTTCCCTACGAATAGAGTTTGCAAATGGAGAAAGCATCTCATCTCTGTCGGAGTCTGACTCAAAATCAAAGACTGACTTCAAATTGTCTCGGGAAAAGTTCTCTAGATGAAGCTCAAGATAATCTTTTTTCGTATCATCTAGGACAATGGGTTGCGGCACATACCCGTCGCCGATTGTGGTAATACTCATAGAGGGCAAGTGAATTGTTTTTTCGGGCTCTTGTCCAATAGATGTTATTGGAATTGAAGGTGATGCTTCCCGGAGAGAGGTCTCGAGGGTCATATCGTCACCATTGATGGGGACGTTATCTTCATCCATGGCATCTACATGATCCTCGAGATCGAATTCATTCTTGGAATCGTGCAGGCAAGGGAAATGATCCATGAATACAATGAACCACGGTGAAAATGTCTTCAAGTCCCCACGGTGGGCACCAACTATCGACGATTGGAACTTGGGGGGTCCTCCTGTCAAACTTATGCAAAATTGAGATGGGTAATGAAGGGAGCCAATCAGACACTTGCCAAGTTATTCAAGATATCTACAAATCTAAGACACGGGAATTTATCCTGGTTTGGGCCCTCATAGCTAAGTAATGACCCTACTCCTGTGTATTTATCTATGTGGGAAAAAGGATTACAGAGAGAGAGTGTTACACAGAGAATGTAATGTCTATTCCTATTAAGCTATCGGTAATCTTCTCTGTCGTTGGTCGCCTCCTCGATCCATCTCTTGAAGGCCTTTTCATACTCACCGAAGGGGTCGTCGATTGTCCTTCTGAAGACGTGCTCCACGATTACCCTTGACCACTTCGTGACAGTTGTCGTAGCTTGTGCTTACGTGGTTGTGGCCGTAGGTCATGTCTATGTGGTAGTTAAGCAGTTGCGACCAGTCGTCGTGGAAACTGCCTTACCTTTTTTGGCTGTTACCTTGTCAGGGACTTATGATTATTTTAGGAATAATCATAAGGATCAAGGTACAGTTGTTGTGAAAGGTGATCGCGTACCTCTGCCACCACGTATTGATGTCAGGCGTTGTCTCTGCGAGGGGATATGGTCATAGGCAAATATCTCTGTGACCGTAGTTCTTGCAAATACAGTATAAGACCATGGACTCTTCAATGATAACTATTTGAGATCTAGAGTCTTATAGCCAAAATTGCAAGCATTAAATATCATTGATAGGTTATCTCCAGAACGCCCTTGGACTGCCTACTATCTCTTTCCTAGGTTGTACGCGACCATAAAAAGGTACGTGTGACAATGGAGAGATGTGTGCGACCATCAAAAGTATGTGCGACAATGGGTGTCTAAGTACGGCTAACAATCCTTGTGAACGGTGCACTACGAAAACCGTTAGAATAGCGAAAGCTATTTGTTGCGGACGTCCCGAACGCCTCCCAGGAGAAGTCCCGGAGGGCTCCCGTGGAAAGTCCCCTATGGCTTCCCTGGAAAGCCACGGACACCTCCTGTGGAAAGCCACGGACACCTCCTGTGGAAAGCCACGGATGGCCCCCGTGGAAAGTCCTGGAGGGCTCCTGGGGAAAGCCACGAACGCATCCCGGGGAAAGTCTCGGAGGGCCCCCATGGAAAGCCACGAACTCCTCCCGGGGAAAGTCCCACAGGGCCCCCGTGGAAAGCCACGGACACCTCCTAGGGAAAGTCTCGGAGGGTCCCGGGGGAAGTCCCGAAGGTCTCCCATAGAAGGTCTTGGGTGCCCCTTGGGATAGGCCGTAGATGGGTGACGTCAGGGGTGCCTTAGGAACTAGCGAGGACACACGTCAAGCATCCAAGTCCTCCGCCGGATGAAAAGACGGCGATGCCCCTCAATCCAGCGATTGCAGCTAGGAGCTTTTAGTCTTTTTGCACCTTTTGTGGCCTATATATACCCCCTTGTATCTCATTTGTAGCAAACGAAAAAACTAGCGCCGCTGTACACGTGTTACACACGTCTGTAGAACCTGTCGTGGTGCTCTTTTATACCACGACAGTTGGCGCCTTTAGTGGGTATACGTGACGATTCGCCATGGCTTCCCCAAGAACGAGACCTCGCGCTCTCCCCCTCTCCAGTGATGCCGGTCCCAGTGACCCAGCGCCACCCCCACAAGATCCCATCATGGTGCCGACATTCGGGGAGGCCCGGAGTGAGGCACCTCCTCCTCCTGCCTTCCCCTGGCACCGAGCCCGATAACACTGACCGTGTTGGCAGGGACGAGTGCCCCCCAAACGACTGTCCCGACTCCCGGAGTCCCATTGCTCGGGGCCTTGGTCGAGGGCCAGCTTTGCGCTCAGCGCACCATGGAAGAGCTATTGCGCGTTTTAGAGTGGCCCCCGGCTCCCGTTTATACGATCCCGTTCCCTTCCATAGGGAGTGTAACATCCTTGTTTTCTCAAATCCTAGCTTGCCTCGTCTGTCTCTATTTCTGGATGAAATTCCAGTTGTGCCAGTATCTTACCCAAAAACATTGGAAGGCAAATTCTCTCGTTCAGCCCTTTTTCGCAAATTAGTCCAAAAGTATCGCATATTAGTCCTTTTCAGATTTGTCAAAGACCCAAAAAGGACTAAAAGCCACAGACCATCTCCAAATCTTGATCTGATTTAGTGAATATCTCCTATTCACTTTTCTGAACAAATCTCCCTTCTGAAAGAATTTCAAAATCTCACCCGAAGCCCTAGTTTTCAGCCTCGCCAAATTTTCAAAACCCTAATTACCTAATTACCCTGTTGTCATCTCAGTTAAAAACATGTTTAAAGTTCCAAATTTGATCATCTGTTGCTACTAAACAATATCCTGAGTTTAGTGGACTAAATTGGTGAAATCAAAACCCTTCTTACCTAAGCCAATTGCCAGATTCATGGATCAGTCCCTGGAGCAAGTTTCTGAAATTGCAAATCAGTCCTAGCTTTATTTTCAGCCCTTTTCAACCAGCCCCTGGTCGTTGTTCTCGACCAAAGCACTAGCCGTTGTGACCAGATCCTCGGCGCGTTTTCTCGCCATGTTCCATTGCCACCAGCCAGTGTCTCTCGTCGCTAGTGCACGTGCTCGATTGTACCACCCCGTGTGCACGTGTCCTCGACCAGAGTTTTGTTGTGGCAGTGCTTCGACCAGCGGTTAATCACCAGTGCCCCAGCAGCAGGTTTCGCGCGTGCGCCCGTGAAGATTTAACCTGAAGCGCGTACGTGTCATCATCGGAGCTACCTCGTTGCCTCCGCCTTTGCACATCCTGAAGCAAGTTCCATCGTCCCGACCACTGCTTGCAAAGTTGATGCGGCACCTGCACGCTGTCGCATCACCGTTCGCCGTTCCTCCCCCTGTGCCCAGCCGCCGGTCTCTTCCCCGGCGCATTTTTCCTCGCTGTTTTCCCTCGCTAGCTTCGCCTCCTGGCCTATTTAAACCCCTCCTGTGCTATGCAAACTTCACAACCCAGAAATTGGCTAAGTCCCAGTTCATTCTTTGCTTTCTTCTTCTTCTTTCCCGGTGAGCCACCTTTGAGGCCACCGTCGCCAGAGCCATCCACTTACCCAAACTCCAATCCAACTTCACCAGTGAGTTCCCTGCACCTATTTCCCTATGTCATAGCACCCAATTGGCCGTCAGTGATCGCCGTGAAAGGCCTTTTGCCCTGTTCCTAAAATTAATCCTTCTCCAATCCTTTTCACCCTTCCTTTCTATAGGATGAATCGATCCATAGCCGATTCTTAGCAAGCCTGCTTAACCAATTTTCAAATTGAAGCTGAGTTGAGTGCTTCCCAATTTTTCATGCACCGCTGTGAATGCCTCACGTCGCCGGCACGCCTCACTGTGTCTTCACCCAAATTAACCCCACCTACACCATCCTTGTATCCCCAAGATGGTGTAGCCCTAAACAATTGACCAGCATTGCTTTATATCACCTGTTCACTTCTCACCGTCATCTCCAAGTCCTGCGCCAACGCCGGTGAGCTAAGAAACCTAACCCTAGCTCAATTCCTCTCTCCAGAACAATCAGCACCACTCCAGGATTGAAATCCCTTCGTCAATTTTGAGATTGATCTTCTCCAGAGCCCTGTCACCGTAGCTCGTCTTTGTTTTAGGCATCCGACAACTTCAACCTCGCCGTTCATCGCCGTCAAGCCACCCTAGTTCAATTAACTTCACCAGCTGCCTTGCCTTGATCTTGCCTACCGCCCTGAGATAGTTGGCGAAGCAACGCATGCGTGTGTTGTGCAAAGTGCCCACAGAATGGAGTATAGTTCATCTACACAAGACCCCAAGCGTATTTTAAGGTGGTCGAATACATGTTTCGTAACACCCTGTATGGTCTGCTCGTTGCCACATTGAATTGCACAATTGCTCTGTGGATGAGCTACTGATGAGAAGCAAATTTTGGTCCCGATATTGTTGCAATAGTCTAAAAAAAGACCACTAACAAACTGGGATCTGTTATCTGTGATGAGACAATTTGGAACACCAAATCGTGCCACAATGTTTTTATGAAGGAACTTCTTCACCGTTGCGGCGGTAATGGTTCAGACTAGTTCAGCCTCAATCCATTCTGTGAACGTATCAATGGCTACAAACAAAAACTTATATATATTGATGGCTTGGTGCATTGGCGTGAGAATATCTATTCCCCATAGAGCGAATGGCCACGTCAAGGGAATAGTTTGTAGTGCACATGCTGGCTGATGAACTTGCCGAGTATCAAATTGACACTGCGGACATGTCTTGACCAAGTGTCTGGCATTATTTAATGCTGAAGGCCAGTAATACCTATCGACGATTTGGACTCCGGGTCCACTGTCGATCTTACGCAAATTTGTGAGTTGTATGTGAGGCCTTTCAATGTGCCCTTAGGTAAGTTAGGATAAGCAATGGAATAGGGATGCGAAAATTTATCCAGGTTCGGGCCCTTGATGGTGGGAGTAATAGCCCTACGTCCTATTGTGATTATGGATAACCGCACATGTTAACCTCCTCGCGGTTGTCTTCACACGTGGGAGAAGTTGCCTTGTTCCTGGGAACGTGTCCGGTAAAAGCTTGAACACCCGCAAGTTACCTTAGTCATACATAGTCAATAACCCCCTGACCGCGCACTGCCTGTGGTCTTATGATCGCACAAGTACTGCAACCATAAATTGGCTCTGTGTCCGCACCCCTCTAGTGTACAGGAAGCTATCCATCTGTGACCTATATCACATTCGAACCTGACTTGAACCCGATATATGTTAAGAAAACTAGCTCGGGTGATAATTCTCGTCAGCTAGCCCCAAAATTTGAAGAAATGAAAAGACTTATTTACTTCAAATTTAGTTTGCATCGAATTATGTAACCCGACGCTTCAACTTCTTTAGTTGGCACTATTACGCCGTGTGGCGGTTTTTCTCGACAGGTAATGATGAATTTATTGACTTGTTAATCAAGGCAACAGCTGTAAGTGCATTTTAAGAACTCGAAACGTCCGTGGGAACGAACCATCGCCTCCTAGCTCTAAAAATAGAGGAAGCTTTTCAGTTCTTAAACTTACAGGTTTTTCTTGACTAAGTCTTTTAAAACCATTTCCCATTCTCTTATTCTACACTCCCCTTCTATTCTCATCTTGATAGCAAACCAAGACTCCAAGAAGACTATTGAGCTTGAGAGTGATGAGGAAGAAAAAGAGATAAGGATCGAGCTTAATCAGGATCCTCAGAAAGTAAGCTCTTACTAGAATTCTGATGCAGATCCTTGATCACTTTCAAATTAATGTATTTTCGAATTTACAAGTGTCCGAAGAATTGATCCCTCCAAAGAAGAGATCCAGAAATGACGAAGGATCTTCCAGTGGAGCTGCATCAAAGATACTAAAGGATGGTGATACCCGGGCTGCTACATTGCCCCTTTCTTGGGCTCTTGCAACCCCTCCAGTTGAATCTTCATCTCCAACTTTGGAGATCCACAACAATCCTTTGAACTATCCCACTTCTGGAGGAAGTCTCACACCCCTGCGACCAGGTGGTCCTCAGCTTTTGTTGGGTGATCAACTTTCTGGGAAAAGTCTCACACTTCCACGTCCAAATCCCCTCCAAAGCTTGGCTTTCGCCTCTGCTCCTCAGGTAATCATCTACATCTTCTCTACTGGTTATGTTTAATGAAACTAACTCATGTATGCACAAAAGGTGAAGGCCCCTGGAGCCCCCAGTGATTAGCTTGCTGAGATCTAGTTTCTTCTGAGGGAGAAATCTGACTTGGTCAGAACTCTCCAAGAAGAAAAAGAGGCACTGAAGAAGCATTCTGAGGAGATGTTCTCGGCCATTCTGCATCTGGCAGAGTGTTATGATGGCTCTCGTGAAGAGGCGTGCAAGTTCCCGAGTGTAGCTCGGTATGGGTGTGGCAAAAGAAAAAAGAAACCATAACATAATTCGAAGAAAAGTACACATAATTTTTTAACAACTCATTCTAATTGAAAAGGATAAAAGAAAATGGGAGACTTACATGTAAAACTTGCGTAGTTGACCTACGTTCCAAGTGTTGGACAAGATCCTTCCATCCTCCATTGCTAATCGAGCCGACCCTGGCCGCGGTACTGGAACCACGGTATAAGGGCCATCCCACTGAGGGGAGTATTTGTTGCAGTTAGACTGGTTTTGTATTTTTCGTAAAACCAAGTCGCCCACGTGGAGACTACGAGGCCGCACCCATTTACTGTGATATTTATGCAAAACTTGTAAATATACCGCGGACTTGATCAGTGCCCGATCACATTTCTCTTCAAGGAGGGTAATATCTTGGGTCCGCTGCTCGAGTTGATCAGTTTGATCGAATTGATCGACCTGAACAGACCCAATGAGGATTTCCACAGGTAAGATAGCGTCAGCACCATACACTAGTTGAAAATGTGTCTCGCCCGTGGCCCAACTACACGTAGTGCATAGTGCCCATAGAACGGAGTAGAGTTCGTCCACCCAAGCCCCCGAGCACGTCTTAAGGCAATCGAAAACACTTTCTTTTATGCCCTGTAATATCTGCCCATTGGCACGTTCAACAGCACCATTGCTCTACGGATGAGGTACAAAAGAAAAACATACTTTTGTCCCAATATCATCACAATAGTCCAAGAAGAGAGTACTAACGAATTGGGAGCCACTATCTGTAATGAGACGACTTGGAACACCAAATCGCGTTAACTATATTCTTGTGCAAGAATTTCTTCGCCGCAGCGGCGGTAACGTTGTGGCCTGGTTCAGCCTCAATCCATTTCGTAAACATATCAATGGCTACGAACAAGAACTTGTACCCATTGACCGCTTGGGGCATAGGACCCACAATGTCTATCCCCCATACCGCAAAAGGCCATGTTAGAGGAACAGTTTGTAGGGTATATCGGGCTGATGAACCTGTCTCATGTGAAATTGACACCGTGGGCATGTCTTGACCAAATGCTTGGCATCATCGAGCACCGAAGGCTAATAAAAACCCTGTCGGAAAGCTTTTCCAACTAGTGTGCAAAATGATGCGTGTGCACCACATACACCATCATGAATTTGTTTTAAGAGGAACATACCTTCCTCTTGAGATATACAGCGCATGAATACTCCTTGAGTACCCTTTTTGTATCAAACCCCATCTATAAGTTTATACAGGCGCGCTTTTCAAATTAACCGATCGCTTTCGGTTTCGTCCTTGGGCAAGGTCCGATGTTCAAGATAGATCCGTAAAGGATGGGTCCAATCTTTTACTTTGCCAAGGTTTGGTGACGCAAACTGTCACCATGTCATCTTCGATCGAAGTCATGATCGAAGGGCATTCCAAGTGTTCAACGAACACTCCTGCCGGGGTAGATGTGCGTAGGACCCAATTTTCGATAATTGGTCTGCGAGAATATTGTCCTTTCGCGGGATATATTGGACATTGAAATCACTGAAGTGTTTTTCCAATTTCCTCACTTCCCCCAGGTAATGAACCATTGTCTCATCGGAGGTGCTGTACTCCTTGTTTACCTGGTTTACGACTAGCTGTGAGTCTACCCTCACCACTAATCGACAGACTCCGAGGAATCTAGCTGCCCGGAGCTCTGCAATAAGACCTTCATACTCTGCTACGTTGTTGGTCACAACAAAGAGTAATTGAACGACATAGTTGAGTTGGTTGCCCTGAGGTGTAATTAAGACTACTCCAGGCCCTGAGTGTTGAAAACTATGAGAACCGTCAAAATACATCATCCAATGGTCGGTGCATGGTAAATCTTCGGATTCCTGCACAGGAGGGTCAGGATTAGTCCATTCGACCACAAAGTCTGCGAGAATATGAGATTTAACTGCTGTGTGAGGGGTAAAAATGATGTCAAACGCTCCAAGTTCCACTGTCCACTTTGCGATGCGACCAGACTTCTCTGTGTTTCGGATAATATCTCTGTGGGAAGCTCATTTGAGGAATCCGGAGGCAACCACCCAGGTGGGTTGCGCTCAGAAATGGTACATTGCAGCTCATAACAACAAGATGCATTATATAAAAATGCAAGTAATTAAAACAAATGCTGATCACAGGGATCAACATTACAATAACATAGCGCCAAAATGACGGACTTTAATGTTGATACAAAATTAAGGAGTTTTCTTCGACACAAGGGTCGGCACAAAATAAAACAATGACAATAAGCGGAAGGACTTCAACTGTCTTCATCTTCAACTGCAGCGGTGTTGCATGGGCTTCCTCCACATCGGACTCCACTTGGTTAGTGACCCTCTAACAAGCTGGATCTTCTGGAGCAGTTTCTTCTTGTTCCATGTTGGGTTCAAGACCGTAGGACTCAGGGTCAATGAATCCTTCTTCTCAGTTTTGTTTGCAAAAGCAAGGGTGAGCACATTGTCCACATGGTGCTCAACAAGTCCCAAATTAAGAATGCGGATATATATAGATGAGGGGGAAACATTCAAAGAATGGCTCTTTGGCTCATAGAATAGATTTTCACTCTTAGTTTTAAAGAAAGGTTTTTGTTTTCAAAAGCGATGCTTTTAAAATCCTAAGCTAGATTTTTAGAAAATGTTGTGTGTGGCGGTCTCCCATGAGTCACCACTTTACTCAGATTTTGTGAAAAATCTTCCAAAAGCTACTTGTCCCGCATCGATGTGGATAGAATCCACCGCGCGCAGATTCCATGACCTGGGAGCTCAGAGTATCCGATACTTTTTATAACTTTGCAAAGGTGTACCACCTTAATCCACCGATCACTCAGCTTTCAAGTCGGTACCTCTCCATGCAACTTTTACGCATGTGACAAGGCCGAGATCACACAACCGTTTACAATCCTAGCATTAACAATTCCCTGCTCGATAAATAGACATTCTAGTCCTCATTAGCATTGTGGGTCCTCCCCACTGCCTCACTTCCTAGCCTTGGTCTATATTCTCGCAAGACACATAGCCTCTTTTGATTACAGCCGCGCACGACTTAATCCAGGCGAAGGGCGTCTCCCTTCTTTCACCTTATCCTCTCATTATTTTTTTGATCTCACATCACTCATGGCCCTCAGTGGCCCACTAGTTTCTCGCGAGAAACCGGACCGACAACCATTGTAGGGAAAAGCTAATACTGACAAAGCTACTATGTTGCGCCCGTCCCAAACCGGGCAAGTGGTTGGTACGTTTTTCATGCCGCACAGATGTACAGCACAAGGTTCTAGTCCTTATGAATCTTTAGTGAGGAGTCTTTCACATTCTCAGTGTGCACACAGCACCATCCAATCAAACCATGCTCACTATCGATTCCAATCACATTTTCTTTCACAAAAAGGGATTTTGAATATGTTTTTCTCACATGTGACCATTTAACATTTAACATATAATCTTGAGTATAGTATAGCCTAAGCATGATATCCTAGGGTGACAGGAGTGCATGAATATTCAATGACAAAAGGGGCTTTACAATTATTTAGGTCATATCTACCACTTTATTTGAATATAGTTCTCATTTGAATATAAGGCATGCATATACTTCAAAACAGCTAACATACTTCATTTCAAAATATTAGGCTAGACATGATAAAGGGATTGAGACTTGCCTTGCAGTGATGGGTCTAGTTGCTCAGACGATTCTTCGAAGATCTCTTCCGTCCTTCAACCTCTGGTTCCACGGTGGATACAAATAATATATACACACTATATAAGCACACAGAAGTAGTTGCACTAGAAAATAATAAGTAAATATATCATGAATGTAGGGGAAGGGTTTGGACAAGGTCACTTGGGTGTTGTTCGAAGAGATGGGCTCAAAAGGACTTCAATGTCAAAAGGCTGACATTCGGTTCATGGCTAGACATAGCCCTAAGTTGGCTCTAGGTGTGTTTTCTGGAGATGTCACAGTAGAGAATATCGTAGAACATGGCTCCAGGAGCTTAGTGGACAAAGTGGCATTTCAATTGCACAAATAGAAAGGGTTAAACAAGTCCAATGCCAGTAACTGACATGCATTGTGACTGCACTGACACTGTCAAAAACTAGGGCAGAGGGGTAAATCTGGTTCTGGGCCTCAAACTGTCGCGCCCCGAGCAGGGTACCACGACTACTCCTGTGGAGACCTAGCCCGCTGCAGCTGGCCTCATACATACATACCACTGACTTCCCAGGATAACTCAAGCACAGGAGTTCATTGCAGCAGAGTAACTTACAAAATATCATTCATAAACAGTATGGCCTGCTGGCCTGGTACAATAAAAGAGTAATACAATGCCTTCACGGCACAAATGGTCTAATTAAAACAAAAGACTACTACTCGGCGGAAGCTAGGCGAAACCCCCACAGTCGTAAGAAGTTGACAGCAGAACAGCACACTTCAGGGTTCTGGCAGAACTGGCTCTCTTCCTTCTGGATCCACGAAATCTTCCAAGCCTCCGTCTCGGTCATGAAGCACTCCATCTATTGTTGATAAGTTACAAGGGTGAGCACTTACGTACTCAGCAAGTCATAGGTAAGAGTAGAGATACGTATAGTAGAGATGACATGATCCTATGCTATTGAGGGAAAAGAGGTGAGAGGGTTTTTCCATAAATACTTTTCTTCCAAGCTTTTCAAATCTCATGCTCATGGCAGCATTTCATATACTTAGGGCACAATCCACATGCCTCTTAGATATCACATGATCACTAAATTATGGTACTACCGCGACACGTCAACACATGACAGCCCTCGGCAGCACCCCTTATCATGACAACACATGTCATTTGGGTAATCTTGACTTAACAAATTTTAATTTATAAAACAATACTTGTGTCACACCCCGTGGATTTAATCCACCGCAGCATACTCCTAAAACTCGGGCGTACGAAGTATTCGAATACATTTTTAAACTCTGCAGAGGTGTACCTCTTTTTAAATCCACTTTTTCACTCGACTTTCAAGTCGGGCCAACTCCATGCGACTTATACGCATGTGACAAGGCCCAGATCACACAACGTTTTGCAGTCCAGTATTAACAGTATCCCTGCCCGGTAAATAGACAATTAAGTCTCAAGTACCGTTGTGGGTCCTCCCCACTGCCTTACTTCCTAGCCTGGGTCTATGTTCCCGCAGGACACATAGCCTCTTTTGATTACAGTCGCGCACGACTTAACCTGGCGTAGGGCGTCTTCCTTCTTTACACCTTATCCTCTCATAATTTTTCTGATCTCACATCACTCATGGACGAACTGCGTCCCACTAGTTTCCACGCGAGAAACCGGATCGACAAGCCATGCAGGGAACTGCTAATACCAAGAAAGCTACTAGATTGCGCCTGTCCCATACCAGGTAAGTGGTTGGTACGTTTTTTTCATGCCACTAGACGCACAACACAAGGTTCTAGTCCTTATATGCCAGTGACCAGATCATACCACAAACCATGCACCTTCAGTGCCTGCACATCCAGCGTAGCCAAGCACCTCCAGTGCTACCACCATTCCATACCAAAACACTGGTCACAGCTAGGGGTTCTATTTCATGAATATAAATGTATATGTATATACTTTTATTAGTTCATGGCTCACTATTTGATCAATTCACATTTCACAGGCATCAGCCTGATGCTGCCATTTCATAATTCAACTATTCTCAATCTTTCACATGCAATATTATTTTATAATCAAGGTATATTCTAGCAATTCATAAAATATAGGTTCAAGATGTTCAAGAATATGACTTGCCTTCCGCGTCGTAAGAAACAGCAGTTGATGTCGGGTCTGCGACGAAGTCTTCGAACTCGGACTCTTGCTCTGAACAAGGTTCAAACAAGCAAACAAGCATTACAATCAATCCTACTCTTACTATTCCACTATATGCGATAATGCAAGGAGAAACACTTAGGCGATACAAGATTTGAGAGTTCTGAGAAACGATTAGGGTTAAACTATGGAAACCAGGGTTAAGATTAGTTGTCAAGGGTTTACAAGGTTCCAAATGTCCCAAAATATAAGAATGATATCAAGGCTGCGGCTGGTTCGCTCAAAAACAGCGAACGTCTTTAGGTCGACATTCGGTTCAAGGCATCGACATAGGGTCGATGGATGATAGAGGGCTCAACTCAAGTTGTGACAGTAGAATAAATGTAGATCACAACATCAGGAGTCTAAGGGACAAAGTTATGTTCAGTTTGCATACCCAGAAGGGGTCAAACTGGCCCAATGCCATTGGCTGACATAGGCTGACAAGGGCTGACAATGCCGAAGAATGGCATTGACATGGTTTGAATAGTTTCTAGTGGCCAAAATGGGTTTTGATTCAAGCATATGGTGCACAAGGTAGTGAGGCAACCATTTGACAAGGTAATTTTTGGTTTGCATGACCAGAGGTGGGTGAATAGGGCTAATGCCACTCACTGGCATAGTTTGACATAGAGTTGACATGGCCAGAAACTAGGGTTTGCCATAACTTTTGATCTAGGGCTCCAAATGATGCACCACTTTCTGGTAGTTAGACATTTGTAACAGGAACAAATGTCTCAACAGGATCTAGGGCAAGAGATGGCCGGGAAGTGATGAAAACCGGCAAGAAGTTGACTGGCCTGGAGCACATGCAACATAAACAGTGCAGTAACTAGGGCATAGCTATATCTCACAATCTAGGCTGAATTAGAAGTCGTGATAGAAGACAAAGTTGCTCAGAATGGTCCAAAACATCTAAATGGAGGGGTGGCTGGGGCTGGATCGGCTGGATTTGGAAGATACTAGCTGGAGAAAATATGAACTCAAATCTGATTTGGGCATTTCTGATTTAAAGTGATTGAACTCAATTCCTTGCTTGTGTATGGTCCTCAGGGTACTAGAAACATACTGGTGAAGTTAGATTGGCTAGAGATGCACCAGGAAAGCTTAAACAGTAAGTTCAGTGAACATGCTAGGTTCCAATTTGGGGATTTTCACATATCAGCAAATCTGTCGATTTTGGTTGCTTAGGGATGTTAAGCAAGGTCTACTGAGCATATTTGATTACTGGCTCGAAGGTCGAATCGATCTAGTTGAGGATTAATTGCTCGCCGGAGCTACTGGAGAGAAAAGGAAATCGCCGGCGACTGAAGGTGTTTAAGCTAAATTCCAAGCTCGAGAAGCATGAGGGGGATGAGGGAAACTCATTGGGGGTGTTGGATTGAAGAAGGAAGCAGTGGTTGAAGCTAGCACCGAAGCTCCCTTTGCTGCTCACCGGGGAAGAAGAAGAAGACGACGAGGTTTGAGGACTTAGGTGTTTCTGGTGGGTGTGTGATGCTTCACTGAGACCAGGGACTATTTATGGAGGATTTGGAGGTGTTGCAACGGCTAGAAGTGCTCGGGGAGTTGTAGCCGGCAAGGAAAAGACGGGATGCGACTTCACGGCGAGCTGGCGTCGAGGGGACTGGTTCAGCGGCCGTGAGAGCTTTTGCAGGTGATGAGAAGGTGAGCTGACGGCTGGCCGCGGCGAGTTCTCCACGTGGCTAAGATTTCCTGCTGGAGCCGTTGCCGGTGGCGTGCAAACGGGAGAAACAGCTGGCTGCGAGTTGCGCCGGGGAAGATCCACAGTGGCAAATGGCGAGCACACACGCGGCGTCGAGGTACTGGCGAAGGTGGCGACCACGTGTCTACTGTAGCAGTGCAGCAGGTCGAAGAAAACACGAGCACAGCAATGTACAGGTCGAAGCTCCCGTGCTCGTGCGCTTGCTCCAGGTCGTGGTCGATGGCAGTAGCTCGAGGTCGAAGAAACAGTAGCTGGTCGATTGCACTGCTCTGGTCGAAGTCGAAATAGCCCATTTGATCGTGAACAGCAGGTTTTGGTCGAACCAGGGGTATAATTGTGATGATTTCGGTTGAAAAGTGGACTGATTTGTAAATCTGGCTTTAAAGAGGTTTAATTTGGAATTTGATTTCACGGCTGAGTATAATATTTGTATTAATACTCATTTAGCTCAAATCTGGAGAAAATTTGATAAGGTTTGAGGGATTTCACCTATTTTCGAATATAGGGTAAAAGTAGGGTAAAATAGATCTGGATTTTGTCGATCTCGAATTCTGGTAATTAGGGTGAGATTTGGTAGTCTGATCAAAAGGGAAATCTGTATCAAATAGTATTTGGGAGGTGTTCCCTGAAGAAATTCTGGAGTTGGAGTTGATTTGTAAATTTTAGCCTTTTCAGGCTTCCAGGTAAACAGAGAAAGGACTTATTCGCAGTAAAATTTGGACTAAACTGCGAAAAGTACTTAGATGAAACAATCTGGTTTCCAACTTTTTGGAGCAAGTTGAGGATGCATCTTGGAACATATTCCAAAAGATACTTGAGTCTGGATAGGGTTAGACCATGATAACTCAGTTATCTGGAAACTGGGGTACTTAAGGTAAATCTGAATTTCCTATTTTCGAAAACAGAAAGAGACTTAGATACTGGGAGTTAGGGTTAGAATTCAATCTGGCTTCTGAAGACTTTTATCTTCAGAATAACTGGTAGGTTAAATCTGCATGGTCAGATCTTGATCTGGATCTAGAGAATAGATTTGGAGATTTTTAGGGTTTGAGAGAGATTAGAGTTCAACTGATCTGGCTACGACTACAGGGATACATGCATGCAGGATTTTATGCAAAAACATTTCACCCCCAAAACCAGGGTGTTACAAGCCTACCCTCCTTAAAGAAATCTCGCCCTGAGATTTACCTAGAGAAGAGAAAAGATGGGGATAGGTCTGAAGCAAATCTTCCTCTTTTTCCATTGAACTTTGCACAGCTTGATCTTCTTTCTTTGAAGTTGACGCTCATCTCTGGCTACAATCCGGAGTGGTTGTTCAAGGTAGGTGAGGTTCTTCTGCAACGAAATACCAAGAGTTTCTACTCGGTCCACGGGTTCTTCCAGGCATTTCCAAAGTTGAGAGACATGGAACACATCATGTACTCCTCCATGTTCTGATGGTAGTTCCAGTTTATAGGACACTTCTCCTCTTTCTCTTGAGTATCTTGAATGGTCCAATACGTTCCTTCCTCCTGACTCATTCCAATGTAATGGGGTTCTGCACTTATGTCCATATAAAGTTTCAAATGGTGCCATTTGCAGACTAGCCTGATAACTGTTGTTATAGGTAAACTCTGCAAATGGTAAGCATTTTTCCCATGAAGTCCCATTATTCAAAATGCAAGCTCTTAGCAATTCTTCCAGGATCTGATTGACTCTCTCAGTTTGTTTCCCCGTCTGTGGATGATATGCAGTGCTGAACTGCATCTAGGTTCCCAAGGTTTCATGAAGTTGGTCCCAAAACTTTGAGGTAAACTGACTTCCATGATCTAAGAATATCTTCTTAGGGATACCATGCAATATCACTATCCTTTGCATGCATAATTCTGCCAACTTACTGCCATTGTAGGTCTTCTTGACAGGCATGAATGTGCAGTCTTGGTGAGTCTGTCTACAATGACCCATATTGAATCGTAACGTCCTTGTGTTCTGGGAAGTCCTGTAATAAAATCCATTCCGATTTCTTCCCGTTTCCATGCTGGCATAGGTAGGGGTTGTAACTCTCTAGTTATCTTCTGATGGTCGGCCTTGATCCTTTGGCAAGTGTCACATCTCATAATGTATGCCGCAATTTCTTTCTTCATATCGACCTACCAAAATCGAGTTTTCAAGTCTCATACATCTTTGTGTTACCAGGGTGTATTGAGTATGAAGTTTGATGAGCTTTATGCAGAATCAGCTCTTTGTGGTCTGCGCTTTGAGGTACACAGATCCTTCCTTGGTACCATACAATTCCTTGTTCGTCCTTAGAAAAATCCTGAGCCTTCCCAAACCTGATTCGGCTCTTGATCTTGCAGATCTTTTTTTTTTCTTTTGAGCACTCTCTATTTGTTCCTTGAGTCGGGATATTACCGTGAGAGTGGCTAACCTCCCTAATGGTACCACTATCTCTAGTCCTTGCAATTCTTGCTGTAAGTGTGGGTTATTCAACACAACTTCTTGTAAAGTGTAGGCCTTTCTACTCAAAGCGTCTGCTACCACATTGGCTTTTCTTGGGTGGTAGAGAATACTGAGATCATATTCCTTGATTAGTTCTAACCAACGACGTTGGCGCATGTTGAGTTCTGCCTGGGTGAAAATATACTTGCGATTCTTATGATCCGTGTAGATTTCACACTTATTTCGAAGCAAGTAATGTTGTCATATACTCAAGGCATGTACTACCGCTGCTAACTCCAAGTTATGAATAGGGTAGTTTTCCTTATGCAGCTTTAGCTGTCGTGAAGCATAAGCTACCACTTGGCTTTTTTGCATCAACACACAGCCTATGCTTTGCTTCGAAGCATCACAGAATACTTCAAAGTCATCCTTACTATCTGGCAATGTGAGGACTGGTGTGGTTGTTAACTTTTCCTTAAGTTTCTGGAAACTTTCTTCGCACTTGGCGGTCCATTCAAATGTGACTTCCTTCCTAAACCGATTGGTAAGGGATTTAGCAATCTGAGAAAATCCTTCAATAAATCTCTGATAGTAATCCTGCAAATCTCAAAAGCTTCTGATCGCTGACACGCTGGTAGGTTGTTTCCATTCCTTGATTGCTGAAATCTTGGCGAAATGTACCAAAATTCCTTCCTTTGTCAGAATATGTCCAAGAATGAGATCTTTGTCATCCAAAATTTCGCACTTGTCGGATTTGGCATAGAATTTGCACTCTCTTGGTCTTCTCAAGTCTTTGTGCAAGTGCCGCTTATGTTCTTCTGGACTTCTTGGAGTAGGTGAGGGTGTCGTCTATGAGCACAATGACAACTTATCAAGATGATCCATGAATGTGTTGTTCATGGCGTTCATGAAGGCTGCTGGGCATTAGTTAGTCCAAAGGTACTGCAATAAACTCGTATAGCCCATATCTTGTAGTGAAAGCAGTCTTGGGTATGTCCTTCTTCCTGATTTTCAGTTGGTGATAGCCTGACTTTAGGTCTATCTTGGAGAATATTCTGGCTCCTCGAAGTTGATTGAATAGTTCATCATTCCTTGGCAGTGGATACTTGTCCTTAATGGTCACCTCATTCAGCGCTTGGTAATCCACGCACATCCTTAGAGTTCCATCTTTCTTCTTTACAAACAGCATTGGGGCTCCTCAAGGTAAAGCACTAGGTCGGATAATTCCTTTGCTCTCCAGTTCCTCTAGCTGACTTTTCAACTCCTCTAAGTCTGCTACCGGCATCCTATATGATCTCTTAGCTATAGGTGCCGCTCCTGGTTTAAGCTCAATGGTAAACTTTATCTCCCTATCAGGTGGCATCCCTGGGGGTTCTTTTTGGGAATACGTCCGAGTATTCCTGTACTATGGGCAATTGATCCAAGCATATCTTTTGAAGTGCTTGAATAGACCCTCGTGGTTTCTCGACTGATGACTTGTCTAGATGAAACAAGACTTTCTTTCCCTGGTTACTAACAAGGCTTAAAGTTTTCCTCTCTCAATCCACTAGACTTTTATGTTGGGATAACCAATCCATTCCCAATATAATATCTAGGCCTTGCAATTCCAGGACTAATAGGCTAGCCATAAACTCTTCCCCTTCTACTCTGAAGGTTATATAATGGCAAGCTGAATATACAGGCAGCTTAGCTCCTGGGGTCTGTATATCCATAGAGTACTCTAGAGGTACCATATGTATTCCCACTTTAAATACAAAACCTTCTGATATGAATGAATTTTTAGTTCCAGGATCAACAGTATTAAAGCATATGTAGACTGGATCAATAATCTACCTAGGAGAATGTTGGTGGCGTTGTTTGCTTCTTGAAAAGAGGTGAAGTTTAATCGGCCTCCTTGGCTTCCCATTTGTTCTCTTCCTCTTCCTCGTTCTCGGCCTGCTATAGTTCCTCCTCTATTGGGCGAACTTCCTCTGGGGCTCTGCAATGGTGGTGAAGCTGTGGTCCTGGATGTCATCGTCTGTGTTCCAGCTTGTGATCTTGCTATTGATGTTGGGAGCTGAATCCAAGGACAGTTGTCTTTGCGGTGTCCATACTGCCCACAGTGAAAACACTGAGTTCTAGCATGAGGGCAGTCCCTTTGGTAGTGAGCTCCTTTGCAGCTTGGACATGACGGTGTTGCTGGTGATCTTGGTGCTTGGTAGACTGGTCGGAAATTGGGAGATGTTGGGACTCTTCCCCTGGTTGGGTTGGCTGGCGGCCGTGCTTGCTGTAGCATCTTCCTTTTCCGACTTTCTTCTCCTATGCTCCTCTTTTCTTCCACCTTCAATACCCGATTGACTAAGGTTTGGAACTCTGAAAATTCGTGGGAGGCAATCTGGTACTGCAGATAGTGCTGAAGTCCTTCGGGGAAGCGCTCAATCTTTTTGTCCTCCGTGTCAATGTCTCCTGGCGCGTAGCGAGCTAGATGGCTGAATTGGTGCAGATATTCCGTAACGGTCCGGCTCCCTTGTACCAAGTTTCAGAATTCCCGACGTTTGGCGGCTATGACACCGGTGGGTACGTGAAATTTCCAAAATTGCTCTTTAAATTCTGTCCAGGATATGTTATCCTTGTCAGGGTGAGCCTCTTGATAGTTTATCCACCATGCGGCTGCTGCTCCTGTGAGTTGGTGTGATCCGAATAAAACTTTCTCTCGGTCGATACAACGAACTGTATCCAACTTCCTCTCGATGTCCCTGAGCCAATCATCGGCGATGATGGGATCAGTCGCACTATCAAATGTTGGTGGTCGGGTCTTCTAAAAATCCGATAGTCGGGTTCCAACAGTAGTTCCTTCAGATGTCCCTCCTGGCATCTTTTGAATGATTTGAGCCAACAACTGGGTGTGGGCAGCTTGTGCCTCCTGCCTGCTCTTTTCCATGGAGAGAAGAATTTCTTGGAGGGTTGGCTGATCTTCCTGAGAAAGGTTTGATTCCTGGGGTCTCCGTTGAGATGAAGGTCCTCCCCTTGCAGGGTTTCCCCTGGGCGAAGCTTGCTCCCTGTCCTCTTGACTACCTTGCGATCTTCTCTTCGTGTACACCATACTGATTCTTCTGAAGGAAGGCAGATAGGTCTAACTAACTAAGAGAGAACTAGGGCACTAATGCGGAAATTAATGCAACTATTTAATGCACAAAACACTTAGGCTTCTAGCCGTAGTAAACAAGTTAACCATTGCGAAAGCAACGGCGGAGCACAAAAGCTAGCAAGAGCATCCACCTGCTCAATATATACTACCCTTTCCCGGCTAATCCTCCACGACGGTCGACTAACTACTCAACCAGGGTTCTACCCAAGGAACTAGGCTATGTGCCGTAACAACGTAGCCCAACTCCTGAGGCACTCTATAAAAGCAGAACGCTCTCTCGACATCTTGCCGAATTTTTAGAAAAGCCAAGTAAGACTTTTGAAATCCAAAACTTTTAGAAGCTACAAGGCTCCTGTTTTCAAAAATAGTGTTTTTAGAAAAATAGATTTTTAAATAAACTACGCCCTCCTGGCGAGCCAATTCCTAAAGGTGTCGTCCTACAGTCAAGTTCTCATGCTGCTCTGATACCACTTTTTGATCTGTCGCACCCCGAGCAGGGTACCACGACTACTCCTGTAGAGACCTAGCTCGCTGCAGCTGGCCTCATACATACATACCACTGACTTCCCAGGATAACTCAAGCACAGGAGTTCATTGCAGCAGAGTAACTTACAAAATATCATTCATAAACAGTATGGCCTGCTGGCCTGGTACAATAAAAGAGTAATACAAGGCCTTCACGGCACAAATGGTCTAATTAAAACAAAAGACTACTACTCGGCGGAAGCTAGGCGAAACCCCCACAGTCGTAAGAAGTTGACAGCAGAACAGCACACTTCAGGGTTCTGGCCGAACTGGCTCTCTTCCTTCTGGATCCACGAAATCTTCCAAGCCTTTGTCTTGGTCATGAAGCACTCCATCTATTGTTGATAAGTTGCAAGGGTGAGCACTTACGTACTCAGCAAGTCATAGGTAAGAGTAGAGATACGTATAGTAGAGATGACATGATCCTATGCTATTGAGGGAAAAGAGGTGAGAGGGTTTTTCCATAAATACTTTTCTTCCAAGCTTTTCAAATCTCATGCTCATGGCAGCATTTCATATACTTAGGGCACAATCCACATGCCTCTTAGATATCACATGATCACTAAATTATGGTACTACCGCGACACGTCAACACATGACAGCCCTCGGCAGCACCCCTTATCATGACAACACATGTCATTTGGGTAATCTTGACTTAACAAATTTTAATTTATAAAACAATACTTGTGTCACACCCCGTGGATTTAATCCACCGCGGCATACTCCTAAAACTCGGGAGTACAAAGTATTCGAATATATTTTTAAACTCTGAAGAGGTGTACCTCTTTTTAAATCCACTTTTTCACTCGACTTTCAAGTCGGGCCAACTCCATGCGACTTATACGCATGTGACAAGGCCCAGATCACACAATGTTTTGCAGTCCAGTATTAACAGTATCCCTGCCCGGTAAATAGACAATTAAGTCTCAAGTACCGTTGTGGGTCCTCCCCACTGCCTTACTTCCTAGCCTGGGTCTATGTTCCCGCAGGACACATAGCCTCTTTTGATTACAGTCGCGCACGACTTAATCTGGCGTAGGGCGTCTTCCTTCTTTACACCTTATCCTCTCATAATTTTTCTGATCTCACATCACTCATGGACGAACTGCGTCCCACCAGTTTCCACGCGAGAAACCGGATCGACAAGCCATGCAGGGAACTGCTAATACCAAGAAAGCTACTAGATTGCGCCTGTCGCATACCAGGGAAGTGGTTGGTACGTTTTTTTCATGCCACTAGACGCACAACACAAGGTTCTAGTCCTTATATGCCAGTGACCAGATCATACCACAAACCATGCACCTTCAGTGCCTGCACATCCAGTGCAGCCAAGCACCTCCAGTGCTACCACCATTCCATACCAAAACACTGGTCACGGCTAGGGGTTCTATTTCATGAATATAAATGTATATGTATATATTTTTATTAGTTCATGGCTCATTATTTGATCAATTCACATTTCACAGGCATCAGCCTGATGCTGCCATTTCATAATTCAATATTCTCAATCTTTCACATGCAATATTATTTTATAATCAAGGTATATTCTAGCAATTCATAAAATATAGGTTCAAGATGTTCAAGAATATGACTTGCCTTCCGCGTCGTAAGAAACAGCAGTTGATGTCGGGTCTGCGACGAAGTCTTCGAACTCGGACTCTTGCTCTGGACAAGGTTCAAACAAGCAAACAGGCATTACAATCAATCCTATTCTTACTATTCCACTATATGCGATAATGCAAGGAGAAACACTTAGGCGATACAAGATTTGAGAGTTCTGAGAAACGATTAGGGTTAAACTATGGAAACCAGGGTTAAGATTAGTTGTCAAGGGTTTACAAGGTTCCAAATGTCCCAAAATATCAGAATGATATCAAGGCTGCGGCTGGTTCGCTCAAAAACAGCGAACGTCTTTAGGTCGACATTCGGTTCAAGGCATCGACATAGGGTCGATGGATGATAGAGGGCTCAACTCAAGTTGTGACAGTAGAATAAAATGTAGATCACAACATCAGGAGTCTAAGGGACAAAGTTATGTTCAGTTTGCTTACCCAGAAGGGGTCAAAGTGGCCCAATGCCATTGGCTGACATAGGCTGACAAGGGCTGACAATGCCGAAGAATGGCATTGACATGGTTTGAATAGTTTCTAGTGGCCAAAATGGGTTTTGATTCAAGCATATGGTGCACAAGGTAGTGAGGCAACCATTTGACAAGGCAATTTTTGGTTTGCATGACCAGAGGTGGGTGAACAGGGCTAATGCCACTGACTGGCATAGTTTGACATAGAGTTGACATGGCCAGAAACTAGGGTTTGCCATAACTTTTGATCTAGGGCTCCAAATGATGCACCACTTTATCTGGTAGTTAGACATTTGTAACAGGAACAAATGTCTCAACAGGATCTAGGGCAGGAGATGGCCGGGAAGTGATGAAAACCAGCAAGAAGTTGACTGGCCTGGAGCACATGCAACATAAACAGTGCAGTAACTAGGGCATAGCTATATCTCACAATCTAGGCCGAATTAGAAGTCGTGATAGAAGACAAAGTTGCTCAGAATAGTCCAAAATATCTAAATGGCTGGGTGGCTGGGGCTGGATCGGCTGGATTTGGAAGATACTAGCTGGAGAAAATATGAACTCAAATATGATTTGGGCATTTCTAATTTAAAGTGATTGAACTCAATTCCTTGCTTGTGTATGGTCCTCAGGGTACTAGAAACATACTGGTGAAGTTAGATTGGCTAGAGATGCACCAGCAAAGCTTAAACAGTAAGTTCAGTGAACATGCTAGGTTCCAATTTGGGGATTTTCACATATCAGCAAATCTGTCGATTTTGGTTGCTTAGGGATGTTAAGCAAGGTCTACTGAGCATATTTGATTACTGGCTCGAAGGTCGAATCGATCTGGTTGAGGATTAATTGCTCGCCGGAGCTACTGGAGAGAAAAGGAAATCGCCGGCGACTGAAGGTGTTTAAGCTAAATTCCAAGCTCGAGAAGCATGAGGGGGATGAGGGAAACTCATTGGGGGTGTTGGATTGAAGAAGGAAGCGGTGGTTGAAGCTAGCATCAAAGCTCCCTTTGCTGCTCACCGGGGAAGAAGAAGAAGACGACGAGGTTTGAGGACTTAGGTGTTTCTGGTGGGTGTGTGATGCTTCACTGAGACCAGGGACTATTTATAGAGGATTTGGAGGTGTTGCAACGGCTAGAAGTGCTAGGGGAGTTGTAGCCGGCAAGGAAAAGACGGGATGCGACTTCATGGCAAGCTGGCGTCGAGGGGACTGGTTCAGCGGCCGTGAGAGCTTTTGCAGGTGATGAGAAGGTGAGCTGACGGCTGGCCGCGGCGAGTTCTCCACGTGGCTAAGCTTTCCTGCTGGAGCCGTTGCCGGTGGCGTGCAAACGGGAGAAACAGCTGGCTGCGAGTTGCGCCGGGGAAGATCCACATTGGCAAATGGCGAGCACACACGCGGCGTCGAGGTACTGGCGAAGGTGGCGACCACGTGTCTACTGTAGCAGTGCAGCAGGTCGAAGAAAACACGAGCACAGCAATGTACAGGTCGAAGCTCCCGTGCTCGTGCGCTTGCTCCAGGTCGTGGTCGATGGCAGTAGCTCGAGGTCGAAGAAACAGTAGCTGGTCGATTGCACTGCTCTGGTCGAAGTCGAAATAGCCCATTTGATCGTGAACAGCAGGTTTTGGTCGAACCAGGGGTATAATTGTGATGATTTCGGTTGAAAAGTGGACTGATTTGTAAATCTGGCTTTAAAGAGGTTTAATTTGGAATTTGATTTCACGGCTGAGTATAATATTTGTATTAATACTCATTTAGCTCAAATCTGGAGAAAATTTGATAAGGTTTGAGGGATTTCACCTATTTTCGAATATAGGGTAAAAGTAGGGTAAAATAGATCTGGATTTTGTCGATCTCGAATTCTGGTAATTAGGGTGAGATTTGGTAGTCTGATCAGAAGGGAAATCTGTATCAAATAGTATTTGGGAGGTGTTCCCTGAAGAAATTCTGGAGTTGGAGTTGATTTGTAAATTTTAGCCTTTTCAGGCTTCCAGGTAAACAGAGAAAGGACTTATTCGCAGTAAAATTTGGACTAAACTGCGAAAAGTACTTAGATGAAACAATATGGTTTCCAACTTTTTGGAGCAAGTTGAGGATGCATCTTGGAACATATTCCAAAAGATACTTGAGTCTGGATAGGGTTAGACCATGATAACTCAGTTATCTGGAAACTGGGGTATTTAGGGTAAATCTGAATTTCCTGTTTTCGAAAACAGGAAAAGACTTAGATACTGGGAGTTAGGGTTAGAATTCAATCTGGCTTCTGAAGACTTTTATCTTCAGAATAACTGGTACGTTAAATCTGGATGGTCAGATCTTGATCTGGATCTAGAGAATAGATTTGGAGATTTTTAGGGTTTGAGAGAGATTAGGGTTCAGCTAATCTGGCTACGACTACAGGGATACATGCATGCAGGATTTTATGCAAAAACTTTTCACCCCCAAAACCAGGGTGTTACACAAACTCTTGGCCAACTATGTCTAGGAGGTAGGCGTGGATGCCAGGAACACATTGGCAGTGGTTTCAGGGCAAAAGATGGTTGGACGGCCATGAACGGCGGCGATAAACTATGGTGGCGACACGGCACAGGCACGGTTCTGGACAGGAAATTGGCAAGAGCATAACTCTTGATCTGGGCAGATTCAGGGATCAGGCTAGTGGAGTGAAATGCTCAGGGGACTGAGACCTAGCTAATTGACAAAGTGGTATCGGCTAGATCGGCCGGAAACCAAACTCCGGTGCACTAAGCCGAAGACAAAGACACAGGAATTAGGCGTTTTTGATTCAAGGCATTTGAGCTCGATTCCAAGCTTTTGAAGCATCCTGGGGACAATAGAAAGCTACTGGGGGGTTCAATTTGGCTAGAGGATCACTGGAAAAGCTCGGCGGCGATCTCCGATGAACTGATGAAATCCCAAATTGGGCATTCTTCGTTCTGGGCAAAATTGAAGGTTTCAATCCTATAGGCTTGCTCCACTTGGCTCACTGATCACTTTCTTCTACTAGCACGAGGGTCAATTTGGCTTGAATCTCTCGGCATTGGAGGAACAGGGCAAAAGAGAAAATCCGGCGGTCGCCGACGCTAGGGTTCGCTGGGGTCCAATTAAGCGCTATGATACAGAGAGGAAGGTGAGGGGAACTCACTGGTGAACTCGGATTAGAGAGGGAAGCACTGGCTTGAGCTGGCGGCGAGAGCTCCTCAGGTCGCTCGTCGGGAAGAAGATGGCAAACACGAGAGCTAAGCTATGAGGTTGCTGGTGTGGTGTGGTGTGGTGTGGAGAACTCTCGGCGAGGAGGGGTTTATATAGCCAGTGGCTGGGTCCTTGGAAGTTGAAGCAAATCGAGCAGGAGATGCTCGACTGGCGCCGGAGTAGGATCGAGACGGCGTTGGGACGCGGCGGTGGCTCTGCCAGAGGAAAAAATCGCATCAAATCCGGTTTGGGCAGAATGACGGGGTGGCAAGCTTCGGCATGGCGGCGAAGTGGCACAAAAGTTCTGACAACAGCACGTGCGGACACGTAGGACACGACCGTTGGTGAAGACAAGAGCTGGTCGGCGGTGAAGTTTGCGGTGGCAGTTCACGGCGAACGGCAGCGGTTGTGGTCGAGGTGGCCTCTGGTCGTGGTCGCACATGGGCTCAGGCTTGGTCGAGGTCGAAAAAGGGGCCAGGGACTAATCCGCGAATTTTTGGACTGATTTGCGAGGATTTCTTCGGGATTTTAGACCTGTTTGCAATTTTGGGGATCTAGAGGGCTAATTTGAAATCTGACTTTGCAGATGAGTGCCACCAAAACACTTGAACTCATCTAGCAGGAAGAATGGCAAAATCCAATAAGATCTGGTGGTTTTGACAAAAATCGAAAACAGGGTAATTAGGGTTTGATAATTTGGCAAGGCTGAAACTAGGGTTTTGGTTAAGATTTTTTAGTTCTTCCAGAAGGGAAAAATGTTCAGAAAAATGAAGGGAAGGCAATCATTGGATTAGATCGGAATTTGGAGGTCTTTTGAGACTTTTAGTCTTTTTGGGCTTTTGACAATTCAGAAAGGGACTAATCTGAAATACTTTCGGACTGAAAAGTCAAAATGATTTGAAAGATGGAGTTTGGCTGCAACTTTTTAAGTTAAGGTAGTGGCACACCTAAGATCATGATTTTGAGATAAGAGATCAAAATAGGGTTGAGACATCTGGGATTGCAATGAAGATATGCTGACTAGCAAGGAGAAAGGATAGCAAAAACTGGGATGTTACAACCTACCCTCCTTAAGAATAATCTCGTCCTTGAGATTCTGATCAGTCTGATAACAGGTAGGGGAAATTTTGACGCAACTCTTCTTGTCTTTCGCAAGTTGATTCCTCCTCTGTGTGGTTATTCCATTGGACTCTGCAGAATCTTATGGTTCTTGACTTTAATCTCCTTTCGCTGACCTCTAACACCTTGACTGGGTATTCCTGATATGTCAAATCTGGTTGAACCTCAGTTTCTATAGGAGACACTTGCTCCATTGGTTTTCTCAGACATTTCCTTAGTTGGGATACGTGAAAAACATCATGGAGTCCTGCTAATTCAGGCGGTAGCTCCAATTTGTATGCTACTTCTCCTCGCCTTTCCAAAATTTCGTATGGTCCCACGTATCTTGGGCTTAACTTTCCCTTCATCTGAAATCATTGAACTCCTTTGTAGGGTGTCACTTTGAGGTACACACAGTCGCCTATCTCGAAGGACAGTTCTATCCTTCTGCTGTCGGAGTAACTCTTTTGTTGGGATTGGGCCGTCTTCAACCTCTCTTGTAGGATCTTCACATGAGCAGTGGCATCCTCTACTAATCGTGGTCCCAAAAATTGTTTTTGACCCACTTCGGTCCAATATAGTGGCGTGTGGCACTTCCTTCCATAAAGTGCTTCATAAGGAGCCATTTGCAGACTCGCTTGATAACTATTGTTGTAAGTGAATTCTGCATACGGCAGAAATTGTTCCCAAGAATTTCCATAGTCTAAAGCACACATTCTCAACATGTCTTCTAGAATCTGGTTCACTCTTTCTGTCTGGCCTCCAGTTTGCGGGTGGTAAGCGGTACTAAACTTCAATCTCGTTCCCAGGGATTTCTGTAACTCTTCCCAGAATTTTGATACAAATTGTGCTCCTCTGTCTGAGACAATTGTTTTTGGTATTCCATGCAGAGTGACAATCTTGGTAAGACATAGCTCTGCTAGCTTATTTGTCATGTACTGAGTCTTTACAGGTAGAAAATGAGCCACATTTGTTAATCTATCGACTATAACCCATATAGAATCGTATCCTTGTTGAGTTCTTGGTAAACCTACTACGAAATCCATTCCAATTTCATCCCATTTCCACTCAGGAGTTGGCAGGGGTTGTAGTGGTCCTACAGGTTTCTGGTGTTCCACTTTCACTCTTTGGCAGGTGTCACAAGAAGCTATAAACTCAGCAATTTCCTTCTTCATTCCTTTCCACTAAAATTGATCCTTTAGGTCTTGGTACATCTTTGTACTGCCCGGGTGGATAGAGTACGGGGTACAATGGGCTTCTTACAGTATGATGTTCTTGATTTCTTTGTCATCTGGAACGCAGATTCGATTATGATACCACAAAATTCCTTCCTCGTCCTCATGGAGGTCAATTGTATCTTCGCGTTTCATATCCTCTTTCAACTTCTGAATGCTCTGATCTACTTCTTGAGCTTTTTGAATTTGATTCTTCAGCTCACAATTTACTGTTAATGCGGCAACGGTACCTTGTTCAACAAACTCCAAACTCAACTTTTCAAAATCTCTAAGTAATTGGGGTGGTACTCCCAAGGTCTTTGCTTGATTACAGTAGGATTTTCTACTTACGGCATCTGCTACCACATTTGCTTTTCTAGGGTGGTAATGTATTCTGAGGTCATAATCCTTAATCAATTCTAACCACCTTCGCTGTCTCATGTTCAAGTCTTGTTGGGTAAAGATATATTTCAAACTCATGTGGTCCGTATAGATTTCACATCTGTTTCCAAGTAGATAGTGTCGCCAAATCTTTAGCGCATGAACAACGGCGGCCAATTCCAAATCATGTGTTGGATAGTTCTCCTCATGTGGTCACAATTGTCTTGATGCATAAGCTACAACTCTTCCTTCTTGCATAAGGACACAACCTAGTCCTTGTTTTGACGCATCACAATAAACCTCAAAATCCTTTTTGTATCTGGCAACGTAAGAACAGGTGCGGTTGTTAATATCTTCTTCAGTTCTTCAAAGCTCTTTTCACATCGTTCTGTCCAGTCGAATGGAACATCCTTCTTTAGTAATCTGGTGAGTGGCTTTGTAATTTTGGAAAATCCTTTGACAAATCTCCGGTAATAACCGGCTAATCCTAGGAAACTTCTCACTTCAGTTACTATTTTCGGTTGTTTCCATTCCATGATAGCCTGAATTTTTGATGGATCCATGGAGATTCCTTTGCCAGAGATGATGTGGCCTAAAAATGAGATCTCTTTCAACCAAAAGGCACACTTATCGAACTTGGCATACAACTGATGTTCTACTAAGTTTTCTAGCACCATCTTGAGATGTTGTGCATGCTTTTCCTCTAACTCTGAAAAGATGAGAATGTCATGGACGAACACAATGACAAACTTGTCTAGAAATTCCATAAGAACTTTGTTCATTAAATTCATGAACACTGCTGGTGCATTCGTTAAACCAAACGGCACCATGGTAAACTCATGCAATCCATATCTCGTTATGAATGCAGTCTTTGGAATGTCTTGTTCTCGAATCTTCAATTGGTGGTATTCGGACCTCAGGTCGATCCTTGAAAATATCTTAGCTCCTCTTAGTTGATGAAAGAGATCATCGATCCTTGGTAAAGAGTATTTGTTCTTGATCGTCATATCGTTCAGTTTTCGGTAGTCGACACAATTTTGTAGACTGCCATCTTTCTTCTTAGCGAAGAGCACAGGGGCTCCCCAAGGTGAGGAACTTGTTCTGACAAATCCTTTTCTCTCTAATTCTTCCACTTGCTTTCTTAATTCTTCTTGTTCTTCACTCGTCATACGTTCAAGCTTTCTTGCATACGGAGCAGATCCAGGTTTTAACTCGATTGAGAATTCAATGTTCCGATCTGGTGGCATTCCAGGAAGCTCTTCGGGGAAAACTTCTGGATATTCATTTACTATCGGAACTCCTTCAAACTCAATTCCTTCCAAACTGTTCAAACTGCATACTCGGTTGTTCACCATTGATCTTTCTGCATGGAATGTGACTTGTTTTCCTTCAGCGTTCGTCACGGTTATTGGTTTCTTCTCACAGTCCATCTGACCTTTATGCTTTGCTAACCAGTCCATTCCAAGGATGACATCTAATCCTTGAAGGTCCAAAACTAGCAGGTTTGCTAGGAATCCTAAGTTGCCAATACTAAAGGCGATATTTGTACAGATAGAGTTGACAGGCATTCGAGCCCCAGGGGATTGGATTAAAATAGGGGATTCTAATGCTGATACTGGTAACTCATTTCTGAGCACAAAAGATCTTGACACAAATGAATGAGTAGCACCAGGGTCAAATAATGCAACTAAAAGTTCAGAGTGGATGAAGATCCTACCGATCAAAACATCAGATGCTTCTCCTGCTTCAATGGCGGACGCGTAGTTGAGCCTGCCGCAACCTGTAATAGGCATTCCTCTTCCTCGGCCATTCTGGAATCTTCCTCCTCTAGAGGGTGGAGCACTTCTAGCGAAGCCTTGGGTTGGAATAGGGGGGTCTTGCGGCTTGAGCTCGGGCAACGTTGGATGGCAAGTGTTGCAGTGGACAAGCGTTCTTGCAATGTCCCTTCCTTCCACAATGAAAGCATTCTTCATTCTTCACGGGACAATCCTTGAAGAAATGGTTTCCTTTACATCCGGTACTATAACACCCTGGTTTTGGGGGTGAAAAGTTTTTGCATAAAATCCTACATGCATGTATCCCTGTAGTTGTAGCCAGATCAGCTGAACCCTAATCTCTCCCAAACCCTAAAAATCTCCAAATCTATTCTCTAGATCCAGATCAAGATTTGACCATCCAGATTTAACCTACCAGTTACTCTGAAGATAAAAGTCTTCAGAAGCCAAGTTGAATTCTAACCCTAACTCCCAATATCTAAACCTCCTTTTGTTTTCGAAAACAGGAAATTCAGATTTACCCTAAGTACCCCAGTTTCCAGATAACTGAGTTATCATGGTCTAAGCCTATCCAGACTCAAGTAACTTTTGGAATATGTTCCTAAGTACATCCTCAACTTGCCCCAAAAAGTTGGAAACCAGATTGTTTCACCTAAACACTTTTTGCAGTTTAGTCCAAATTTTACTACGAATAAGTCCTTTCTCTGTTTACCTAGAAGCCTGAAAAGGCTAAAATCCACGAATCAACTCCAAATCCAGAATTTCTTCAAAGAACACCTCCCAAATGCTATTTGATACAAATTTCCCTTCTATTTAAACTTGAAAATCTTACTCCAATTTCCAGAATTCGAGATCGACAAAATCTAGATCTATTTTACCCTAATTTTACCCTATTTTCGAAAATAGGTGAAATCCCTCAAACCTTATCAAACTTTCCCCAAATTTGAGCTAAATGAGTATTAATAGAAATATTATACTCAGCCATGAAACCAAATCCCAAATTTAACCTCTTTAAAACCAGATTTACAAATCAGTCCAGACTTCAACCAAAATCATCACAATTATGCCCCTGATTCGACCTCACCTCAGTTCACGACCAGAACCAGTGCAACCGACCAGCTACTGTCTTCGACCAGGCTTCAGTTCTCGACCACAGCACTTGGGAACAATTTCGACCGCACCCGTTGTTTCGACCACAACCTGGAACAAGCGCACGAGCACGGGAGCTTCGACTTCGACCTCACCACTGAAGTTGCTGTTGCTTCGACCTGCTGCACTGCTACAATACTCCGTGGTCGCCACCTTCACCAGTGCCTCGACGCCGCGTGTGTGCTCACCACTTGCCACTGTGGATCTTCTCCAGCGAGGATTGCAGCCAGCCGATTTTCTCCCGTTTGCACGCCACCGGCAACGGCTCCAGCAGCAAAACGATGCCACATGGAGATCTCGCCGCGACCAGCCTTCAGTTCACCTTCGCATCACCTGCAAAAGCCCCACGGCCGCTGAAACAGGTCACCTCGACACCAGCTCGCCGTGAAGTCGCATCCTGTCTTTTCCTTACCGGCTACAACTCCCTGAGCACTTCTAGCCATTGCAACACCTCCAAATCCTCTATAAATAGTCCCTGGTCTCAGTGAAACACCACACACCCACCAGAAACACATCAGTTCTCAAACTCGCCGTCTTCTTCTTCTTCCCCGGTGAGCAGCAAAGGGAGCTCCGGTGCCAAGCTTATCCACTGCCTCCTTCTTCAATCCAGCACCCCCAGTGAGCTTCTCTCATCTCCTTCATACTTCTCGAGCTTGGAATTAAGTTTAAATGCTTTCTGTCATCGGCAATCGCCGTGTTTCATCTAGAACTCCGGTGAGAAATTAAACTCTAACTAAATCGAATTAGCTCTCGAGACAGTGATCAAACATGCCCAATAGATCATTCTTATCATCCCTAAGCAACTAAAATCATCAATTTTGCTAAAATCTAGAAAACCCCAAATTGGAACTTTGCTTGTGAACTGAGCTTACTGTTTAAGCTTTTTTGGTGCATCTCTAGCCAATCCAACTTCACCAGTGCATTTCTAGCACCCTGAGTACCATATGCAAGCAAGGAATTAAGCTCAATCACTTTAAATCAGAAATGCCCAAATCAGATTTGAGTTCATCTTTTCTCTAGCCAGTATCTTCCAAATCCAGCCACTCCAGCTCAAACCACTTTGCCATTTAGATGTTTTGGACCATTCTGAGCAACTTTGTCTTCTATCACGACTACCAATTCGGCCTAGATTCTGAGATATAGCTATGCCCTAGTTGCTGTACTGTTTATGTTGCATATGCTTCAGGCCAGTCAGCTTCTTTGCCGGTTTTCATCACTTTCCGGCCATCTCTTGCCCTAGATCTTGTTGAGACATTTGTTCCTGTTACAAATGCCTAACTACCAGACAAAGGGGTGCATCCTTTGGAGCCCTAGATCAAAAGTTATGGCAAACCCTAGTTTCTGGCCATGTCAACTCTATGTCAAACTATGCCAGTCAGTGGCATTAGCCCTGTTCACCCAACTCTGGTCATGCAAACCAAAAACTACCTTGTCAAACAGTTGCTTCACTACCTTGTGCATCATATGCTTGAATCAAAACCCATTTTGGCCACTAGAAACTGTTCAAACCATGTCAATGCCATTCTTGGGCATTGTCAGCCTATGTCAGCCAATGGCATTGGGCCAGTTTGACCCCTTCTGGATATGCACACTGAACATAACTTTGTCCCTTAGACTCCTGATGTTGTGATCTACATTTTATTCTACTGTCACAACTTGAGTTGAGCCCTCTATCATCCATCGACTCTATGTCGATGCCTTGAACCGAATGTCGACCTAAAGACGTTCGCTGTTTTTGAGCGAACCAGTCGCAGCCTTGGTATCACTCTGATATTTTGGAACCTTTGGAACCTTGTAAACCTTTGACGACTAATCTTAACCCTAGTTTCCATATTTTAACCCTAATCGCTCTCAAATCTTGTATCGCCGAGACGCTTTTACCTTGCATTATCGCATATAGTGGAATAGTAAGAGTAGGATTGATTGTAATGCCTGTTTGCTTGTTTGATCCTTGTTCAGAGCAAGGGTCCGAGTTCAAAGACTTCATCGCTAACCCGACATCAACTGCTGTTTCTTACGACGCGGAAGGCAAGTCATATTCTTGAACATCTTGAACCTATATTTTATGAATTGCTAGAATATACCTTGATTATAAAATAATATTGCATGAGAAAGATTGAGAATGGTTGAATTATGAAATGGCAGCATCAGGCTAATGCCTGTGAAATGTGAATTGATCAAATAATGAGCCATGAACTAATATATTATCTATATTTATATTCATGAAATAAAACCCCTAGCCGTGACCAGTATTTTGGTATGGAATGGTGAAAGCACTGGAGGTGCTTGGTGGCACAAGATGTGCCAACACTGGAAGTGCATGGATTATGGTATGAGCTGGTCACTGGCATATAAGGACCTAGAACCTTGTGTTGTGCGTCTAGTGGCATGATTAACGTGCGAACCGCAAGCCTGGTATGGGACAGGCCTGAACAAGTAGTATGTGGATCACACATGAAACCCCAATAGGACAAACTCACGATTCACACGGGGTGCACTCCAACACAAATCGCTGGATGTGATCATGCACGGTGACCCTGAGGGGAAGATGCCAATTTAGTGGGGGTTGTGTAACCCTGCCACAACTGTGGTTTGCGTGAAGAAAACCACGGGGTCTGGGGTGAATTGTGTGTGAAACATGGCAAAAGTCTTGTTATCTCCACCTTGCCACTCACAGTATGAAGTGAGTCAGGGGTCCAATCCTTGTGATAGGAAGGGCATGAAAGTGGATATATCTTGCGGGTAAATTGGTACCCCTCTGCAGAGTTAAAAATGTATTCGAATACTTCGTGCTCCCGAGTTTTAGGAGTATGCCGCGGTGGATTAAATCCACGGGGTGTGACACAAGTATTGTTTTATAAATTAAAATTTGTTAAGTCAAGATTACCCAAATGACATGTGTTGTCATGATAAGGGGTGCTGCCATGGGCTGTCATGTGTTGACGTGTCGCGGTAGTACCACAATTTAGTGATCATATAGTAGCTAAGAGGCACATGGATTGTGCCCTAAGTATATGAAATGCTGCCATGAGCATGAGATTTGAAAAGCTTGGAAGAAAAGTATTTTTGGAAAAACCCTCTCACCTCTTTTCCCTCACTAGCATAGGATCATGTCATCTCTACTATACGTATCTCTACTCTTACCTATGACTTGCTGAGTACGTAAGTGCTCACCCTTGCAACTCATCAACAATAGATGGAGTGCTACAATACCAAGACGAAGGCTTGGAAGGTTTCGTGGATCCAGAAGGAAGAGAGCAAGTTCTGCCAAAACCCTGAAGTGTGCTGTTCTGCCGTCAACTTCTTACGACTGTGGGGGTTTCGCCTAGCTTCCGCCGAGTTGTTTTCTTTTTGTTTTAATTAGACCATTTGTGCCGTGAAGGCATTGTATTACTCTTTTATTGTACCAGGCCAGCAGGCCATACTGTTTATGAATGATATTTTGTAAGTTACTCTGCTGCAATGAACTCCTGTGCTTGACTTATCCTGGGAAGTCAGTGGTATGTATGTATGAGGCCAGCTGCAGCGAGCTAAGTCTCCACGGGGGTAGTCGTGGTACCCTGTGCGGGGCGCGACAGGTACACTGTGGTATTGCAGTAGGCGCAGGTCTTTGGGGTCTTTGTGGTAGTCTGAAGGCTGGCCGATAAGCAGGCATCGGTCTTCCTCGACTGGCATTTCCTTGATAAGAGTTGGGCAAATCCTTCCTTTTTCGGTCTTCTTCGATCACTCCCCTCTTTTCCTCCATTTTGAGTAGTCGATTTATCAGGACATGGAAGTCCGTAAACTCATGAGATGATAGTTGGTATTGCACGGAGTTTTGCAGTCCTTCGCAAAATTTATCGATCTTTCTCTCCTCCGTTGCAATGTCCTCAGGGGCATACCTTGCCAGTTGAATGAATTCATGCAGGTATTGTTTGACGGTCTTGTTTCCTTGTTGCAAATTGACAAACTCTCAGCGCTTTGCTTGAACAACGCCTTTCGGAACGTGGTACTTGCGGAATTCTTCCTTAAACTCATTCCATGTGATTGAATCCTTGTTGGAGTGCACAGTTTGGTAATTTTCCCACCAGGCGGCAGCGGGTCCAGCTAGTTGATGTGATCCGTACAAAAGTTTCTCTTCATCGCTGCACCTAATGGTGTTCAACTTCCTTTCTACATCTCTTAGCCAATCGTCGGCCACGATGGGGTCCTCGGTACTAAAAAAGGTCGGGGGGTTGCGTTTTCTGAAAGTCAGTCAATTTCGCACTAGTTGCTGATCCCTCAGCTTGTCCAGATGCTATGTGTTGCATCAACTGTCCTATGATCTAATTCTGCACAGTTGCTGACTCTTGTCTATTTCGCTCCATCCATAATAATACGTCATTGATGTTGCCTCCTTGTGGCATCGTTGAAGAAGATCCTGGTCGTCTGGGTTAGTACGGTCTCTCGTTCCAGGTGTAGCCCTTGCATTGCTGGCATTTCATTCGAGTTCTCCTTCTTGGGGTCTCCCACGCGTGTTAACCATCCTACTCAAACAGGAGGTTAAGAATAGAGACATTGATTTGGAAAGGATCACACACAGAGACGCTAGCAGATGCTGGCATTAACTCAAGAGGTAAGGATAAGGATATGCAAAATGTCCTTTTCATAAATCAGTTTTTCAAAAGGTACAAAGCTTTTTGCCTCATCGGCTTACAGAGCTCATCTAACAACCAGCACACAGGCATACATCATCCAAACTAAGAACAACTGCTACAACAAAAGGAAAATCTAACGTCTGCTGGGTCAGGCACAAAAGGTCGAACGAAGGAAGTCTGCGGTCACTCATCTGCATCAGAAGAATCACAAGGCTCTATCTCCTCGGGATCCTCCTCCTGATCATCATCTGCATTCAACGGATCTACATCCAAATCCTCATCATCATCCTTGTCGTCGTCAACATTGACAATCTCCTTTCCTTTTCCTTCAGGGGTCTTCTTCTTTTCCGCAGTGCAGGGAAGCTCAAGCGTTTGACCATTGATAACTATGCCTCGTAACGCAGGCATGAAACCACTGAGATACTCCTTTAAGTTTCCCACTCTCTTGCGAGCGGTAATCCTTAGCTTTGGGCAACTCTTCTTGACAGCTGACTCTGAAGCATCAAGGTCCTTTTCTCCACTTGATTCAGCTAACTCTTGAATTTGCCTCTACTTCTCTTGGAGACTTGCACGAGCCATCATAAGCATGCCCTCAAGGTAATGGCGGTCATCGCGAACACGCTCGTAGTCACGAAGTAGGCGGGTGTACCCAATCTCTGAAGCAGGAACGACGTCTCGGGTCTTCGACAAAATAGCATCCTCTCAGTCGCTGGATGGAAGAACGACTCGGTACTGTGATCCGGGGACCTGATAAGGTATGAAGCGGTAGGGGGAAGCTGAGAGGTAGTCACTGTATAACTGCCGGACGGTACCTACGGCACGACAGGCAGCGTCTAAGATGGCATCTTCTTCTTCTTCTCTGCGGGCCTGACGTCTTACTGAGCCTCTCCCATGCTCGGGAATCTCATAGACGATCACTGAAGCCCGACAACCGATGGGTCGTCCATTGATCTCATCTTGCCAGAGACAGTACACTGGCCTTTGACTATCCCGTGCTCCAAGAAATTGCAGCATCATCAACAGCAGTAGCGCCCACGATCCAAGCTCATCACCATGAACTTATATCCTGCCGGAAGCCATCTGGAAGACAGAATGAAAGGCACCTATGAGTTTAGAATGAAGTCTAAAACCTTTTTCCGAATAATCGAAAAATAACATTTTTCTTAAACAAAATAGGTTTTCGTAAACAAATTTTTGTCAAACAACTAGCGATCTTCTAGGGACGCCAAGGTCTATCTAAGGGTCACGACCTACAGTCGAGCCTTTGCTCTGATACCAGCTTCTGTGGGACCCTCATTTGAGGAATCCGGTGGCAACCGCCCAGGTGGGTTGCGCTCAGAAATGGTACATTGCAGCTCACAACAATAAGATGCATTATATAAAAATGCAAGTAATTAAAGTTTACAATCCTGGCATTAACAATTCCCTGCCCGGTAAATAGACATTCCAGTCCTCATTACCGTTGTGGGTCCTCCGCACTGCCTTACTACCTAGCCTTGGTCTATGTTCTCGCAAGACACATAGCCTCTTTTGATTACAGCCGCGCACGACTTCATCCAGGCGTAGGGCGTCTCCCTTCTTTCACCTCATCCTCTCATCATTTTTCTGATCTCACATCACTCATGGCCCTTAGTGGCCCACCAGTTTCTCGTGAGAAACCAGACCAACAATCATTGCAGGGAAAAGCTAATACTGAGAAAGCTACTATGTTGCGCCCGTCCCATACCGGGCAAGTGGTTGGTACGTTTTTCATGACACATGGAAGTACAGCACAAGGTTCTAGTCCTTATGAATCTTTAGTGAGGAGTCTTTCACATTCCCAGTGCGCACACAGCACCATCCAATCAAACCATCCTCACTATCGATTCTAATCACATTTTCTTTCACAAAAAGGGATTTTGAATATGTTTTTCTCACATGTGACCATTTAACATTTAACATATAATCCTGAGCATAGTACAGCCTAAGCATGATATCCTAGGGTGAAAGGGGTGCCTGGATATTCAATGACAAAAGGGGCTTTACAATTATTTAGGTCATATCTACCACTTTATTTGAATATAGTTCTCATTTGAATATAAGGCATGCATATACTTCAAAACAGCTAACATACTTCATTTCAAAATATATATTAGGCTAGACATGATCAAGGGATTGAGACTTACCTTGCAGTGATGGGTCTAGTTGCTCAGACGATTCTTCGAAGATCTCTTCCGCTCCTTCAACCTTTGGTTCCACGACGGATACAAATAATACATACACACTATATAAGCACACATAAGTAGTTGCACTAGAAAATAATAAGTAAATATATCATGAATGCAGGGGAAGGGTTTGGACAAGGTCACTTGGGTGTTGTTTGAAGAGATGGGCTCCAAAGGACTTGAATGTCGAAAGGCTGACATTCGGTTCATGGCTAGACATAGCCCTAAGTTGGCTCTAGGTGTGTTTTCTGGAGATGTGACAGTAGAGAATATTGTAGAACATGGCTCCAGGAGCTTAGTGGACAAAGTGGCATTTCAATTGCTCAAATAGAAAGGGTTGAACAAGTCCAATGTCAGTGACTGACATGCATTGTCACTGCACTAACATTGTCAAAAACTAGGGCGGAGGGGTAAATCCAGTTCTGGGCCTCAAACTCTTGGCCAACTATGTCTAGGAGGTATGCGTGGATGCCAGGAACACATTGGCGGTGGTTTCAGGGCAAAAGATGGCCGGACGGCGATGAACGGCGGAGATGAACTACGGTGGCGACACGGCACACGCATGGTTCTGGACAGGAACTTGGCAAGAGCATAACTCTTGATCTGGGCAGATTCAGGGATTGAGCTAGTGGAGTGAATTGCTCAGGGGACTGAGACCTAGCTAATTGACAAAGTGGTATCGGCTAGATCGGCCGGAAACCAAACTCCGGTGAACTGAGCCGAAGACAAAGACAGGAATTAGGCGTTTTTGATTCAAGGCATTTGAGCTCGATTCCAAGCTGGTGAAGCATCCTGCGGACAATAGAAAGCTACTGGGGGGTTCAATTTGGGTAGAGGATCACTGGAGAAGCTCGGCGGCGATCTCCGGTGAACTGATGAAATCGCAAATTGGGGATTATTCGTTCTGGGCAAAATTGAAGGTTTCAATCCTACAGGCTTGCTCCACTGGGCTCACTAATCACTTTCTTCTACTAGCACGAGGGTCAATTTGGCTTGAATCGCTCGGCATTGGAGGAACAGGGCGAAAGACAAAATCCGGCGGTCGCCGGCGCTAGGGTTCGCCGGGGTCCAATTAAGCGGTATGATACAGAGAGGAAGGTGAGGGGAACTCACTGGTGAACTCGGATTGGAGAGGGAAGCAGTGGCTTGAGCTCGCGGCGAGAGCTCCTCAGGTCGCTCGTCGGGGAAGAAGATGGCAAACACGAGAGCTAAGCTATGAGGTTGCTGGTGTGGTGTGGTGTGGTGTGGTGTGGAGAGCTCTGGGCGAGGGGGGGTTTATATAGAAAGCGGTTGGGTCCTTGGTAGTTGAAGCAAATCGAGCAGGAGATGCTCGACTGGCTCCAGAGCAGGATCGAGATGGTGTTTGCGGCGGTGGCACTGCCAGAGGGAAAAATCGCATCAAATCCGGTTTGGGCAGAACGACGGGGTGGCAAGCTTCGGCATGGCGGCGAAGTGGGACAAAAGTTCTGACAACAGCAGGCACGCACGCGCGAACGGCATTGCTGGCGGTCACCGGTCGTCGCCACGGTGGAGTGCTTTGGCGCGACGCGAACACCACGTGCAGACACGTAGGACACGACCGTTGGTGAAGACAAGAGCTGGTCAGCGGTGAAGTTTGCGGTGGCGGTTCACGGCGAACGACAGCGGTTGTGGTCGAGGTGGCCTCTGGTCGTAGTCGCACACGGGCTCAGCCCTGGTCGAGGTCGAAAAAGGGGCCAGGGACTAATCCGCGAATTTTTGGACCGATTTGCGAGGATTTCTTCGGGATGTTGGACCTGTTTGCAATTTTGGGGATCTGGAGGGCTGATTTGAAATCTGACTTTGCAGATGAGTGCCACCAAAACACTTGAACTCATCTAGCAAGAAGAATGGCAAAATTCGATAAGATCTGGTGGTTTTGACAAAAATCAAAAATAGGGTAAATAGGGTAATTAGGGTTTGAAAATTTGGCGAGGTTGAAACTAGGGTTTCGGTTAAGATTTTTTAGTTCTTCTAGAAGGGAAAAATGTTCAGAAAATGAAGGGAAGACTATCATTGGATCAGATTGAAATTTGGAGGTCGGTTGAGACTTTCTGTCTTTTTGGGCTTTTGACAATTTAGAAAAGGACTAATCTGAAATACTTTCGGACTGAAAAGCGAAAATGATCTGAAAGATGGAGTTTGGCTGCCAGCTTTTTAAGTTAAGGTAGTGGCACACCTAAGATCATGATTTTGAGATAAGAGATCAAAATAGGATTGAGACATCTGGGATTCCAATGAAGATATGTGACTAGCAAGGAGAAAGGATTGCAAAAACTGGGATGTTACAATCTCCCATTGGGAAGGATGAAGGCACAGTAATCTTATGTGCTTGAGAGTAATGTCATAGCTTACGGGAAGCCATCTGAAGTGCGTAAAGTATCATCTGGACCTTTGGATAATGGTCCTTTGGGCCATGAAGTACCTCACTTATGTAGTAGATTGGTTGTTGTACACCCTCTCTTTCCGCGATCCGAACTGCGCTGACCGCATGAGGAGTGGCCGCTAGATAAAGGAATAGTAGTTCCCCCAAATTCAGAGAGACCAGTACTGGGGGACTAGACAGATATTTTTTAACCTCTTGAAAAGCTTTTTCAGCCTGATCCAACCAGGTAAAGCCATTATGTTTGCGAAGAGCCTTAAAGGAAGGCATGCCTCATTCGCCCAACCTTGATATGAAATGGCTAAGAGCTACCATGCGACCTGTTAGACTCCGGATGTCCTTCAAGGTCGAAGGAGATCTCATTACTCTATGGCCTTGATGTTTTTGGGATTAATCTCTATACCTCTCAAAGAAACAAGGAAACCCAAAGGTTTGCCAGAAGAAACCCCAAAGGAACATTTTTCTGGGTATAATTTTATTCTATGCTTGTTTAGATTACAAAAGGTTTTAGCAAGATCATCAAAGTGATTCGAGCTTTTTAGAACCAAATCATCGATGTAAGCTTCAAGATTACGCCCCATTTGGGAAAGAAAAGTCTTTTGCATCAAGTGTTGGTATGTGGAACCGGCGTTCTTGAGACCAAATGGCATTCTGATGTAGCAGTAGGTGCCAAATGGTGTGATGAAGGCAGTTTTCTCTTTATCTTCTTCTATCATGCTAATTTGATGGTATTGATATTTATTCGATTTGCCTTATTATTCTGTACATTCTCCTCATGCTTTCTCACATATTAGTCATTTACTTCGGTATAAGCCTAGATTATTCCAGATTAATCGCCAAATCGACCGGATTACTCATTTTTCCAATTTTTATCGCAGGTCGGCGAGGATTAGATGGATTTTCAGCTAGCGGACGCACGTCCTCAACATAATCTCGCCATCGGACGATTCCTAATGGAAGTGCGCGTTCTTGCGAACCCGTAGGATCTGACCGCACCGAAATCGGAGTCTTCGAGGGCCCGGAATCCAAAACCCAAGCCGCGAGGTCCCATTTCTAAATTTTCAGAACTTCAAGGCCATAATTGAAAAATGCCAAATTGGGGGTTTTTTAACCCTAGCCGCTGGCCACCAGAGGAGTTGAGCCCGGTTTTTGTTTTTCTTACCTTCTTTTCTTTCTCCCCCAAATCCTCCTCCACACCTCCGTCCACCTCGCCGGCGGCGCACCACCACCACTCCTCACCGGATCCGGCGCCTCCAGCGCCACCGCACCGCCCTCATCCAGCGCCGCGCCGCCCGAGATCCTGCCGCCGCTCTCACCTCATCGTCGTCCTGCGCTCCGTCGCCGATCCGGCGCACCACCACCAATCCTCACCGGATCCGGCGCCTCCAGCACCACCGCGCCGCCCAAGATCCCGCCGCCGCTCTCACTTCATCGCCGTCCTGCGCTCCGTCGCTGATCCGGCGCACAGTCACCACTCCGCCCGATCCAAGCCACTGCCTCCCGTGCGAGCTACAACACGCCGCCGCCTGAGACACCACCGATCCAGCGCCACTCGACGCCACCGCCTTCCTCCGCGAGCCCGCCGCTCCACTCTCGCCGCCGGACTCCTGCTCCACCGCCGTGCAGCCTCCGCGTGAGCTGTGCCCTCCTGCGATGTTGAGCCCCTACAGCCGCACGTGCGCCGCCTTCATGTGCGCTCTCACCTCCACGGGCCGATCTCCTACGGCTACGCCCTCCTCCATTCATCTCGGCGCCAACTGCCCCAGACGCCGTTGGAGCCGGCATCCTCTTCTTCATCCCGAGCTACTGCAGCTTCGACGATGACTACGTCTTCATCATCCCCGGCCGCCTTCTTCACTATGTCGGCGACCTCAGCGACCGGCGACTTCCTCGACCTCTCTGTAGTCTACAGCCACGAATTCTTCATCGACAGCTTCATCAACACACCTTCAGTGATCGATTTCTCTTCTCAAATCCCCTTCTCTTCTCCCCCTAAACTGTTTCCTGTGATGCTTGTATATAAACAGATGATCAGTTTAATGCTTGAGTAAATTCCAGTTAGTTGTGTTTTCATGATTGTGGTGTTTGCATAATGCTGATGTGCTGCTGTCCAAGCGATATCTCTGTCTGTCTTGTGATGATCTCTATGATTTTGCTTAATTCCAGTGTAGTGTAGTGCTGTTGATTGTTGAGAATTGAGTTTCGCTGTGCAGTAGAATTCATGGCTATCATTATTCTGGAATTGCCAGTTACATGTTTGAGTTGATTATTGTCTGTGTGGTGGGAGTGGATTTGATTTGAAATTCTCAATTTTGGTAATTTGAATTAGCACCTACACTGATCTTAGTTGTTAAGCTTGAGTTAGTTTCAGCAGTGGTGAACTTTGAAATTAATCTTTTGTGTTGTTCCTGAGAGAAATTAAGTTTAAAGTTGTTTTCCCCTGGTCTTGTGCAATTGTACACCGCTCGCCTGGACACGATTGCAGAGTTTTCCGCTAGTTGTGTATCTACTGGTGAGGCGAGTCGAGGTGGACTATCCCGTTTCCCTTGTTGCGATTTTGTTTGATTTCTTTGATTTGGATTTAGTTAAACACATTTTGCCCTCTTCTAGTCCTTTGGGAGAGAACGACATATTCACCTTCTACTGCGACCTCGTCTACTTGCGAGACCCCGTTTTAGGTGGTATCAATTTTTGGCGCCGTTGCCAGGGACTAGTTCGAGCAAAATTGTTTAACTAAGTTTGAATCAATTTGCCCTTTATTTTGTTTTTTTTTCTCATTTGCTCTTTCTTTTTATTTGTTTTTTTTCCAATCTCATTTGTTTTGTTTTCCTTTTCTTCTCTGTTTATTTTCTTTCTCTGGCAGTGCCACTTGATGGATGCAACGAAACCATGTCACCTTCCCGTTGAGCTTGAGCAAAGAGCGCATTGGGCCATCCGAAAGCTCAACATGGATCTTGGAGCCGTTGGTGCTTACCGCAAGCTTCAGTTGTGCGAGCTCGATGATGACCATCGCATCCATTGGCGCGACTTCACTCCCAGTGAACTTGTTCTGGTTTTCGATTCTTGCTCTCACCTCTTTTCAGGAAAGTTCAGATCTCGCTGGTTTGGCCCTTGTATTATTAGGCATGTCTTACCTTCTGGGGCCATTACAGTAGAGAGTTTGGAGGGAGATGTATTCACGGTGAATGGGCAACACCTCAAGCACTATATCACCGGAGAGCCCATTCCACCACTTGATGATGAGGAGGGTGGACTTGGAGTTGATCCTGGTCCCGATCTTGCCCCTCCTCCCTCTAACGGGCCTACATGATGTATATGTAGAGGGTCGAGCTCATGACCTTAAATGAGCGCTTCTCGGGAGGCAACCCGAGCACCTTCTCTTTTCTTCCTTTCCCTTCACTTTGTTTTGCCTGTTTTTATAGACTTGTTCTTAGTCCCTTCTTTGGTTGTTTTTTCAGGGCATCATCCTCGTATGGCGGCTTGGCACATTTGGAGTACTTTGGATGGCTCATCGTAGCGTCATTGTCTTCATCCTTCACCCGGTGAGCTATTGCGGACCTCTCGTATGACCCTTGTGCATGAACTTTATTGTGTTTCCATCTCCATGTGTTCGTCTCTTGTTCTTGCATGGTGGAACATGCAACCATTTAAGCTTGGGGGGATGGGATGCATTTCTTGTTGTGCTGTAATTCTGAAAATCTGGGTCAAATTTCTCAAAATTGTGCAAGTTTGTGCTTATGTATGAGATCTGTTGTATGGACTTGCTTATCCTGCCTTTCTTATGTGTGAATGATCTCTATCCAGCCTTGTGGGCTTGTTTATGTTTTGATATGATCTGTGTATACTTGTGTTGTTTGGATTGCAAGAAAAATCTAGAAAGGTCATGTCAAAATTTTCTGGAAATTCTAGACTTGTGCGGATTTGTTTCTATATGTGAATGTTGTGGTTATGACTACATGTTCTTTCATTTTGCGTTTCACTGTCCTCATTGGGCTTTTGGAGCCTCTTGCATCTCGTGTTGAGTTTTATTGCATGGTTTAATAGGTTGAATTGTGATTAACGATCTTCTAATGGTACTAAAACTGCTTGTACTTAGTTTCGTTGTGGATATTGTGGAAATTCGAATGCTTACTGATATCTTTATTACCGCATTCTATCTTGTATACTGAAATGTCAATTGTGAACCTAATCTCTACACACATGTTTAGAACACGAGTCTCCTAAACAATCATATAACTTGTGTAAACCATATTTGAAAAAATCTTGCTAATAAGGTCGCATTTGTTCGTTTTCTACCTTGTAGACACTGTCAAATTTTCTTTTGTTTTGAATAAAAGCTCTTGTGCTTTGTTGCTCCTCTGAGTCTTCTGTATGTAAGCATGGTTTGCACATTTTCAAATCTAATAAGTGCACAAGCCTTCCCGCTACATCTTTTGACTCATGAGCATGTTTATAAAACACTCTAGTGGACTACCTATCCTAGAGCGAAGTACGGAGAGATCCGCCTAAATAAGTCGAAGGGTAGAGACTTACATGAGCACCAGATTTTGTTTTTCAAATAAAGTGAGCTCAAAAATTAATAAGGTTGAAACTGCTTATTTGATGTTTATGGAGACCGTAGTTCTTCGATGCCTATGTATTGTTTATGTTCACTTTGAATTTCTATATACACATATGGATGTAGGTGGTATGAGTAGACTTAAGCATTCTTATTTCCACCGTATCTAGAACTAAGCTAGTTACTTGCAATTTCAGTGCAATTATTAGATGGTTGAGCGCTTGATACATATCTTAGTTTGCCGAGCTTACTATACGGTGCATGTTACTCTTTCATGACATATGTTTGCTTGCTTGACTCCTTGGATTTATTTCATGTAACATTGCTTGAGGACAAGCAAAGAATTAAGCTTGGGGGGATGATATTTATTCGATTTGCCCTATTATTCTGTACATTCTCCACATGCTTTCGCACATATTAGTCATTTACTTCGGTATAAGCCTAGAATATTCCAGATTAATTGCCAAATCGATCGGATTACTCGTTTTTCCAATTTTTATCGCAGGTCGGCGAGGATTGGATGGATTTTCGACTAGCGGACACGCGTCCTCGACTTAATCTCGCCATCGGACGATTCCTAATGGAAGTGCGCGTTCTTGCGAACGCGTAGGATCTGACCGCACCGAAATCGGAGTCTTCGGGGGCCTGGAATCCAAAACCCTAGCCGCGAGGTCCCATTTCTAAATTTTCAGAACTTCCAGGCCATAACTGAAAAATGCCAAATTGGGAGGTTTTTAACCCTAGCCACCGGCCACCAGAGGAGTTGAGCCCGGTTTTTGTTTTTCTTACGTTCTTTTCTTTCTCCCCCAAATCCTCCTCCACACCTCCGTCCACCTCGCCGTCGGTGACCGGGTCGTACGCCGGCGGCGCACCAGCACCACTCCTCACCGGATCCGGCGCCTCCAGCGCCACCGCGCTGCCCTCATCCAGCGCCGCGCCGCCCAAGATCCCGCCGCCGCTCTCACCTCATCGTCGTCCTGCGCTCCGTCGCCGATCCGGCGCACCACCACCACTCCTCACCGGATCCGGCGCCTCCAGCGCCACCGCGCCGCCCAAGATCCCACCGCCGCTCTCACCTCATCGCCGTCCAACGCTCCGTCGCTGATCCGGCGCACCACCACCACTCCGCCCGATCCAAGCCACCGCCTCCCGTGCGCGCTGCAACACGCGGCCGCCTGAGACACCACCAATCCAGCGCCGCTCGACGCCACCGCCTTCCTCCGCGAGCCCGCCGCTCCACTCTCGCCGCCGGACTACTCCTCCACCGCCGTGTAGCCTCCGCGTGAGATGCGCCGTCCTGCGATGTTGAGCCCCTGCAGCCGCACGTGCGCCGCCTTCAGGTGCGCCCTCACCTCCACGCGCGATCTCCTACGGCTACGCCCTCCTCCATTCATCTCGGCGCCAACTGCCCCGGACGCTGTTGGAGCCAGCGTCCTCTTCTTCATCCCGAGCTGCTGCAGCTTCGACAACGACTACGTCTTCATCATCCCCGGCCGTCTTCTTCACTACGTCGGCGACCTCAGCGACTGGCGACTTCCTCGACCTCTCTGTAGTCTACAGCCACGAATTCTTCATCGACAGCTTCATCAACACACCTTCAGTGATCGATTTCTCTTCTCAAATCCCCTTCTCTTCTCCCCCTAAACTGTTTCCTGTGATGCTTGTATATAAACAGATGATCAGTTTAATACTTGAGTAAATTCCAGTTAGTTGTGTTTTCATGATTGTGATGTGTGCATAATGCTGCTGTGCTGCTGTCCAGATGATATCTCTGTCTGTCTTGTGATGATCTCTATGATTTTGCTTAATTCCAGTGTAGTCTAGTGCTGTTGATTGTTGAGAATTGAGTTTCACTGTGCAGTAGAATTCATGGCTGTCATTATTCTGGAATTGCCAGTTACATGTTTGAGTTGATTATTGTCTGTGTGGTGGGAGTGGATTTGATTTGAAATTCTCAATTTTGGTAATTTGAATTAGCACCTACACTGATCTTAGTTGTTAAGCTTGAGTTAGTTTCAGCAGTGGTGAACTTTGAAATTAATCTTTTGTGTTGTTCCTGAGAGAAATTAAGTTTAAAGCTATTTTCCCCTTGTCTTCTACAATTGTACACCGCTCGCCTAGACACGATTGCAGGGTTTTCCGCTAGTTGTGCATCTGCTGGTGAGGCGAGTCGAGGTGGACTATCCTATTTCCCTTGTTGCGATTTTGTTTGATTTCTTTGATTTGGATTTAGTTAGACACAGTTTGCCCTCTTCTAGTCCTTTGGGAGAGAACGACATATTCACCTTCTACTGCGACCTCGTCCGCTTGCGAGTCCCTGTTTTAGGTGGTATCAGGTATCCTAAGTAAGCATCCAGGAAGCTCATCAGTTACTAACCCACTGTAGAATCCACCAATTGATCGATGTGAGGAAGGGCAAAGTCATCCTTCTGATAGCCACTGTTTAGCCTGGTATAATCGACGCACATGCGCCACTTACCATTTGACTTTCGAACCAAGACCAGGTGTGCAAGCCTTTCATGATGTTTGACTTCGCGAATAAACCCTGTTTTCTGGATTTTATCCAACTCCGCTCGAATGGCTTCTTGCCGATCAATAGCAAAGCGTCTGAGCTTCTGCTTTATTGGTCGCTGTTCAGGTTGAATTGCTAACCTGTGCTTAATTACCTCCCTTGGGACTCCAGGCATATCAGATGGTTTCCACGTGAACACATCTGCATTAGCCCAGAGGAAAGAAATGAGCTCGAGTTCCTATGTATTGTCTAGGCCTGATCCGATCCGAATGGTTCTGATGAATCATCTGGGTACAATGGGACTAGTTTTAACTTTTCATCTGGCCGCGGGGCAACTTTGATTGTATTAGAAGATGTGGTCACAATCTTGACGTCCCGAAGAGGAAGCCGATCCGCTAACTCCAGAGATAACCGATCACAAGTTAGCCCCGTATTCCAGCTGTCTCGGACCGAGATAACTCCTTTGGAGCCTAGCAACTTGCCGCACTGATAAGCGTAGTGCGTCACCATCATGAATTTAGCGAGAGTTGGCCTGGTAGGACATCTCTTCATCTCTGTCGGAGTCTCTAAGTCTGTAGGCCTGATCTTTTTGCGTCAAATTTGGCATCGGTCCAATCCCTTGGTAGAAGTTGTCTAGTTGCTTCAACCAATTCTGGCAGTTCTTGAGATCGTGTCCCGAAGAGTTGTGGAACTGACACCAGTTCTTGTTTCCCTATGGGTTAGTCTGTTTTCTTAGTTGGTCGCTATCGCGGCCACCAGAAGAAGTTTTGTTCTTAAATGGAAACTTGTTACCTTTTTCTGGTGGTGACTTCTCTGCAACTACAACCTCCCGGTATTGTCCAATCCGGTTTTTCTTGGACTTCTTTCGCTTTCCGTCTGATGATGATTCCAGTTTCTTGCTTGAACCCTCTTTCTTATCATCCTTAAGACTTGGCTGAGGTGGTAAGTTTCCCTTATCTACCATCCTATTCCACGGCCTTAGCCGCGTCGGAATAACGGTCAGCCATATCAAAGAGATCGGCTACTGACTGAGGGGGGTGGATAAGTAGATCTTCAATAAACGATATCGCATGGCATGTTTAAATGCCCTAATAACGGAGTTGTCAGATATATTCGGAATGGTATTCATCACTTTGACAAATCTCTTGACAAACTGCCAAAGAGTCTCAGTAGAAGTCTGGTGTAGACGATGAAGATCATCCTCTTTGCCAGGCATTTAGTAATAGTTCTGGAAGTTATTGAGTATAGCATCACACAACATTCACCAGTTATAAATTGAACCGTCTAGCTGTTTGAACAACCAGGTTCTCGCCGGTCCCTCGATGATCGTTGGTAGGTAATTTGCCATGCCACGATCATCCCCACCCGCTGCTTGAATAGCGGTAATGTAGATCTGAAGGAATTCGGATGGATTCTGAGTTCCATCAGACCTTTCAATGATTCCTGATGAGGACATCACTCCTTCGGATACACGCACCAACCATAATCATTCGCTTGTTATAGAAGGACGAATAACGCACGGCAGAGCCTAATTGTTGCATTGCTAGGTGAACTCGTTCCTTAGTTTCTATATATATGGTTTTGAGAATAGTTTACTACTTAATGGTGATAATATTGTACTTAGGAACAATGGAGAGGACTAGCAAGGACACGAGGACCAGCAAGGAGCCCAAGTCAAGTTGGAGTCCAACACGGATTTGAGTTGGAGTCCGGTTCGGCCATCCAGGAGTAGCCTGCCTTCAAATGACCACAACTCTGTCATACGAAGTCCGATTCGGACGTTCTTATAGTCCATGGAGAATCCCACGACGAGATCTTTCCAATGGATCTGACCCCACATCCAAATTCCTTCTGGATCACTGGAAATTAAGAAAAGAAGTTTTGACCAGATTCTGATTCAGCCAAGTCAGTGCTGCGTCACCTTGTTTCAGGCCTTCGGCCCATGTATTCCCTAGTAGGGCATGAGAAACCCTACCACGCCGCCTCTTCATATACTTAGTTGTCATCACTATTTAGATTTGGATTTTTGCTTAGATTATTCTGCCATTGCAGTTTCGCCGAACTCGGTTTGTGAAATCCCAACTCGTGAGCTTAATACAATTCACAATTCAGTTGCTTCTTCTTCGTTCTTGCTTGTGTTCTCAATTTGCAGCAGGAACAAGCCTTCGTGGTGAGGTCAATCTGTGCGTGCGCGTGGTTGATAACCAAAGGAGCCGTGGTGTAGCGGTCGTAGGTTTTGGATCGGTTCTAGATCGAAAGCCGGATCGTCAACATCGAGTTATCCACCAATCGACTTACCATACCTGTCGGAAGATCGGCACCGTCTCCCATCAGTTCCTGGCTTGAACTTGTCTGGCTAGACTATTGCTCGGAGGCCTGGCGAGAAAGCTTTGCAGCCAATATAGGAACTGTGGAGAATTCTACGGCTTTCAACTCGATTGCGGGCGACTCCATACTGCGGGGATATGCCTCGCTGTCCCAGACGAGAATGGACAGGAATTCGATCTCAATCGCAGGAATTTCCAACTCGCCTGGCTTTAACATGCCAATTGATCCTGGTGGTAGTTGATTACGTCTGCCATAACTAGAGTAGAAATACTCCCTCTCATGGGAACGATCATAGACCGGGATGATGCTGTTGGGGTTGCATCGGATGCAACGTCATCCAGCTTATCTGCTAGGATTCTAGCAAAAGCCGACTTGACCGTGTCTTCAACATTAGGAGGAAATTTATGGAGGACATCTGCGATAGAACGAAGTCACCCATGTGTACTCCTCCTTGGTGCACCTGGTGTCACCATTTCCTCATCCGCCGGTGGATAGTTTGGGGATAAAGAAGGTGTCTGGTCGCGTCTGCGACTATGCGGACGACGGGAAGAACTTGGAGCGGCATCATAACGAGATTGTGCATTTTGTAAAGCTTCCAGTATAGTCGTGCAGAGTTCGTTATCTCGTCGCTCCTGTTCTTCGTCCTCCTTTTGCTTTATTTCCTATTCCTCCTTGTGTTTGTGCTCCTGTTCCTCCCTAGCTGTTCGCTGCTCAGGAGTCTCCTCCGATAAATCAGCAAACTCTTGGGGGAGCGAGGTCGCAGAAGGAGAGAACATCTTTTTATGTTCTGAATCGGATTCGAAATCAAAGAGAGAGTGGAGATTATCTGGATCAAACCTCCCAGTACTAAGCTCTAGGTTTCCATCATCCATGTCCTTAGCAGCGACGTGTTGTGGTACATATTCGGCCTCCAAAGAGGTAGAACTAACATGGGGCTCCTGGTCTACCTTCTCTGGTTCCTGGTCGATGGACATGACCTGAGTTGGAGAAGATGCATCCTCTTCCATAGGAACGGGATCGCCAGGTGAGGGCATCCGAATATGGGCATAATCTTCGAGATCGAAATCGTTCTCAGAATCATACGCCCCTGACATGTCTTACCAAAACTCCTGATGAACGGAAGGCACCTTGAGAAAGGCCCCACAATGGGCACCAGTTGTCGACGATTTGGATTCTGGGTCCCCTGTCGATCTTACGCAAATTTGTGAGTTGTATGTGAGACCTTTCAGTGTGCCCCCAGGTAAGTTAGGATAAGAAATGGAATAGGCATGCGAAGATTTATACAGATTCGTGCCCTCGATGGTGGGAGTAATAGCTCTACGTCCTGTTGTGATTCACTATGTATAAGAAAAGAGTTTACACGAAGAGATTATCACAGGCGATGATCTCTCCTTATGCTTCTGTCTAATTAACTACGTCTAGACCTTAAAGTGTTGTTGACTTCTTGTCTGTTAACTGCCCCCTTCATAGTGCATCAGCCATCCTATTATACTGAATGAAAGGATGCTAATGCGAGGTAGTTCGGGACGATTGTCCAGGTGTAGTTCGTATAACCGCACTCATCTCCTTCGCCGGTTATGCACGTGCAATTATGGATAACCGCACATGTTAACCTCCTGGCGGTTGTCTTCACACATGGGAGAAGTTACCTTGTTCCTGGGAATGTGTCCGGTAAAAGTTTGAACACCCCCAAGTTACGTTGGTCACGCATAGTCAGTGACCCTCTGACCGTGCACTGCCTGCGGTCTTATGATCGGACAAGTACTACAACCAAAAACTGGCTCTGTGTCTGCACCCCTCTAGTGTACAGGAAGCTGTCCATCTGCGACGACAGCGGCTGTGAAGACACATAGACATATATCACATTCGAACCTGACTTGAACCTGATATATGTTAAGCAAACTAGCTCGGGTGATAATCCTCGTCAATACCCATGTCAAAAAGCCTTGCTGACCAGTGTTTTATAGGATGCATGTGCGCTGCACATACCTCTATGGATTTCACTAAAAAGGTTTTGTCCATCTTCTGGAGGTATGCAACGCATGAGTACTCCTTGCGTACTCTTTTGTACAAGGTCCCTTCGATCATTCTGTACATGCGTGCTTTTCTAACTAACCGCTCAGTTTCGGTTTCGTTCTCGGGCAAGGTCCCCTTCGCATGGTAGATCCTCAATGGTTGGATAAATCTGCTTCATGCTCGAGGGTGGCGACGTTAGCCATCACCTTTGTCTTCTCAATGATCGAGGGATGTTTTAAGTGCTCAATGAACACTCCTGCCCAGGCAGATGCGCATGAGGAGCCATGTTTTGATAACTGGTCTATGATAATATTGTCTCTTCGCGAAACGAATTGGACTTCGAAATTTCTGAAGTATTTTTCCAATTTTCTCACTTCGTCCAGGTAACGAGCCATTGTCTTGTTGGAGGTGCTGTACTCCTTGTTTACCTGGTTTACGACTAGTTGTGAGTCTCCCCTCACCACTAGCCAATAGACTCCAAGGGATTTGGCTGCTCGAAGCCCGCCCAGAAGACATTCATACTCTGTTGTGTTATTAGTAGCAAACAAGTGGAGTTGTATGACGTACTAGAGTTGGCCGCCCTGAGGCGTGATTAAGACCGCTCCAACCTCCGAGTTTGAAAAACCACGAGAACCATCAAAATACTTCGTCCAAAGGTTGTTAGTCGACAAATTTGTAGGTTCTTGCGCAAGTGGTGCATGATTAGTTCATTCAACCACGAAATCTACAAGAATTTGAGATTTGATTACTACTCGAGCAGTGAAGTGGAGATCAAACGCTCCAAGTTCTACTACCCATTTTGCAACTTGACCAGTTGTTTCTCGATTGCGGAGTATGTCCCCTAAGGGAAAGGACGATGGCACGAAAATCTTGTGTGCTTGAAAGTAATGTCGCAGCTTTCGGGAAGCCGTTAAGAGGGCATAGAGTAGTTTTTGGACCCTGGGGTAATGCTCCTTAGGTCTATTTAATACTTCACTTATGTAATACACTGGTCATTGCATTCCTTCCGTTTCTGCGACCAGGACTGCACTGACTGTGTAAGGGGTAGCGGCTAAGTAAATGAGCAAAGGCTCTCCCATTTGTGGGGAAACCAACACTAAAGCACGTGAGAAATACGCTTTAACTTCCTGCAATGCTTTTTCAGCTTCATCGACCACTGGAAACCATTGTGCTTACGTAGTACCCTAAAGAAGGGTAATCCACGTTTCCCGAACAGCAATATGAAACGACTCAAAGCTGCCATTCGACCTGTTAGGCCATGAACGTCCTTCGTTGTCAAAGGGGATCTCATTTGCTCAATGGCCCGTATTTTTTCTGGATTAACCTCAATGCCTCATGAACAAACAAGGAACCTAAAAGTTTACCAAAAGAAACTCAAAAAGAGCACTTTATAGGATTTAACTTGATTCCATGTTTATTCAAATTACAGAAAGTATCAGTGAGATCATTTACTTGATTAGAGCTTTTTAAGCTCTTTACAACATGATCATCTACATAAGCCTCTAAATTGCACCCTAATCGAGATAGAAAGGTCTTCTGCATCAAGCGCTAATACATGGAACCAACGTTCTTGAGCCCAAATGGCATTCTAACGTAGCAGTAGGTAACAAATGGTGTGATGAAGGTAGTTTTCTCTTCATCTACTTCTGCCTTCCTACTTTTATGGTAGCTTGAGTAAGCATCCAGGAAGCACATCAGTTCACAACCTGCTATTGAGTTGACCAACTGGTTGATGCGTGGAAGAGGAAAATCATCCATTGGGCAAGCATTATTAAGATTGGTGTAATTGACGCACATGAGGCACTTACCATTGGACTTAAGGACCATGACTGGGTTCACGAGCCATTCGGGATGGTTAACTTCATGAATGAAGCCAACTTCCTGGAGTTTATCTAACTCCGAAGCGAAGCATACTTTGGTCCCACTATCGTCGCAATAGTCCAAAAAGAGTCCACTGATGAATTGAGAACCATTGTCGGTAATTAGACAACTTGAAACACCAAATAGTGTGACTATATTCTTATGAAATAATTTCTTCGTCGCAGCAGCGGTAACGTTTTCAACTGGTTCAGCCTCAATCCACTTCATAAACGTATGAATGGCTACGAACAAGAACTTGTACCCATTGACCGCTTGGGGTATAGGACCCACAATGTCTATCGCCCAGACCGCAAAAGGCCATGTTAGAGGAATAGTTTATAAGGTATATGCGGGCTGATGAACCTGTCTCACGTGAAATTGACACTGTGGGCATGTCTTGACCAAATTCTTGGCTTCACCGAGGGCCGAAGACCAATAAAAACCCTGTAGGAAAGCTTTTCTAATCAGTGTGTGAAATGATGCGTGTGCACCACGTACACCATCATGAATTTCTTTCAAGAGAGGTTTACCTTCCTCTTGAGATATGCAGCACATGAATACTCCTTGAGTACCCTTTCTATATAAAACCCCATCTATGAGTTTATATAGGCACGCTTTCTGAATTAATAGATCACTCTCAGTTTCATCCTTGGGCAAGGTCCCATGTTCAAGATAGATACCCAATGGATGGGTCCAATCTCCTTCATGCGCTGGTGACGCAAACAATCACTGGGTCATCTTCGATCGAAGTCATGATCGAAGGGCGTTCCAAGTGTTCAACGAACAGTCCTACCGGAGCGGATGTCCGTGAGGACCCAATTTTAGATAATTGGTCTGCGAGAATATTGTCCTTTCGTGGGATATATTGGACATCGAAATGACTGAAGTGTTTGTCCAACTTTCTCACTTCCCCTGTCGACGATTCGGACTCGGAGACCTCAACCGAACTTATGCAAAATTTGTAATAGCGAGACCTTTCAAGATGACCCTCCGGGAAGGTATCTAGAACAATGGAGAACAGGAGCACAGAGACGTTTATACAGGTTCGGGCCCTCGATGGTGGGAGTAATAGCCCTACGTCCTGTTGGGATTTCAATATAGGTGATAAAAGGTTACAAGATGGTAGAAAAACTCCTTCACAGGCGAAGGGTTTTTCCTATGTAAATGTACAGAATAAAGCCAGGAAGGCTTGTAAGAACTATCTAGTCTAGGCCGTAGACTTGGCTGTTTGAGTGGTTGAGATGCGTTGTATCTCGCCTTTTTTTCTGCTTGACACTCCATACCACCCTTTTATACTGGTCGAAAGGGTGCCATGTAGTAAACTGCATCAAACAGTTGCTTGGACGGTTGAATACGGTTTTTAGAAAACCGCTCTTAACCTCCACGCAGGTTAAACACGTGTTATTCATGGATAACTGCACGTATTAACCTCCTGACGGTTGATTCTCCACGTGGGGAATCTTCGGGATACTTGGAATATTCCCGCTATAGGAATAGCTGGACAGATGAATTCCAAGCACCCTGGTCGAGAATGCTCTGACCACAGGATATTGGCTGACCGCGCAACATCTCGGTCATTTTGTTCGCATATAGCATATGAACTCCTGACCGCGCGAAGCCTGCGACCTGATCGCGGAAAGCCTGCGACCTTGGGCTGATGCTTCTCAGAATAACTTGAGTTCGCACCGCTAGACACGTGTCTGGTTCGAATCTGTCCTAAACCAACAGTGCATTTATTCGAACTGACTCGGGTGTCAATCCTCGTCAGCTAGCCCCCAAATTTAAAGAAAACGAAGGGAGGTGTTCACTTTAAATTTAAAGAAATGCATCGGATTATTAACCCGACTCTTCAAATCCATCACTTAGTGGCGCACTAAGTAGGACGGTTGGTTCCCTGAGACGGGCTCTGGGTATTATGCGACAGGTAATGATGGCGCTGTTGAAATATTTTTTAACCCGAGGTAAAATTGTAAATGCTTTTAAGAACCCGAGGCATTTAGAACGTGAACCGTCACCCTGATGGCTATAAATACTGGGTCTTTGAATCTGTAAAGCTTCACAATTTCTTCTCACGGCTCAGTTCTTTCTAAAAAAACATCTTCATTCTTCTCTTCATACACTTCCCGATGGCAGATCACAACATCATCGAGATTGAGAGTGATGAAGAGGAAGTTCTCAAGTAGGAGCCTGAAATGCTTGAAGATCCATCTCCTTCAAAGAAGAAGTCCAAGGTTGACGAAGGATCCTCCAGCAGAGCACAAGTAGAAGATGAGCCAACATCTTTTCTTCCTGCAGCTTTCTTCCCTAGCACCCCTTGCTTTTGTTTGGGTGATCGATTTTCTGGCCGGCAAGCGGACTATTCGGTCAGAAGATCCTCAATCTGTGTTGGGGAGGCAATCTTCTGGTGGGAAGTTTGCACTTCCTCCATCTGGTGATCGTCCGGTTTTATCGGATGATCAACTTCCCAGGATGGCTACATCAACGTGTCATGAACAGGGACAGGTAACGATCCTCATCTCCTTTTGGTGATAGTTTATGGTTAACACAACTAACTTTTGCAAATGTAGGAGATTGGAGGCCCCAGTGATCAGCCTTCTGCTGCTCCGTCTCTTCCTTCCGGACATAATCTTCTGGAGGAGAAGAATGCCCTAGAGAAGAAGACCGAAGAAATGTCTTCGGCGATTCTGCACCTGGCAGAATGTTTTGAACGGTCCCGTGAAGAGGCGCACCAGTTCCGTCGAGAGAGGGACCATGCTCAGCAACAGCGGGAACTCTCCGATTTGATTAGGAACAGTAGTGTATCTCTCGTTAGGGATGATATAGATAGGCTTAGGTTAGTTGCTAGTTCTCTTAGGGTTGTCAGTGTAGATCCTACTGACAACAATATGTCCCTAGGAGAACTTTGCAAACTTCTTTCGGATCAGGTCAACGCTCTTGTCGCCGGTATCCCTTTTACATGTAAAGAATGCAAGAAATAAAATTTCTTTCTTTATATACATACTCTTTACATCCTCTGTGTGAAAACATGACCATAAGCAATGTCTTTACGATCACTCATACATAGGTAAAATTCAACTCTACGATTAGGATCACACCTTTTACAAAGGCACCGCGACCATCTGATACCGCGATCAGACTTAGAGTTGCGGTTAGAAGTGAAACTTATCGCGACCAGACTTGAAACTCGACCAGACCATCACTGCGGTCAGAATCGGAGCTTAATCGAAAGCATGGTCTCGATCATACCACAACTTGGTCAAAATACATCCATACATCCAAAAATTGAGTCGTATGATTTTTTTATGAAAATGTCCAAAGCATATAAAGGGAAAACGTCCTCTGAAAAGTATTGAAAACTTTTCGGGCATTTTGCACTTTCAGTTTCTAAAACAAAGAAGTCTTTTTGTTTCAGATCCGACGCTTGAACACTTTAACGGGTTCGCCAGAGACAGTATCCATTATGGGAAATGAATGAATAAAATACTCAGTGGAACGTTTGAACAAAATGTTACTCACATTAATGCGCCTCCTCGGGTCTATAAAAGGAGCAAATGTCTTCTCAAGGAAGCCACTCAGCCAAAAACCCTCAACATCTCCGCCGCACAAAACCCTCACTTCTCTTAGCCTTCGTCTTCCCCAAAAGTCAGCAACTTTTCCTTCAACTCTCCACCGAACAATGGCGTCCTGGAGCCGATCCATCCACCATTCCGAGGAGAGTTTGATGTTGTTGGAGAAGGAGGAGATCCTTCCTCCGCGGCTACTAATCAACTGGCGGCCTGCAGAGAAGGATCAAGAAACCCCGACCGTCCGAGAGGGCGAGTTGGTGGTTTTCGAGGAGTACTTGCGCTGTGGGTTCCGATTCCCTGAGAGTCGGTTTCTGAAAGACATCCTCGAGCACTACGGGTTGGAGTTAATCAATCTCCACCCCAACGCAGTGTTGATATTGGCAGCATTTCAACACCTGTGCGAGGCGTTCGTCGGAGTGTATCCTAGCGTGGATCTCTTCCGGCGATTTTACTTCTCGGCGTGGTCGAAGAGCGCCAATGCCGCCGGATGCATTTACTTCCGGCTAAGGGATAAGAAGGAATATCCCTTTCCACCCCTGCGAGATTCAGTGCACGGGTGGCATCAGAAGTGGTTCTACTGCACCCCGCCGAAGGAGAGCGGGCTGTGGTTTGAAAACTCGCGGCCAGAGAAGCCAAGCGAGTTGGACACTCTCCCGGCGATGAACTCAGAGTTCATGAAGCACGCCGAGGTACTTCTTCACTTAGTCGAAGAAGGGTTGATGGCTCGTGACGTCATCCGAGACTTTGTGAAGAACCGGGTGAGCCCCCTGCGTGAAAGGGCTCATCCAGCTTGGGAGATCAAGTCCATGGCGGACGGTACCTTAGACTACAACGAAGGTATTCATTTCTGGCACCGAAAACCTTCTTATGTTATTTCTGGAATGCACCAGTTTTAATTTGTATTTGGGAACAGTTCTGCCCTCTGTTGAGATCGAGAGGCGGACTAACTACCTCCTCCGGGCGTACAACGCCGAGGTAGAGGGTGCCAAGGGGTCGCCTCGCCCCCAAAGCTTAATTCATGCCGGCGACGACCTCAAACAGGAGCGTCGAAAGGTACATTTTCCACTTGGCCTCTGTTTTACAGGTCTTATGTTTGTCCAGCACTAATCCCATGAGAATAGCTTCTTGGGAGGTTTGCTGAGGCGACGTTTCCCAGCGAGAACGTCGGTTCCCTGGGGAAGCCGACGACAAAGAACGTGAAGAAGATTTCCTCGAGACCCAGGACGAGGAATCCCACCCCCAAGAAAGTCAGGCTTAATCTTGGGGAAGGGTCTTCACGAAGCACTCCTCCTACCGCCCGAAAAACTGCGGTAAGATATCACATCCCTCCGATCTTTCCAGGTGCGAACTGGAATTACTTCTTCGTCATACAGGGAGAGGGGAGAGAGGAGGAGGAGGACGATGATGTCCTTCTAGTTCACCGGAGGAGGAAGATCACGGGCTCTCCATCCGGTGACGCTCCAACCCATTCCGCAGGGACAACTGCTACTGCAGAGGCAGCCGTAGCAGACCCCGCGACCACCGAAAGCCTGTGGTCGCGGATGATCCCCTGGCCCCTGATGCTGCCGAGGCTTCAGAGCAAGTTGCCTCTACCTCCTTGGTCGAAGGGACGACCATGGTAAGATTCTCTCACAGTCTTGTTTTCTTCAATTCCCCCTGCGCATTTGATGAGCTAAATGCTTATGCAGGGAGAAGAGCTTCCCCCTGTGACTCCTGCGAGTCCCAGGGAGGAAAATACTCCTCCTCCGCAGACAGGAGCGGAGGTGGTTGCGCAAGATCCTGTGGCGGTTGCACACGTGGTGCCGGCCTCGGAAACCCAGGAGCCATCGAGGTCTTCGGGTGCAACGCCGCCAACGGGATCGACTGTCCAGGTAAAGATTCTTCTCGTTAGCCTTTATCTTTCCCTTGAAAAATTGTTCATAGGGGAACACATACAGGGAGGAGCTACCTTGTTCTCCAAGAGGAAGACCAGGGTGGACGACAATTGTCCCCTTGCTCGAGGAGAACCTTCCCTGAAATCCCAAAAGCTGATGGGATTTCAAATAAGGTAAGAACCTCTATCCTGGTTGCTTTAAAATGGTGGTTACGAATTGTGATCATCTGCTTCTTTCCCCCTTTGTCAGGCGAAAAGAAACAGCGCCCAGTCCTTCAACCACTTCGGGAAGGGTTGAAGTCACTGCTGGTGTAGGAGCCTCCAGTGAGGAGCGCTCCGCCCCCTTGGTCCAGGAAGTCGTCCGGACCGTGAGGGGAGAAACAGGTGCGGGGACCCAGTCGCAATCAACGGCGACTGGAAGCAGTGCCCTGCAGGCACTTCCACCAACTGCCCCTGCTGTAGGCACCTCCGGGCCTTCAACAAACCTTCCCATCAGTCCGGAAGATGCCTCCTTACAGACGTTCATGAAGGTATGATGAATCCCTCTCTGGGTGTCCTGAATTGTACATAGGACACCTTTAACTCCCTTTTTTGCATCACATGAACTATCCCAGATGATTGCCAAATCGCGTGCTACGGCGGCGAGCATGGTGGCCATACAAAGAGAGCGAGACAGCTTGCACAGGTAAGGATCATTACTCTTCAACTTGTAAAGATACAAATTGATTATGACCACTCCTTCTGTTTTATTACAGGAAAGTGGCATTGTTGGACAAAGAAGTGGCCACAGTGAGGCTTCATTCGATCTCGGTGGCTAGAAACCGAGAGATCGAGAACAACAAACTGCGGTCACAACTTGCTGGTAAGTCGATTCTTGATTAGGAAAACTTGTCTTCACAATATGCGAGTAATCTTTTCTCTTGTTGCAGCGCAAGCGGGTCATGTAGAGCAACTTAACCGGGACAATAAACTCCTCCAGGATTCTATCCAAACCTCTGAAAAGGCGATTGGAAAGCTGAGCTGTTCAGTCTTCGAAAAACTGAAGACAGTGGCTCATCTTCTGAAAGCTGATGTGGTCGAAACTACAAAAGACAATCTCAGCCAAGATGACTGGTATGCGCTAGTCATGGCCCAAGCGAAGTCACTTCTCGAGTATCTCCCTGAGGATACACAGCGACGAGAAGAGGTGATCAGAACCAGAGTTCGGTCAGCCGCTTCCGCTGTCCTCAGCCGGGTTCGTCTTCACCATGGCCCAGATGCAGATCTTAATCCATTGGTGGGACCGGTTGAGGTCGAGAGTGAAGAGCAACTAGAGGCTGTCATGGAGGAGATTAATCCCCTTGTAGACAAGCTCCTGACTGAACTCGGGGTCGAATGATCCCTATACCTGTACAGAAACAGTTGTATACAATGCAATGCACATGAAAATTCATTTTTGAAAATGAATATATTTTTGTTTTATGTTGTTTCATATTATAAACATATCCCCTTAGCCCCCGCCTGTGATTGTAGATACTGAAGACTTAGTATTACAAATGCAGGAGAAAAGTGAATATAACAACCAGGGGTATGTGATCGAATCAACAATTATGATCACTATAACACCTAGCCTTGTTTGCAAACCAGCAGCCACTCAGATAACCAAGGACTTACCAGAAAGCCCCATGTGCGTTGAGAAACGGCTTATTTAGGAGTGACTTATCTGAAAGTGGTTATGAGATCGGCCAGCGAATCCGACCAGGATGTTATAATGATCTAACCGCGGGCGACCAGCCCCCGAGCCGAATTCGCAGTGGATGGGCATAAAGGGAAATATTCATCATATGAAAGCAAAACATTTTTTATTTTATGAAAAAATGCTAATTGAACAGGAAAAATGGGGTTGAGTACTTACACGTAAAACTTGCGAAGTTGATCGATGTTCCAAGTATTGGACAAAATTCGACCATCCTCCATGGCTAACCGCGCGGATCCTGGTCGCAGCACCGAGACAACAGTGTAAGGGCCTTCCCACTTCGGAGAGAATTTGTTGCGATTAGACTGATCTTGGATTTTTCGTAAGACCAGGTCGCCCACGTGAAGACTACGTGGTCGCACCCTTTTACTGTGATAATTGCGTAAAGCTTGCAAGTATGCCGCGAACTTGACCAAAGCGCGATCACGCCTTTCTTCTAAGAGGATGAGATCTTGTGACCGCTGTTCGGACTGATTAACCTGTTCGAATTGTTCTGTCCGAACAGACCCAATACTAACTTCCATAGGCAATACAACCTCGGCCCCATAGACCAGATGGAAGGGTGTCTCACCGGTGGCTCGACTAGAAGTAGTTCGTAGTGCCCATAGAACGGTATAAAGCTCGTCTGCCCAAGCCCCCGAGTGACTCTGAAGGCGATCAAAAACACGTTTCTTGATGCCTTGTAGTATCTGCCCATCGGCTCATTCTACAGCACCATTGCTTTGTGGATGCGCCACAGAAGCAAAGCACACTTTAGTTCCAATCTGGTCGCAATAGTCTAGGAAAAGACCACTAGCGAACTGAGAACCATTGTCGGTGATAAGACGGTTTGGAACACCAAATCGAGTCACAATGTTCTTGTGAAAGAACTTTTGTGCTGCTAATGCGGTAATATTTTGTACCGGTTCGGCCTCGATCCACTTTGTAAACGTGTCATTGGCTACAAACAGAAACTTGTATTCATTGACCGCTTGTGGCATAGGACCAACAATATCCATTCCCCAAACCGCGAAAGGCCATGCGAGGGGAATGGTCTGTAACGCATAGGCAGGTTGATGAACCTATCTCGCGTGGAACTGACACTGAGGACACGTTTTGACCATGTGCTTGGCATCATCAAGTGCCGAAAGCCAGTAGAATCCTTGTCGAAAAGCTTTTCCGACCAGTGTCCGATATGACGCGTGTGCACCACATACACCGTCATGTATTTCTTTCAAGAGGGACTTTCCTTCCTCCTGAGATATGCAACGCATGAATACTCCTTGAGTACCCTTTCTGTACAGAACCCCATCTATGAGCTTGTACAGACGCGCTTTTCGAATTAACCGATTGCTTTCGGTTTCGTCCTCGGGTAGGGTCCCGTGTTCAAGATAGACTCTCAATGTATGAGTCCATTCCTGTTCCTGACCGAGGTTGGTAACGGAGGCTATTACCGGATCATCCTCGACCGAAGTCATGATCGAAGGACGGTCCAAGTGTTCAATGAACACTCCTGCCGGAGCGGATATACGTGAGGACCCAATTTTGGATAATTGGTCTGCGAGAATGTTGTCCTTTCGCGGGATATATTGGACTTCGAAATGACTGAAGTGTTTTTCCAATTTCCTCACTTCCCCCAGGTAATGAGCCATTGTCTCATCGGAGGTGCTGTACTCCTTGTTTACCTGGTTTACGACTAGCTGTGAGTCTCCCCTCACCACTAATCGACGGACTCCGAGGAATTTTGCTGCCCGGAGCCCTGCAATAAGACCTTCATACTCTGCCGCGTTCTTGGTCGCAACAAAGTGTAGTTGGATGACATACTTAAGCTGTTCGCCCTGGGGCGTAACTAAGACCACTCCAGCCCCCGAGTGTTGAAAACTACGGGAGCCGTCGAAGTATATTGTCCAGTAATGGGGGCACTCCAATTCCTCTAGCACCTGCACGGGTGGCTCAGGGTTGGTCCATTCGACCACAAAGTCGGCCAAAACCTGAGACTTAACCGCCATGCGGGGTGTCAAATGGATCTCGAAGGCACCGAGTTCGACCGCCCATTTGGCGATTCGACCAGATTTTTCTGGGTTTCGGACAATATCCCCCAAAGGAAAAGAGGAGGGTACTGTGATCTTGTGCGCTTGGAAGTAGTGTCGTAGCTTACGGGAAGCCATCAGTAGCGCGTAAAGTATCTTCTGGACCTCAGGTAACGCTCCTTAGGACCATGAAGTACCTCACTCACATAGTAGACGGGTCTGTCTATTCCTTCCCTATCCACGATCAAAACGGCGTTGACCGCGTGCGGTGTGGCCGCCAGATAAAGGAGCAATGGTTCTCCTTTGTCGGGAGACACCAATACTGGCGGACTGGATAGATATGTCTTCACCTCCTGAAACGCTTTTTCGGCCTCATCCGACCATGTAAAATTGTGATGCTTCCGCAAGGCTTTGAAGAAAGGCAATCCCCTTTCGCCTAGTCGCGATATGAAACGACTTAAAGCCGCCATGCGACCAGCCAGGCGTTGAACATCCTTCATGGTCGAGGGCGATCTCATTTGTTCAATGGCCCTGATTTTCTCAGGATTAACTTCAATGCCCCTAGAACACACAAGGAAACCAAGAAGTTTTCCTGAAGAAACCCCGAAAGAACATTTCTCCAGGTTTAATTTTATTCCAAAGCGATTCAAATTACAGAAGGTTTCAGCGAGATCGTCCAAATGAGACAATCCCTTGGTACTTTTTACAACCAAGTCATCTACATATGCTTCGAGATTACGCCCTATCTGGGAAAGAAAGGTCTTTTGCATCAAGCGCTGGTACGTGGAACCTGCGTTCTTGAGACCGAACAGCATTCTGACGTAGCAGTATGTGCCGAACGGGGTGATGAAGGCAGTTTTCTCTTCATCGTCTTCTGCCGTGCTAATTTGATGATATCCTGAGTAAGCGTCAAGAAAACTCAGATGTGTTCGCAACCCGCAGTTGAGTCGACCAGCTGGTCAATGCGGGGAAGGGGAAAGTCATCCTTCGGACACGCAGCGTTGAGGCTAGTGTAGTCGACGCACATGCGCCACTTGCCATTTGACTTGCGGACCATGACCGGATTGGTGAGCCATTCCGGGTGATCAACTTCACGGATAAACCCGGCCTGTAGGAGTTTGTCCAACTCCTCTCGAATGGCTTCCTGTCGGTCAACAGCAAAACGCCTGAGCTTTTGCTTTATTGGTCGTTGTCCAAGTCAAATTGCTAACCTGTGCTCAATTACTTCCCTTGGGACACCGGGCATGTCGGACGGTTTCCACGCAAACACATCTGCGTTAGCCAGGAGGAAAGCAATGAGATCGAGTTCCTATTTGGCACCCAGAGCTGATCCGACCCGAACTGTCTTGGATGGATCATCTGGGTACAAAGGAACCAGTTTGAGTTTCTCATCTGGTCGAGGAGCAGCCTTGATCGCGTCGGTGGGAACGGTGGCGACCTGGGCGTCCCGGAGGGGAAGTTGATCGACCATCTCCAAAGATAGCCGGTCGCACGTGAGTGCCACGTTGCGACTGCCTCGGACCGAGATGACACCTTTGGGGCCAGGCAATTTTCTGCACTGGTAAGCATAGTGCGTTGCCATCATGAATTTAGAGAGAGTTGGCCTGCCAAAGATTGCATTATAAGCCGAATCACAATCGATTACGTCAAAAGTAACCAATTCTGTTCGGAAATTATGTGGTTCTCCCAGCGTGACCAGGAGGACCACTTGTCCCAACGGCATCATGGAGGGGCCTGGGATTATCCCGTAAAACGGATGGATTATGGGCTTAATCTTTGAACGAGGAATTTGCATCTCGTCGAGTGCCTTGACCAACAAAATGTCAAGGGAGCTTCCTCCGTCGATCAGGACCCTTTCAACTCTCGCGTTACTGATGATCGGGGTAATGACCAGAGGGAGCCTCAATGGTCGTGTTAACCCCAGCGGACAATCAGTGCGATCAAATGTCAAAGGTGTATCCGACCAACGGGGGTATTGAGGTTCACCAAGGGATGTCTCCGTTTGGTTAACCTCTCAGTAAAAGGCCTTAAACTGCCTTTTGGAAACGAAAGAAGAAGAACCTCCAAAAATAACATTAATATGATTTTGAGGTACCTGGTAGGAGATTTTCTCAGCTCCGTCGGCGTCCCTAAGTCCGCACGCCTGTTCTTTAGGTGGTAACGTTGGCATTGGCCCAACTCTCTGGTAGAACTCATCCAGTTGCTTCAACCAACTCCTGCAATTCTTGAGGTCTTGGCCTGCGGAGTTGTGGAGTGGACACCACTTCTTGCCCTCCTGCGGATTAGTTGACTTTTCTGGCAGGTCGACATTCCGACCACCAGAGGCAATTTTATTTTTGAATGAAGGCTTGTTACCTTTGGTCGAAGGCGGCTTCTCCGCGACTGCGACCTCGCGGTATTGTCCAGAGCGGTTCCTCTTTGACTTTTTTGACTTCCCACCTGATGAAGATTCCGGCTTCTTGCTTGAATCTTCTTTCCTGGAATCTTTGAAACCTGGTTGTAGTGGTAGATCACCCTTGTCGACCATCCGGTTCCATTCGACCGCTTCGGCTGCATAGAGTATCGATCGGCCATGTCGAACAGATCGGCCACTGATCGAGGAGGGTGGATAAGCAAATCTTCGGTAAATCTTCAGTATCGAAAGACATGTTTAAATGCCCTGATAACGGAGCCATCGGATATGTTTGGGATGGTATTCCTCACCCCGACAAATCTTTTGACAAACTGCCGAAGAGTCTCGATTGAAGTTTGTCGTAGCCGATGAAGATCATCCTCTTTACCCGGCTTTTGGTAACAATTTTGGAAATTGCTGAGGATGGCATCGCATAGCATTTCCCAATTGTAGATGGAACCCTCGGGCTGATTAAACAGCCAGGTTCTAGCTGGTCCTGCGAGGACTGTAGGCAGGTAGTTGGCCATGACCTTGTCATCGCCTCCCGCCGCTTGGATGGCAGTGATATAGATTTGAAGGAACTCGGATGGGTTTTGAGTTCCGTCAAACCTCTCAATGGCCCCTGGTCAAAACTTATCGGGCCAAACGACTGCTCGTAGGCCAGGCGAAAAAGCTTTACTACCAACGTAGGGACCGTGAATCGCCCTGTGACTCTCGGCTGGGTCTCGGGAGACCTCACGCAATGGCGAAGTTACTCGTGGTCCCAAACGAGAGTGGACAGGAACTCGATCCCTACTACGAGAATCCTGCATTCGCCGGTATCTGTCCTGTCGGGACGGTACGGGCGGCGGGTAACTTCGTCGGCCGGAACCAGAGTGAGGACAATCTCGTTCGCGGGAACGTGTTACCTAGCGGGAAGAGGCCGTTGGGGTCGCCTCAGACGCGACCTCATCCAGTCTCTCCACCAGGATCCTAAAAAAGGCCAGTTTCTGCGCATCCGTGACCGTAGGAGGAAAGTTACGCATGACTTCCGCGATAGATCGCAGTCGACCATGGGTACTTCTCCTAGGGGCACCAGGTGTTACTGTTTCTTCGTCCATCGGGAAACGCTCCGGTGGTAAAGAAGGGGTCTGGTCGCGTCTGGGACCTCGTGACCGCCGAGAAGAACCCGGAGCAGCATCGTAACGAGCCTGCGCATCTTGAAGAGCCTCTAGGGCAATTCTGCGTAGTTCGTTGTTTTGTTGCTCGAGATCTTGATCCTCCTTCTATTTGCGATCTTGTTCTTCCCTAGCAGCCTGTTGATCGGGAGTTTCTTTCGACAAAGCAGCAAACTGCCTAGGGAGAGAGGTTGCCGATGGGGAAAACATCTCAGTTTGTTCCGAGTCGGACTTGAAATCAAAGAGACGGTGAAGGTTATCAGGGTCGAACCTTTCGGGGCTGATTTCTGGGTCGACATCATCCTTCCCCTCGGCGGGGTCGTATGACGGACCGGATTCATCGCCTAGCGCATTAAGAACCTCTGTGAGTTCTGACCTTGCGCTAGTTGCTCCCTGGTCGATAGACATGACCTAGAGAGACGATTCAACCTCTGGAAGACTCTGGCCTTCAACCTCCTCCATCGGGACAGGATGGCTTGGAGAAGGCATTGGGATATAAACATAATCCTCGAGATCGAAATCGTTCTCGGAATCATATGCTCCAGCCATGTTTCAGCGAACCTCCGGATTAAAACTAGGACGCCTTGAGAAAGGCCCCACGGTGGGCGCCAGCTGTCGACGATTTGGACTCGGAGTCCTCAGCCGAACTTATGCAAAATTTGTAATAGAGAGACCTTTCAAGATGACCCTCCGGGAAGGTATGTAGAACAATGGAGAACAAGAGCACAGAGACGTTTATACAGGTTTGGGCCCTCGATGGTGGGAGTAATAGCCCTACGTCCTGTTGGGATTTCACTATAGGTGATAAAAGGTTACAAGATGGTAGAAAAACTCCTTCACAGGCAAAGGGTTTTTCCTATGTAAATGTACAGAATAAAGCTAGGAAGGCTTGTAAGAACTATCTAATCTAGGCCGTAGACTTGGCTGTTTGAGTGGTTGAGATGCGTTGTATCTCGCCTTTTTTTCTGCTTGACACTCCATACCACCCTTTTATACTGGTCGAAAGGGTGCCATGTAGTAAACTGCATCAAACAGTTGCTTGGACGGTTGAATATGGTTTTTAGAAAACCGCTCTTAACCTCCACGCAGGTTAAACACGTGTTATTCATGGATAACTGCACGTATTAACCTCCTGACGGTTGATTCTCCACGTGGGGGAATCTTCGGGATACTTGGAATATTTGCGCTATAGGAATAGTCGGACAGATGAATTCCAAGCACCCTGGTCGAGAATGCTCTGACCACAGGATATTGGCTGACCGCGCAACATCTCGGTCATTCTGTTCGCGTATAGCATATGAACTCCTGACCGCGTGAAGCCTGCGACCTGATCGCGCAAAGCCTGCGACCTTGGGCTGATGCTTCTCAGAATAACTTGAGTTCGCACCGCTAGACACGTGTCTGGTTCGAATCTGTCCTGAACCAACAGTGCATTTATTTGAACTGACTCGGGTGTCAATCCTCGTCACCCAGGTAATGAGCCATTGTCTCATCGGAGGTGCTATACTCGTTGTTTACCTGGTTTACGAGTAGCTTTGAGTCTCCCCTCACCACTAATCGATAGACTCAGAGGAATTTAGCTGCCCGGAGCCCTGCAATAAGACCTTCATACTCTGCAGTGTTGTTGGTTGCAACAAAGTGTAATTGAATGACATACTTTAGTTGGTCGGCCTGAGGCGTGATTAAGACCATTCTGGCCCCCGAGTGTTGAAAACTACGAGAGCCGTCAAAATACGTCGTCCAATGATCGGTACAAGATAACTCTTTGGATTCCTGCGCAGGAGGGTCAGGATTAGTTCATTCGACCACAAAGTCTGCGAGGATTTCAGATTTAACTGCTGTGCGAGGGGTGAAATGGATGTCAAATGCTCAAAGTTCCACTGTCCACTTCGCGTTGCGACCATATTTCTCTGGGTTACAGATTATATCTCGTAATGAGAAGGACGAAGGCACAATAATTTTGTGTGCTTGAAAGTAATGCCGTAGCTTACGGGAAGCCATCAGAAGTTCGTACAGTATCTTTTGTACCTCAGGGTAGCGCTCCTTTGGACCATGAAGTACCTCTCTTACGTAATAGACTGGCTGTTGTACACCCTCTCTTTCTGTGATCAGAACTGCACTGACCGCGTTAGGGGTGGCCGCCAAATAGAGAAGTAGTGGTTCCCCCAAATTTGGAGAGACCAGTATTGGCGGAATAGACAAATACTTTTTAACCTCTTGAAAAGCTTTATCAGCTTCATCCGACAAGGTAAAGCCAATATGTTTGCGAAGAGCCTTGAAGAAAGGCAGGCCCCGTTCGCCTAGCCTTGACACGAAACGGCTAAGAGCTGCCATGCGATCTATTAGGCTATGGATGTCCTTCATGGTCGAAGGAGATCTCATTTGCTCAATGGCCTTGATTTTCTCAAGATTAGCCTCTATTCCACTCAAACAAACAAGCAAACCCAAAAGTTTGCTAGAAGAAACCCCGAGGGAACATTTTTCGAGGTTTAATTTTATTCCATGCTTGTTTAGATTACAAAAGGTTTCAGCAAGATCATCCAAATGACTCAAGCTTTTCAAACTTTTTACAACCAATCAGCAATGTAAGCTTCAAGATTACGCCCCATCTATGAAGGAAAAGTCTTTTGCATCAAGTGTTGGTACTTGGAACTGGCGTTCTTGAGACCAAATGGCATTCTGACCTAGAAGTAGGTGCCAAATGGTGTGATGAAGGCAGTTTTCTCTTCATCTTCTTCTGCCATGCTAATTTGATGATACCCTGAGTAAGGATCCAAAAAGCTCATCAGTTCGCAACCCGTTGTAGAATCGACCAACTGTTCGATGCGAGGAAGGGGAAATCATCCTTCCGACAGGCATTGTTTAGGCTGGTATAATCGATGCACATGCGCCACTTACCATTGGACTTTCAGACCATGACCGGGTTTGCAAGCCATTCAGGATGTTCGACTTCACGAATAAACCCTGCTTTCTGGATTTATCAATTTCCGCTCGAATGGCTTCTTCCCGATCAACAGCAAAGCGTCTGAGCTTCTGCTTTATTAGTCACTGTCCAGGTCGAATTGCTAACCTGTGCTCAATTACCTACCTCCCTTGGGACTCCAAACTTGTCAGATGGTTTTCACGCAAACACATCTGCATTAGCCCGGAGGAAAGTAACAAGCTCGAGTTCCTATTTGTCATCCAGGCCAGATCCGATCTGAATGTTTCTAGATGAATCATCTGGGTACAATAAAACTAATTTTAACTTCTTTTTTGAAGGAAATACAATCGGCAAGTTGCCTAACTAGTTTTAAATTTTCATCTTGTCGCGGCGCAACTTTCATCGTATCAGAAGCTGTGGTCGCAATCTTGACATCCCGAAGGGGAAGCTGATCCACTAACTCCAGGGATAACCGATCACAAGTTAGTGCTGTATTCCGGCTACCTGGGACAGAGATAACGCCTTTGGGGCCCGGAAACTTGCCACACTGATAAGCATAGTGCGTCGCCATCATGAATTTAGCGAGAGTTGGCCTACCAAAAATAGCATTATAGGCCGAATCGCAATCAATTACGTCGAAAGTAATCAATTCTGTCTGGAAATTATCTAGTTCTCCCAGTGTTACTGGAAGTAGCACCTATCCCATTGGCATCATTGAGGGACCAGGAATTATCCCATAAAATGGATGAATTATGGGCTTAATTTTTGAACGAGAGATCTGCATCTCATCCAGCGTGGATTAGAACTCTTTCAACTCGAATGTTGCTGATAATTAGGGTAATGACCAAAGGTAGTCTTAATGGTCGCATACGCACAACAAGACAATCAGCCCGATCAAAAGTCAAAGGAGTTTCTGACCAACGGGGGTATTGAGGCTCTCTGAGAGGGGCCTCTGCTTCATTTACCTCGCGGTAAAACGTCTTAAACTGACGCTTAGGAGCCTCCAAAAATAACATCAACATGATTATGGGTTACCTAATTGGATATCTCTTCGTCTCCGTCGGTGTCTCTAAGTCCGCAGGCCTGACCTTTTTGCGGCAAAGTTGGCATCGGTCCAATCCCTTGGTCGAAATCGTCAAGTTGCTTCAACAAATTCCGGCAGTTCTAGAGAGTTGTGGAACTGACACCACTTCTTGTTCCCTACGGGTTAGTTTGTTTTCTTGGCTGGTCACTATCGTGGCCACCAGAAGAGGTTTTATTCTTGAATGTAAACTTGTTACCTTTTCCTGGTGGTGGTTTTTCTGCAACGACAAGTCCCGATGTTGTCCAGTTCGGTTTTTTTTGGACTTCTTTGATTTTCCTCCTGACGACGATTCCGACTTCTTGCTTGAATCCTCCTTCTTAACATCTTTATGACTTGGTTAAGGTGGTAAGTTTCCCTTATTGACCATCCTATTCCATTCTTGGCCTCAACCGCGTCGGTATATCGGTCAGCCATGTCGAAGAGGTCGGGTACTGGCTGAGGTTGGTGGATAAGTAGATCTTCGGTAAACCTCCAATACCGCAAGGCATGTTTGAATGCCCTAATAATGGAGTTGTCAGATATATTTGGAATTGTATTCCTCACTCCGACAAACCTTTTGACAAACTACTGAAGAATCTCCGTAGAAGTCTGGCGCAAACGATGGAGATCATCCTCTTAGCCAGGCTTCTGGTAACTGTTATGGAAGTTTTTGAGTATAACATCACACAATATTTTCAAACTATAAATTGAACCCTCTGGTTCGTTGAACAACCAGGTTCTCGCTGGTCCCTCAAGGACCATTGGCAAGTAATCTGCCATGACACGATCATCTCCACCCGCAACTTGAATGGCGATAATGTAGATCTGAAGGAATTTGGACGAATTCTAAGTTCCATCAAATCACTCAATCGTTCCTAGCTTAAACTTGTCTGGCCAAACCACCACACGGAGTCCTGGTGAGAAAGCTCTACAGCCAACATAGGAACTGTTTAGAGTTCCGCGGCTTCCAACTTGATCGCAGGCGACCTCACGCTGTGGGGATATGCCTCGTAGTCCTAGACGAGAATGGACAGGAACGCGATCCTGATCGCCAGAATTTCCAACTCGCCAGGCTTTGTCGTGCCGAACTGATCCTGGTGGTAGTCGATTACCCCTGCCATGACTGGAGTAAGAATACTCCCTCTCGTGGGAGAGAATCGTAGACCGGGATGAAGCAGTTGGAGTTGCGTCAGATGCCGCTTCATTTAGTTTATCCACCAGGATTCTGGCAAAAGCCGGTTTTCCGCGTCTTCGATATTAAGAGGAAAATTACGCAGGACTTCCGCGATAGAATGAAGTCTCCCATGTGTACTCCTCCTGGGTGTACCAGGTGTCACGGTTTCTTCATCCGCCAGTGGATATTCCGGGGCCAAAGAAGGTGTCTGGTTGCGTCTGCGACAGTGAGGACAACGGCAGGAACTTGGAGCGGCAGTGTAATGAAACTACGTGAGTTGCAAAGCTTCCAGTGCAATTCTGTGAAGTTCGTTATCTCACTGCTCATGATCTTGATCCTCCTTTTTCTTGTGTTCCTATTCCACTTTTTGTCTGCACTCTTGTTCCTCCCTAGCAATTCGCTGCACTAGAGTTTCCTCTAATCAAGCATCAAATTCCTGGGGGAGAGAGGTCGCAGAAGGAGAAAACATCTCTGTTGGTTCCAAATTGGATTCGAAGTCAAAAAGAGATTGGAGGTTATTGGGGTCAAACCTCCCAGGGATAAGCTCCAGGTTACCATGATTCAGATCCTCAGCGGCGACACGCTGTGGTATATATTCAGTGTCGCGCCCCGCCTTCATAGGGGAACACGACTACTCCCATGGGGACCCAGCTCACTATAGCTAATCCCATACCTTTTGACTTCCCAGGATGAGTCAAACATAGGAGTATATTGCATCAGTTTAACATACATTACATTGAGCAGTATGGTCAACTGGCCTCATTACAACATAATAAATTGAAAGCCATCACGGCATAAATAAGTTTGGTTGCAGGAGAATAACTACTCGCCAGAAGCTAAGTGAACCCCCACAGCAAGAAGTTGAAAGCAGAGCAACACTTTACAGGACTTGGGTGGAACTGACTCTCTTTCTTCAGAGATCCATGAAGTTCTCCAGGCCTTCGTCTTGATCAGGGACATTCCATCTATTGGATAGTGAATTGCAAGGGTGAGCACTTACGTACTCAGCAAGTCATAGATAAGAGTAGGTACATATAGTAGAAATGATATGAACCTATGCTATTAGGGAAGGAGGGAAGGTTGCAAAATACTTTTCTTCTTCTAAACTTATGGCAGTGCTCATCATGACATACCATTAATATCTTTCATAAACTCTTAGAAGTACTACCATACCACGACAACACGATGTCTGCCCATGTTAGCACCTCATTTCATGACAACACATGTCAAGCACACATGAGCTAAGTCTAGCCAATTTTATTTAGAAAACATACTTGTGTCACATCGATGTGGATAGGATCCACCGTGCGCAGGCTCCTATAGACCCAGGAGCTCGGAATATTTGAATACGTTTTTAACTTTGCAAAGGTGTACCACTTTAATCCACCGATCACTCAGCTTTCAAGTCGGTACCTCTCCATGCGACTTTTACGCATGTGACAAGGCCGAGATCACACAACGGTTTACAATCCTTGCATTAACAATTCCATGCCCGGTAAATAGACATTTCAGCCCTTATTACCGTTGTGGGTACTCCCCACAGCCAATTCTTCCTAGCCTTGGTCTATTGTCTTGCAATACACATAGCCTCTTTTGATTACAGTCGCGCACGACTTAATCTAGGAGTAGGGCGTCTTCCTTCTTACACCTTTTCCTCTCATTATTTTTCTGATCTCACACCACTCATGGACCTCAGTGGCCCACCAGTTCCTCTCGAGAAACCGGACCGACAACCATTGCAGGGAAAAGCTAATACTGAGAAATCTACTACATTGCGCCCGTCCCATACCGGGCTAGTGGTTAGTACGTTTTTTAATGCCACATGGAAGTATAACACAAGGTTCTAGTCCTTACACGCCTATGACCAGTGCATTCCACACCCTGCACTCGTCAGTGCCACCACCATTCCATACCAAACTCTTGCCACGGCAAGGGTTTTATTTCATGAATATACATATATACATATATATTAGTTATAGCTCACAGTTTGATCATTTTATAAAGAATCTCCTCATCTTTTGTCGGCATACAACCTAGTACTACCATATCATACTTTTCTCATTTCATCAAATGCAATATTACTTATAGTCAAGGCAATATCTTAACTATTCATAAAATATAAGTTCAAGATGTTCAAGAATATGACTTGCCTTCCGCGTCGTAAGGTACAGCAGTCGATGTCGGGTTTGATGAAATCTTCATACTCAGGCTCTTGCTCTAATCAAAGATGAAACAAGCAAACAGGAATCACAATTCAATAATAATCTATATGCAACATGCAAAGGAGAAATACTCTCGGCGATACTGGAACAGGTAAGCTTGAAAGCTGGATTTGAGTTAATCTTGGAGATTTATGGAATTAGGGTTGAGGACGAATGGTAGAGACTCTCAGGGTTTCAAGGCTGCAATATGGACAACAAGTCCGCAGCTGTTTTGCTCAAAAACGACGAATGTCAATAGGTCGACATTCGGTTCAGGGCTCTGACATAGCTTCAGAGAATGCTAGAGAGCTTATCTCAAGGTCTGGTAGTTGAATAAAATGTAGAACATAGCTCCACAAGCTTAGGGGACAAAGTGGTTTTTAGGTTGCATAACCAGAAGTGGTTAAACTGGCCCAATGTCATTGGCTGACATGAACTGACAAGGGCTGGCATTGTCAAGGAATGGCATTGACATGTTTTAGGAGATTTCCAGTGGGAAAAATGGGATTTGATCAAAGCATTAGATGCAAAATGTAATAAGGTAACTATTTGACAAGGTGGTTTCCACAGGAAAGTCCATAATTTAGCGAATTTGCAAAGAGGCCCTTGGACACAGTGAACTAGGTGCCTTTGCATTGTCAAAACCTAGGGCTTGAGTATTTGATCAATCTTCTTGAGCCTTGCTTTGCCAACTATGTCTAGGAGGTAGGCGAAGACAACAGAAATCCAGTGGTGGAGGTTTAAGGAACTAAGATGGTCGGACGGTGATGAACGACGATGAGAAACCACAGTGCCGACACGGCAAGACACTCGTACTGGACAAATCTTGGCATAGGGATTACTTGTGACTTGGCACAGCATCGAAGGGCGATGCAGTGAAGTAATATGCTTAGGAGGTTGAGGCTAATCCACAGGACAAGGTACATTGAACAACGGTGATGAGACAACGGCGAACGGCGAGGTCGAACTCGTCGGCTTTCAGGAACTGAGGTGAGCTATGGCGGCAACGAGCTTCAGAGGATGAAACTTGAAATTGGTTGAGGGTTAATGCTCCTGGGGTGTTGCTGATCAGTCTCCAGCGAGGAATTGGGTTGCATTCAAGTACTGGAGCTCGCCGGCGTTGATGCCGGACTCGAAGAAGACGGCAACTGGGGCGCCGCTGATATAGGATAGCTCCGGTTAATTAGGTTCGGCTACACCATCTACGGAGTTCAAGGATCACGTTGCTACGGTCAATTTGGTCAGAGGTAAAGTGGCACGGGCTGGCGACATGAGCTGCTCATGGCGCGGCGTGAAAACAGGGAAAAGGCTTGATCCGAGCTTCAATTTGAAATCTAACAGCATGGGCTTGCACAGAAGGACCTACTGACCATAAAGTTCTACTAAGAGGAGTACTAATTCTGTCTAAATCAGGCTACAAAGCTAGAATAGGGCATAAGTAAATAACGGTGATCATCGGCGACAGGAGCCATCGGAGTTCAATTACTTGGTACAGCACAAAGAGGTGAGGTAGAGACACTCACTGGTGAAGTTGGATCGGAGGTTGATGCAGCGGAGCTCCCTGTCGTCGTTCTCCCCCTCGGCGGCTTGCCGGAGAAGAAGATGAAGACAAGAAGAAACGAGGCTTCGCTGGTTCTGGAGTGGGGTGAAGCTGCTGCGAGCTACGGGTGAGCATAAATAGCAGAAGACGGGAGCTCTTGAGACTTGGAGCAATCGGGAGGATATCTATCTAGTTGGCTACGGAGGCGGTGTGCAGCGGCCTCGACAGCTTAACAGCGCAGTTGACGCGTGCTCTGGCTGGTGCAGTGGTAAAGTGACTGGGGGCTCCGGCATGGAGGCAATGTGGCGTAAAGCTTCTGACATTGCTGCAGGCGAGTGCACGCGCGTGCGAGGGAAAGATTCGGGCGATGCTGGTCCTGCTACAGCGCTGCCACGGTGGCCAATCTGGTGGGCGCATGTGGTGACGAGGTTGCGGCGAAGCTGGCAACGGCGGAGTTCCACCGGCGATGAGGTTCACGGTGCAGTTGTGCTCCTGGTCGCAGCTGGGCCTGAGGTCGAAAATGGCACAGCTCCTGGTCGTGGCTGCTCTGGTCGAAGGTGGTGCTGCTGGTCGAAACAAGAGACTGGATCTGGTCGAAAAGGCACAGGGACTGAAATGCAAGGATTTTGTTTTAAATTTGGACCTGTTCATAATTTCTGAGAATTTGGTAGTTTGGGCTAATTTTGACTTCACATATTTGAAGAACTTTGTTCAACGGATGATTTGAGAGAGGACCTGATAAAATCTGGGAACTTTTGATCAAATTTGAACTAAAGTGAAAACAGGGTAATTAGGGTATCTCAAATCTGGGTTTTGTCGAGATCTGGAAATCTGAGACTTAGGGTGAGATTTTGATGTTCTGACAAAAGGAGATTTTGTATTGAATAGCATTTGGGAGGTATTCCCTGAATCAAATTGAGATTTGGAGTTGATTTGTGGCTTTTAGTCTTTTCGGGCTCTGGGAAATTAGAAAATGATTAATCTGCGATACAATTTGGACTGATTTGCGAAAAGGGCTTAAATGATGGAATCTGGTTGCCAACTTTTTGGATTAAGGTATTGGCATACCCATGATTACAATCCAAGAATAATCTAGTCTAGATTAGGTTAAGATTTGGTTAAATCTGAATTCTGAATCTCAGGGTATTTAGGGTAATTAGGATATTCAATTAATTCTATTTTCGAAAATGAAAGAGGTTGATAAATCTGGGAGTTAGAGATCGAAGTTGATCTGGCTTCTGAAGACTTTTATACTCAAGATAGATAGTAGATTATATCTGGATAATCTGATCTTGAATTCGATCTTCACGAAAGATTTTGGGATTTTTGGGGCTTAGGATAGATTAGAATTGAACTGATCCTGCTACTTCAAAAGAGATACATGCATGCATGATTTTCATGAAAAGGAATTTTCACCCCCAAAACCAGGGTGTTACAAATCTACCCTCCTTAAAGAAATCTCGTCCCCGAGATTTACCTAAGAAAAGATAAGGCGGGGGGGTACTCTTGCTGAAGACTTTCTTCTTTCTCCCAAGTGGCTTCTCGTTCTGAATGGTTTCCCCACTGAACCTTGCATAAATCAATCTTCTTTGCTCGTCAGTGTCCAGAATTTGTATTGGGTGCTTGAAATTTGAAAAGTTCTTCTACAAAGATAATTCGTGAACTTCTACTCGGTTGGTTGGTTCTCTCAAACGCTTCTGGAGTTGCGAAACGTGGAATACATCATGCACTCCTGCTAATTCTGAGGGTAACTCCAACTTATAGGTCACTTCTCCTTTTTCTCTTAAGTATTTTGAATGGTCCAATATTCCTAGGAGATAACTTTCCTTTCTCCTGAAACCTTCGCAATCCCTTGGATGGTGTGACTTGAGGTAAACCAGATCACTTTACTTCAATTGATAGCTCTTCTTCGCCGGTTGTCCGCATAATTCTTTTTGTCGAGACTATACTGTCTTCAGCCTTTCTCTGATGAGTTTGACTTGAGCTTTTGTTTTTTTTCCATTATCTCTAGTCCTATGATCCTTCGTTCTCTTGTCTTATTCCAATGCAATGGGGTTCTGCGTTTTCATTCGTATACAGCTTCAAACGGTGCCATTTGTAATCTAGACTGATAGCCATTGTTGTAAGCAAATTCTGCAAATGGCAAGCATTTATCCCATGATGTTCCATAATCTAGTATGTAAGCTCTTAGAAAATCTTCAAAAATCTGATTTACTCTTTCTGTCTATCCTCCTGTCTGAGGGTGATATGCAGTGCTAAAATTCAATTGAGTTCTTAGTGTTTCGTGGAGTCCACTCCAAACTTTGGACGTAAACTGTGCTCCACTATCTGAAACGATCTTCTCAGGGGTACCATGCAGTGTCACTATTATTTACATATACAACTTAGTTAATTTACTCCCATCGTAGTTCTCTTTTTAACTGGGATGAAGTGTGCTACTTTGGTGAGTCTGTCAATGATGACCCATATGGAGTCATATTCTGGGAGTCCTATGATAAAATCCTTTCCAATCTCTTCTCATTTCCATAGTGGTACTGACAAAAGTTGTAACTTCCCGGCTATCTTCTGATGTTTTACTTTAATTCGCTGACAGGTATCATAGTTTGCAATGTATTCTGCGATCTCTTCCTTCATATTATCTCACCAAAACTGATTTTTCAAGTGCTGGTACATTTTAGTGTTACCCAGGTGTATTGAGCACGGGGTTTTATGTGCCTTATGGAGAATTCATTCCTTAAGGCTTGTGCTTTGGGAACACAGATCCTTCCCCGATACCATGCAATTTCCTGCTTGTTGATTTTAGTAAATCCTGAGCTTTTCCAATTTGATTCGGCTCTTAATCTTGCAAATCTCTTTATCCACTTTCTGGGTATTCCTCATTTGTTCTTCGAATTGGGGTTCCACTACCAAAGTGGTTAACGTTCCTTGTGATGTCATTTCCACTTAAAGATCTTGTATCTCTTGCCGCGAGTGTGGATTACTTGGCATGACTCTCCCTGTAAGCTTTAAGCCTTCCTGCTCAAGGCGTCTGCTGCTATGTTAGCCTTTCCTAGATGGCAATGAATACTGAGATCATAGTCCTTGATCAATTCCAGTCATTGTTGTTGACGCATGTTGAGCTCTGCTTTTGTGAGAATGTACTTGAGGCTCTTATGATCAGTGTAGATTTGACACTTGTTTCCAATTAAATGGTGTCGCCATATTTTCAACGCATGAACTACTGCTGCTAATTCCAAGTCATGTGTGGGATAATTCTCCTTATGTGGCTTCCGTTGACGTGAAGCATAAGTCACTACTTGGCCTTTCTGCATCAACACACAGCCTATCCCTTTGCTTTGAAGCATCACGATAAACTACGAAGTCTTCCTTGCTATCTGGAAATGTGAGGAATGGTGTTTTGCCAATTTCTGTTTTAGCTTCTGAAAGCTTTCTTCGCACTTGGCGGTCCACTCAAATTCAACGTCCTTCTTTAGCAGGTTAGTGAGAAGTTTGGCAACTTGGCAGAATCCTTCAATGAATCTCCTATAGTAGTCTCTTAAACCCAAGAAACTTCTAACTTCTGGAACTGTAGGGGGCTGTTTCCACTCTTTGATTGCAGTAATCTTAGCTGCATCCACCAAAATTCCTTCTTCCGTTAAGACATGTCCAAGAAATGCAATCCTTGTTATCCAAAATTCACATTTGTCAAACTTGGCATAAAATTGTAGTCTTCCTAAGACTAGGTGTACATGTTGCTCATGCTCCTCCGGGATCTTGGAGTATATCGGAATGTCATCTATGAACACCATGACAAACTGGTCTAGAAAATCCATAAACGTGTTGTTCATGACGTTCATGAAAGCGGCTGGGACATTGGTCAAGCCAATTGGTACTACTGTAAACTCATACAATCTATATCTTGTAGTGAAGGCGGTCTTTCGTACATCTTCTTCCTTGATCTTCAATTGATGGCATCCAGACTTCAAGTCTATCTTGGAAAATACTTTAGCCCCTTGAAGTTGATCAAACAAGTCGTCGATCCTCGGCAATGGATACTTGTTCTTTATGGTCACCTCATTTAAGGCTCGATAATCCACGCACATCCGTAGAGCTCCATCCTTCTTTTCTCATGAACAATACTGGTCTCCCCATGGTGAAGCACTGGGTCTGATGAATCCTTCGCTTTCTAAATCTTCCAATTGACTCTCGATCTCTTTCCCATTTGTGACTGGCATCCAATAAGGTCGTTTCACTATGGGTGCCACTCCTGATTTAAGCTCAATAGAGATACTCGATATTCCTACCGGGTATTATTCTCAGAAGTTCTTTTGGAAACACATTGGGGTATAGTTGCACTATGGGTACTTCTTCTAGGCATAACTTCTGTAGTGCTTGAATAGATCCTAGCGGTTGCTTGGCTGACGATCTTTCCGCATAGAACAGAACTTTCTCCCCTTGGTTACTGACAAGGCTTATGATTTTCTTCTCACAATCCACTAGACCTTTATGTTGGCACAACCAATCTATGCCCAATATAGAGTCTAGACCATGCAGCTCTAGTACCAACAAATTTGCTGTGAATTCCACCTCTTCCATACTGAAGGTAACATCTTGACAGATCGAGTTAGATGGTTGAATTGGTGCAGACACTCTTTGACGGTCTTGTTTTCTTGAATCAGGTTTTGAAATTCCCAGTGTTTGGCATCTGTGACATCGGTGGGTATGTGAAACTTCTAGAATTGTTCCTTGAATTCCGTTCAAGAAATGTTATCTTTGTCCAGGTGAGTCTCCTGGTAATTCATCCACCGTACAGCTACAGCTCCTGCTAACTGATGGGATCCAAACAGAACCTTCTCTCGGTTGCTACATCGGACTGTGTCTAGTTTCCTCTTTATATCCCTTAATCAATCATTGGTGATCATGTGGTCGGTCGCGTTTGAAAATGTCGAGGAACAAGTTTTCTGGAAGTTTGCCAATCTGGTGCCTATGGTAGTTCTTTCCGTGGTTCCGGTAGGCAGTCTCTGAACTATTTGGGCTAGCAGTTGGGTATTGGCTATCTGGGCTTCCTGACGGTTTTACTCCATAGACAAAAGGATTTCTTGCAAATTTGGCTGCTCTTCCTGAAACGGGTTGGAACTTTGGGCTCCTTGTCGAAATAAGGATCCTTTCCTCGTAGGATCTTCTCCTTGCGGAGTTTGCTCTCTTTCTTTTTTGCTATTTCCTTTTCGTGTCAATCATGATGGTTCTGAAGGGAATCCAGGCAGATCTAAACTAACTAAGAGATAACAAAGACACTAGTGAATAAATTAATGCAACTATAGTAATGCATAAAATACTTAGGCTTCTAGCCATAATACACAAGTTAACCATTACAAAGCAACGGCGAAGCACAAAAGCTACCAACAGCATTCACCAGCTCTTATCTACACCATCTCCCGGCTAAACCCCCCTTAACGGTCGTCTAACTATTCGAACAAGTTCTATCCCCAAGAACTAGACTATGTGCCGAAACAACGTAGCCCAACTCCCAAGGCTCTTGATGCAAGCAAAACGCGCTCTTGACAAAATTTTAGAAAAAAAAACAAATAAGATTTTTGAAATCAAAATTTCTAACAGCTACAGAGTTCCCTTTTTACAAAAGTAGGGTTTTCGGAGAAATAGTTTTTAGATAAATTACATCATCTTGGCGCAGCCAATTCCTAATGGTGTCGCCCTACAGTCAAGTTCTTGTACTGCTCTGATACCATAATTTTGTCGCTCCCCGCCTTCATAGGGGAACACGACTACTCCCATGGGGACCCAGCTTGTTATAGGTGATCCCATACCTTTTGACTTCCCAGGATGAGTCAAACATAGGAGTATATTGCATCAATTTAACTTACATTACATTCAGCAGTATGGCCAACTGGCCTCATTACAACATAATAAATTGAAAGCCATCACATCATAAATAAGTTTGGTTGCAGGAGAATAACTACTCACCATAAGCTAAGTAAACCCCCGCAGCAAGAAGTTGAAAGCAGAGCAACACTTTTCAGGACTTGGGTGGAACTGACTCTCTTCGTTCAAGGATCCAAGAAGTTCTCCAGGCTTTCGTCTTGATCAGGGACATTCCATCTATTGGATAGTGAATTACAAGGGTGAGCACTTACGTACTCAGCAAGTCATAGATAAGAGTAGGTACATATAGTAGAAATGATATGAACCTATGCTATTAGGGAAGGAGGGAAGGTTCCAAAATACTTTTCTTCTTCCTAAACTTATGGCAGTGCTCATCATGACATACCATTAATATCTTTTATAAACTCTTAGAAGTACTACCATAGCACGACAACACATGTCTGCCCTTGTTAGCACCTCAATTCATGACAACACATGTCAAGCACACATGAGCTAAGTCTAGCCAATTTTATTTAGAAAACATACTTGTGTCACATCGATGTGGATAGGATCCACCGCGCGCAGGCTCCTATAGACCCGGGAGCTCGAATTATTCGAATACATTTTTAACATTGCAAAGGTGTACCACTTTAATCCACCGATCACTCAGCTTTCAAGTCGGTGCCTCTCCATGCGACTTTTACGCATGTGACAAGGCCGAGATCACACAACGGTTTACAATCCTAGCATTAACAATTCCCTGCCCGGTAAATAGACATTTCAGTCCTTATTACCGTTGTGGGTACTCCCCACAGCCAATTCTTCCTAGCCTTGGTCTATTGTCTCGCATTAACAGTCAAAGGGTAATTGACTATTTGCGACCAGAACAACTCGAGAAGGTCTAACCCTTTGAACAGGCATATAAAAAGGATCACGAGGATCTTTCCACGTATGAAGACAACTGCCAGAAGTTTAACATGTGCTGTTATCCCTTGATTGCACGTGTTAAGCCTGCGTGGAAGTTAAGTGCTGTTGGGGGAAATCTCCGCGGGACTAAGTCCAGGTAAGTTCCGTCACACTCGCCCGGGGACGTGGCCTCCGGCGCATGCCCCGGGCGCCGCCATTTTCCCAGGGACCTAGCCTCCGGTGGCTGCCTCGAGTGCCGCCTTTTGGCCCCCGGGATCTGGCCTCCGGCGCCAGTCCCGGGCGCCGCCATTTGCCCGGGGACCGGGCCTCCGGTGGCTGCCCCAGGCGCCGCCTTTTGGCTCCCGGGACCTGGCCTCCGGCGCCGGTCCCGGGCACCGCCATTTGCCCAGGGACCCAGCCTCCGATGGCTGCCTCGGTCCCGGGAGCCACCTTTGGCCCAGGGACCTGGCCTCCGATGTGTGTCCCGGGCCTCGTCGTCCTTCTAAAGGTAAAGTCTCTGGTTGTTGATCACGTGCAGGTCACGCGAGGAGCGCCTCGGGAACCAGCGACCACCTGTCAAGCATCCAAGGCATTTGACCGGGAGAAGGACGTTGCTACCCCTCAATCCAACGGTGTCTTCTGGGGTAGAGAGGTCTTTTTGCTTCTTTTTGGGGCTATAAATAGCCCTTGTACCCCTCTGTTGTAGGACAGGTGATTCATTTATTGGAATAGCCAAAACTCACAGGTGTGCTCCGGAAGCCTCTCCCCCGGAGAGAGCCTCCCCAGCCGACTCCAGTCGGGAGCGCGCTGATAGGACTAGGGCCCCCACCGGGAACCGAACCTGTATAAATCCTCGTGTCAATTCTTGTGTTTGTCCAGCGGGGGAGGACCGGTCACCCGGTCAACCCGCACCGCGTAATCTTCGCTAGGATCGTTCACAAAACCTGCCGGGGTATTCGCAATACCACGACAAGTGCGGTTAACAAAACTGCATCCTAGTAACCGTTCGAGGTCGTTCCGCATTGGCGCCCTTTTGGTCAATATAAAAAGGTAGTCGATGCACGTTCCAAGGACAGTTAAGCATACAAGCATTACCAGGAGTCCAAGTGACCTGAAGATTTAGACATAATTAGATAGACACTAACATAGGAGAGATCTTCGCCTGTGATCATCTCTTCCTCCCTTTTGTAAACATCTTTTCTCATATAGTGAAATCATAATAGAACATAGGGCTATTACTCCCACCATCGAGGGCCCGAACCTGTATAAATTCTCTTGTGCCCGTACAGACATTACTCATCCGACCTTCCCAGAGGAGCGCCCTGAAAGGTTCCGCAACTCACAAATTTTCATAAGATCGACTGAGGACCCCGAGTCCAAATCGTCGACAGCTGGCGCCCATCGTGGGGCCTTTTCTCAAGGAGCTTTCCCTTCATCGGGAGGTTTGGTGAGCCATGACTGGGGCATATAATTCCGAGAACGACTTTGATCTCCACGATTATTCCCATATACAAATGCCTTCGCCTAGCGATCCCGTTCCAATGGAAGAGATCGATTGGGAAGATATTCCGATGGAACGTCAGGAGGACACGTCTTCCCCTCCCCGAGTCATGTCCATCGACCAGGGGATGGAAGAGACAGGTCCGGAACATGATGTCAGTTCCACCGTATGCAAAATCGAGTCTCGGTCACCATGCGTCCCTGTCGGGGGACCAGGATGGCAGTGACCAGGAATTCAGTGCAGGGAGGTTTGATCCTGACAAGCTCCACTCTCTCTTTGATTTCGAGTCCGACTCAGAGCAAACAGAGATGTTCACTCCATCTGCAGCTTCGCTCCCCAGAGAATTCACAACCTTGTCGGAGGAAAACCCCGATCAGCGGATTGCTAGGGAAGAACAGGAGCACAGACAAAAGGAGGAACAAGAACGCAAACAGAAGGAGGTTCAAGACTGTGAGCGAAGAGATAACGAAATCCGCAAAACAGCCCTAGAGGCCCTGCAAAATGCGCTGTCTCGTTATGACGCCGCCCCTAGTTCCTCCCATCACCCACATGGTCGCAGGTGCGACCAGATGCCTCCTTTACCTCCGGAATATTTACCAGCGGATGAAGAAATGATTACACCAGGCACACCAAAGAGAAGTACGCATGGCCGACTTCGACCTATCGCGGAGGTCTTGCGTAATTTTCCTCCTACCCTCACAGACGCAGACAATCCGGCTTTTGCTAGGATCCTGGCGGAGAAGCTGGATGAGGTCGCATCTGATGCGACCCCTACAGCTTCCTCCCAGTCTATGATACATTCCCATGAAAAAGAGTATTCCCACTCTAGTCATGGTAGACGTAATCGATGACAATCCGTATCACTTCGGCATGACAAATCCAGACGCGTGAAGATCGTCCTCTTTCCCGGGTTTCTAATAACAACTCTAAAAATTGTTGAGGATAGCCTCGCACAACATTTCCCAGTTATATATCGAACCTTCAGGCTGATTAAATAGCCAGGTCCTTGCCGGTCCCTCAAGGACCGTCGGCAAGTAATTGGCCATGACGCGATCATCCCCACCCGCCACTTGGATAGCGGTGATGTAAATTTGAAGGAACTCCGATGGATTCTGGGACCCATCAAACTTCTCAATGGCCCCCGGCTTGAACTTATCAGGCTAGACGACCGCACAGAGGCCTGGCAAAAAAGCTTTACAGGCCACATAGGGACTGTGGAGAGTTCCGCGGTTTCCAACATAACAACGAGTGATTTCACGCGATGGAGACGCGCCACGTGGTCCCAGATGAGAATGCACAGGAACTCGATCCCGATCAAGAGAACTTACAAAGACTCTTCGACAATTTGTCAAAAGGTTTGTGGGGGCGAGAAATACCATCCCAGACATATCCGATAACTCCGTTATCAGGGAATTTAAGCACGCTCTTCGATATCGGAGGTTCACGGAAGATTTACTCATCCACCCTCCTCGATCAGTCGCCGATCTCTTTGATATGGCTGACCATTACTCTGACGCGGCCAAGGCCGTTGAGTGGAATAGGATGGTGGATAAAGGGAATTTACCGCCCCAACCAGGTCTCAAAGACGAAGAAAAGAGGAAGCAGGCAAGAAGCTGTAGTCTTCATCGGGTGGGAAATCAATGAAGTCTAAAAAGAATCGAACTAGACAGTACCGCGAGGTTGCAGTCGTAGAAAAACCTCCACCGGCCAAAGGTAATAAGTTTTCTTTTAAAAATAAAACTGCCTCTGGTGGGCGCAACACCGACCAGCCAGACAAACCGACTAACTCGTAGGAAGGCAAGAAGTGGTGCCCGATCCACAACTCTCTGGGACATGACCTCAGGAATTGCTGGAGCTGGTTGAAGCAACTAGATGACTTCTACCATGGAATTGCGCCGCTGCCAACTTTGCCATCGAAAGAGTAGACTAGCAGGCTTAGAGACGCCGATGGGGACAAAGAAATGTTCTACCAGGTACCTCGTAATTATGTTAATGTCATTTTTGGAGGTTCCTCCTATTTTGTTTCTAAACGTCAGTTTAAAGCATTCTATCGAGAAGTTAACCAAGCGGAAGCTCCCGTTAGCGAACCTCAATACCCCCGTTGGTCAGATACTCCTTTGACATTTGATCGCTCTGATTGTCCCGTTGGGCTTACTCGACCATTGAGACTACCTCTGGTCATTACCCCAATCATCAGTAACACGAGAGTCGAAAGGGTCCTGATCGACAGAGGAATTTCCTTGGACATTTTATTGGTCAAGGCATTGGACGAGATGCAAATCCCTCATTCAAAAATCAAACCCATAATCCATTCATTTTATGGGATAATCCCTGGTCCCTCGATGATGCCGATGGGATAGGTGGTGCTCCTAGTAACACTGGGTGAACCGGATAATTTCCAAACAGAGTTAGTTAGTTTCAATGTAATTGATTGTGATACGGCTTATAACGCGATTTTTGGCAGGCCAATTCTCACTAAATTTGTGATGGAAACGCACTATGCTTATCAGTGTGGTAATTTACCTGGCCCCAAAGGCGTTATCTCGGTCCGAGGCAGCCGCAATGTGGCATTGACTTGCGATCGGTTATCCCTGGAGCTCGTAGATCAACTTCCCCTTCGGGATGTCAAGATCACCACCACAGCTGCGGATATGATCAAAGTCGCCCCTCGACCAGAGGAAAAGCTAAAACTGGTTCTGTTATGCCTAGATGATCCATCTAGAACAATTCGGATTGGATTAGGCCTGGATGACAAATAGGAACTCGAGCTCATTACTTTCCTCTGAGCTAATGTAGATGTGTTTGCATGGAAACCATCCGACATGCCCGGTGTCCCAAGGGAGCTAATTGAGCACAGGTTAGCAATTCGACCTGGACAGCGACTAATAAAGCAGAAGCCTAGATGCTTTGCTGTTGATCTGCAAGAAGCTATCCCCACGGAGTTAGATAAACTCCAAACTGCCAGATTCATTCGAGAAGTCGATCATCTGGAAAGGCCTGCAAATCTAGTCATGGTCCGTAAGTCAAATGGTAAGTGGTGCATGTGCGTCGATTACACTAGCTTAAACAGTCCCTGCCAGAAGGATGACTTCCCCCTTCCCCACATCGATCAGTTGGTTGGCTCTACTGCGGGTTGCGAACTGATGAGCTTCCTGGATGATTACTCAGGGTATCATCAAATCAGCATGGTAGAAGAAGATGAAGAGAAGACTACCTTCATCACACCATTTGGCACCTACTACTAACATCAGAATGCGATTTGGTCTCAAGAACGCCGGTTCCACGTACCAGCGCTTGATGCAAAAGACCTTTCTATCCCAGGCGGGGCGTAATCTTGAAGCTTACGTAGATGACTTGGTTGTAAAAAGCTTAAAAATCTTGACTCATTAAGATGATCTTGTTGAAACCTTCTGTAATTTAAACAAATTTAGAATAAAATTAAACCCAGAAATGTGCTATTTCGGGGTTTCATCTGGTAAACTTTTAGGCTTTCTCGTCTGTTCTAGAGGAGACGAGGTTAATCCCGAAAAAATCAGGGCCATCGAGCAAATGAGGTCTCCTTCGACCATGAAGGATGTCCAGTGCCTGGCAGGTCGCATGGCGGCTTTAAGTCGATTTATCTCGCGACTAGGCGAGAGGGGATTACCTTTTTTTCAAAACTCTTCGAAAACACCATGATTGTGCCTGGTCGGATGAAGCCGAGAAAGCATTCCAGGAGGTTAAATCGTACTTATGCAGTCCGCCAGTGTTGGTTTCTTCGATCACAGGGGAACCACTACTTCTTTACTTGGTGGCCACACCTCATGCGGTTAGTGCGGTTCTGATCGCAGAAAGAGTAGGTGTGCAACAACTTGTCTATTACGTAAGCGAGGTACTTCAAAGTCCTATGTAGCATTACCCTGAGGTCCAGAAGATACTTTATGCGCTACTGATGGCTTCCCGCAAGCTACGACATTACTTTTAGGCACATAAAATTACAGTGCCCTCGTCCTTCCCTTTGGGAGATATTATCTGAAACGTGGAGAAATTTGGTTGAATCGCGAAGTGGACTGTGGAACTTGGAGCATTTGATATCCATTTCACCCCTCGCACGACGGTCAAGTCTCAGATCCTTGCAGACATTGTGGTCGAATGGACCCACCTATGCAAGAATCTAAAGACTTATCATGGACCGACCACTGGACGATGTATTTTGATGGTTCTCGCAGTTTTCAACACTCGGGGGCTGGAGTGGTCTTAGTCACGCCTCAGGGCTGATGCGCCAACGGATGCCAATCTTCTGGTGAGAGGGTATGTTTGGTTGGGTGGAACGTGACCTAAGTGTAGCGGCTACCAATCCAGACAGGCGAGGACGCCGGCAATCATCAAACCACGATCACAATTTGTTATCAACAGTGCCAAACATGGCTGACCTGACCACGAAGGTCGATTCCTGCGATGCAACCAAAGAAACACAGCAAGAGTAAGATAAAAGCAGCTAAATTTGCTGGAATTAGATTAAGCTCACACAATTTGGGGTTCCGAGCTCATTCCTGATGATCTAGTCGACACAAAAGGAATCGAGGAAGTTTCACACGCGCAGTGGATAACTAAACAAAACAAAACCCGAGCAAGAAGAATGGTAGCGGCGGCCATAAATAGAGCGGTGGCCAGAGAAGGGGCGCAGGCCACGATGGTACCCACACACACGCAACCCTAGGAATAAATGGGCTTTTGGCCCAAAGAAGAGGTGACGCAACACCTGGTAGTTTCTGTCCCGTGGTGTATTTTGGCGATTCCCATCATTCCTGGCCAAATCTGGCAGTGGGACCAGAACTATTGGAAAGCTTAGGAGATAAGCTTTCCGTGGAGTGGTGGATTTTTGAAAACGGACATCGGACGCAAAAGTTATGGCCGTTCGAAGTTGGAGTGCTCCTGGACTGCCGAAACGGGCTTTTCTGCGACTTGGGCTTCGACGGCAACTTGGGCTTGGAGTTGGACCTTCCTTGGGGTGGTGAGGCTTCTGGCATGAGGCTATGGACTACTAATGAAGGCTTGAAAGGCATGGCTTGTGGATTGAGGCCTCCATGCGTCGAAGAAGTAGTAGGGGAAGGAGCGGCGGTTGGAACCGTGTCAGCGATGTCCTCATCATCCTCCCCTTGTTGAATTGGAGTTGTCCTCGACTCCATCTCATGCTCCCGCAAAAGGTTAGTGGCAACAACAGGAGGCAAAGAAATAGATGCTTGCAATGAAGCCTTGTTAGTCAATGGATCATGCGAAGGAATTTTTGTAGCTAACAAAACAGCACCCTTCAATTTAATCTCAGATTGTTTAACTCCAAGTTCGTTTGGTGGGTTGTGTTCTTCAGCTACACATTAATTTTCAGTTTTATCACACTCCTGTTTCTCTCTTTGGGCTCTCTCTTTATCAATGTTCAGCAGCTCTGCAGGAGTCATAGGTTCCAAAACAATTTTCTTACCCTTGAACATAAAACTATATTGATTGGTCCGACCATGGTGAATGGCATCTCTATCATATAACCACGGCCTACCTAATAGCAGTGAACATGCATCCATAGGTACAACATCGCAGCCAACGTGATCATGGTAAGAACCAATGGAGAAGTGTACGCGCGCAGTTTTAGTTACCTTGAGCTTACCACACGAATTTAACCATTCAATCGAGTATGGGTGTGGATGTGAACTCGCGGTCAAGCCAAGCTTCTCGACCATGTCCACACTAGTGAGATTGTTGCAGCTACTTCCATCAACAATGACGTGCACAGCACGCTCTTTGACAACAAATCTTGTCTGAAAGATGTTGTGGCGTTGATTCTGTTCAGCACGCACTGGTTGTGCACTAAGGACAAGCGTGACAACAAGGGCTGAGTATTTCTCCACCAATGCAGAACTCAAGATCTCTTCTTGTGGTTCAGTGTTACCTGCATTGTTAGTTGCAACAAGGGCATATTCTTCTTCATCAATGTCACTAGCACTAGTATACTCACCATCCTCTCTCACAAGGAGGGCACGCTAACTTGGACAATGGTGCAACACATGCCCAAATCCCTTGCAACGATAACATTGTGTGTCGCGAGTACGTCCTGTGGCAGCAACAGAAGAAGCGCCCTTCGCAGGTGCGGCTGCCTCGATAGCACGTGAAGGAGTGGATGTAGTGGCAGCAGGCGGAGGCACACGACCGGAAGTAGTGGATGGTGCCTTGGAATGCACCACTAGGGTCTGGCCTGAGGAAGAAGAGTCCCCAAAGTGTCCTCTTGTCTTGGGATGGCATCCTTGTATTTCCCTTTCAGCTTTACAAGCAAGATGAAACAAACAAGTGATGGCAGTGTAATCCTTATAATCAACAATATCATGTATCTCACAATTGAGCCCTCCCAAGAACCTAGCATCTTAGCATCATTATTTTCTTCTAAGCCACAACGCAACATGCTAGTTTGTAATTCTTGATAATATTCCTCTACAGATTTTTCACCTTGGTTCAAACGTTGCAGCTTATTAAGCAAATCTTCAGCATAATAAGAAGGGACAAATCTAGATCGCATAGCTCGTTTTAGTGCTTCCCAAGTTCTATGTATATTTGGTTTTTTACAAGTTTCATTGCACCAAATGGATGCAAAATCAGTGAATTCACTAGTAGCAGCACTAACTTTCCAATCCTCAAAGAAATTAAAGCATGCAAATTTTTGATCTACAGATAATTCCCAACTCAAGTAAACATCAGGATCATAATGACCAGCAAAAGGAGGTATGGAAAACTTAACTTTAGCTAGTGGATCACCATTTACCTCTCTTGGATTTGAATTGGCATTTCTAGCCATACCTTGGCGGTTGTGTCGAAGACGATGGTAGGCACGGTCATTGTGGACACTGAAGCCATCATCTGCCTCAGTATCAGCAATGTAGCCGTTCTCATACTCTTCGACCTTGGGGTAGCAGCGTGCAGTGCCCCCTCAAACTGATCCATTCTATTGACAAGGTTGGAGATGCTCCACTCAATGCGCTTCGCGAACAGCAGGCCCCCATGCCCTCCGGGGATGATGCTCGAGTTCCCGGAGGGAATGGTTCATGTTACCGGGAAAATCTCCGGGACAAGCTACTGGAGTCGTGGCGCTTCGATTTCCGTGCCGCTCGCTTATGACCGCGCCGTTCGGCCATAATGGCCGTTCGCGGTTCGAACCGACGCCTCATTTTGCGCACCCGTCCCTTCCTTTCCCGCACGCTGTTTGAATTCCAACGGCGCGGATGTACCACGAATGGGCCACTCTCGGCCTATATAAATAGGGCCTGGGGGGCCCGAAGAGCTCATTCCAAACTTTCAAACCTTCAAGCCTTTAGCGCCCTTTGCTCTCCCGATAGCTTGTTCCCGGAAGCTTATCCTCTGGAACCCTTAGGTTCCCCCCAGTTTCCGAAGCCTAAGCCAACGATAAAGTCTGATGGGACCCAAGGGTGGTCGAGCCAAGGCCGCGGAGATGCCACCGGAGGAAGTCACCGCGGACTTCCTCTAGGCCTCTGAGTTCACGACCGAGGACTTGGAGTCCCTGGTCGACTGGGGGATCGTCGCGGAAGGGGACGTCCGGATCCCCGCATAGAAAGACGAAGCCCCCCGTCCCAGGCCCGGAGAGGTTGTGGCCTTGGAGGCTCTCCTCGAGGCGGGGCTCCGGCTCCCGGTGCATCCTTTGCTCCGGGAGTCTGAAGGAGTATGGGGTGGCACTGAACCACCTCACGCCGAACGCCATCATCCGGATGGGCCTCTTCATTTGGCTCTTCGAGACGGCTACCGGACGGGAGCCCACGCTCCGGGCGTTCTGCTACTTCTACGAGCCGGCGGCGAGGAGCTCCCACCTGGTCAAGGGAGGGCCAAAGTCCCCCCTTTGGCTCGATGATGATTCAGCTACTACCGTCCCGGGTAGCTGAGTAGCCGGCGGCAGCCTCCCGGGACCACTGGGGGGACTGGATCTGGAAGTGGTTCTACCTCCGGGTCTGGGACGATGAGGTGGTGTACTCCCCGGAGGCCCCCACCTACAGCCGATCGTCCGCCGTGAAGCCCCCGGTGTGGACGGAGGAGGAGCTAAGGCTCCTCGACAAGGTCGTCGCCTCCCGGGGCGTTCGCTCTATGCGGGACGCCGACGAGGAGCTGACGCTCCTAAAGATCTCCCCCTTCTCGCACGGGAGGAGGGGATCGGGATGTGGCCGGCACAACGGCCCCCGCAGAAGCTGGTGACCCGACGTAAGTTCCCGATGACTTAGTCCATTTCGCTTAAATTTTTCTAACTCTTACCTTTCACAGTCCGGTCGTACCCGGCGGCCCGAGAGAAGGCGGAGAACTTCCTCGGGAGGTACTACGCCGACGAGCACGAGCGCATCGTGCCCGTCGTGGGGGAGGGCCCTCCCCGGAACCTGGTAGCCGAGGCCTTCAGGCAAAGACTACCGGAAAGAAAGGCCCTCCCCACCCCCGGTTCCCACAAGAGGGGAAGGGAGGCTACCGGGGGCTCTGAGCCGAAGAAGGCCAAGGCTCAGAAAGCCCCCAGTCCGTATCAGGCTTTGTATGAAGATATTTTGAATGCAATGGAAATTGAAATTTTTTCTAAGTCTAAATGAATGCAGTGTATCAGGCTTCCCGGGAGGTTACTCACGGGCGAGGGTCCGGAAGAGCTTCCCCGGGGGACGCCCAGGCCGCTTTAATCTTGTTAAGTCTCTTCTCCAGGGAATGCAACGGGGGCGTTGTCCGGGAGCCAATCCAGTTGTGATGGCATCCGGAGTGGCACCTTCGCGTCCGGGAATCATCATGCTGAACTACCCCCTTCGCGTCCGGGGTCCCGGATGATTCCCCCTCTTCGGATACTTCCACCAGTGGGCTACGAGTATTGTCCCCAGGACCTGCTCCGGGAAGCCCAGCGCCGCATACGCAGCTTGTACCAGGACCTGGCCCAGGAGCTATCGGAAGGTCTCTGGGATTATTAGACGTAGGTGCTTTAGGATGTAGACTTTCCCGATTATAATCCGGGTTGTATCGTATCCGATGTAGCGATGCCCACCGGAAGGGGAAGATGTCCTCCGGTTGAATGATCAATAAAGTTGAGTGTTTGCTTTGAGATTTCTTTGATAGAGCTAAGTTTGCCCGTTTGTTTTTGAAGGTCTGGAACGGTGTGATTCCCGGGTGCTCCTTACCTGGCCCCCTCGACAGTGGGCCGGAGGGTAGCTCTGCGCGCTGTGGGGGCGACAAAGCTCCCAGGATGAAGACCCGTTGCTTAAGAATTTCTCCAAGTTTTTCAAGGTAAAAATTTCAATTTTTCCGGGATATTTTCTCGGGAGAACTCTCCAATCGCCGTGAAAACAAGGAGCTGGGAATGAGGTCTCTGGGAAGAAACGTCCGAGAAAATCCAAGATGAAATTTCCGGAGGGGCCGGAAAAAGATGTCCGAGAAAATCCAAAATCCAAGATTGTTCCGGGAGCTCTCCGGTCGCCGTGAAAACAGGGAACTGGGTTTCTGGCAAATTTTCCGGGAAAGAACCCCCCCGGTCACCGTGAAAACGGAGAGCCGAGAATAAGGTCTCCGGGGAAGGACATCCAAGAAAATCCGAGACGAAATTTCCGAAGGTAATTTTTTCGGGAGACAACCGTCCGGTCGCCGTGAAAACGGGGAGCCGGGAATAATGTCTCCGAGAAAAAAATATCCAAGAACTCCGTCTCTGAGGGGACAATCGACTCCCGGAGGAGGGTGTGGCCGATGACGGGTCTGAGTGTTTGGGTAGGGGACTAGTCTCCCAAATTGACTCGTTACAGCGGTCCTTGAGGACTGGGTTGCCGCTTACACCCTCAGTCCACGAGGGGTGATCATAAGCCACCCTACGGGAGTGGGACTCCCGTTGTAGGTGCTTGTTGGGTCGTGGTAGCCCACTTCCTCACGGCGAGGGAATCCTCATGGGAGGGCATCGCCACGAGAGACGGTAGTGTAAAAAAAAATTGCATTGTGACAGAGCGGAAGAAAAATCCAGTTGTATTAACAATGAACCAAAATACAACGCCTCCCCCCACGAAATCGTGAAAGGGGAGGGAACAGTGATTACAATGTCCCCCCTCCTCCTCCGGTGCAATCTCTCCGGGGGAGGGGACAGTGAGTAGAAGGTCCCCCTTCCCCCTCTGGTGTAATCGCTCCAGGGGAGGGGACGAGCCCGTGTAGGCTAGACGTAAAAATTAAAAAGTAAACGCAAATTCCACATGTGCTTCAGCTCCTACTCTTGAAGGTTGGAGAGCTTGTAAGCCCCCGAGCCCAGGACCGCCGATATCCTGTAGGGGCCCTCCCATTTGGGGGAGAGCTTGCCCTAGGCTTGGGGATCCGTGACGCGCTTGAGGACGAGGTCCCCAAGGCGAAAAGCCCTCTCATGCACGCACTGGTTGTATGCGCGCGCCATTTCACGCTCGTAGATGGCGTGGCAGAGGAGCGCTCGGTCGCGTTCCTCCTCCACGAGATCGATCTCCAGTCGTTAATTCACCTCATTGGCTTGGTACACCGCGGTCGTAGCTCCGTTTAGGAGCTCGACTCGCAGCGACCGAAAGCCAATCTCCGGGGGGAGGACTGCCTCAGCCCCGTATACCAGGGAAAAGGCAGTGCGTCCTGTCGCCCGGCTCAGAGTCGTGCGCATAGAGCAGAGGATGCTAGGGAGCTCCTCTGCCCATGCACCCCGCTTGGGAGCGGCTTGCTCGAGTCATTGGCGTAACCCTTGTAGGATTACACCGTTGACCCTTTCAACGGCCCCGTTGCTCTGGGGATGGGCCACTAAAGCGAAGTGGATGGTGAGCCCCAGGCCTTCACCGAATTCCCGAAAATACGCCGAGTCGAATTGGGCCCCGTTATCGACACTGATTTCCCAGGGGACACCAAAACGACAAACGACGTTTTTCCAGAAAAACTGCTGTACCACCCGGGATGTGATGCTGGCCAAGGGTTCAGCCTCTACCCACTTAGTAAAGTAGTCGACCGCGACCACCGCATACTTGTAGCCCCCGGGCGCTGTGGGAAAGGGCCCTAGGAGGTCCATCCCCCAGCGCGCGAAGCGCCAAGTTATGGGGATAGTTTGCAGTGCTACAGGGGGGAGGTTCGAACCCTTGGCCATCTTCTGGCAAGCCTCGCACACGAAGACAAGGTCTCGCGCATCGCGCATCACCGTAGGCCAGTAAAAGCCCTGATGAAGAGCCTTGGCCGCAATGGCGCGCGGGGCTAGATGAGACCTGTAGCTTCCCGCGTGTATGTCTTCGAGAAACCGGAGCCCTTCCGACTGTGGGAGGCAGCGAAGCAAGGTGGAAGCCCCCTGCTTGTAGAGCTTCCCCTCCAACAGGAGGTATGCTCGGGCCCTAGCCCGGAGGTGCTTAGCCTCGGTCTCGCTGGGAGGGTCCCCCCTCCCTTTATAAAGGAGATAAGGGGGTTCATCCAGGACGAAGTCTGAGTGATCTCGGCGACTTCTGGGCTGCGGGGCTCGTCGCCCACGTCCGGGGAGGTCACCGAGGGCGTCGTGATAATCTCCAGGAAGGCCCCTTTGGGGAGCAGTTCTCGGGCGCTGGCCGCCCGGGCTAGGGTGTCAGCCCGGTCATTGTCCCTTCATGTGATATGCCGGGCCTCGAGGCCGTCCAGGTGCCTCTCCATCTTGGGCACCTCCTACAAGTAAAGGCTCAAGTTTGCGTCATGGCACAAGTAAGGCTTGTCCATTTGGCAAACTATGAGCTGGGAGTCTCCCTTCATTAGGAGGCGTCGAATCCCCAGGGAGTGTGCAAGATGCAACCCGAGGAGCAAAGCCTCGTATTCGGCGATGTTGTTTGTGGCGGGGAACTCGAGCCACGCCGCGTACTCGAGCTCCCGTCCCTCGGGGCTCCGGAGGACTACTCCCGCACCAGCCCCGGCGAGACACAGGGACCCGTCGAACATAAGTGTCCAATGGTCGCTGCGTCAGGGTGACATGGGGAGGTCTTCGTCCACGGGGCCGGAGGCAGGAGCATCCCGTAAGGGAAAGGGAAAAGGGGGCGAGCTCGGCCCCCCACTTCCCGATCCGGCCGGTGGCCCCTTTGTTTCGGAGCACCTCCCCCAGGGGGAGGGATAACGGGACGGTGATGGTGTGCCCTAAGTAGTGACAAACCTTCCGGGACGCCATTAGAAGGGCGTAGCAGATCTTCTCCATCTCCGCGTACCGAGTTTTGGCCCCTTGGAGGGCTTCACTCACGTACTACACGGGACGTTGCTGCCCATCTTGCTCCTTTACCAATAGCGCGCTTACGGCGACCGGGGTCACGGCAAGGTAAAGGAGCAAGGGCTCCTTCGGAGATGGGCTCACGAGCATTGGGAGGCTTGTCAGGTACTTCTTTAGGTCGTCGAAGGCTTCCTGGGCCTCGAGGGTCCAGCGGAATCTCTTGAGCCCCCGGAGGATCTTGAAGAATTGAAGGCCGCGTTCCCCCGACCGCGAGACGAAGCGGCTCAGCGCGGCTAAGCGGCCGGTGAGTCACTGAACGTCCTTGATCGAGCGCGGCGGGGGCATGTCCAGGAACGCCCGGATCTTCTCGGGGTTTGCCTCTATGCCCCGCTGGGACACAAGGAAGCCCAGGAGCTTCCCCCCGCGTACGCCGAAGGAGCACTTCTCCGAGTTGAGCTTCAGCTCATACGTGTGGAGGTTGTGGAAGGTCTCTGCTAGGTTGTCGGCGTGGGCGGTTGCACAGGGACTTTTGACGACCGCGTCGTCGATGTAGACTTCGACGTTGCAACCGATTTGGTCCACGAAGACCAACGTCATGAGCCGCTGGAAGGTTGCTCCTGCGTTCTTCATCCCGAAGGGCATGTGGACGTACCAGAAGGTTCCGAGGGGAGTTATGAAACTCGTCTTTTCCTCGTCCCCTTCTGCCATCCGGACCTGGTGGTAGCTCGAGTAGGCGTCCAGGAAGCTCATCAACTTGTACCCCGCGGTAGAGTCGACCAACTGGTCAATTCGCGGAGGCGGGAAGTTGTCCTTGGGGCAGGCGCGATTGAGGTCGGTGAAGTCCACGCACATCCGCCACTTGCCGTTTGACTTCTTCACGAGGACGAGGTTCGCGAGCCACTCGGGGTGCAAAACTTCCTGAATGAACCCCGCCTCTCGGAGTCGAGCAATCTCTACCTTAATCGCCTCCTGGCGTTCAAGGGAGAGTTTTCTTAGCTTCTGCTTGATTGGGGGGTGACCGGGGGTCACCGCGAGCTTGTGCTCGATGACATGCCGGGTGACACCTCGCATGTCGGAGGGCTTCCACGCGAAAATGTCAGAGTTTTCGCGCAGGAAGGCCGCGAGTTGCTCCGCATGCTCGTCAGGGAGCTCCGCCCCTATTCTGACGGTCTTGTCCCCGTCGTCCGAGGACAGCGGGATCTTTCAGAGGCTCCCTTCTGGACATGGCTTGGGGAGGGGCCTCCCGGGAGGTATCACAGCGACGTCTGACTCCGCTGGGGAGGCCTCTCCCCCTGGGGCCTTGATGATGTTGACGCTCCCGATCGTCGCGGCGGCGCACTCGTATAGAGCGCGGGCCACATCTTGGTCTCCCCGGGAGGTGATCATGCCATGAGGCCCGGGGATCTTCACGCAGAGGTAGTTTTGGTGGATGGCCGCTCCCAGGCGGTTGATCGCGGTCCTCCCCATGATTGCGTTGTAGGAGGAGGGGAGGTCTACCACATCAAACTGGACCATCTCAGTCCGGTAGTTTTCCGGGGTGCCGAACGTCATGGGGAGATCCACCTTCCCCACGGGGTGGATCGCCTTCCCCGGGACGAATCCTTGCAAAGGCCCTGCCGCGGGCTGCAGGAGCTTCTCGTCCACCTGCATCTCCCTGAAGGCTTTCAGTTAGAGGACATCGGCGGAGGTCCCGCCGTCCACTAGGATGCGAGCCAGGTGGCAGTTGTAGATGGTGGCAGAGACGATGAGCGCGTCGTCGTGGGGGAAGAGAACCCCACGTGCGTCTTCCACCATGAAGGTGAGGGGGACGTCCAACCACTTGGGTGGCAGAGACGTATGTATCACCCCCACTACCTTTACTTCGCGCGTGTACTCCTTGCGCTGACGCTTGGAGTCTCGCCCAGAAGTGGACCCTCCCATGATGACGTTGACACGCCTCTGGGAAGCTTTGAAGGGGAGAGTTTCTGACGGCTCCCCATCCTGCGTTCGTCCCTTGCTGTCCCCCCGCGGGAGCAGGAAGGGCCGGTAAAGCCAGCTGAGGGGGCAAGGAGGCCGGAGTCCCCCCCCCCCCCCCCCGCGCCCATGCTGGTCGAGGAATGCCGTGAACTGCTGCAACAGCCGATGGCATTCTACTAGACCTGTGGAAGGTGCACCATGATCCTTCCTTGCTTCCCCCCACAGGGACTTCTCGACCGCGGGACGATTATCCTCCTCCACAGCCTTTCGGCTTGGGAAAGGGGTGGTTGCCCCTCGGGGCGTCGCACGAGCCGCCTCCGCCCTCGAGGACAAAAGTGTCCCGAGGCTGTGGCTCGTTACGACCCCCATGCCTGGGGCGTTTGAGGGGGTCCCTGGCCGCCCGATTAGCAGGGGCGGGAGCCCCCTAGTATTTCTTCCAGAGGTCGTCCTCTTCCGCCCGAGCGTACTTTTCGAGCACGTTGAAGAGCTCGTCGGCGGACGAGGGGCAGCTTCGAGAGAGCCTCCGGTGGAGCTCTCCCAGGAGGATCCCGCTCTTGCATGCTTCGATGACTGTGGAGTCGGGGACGTGAGCCACTTCGCTCTTGACTTGAGCAGAGCACTTAAAGAAGCTGTGGATGGTCTCCCCCGTCCTCTGCCGGACGGTGTACAGCTGTGAAGAATCCAGGGGACGCACGTAGTTCGCTTGGAAGTTCGCGCAGAACTCGCGCTTGAGCTGTGCAAAGGACTTGACGGAGCCGGCCTTCAAATTGTAGAACCAAGAGCGGGCGATCCTGGTGAGGTATAGGGGGAAGACGTTGCATTGCACTGTCTCATCCCCCTCGGCCGCCGAGATAGCTGTGGAATACACGTGCACAAATTCATAAGGGTCGACCTCACCGTTGTAATGTTCGATGTGCGGCAGGCGGTACGGCCGCAGCCATCGGATACACCGGAGTCTGTGGCGCAGCGGCTGGTTAGCCCCCTGCACTTCTCGAGGGGAGTCCCGGTCACTGTCTCCCTTAACAGGGGACGCGCGCTCTTTGTCGGAGTCGGGAAGTGGCCCAAGAGGTCCACCGGCATTGTAACACACCTGTTTTTCCCAACCCTAGCCTTCCTTGACTATCTGCATATCAGGATGAGATCTTGGTAATGCCAGAGTGTTACTCTAAAAAGTTGGCAGCCAAACTCCTTCATTCAAGTCATTTTCGCAGATCAGTCCAAAAGATTCACAAATTAGTCCTTTTCAGATATCTGAGGAACCCCAAAAAGGCTAAAAGTCACAGATCATTTCCAAATCCTGATTTGATTCAGTGAACATCTTCCCTTCACTATTCTGGACATTTTTCCCTTCTGGAAGAATTTCCAAATCTCTCCCGAAACCCTAGATTCAGCCTTGTCAAATTTCTAAAATCCAGATTACCCTAATTACCCTGTTTTCAGTTCATCTCAAACCTTGCCTAAATCTCCAAAATTTTGTCATCCCTAGCTGCTGATCAATATCTTAGACTTTGTGGATTAATTTAGCAAAGTCAAAACTCTTTCTACCTTAGCCAAATGCCAGATTTACAAATTGGTCCCTGGAATCAAGAATTAGTAATTGCAAATCAGCCCTCCAATTCTTTTTCTGCTGTTTTCGACCAGCGCCTGGTCGTTGCTTTCGACCAGTGCTGCATCGCCGGAGCCACGCAGCGTTTTGTCGCCGCAGTTGCTCGCCGCCAGCCATCGCCTCTTGTCGCCTGCGCTTGTGAGCAAATGAGCCACCCCGCGCGCACGTGCCAGCACCCAGTACCTCGCCATGTCCAACGGTTAAACGCCCGCGCTCCAGCGCTGTCTTCGGGCATGCAACCGTTGCCGTGGCAATTGCATGTGTTACGTGTCGTTGCCTTAGCTGCGCTGTTGCCTCCGCATCTGCGCCATCACTGGTGAAGTTCCAATGCAACCGACAAAGCCTGTAGAGCTGCTACACCGCCAGTGCACAATCACATCGCTGGTCACCGCTGTCGCAGCTGCACCCGGCCGGTCTCGTCCCCAGCACAAGTTCTCTCGCCGTTTCCCCTCGCAAGCTCCGCCTCAGCGCCTATTTAAACCCCCTTCAGCGCTGTGAAGAAACACAACTCCAGGACTTAGCCAAATTCTCGAATTTTCACTGTTTCCCTTTCTTCCCCGACGAGCCGATTTTGAGGCCATCGTCGCCAGAGCAAACCACAGCCCCTCTCTCCAATCCAAGCTCACCAGTAAGATCCCCACACCCATCTTCCCGTGTCCAAGCAAGCAATTGCATCCTAGTGCTCTTCATCGCCGGTGATCGCCGGAAAACCAGAAGACCCCTGTTCCAGAAATTAAACTCGTTCCAGTGCTTTCCACCACTCACTCCAGTAGAATCAAATGATCCTTAGTCCTTTCTTAGCAAGCCTGTTCATCTAGTTTTCAAATTGATGCAGTGCTGTGTGTTTTCCCAAATTTCGCGCGCCACACCGTGGACGTCTCACGTCGCCGGCGTGCCTCGCTGCAGCTCTCCCCAAAATGAAGCCTCCTACACCTTCCCTGTAACCCCTAGATGGTGTAGCCCAAAGCTTATAACCTGCATTGCTGTGTGGAGCCAGTTCGTCGTTCACCGTCTTCTCCAACTCCGGTGACAACGTCGACGAGCTCGCACGCTTAACCACTGCCCAATTCCTCTCTCCAGAACAATCCACACCACCCCAGGAGTGATTCCCCTCAACCAATTTCAGGTTCAATCCACTCCAGTTCTCTGTCACCGTGGCTCGTCCTTGTCTCAGGCGGCCGAAGGTTTCAAACTCGCCGTTCGTCGCCGGCAAGCAACCCCAGTCAAATTCCTTCCACCAGCAACCTTGTCTTGATCCCGCCCACCTCCCTGACATGTTTGGCGAAGCAATGCATGCGTGATTCGTCCAGACGCATGTGCCCTAGTTCGCTGCTGTACAGTGGCATTCGATTTCATGTGTCCTGAGCTTTGCTGTGAATTTCTGTTAATTCAAGGGCTTTTCTGAAAAGTCCACTTTGTCATTTAGGTCCCTCACAGCATTTGGCACACAATGCCACCTCTTGCACCAGTTTTGATCATCTAGAAGCCCCAAATCATTCTTGTGTCCTTCTGGGACATTGTCTGTTCGCGAACCGAATGCCAACCCTTGGCTTTCGTCGCAATCGAGTCTTGTCCAGTGAACCTAACCCTAGAATCCTTTTCTCCGTTGTTCTGTTTCTGCCCAATCTCCCTCATTTGCATTCATGTGTATATTTTACTTATGTTTTGTGTAAAGCCTATTTTCTGGATGCTTATGTATTGTATGTGTTGTGTGTGCTCTCGTGAGAATGCAGAGCAAGGAGCGGAAGATTTGGAAGGAACGTTTGAAGATCCAGCAGATTTCTTAGACCCAACTTGGCAAGGCAAGTCGTCACCCTTGATCATGTCTCACCCAGTATTTTGAAATAAAGTAGATTCACTGTTTTAAAGATATATGTATGCTGAATATTTGATAGAACTATGTTTAGAAATATGTGAATAGATATGACCCAACTTTCATGTGGAAACCCCTTTTGATATCGAATCATCATGCAACCTTGTCACCCTAGGATACCATGCTTAGGCTTTAATCTTATCTAAGTATACATGTTGGATGTGAAATGGCTAATATGTGAGAAATGGATTTGAAACCCCTTTTGTGAAATGAAATGTCAATTTAGAATTGATAGTGAGGATTGGTTTGTATGGAGAGGGTGCGGTGCGCACCAGGGAATGTGGATGGCTCCTCACTATTAATTCATAAGGACTAGAACCTTGTGTTGTGCCTCTATGCGGCATGAAAAACGTACCAACCACTTGCCTGGTATGGGACAGGCATGACTTAGTAGCTTTTTGGTATTAGCAGTTCCCTGCATGGTTTGTCGGTCTGGTTTCTCGCGTGGAGAAACTGGTTGGGCGCAGTTCGTCCGTGAGTGATGTGAGTTCAGAAAAAGTATGAGAGGAAAAGGTGGAAAGAAGGAAGACGCCCTATGCCTCTGATTAAGCCGTGCGCGGTTGTAATCAAGAAAGGTCAGATGTCTCGCGTGGACAGACCAAGGCCATGTGTCCTGCGGGAGCATAAGCCAAGGCTAGGAAGTAAGGCAATGGGGAGGACCCACAACGGTACTTGAGACTTAATTGTCTATTTACCGGGCGGGGATACTGTTAATACTGAGCTGCAAAAGCGTTGTGTGATCTCGGCCTTGTCACATGTGTATAAGTCACATGGAGTTGGCCCGACTTGAAAGTCGAGTGAAGAAGTGGATTTAAAAAGAGGTACACCTTTGCAAAGAGTAAGAAAAGTATCGGATACTCTGTACTCCCAGGTCATGGAGTATGTTCGCGGTGGATTTATCCATGTGGTTCAACACAAGTAACTATTTGGAATGTTTTCATAATGTGGTTAATTCAAATGGTGGATCACGGAGGATCGCCATTCACAATGTTTTCTTAAAGTCTATTATAAAGTTTTCAAAAACCCCGCTGTTGAAAACAAAACCCTTGTTTGAAAGATCAAAGGATTGAAATCTATACTATTTATGATTATAAGACTTAACCCCTTTTCTTGATCACTCCTCATCTATATAATTGCATTTGTAAATAAACGACTTGCTGAGCATTGTGTCAAAGCATGCTCACCCTTGCCTTTCCAAACAAATCAGAAGAGGGATTCGCCGATCCTGATTCGTTTGGTTATGAAGATGAAGCAGAAGATGGGAACGCCCCAGATGATTCGGAGTTCTAGGAGGGTCTCACGCCGAGTTGAGTCCGATGTGGAGGAAGCCCTACCAGAACCGTTGCTGCCAGAAGTGAAGATCTTTGTTGTTGCTGTCTGCCTTGTTTTGTGTGTTCGGTATCTTGATGCCGACTCTTGTATGGATAAACTTGTTATTTTCGTAGCAACTCTAAGTAGCGTCATTCTGGGCGCTATGTTAATGTAATATTGGTCCTTGTGACCTCATACCTGTTTAATTATGTTTATGCAATAACTGCTTTCCGCTTGTTGTGAGTTTTGTAATGGTCCAACCTGTGTGCAATCCACCTGGGCGGTTGCCACGGGATTCCTCAAATGGGGGTCCCACAGGCATGGCGGTAACGACGCTTCTCTTCGGGGCCGGGGCTGAGTTCCAATACTCCCGAGCTCTCCCCCGGAGAGGTTGGTTCTTCGGTGGGTCTCTTCCGCCGGCCGGTGCGGGAGCGAAGTTCTCCGCGTCCGCGACCCGGGGGAAGTTCTTCCCCAGACTTAGCAATACGCATTCGCTCGACCTCCTCCTGGGAGAAACAGACTTGGTTCGTCGGAGGCACCTGGGGGGCAGCCCCAAGGGAGGAGGGACCTCATGCACTGTAACTACCGACCCGGGAACTATTGGGGCCGGCCGGGGGGAGTCCCCCGTGGCAACCTCCGGAACCGGAAAGGGGGAAGCCCCTGTATCATCTGGAACCGGGGAGGGGGCCCCCGCAGTGACGTTCGGAACCGAAAAGGGGGAAACCCCTGTGTTATCCGAAACCGAAGAGGGGGGAACCCCCGCGGCGACGACCGGAACCGGGGCACCGTTGCGGGGGGAGGCTCGCTGCGGCACGGGTGCTGCTCTGTCGACCGCCCCCGGTGCGTCAAACGTGACCCCGTGGGGCGGGACTTGCTCCCGGCGCAGGGAAAGCCCCCGGCATATAATGGGCCCCCGGCCTCGGGAATGGGCCCGGAATGGGGTATCCCCCGGGTGCCGCGAAGGGCCCGGGCATGAAGTAACCCCCCGGCATCGGGAAGGCTCCCGGTGCCGTGAAGGCCCCGGACGGAGGACCCACCGGGGGAGGGTACCCCTCGGCGGGGTCGTATGGGGCGGCCGGGCCTCGGGGACCGGAGGGGCCACCGAGTGACCCATAAATGGGGGCATGGCCCCCGGTATGGGTATTGTGGATATGCGGGGCCTGTGGGCCATGCCAACACGCGGAGCAGCTCATAGAGCGCTGGGAGCGGAGCTGGCCCTCCACTAAAGCCTCAAGCAAGGCATCCCGAGGGGACGGGGGAGCCGTCGGGGGGAGACTGGTCCCGGCCAAGGCTACCGCGGTCACCGGGACTAGCCCGGAGGTCGCACCACCAAAATTAAGAGGGAAGGTGGGAGGCGGTACCTGGGTCTGGCCGCCTCCGAGAGGAAGCGCCGGGACGGTCGTGTCCCGGACGAGTGGCGCCGGGTCACCGGGACCGGTGTCACCAAGAAGGGCGCGGGCCCTCGTTCTTGGGGGAGCCATGGCGTCTCGTCACGAGTCCCCACGGACGACGCCAAATGTCGTGCTATTGCGAATACCCCGGCAGGTTTTGCGGACGATCCTAGCGAAGAAAATACGGCGCGGGCTGACCGGGTGACTGGTCCTCCCCGCCGGGCAAGCACAACAAATGACACGAGGATTTATACAGGTTCAGGTCCCAGTAGGGGCCCTAGTCCTGTCGGCGTGCTCCCGACCGGGGTCGGCTGGGGGAGCTCTCTCGGGGAGTGATGGCTCCGTAGCACACCTGTGAGATTGTCTATTCTAAGTAATAATGCGCAAAAAAATATCCCTTACATGATGTTTTACAAGGGCTTTTATAGCCCCAAAATAAGCAAAGAGACTAATGTACCCCGCCTGCCACCGTTGGATCGAAGGGTAGAAACGTCCTTCTCCCGACCAGGCGCCTCGGATGCTTCATAGGTGTCCGCCGATTCCCGAGGCGCTTCTCGCGTGACCTGCACGTGACCCGGGACCGTGGACTCTTGTCTCCGGAAGGACGGCAATACCCGGGACAAGCCACCGGGACAGGGGCCCTATCCCCGGGCAAATGGCGGCGCCCGGGACAGGCATCGGGGCCCTGTCCCCGGGCAAAAGGCGGCGCCCGGGACAGGCACCGGGGTCCCCAGGCAAATGGCAACACCCGGGACAGGCACCGGGGGCCGTGTCCCCGGGCAAAAGGCGGCGCCCGGGACAGGCACCAGGGGCCCTGTCCCTAGGCAAATGGAGGCTCCCGGGACAGTCACCGGGGGCCCTGTCCCTGGCCCAATGGCGGCGCTCGGGACAGGCACCGGGGGCCCTGTCCCTGGGCAAATGGCGCAACTTTTTACCTGGACTTAGTCTCACAGAGATTTCCCCCAGCAACATGCCTCAGGTGCAAGGGCTTCACTTGCCTCAGGCGCAGAGGTTTGAAGGGAGGCTGATCTCTCTGGGATACTTGTTCCCAAAAGGTCGGTAGCTTTCCTCTTGCGATGAACTAGAGGAATGTCGTCTTCCTCATCCTCGCTCCCTTCACCCTGTACGATGAAGAAATAATTTCCACTCGTACTTGGGGTTACAGGAGGTACTGAAAATCTTACCGCAGTCTTTTTTGCGATTATGGTTTTGCAGGATCTTCTTAGGTTTTTCGGGAGCAGGCTCCTTCATTTTACGCTTCGAAGGGGTCCTCTTGACCTTCACAGCAGGTCTCCCCGAAGGACCAGCGTCCTCGCTTGGACACGTCACCCCAAAAAATTTCCCAGAATCTGTATTATTTAAAATGCTTTTGGTAACACAAGATAAGAGATGATTTACAACAGAGCTTGTTGGGAAAAGGTCATACCTTTAGGGGCTCTTGTTTAAGATCGTCACCGGCATTAATTAAGCTCTGGGGGCGAGGCGACCCTTTATCTCCCTCCGTCGCGACATTATATGCCGTAGGAGGTAGTTTGTCATTTTTTGACCTCGGACGAAGATAGCGCGGTGTCACAAACAAGCATATTACTTGATACGACATCTTTCATTGGTAAAAATGTGTATTTTGTGGACTAGAGGACATACCAGTGTTATAATCCAGGGTGCTATCCGCCATGGACTCCACCTCCCAAGTCGGATGTGCCCTCTCACGCAGGGGCTCATCCTATTCTTCACAAAGTCACGTATGATATTATGCCGGGTCAAGCCCTACTGGACTAAGTGAAGAATGGCTTGAGCTTGTCTCTTCAGTTCTGCGCTCAGAGTGGGAATGGAGTCTAACTCATTGTCTTTCTCCGGTCGGGTGTTCGCGAACCATAGTCTGCTCTCCGATGGAGGGGTGCAGTAGAACCATTTATGGTGCCACCCATGCACAGAATCCCATAGAGGTGGGAATGGGTACTCCTTCTTCTCCCTTATGCGGAAGTAGATGCACCCAGCGGCATTGGTACTCTTCGACCATGCTGAGAAGTAGAAGCGTCGGAAAAGCTCCACTCTTGGAAGAACTCCGACGAAAGCTTCACATAGATGTTGAAAAATCACCAGGATGAGGACCGCATTTGGGTGGAGATTCACTAACTCCAACCCGTAGTGGTCCAAGATTCCTGGCAGGAACTCGCTCCCTGGGAATCAGAACCCGCAGCGCAAGTACTCCTCAAAGGTCACCAATTCTCCCTCTTAGATGATTGGGGTTTCTTGATCTTTCTCCGCTGGCCGCCAGTTAATCAGTAGCCGTGGGGGGAGAATCTCTTCTTTCTCTAGTGCCACCAAACTATCCTCTGTGTGGTGGATAGATCAGCTCCCAGAGGCCATTGCTATAGAGGATTGAGGAAAAAGGTGATGGATTTGGAGACGACGAAGACGAGGTGTGCAAACGAGGGTTTTGTGCGACAAGAAAGTATAAGGCAACGAAGGGTTTTTGGCTATGAGGCTTCTCCAGTAAGCTACCTCTTCCTTTTATATGCCCGAGATAACCCTTCGCCGAATATTTTATTAATTTCCAACAATGGGTGCCTTTCCTTTTGGATCCCATTATCCATACCCAGTAATGAATCCAAAATGAAATGTATCTTTATCATTTTATTTCTCATTCGGGGGCTATGGTACAAATAAAAATATTAGAAATTCCGAAAAGTTTATTAAGGAAGTAATCCCTTAGGACTTTGGAATAAACTTATGACCGGTATACTGATCGCAATGCAATTCTATGATCGCTGCGTGCCGCGTCCCGAAACTGGGACTATGTGTCGTGGTATTAAGAATACCCCGGCAGGTTTTGAAGACGATCCTAGCGGAGATCACGCAGCGCGGGTTGACCGGGTGACCGGTCCTCCCCCGCCGGAAAAACACAAGAACTGACACGTGGATTTATACAGGTTCGGGTCCCGGTGGGGGCCCTAGTCCTGTCGACGCGCTCCCGACCGGAGTCGGCTGGGGAGGCTCTCTCCGGGGGAGAGGCTTCCGGAGCGCGTCTGTGAGATTAGCTATTCCAAATAATAACGAACTGATCCTTTACAACAGAGGGGTACAAGGGCTATTTATAGCCCCCAAAAAGAAGCAAAAAACCTAAACTACCCCGGGAGCCACCGTCGGATTGAAGGGTAGGACCGTCCTTCTCCCGGTCAAACGCCTTGGATGCTTGACAGGTGGTCGCTGATTCCCGAGGCGTCCCTCGCGTGACCTGCACGTGATAAACAAACAGGGGTCTTACCTTTTAGGAGGGCGATGACGTCCGGGACCCCTTCCGGAGAGCAGGGTCCCGGGGACCCAAAAGGCGGCGCCCGGGACATGCCCGAGGGGCACAGTCCCGGGGGCCAAATGGCGGCGCCCGGGACATGCCCGGGGGGCACGGTCCAGGGGGCCAAATGGCGGCGCCCGGGACATGCCCGGGGGGCACGGTCCCGGGGGCCAAATGGCGGCGCCCGGGGCAGGCACCGGCGGCCACTATCCCCGGGCGAATGGCGGCGCCCGGGACACGCACAGGGGGCACGGTCCCGGGGGCCAAATGGCGGCGCCCGGGACAGGCCCGGGGGGCACGGTCCCGGGGGCCAAATGGCGGCGCCCGGGACAGGCCCGGGGGGCACGGTCCCGGGGGCCAAATGGCGGCGCCCGGGACATGCCCGGGGGGCACGGTCCCGGGGACCAAATGGCGGCGCCCGGGGCAGGCACCGGCGGCCACTATCCCCGGGCGAATGGCGGCGGCCGGGACACGCCCGGGGGGTACGGTCCCGGGGGCCAAATGGCGGCGGCCGGGACAGGCCCGGGGGGCACGGTCCCGGGGACCAAATGGCGGCGCCCGGGGCAGGCACCGGCGGCCACTATCCCCGGGTGAATGGCGGCGCCCGGGACACGCCCGGGGGGCACGGTCCCGGGGGCCAAATGGCGGCGCCCGGGACAGGCCCGGGGGGCACGGTCCCGGGGACCAAATGGCGGCGCCCGGGGCAGGCACCGGCGGCCACTATCCCCGGGCGAATGGCGGCGCCCGGGACACGCCCGGGGGGCACGGTCCCGGGGGCCAAATGGCGGCGCCCAGGACATGCCCGGGGGGCACGGTCCCGGGGGCCAAATGGCGGCGCCCGGGACATGCCCGGGGGGCACGGTCCCGGGGGCCAAATGGCGGCGCCCGGGGCAGGCACCGGCGGCCACTATCCCCGGGCGAATGGCGGCGCCCGGGACATGCCCGGGGGGTACGGTCCCGGGGGCCAAATGGCGGCGCCCGGGACATGCCCCGGAGGCACGGTCCCGGGCGCCTAAAAGGCGGCGCCCGGGGCAGGCACCGGACGCCACTGTCCCCGGGCAATCATGAACTTACCTGGACTTGACCGCGTGGAGATTTCCCCCAACACTATGACTACTCCCGTGGAGACCTAGCTTGCTGCAGCTAGTCCCATATATGCATACCTTTGACCTCCCAGGATAAGTCAAGCACAGGAGTATATTCACATTGCAGCAGAAAGACTTACAAAATATTTAAGCAGAAGATAGGTGACCCTCCCACAGTGAGAAGTTGACGGTAGAACAACACACATCAGGACTTTGACGAAACTAACTCTCCTCCTTCTGGATCCACAAAGTTCTCCACGCCTTCATCTCAATCATGGAATGCTCCATCTACTGATTTCTAGGTCGCAAGGGTGAGTACTTACGTACTCAGCAAGTCATAGGTAAGAGTAGATACATATAGTAGTGTTGTTATGAACCTATGCTAGTCAAGAAATGTGGACGTTTGTAAAATAATCTTTTCTTTCATATCTCATCTCATGGCAGCACTTTTCATAACATAGTATCGCTATTCATGTTCACTAAATTATAGCACTACCGCGACACATCGACACACGACAGCCCACGGCAGCACCCCTTATCATGACAACACATGTCATTTGGGTAATCTTGACTTATCAAATTTTATTTTAGAAAACATACTTGTGCCACACCCCGTGGATTTAATCCACCGCAACAGACTCCTATAAACCCGGGAGCTCGGAGTATTCGAATACGTTTTTAACTCTGCAGAGAGGTACCAATTTACCCGCAAGATATTCCACTTTCAAACCCTTCCTATCAAAATGATTGGACCCCTGGCTCACTTCGTACTATGAGTGGTGAAAGGGATCTAGGATATCGACTAAAGGGGGGTGAATAGGCGATTTTAACAATTTAGCAATTAATCAAACAATTTAAAGATAATGAGAGCAAATAAATAACACAATATGAACAAAGCACAATTCCAACACAAGGATATATCCCGTGGTCTCGGTGATTTGCCGATCACCCCTAATCCACGTTGAGGCAAACTCAAATCTCTAACCGCTCCTCTATCTAGTCAACCTTCTCTCGAGAAGTGACCTAGATCTTGAGCCGGATTAGTGTGATGAGTTATCCAAACCTCGATTTCACTAAGGATGCAATTTACCGCTCCGGCAAGGTGTGCTCAACCCTTTCACAAGACGTTTTGAGGCTTCTTCACAATCTTCCTTGAAGAGCTCTCCAAAACCCTTCTCCTAGCCGTCTAGGAGCCGGCAAACTCCAAGAGTAACAAGCCGGTGATGATCACTTAGCCTTCTTCTAGTACCACGAGGATGATTTAATGATCTAGATGCAATGCACTAGAAGATCTCAAATGCACACTCTCACAAATTCGAGAATTTGAACCCTAGAGTGTATGAAATGTGCTAAAACTCTCAAGGATGATGACAATGCTCAAATTATGCCAAGAGTTGTGAACAGGCCCGTGCATGCGAGTATATATACCCCCCACAATAAATATAGCCGTTACAGGCCGTTGGGAGAAAAAGCTCACTTGGCGGTCAGACCGCAGGTATAAGCTCGGTCAGACCGCCGCAATTGCAACGGCATTAAACAGCGCAATAAATGCTCAACTGCCCTTGTCAGGCACACACACGGTTAGACCGGAGCCTATTTCGGTCAGACCGTGAAGCTGTCCAGAGACGACCTAGTTTCTCGACACCTTATACGGTCAGGCCGAAAAATACGGACAAACCGGCCATACGGTCAGACCGTAGTACAAAAACACGGTCAGACCGATTTCACGGTCAGACCGGTCTAATAAAACGGTCAGACCGTAATAGCTCAAAACAACAGAAAGATAGTTCATGAGGTTCCAGGAGACTGACCTAGGTTTTAACTACGGACAGACCGACCTTATAAAGGTATATACTATACTAAGACATAACGTCGGTCAGTCCGAGAATTCTAATCGATCAGTCCGTGAATTCGGTCAGACCGGTCCAACATACGGTCAGACCGACTGAGACAGTGCTGAGCAGAAATGAGCTGAAACAAGCATATTCAAAGTATATGACCTTCTAGTATGCAATGCAAGTTGATTTTATGATTTGTGACACATAGATGAAGTATTTTGTGATACACCACATGCTCCTCTTAATAGTACGGCAACTATCCTAAAATCCGGTCAAAATTCTTCTCTAATCACCTTAGACCAGTAAAAATGGAAAGGACCCTATTTCATACCTTTGCCCTTTTGATCAATGCCCTTTCTTCATCATGAGGCTCTTTCTTCGCCTTTCATTAACCTGTCTTTAAAGTTTCTTCTTTACACAACTAGGCAGGTAACATTAGTGTAGCATTTGTAGTTGTCATTAATTATTAAAACACTCTTTAGGGGCCTAGAAGCTACAATCTCCCCCTTTTTGGTAATTGATGACAATATAAAGAATAGATGAAAGAGTTTTAAGCATAAAGGGAATTTTACAATAAGCATCGAAGAATAAGACACTCCCCCTGAATGTATGAATAAGTGAATTTTGGCATTTTAGAGGAGTTCAAGCATGTGAATAAGATGCTATCTCAATTTATTCATTATATGAGCATGAAGTATCACAAATAAGACATTTAATTTTACACATGATATCATCATCACAAGGTCATATGAAAATAACATAAGTACGTCTAACATAAGCACATCTCATATAACATGAAGTAACAATCTCATACAAGAGTCAACCAACATAAATGTCATCCATAAGTAAAAGAGATATTCAACTAAACAAGTTAATTAAAACTTTACACAAAAGTTTGTTTTCATTTTCCTACTCTTTTCTGCTCTCTTCTCTCCCCCTTTGGCATCAATTGCCATAAAAGCTAAGAATCAGCGGGAGCATCATCATCGGGAGGATGGTGAGGTGGAGTCTGAGGGAAACGAGTGTAGAAGTGAGTGGAGAAGGCGTCGAAGCGCTGCTCGAGCTGATCCTGGCGCGACGAGAAAGTCTGGAACTGATCATGCAAAGTCGCCAAGTCCGAGCGAGCGAGCTCAAGCCCCTGGAGAAGAGTAGCAAACTGATCCATCATTGGCTGATGGAACTGCTGCTGGAACTGTGGAAACCAGGCGGGGGCTTGGCTAGACTGAGCTGCCTGCTGTGCCTGAGGTGGAGGAGGAGGAGGCATAGGCTGAGCCTGCTGCTGCTGATGCTGTGCTCCGTGGCCTCGAGCCAAGACGCGCGGGTTGACACTAAACGGCTTATAGCCGAGATGTCTGATATCACAAGAACCGCGAGGGAACTTCGTCTTCTCGAGCAGCAAGGACATGATGAAAGGAGCATAGTAGAGATTCGGCAGAGTGGTCGCCGAGACATCCTCAATTGTCTTCAATATAAAAGAGACAATGTTGATCCGTTGACTCTTGAGGATGTGGTCGATGAAGTTCCAGTAGTAATCCCGGACCGCTTCTCGGTTTCCACTCTTTGGATGGATCGTGGCTCGTACGATCTTGTTGACGACAGCAGGGAGGACTTTGAGACCTATAACAGTGCCAGGTACAATCCGCTGTCCACCTCCCAGCTGCTCATAAAACTGGAGCCAGTTGTCCTCATGGAGGTAATCCTCATCCTCCATATCGATCCCCTCCTTCATCTCCTCATAGTTTAACTTGTTTGCCGCAGCAAACTCCTCAAAAGTGGCCTCATAACGCCTGGAACCTGTCATCCATATGATCTGCTGGTCCGCCCATCTGATCTCTACTGTAGCATAGAACTGTCTGATGGCAGTGGCGTTCCATGGGCACTTGTGCTCCACAAAGTCATACAGCCCTATATCTTTGAAGATCTGCACCAAGGGAGCCATGATGGGCTGATTCACAACATAAGCCCATTCGATCCATTTGTGTTTGAAGATATTCTTGTGGATCAAATGACCGTAGAAGGCATCCTGCTGTGTCATCGTGTGGAAATGAGGAGTAGAGGCATCATTCTCGTGATTGTAGGCATAGATAGTCCTAGCCTTTGTATAGTCGCTTGAAGTCCAATTTCTCTTCGGGCCTTGATAAGCATGGACGTTTATTTCATCGTCCTCACTCTCGATGTCCATGCCCCTGTGAGACGATCCACCACGATGAGATGACTGTTCTGTTTCTGAGTCTCCGGCCGAGGGTACCCAATCGTCATCATGACTGTCGCTACTGCTCGAGGTGGAGATAACAAGAACTTTTGTTGTGTTTCACTCACAATTCACCCCTGACCCTGTGGATCTCTCGTGAACCACAGTTGTGGCAGGTACTCCCTCCACCCCTAAGTCTCTTCCCATCACTGGGTCAACGTGCATGATCACATTCGGTGATATGTGGAGGAGCCGCACTCCGTGAAATTAGTGTACTGTTTTCCATCTCATGTAGGGGTTTCATGTGCGATCCACATAAATACTTGTTCAAGCCTGTCCCATACCAGGCTTGCGGTTAGCACGTGTTTCATGCCACTAGACGCACAACACAAGGTTCTAGTGCTTATATGCCAGTGACCAGATCATACCACAAACCATGCACCTTCAGTGCCTGCTCATCCTTTGTAGTTAAGCACCTCCAGTGCTACCACCATTCCATACCAAAATTCTGGTCACGGCTAGGGGTTTTATTTCATGAATATATAAGTACATATATAATAGTTTATGGCTCACTATTTGATCATTTCACATTTCACAGGAATCCAGTCTACTACTGCCAATTCATAATTCAACCATTCTCAATCTTTCACACGCAATATTATTTATATTCAAGGTTATATTATAACAACTCTTAAAATATAGGTTCAAGATGATCAAGACTATGACTTTCCTTCCGCGTCGTAAGAAATAGTAGTCGATGTCGGGTCGGTAGTGAAGTCCTCAAACTCTGGCTCTGGCTCTGAGCAAAGATCAAGCAAGCAACCAAAAATCACAACATTTTCAATATATTACTATACTACATGCAATAATGCAAAGAAGAAATGTCTTGATACTGGAATAATCACAGAATTAGGGCTGAAGATGGGTGCTAGGGACTTTTAGGGTTCCAGGGTAAGAAAATGACATTAAGTCCGTGGCTGGTTTGCCCAAAAATAGTGAATGTCAGCCGATTGACATTCGGTTCAAGGCTCTCACATAGCTTCAAGGAAAGCTAGAGAGCTTATCTCAAGTTGTGACAGTAAAAGAAAATGTAGATCACAACATCAGGAGTCTAAGAGACAAAGTCATTTTCAAGATTCATGTCTGGAGGGAGATGAAAAGGGCTAATGCCACTGGCTGGCATAGACTGGCATTGGACTAACATGTCCAAAAACTAGGGTTTACCATATCTTTTGATCTAGGGCTCCAATTGATGCACACTTTGTCTGGGAGATAGGCCTTGATAACAAGAAAAAATGATTAAACAGGTTCTTGAAGATGGCCGGAAAGTGGTGAAAACCAGCAAAGAACACGGTGGCTGGAGTTTCAAGTCATGGCACTGGACAGAAATTAGAGCATAGCCATAAATTTTGATTTAGACAGAATTAGACATCGAGATAGGAGACAAAATTGTTCAGGAGATCAAGATGCATCTAAGGGACAAGGTGGCTAGAGCTCGATCGGCCGGGAGCAGATTTCCGATGGCCTGCCCCGGAGAAGATGACACTGGATTTGGGGGTTTTTGCTACACAAGGTTTGAACTCAATTCCTTGCTTGAGGAGTAAGAGGGATGCACTTAGAAGCTATTGGCATAATCAATTTGGTCAGAGCATCACCGGAGAAGTCTGGCGACGAGAGCCGGCGACTGGTGAAGCTCAAACTTGGAGATAGCTTCGATTTGAGCTCAATTCTGACATCTTGATGCACTGGCTTGCTAAGGATAGCTCACTGATCATTTTATTCTACTGGATCCAGGGCTAATTTGGATTGAATCAAATTGCAAAGCTGGAACAAGGGTTTTAGCAATTCCGGCGATCACCGTCGATGAGGGGCACGAGAGTTCAATTAAATGATACAGCACAGAGAGTTTGATGAGGTGAACTCACTAGTGGCTTCAATTTGGATATTGATATAGTGGAGTGTGCTGGCGTCGTCGACCTCCTCGGCGGCTCGCCGGAGAAGAAGACAACAACGAAGAAATGTGGTTAATTGCTGAGGAGTTTTGGAGAGCAGTGCTGGTGACCAAGAAGCTGCTCTGGACTGCTATTTAAAGGCAAGGCAAGGTGAAGCGAAGCTCACTGCTTGGAGGCTAAGATGCTTGCGCCGGTGGAGACTTCGGGTTGAAGCAACGGCGAGCAAACGAGAAGGTGTAGGTTCTCTCTGGCGCGCGAACTGCTATTGTGCTGGACAAGGACTACCACGGTCAACACTGAGGTGCAAACACGTGTGCGCATGCAAACACGGTTGTGAAAAAGCATGGGCTAGCGCGGTGCTTAATCGGCAGCAAAGACACGGTGACACGGCGCACCTGGTCGTGGTCGCAGCGGCGCTGGTCGAAGTGGTCGATGTCGAACACTGTGCACTGCTGGCTGTGATCGAGGTCGAAGGGACTGCAAGCTCTAGTCGCAATTGGCTGCTCCGGTCGTGAACTACTGGTCTGGTCGAGCCAGGGACCTGTTTGTAAGAATCTTTGTTGATTTCTGGACTGATTTGTAATTTTTGATTTAGAGAGGGGTAATCTGAAATCTGATTTCATAGATGAGTATAAACTTATACCTTATACTCATTGAGAAAGTAATTTGGTAAAATCTGGCATGATTTGTTGGTCTTTGATATAAACTGAAAATAGGGTATTTTAGGGTAATTAAAATCTGAGTTTTGATCGATTTTGAATTTAAGGTAATTGGAGAGAGATTTGGGTGTTCTGATAAAAGAAGATTTTGTATTAATTAGCATTTGGGAGGTGTTCCCTGAAACATATTTGAATTTGGAGTTGATTTGAGGATTTTAGCCTTTTTGGGTTTCCAGATATCAGAAAACGACAGAGTCGTGATACAATTTGGACTAAGCTGTGAAAAAGGATTAAATGATGAAATATGGCTGCCAACTTTCTGGATTAAGGTATTGGCATACACATGATCATAATCCAAGAATAATCTGGTCTGGTTAGGTCAAGATTTGGCTAAATCACAAATCTGAGTTCAGAGTATTTGGGGTAATTAGGATATTAATTAAATTCATGTTTTCGAAAACAGAAAAGGATTGCAAGATCTGAAAGTTATAGATGGAATTGAATCTGGCTTCTAAAGGCTTTTATGCTCAGAGTAACTGATAGATCATATCTGAGCAATCTGATCTTGATTTGGGTCTATAGGATAGATTTGGAAATTTTAGGGCTTGATAAAGATACTGATCTGGCTACTACTACAAATACATGCATGCTTGATGTTCTTGAAAAAGGAAGTTTTCACCCCTAAACTCAGGCTGTTACACTGTGGATATGTGTGATTATAACAGCTGTGGTCGCCGTATGGTCAAGATACTGTTCTATGATCGTTACTCTAGTTCTGATCGCGGTCTACGGTCTCAATGCTATTCTGAGACCGAAGAACTGTCCTGAGCCAGTTTCGTACAGAAACCTACCTGTGTATTTTTGGTCGCAGAAGCATTCTTGCGTAACCATTTCTTCTTACAGAATATAAAGAACCTTAATTCGGAGTATAAGTTTTACATAAACCTTTTAAGAGATCAAAGTATGTAAAAAAAGAAATTCTTTATTTCTGGCAAACCTTACATACAAAAGGAACACAGGTGACCAAAGTGTAGATCTAGTCCGATAGCTGTTTACAAAGTTCTCCTAGGGACATGTTAACATCAATGGGATCAACACTGGCTGCCCGCAGAGAACTGGCTATGGCTCTAAGCCTATCTACATCATCCCGAAGCAAAGAAGCGTTGTTATTCCTTATCATATCGGAGAGTTCTCGCTGCTGCCGAGCATAGTTGTCCCTCAACAAGAGGAATTGCCACGCCTCTTCACAGGAGTTGTCGTAACATTCTGCCAGATGCAGAATGGCCGAAGACATCTCATCGGTCTTCTTCTCCAGAGCCTCTTTTCCTTTTTGTTGAGTTTGCTCAAGGGCTACACTCTCACCAAAAAGAGCCTGGACTTTAGCAGGCTGGTCACTGGGTGCTCCAGATGTTTTCATCTCCTCCACATGTATGCATTAGTTTTAAAGATAAAACGACCAGCAAAGACAATGAAGATAATTACCAATCCTCACAGTAAAGTTGGATGGGAGGATGAGGTACTTCCCCTGGGAAGTAGATCACCAGACAAAAGTCGAGGACCATCTGGTGGCGGAAGTGCAATCTTCCCACCAGAAAATTGATCACCCAACAAAAGCTGAGGATCGTCTGATCACAGAAATGTGGGACTTCCCCAGAAGCTGATGCAAGCTTTGAAGGATTGTTATAGATCTCCAAAGGTGGAGATGAGGGTTCAACCTGCCGAGTTGCATGGATAGGGAGAACTACATGGGACAAGGAAAGAGAGCGCAATGATGCGTCCCCAACCTTTGCACCCGTGAATGAAGCTCCACTAGATGATCCTTCGTCAACCTTCGACTTATTCTTTGGAGGGATTAGTTCCTCAGTCACCTATAAGTTCCCAAAATGCATTATGCAAATGATCAGAATGTAAAACGACAACCAGAACCAGAGTTCCAAAAAAGTCTTACCTTCTGGAGGTCATGGTCGAGTTCGGGTATCACTTCTTCCTCATCACCCTCAATCTCAATAATGTTATTGGAGTCTTAGTCTGCCATCGAGACAAGAATACAGGATTAGAGGGAGCAACTGGAGAGGAGAAGTAGCTTATAAAAGACTTAGTCATGATGAAAAACTCGTGAGTTCAAAGAACCTAAAAAGCTCTTCTATTTATAGAGCCAGAAGGCGTCGGTTCATTTCCACACACGTCTCGGGTTCTTAAAACGCACTCACGTTCACCCTCACGATGTGTCAATTAAGTCATTATTACCTGTCAACAAAAACTCAGGGTTTTTCTCGGGATATGAACCGTCACACGGCGAAACAGTTTCAGTTGAAGTTGAAGCGTCGGGTTCATAATTCAATGCAGGGTAAAAATTTGAAGCAACTATGTCTCTTCATTTTCTTCAAATTTGGGGACTAGCTGATGAGGATTATTGTCGTGCCCCGACCTGGGGACTATGACTACTCCAGTGGAGACCCAGCTCGCTACAGCTGGTCCCATACATGCATACCATTGACTTCCCAGGATAAGTCAAGCATAGGAGCATATTTACATCACAGCAGAGTAACCTACAAAATATTTAAGCAGTGTAGCCTGCTGGCCTTAATACAAGATAAGGAAATTATAATTCCTTCACTGCAAACAAGGTCTAGCAAAATAACAACTACACAGCTGAAGATAGGTGATCCTCCCACAGCGAGAAGTTGATGGCAGAACAACACACATCAGGGCTCTGGCGGAATTGGCTCTCCTCCTTCTGGATCCAAGAAATTCTCCACGCCTTCATCTTGATCACGGAACGTTCCATCTACTAGATTGTAGGTTGCAAGGGTGAGTACTTACATACTCAGCAAATCATAGATAAGAGTAGATACATATAGTATTGATGAAATGAACCTATGCTAGTCAAGAAGTGTGGATGTTTGTAAAATAATCTTTTCCTTTATGTCACATCTCATGGCAGCACTTTTCATAGCATAGCATCACTATTCATGTTCCACTATTTATAGTAATACGGCGACACGTCGACACATGACAGGCCACGGCAGCACCCCTTATCATGACAGCACATGTCATTTGGGTAATCTTGACTTATCAAATTTTATTTAGAGAACATACTTGTGCCACACTAGGTGGATTTAATCCACCGCAGTAGACTCCTGTAAACTCGGGAGCTCGGAGTATTTGAATACGTTTTTAACTCTGCAGAGAGGTACCAATTTACCCGCAAGATATTCCACTTTCATGCCCATTCTATCATTATGATTAGACCCTTCCTCACAACCATGTGTGAGTGGCAAGGTGGAGATAACAAGAACTTTTGCGATGTTTCACACACAATTCACCCCAGACCCTGTGGTTTCACTCAGAAACAACAGTTCTGGTGGGGTTACACAACCCCTACTAATTGGCATCTTCCCACTCAGGGTCAGCGTGTAATAACATCCTGTGATATGTGTTGAAGCCGCACTCTGTGTAAATCGTGTATGTGTCTTCTAGGAGTTTCATGTGTGATCCACATACTACTTGTTCAGGCCTGTCCCATACCAGGCTTCCGGTTAGCACGTTTTTCATGCCACTAGATGCACAACACAAGGTTCTAGTCCATATATGCCAGTGACTAGACCATCTACAACCCATGCACATCCTGTGCTAGTACCACCATTCCGTTCCAAAAACCTGGTCATGGCTAGGGGTTTTATTTCTTCAATATAAATATATACATATATATATTAGTTCATGGCTCATTACTTGTTCATTTCACATTTCACATCTCAATAGGCATCCAGCCTAGTACTGCCAATTCATATCTCAATCATTCTTTCACATGCAATACTATTTATATTCAAGGTTATGTTATAGCAACTCTTAAAATATAGGTTCAAGATGTTCAAGAATATGACTTGCCTTCCACGTCATAAAAATCAGCAGTTGATGTCGGGTCAACAGTGAAGTCCTCGAACTCAGCTTCTGGATCTGCTCAGCGACAAACAAGCATACAATAATTACTAACTATGTTAAAATGATTTGTGATCTATATGCAATATGCTTTAAAAGGATAACGGAACAATGTTGAAATTGACTGAGACTGCAAGTTGAACTGAGTCGAGACTTTAAGGCTTCAAGGAGTTTGGCTAAGGATGGGTGTTAGATGCTCTTAGGGTTTCAAGGCTGCAATATGGAGATCAAGCCTGCGGCTGGTTTGTTCAAAAACAGCGAATGTCAGCCGATTGACATTCGGTTCCAGGCTGACATAGCTTCAAGGAAAGCTAGAGAGCTTATCTTAAGATGTGGTAGTAGAAGAAAGTGCAGCTCACAACTCCACAAATCTAATGGACAAAGTTATTTTCAAAATGCACAACCAGAAGGAGGTGAATAGGGCTAATGGCACTGGCTGACATGCATTGACATATTGCGAAAAATGTCAAAAACTAGCGTTTAGCAGCAAATGCAATTCAAGGCTTCATCTGCTGCGCCAATAATGTCTAGGAGACAGGCTCAAGTAACAGGAACACAATGCAAGTGGTTTCAAGACCTAAGATGGCCGGACGGTGACAAACTTCGGCGAAGAAACACGGTGGCCAAACTGTACAAGACAGCTTGTGATCAAAGTCTTGGCATGGCTACAACTCTCGATCTGGGCCGATCCAAGTGTGGAGCTAGAAGACAAAAATGCTCAGGGGTCCAAGGCACACATATTGGACAAGGTGGATAGGGCTGCAATGGCTGCAAATAATTTTTCGGTGGCTGGTGCCAGAGAAGAAGGCACTGGAATTGAGGGTTTTTGATACAGGAGGTTTGAACTTATTTCCTTGCTTGGAGAGTGATAGAGGGACACGAGAAAGCTACTGGTGAAGTCAATTTGATTGGAGCATCGCTGGCGTAGCCTGGCGACGAGAGCCGGCGATTGGTGAAGCTCAAAATCGGGAAAAGCTTCAATTTGAGTTCACTTGGGGATTCTGAGCTTACAGGCTTGCTAAACTCAGTTCACTGATCATTTTAGTCTATTGATTTGAGGGCTAATTTGGGCGGAATCGAACAGCCCTGTGGGAACAGGGCAAAAACAATTAACGGCGATCACCGACGATGAGGTTCACCGGAGCTTGATTGGATGCTACCGCACAATGAGGGAGATGAGAGACACTCACTGGTGGTGTTAATTTGTCAAATGGTGCTGTGGTTGAAGCTGGCACCGTGAGCCTCCGTGCGGAGCTCGCTGGAAAAGAAGATGATAACGAAGAAGCTCTGGGACTTAGCCAAATTTTGTGAAGTAGAGATGATACAGGTTGCAGGGGTGCTTCAATAGGCCAGGGCGAAGCTTGCAAGGAGGGTGCAACAAGGAAATTGGCGCCGGTGACGAGACTGGCTGGGCGCAGAAGCAACAGCGGCGACAACACAATGCGACAGCGCCAACAGCTCTACAATTGTGTTTGTTCGGGGCATTGGAACTTGGCGCTGGCCGGTTCAAGCGGTGGAGACAATGGCTGGCACGGCAAGGCGACGTGCCATGAAACTTCTGACAAAAAGGCGGCTGCTGCTGGGTGTGGTTGCTGCTGGTCGCGCGCACGGGAGCGATTGCTGGTCGTCGGTGCTACCACGACGACGACGTTGGTGCTGACACGTGCGCTCATGCAAACATAAGTGAGCACGGCACAGGTGCAGGCGAGGCTTGGCCGGCAGCGAGCGAACATGCCGCACAAGCACGGTGAGTCTGCAGCCGAAAACACAGCTGCTGCTCTGTCGAATCTGGACTGATTTGCTATTTCTGATTCTTGGCTTTGGGCTGATTTGTAAATCTAGAGATTTGGATGATTAGAGTTGAATTTGATTTTGCTAATTTAGCAAACTTAATTCAAAAGATAATTTGGCACAGATAGAAGATGAAATTTGAAACATTTGAATGGTTTTTGAGTGAAATTGATAATAGGGTAAATTAGGGTATCTGGAATCTGGATTTTGTCAAATGCTGAAATTCTGGGATTTAGGATTTGATTTTGAGATACTCATATAAGAAGATTTTGTGTTAAATAGCATTTGGGAGGTGTTCCCTGAATCAAATTTGGATTTGGAGTTGATTTGCAACATTTAGCCTTCTAGGCTTCACGAAAATCTAGAAAAGGACTGATCTGCGATACTCCTTGGACTGATTTGTGAAAATGGCTAGATGATAGAATTTGGCTGCTAACTTTTTTGGATTAAGGTATTGGCATACCCTTGATCATAATCCTCATATAATTTGGTCTGAACTTGGTCAAGATTTTGATTAAATCTGAATTTCTGAAACTTAGGGTATTTGGGGTAATATTATATATTTCTGTTTTCAAAAATAGAAAGGAGTTGATAAATCTGGGAGTTAGAGATGGAATTGAATCTGGCTTCTGAAAGCTTTTATACTCAGGATAAATAGTAGGTCAAATCTGAAAACTCGGATCTTGATTTGGGTCTATAGGATAGATTTTGAGATTTTTGGGGCTTAGGATAAAATAAAGCTGGGACTGATTTGGCTGATCTATAAGAGACATATGCATGCATGACTTTTTAAGAAAAGAATTTTCACCCCAAACCCAGGGTGTTACAATTATCACCCGAGCTAGTTCAAAATAATACACGTCTTGTTTAAGACAATCAGATTAGACGTGTGCCTATAAGTCCATCGCTTTGGTCTCAAACGGCCTGCAGGGCGCGGACACAAAGATGATTTATGATCGCAGCCCTTGCCCAATCACGGGGCCGCAGACAGTACACGACCAGAAGACTGTAGACAGTGCGTGGTGAGATGGTCATTGACTATTTGCTACTTGAACAACTCGAGAAGGTCTAACCCTTTGAACAGGCATATCCCGAGGATCACAAGAATGTTTGCACATATGAAGACAACTGCCAGGAGGTTAACATGTGCAGTTATCCCTTGATTACACGTATTAAGCCTGCGTGGAAGTTAAGTGCGGTTAACAAAACTGCATCCTAGCAACTGTCCAAGGTCGTTTCGCGTTGGCGCCCTTTTGTTCAGTATAAAAAAGTGGTCAATGCACGATCTAAAGGACGGTTAAGCATACAAGCATTACCAGGAGTCACAATAGCCTGAAGACTTAGACATAGTTAGGTAGACATTGATATAGGAGAGATCTTCGCTCGTGATCATCTCTTCCTCCCCTTTGTAAACATCTTTTCTCATATAGTTAAATCATAACAGGACGTAGGGCTATTACTCCCACCATCGAGGGCCGAACCTGTATAAATTCTCTTGTGCCCGTACAGACATTACTCATCCAACCTTCCCGGAGGAGCGTCCTGAAAGCTCCCTCAACTCACAAATTTGCATAAGATCGGCTGAGGACCCCGAGTCCAAATCGTCGACAATTACCCCGCGTAGATGGGCTGGCCTATGCCACCCGTCGCCGTCGCGCCTGGAACGTTCCCCACACCGAGGGCTCACCATGCACAAGCAATCGCCCACAGGTTCGAAGACTTCCCCAGGTCAATGGCCGCTGTTGTGCCCTCGACCCTCGCGTTGGGTCCTCCCCTCGCGCCTATCCCCGTCGCCGTCCCAGACACATGCCCAACGCAGGACTCGGTTTGGGCGCCAGTGACATCGACTGGTCAATGGCCCACACGCACCAGCTCCCTCCTCCCCGGGGCCACCCCCAAGGGTTCCCCCGGTGAACCAGACCCCCTTCACCCGGGAGGAGGTAGAGCGCATGCATACGGTAGGTGCTGACAAAACTTCCTCTCGCCGCCGATCAGAGCCACCGCCGCAGCAAAAGCTACACCCGACCCATGGCTCTCGGGCGGACCGGCGAAAGAGGCCAGCTAAGAGGCCACTGTCGCTTCGGGGGATGACCATGAGATCCAAGAGGTCAACTCAATTAACCAGGAGGAGAAGAGGCGCTACTGCCCGGGCAGGCAATCCCCTAGGCCCCCTGCCCGACTCCGACAATGAGTGCCCTCCCCCGTCAAGGGGGATGACGATTGGGAGTTTCCACGGGAAGTTGAGGGATCTAAGCAGCCGCCGTGTCGCCGCCTCTGTGCATCCGGTGGCCTTGGCCGTACCGTCCGCTGCACATCGAGCAATACAACGATGAGGCCGATCCTTACGAGTTTGTGCAGGTTTACTCTACGACCATCTCGACGGTCGGGGGGGACGAGACGGTGCAATGCAACGTCTTCCCCCTCTACCTCTCGAGGATCGCTCGGTCATGGTTTTATAACCTAAAGGCCTGGTCGATTAAGTCCTTCGGGCAGCTCAAGCGTGAGTTTTCCGTGAACCTCCAAGGGAGTTAGATACGCCCCCTGCACTCGTCACAGCTCTACAACGTTAGACAGAAAATGGCGGAGACCGTCCGCAGCTTTGTCAAGTGCTTCGCTCAGGTAAAGAGCAAGGTGGCTCACATTCCCGACTCGACGATCATCGAGGCCTGCAAGAGTGGGCTCCTCCACAGGGAGCTCCACCGAAGGCTCTCCGCAGAGTTGCCCCAACTCTGCAGATGAGCTCTTCAACATGCTCGAGAAATATAATTGAGCTGAGGAAGACGACCTCTTGAAGAAATACCAGGGAACACCCACCTGCGCCGAAAGGGAGGCCAAGGATTGACGAGGATTATCACCCGATCTAGTTCAAAGTAATACACGTCTGGTTTAAGATAGAATCAAATTAGATGTTTGTCTATAAATCCGTCGCTAAGGTCTAAGATGACCTAAAGGGCGCGGACACAGAGATAATTCATGATCGCAATCCTTGCACAATCATAAGGCTGCAGACAGCGCGCGGTCAGGATTCTGCAATCAGTGCACGATTAGAGGGTCGTTGACTATCTGCGACCAGAATAGTTCGGGAAGGCCTAACTCTTTAAACGGGCATATCCCGAGAATCACGAAGATCTTTCCACGTATGAAGAAAACTGCCAGGAGGTTAACATGTGCGGTTATCCCTTGATTGCACGTGTTAAGCCTGTGTGGAAGTTAAGTGCGGTTAACAAAACTGCATCCTAACAACTGTCCAAGGCTGTTTCACATTGGCGCCCTTTTGTCCAGTATAAAAAGGTAGTCAATGCACGTTCTAAGGACAGTTAGTTATTCAGTCAAGCATACAAGCGCTTGCAGGCATCCAACAAACCTGAAGACTTAGATATAATTAGATAGACACTAACATTGAAGAGAGCTTCGCCTGTGATCATCTCTTCTTCCCTCTTGTAAACATCTTATTTCATATAGTGAAATCGCAAAAGGACGTAGGGCTATTACTCCCACCATCGAGGCTCGAACCAATATAAAATCCTTTGTGCCCATACAGACATTACTCATCCTACCTTCCCGGAGGAGCGCCTTGAAAGGTCTCGCAACTCACAAATTCGCATAAGATCGACTAAGGACCCCAAGTCCAAATCGTCGACAGCTGGCGCCCACCATGTGGCCTTTTCTCATGGTGCTTTCCTTTCATTTGGTGGTTTGGTGAGCAATGTCTGGAGCATATGATTTCGAGAACGACTTTGATCTCGATGGTTATGTCCATATACACATGCCTTCGCGTAGCGATCCCGTTCCAATGGAAGAGGTTAGTTGTGAAGACATTCCGAAGGGATGTCAAGAGGACACGTCTTCCCCTTCCCGAGTCATGTCCATTGACCAAGGGATGGAAGAGACAGGTGCGGAACTTGATGTCAGTTCCACTATATGCAAAATCGAGTTTTGGTAGCCATGTGTTCCCGTTGGGGACCAGGATGGCAGCGACCAGGAACTCAGTCCAGGGAGGTTTGATCCTGACAACCCCAACTATCTCTTCGATTTCAAATCCGACTCAGAGCAAACAGAGATGTTCACTCCTTCTGTAGCTTTGCTCCCTAGAGAATTCACTGCCTTGTTGGAAGAGAACCCCGATCAGAAGATTGCTAGGGAAGAACAGGAGCGCAGACAAAAGGAGGAACAAGAACGCAAGCGAAAGGAGGACCAAGACCGTGAGTGACGAGATAATGAACTTCGCAGGACACCCCTAGAGGCCCTGCAAAATGCACAAGCTCGTTATGATGCCGCCCCTAGTTCCTCCCGTCGCCCACATGGTCGCTGGCGCGACCAAACGCCTTCCTTACCACCGGAGCATTTACTGGTGGATGAAGAAACAATTACACCTGGCGCACCAAAGAGGAGTATGCATGGCCAACTTCGATCTATCACGGAGGTCTTGCGTAATTTTCCTCCTACCCTCACTGACGCGGACAAACCTGCTTTTGCTAGGATCCTCGCGAAGAAGCTGGATGGGGTTGCATCTGATGCAGCCCCTACAGCTTCCTCCCGGTCTACGATACGTTCCCATGAAAAGGGGTATTCTTACTGTAGTCATGGTAGGCGTAATCGATTACCATCCAGATCACTTCAGCATGAAAAATCCAGGCGCGTGGGAAGTTCTCGTGATCGAGATCGAATTCCCGTGCATTCTCGTCTGGGACCACGTGGCGCATCTCCATCACGTGAAACAGCTCGTGGATATGCTGGAAATCGCAGAACTCTCCACAATCCTTAAGTAGGTCATAAGGCTTTCTCGCTAGGCCTCTGTGCAGTCGTCTGGCCGGATAAGGGGCTATTGACAGGTTTGATGGGAGCCAAAATCCATTGGAGTTCCTTCAATTTTACATCACCGCTATCGAAGCGGCTGGTGGGGATGATCACGTCATGGCCAACTACATGTCGACAGTTCTTGAGGGACCGGCAAGGACATGGCTGTTCAATCAGCCAGAGGGTTCAATATATAACTGGGAAATCTTGTGCGATGCTATACTCAACAATTTCCAGAATTGTTATCAAAAACACGGGAAAGAAGACAATCTTCATCGTCTACGACAAACCTCTACGGAGACTCTTCGGCAGTTTTTCAAAAGGTTTGTCAGGGTGAGAAAAACCATCCCAAGCATATCCGATAACTCCATTATCAGGGCATTTAAGCACGCTGTTCGATATTAGATATTTATGCAAGATTTACTTATGAACCCTCCTTGATTAGTCGCTGATCTCTTTGATATGGCTAATCGCTATTCAGACACGGCTGAGGCCGTTGAATGGAATAGGATGGTCGATAAAGGAAATTTACCGCCCCAACCAGGTCTCAAGGATGTGAAAATAGAGGATACAGGCAAGAAGCTGGAGTCTTCATCGGGCAGGAAGTCAAAGAAGACCACAAAGAATCGAACCGGACAGTACCGGGAGATCACAGCCACGGAAAAGACGCCGTCGGCTAAAGATAATAAGTTTTCATTTAAAAATAAAACTGCCTTTGGTGGTCGCAATTCCAACCAGCCAGAAAAAATGACTAACTCGCAGGAAGGCAAGAAGTGGTGCCCGATCCACAACTCTCCGGGGCACGACCTCAATAATTGCCAGAGCTGGTTGAAGCAACTAGATGACTTCTACCAGGGAATTGGGCCGATGCCAACTTTGCCATCGAAAGAGCAGACTTGCGGGCTTAGAGACACCGACGGGGACGAAGAAATGTCCTACCAGGTACCTCGTAATTATGTTAATATCATTTTTGGAGGTTCCTCCACTTTTGTTTCTAAACGACAGTTGAAAGCATTTCATCAAGAAGTTAACCAAGCGGAAGCTCCCCTTGGCGAACCTCAATACCCCCGCTGGTCGGACACTCCTTTGACGTTTGATCGCTCTGATTGTCCTGTTGGGCTTACTCGACCATTGAGATTACCTCTAGTCATTACCCCAATTATCAGTAACGCGAGAGTCGAAAGGGACCTGATCGATGGAGGTAGTTCCTTGGACATTTTACTGGTCAAGGCATTAGACGAGATGCAAATCCCTCGTTCGAAAATCAAACCCATAATCCATCTGTTTTATGGGATAATTCCTGGCCCCTCGATGATGCCGATGGGACAGGTGGTGCTCCCAGTCACGCTGGGTGAACTGGATTATTTCCGAACATAGTTAGTTACTTTCAATGTAATTGATTGTGACTCGGCTTATAACGCGATTTTTGGCAGGCGAACTCTCGCTAAATTTATGATAGCGACTCACTATGCCTATTAGTGCAGCAAGTTACCTAGCCCCAAAGGCGTTATCTCGGTCCGAGGCAGCCGCAATGTGGCATTGACTTGCGATCAGTTATCACTGGAGCTCGTGGATCAACTTCCCCTTCGGGATGTCAAGATCACCACCACGGCTGCGAATATGATCAAAGTCGCCCCTTGACCAGAGGAAAAGCTAAAACTGGTTCCATTATACCCAGATGATCCATCTAGAACAATTCTGATTGGGTCAGGCCTAGATAACAAATTGGAATTTGAACTCATTACTTTCCTCCGAGCTAATGCAGATGTGTTTGCGTGGAAACCATCCGACATTCCTGGTGTCCCAAGGGAGGTAATTGAGCACAGGTTAGCAATTCGACCTGGACAGCGACCAATAAAGCAGAAGCTTAGATGCTTTGTTGTTGATCAGCAAGAAGCTATCCGCGCGGAGTTAAACAAACTCCAAGCAGTTGGGTTTATTCGAGAACTCGATCATCCGGAATGGCTTGCAAATCCGGTCAAGGTCCGTAAGTCAAATGGTAAGTGGCGCATGTGTGTCGATTACACCAGCCTAAACAGTGCTTGCCCGAAGGATGATTTTCCCCTTCCCATCATCGATCAGTTGGTCGATTTACTACGGGTTGTGAACTGATGAGTTTTCTGGATGCTTACTAAGGATATCATCAAATTAGCATGGCAGAAGAAGATGAAGAGAAGACTACCTTCATCACACCATTTGGCACCTGCTGCTACGTCAGAATGCCATTTGGTCTCAAGAACGCCGGTTCCACGTAACAGCGCTTGATGCAAAAGACCTTTCTTTCCCAGATAGGGCGTAATCTTGAAGCTTACGTAGATGACTTGGTTGTAAAACATTTGAAAAGCTTAACTCATTTAGATGATGTTGCTGAAACCTTCTGTAATTTGAACCAATTTGGAGTAAAATTAAACCTAGAAAAGTGTTCTTTCGGGGTTTTATCTGGTAAACTTTTAGGCTTTCTCTTATATTCTAGTGGAATTGAGGTTAATCCCGAAAAAATCAGGGCCATCGAGCAAATGAGGTCTCCTTCGACCATGAAGGACGTCCAATTCCTGGCAGTTCACATGGCATCTTTAAGTCGATTTATATCGCGACTAGGCGAGAGGGGATTACCTTTCTTCAAAGCTCTCCGCAATCACCATGGTTTTACCTGGTAGGATGAAGCTGAGAAAGCGTTCCAGCAGGTTAAAACATACTTATCTAGTCCGCCGGTGTTGGTTTCCCAGGTCACAGGGGAGCCCCTACTTTATTTGGCGGCCACACCTCATGTGGTCATCGCTGTTCTGATCACAAAAGGAGAAGGTGTGCAACGACCCGTTTTTTACGTGAGCGAGGTACTTCATGTCCTAAGGAGCGTTACCCTATGATCCAGAAGATACTTTACGTGCTACTGATGGCTTCCCGCAAGCTATGACATTACTTTCACGCACATAAAATTACAGTGCCCTCGTCCTTCCCCTTGGGAGATATTATCCGAAACCCGGAGAAATCTGGTCGAATTGCGAAGTGGACTGTGGAACTTGGAGCATTTGACATCCACTTCACCCCTCGTACTGCGGTCAAGTCTCAAATCCTTGCAGATTTTGTGGTCGAATGGACTAACCCTGACCGTCCAAGGCAAGAATCTGAAGACTTGTCATGTACCGACCATTGGACGATGTATTTTGACGGCTCTCGTTGTTTCCAACACTCGGGGGCTGGAGTTGTTTTAGTAACGCCTCAAGGTGACCAACTCAAGTATATCATTCAATTACATTTTGTTGCGACTAACAATGCAGCAGAGTATGAAGTTCTTATTGCAGGGCTCCAGGCAGCGAAATTACTCGGAGTCCATCAATTAGTGGTGAGGGGAGACTCATAGCTAGTCGTAAACCAGGTAAACAAGGAGTACAGCACCTCCGATGAGACAATGGCTCATTACTTGGGGGAGGTGAGGAGATTGGAAAAACACTTTAGTCACTTCGAATCCAATACATCCCCGAAAGGACAATATTATCGCGGACCAATTATCTAAAATTGGGTCCTCACGTATGATGGGGACGGCGATCCCGATCCTTCGGTGAGATGATGATACGTCGATTTGGGGGTGTTGATGGCACCGAATTTAGGGCTTCCAACCAGCAAGTCGGGAACTTCACAATCGCAATGCCAATTCCACACAGATACAAGATCCAATGATCGGTAGTTCCTGCAAGAAATCAAGAACCCGCAAGAACAAAGTATGAAGCAATCTGAATAGATAGTATTGAAATCAAAAGGAACAAGTTGAGGTTCTGTTTCTCGGCTCGGGCGGTCTAGTCGACACGCGCAAACACGAGGAGGGACGCACACCGGGTCTACCAAACACAACAAAACCTAAACGTAAAAGAACGGTGGCCGCCATATATATAGCGACGGCCAGGAGGTGTAGGGCAGCCAAAACAGCGTTGGCCACCAAAACCCTAAGATACATGGGCCTTGGGCCCAAAAGAAAGGTGGCGCAGCACCCGGGATTTCTGGCCCGTGAGATTGTTCTGTGTTTTCCCGTCTCTCCAGAAGAAATTTGGCCTTGGGACCAGATCCATTGGAAAGCTTATCTCCTAAGCTTTCAAACGGGTGGTCGCACGCTGAAAACGGAGTCCGGGAGCCCAAGTTATGTCCGTTTGAAGTACTGCTGCTCCTGGATGGCCGAACCGGACTTGTCGACGAATTGGGCTTGATCTTGGGCCTTCCTTGGAGCGTGGGCTGTCCTCGGTGGATGATCTTGACGTGCTGGTCCAGCAAAGGTGGGTGGAAAGGCCTTGCTTCCGGATTAAGCCCTCCAGGCGTCGTAGATGAAGTAGTGGCCGAAACAGCGACGGTCGGGGACGAAGTAGCGGTCGTAGGGGAAGAAGGGGCAGCGGTTGTATCCTTGGGTGTGATGTCCTCATCATCCTCCTCTTCTTGAATTGGAGTTGTCCTCGACTCCATCCCATGCTCCTGCAAAAAGTTAGTGACAACAGGAGACAAAGAAACAGATAATGGCAATGGTTCTATACTATCCATGTTATCTTGTGAGAGAACTTTTGTAGCCACAAATACTTTACCCTTCAACTTAAGATTAGGTTTTTGAGCAACTGGTGTAGTTGAATGTGTTGATTTACTAGCTACACTTTTAATTCCACTCTCTTCTTGTTCTCTTTGAGCTCTTTTAACATCAATGTTTCTTAGTTCTGTAGGGCTCATGGGTTTCAAAACAATTTTCTTTTCCTTATACAAGAAAGTATACTCATTGGTCCTACCATGATGTATAGCATCCATATCATAGATCCACGGTCTACCCAATAAAAGAGAGCAAGCATCCATGGGTACAACATCGCAAACAACATTATCATGATAAGAACCAATCGAGATAGGTACTTGAACGGTTTTAGTTACCTGAACCTTACCATTGGAATTGAGCCATTCAATTTCATACTTTTGAGGCAGTGGATTTGTGGTCAAGCCAAGCTTCTCGACCATGTCTACACTAGCAAGATTGTTGCAGCTACCTCCATCAACAATGACATGCACAGCGCGCTCATTCACCACACACCTTGTCTGAAAGATAGTATGGCGTTGATTTTGTTCATCGCGTGCAGGCTGTGCGCTAAGTACACATGTGACAACAAGAGCCGGATATTTCTCGGATGCTGCAGAAGTGATAATCTCTTCTGCTGGCTCTGCAGTGTTAGTGGCAACAAGAGCATATTCATCTTCATCAATGTCACTAGCACTAGTGTACTCACCATTTTCTCTGATTATTAGAGCACGTTGATTAGGGCAATCTCGCATCACGTGCCCCATTCCTTTGCATCGAAAGCATTGTATTTCCCGCGTTCGACCGGTGGAGGCAACTGAGGAAGCACTCTTGGCGGGTGCTTGAAGTGTGACTGATTTGTTTGCCTCCGGAATGCGTGATGGCGTCGAAGTAGTTGGAACAGCGGGTGTAGGTACACGTCCAGGTATGGAAGATGATGCCTTGGTATGGATCTGGACCGACTTGGATGTGGAGGAGCCTCCAAGATTTCCTCGCGTTGTCGATCGTCGACCCTGCACTTCCCTTTCTGCTTTCAAAGCAAAATGGTACAAACGAGTGATAGAATTGTATTCTTTATAATCAAGTATGTCCTGTACCTCTCGGTTAAGCCCACCCAAGAACCTAGCCATTTTTGCATCTTCACCCTCGTCTAACCCACAGCGCAACATGCCAATTTGCAATTCTTGATAATATTCCTCAACCGTCTTATCACCTTGATTAAAGCGCTGCATTTTATTCAACAAATCACGAGCATAGTATGTAGGAACAAATCTAGCCCTCATGACACGCTTCAACCTATCCCAAGTTGTAGGTACATCACAGTTGGCTCTACAAAGTTCTTTCCACCAAATAGATGCAAAACCAGTAAATTCACTAGTGGCAGTGTGAACCCTTCTACGCTCAGAGAAGTCATAGCAAGAAAATTTTTGATCTACCGCCAACTCCCAATCTAGATAAACATCAGGATTATATGTGCCATCAAAAGGAAGCATAGTAAATTTCATTTTTGCCATAGAATTATCACGTTCTTCCCTTTGATCATGTTGATTTCTAGCCATACCTTGCCTGTTGTTGCGGAGTCGACGATGAGGTCGGTCGTTGTTCACATTGACCCTGTAGTCGTCCTCGGTATCGGCAGCGTAGTTGTTCTCCTCTTGATCCACCCCGTTTAAAGGAGCAAGCGGAGCACCGCGTTGGCCCAAAGCATGACCAGCGGCACCATTGTTGGGGGCAGCACCTTGAAGAAGTTGTGCTAGCTATGCTTGAAGCTCAGTGAGGGGTGCCAATTGCGCCTGAATCGCATCAAGAGTGTCACGAGTTCGCATCTCATGCTGATTGTGCATCCTCTGAAAATGAGTGACCCAACGCCGTTGTTTTGGTGTGAGGGGGTCCTCATGTTCACTCCCACTGCCGACGTTACTCCCATGATTGCTTGGAATACCTGCCATAGTTAGTAGAAACAAAGAAACTTCACAAAGATATGAAAGCTCCTATGAACTACTAGGTTGTATGAAGTGGCAAGCCTCACACACTCTCAAGCTTCTACCAAGTTCTTACAAGTCCTCGATGTAGCAAGCGATTGCAAATTCCGGAACCTGTGTGGTTAGAAGATGGTGGAGCTTGGACAGGCAATAATATGTAGCAAAGGAGGAACTAGTACCACTGATCCAAAGTAAGCTGAAAAGTCGTTCAAAATCAGTACAATGCTGGTCCTAGGCTAGACCGTGCTAGAGACGCGAGCCTAATCGCAGACTTAGTCACAGAACAAAGATGAAGGTCCTTGAACAAACAAGATAAATATAGGCTAGGATCCTCAATATGCAGCACCAAAATGATAAAGCTCCCTTTTGTTCTCCTTTGCTCACAGAATTTCTTCTCTTTTCCTTTTTTTTTTTTCTTTCACAGCGCGGCTCTTTTGTTGCACTGGCCTCTTTTTATTTTGTTCTCCTTTGCTCACAGAATTTCTTCTTTTTTTTTTATTATTTTTTATTTTTTTGCGGTGGATCAAAAATCAGCCTAACAAAGATTGCAACTTTTCTCACTGTTAATGGCCGAATTTGGAAATATCTATTTTGTCAAAGACAAGGCTGGATCTGATAGGAAATTTCGTGATCTTTCGAACGAGTCCAAGAACGTCCAAATCCGAGTTCGTATGCAGAAGTTATGACCGTTTTACTGCAGCAGTCACAAAATTGCACGCGAGAACGAATTGGAGTAAGTTTTGGAGTTTCCTTTTTGGGCTTGGCTGAGTTGGGGAAGTGGTGGGGCTCGGCCAGGTGGATGTGGAGGGTGTTTTGGCAGGTGGAAATTGTGAAACTCTTACAAGGAAACCAATCCGCTATTTTTGGAACCGATCCACTCTTTTTGGAAGGTAAAGGCGCTGTGATATGGTTGGTTTAGGGCTGCAGCGCTTGTTGTTAGCGGCGGCGAGATGGTGGCAGCGGCACAAAGGAAGACACGATGAACGCGAAAAACACTATGACAATTACGTGAACAGAACTTGAAACTCTAAAGGAACTAGACTCTAAAACCAGCAAAGACACGATTATGCAACCGACGATTCAACAAACCAAGAACAAGTAGTAAAAGTTAGGGCACAAATTAGCTTGGACAGAGGAACCAATATACTAAATTTTTTTTTTTGTGGCTGTTTTCTGGACTCTAGGTGAAAAAAATCAGAATTGAGGGGAAATCTCACCGAGCAACCTTGAGCTCTGATACCACTTGATGGGGACGGCGATCCCGATCTTTCGGTGAGATGATGATACGTCGATTTGGGGGTGTTGATGGCACCGAATTTAGGGCTTCCAACCAGCAGGTCAGGAACTTCACAATCGCAATGCCAATTCCACACAGATACAAGATCCAATGATCGGTAGTTCCTGCAAGAAATCGAGAACCCGCAAGAACAAAGTATGAAGCAATCTGAATAGATAGTATTGAAATCAAAAGGAACAAGTTGAGGTTCTGTTTCTCGGCTCGGGCGGTCTAGTCGACACGCGCAAACACGAGGAGGGACGCACATGGGGTCTACCAAACACAACAAAACCTAAACGTAAAAGAACGGTGGCCGCCATATATATAGCGACGGCCAGGAGGTGTAGGGCAGCCAAAGCAGCGTTGGCCACCAAAACCCTAAGATACATGGGCCTTGGGCCCAAAAGAAAGGTGGCGCAGCACCCGGGATTTCTGGCCCGTAAAATTTCTCTGTGTTTTCCCGTCTCTCCAGGAGAAATTTGGCCTTGGGACCAGATCCATTGGAAAGCTTATCTCCTAAGCTTTCAAACGGGTGGTCGCACGCTGAAAACGGAGTCCGGGAGCCCAAGTTATGTCCGTTTGAAGTACTGCTGCTCCTGGATGGCCGAACCGGACTTGTCGACGAATTGGGCTTGATCTTGGGCCTTCCTTGGAGCGTGGGCTGTCCTCGGTGGATGATCTTGACGTGCTGGTCCAGCAAAGGTGGGTGGAAAGGCCTTGCTTCCGGATTAAGCCCTCCAGGCGTCGTAGATGAAGTAGTGGCCGAAACAGCGACGGTCGGGGACGAAGTAGCGGTCGTAGGGGAAGAAGGGGCAGCGGTTGTATCCTTGGGTGTGATGTCCTCATCAACGTACATCTGCTCTGGCAAGGGTGTTTATTGAACACTTAGAGCATCCTTCGATCATGACTACAGTCGAAGATGACCAGGTAATAGTCTTCGTTACCAACCTTGGACAAGAAGGGGATTGGACCCATCCCTTGAGGGACTATCTCGAACATAGGACCTTGCCCAAGGATGAAACCGAAAGTGATCGGTTGATTCAAAAAACACGGCTATACAAGCTTATAGAAGGAGTTTTGTATAAGAAGGGTACTCAAGGGGTATTTATGCGTTGTGTTTCTCAAGAGGAAGGTTAATCCCTCTTGAAAGAAATCCATGATGGTGTGTGTGGTGCGCACGCGTCATTTCGCACACTAGTCGGGAAAGCTTTCCGACAGGGTTTTTTTGGCCTTTGGCACTTGATGATGCCAAAAATTTGGTCAAGACATTCCCCCAGTGTCAATTTCATGCCAGACAAGTTCATCAGCCCGCATATGCCTTGCAAACCATCTCATTAACGTGGCCATTTGCGGTCTAGGGGATGGATATTGTGGGACCTATGCCACAGGCGCTCAATGGTTACAAATTTCTGTTCGTAGCCATTGACACGTTTACAAAGTGGATTGAGACTGAGCCAGTCCGTAACGTCACCGCTACTGCGGCACAGAAGTTCTTTCATAAGAACAACGTCACTCGATTTGGTGTTCCAAGTCGTCTCATCACTGACAATGGTTCCCAATTCACTAGCGGCCTCTTCCTGGACTATTGTGATAGTGTTGGATCCAAGGTGTGCTTTGCTTCTGTAGCTCATCCACAGAGCAATGGTGCCATCGAACGCGCCAATGGGCCGATATTACAAGGCATCAAGAAACGTGTTTTCGATCTCCTTAAGATGCGCTCGGGGGCTTGGGTAGATGGACTCTCCTCCGTTCTATGGGCACTACGCACTACCTATAGTCGAGCCACTGGTGAGACACCTTTCCAGTTGGTATACAGCACAGAGGCAGTGTTACCTATAGAAATTCGTATTGGTTCTGTCCGAACAGATCAATTCGACCAGATTGATCAAATCAAAGAACATACTTAGGATTTAACCTTCCTCGAAGAGAAGCATGATCGTGCATTGATAAGGTCCGCAGTATATTTGAAAGCTTTGCGAAAATATCACAACAGGAGGGTGCGACTGCGTAGTCTTCACGTGGGTGATCTGGTTTTATGAAAGATACAAAACCAGTCTAACCGCACTCAGTTCTCTCCTCAGTGGGAAGGCCCTTACATTGTTGTGTCAGTACCGCGACCAGGATCGGCTCGGTTAGCGATGGAGGACGGTAGAATATCATCCAATACGTGGAAGATTAATCAACTGTGCAAGCTTTACGTGTAAGTTTCCCAATCTTTTTTCCTATTCAATTAACATGTTTTAAAAAAAAACTTCATGAGTACTTTTCTTCGGCTCATGTTATGTTCGTTTTCTTTATTTTCCATACCTATATCGAGCCCAGCTCCGGGGCTGATCGCCGATAATCATCTTGTTACAAATATCCTAACAGGATTCACTGGCCGATCTCATGGTCACATCCAGCTAAGACATCCCTCAATAAGCCATTTCTCAACGCACACGGGACTTACTGGCATGTTCCTGATCATTTGAGTGGCTGCCAATTCGTAATAAGGTCGGATGTTGTATTAAGGTCAGTATCGGTCTGATCGGATGATCATATCTAAGTTAACGCATTTCTTGGGTATTCATAATGCCCATATTTTTCTAGATTTTATATTACTAGATCTTCAGTACTTATGATCTCAGGAGGAGGCTGAGAGAATATGGTCATAATATGAAATGAAGAAAGTATCACTCTTTTCCAGAAATTTAAGGCACGCATTTGCATGTTATAAATGTAATTTCACAGGTATAATTACTAAGAGAGATCATTAGAAGGAATCAAATAAGGCCTAGCTCTTTCAGTAGATCTTTCACTAGAGGCTTGACTTCTTCAGAGATGGCCTCAAGTCGATCACTGTCGATCTCTGCGTCTTCTACCACCGGCTTCAGATTCAAATCTGGGCCATGGCGAAATCGTAATGTGCAGAGAATGGTAGAGGTTACAGATCTGACATTTGACTTCAGTACCTCTTCCTGCCATTTTGTATCTCCAGGAAGATACTCAAGGAGTGATTTGACTTGGGCCACAACCAATGTGGCTAACTTGATAAGGCTTGGATTGTCCCTTTGCGGCTCGATCACATCTACTTTTAGCAGAGTAGCCACCATCTTCAGCTTTTCGAAGATGTTCGATTGAGTACCGCTGCAGGAGGAAATTGTTTCATTGAGATCTTCATTCTCCATGCTGGCAATATCAATTTCCGTGCGTTCTAACTCGATGGTCGCCTGAAGGTTTCTTTTCTCTTCTGAAAGGCGGCTTATTTGATCCTCTTGTGTTGTATGAACACACTAAACACTTACTATAAACAGTTCATACGATGAGAAGGTTTCTTCTTGTCGGAAGTATACTTACAAGAAAGTTTTGACTGAGCTTCGCGAAGTTCCTTCTCTAGAGAGGAATATCTCGCAGCTGCAGCTTCTTCTTGATTCTCTCGATCAGCCACGCTCTTGTTCAGAAAGGCATTTTCTTTGTAACAAGAAGGACGATCAGCTACTCTTAAATACGGATTCAAGTTAACACGAATAAAGAGCACCATACTTACTGTTGCAGCCGGTTGATCTCCCGTTGCGTTACCTCGATATGCTTTGCTATAGCTGTCGACTGGTCGCCACCCGGGTCAAGTCTTGGAACACGATAAGAAATTGCTCTTAAGACTTGAAATTCCTGAATTTTTGTGAGTTTGAAAACAAAAAAAAAGAAGAGTTGTTCATACTTCTATGTAATCACTGAATGAGCCGCTCTCAACATCAGCATGAGTTCTAACCTCAAGACTTTCTGTGTCCGCGGTAGGGGCAGCAGATGATCTTTCCTGTTGATCCCCCTCTATGGGCGGGACTGCGGTTTCTGTCCCTTGGGATCGGATTTCCGCTGCCATTCCATCCACGATGGCCTGAAGAACCTCTTCCGCCATGGGAGTCGGACTTGGCTCTCCCACGACCTCTACTGTGGGTGTACCATGGTTTGTCGAGGTCGCCAGGGTACTAGGTGCAGCATCCCTGCACCAACAGACAGACAAACATATTTTAAGGCGAGATGCCTCCCATGAATCATATTTAGATGGCGATAGGAGAAGTCCTCACTTTATTCGAAACCCCACCCATGGTTTGGGTTTCAATGATGAGCTCCGAGGAGAAAGAAGCCTACTAGGTGCTCTTGGGAAAGAGTCTTCTTCTGTCCTTGTTTTCCTTCTCTTAAAAAGGACAGTATCCTCTTCTCCCTGTATGAACACAATTCAATGGGTATGTACAGAGGAACAAAAACGTGTGAGATTGTGAGGATTCTTACCACAGTCGCTCCCTCTATCAGTAGGGGAGGTGTTGTTAGTCTAGGGGCTTCACGAGCCTCAGGCACCAGGGTTCCACCCGAAACCACGGGATTGTCAGTGGTCACGGGGCCCATTATAGCCATTTCTATCCCTGCAGTCAGGGACAAGATTTCGTCGACTGGAAGGGAAGTCGAACTCTCTGGGACACTTGTTCCCAAGAGGTCAGTCGTTTTCCTCTTGAGACGAACTAGAGGAATGTCATCTTCCTCATCCTCGCTCCCTTCACCCTGTACGACGAAGAAGTAATTTCCACTCATACTTGGGGTTACAGGAGGTAATAGTTTTCTTCCACGAAGAAGCCTCTCCCAGAATCTTCTTAGGTTTTTTGGGAGCAGACTCCTTCACTTCGTGCTTTGAAGGGGTACTCCTCACCCTCTTCACAGTCGGTCTTCCCGAAGGACCAACATCCTCGCTTGGATGCATTGCCTCAGCAAATTTTCCAAGAAGCTGTATTATTCAACAAGCTTTTGGTAATACAAGACAAATGGATGATTTCCAACAGAGCTTGTTTGAATAAATCATACCTTTCGGCGATCTTGCTTAAGATTGTCGCTAGCATTAATTAAGCTCTGGGGGCGAGGTGATCCTCTAGCTCCCTCCACAACGGCGTTATATGCCCAAAGGAGGTAGTTTGTCCATTTCTCAATCTCGGACAAGGATAGCGCTGAGTCACAAACAAGCATGTTAACAAATGCGACGTCCTTTCATCAGTAAAAATGCATGTTTTGTTGACTAGAGGACATACCATTATTATAGTCCAGGGTGCTGTCCGCCATGGACTCCACCTCCCAAGCCAGATGTGCCCTTTCACGCAGGGGGCTCATCCTGTTCTTCACGAAGTCGCGTATGATATCACGCGCAGTCAAGCCTTGCTGAACTAAGTGAAGAATAGCTTGAGCTTGTTTCTTCTGTTTTGCTCTCAGAATGGGAAGGGAGTCTAACTCACTGGCTTTCTCCGGTCGGGTGTTCGCGAACCATAGTCCGCTCTTCGACGGAGCGGTGCAGTAGAACCACTTGTGGTCCCACCCATGAACAGAATCCCGTAGAGGCGGGAATTGGTACTCCTTCTTCTCCCGTATACGGAAGTAGATGCACCCAGCGGCATTGGCACTTTTTGACCATGCCGAAAAGTAGAAGCATCGGAAAAACTCCACGCTTGGAAGCACACCGACAAAGCCTTCACAAAGATGTTGGAAAATCGCCAGGATAAGGACTGCATTTGGGTGGAGATTTACTGACTCCAACCCGTAATGGTCCAAGATTCCCCTCAAAAATTCGCTTTCTGGGAATCGGAACCCGCAGCACAAGTATTCCTCGAAGATCACCAATTCTCCCTCTTGGATGATTGGGGTTTCATGATCTTTTTCCGCTGGCCGCCAGTTGATCAGCAGCCGTGGGGGGAGAATCTCTTCTCTCTCTAGTGCCACCAGGCTCTCTTCTATATGGTGGACGGATCAGCTCCAGGATGCCATTTCTTATGAACAATTGAGGAGAAAAAGTGGTGACTTTGGAGACGACGAAGACGAGGAATGCAAAAGAGGGTTTTGTGCGACAGGAGGGTATAAAACAATGAAGGATTTTTGGCTTCTCCAATAAGCTACCTCTTCCTTTTATATGTCCGAGACAACCCTTCACCGAATATTTTATTAATTTCCCATAATGGGTGTCTTTCCTCATGGAACCTGTTATCCATACCCAATAATGAATACGAAATGAAATGGTCGACCTCTATACTGATCGGAACGAAATCCTATGATCAGTGCAGATATGTGTGACCATAACAGCTGTGGTCGTTGTATGGTCAAGATATTATTCTGTGATCGTAATTCAAGTTCTGATCGCAATCTATCGTCTCAATGCTATTCTGAGACCAAAGAACTGTTTTGTGATTGTTACTCTAGTTCTGATCGCAGTCTATGGTCTTAATGTTATTCTAAGACCGAAGAACTGTCCTAAGCCAGTTTCGGACAGAAGTCTACCTATGTGTTTTTGGGCACAGAAGCATTCTCATGTAACTATTTTTCATAGAATATAAAGAACCTAATTCGGATCATAAGTTCTACATAATCCTTTTAAGAGATCAAGTTTGTAAGGAAAAGAAATTCTTTATTTATGACAATCTTTACATACAAAAGGGACACGGGCGACCAAAGCGTCAACCTGGTCTGATAGCCTTTTACAAAGTTCTCCCAGGGACATGTTAACATCAGTGGGATCAATACTGGCTACCCCTAGAGAACTGGCTATGGCTCTAAGCCTACTACATCATCCCGAATCAAAGAAGCGCTACTATTCTTTATTGTATCGGAGAGTTCTCGTTGTTGCCGAGCATAATCCCTGTCCAAGCGGAATTGGCACACCTCTTCACGGGAGTTGTCATAACATTCTGCCAGTTGCAGAATGGCCGAAGACATGTCATCGGTCTGCTTCTCTAGGGCCTCTTTTTCTTTTTGGAGAGTTCGCTCAAGGAATACACTCTCACCAAAAAGAGGCTAGACTTCAGCAGGTTGATTGCTGGGGGCTTCGGAGATTTTCCTCTCCTGCACATGTATGCGTTAGTTTTAAAAGATAAAACGACCAATAGAGAGAATGAAAATAATTACCAATCCTCGCAGTAAGGTTGGACGGGAGGATGAAGCACTTCCCTTAGGGAGCAGATCACCCGACAAAAGTTGAGGACCATCTGGTCGCGGGAGTGCAACCTTCCCACTAGAAAATTAATATCCCAACAAAAGCTGGGGATCGCTTGGTCGCGATAGGGAAAGCTGATCAGAAGAAGAAAGCTTTGAAGTATTATTATGGATCTCCAAAGGTGGAGATGAGGGTTCAACCTGCCGAGTTGCATGGACAAGGAGAACTATATGGGACAAAGAAAGAGAGTGCAATGATGCATCCCCAACTTTTGCTCCCATGAATGAAGCTCCAGTAGAGGATCCCTCGCCAACCTTTGGCTTCTTTTTTGGAGGAATCAGTTCCTCAGTCATCTGCAAGTTCCAAAATGCATTTCAAAACTATCAGGATGTAAAACGACAACCTGAACCAATGTTCCGGAAAAGACTTACCTTCTAGTGGCCCTGGTCAAGTTCGGGTATCACTTCTTCCTCATCACTTTCAATCTCTATAATGTTCTTGAAATCTTGATCTGTCATCGGAACAAGAACTGAAGTTTATAGGGAACAGCTGGAGAGGAGAAGTAACACTGAAAGACTTAGTCGTGGTGGGAAACTTGTCAGTTCAAAGAACTGAAAGGCTCTTCACTTTATAAAGCCAGAAGGCGTTGGTTCGTTTCTGCACACGTCTCGGGTTCTTAAACCGCACTTACGGTTGCCATCATGATGAGTCGCATAAGTCATCATTACTTGCCAAGAAAAACTCAGGGCTTTTCTCAGGATATGAACCGTCACACGGCGGAACAGTATCAGCTGAAGTTAAAATGTCGGGTTCATAATTCGATGCAGGATAAAAATTTGAAGTAAATATATCCTTTCGTTTTCTTCAAATTTGGGTGCTAGCTGATGAGGATTATCACTCGAGCTAGTTCAAAGTAATACACGTCTGGTTTAAGACAGAATCAGATTAGACGTGTGTCTATAAGTCCATCGCTGAAGTCTCAGACGACCAAAAGGGCGCGGACACAGAGATAATTCATGATCGCAACCCTTGCGCGATCATAAGGTCGCAGACAGTGCGCGGTCAGGAGACTGCAGGCAGTGCGCGGTTAGAGGGTCGTTGACTATCTGCGACCAGGATAGTTCGGGAAGGCCTAACTGTTTAAACGGGCATATCCCGAGAATCACGAAGATCTTTCCACATACGAAGACAACTGCCAGGAGGTTAACATGTGCGGTTATCCCTTGATTGCACGTGTTAAGCCTGTGTGGAAGTTAAGTACGGTTAACGAAACTGCATCCTAACAACTGTCCAAGGCCGTTTCGCATTGGCGCCCTTTTCTCCAGTATAAAAAGGTAGTAAATGCACTATCTAAGGACAGTTAGTTATTCAGTCAAGCATACAAGCACTTGCAGGAATCCAACAAACCTGAAGACTTAGATATAATTAGATAGACACTAACATTGAAGAGATCTTCGCCTGTGATCATCTCTTCTTCCCTCTTGTAAACATCTTATTTCATATAGTGAAATCACAACAGGACGTAGGGCTATTACTTCAACCATTGAGGGCCCAAACCTGTATAAAATCCTTTGTGCCCGTACAGACATTACTCATCCTACCTTCCCGGAGGAGCTCCCTGAAAGGTCCTGCAACTCACAAATTTGCATAAGATCGACTAAGGACCCCAAGTCCAAATCGTCGACAAGGACCTCTCCAAGAGCCCCAAGAGGGGCAATCATAGTTAGCCATGGCCTCGGGACACTTTTGTTCTCAAGGGCGAAGGCGGCTCGCGCGAGGCCAATAAGGGCAACCGTCCCTCCGGGTCGAAAGGCAATGGGGGGCGCCAATCCTCCCATAGCTGGGAGGGCCCGAAACCAAGGAGGGCACCACCAACCTGTGGTGTGCGTTCCACAAGTCTACTACCCACGCTACCTGGGAATGCAACCTGTTCCTATAGCACTTCGCCGCATTCCTCGACCTGCGTGGGCAGGGGTGAGCCCTACCTCCTTACCCACTTTTGCCAGCTTTGGCACCTCTCCCCACTCCCTCAGCGGAGCAATAGGGATAGCTACAGGAAAGAGGCTCAGCAAGGAGCTACCTTGCCAAACTTCCCGAAGGTGTGTGAATGTCATCACGGGGGGATCCTCCTCGGGGCGGGACTCCAAGCGCCAGCGTAAGGAGTACGCACGAGAAGTAAGGGTTGTGGGGGTGCTGAACACATTCCGGCCACCAAAGTGGTCGGACGTCCCCCTCACCTTTACAGCGTAAGATGCGTGCGGGCTTCGTTTTCCCCATGATGATGCACTCGTCGACGGTGAAAGCGTCGCAAACATCCTGTACCTGAAAGTGTTCAGGGAAATGCAGATGGACGAAAAGCTACTGCAACCCGCAGCCAGGCCCTTGCAGGGCTTCGTCCCAGGAAGACCATCCACCCGGTGGGGAAGGTCAACATTCCCATGAACATTGGCGCCCCGGACAGCTATCAAATGGAGATCAGCCGGTTCAATGTAGTGGATCTCCCCTCTTCCTACAATGTGATCATGGGGAGAATCACGATCAACCGTCAGGGGGCGGCAATCCACCTGAGCTATCTCTATGTGAAGTTCCCTGGGCCTTGTGGCGTAATCACTGCCTGAGGCAACCAGGACGCGGCACATGCTCTCTATGAGTGCGCCACCGCGATGCTCGGGGACATCAACTTGATCAAGGCCTTGGGTTCGGGGGAAGCTCCCCCTCGGCTCCAGAAGATCTGACTCTCCCAAGAGGACGGGGAAAGGATCGTTAAAATTGGGGCGGACCTCCCCGAGGAGCACGTGAGCAACTTGTGGCCTTCCTCCGCAAAAATTCGGACATCTTCGCATGGAAGCCTGTGTAGGACGCTCATTTGAGGAATCTGGTGGCAACCACCCAGGTGGGTTGCACTCAGAAATGGTACATTGCAGCTCACAACAACAAGATGCATTATATAAAAATGCATGTAATTAAAACAAGTGCTGATCACAAGGACCAACATTACAATAACATAGCGCCAAAATGACGCACTTTAGTGTTGATACAAAATTAAAGTGTTTTCTTTGACACAAGGGTCGGCACAAAATAAAACAACAACAATAAGCAAAACGACTTCAATGGTCTTCATCTTCAACTGCAGCGGTGTTGCGTGGGCTTCCTCCACATCGGACTCCACTTGGTAAATGACCCTCTAACAAGCTAGATCTTCTGGAGCAGTTTCTTCTTCTACCATGTTGGATTGAAGACCATAGGACTCGGGGTCAATGAATCCTTCTTCTAAATTTCTGTTTGCAAAAGTAAGGGTGAGCACATTGTCCACATAGTGCTCAACAAGTCCCAAATAAGAGTGCAAGTATATATAGATGAGGGGAAATTTCCAAAGGATGGCTCTTTGGCTCATAGAATGGATTTTCACTCTTAATTTTGAAGAAATGGTTTTGTTTTCAAAAGTGAGGCTTTAAAATCCTAAGCTAGATTTTCAGAAGATGTTATGTGTGGCGGTCTTCCATGAGTCACCACTTTATTTAATTTTTATGAATGACTTTCCCAAAAGCTACTTGTGCTGCATCGACGTGGATAGAATCCACTGCGCGTAGACTCCATGACCTGGGAGCTCAGAGTATCCGATACTTTTTATAACTTTGCAAAGGTGTACCACCTTAATCCACCGATCACTCAGCTTTCAAGTCGGTACCTCTCCATGCGACTTTTACGCATGTGACAAGGCCGAGATCACACAACAGTTTACAATCCTAGCATTAACAATTCCCTGCTCGGTAAATAGACATTTCATTCCTTATTACCGTTTTGGGTACTCCCCACAGCCAATTCTTTCTAGCCTTGGTCTATTGTCTCGCAAGACACATAGCCTCTTTTGATTACAGTCGCACACGACTTAATCCAGGTGTAGGGCATCTTCCTTCTTACACCTTATCCTCTCTTTATTTTTCTGATCTCACATCACTCATGGCCCTCAGTGGCCCACCTGTTCCTCTCGAGAAACCGGACTGACAACCATTGCAGGGAAAAGCTAATACTGAGAAAGCTACTACGTTGCGCCCGTCCCATACCGGGCAAGTGGTTGGTACGTTTTTCATGCCACATAGAAGTACAACACAAGGTTCTCGTCCTTATGAATCTTTAGTGAGGAGTCTTTCACGTTCCCAGTGTGCACACAGCACCAACCAATCAAACCATCCGCACTATCTATTCCAATCACATTTTCTTTCAGAAAAAGGGGTTTTGAATGTACTTTTCTCACATGTGACCATTTAGCATTTAACATATAATCTTGAGTATACGCATAGCCTAAGCATGATATTCTAAGGTGACAAGGTTGCATGGATATTCAATGACAAAAGGGGCTTCACAATTATTTAGGTCATATCTAATCACTTTATTTGAACATAATTCTCATTTGAATATAGGGCATGCATATATTTGAAAACAGCTAACATACTTCATTTCAAAATATTAGGCTAGACATGATCAAGGGTTTCAGACTTGCCTTGCACTGAGGGGTCTAGTTGCTCAAACGATTCTTCGAAGGTCTCTTCCGCTCCTTCAACCTCTGGTTCCATAGCGGATACAAATAATACACACACACACACCATATAAGAATACAGAAATAGTTTCACAATGAAAGCATTCTTCATTCTTCATTCCACAATGAAAGCATTCTTCATTCTTCATGGGGCAATCCTTGAAGAAATGGTTTCCTTTACATCCGGTACACTGTGGTATTGCAGTAGGCGCAAGTCTCTGGGGTCTTTGTGGCGGTCTGAAGGCTGGCCGATAAGCAGGCATCGGTCTTCCTCGACTAGCATTTCCTTGATAAGAGTTGGGCAAAGCCTTCCTCTTTTGGTGTTCTTCGATCACTCCCCTCTTTTCCTCCATCTTGAGTAATCGATTTACCAGGACATGGAAATCCGTAAACTCATGGGATGACAGCTGGTATTGCAAGGAGTTTTGCAGTCCTTCACAAAATTTATCAATCTTTCTCTCCTCCGTTGCGATGTCTTCAGGGGCATACCTTGCCAGTTGAATGAATTCATGCAGGTATTGCTTGACGGTCTTGTTTCCTTGTCTTAGATTCACGAATTCCCGGCGCTTTGCTTGAACAACGCCCTTTGGAACTTGGTACTTGCGAAATTCTTCCGTAAACTCATTCCATGTGATTGAATCCTTGTTGGAGTGCACAGTCTGGTAATTTCCCACCAGGCGGCAGTGGGTCCAACTAGTTGATGTGATCCGTACAGAAGTTTCTCTTCATCGCTGCACCTAATGGTGTTCAACTTTTTTTCTACATCCCTTAGCCAATCGTTGGCCACGATAGGGTCCTCGGTACTTGAAAAGGTCGGGGGACGCGTTTTCTAAAAGTTAGTCAATTTCGCACCAGTTGCTGATCCTTCAGCTTGTCTAGATGATAAATGTTGCATCAACTGTCCTAAGATCTGATTATGCACAGTTGCTGACTCTTCTCTGTTTTGCTCCATCCATAATAACACGTCATTAATGTTGCCTCCTTGTGGCATTGTGGATGAAGATCCTGGCCTGTCTGGGTTAGTACGGTCTCTTGTTCCTGGTGTAGTCTTGCATTGCTGGGGTTTCCTTCGAGTTCTCCTTCTTGGGGTCTCCCACGCGTGTTGACCATCCTAATCAAACAGGAGGTTAAGAATATCGACGTTGATTCAGAAAGAATCACATACAGGATGCAAGCAGAATGCTAGCATTAACTCAAGTGGTAAGGATAAGGACAAGATCATGCAAAATGCCTTTTTCATAAATTAGCTTTTCAAAAGATACAAAGCTTTTTGCCTCATTGGCTTACAGTGTTCATCTAAAACCAGCACACAAGCATACATCAACCAGACTAAGAACAACTACTACAATAAAAGAAAGATCTAACGTCTACTGGGTCAGGCATAAAAGGTCGAACCAAAGGAAGTCTGCGGTCACTCGTTGGCATCGGAAGAACCACAAGGCTCTACCTCCTCGGGATCCTCCTCCTGATTGTCATCTGCATCCATCGGATCTAGATCCAAATCCTCATAATCATCCCTGTCGCTGTCAACATTGACAATCTGCTTCCCTTTTCCTTCGGGGGTCTTCTTTTTTTCTACAGTGCTAGGAAGCGACGAAGGCGTGAAACCACTGAGATACTCCTTTCAGTTTCCCACTCTATTGCGAGCGGTAATCCTTAATTTTGGGCAACTCTTCTTGACAACTGACTCTGAAGCATCAAGGTCCTTCTCTCCACTTGATTCGGCTAACTCTTGAATTTGCTTCTCCTTCTCTTGGAGGCTTGCACGAGCCCTCATAAGCATGCCCTCAAGATAGTGGCGGTCGTCGTGAACATGCTCGTACTCAGGAAGTAGGCGGGTATATCCAATCTCTGAAGCATGAATGACGTCTCGGGTCTTCGTCAAGATAGCATCCTCTCGGTCACTGGATGGAAGAACGACTTGGTACTCTGATCTGAGAACCTGATAAGGCACGAAGCGGTAGGGGGAATCCGAAAGGTAGTCATTGTATAACTGCCGAATGGTACCTATGGCACGACGGGCAGCATCTAAGATGGCTTCTTCTTCTTCTTCTCTGCGGGCCTGATGTCTCATTGAGCCTCTCCCATGCTCCGGAATCTCATAGACAATCACTGAAGCTCGACAACTGATGGATCATCCATTGACCTCATCTTGCCAAACACAATACACTGGCCTTTGACTATCCCGCGCTCCAAGGAATTGCAGCATCATCCACAGGAGTAGCGCCCACGATCCATACTCGTCACCATGAATGTATCTCCTACCGGAAGCCATCTAGAAGACAGAACGAAAGGCACCTATGAGTTTAAAATGAAGTCTAAAACCTTTTTCAAATAATCAAAAAATAACATTTTCCTTAAACAAAATAGATTTTCGCAAACAAACTTTGCCAAAGAACAAGTGATCTTTTATCGCCTAGGGACGCCAAGGTCTATCTAAGGGTCACGACCTACAGTCGAGCCTTTGCTCTAATACCAGCTTCTGTGGGACCCTCATTTGAGGAATCCGGTGGCAACCGCCCAGGTGGGTTGCACTCAGAAATGGTACATTGCAGCTCACAACAACAAGATGCATTATATAAAAATGCATGTAATTAAAACAAGTGCTGATCACAAGGACCAACATTACAATAACATAGCGCCAAAATGATGCACTTTAGTGTTGATACAAAATTAAAGAGTTTTCTTCGACACAAGGGTCAGCACAAAATAAAACAACAACAATAAGCAAAAGGACTTCAATGGTCTTCATCTTCAACTGTAGCGGTGTTGCATGGGTTTCCTCCACATCGGACTCCACTTGGTAATTGACCCTCTAACAAGCTGGATCTTTTGGAGCAGTTTCTTCTTCTACCATGTTGGATAGATGAGGGGAAATTTCCAAAGGATGGCTCTTTGGCTCATAGAATGGATTTTCACTCTTAATTTTGAAGAAAAGGTTTTTGTTTTCAAAAGCGAGGCTTTAAAATCCTAAGCTAGATTTTCAGAAGATGTTATGTGTGGCGGTCTTCCATGAGTCACCAATTTATTCAATTTTTATGAAAGACTTTCCCAAAAGCAACTTGTCCTGCATTGACGTGGATAGAATCCGCCGCGTGCAGACTCCATGATCTGGGAGCTCAGAGTATCCGATACTTTTCATAACTTTGCAAAGGTGTACCACCTTAATCCACTGATCACTCAGCTTTCAAGTCTGTACCTCTCCATCCGACTTTTACACATGTGACAAGGCCGAGATCACACAACAGTTTACAATTCCCTACCCGGTAAATAGACATTTCAGTCCTTATTACCGTTGTGGGTACTCCCCACAGCCAATTCTTCCTAGCCTTGGTCTATTGTCTCGCAAGACACATAGCCTCTTTTGATTACAGTCACGCATGACTTAATCCAGGCGTAGGGCGTCTTCCTTCTTACACCTTATCCTCTCTTTATTTTTCTGATCTCACATCAATCATGGCCCTCAGTGGCCCACCAGTTCCTCTCGAGAAACCGGACCGACAACCATTGCAGGGAAAAGCTAATACTGAGAAAGCTACTACGTTGAGCCCGTCCCATACCGAGCAAGTGGTCGGTACGTTTTCCATGCCGCATAGAAGTACAACACATGGTTCTCATCCTTATGAATCTTTAGTGAGGAGTCTTTCACGTTCCCAGTGCGCACACAGCACCAACCAATCAAACCATCCTCACTATCGATTCCAATCACATTTTCTTTCAGAAAAAGGGGTTTTGAATGTACTTACACCATATAAGCATACAGAAATAGTTGCACTAGAAAATAATAAGTAAATATATCATGCATGCAAGGGGAAAGGTTTGAACAAAGCCACTTGGGTGTTGATTGAAGAAATGAGCTCAAAAGGACTTGAACGTCGAAAGACTGACATTCGGTCCACGGCTAGACATAGCCTTAAGTTTGGTCTAGGTGGGTTTTCTGGAGATGTGACAGTAGAGAAAATTGTAGAACATGGCTCCAGGAGTTCAGTGGACAAAGTACCAATGCCAATGACTGACATGCACTGACACTGCACTGACACTGTCAAAAACTGGGGCAGAGGGGTAAATCTGGTTCTGGGCTTCAAACTCTTCGCCAACCATGTCTAGGAGGTAGGCGTAGATGCTAGGGACACATTGGCGGTGGTTTCAGGGGCTGGGGCGGCCGGACGGCGATGAACGACGGCGATGAACTGCGGTGGCGACACGGTACAGGCACGGCTCTGGACAAGAACTTGGCATGAGCATAACTCTTGATCTAGGTAGATTCAGAGATCAGGCTAGTGGAATGAAATGCTCAGGGGACTGAGACCTAGCTAAGTGAAAAAGTGGCATCGGCTAGATCGGCCGAAAGGCAAACTCCGGTGAACTGTGCCGGAGATGAAGACACAAAAATTTGGCATTTTTTATTTAAAGCATCTGAGCTCGATTCCAAGCTTGTGGAGCAGCTGAGGGATATGGAGAAGCTACAGGTACAGCCAATTTGGCCGGAGGGTCACCGGTGTGGCCTGGCGACGTGAGCCCGGTCACTGGTGGCGCACAAAAAGGGGAAGCTCTCGATTTGAAGCCAAATTCGAAATCCAAGTTTACAGGCCTACTAGGTTTGGCTTACTGACCATACTACTCTACAGATTCGAGGGCAAATTCGAGCTAAATCAAGGTGCATTGCTGAAACAGAGAAAAAGGGGATTTCGGCGATCACCGGCGATGAGGTGCAAGAGAACTCAATTAAGTGCTACAGCATGACACGGGAGATGAGGGCTACTCACGGGTGTGGTCAGTTAGGAAGAAGATGCAGTGGAGAGCGCTGTCACCGTGCTCCCCGAATTGGGCTCGCCGGAGACGAAGAAGAGAGGCGAGCACTGAAGCTATGAGGCTGCTGGAGTGGTGTGAAGAGCTCTGGGCGAGGGGGAGGGTTTATATAGGCAGTGGCTGGAGTCCTCAAAAGTTGAAGCAAATCAAACGGGAGATGCTTGACTGGCGCCGGAGCAAGATCGAGACGGCGTGCACGGCGTTGGGACGAGGCAGTGGCTCTGCCAGAGGAGAAAATCGCATCATATCTGGCTGGAGCATAACGACGGGGTGGCTGGCTTCGGCATGGCGGCGAAGTGGCAAAAAAGCTCTGACAACAGCAGGCGCGCGCGCACAAGACGAGTGGCGTTGCTGGCGGTCACCAGTCGTCACCACGGTGGAGGGTTTTGGCGCGACGTGAGCATCACGTGCGGACACGTCGGATACGATCGTTGGTGAAGACAGAAGTTGGCTGGCGGTGAAGATTGCAGCAGTGAATCTCGGCGAACGGCACTGGTCGTAGTCGAAGTGGTGTCTGGTCGTGGTCGCAAATGATCTTAGCCCTGGTCGGGAGCGAAAAAGGGATCAGGGAGTAATCCGCGAAGATTTGGACTGATCTGCAAGGATTTTTTTCGAGATTTTGGACCTGTTTGAAATTTTGGGGATCTGGAGGGCTAATTTGAGATCTGATTTTGCAGATGAGTGTTACTAAATCACTTGAACTCATCTAGCAAGAAAATGGCAAAATCCGATAAGATCTAGTGGTTTTGACAAAAAATCAAAAACAAAGTAATTTAGGGTAAACAGAATAATTAGGGTTTGAAAACTTTGGCGAGGCTGAAACCAGGGTTTCGGTCAGGATTTTAGAATTCTTCCAGAAGGGAAAAACATTCAGAAAAGTGAAGGGAAGACATTCACTGGATCAGATCAGAATTTGGAGGTGGTCCGAGACTTTTAGTCTATTTTGGGCTAAAAAGCGAAAATGATCTGAAAGGTGGCTTTTAGCTACCAACTTTTTAAGTTAAGGTAGTGGCATACCTAAGATCACGATTCTGAGATAAGAGATCAAAAATGGGGTTGAGACATCTGAGAATCCAATGAAGATATGCTGACTAGAAAGCAAAAAGGGTAGCAAAAATTGGGATGTTACAGCTTGCAGACATGCGAGTCGTCGCCCAGAACGTTATCAGCACAAGCTCGCTATAACGGCCGGTCGCACCCCAGTGAAGCAGAAATTGAGGAAGCTCTCTCTCAAGCACTAAGAAGCTATCAACGCCGAGATTGCTAGGCTCCGAGGGGCAGAGTTCATTCGGGATGTTTTGCACCCCAAGTGGCTAGCGAACCCCATCCTTGTGAAAAAGTCCAGCAGCGAGAGGAGGATGTGCGTAGACTTCACCGACCTCAACAAGACTTGCCCGAAGGACAACTTTCCACTCCCGCGGATCGACGAGTCTGGTTGGCCAAGGAGTAGAGGAAAAGTCTAGTTTTATAACTCCCCTCGGCACCTTCTACTATGTTCACATGCCCTTTAGGCTCAAGAACGCTGGGGCAACCTTCCAGCACCTCATGTCCATGGTCCTCAGGGATCAGATCGACCACAACTGATCCGTTTGAGACCTAGCCCTGGTTTTCGCACTAGGCTCGCCCAGATTCTAATATGTGGAATAACGAGATCTTATACCGAAACCCAAAGTAATCGCACAACTCTTTATTTCAAAGAGGGCTTACACGTCGAACGTTAGGCACACTTGCCTACGTTGAAGGAACTATAAGTGTCTAAAACTCAAATAAGTTCTATGACTCTTTGATTGTATTCCCCGATCTAAACTAGACCTATTACAAAGTATTTATAGTCCAATCGTATGAGTACGTATCAGACTCAACAACCTAAACGTATTAGACTCATATAACTAATCCTAAACAGATAAGCTTAGTTATACACATTCGGATCGAATTACAATTCCGAACAGGGAACGAATTCCTTTTCCTGGTCGCGGACCAATCCATGGTCGCGGACCCATCCATGTTCGTGAATCCTTTCCGAACACGGTTAAGGTCGCGAAGCCGTATGCGATCAGGAATTGGTCGCGAAGCCGTATGCGATCAGGACTTGGTCGCGAAGCCACATGCGATCATGACTTGGAGATCCTCCCGGATCATGACTCCCTTGTTGAGAAGGAGCCAACCCCTGTTGCGACCTCTCGATCAAACTGGAGATGTGGAAATTGGGCTTGTCCATCTTCTTTGGTGTACCACTTTGCCGCACGTGCTCGTTGATCTTTCCGACCGATTCGAAAAGTCTCTTTGGTGCCACTACGGGTGGTAGTCACATTTTTCTCCAGAATCACATCTCCACGTAGAGGTTCGTCTTGTTGATAGACCAAGTCTTCAACAGATGGTACTGTAGTATCTGGCTCATCATCTAGCATTGAAGGCTCAAAGAGCTTGAGGTGCTCAACATTGACAATCGAGTAAATATCCATGTATGGAGGTAACTCGAGCTGACAAGCATTATTACCCACTTTCTGCAAAATCCGAAAAGGACCATAACGAATGGGTTTGAGCTTCTTACCTTCACCTTTAAGTCTCTCCTTACTCAGATGTAACCATACCATATCACCTTCTTGAAATTGCACATCAACTCGGTGCCGATCATGTCGCGCCTTGTACTTGAGTTGAGCTTTCAGCAAGTTCTGTTCAACCTCACAATGGAGTCGTTGAATACCTTTCAGGAACTTTTGTGCTCGATCCTAATTAGATGCTTCCTTGCTGTTCTGTGCTGAGGTGGGGATCACAAACTCCATGTCGAATGGACTCTGTGGTAGAAACCCTAAACAAACCTCAAACAGCGACTTTCCAGTCGAACCATGCACTGCTCGATTAAAAGCAAACTGCAGGTACGGTATGCTTTCATCCCAAGTCTTCGGGTGCTTCAAGTTATATCCTCTCAAAAGATGAACAACTATACGATTAACCACCTCGGTTTGACCATCAGTTTGTGGATGAAAAGCCGTACTCCTCTTTAGCTTGGTGTCCATCATCGTCCAGAGCGATCACCAAAAGTGACTAAGAAACCGGGTATCACGATCAGACAAAATAGAAGTCGGCAGTTCGAAGTTTGTCCAAACGTGTTGAAAGAATACCCGAGCGGCTTCTTCTCCTGTGATAGTGTAACATCCCTATTTTTGACTATCTTTTCTGCTTACGAGTCAGCATATATTCTTTGGAATCCCTGTTGTCTCAACCCTATCTTGATCTTAGGTATGCCACTACCGCAACCTAAAAAGTTGGCTGCTAAACTTCATTCCCCAGATCATTTTCACATTTCAGCCCAAAAGTGTTTCAATTTAGTCCTTTTCAGAAGTTTCAGAAAACCCAAAAAGGCTAAAAGTCCCAGATCATCTCCAAATCCAGATCTGATCAAGTGATTACCTTTCTTTCATTTTTTTGAACATTTTTCCCTTCTAGAAGAATCCCAGAATCTCGACCGAAACCCTAGTTTCAACCTCGACAAAAGTTTCAGACCCTAATTACCCTGTTTTCGATTTTTGTCAAAACCACCAAATCTTATCGAATTTTACCATTTTTCCTGCTGGATGAGTCTAAGACATTTAGTAGCACTCATCTGCAAAGTCAGAATTCAAATCAGCCCTTCAGTTCTTCAGAATTACAAATAGGCCCAAATCCCGAGCCAAAACCTTAACATTTCAGTCCAAAACCTTGCAAACAAGCCCCTGGCCTTTTCTTCGACCACGACCAGGAGACCGCGTGCACGACCGCGACCAGTGTTCGTTCGACCAGCACCCCGCCGCTTTGCCTCGCCGTTGAACTCGCCGCCGGCGAAGTTCCTCGCGCTGCCACCTTCATAGCCACGTAGCCTTCACCGCGCACAGCTGTACCGCCACCGTGGAACGCTTCAACCACACCGTGCCGTGTTCTTCCCCGCGCGCGCGCGTGCCTGCTGCTGCCAGAAGCCTCACGCCACATGGCTGCCATCCCGGAGATCATCAACTCGCCTTCCTGACGAAATCCCGTTTTCGCGCGATGCTCCGCCTCTGGCAGAGCCCCGCCGTGTCCCCAAGTGCCTCGTTGACCGCTCCAGCGCCAGAAGAAAAATCCCCCGGCGATTGCTGCTACTCCCGAGAACTTCACCCACGGCTATATAAAGCCCCCCCTTCGCCCAGCATCTCTTTACACCATTCCGCAACTTCAAGCCTTAGCTTCCTCCACCAGAGAGTAGTCCAGTTCTTCAGCGCCGCCGCGAAGGCCTTCTTCCCCGGCGAGCAGTTCCTGAAGCTCACGGCGCCAGCTTCGCCCGAAGCTTTCCCCTCCAAGCCAACACCACCAGTAAGGTCCCCTTGTCCCCCTGTATGCTTCATAGCCATTAATTGATCCCCGGCGAACCTCAACGCCGGCAATCACCGGAAAGCCGTGATCCCCTGTTCCCATAATGCCGAGTGATTCAAGACAAATTGATCCTCATGCCAGTAGGGAATAATGACCAGTGAGCTAGGAGGAACGAGCCTATAAACTTAGAATCGCCAATTTTGCCCCGAGCTTCGAAATTCCATGTTCGAGCCTCGGCAGTTCGCCGGAGAACGCCGCCGTGCTTCTCCAACCATTCTCTGGCAAAATTGAGTGCGCCAATAGCTTCGTGACAGCCCCTAGATGCTTCCCGAGCGTGGAATTAAGTTCAAACGCCCTGGAGCGAAAACGCCCAAATCGGTGCCCTCGTCTTCGGCCCCGATCGCCGGAGTTCGTTTTCCGGCCAAACCAGCCAATGAAACTTTGTCAGCTAGCTAGGCCTCAACCCCCTGAGCAATATTGTCTTCTAGCCCGAACCCTGAATCGACTTGGATCAAAAGTTATGATCATGCCAAGGTTGCTGTCCAGTGGTTCAGTTCATGTTCAGGCCACCGTGTTTGCTCACCGGATTTGGCCACCTTCCGGCCACCTTCTGCCTTTGAGACTGTTGAGAGTTTTGTAGCTGTTATCAATGCCTAAACCCCAGACAAAGTTTTGCATCAATTGGAGCCCTGAGTCAAAAGTTATCCAATGCCCTAGTTTCTGGCCATGTCTAGCACTATGTCAGTGCATGTCCACCAGTGGCATTAGATGATTTAGACTTGTGACATTTGAGCAATTGAAATGCCACTTTGTCCACTAAGCCTTTTGAACCATGCTCTACAATATTTCCTATTGCCACATCTCCAGAAAACAGACCTAGAACCGATTTAGGGCAATGTCGAGCCATGAGTCGAATGTCAGCCCTTCGACATTCAAGCCCTTTGAGCCCATCTCTTCGATCAATGTCAAGTGGCCTTGTCCAAACCCTTACCCCTGCATGCATGATGTATTTACGTATTATTTTCTAGTACTTGTATGCTTATATAGTGTGTATGTGTTGTTTGTATCCGCCGTGGAACCAGACGTTGAAGGAACCGAGGAGATATTCGAGGATTCATCTGAGCAGCTAGACCCATCACTGCAAGGCAAGTCTCAAACCCTTGATCATGTCTAGCCTATTATTTTGAAATGAAGTATGTTATCTGTTTTCAAGTATATGCATGCCTTAGATTCAAATAAGAACTATGTTTCAATAAAATGATTAGATATGACCTAAACAATTGTAAAGCCCCTTTTGACATTGAATACCCCTGCACCCTTGTTACCCTAGAATATCATGCTTAGGCTATACTATGCTCAAGATAATATGATAAATGTTGAATGGTCACATATGAGAAAAGTATATTCAAAACCCTTTTGTGAAAGAAAATGTGATTGGAATCGATAGTGAGGATGGTTTGAGTGGATGGTGCTGTGTGCGCACTGGGAATGTGAAAGACTCCTCACTAGAGATTCATAAGGACTAGAACCTTGTGCTGTGCTTCTATGCGGCATGAAAAACGTACCAACCACTTGCCTGTTTATGGGACGGGCGCAACTTAGTAGCTTTCTTTAGTATTAGCTTTTCCCTGCAATGGTTGTCGATCCAGTGTCTTGCGAGAACTGGTGGGCCGCAGAAGGCCATGAGTGATGTGAGTTCAGAAAAATCATGAGAGGAAAAGGTGGAAAGAAGGAAGACGCCCTATGCCGGATTAAGTCGTGCGCGGCTGTAATCAAGAGAGGCTATGTGTCTTGCAAGAACATAGACCCAGGCTAGGAAGTAAGGCAGTGGGGAGGACCCACAACGGTACTTGAGACTTAACTGTCTATTTACCGGGCAGGGAAATAGTTAATGCTAGGACTGTAAACTGTTGTGTCATCTCGGCCTTGTCACATGCGTGAGAGTCGCATGGAGAGGTACCGACTTGAAAGCCGAATGATCGGTGGATTAAGGTGGTACACCTTTGCAAAGTTTAAAAAGTATCGGATACTCTGAGCTCCCAGGTTATGGAGTCTGCGCGTTGTGGATCTATTCACGTCGATGCAGCACAAGTAGCTTTTGGAAAGTTTTCACAAAATCAGGATAAAGTGGTGACTCATGAAAGACCGCCACACACAACATTTTCTAAGAATTTAGCTTAGGATTTTAAAAGCACCGCTTTTGAAAATAAAAGTCTTTTCTCCAAAGACTAAGTGTAAAAATCTATTCTATATACATATATAAAGCCAAGGAGCTATTCTTTGAGAAATTTCCCCCATACACTTGCATTCTTATTTGGGACTTGTTGAGCACCATGTGGACAATGTGCTCACCCTTGCTTTTACAAACGAATTTAGAAGAAGGATTCGTCGACCCTGAATCTCACGGTCTTGAACCCAATGTGGAACAAGAAGAAGAAACTGAAGACCAAGCTTGATAGAGGGTTATGCACCAAGGTGGAGTTAGATGTGGAGAAGGCCCGTACACCGCTGCCGCAGAAGAAGAAGACTGATGAAGTCTTTTCGTTTGTTATTGTTGTTTTATTTTGTGCCGACCTTTGTGTCGAAAACTCTTTAATTTGTATCAACTTTTAAATGCGTCATTTTGGCGCTAAGTTATTGTAATGTTGGTCCTTGTGATCAGCACTTGTTTTTAATTACTCGCATTTTTATATAATGCATCTTGTTGTTGTGAGCTGCAATGTACCCTTTTCTGAGTGCAACCCACCTAGGCGGTTGCCACCGGATTCCTCAAATGAGGGTCCTGCAGATAGTCTTTCGACAAGGTATAAGAACAATCATTTTGGAGAACCGATCAACGACCACGAATAGATAGTCGTTGCCACGTCGGGTCTTAGGAAATCCTCCTAAGAAATCCATGGATATGCTCTCCCATGGTCGCGATGGAACTGGCAAAGGAGTGTACAAACCTAATTTTCGGTTTGCCGGTTTTGAGATGCTGCAGAGACCACAGCCTCGAACAAAACTAGCCACATCTTGCTGCATACACGGCCAGAACACATGTCGGTGAAGATTTTGCAAAGTGACCAGCTACCTTCGATGTGTGCGCTTCTCGCATCCATTGAATTCGAGGTGCTCCACGAGGTATGCAAAGTAAATTGCCCTTGTACAAGAGTCCTTCTCGACGAACGAACTTTGTAGGGTTCCCTGTTTTGACCTCAGTCAGTGCTGTTTGAAAATCAGGGTCTTCACTGTACATAGTGACATAGTCATCATGACATGAGGGCTCAATCTGCATGAACGCTAATAAACAGAGGGTCGTAACTGGTGGTCGCGACAACATGTCCGCCAATTTGTTGTGTACGCCCTTCTTGTACTTAATCACCAGATTAAACTACTGCAGATACGACATCCACTTCATGTGCCGAGCTTGCTGTAGCTTGGACTGAGTTTGCAAATATTGCAATGGTTGATGGTCGGTGTGGACAACCGTCTCTTTCCCCAAGAGATAACACCGCCAATGTTTCACGGCCTGATGCAGTGCGCATAACTCCTTATCATAAGTCGGGTAGTTCTTCTGAGCTCCCTGGAATAACTCAGAGTGATATGCCACTGGTCGACCTTCTTGCATGAGTACTGCGCCCATTGCATAACCTGAGGCATCGGTTTCTAGCTTGAACGATTTCTAGAGATTCGGCAAAGCTAACACAGGCGCCTCGCTAATCTTCCTTTTGAGCAAGAGAAACGTGTCCTCATGTTTCCCTGTCCACTCAAACTTCTGATCGATCCTGGTTAATGCATGCAATGGAGAAGCCACAATCGAAAAGTGTCGGATGAACTTTCGAAGATATTGGCATGCTCCCACAAAACTACGCACATCCTTAACTGTTCGCGGTCGCGGCCATTCGCGAATTACTTTTACCTTGTCTGGGTCGAATTGCAACGTACCGTTGCCGACCAGGAATCCAAGGTAAAGTAGAGTTTGCTGGCCGAACTCGCACTTCTTACGGTTGAGGCGAAGTCGATGTTGCCGAAGCTGATCGAACACCTTTTCGACATGAATGACGTGCCCATCCCACGAACGACTATAAACCAATATGTCGTCGAGGTACACGATCACAAAGTCGTCGATGAACTGTCTCAATACGTCATTCATAAGACGCATGAAAGTTGCCGGGGCGTTGCAGAGACCAAACGGCATGACCAGCCATTCGAACAGACCCTGTCGTGTTTTGAATGCTGTCTTCCACGTATCCTCCTCTCAGATGCTGACTTGATGATATCCTGACTTAAGATCCAACTTCGAGAAGGCAACAGCATGCTTCAATTGGTCTAGCAGGTCATCAATACGAGGAAGGGGGTACCGGTTCTTGATGGTGATCTTGTTCAGTGCTCGATAGTCGATGTACATACGCCAAGTCCCATCTTTCTTTGGTACTAACACCACAGGAGATCCACAAGGTGAACTACTTGGTTGAATGACACCATCGTTCAGTAACTCACCAAGTTGTCTCTTGATCTCTTCATTCTCCAATAATGAGTTGCGATACATACACAGATTGGGCAGTGTCGCATCGGACACAAGCTGAATTTCGTGCTCGACTAGACGTTTCGGTGGACGACCCTGGGTAGTCTCGAACAGATCACTGTATTTCTCCAACAGTCCCGACAAACGACCAGAATTCTCTTGGCATGCCAACGACAATGCTAGTCGAGTACCCCCACTTTGACCAATGGATCGAATCATGACAAGCACATACTTGTGACATGCATTAACAATCCGTTTGGCTTGATTTACGGTAATCAAGTTCGAAGTGTTGACGTAGACGTCTCTACTTATCACGAACTTAACTCCGTCTTTGGTGAGGTCGTACTCTTGCGCTCGCCGATGGAAATGAGCGTCTCGATCATACAGATACGAACTCCCAAATATCACCTGACAGATATCGATAGGGACAACATCGCATTGCACCTCATCGATATATCGTGCAGAGATCGCAAATTTCAACACACACTGACTCGTAATCTGTTGATTCACGTCGGATGTAAACCAACCCAACGGATATGGTCGCGGGTGTGTGGTTGTCTTGAAACCAAGTTGCCGAACCAATCCAGCGGAGACCAGATTCTTCTGACTTCCTGGATCGAATATCGCTGCGACCACTTTGTGCTTCACCTGGACGTTGATGGTGAACAAGTCCTCTGTTGGGTGATGGTCGTTTGGTGGATCCGAACCCTTCTCCTTCGGCATTGCCATCAGAGACAAGGTCGTATCCACCACATTAACCGAGTTCACTCAGACAACTTCTTCGTTGGGTGAAGTCGCAATAGCCGTGGCTGTTCTTTTCCCTGGTCCATTTTTCTTTGGTCGAAGTTCAGGATGACGCTTGTAGCATTTGTCCTTGGTATATCCCGCGACTTGACAATGTTCGCAAAAGGCACCCGTGCCCGATTTTGAAGCGTTCTTCTTCGGAGTCTGCTTTTTCTTGGTCGAGGTCGCACTTTCCTTCGTGCTTTTGTCGCTGTGGGATTTGTTCTTCTTCTCGATCGCCATAGCAGTTGTGCTTGTGGTCGTGATGTCTTGGACGCCGAACAGACTTAGCTCAGAACTGATCGATTTCTGAAGTCCAGATGTGTACTTTCGAAATACATGAGGGTCGGATAGTGAGATGCCAATGACCATTTCTTGTCGCTGAAACTCTGTCGTATAGTCTTGGACGGTCTGGTCGCGCCGTTGGTACAATCTGTGCCAACGCTCCCATCTCTCCTCAAGGTAACCCATCGGATAGAATTCTTGTCACAGAAGTCGTTTGAATTGACCCCACGCAAGGTCGTCAGCTTCACCACTGGCGACAAAGGCCTTCCACCATGTCTTGGTGTGGTCCTTCATCTTCAAAGGTGCAAACTTCACGTTTTGAGCGCTACTGAACCCTTTTAGGTCAAAGTAGGTCTCAAGTTGATCGATCCAAGAATCCAGCTTCTCGGCATCGATCACCCCATCATATATGGGTATATCAATCTTAGCATCGACCTTAAAAGATCCGACAGCTAAGGAGGTGTTGGCGAGGTCGTCGGTCTTGTGGTCGCCTTCGTCTTCATCTTCGTCTGCCCTGCCCAAGTCTTCACCAGTCTTCGCACCCATACCCTTCCCTACTTCAGGACGTACAATCATGGCCTGCTGCTTAATCCAAGCAAGCACGGTTTCCATGTCGGTGCAGAGCTTAGCCACTTGTTCGGCTAGGTTAGCTTGAACGGAGGTATCGTCAAACATTGTCGGGGACGCGGCTGTAGGAACCGTCAATTGATCGCATGGAGTTTCACCGGAGGTTTTGTAACCCTGGCGAGTCTTCACCATCCACAGGATAGGAAAGATCGCTCTGATACCAACTTGATCCGTTTGAGACCTAGCCTTGGTTTTTGCACTAGGCTCGCCCAGATTCTAATATGAGGAATAACGGGATCTTATACCGAAACCCAAAGTAATCGCACAACTCTTTATTTCAAAGAGGGCTTACACGTCGAACGTTTGGCACACTTGCCTACTTCGAAGGAACTATAAGTGTCTAAAACTCAAATAAGTTCTATGACTCTTTGATTGTATTCCCCGATCTAAACTAGACCTATTACAAAGTATTTATAGTCCAATCATATGAGTACGTATCAGACTCAATAACCTAAACGTATTAGACTCATATAACTAATCCTAAACAGATAAGCTTAGTTATACACATTCGGATCGGATTACAATTCCGAACAGGGAACGAATTCCTTTTCCTGGTCGCAGACCAATCCATGGTCGCGGACCCATCCATGTTCGCGAATCCTTTCCGAACACGGTTAAGGTCGCGAAGCCGTATGCGATCAAGACTTGGTCGCGAAGCCGCATGCGATCAGGACTTGGAGATCCTCCCGGATTAACAACGTAGAAGTCTACGTGGACGATGCAGTCGTCAAGAGCCTCCATGTGACCGCTCACCTCAAAGACTTAGCGGAGACCTTCCACAACCTCGCAAGTACAGGTTGGAGCTCAACCCATAGAAGTGCGTATTTGGCTTGCGTGGGGGGAAGATGCTTGGCTTCCTCGTGTCCCAGCGGGGCATAGAGGCCAACCCAAAAAAAAATTGGGCCATGTTGGACATGCCCCCGCCGCACTCGGTGAAGGACTTACAGCGGCCGACCGGCCGCTTGGCCGCGCTGAGCTGCTTCGTCTTGTGATCGGGAGAACACGGCCTCCAGTTCTTCAAGATCCACCGGGTCTCAAGGGTTTCAAATGGACCCCCGAGGCCCAGGCCGCTTTCGACGACTTGAAGAAATACCTCAAAAGTCCCCCGATGCTTGTGACCCCCTCTCCAGAAGAACCCCTACTCCTTTACCTCGCAGCCACCCCAGTCGCTGTAAGTGTAGTACTGGTCAAGGAGCAGGACGGGCAGCAGCGCCCTGTGTACTACGTAAGTGAAGCCCTCCGAGGTGCTAAGACACGGTAGACAGAAATGGAGAAGATTTGCTACGCCCTCCTAATGGCATCCTGGAAGCTCCGCCACTACTTCCTGGGACACCCGATCACGATTCCGTCCTCCCTCCCCCTGGGGGAGGTGCTATGAAATGAAGAGGCCACCGACAGAATAGGGAAGTGGGTCACCGAGCTGGCCCCCTTCTCCCTTTCCCTCACGGGTCGTTCTTCCATCAAATGACAAGTCCTCTCTCCTGGGTGGAAGGGAGCTCCCCTGATGACCCACCTCGGCGCGATGACCATTGGACGCTCATGTTCGATGGGTCTCTATGTCTTGCTGGGACCGGGCGGGGGTAGCCCTTTGGAGCACCAAGGGGAGAACACTGGAGTACGTGGCAAGGCTCAAGTTCCCTTCCACGATCAATGTCACTGAGTACGAGGCCCTGCTCCTGGAGCTACACCTCGCACGCTCCCTAGGGATTCGCTGCCTCATGGTTAAGGGGGACTCCCAGCTCATGGTTTAAAAATTGACAAGTCATACTCGTGCCATGACACAAACCTAAGTCTGTACTTGGGGGAAGTACGCAAGATGGAGAAATACTTCGAGGGCCTGGAGGCCCAGCATATCCCCTAGAGAGACAATGACTGTGCTGATGGCCTAGCTCAGGCGGCCAGCGCCCGGGGACCCCTTCCCTGGGGACACCTTCTTGGAAGTCATCACTAGGCCTTCGGTGACCACCCCCGACTCCGACAGCAAGCCCCGCGGTGTGGTCGTTGAAATCGCCCGAGCAGAGTCATGGATGGATCCTCTTGTCTCCCTCATAAGGGGGGAGGAGCCCCCCTACAGTGTCATGGCTCTGTTGCATACCTCTTGCCGGAGGGGAAGCTCTACAAGCGGCACGCTTCGGCCTTGCTCTGTTGCCTTCCGCGGTGATACAAGCCTAAGGCGAGTTCCGCAAGAGAACGGAGACGCGGCAGTGGGTGAGTATGTCGTTCTTTCACAGGGACTAGATCAGAAGCAAAACATATAAAACTAAAACTAAATCGACAAACAACAAAATGTTTAAGTCGAAAGAAAGAGAAAACGCTGAAAAAAAGAGGATGAAGATTGTCGTGTGCCTTGGCTAGTCGCACCAACTAGGACGCAACTAACAGAAATGAGATTCTGTAATCGTGTCCTAGGCTAGCGGTGACAAACTCAAATTAAGAAAGAACGGGCTTCCAGATGAGTCAACTTGCCTCAAGAAAAACAATCCAAGTAGAAGAGCAGTATTCAAGTAGGGAAATAGCGACTCAATTCAGTTATAGGAAAACACAATGTAGAATTTGATTTTCAATTGAAAGACCAATTTGATTACTTGATTTTATATTTTTGCACCATGTTTCCATCACATAAATGGATTAACTCAACAAAAGAAAATAGTCTATTCAATCCTCACTCACATTAAACATTCACAGCCCAACATAACAAAGAGTGAAACAAAATTCCAATTGGAGTTTTACTCAATTCAAGTCAATACAAACATCACAGGAATTACAATTCACGGAAAGAAGGGAAGATATTGAGAGAAGAAATTGTTGCCCAGTTGGATGTAGACTTGATGAACGACGCTGGCGAAGAAGACAGTACCGAATAGAACATCAGCAACAGCAGCTTGCTCGTCATCACAATCACAATCGAAGTGGCCGTAAGTAGTGGAGTTGTCTCCGGGGCTGAGGAAGAGGTTGGGGATGTAGCAGCCCGTGGGACGGTATGGAATGACACTAGAGTGGTCACAGCTATAGGTCGTCCAAGGCATCGAAGTGGAGCTTCATGCGATGCGGCGCGGGAGAGCGGTGGCACGGTGGTGTGGAGACAAGATCAACGTGGGGGTGGCGGCGGCGCGGCGTAATGCGGATCGGTGGTGAGGGGGGCGCGCACGCGGAATCAGGGGCAGCTCCAGCGCGGCATGAGGCAGATCCAAAGGCTTGACGCTGGAGAGGAGGCGAGGCGGGCGGATCGGCTCAGGGCGGGATGGTGACGCGGCGGCTGCGGGTGGTCTGTAGGTGGAGGCACGCGTGGCGTGGTGGTGCAGTACGGATCTGGTGGCACTCGGTGGTGGCGGCGTGGCGACGTGGTCGATGGCGGCGGGGGCAGATCGGCGGCGTCTTGGTGGCGGATCGACAATGTGGAGATCGGGGCGTGGAAGTGGCGTAGTGGAGAGAGGAAGAAGAAGAGGAGAGGAAGAAGAAGAGAGGAGAGAAGAAGAAGGAAGAGAGAAGAACACTGGAGGAAGTAAAGACAAAGGTTGGAGAGGAACCAGAGATGAAGAAGAGAAGAGAAGAAAAAGATAGAGGAAGGAGGAAGGAGGAAGGAGGAAGGAGGAGGAAAAGAGAAGGGAGTTTGAGGGGCTTGCAGGAGAGGAAAAAGGGGAGGACCGCCGGCCAAGGCTGGTCGCCGACGATGGGAAGGGCGAATGGAGATTAGGAAGATGAACTGTGGTGAGAAGGGGAAGAAGAGTTGGGGTTGGTCCGGCTAAGGAAAAATCTGGGGCCAGATCTGGTTTTGTGAATTGTTTGGCAATTTTACTGAAAAGTCTTTGAGCTTTTGGTTAACTGCAACGACCTCCTGGCGTCTAGGGTTTCAACTTTATTAGTCTTGGACCTTATGCATTTTGATACTTGGAATTCTAGGAATTTGTAGATAGGTCCAAGCCTGCTCAACCTGCAATAGAGATAAATAGAACGAGTAGTCGAGTTGAACGGCAACAAATGCTGTTTTTGAATATACAATGACTTTTATGACTGAGTTTAGCATAAACGGGGGCCAAAATAATTGAAAAATATGCGTATTTATGGGAATTATCACCACCCATGCTTGAATTTTTGCTTGTCCTCAAGCAAATGAAAGAGGTAAATGAAGATGGACAGCAATTGATGTATGAAAATCTAATGTGTCAAATCTATTTATTCCGCAAACACAAGAAGGCTCAGAGAAAAGGTCGCAAATGATTATGAATCATGTATAAATTAAACACAGCCAATTATATCTCGAATATAGCAAGAATTAGTGAAAAAAAATACGAGTTACCGATGTATATACTAGCATACGAATATCAAACGAAGAGTTTAGAAATTAGATAATTGCAATGATTACATGATTAAGCCTCCCTAGACATCATGCTAATAACTTTTTAACCTTATTGAAAACTGTTGGGGGAAATCCCGTACCTCTGGGCAGTCGTCGAAGTGGGCTCCCGAGCGCCCTCAGTCCTTCGTGCGGAGAAGGTCCCCGGTGGGTCCTGGGCTCTGGGCCCCAGGTCCCGCGGGGTCTCCGGAGTGCCTCGGTCCTTGGTGCGGAGAAGGTCCCTGGCCGGACTCTGGGCCTCTGGGCCCCAGGTATCGCGGGGTGTCCGGAGCGCCTCCACCCTTTGTGTGGAGAAGGTCCCTGGCGGGATATAGGCCTCAGAGCCCCAATGTCCCCGGCGGGTCCCAGGGCCTCTGGACCCCGGGTCTCAGGGGACATCCAGAGCGCCTCGGGCCTTCGGGTGGAGAAGGTCCCCAGCAGGTTCCCGGGCCTCCGGGCCCCAAGTCCCGCGGAGTCTTCAGAGCGTCTCGGCCCTTCGTGCGGAGAAGGTCCCTGGCGGGTCTCTGGACCTTCGGGTCCCAGGGGAGGCGAAGAAGGTCCCCGGCGGATCCCCGAGGGTCCGGGCCCAAGTCCCCAGGGGTCTCTTTGCCCGGGTCCCCAGGGGTCTCGCGAGGGCCTCTGCCCTTCGTGCGGAGATGGTCCCCAGCTGGCCCCAGGTCCTTGGGGCCGCGGGTCCCGAGCGACTTCCAGAGCGCCTCGGCTGTTCGTGCGGAGAAGGTCACCGAGGGGTCCTGGGGCGTCCGGGCCTCGGGTCCCAGGGAACTTCTGGAGTGCCTCAGGTCTTCGTGCGGAGAAGGTCCCTGGTGGGTCCCTGGGCCTCCGTGCCCCGGGTCCCTCGGGAGACAACAAGGACACTTGTCAAGCATCCAAGCCCTTCGGCCGGTGAAATGACGCCAATGCCCCTCGATCCAACGGCCATAGCTAGGGCTTTTTGGTCTTTTGTGTGTTTTGGGGCCTATAAATACCCCCTTGTACTTCATTAGTATGGGGACTCCAATTCATTTTCGACACACTAAAAACAATAAGCTCCCTTGGAGACCTCTCTCCCCGAGAGAGCACCTCCCCAGCGGACTTACGTTCGGAGGGTGCCGACAGGACTAGGGCCCCCACTGGGACTTGAACCTATATAAAAATTGCCGTGTCAATTGCTGCGTTGCCCGGCGGGAGGTGACCGGTCACTCGGTCAGCTCGCGTTGTTGTTCGCGTGTGAAGTCTTTCCATGAAATCTGTCGGTGGTATATTTTATACCATGACAGTTGGCGCCGACCATGGGGACTCGTGGCGAATTGCCATGGCTCCCCCAAGAACGAGAGCTCAAGCTCTCTCCCTTTCTGGTGGTGTTGGTCCCAGTGACCCGGTGCTGCCCCAGCAAGACGTCGCCGTCACGACCCTACCGTCCGGGGACAACCGGAGAGGGGTGCCACCTTCTTCTCCTGAAATCTCTGGTAGAGGTGTTCCCGTTTCCAGCTCAGCAACCGCGGCCGCGATTGCGGGACCTCGTTCCCTACCCAGTGATGCCGGTCCCAGTGACCCGGCGCCACCCCCTCGAGACACGACCGCCCCGGTGCTTCCGACCGGAGGCGGCCAGATGCAGGTACTACCTCTCACCTTTCCAATTACTTTCAGTGAGCCGACCTCCGGGTCAACCCCGGTGACCACGGCCTCCTCGGCGGGGACTAGTCTCCCCCCGATGGAACCCCCGGCTCCCTGGGACACCTTGCTTGAAGCTTTGGTTGAAGGCCAACTCCGTGCCCAGCGCACTTTGGAGGAGTTGTTGCGCGCCTTAGCGCGGCCTCCGGCTCCCAGCTATCCACCCTCAATACCATTTATGGGGGCGCCACCTCTGTTTTTTGTGGGACACCCGGCGGCCTTCCTGGCGCCGGGCATGTTCACCGCACCGGGGGCTGACCCCGCATAGGGGCTTTACCCCGCGCCGGGAGCCATCCCCGCACTGAGGCCTTACCCCACACTGGGAGCTTTCCCCGCGCCGGGGATTGACCCCGGGCCGAGGCCTTATCCCGCGCCGGGAGCTGTCCCCGTGTCAGAGACTTATCCCACGCAGGGAGCTGTCCCCGCGCCAGGGCCTTACCCCGCGCCGGGTGCTTTTGCCGCGCAGGGAGCTGTCCTTGTGCCTAGGCCTTACCCCGCGCCGGGAGCCTTCCCCACGTCGGGGCCTTACCCCGCAGCGGAAGGTGTCCTTGTGCCGAGGCCTTGCCCCATCCCGGGAGCCTTCCCTACGCCGAGGCCTTACCACGCGCCGGGAGCTCTCCCCACGCCGGGGACTTTCCCCGCGCCGGGGCCTTCCTTGCACCGGGAGCCTTCCCAACGCCGGTGGCTCTCCCTGGCTCCGTGCCGCGGATGGTTGGTAGTGCGTTCGGAGTGGCTCCTAAACTGGCGGATTCCACCGAGCTCGGGACGGCCCCGGCGCCCACAGTGAGCCTCCCCGTGGGGGCTCTCTCGTACCAGCTCCCGAGGCCGCCCCGGATACACGCCCGACATCGGGTCTTGCCCGCGTGCTAGCAGCGTCCTCCGGACCAGCAGTCGATGCGCAACAGCTCCCTCCTCCCCCGGAGCGGCCCCCAAGGGCTCCCCCGGTGGATAGACCCGACTAACTCGGAAGGAGGTGGAGCGCATGCGTCCCATGAAACCTAGCGAAGCTCCCTCTCTGCAAAGGCCGGGGACACGCCACCAGACCAATCAGGGAGGGAGACCAAACGACAAAGCCACCGCCACCTCTGGGGGACACATGGAGGTTCACGAAGCCAGCTACCCTGAGGAGAAGAGGTGCTACCACCGTCTGAGCGGACCGCTGGGGCCTCTCCCCGACTCCAATAACGAGCTCATCTCCCCTGCAAGGGGGGACAGCGACTGGGAACCTTCCTGGGGAGTTGAGGGGGCCAGTCAGCCCTTGTGCTGCCAGCTCTGACGCGTTCGATGGCCAAAGCCATATCGCCCGCCCCGCATCGAGCACTACAATGGTGAGGCCAATCCTTATGAATTTGTACAGGTGTACTCCACAGCCATCTCAGCGGTGGGGGGGATGAGACGGTGCAATGCAACGTCTTCCCCTCTACCTTACCGGGATGACCCGCTCATGGTTTTACAACCTGAGAGCCGGTTCCATCAAGTCCTTCGTACAGCTCAAGCGCGAGTTCTGCGTGAACTTCCATGGGAACTATGTGCGTCCGCTGGACTCATCGCAGCTCTACACTGTTTGGAAAAAGACGGGGGAGACCATCCGGAGCTTTTTCAAGCGCTTTGCTCAAGTCATGAGAAAGGTGGCGCATGTCCCCGACTCCACAGTCATCGAGTCGTGTAAGAGCAGGATCCTCCCCGGGGAGCTCCATTGGAGGCTTTCCCGGAGCTGCCCCTCCTCCGCTGACAAGCTCTTCAACGTACTTGAAAAGTACGCAAGGCAAAGAAGGAATACCAAGGGGTCTCTCCCCCCCCCCCCCCCCGCAAAGTGGGATGTTGGGGACACCCCACAAACGTCTCAAGGAGGGACATCACAGCGAGTCGAGCTCTCGGGATGTCTTCATTCTTGAAGACGGAGGCGGCTCTCACAAAGCCGATCGGAGCGGCCACCCCTCCCCCAACTCAAAAGGGTGGAAGGCCAGCCCTCCCGTGCTCAAGACAATCCCGCGCTGGGAAGAAATGAGGTTGGGCCGACTTATGGTGCGCCTTCCACCAGTCCACTTCCCATGCCACTCGAGAATGTAACACACTTCATCAACACTTCGCGGCATTCCTCGAGCAACATGAGCAGGGGGGAGAGACTTACCTTGTCCCAGCAGTCAGTACAGGCGGCCCCCCCACTACCTATGGGGTACACCGGGAGCTGGCCCAAGAAAGGGGTTCAACCGACGTTCCCCCTTTCCAAAACTCCCAGGGACATGTCTCCTGACTTGGGGGGATCCTGTCCGCGAGCCACACGCTGGACCCTCGAAGCGAGGACCTCCCCACGAGGATGCCCTCATTTAGAGGATGCCCTCCTCCCGAGGTTGCCCTCACTTAGAGGATGTCCTCCCTTCGAGGACGCCCTCCCAGCGAGGATGATCTTCCGGGGTGTTGGGAGAAATCTCCGCCCCTAGATCCCAGTGACCCACGTCCTGGGCGCCGCCACCACTCCGGTGATAAGCGCCCCGGGGGTAGGTGTCCCCGTGTCCCGGGTGCCGTCATTGTCTCCCGGTGAGAGGCGTCCTGGTGACGGGTGTCCTCGCATCTCGGACTCCGCCACCATCCCAATAACGCAGGTTCTTCCCCTCGCCGGGGGCTCACTTTGCGGCGGGAGCCTTCCTCGCGACAGGGCCTCCCCCCACGCCGGGGGTTGGCCCCATGCCATGGGTGGTTCTCCCAACAAGGATGCCCTCCCCGAGAGGATGCCCTCCCCGGAGGATGCCCCTCAGAGGATGCCCTTGAATGAGGGTCACGGGCTCCTGCCCAGCCCAAGTCCCGACAGCGGCTGCCCTGCTCCCCTAGGGCGGCATACAATCACCTCGTGGAGTGAGGGCGTAAGCGGCAACCCGGTTCCCAGAAACTACAGTAACGAGTCACTTTGAGGGGTGAGTTCCCCCTCTAACACTCCAAAAGTCCCGACAATGGGAGCCTTGCTCCCTGGGCGGCTTATGATAACCCCTTGCGGAATGACGGGGTAAGCGGCAACCCAGTTTCTTAACTATGGTAACGAGTCACTTTGAGGGAATAGTCCCCCCTCAAATACTACAGAGCCCATCATGGCGCTCACTCTCCCCTGGGAGCAAATTTCCGGACCCAAAATTTCTTGACTGGCACCCCGTTCTAACAGTGACTGGGGGAATTTTCGACCGGGTCTCGGAACTTTTTGACCAGGAAATTCTTCATCGGCTCCGCGTTCTCACGGCTACCGGACTAATTTTCTATGCGCTATCCGAATGCGACTGCATTTCTCTCTCAAGGGGACTTTGTCCCGGGAGAAGGTTTTTCCCGTCCAGGGCCTCCGCGCCGCTCGGATGAGGTAACATCCTCTCCTAGTGGACTTTGTCCCGGGAAAGGTTTTCTCCCCCCGGTGGACTTTGTTCCGAGGGAAGGTTTTCTCTCTCGGGTGGACTTTGTCCAGGGAGAAGGTTTTTCTCGTCCAGGGGCTCCGCGCTGCTTGGGTGTGGTAACATTCTCTCCCCGGGGGACTTTGTTCCGGGTGAAGGTTTTCTCCCGTGCGGGGGCTCCACGCCATCCAGACGCGGATATGTTCTCTCCCGGGACATTAACTCGGGAGAAGGTTTTTCCTGTACGGGGGCTCCGCGCCGCTCGGATGAGGTAACATCCTCTCCCGGTGGACTTTGTCCCTGGGGAAGGTTTTCTCCCCCGGGTGGAGCTTGTCCCGAGGGAAGGTTCTCTCTCCCAGGTGGACTTTGTCCCGGGAGAAGGTTTTTCCTATCCGGGGGCTCCGCACCACTTGGATGAGGTAACATCCTCTCCAGGTGGACTTTGTCCTGGGGCAAGGTTTTCTCCCCCGGGTGGACCTTGTCCCGAGGGAAGGTTCTCTGTCCCGGGTGGACTTTGTCCCGCGAGAAGGTTTTCCCGTCCAGGCGCTCCGCGCCATCCGGGCGCGGCTACGTTCTATCCCGGGAGGAGGATTTTCTCAACCGCGCCGCCCAGACGCGGTAATGTTCCCTCCCATGTGGACTTTGTCCCGGGGGAAGGTTTTACCCGTCCTGGGTGCCGCCTTTTGCTCGTGGACAATGGTCCCGGCACCCTCGCCCCGGTCGCCGCCTTTTGCCCGAGGACAAGGGCGCCGGCTACCCCATCCCGGCCGCCGCCTTTTGCCCGGGGACCAGGGCCCCGGTGACCCCGTGCTGGGCACCACCATTTGCCTGGGGACGATGGCCCCGGTGACCACGACTTGGGCGCCGCCTTTTGCCCGGCGACAAGGGCCCCGGTGACCCCGCCCCGGGCGCCGCCTGTTGCTCGGGGACAAGGGCCTCGGCTCCCTCGTCCCAGGCGCCGCCATTTGCCCGGGCACAAGGCCCACGGTGACCCCGTCCCAAGCGACGCCTTTTGACTGGGGACCAGTGCGCCGGTGACCCCGTCCCGGGTGCCGCCATTTGCCCGGGGACAAGGCCCCTGGTGCACACATGCCGGGCACCGCCTTTTGCCCATGGACCAGGGCCTCGGTGACCCCATCCCGAGTGCCGCCATTTGACCAGGGACAAGGCTGCCGGTGACCCTGTGCCGGGGCCGCCTTTTGGCTGGGGACAAGGGCCCCGGTGACCTTGTCCCGGGTGCCGCCTTTTGCCCGTGGACAAGGGCCCCGGCTCCCTCATCTCGGGCGCCACCATTTGTTCGGGGACAAGGCCCCTGGTGACCCAGTCCCGGGAGATGCCTTTTGCCCGGGCACCAGGGCCCTGGTTATCCCATCCCGGGCGTCGCCATTTACCCGGATGCAGCTAAGTCCTCTCCTTGGGGCGGGGGGCTTTGCCCCAGGAGCGGGTTTCTTCTGTTCTAGGGCTCCAAGCCCTCCGGGGGCTATTGTCTCTTCCCCACAGCAACTTTACATCCCAAGTTCAGATCCTTCCGCCCGGAGATCCCCGGTCCCCCGGAAGCGAAAGGGTTCCATCACAGCACTGTGCGGGAAAATTACCCCGGAGACCTCTATGTCATCAGGGGAAGGGTTTCACACATACCCTCCGGGGCCATGCGGTGTCCCCGAGGACCTGGGGGGCTCCCCTTGGTGGAAATCCCGTACCTCCAGGCAGTCGTCGATGTGGGCTCCCAAGCGCCCTCAGTCCTTCGTGCGGAGAAGGTCCCTGGCGGGTCTCCGGGCCTCCGAGCGCCAGGTCCCACAGGGTGTACGGAGCGCCTCGCTCCTTTGTGTGGAGGTCCCTGTCGAGTCCCTGGGCCACCGGGCCTTGGCTCCCGTGGGTTCTCCGGAGCGCCTCCACTCTTCGTGTGGAGAAGCTCCCTGGAGGGTCCCCGGGCCTCTGAGCCCCGGATCCCGGGGAACTTTCGGAGCGCCTCTGGACTTCGTGCAGAGGTCACCAGCGGGTCCCTCGGCCATTCGTGCGGAGAAGGTCCCCGGCAGGTCCTTGCGCCTCCGCACCCCTGGTCTCGCAGGGTCTTCAGAGCGCCTTGGCCCTTCGTGCGGAGAAGGTCCCCGTCGGGTCCCTGGACCTCCGGGCCCCGGGTCCCAGGGGACTTCTGGAGTGCCTCGGCCCTTCGCCCGCAGTGTCTCCGGAGTGCCTTGGGCCTTCGTGCGGAGAAGGTCCCCGGTGGGTCCCGGGCCTCTGGGCCCCGTGCCCCGGGGCCCCGTGCCCCGGGTCCCGCGGGACTCCCGGAGCACCTCGGGCCTCCGTGCAGAGAAGGTCCCTGGCGGGTCCTTGGGCCTCCGGGCCACGGGTCCCGTGGTGTCCTCAAAGCGGCTCGGCCCTTTGTGCGGAGAACATTCCCGGTGGGTGCCTGTACTTTCGGGCCCTGGGTCCCGGGACCTCCAGGCCGTGGGTCCCAGGGGACTTCCGGAGCGCCTCGGGCTTTCGTGCGGAGAAGGTCCCCGGCGGGTCCCCAGGGGTCTCCGGAGCGCCTCGGCCCTTCGTGTGGAGAAGGTCCTCGGTGGGTCCTGGGGCCTTTGGGCCTCGGGTCCTTGGGAACTTCCGGATCGCCTCGGGTCTTCGTGCGGAGAAGGTCCCTGGGCCTCTGGGCCCCGGGTCTCAGGGGACTTCCAGAGCGCCTCGGCCCTTCGTGCGGAGAAGGTCCCGGTGGGTCCTCGGGCCTCCGAGTTCCACGGGGTCTCCGGATCGTCTCAGCCCTTCGTGCAGAGAAGGTCCCCAGCGGGTTCCTGGGCTCTGGGCCTCCGGGCCCTGGGTCCCTGAGGAACCAGCGAGGGCACTTGTCAAGCATCCAAGCCCTTCGGCCGGTGAAATGACGCCAGCGCCCCTCGATCCAACGGCCATAGCTAGGGCTTTTTGGTCTTTTGCGCGTTTTGGGGCTTATAAATACCCCATTGTACCTCATTTGTAAGGGGACTCCAATTCATTTTCAAGACACTAAAAACAATGGCTCTCTTGGAGACCTTTCTCCCCGAGAGAGCCCCTCCCCAGCGGACTTACGTCCGGAGGGTGCCGACAGGACTAGGGCCCCTACTGGGATCTGAACCTGTATAAAAACTACCATGTTAATTACTGTGGTGCCCGGCGGGAGGTGACCAGTCACTTGGTCAGCTCACGCATTTGTTCGCGTGTCAAGTCTTTCCGTGAAATCTACCGGTGGTATATTTTATGCCACGACAAAAACTTTTTTTGAAATCTGGTGCTTTAGCTAGCTCCTTCCCGTTCGACTTATTAACTGCGGGTCTCTTCATACTCTACACTGGGCCTATCGCACTAGGCGATGTATTATGTAGTGATCCCAAAATGCTCATGAGACTAATTTGATGATTAATGAGCGAGCCAACATTTGAAAAATGCATAGACAGGTCCAATATCGACTTAAGCTCAGAGGAGCGGAGAGTAGAGGAGTTTTTATGAAATGGTGAAACATGGAAGTTGCTTACTAGATAGAGTGCAGCAATTGCAACCTTATTTTGTAAAGTTTTGTAAAAACATGATCTAAGTAACTAGAAGTGATATCTAGGAGGCCAAGTACACAAACAAAGAAATTAAATGATCTAAACTAGTCTCTTGAATATTATATACACAGGATATTCATGGTAACAAGGATGCAAAAATTAGCACTCAAATTTGCAAAACATTCGAAACATGGCTAGTGTGGGAAATTTAAACATAATTCCAGAAAATTTCGGCATGACCTCTCTTGTAATTAGTTTGTCGGATAAAAAATTCAATACAGAAGATACATCACATGCACACAATATATGAGCCCACACAGCTGGATAGTCAACAATCACATTCATGAACAAGCATATAGTCATACAACTCATGAAGTATGGTTTTCATGCATGAAGGGGAATGGGAGGTCCACAATAGCTCACCGAGTAGGGGATGAAGATGATCTCATCGCGGTGAGCAGTCTTGAGATCCCATGAACATGCCAGGATAATCAATAAGCACCGGTCGACCCCTGAAATGAGAGAAAGATGAAAAACTAGAAGATATGGATATTTATGAGAATTATCATGCAGGTAGAGAGGCTTTAGCTTCTCGAGGACATACACTCGAGGAGCTGTGGCTCTCACCTAGCCCCCCGCGCGATTGCGATGAAGGTTACTCGCCAGGGTTTCTACTGGCCTACTATAGTCCGCGATGCACGAGACCTTGTCTCCGCATGCAAGGCTTGTCAGAAAATGGCGAAGGGTTCCCAACTACCCTCCGCAACATTGCAGACCATCCCAATTACTTGGCCCTTCGCACACTGTGGGATGGATTTCCTTGGTCCCCCCCCGGCGTCTGGGGGCTAAAAGTATGTGGTGGTCGTTGTGGATTACTTGTCCAAGTGGGTGGAGGCTGAGCCCTTGGCTAGCATCACCTCTCAGGCGGTGCAGAGGTTCTTTTAGAAGAATATCGTCTCTCGTTCCGAGGTCCCCCGAGAAATCACAGTCGATAATGGGACTCAGTTTGACTTGGCACATTTCCAAGAGTTCTGTGACACCTTGGGCGTCAATCCCCACTTCACCTCTGTAGCTCACCCCAAGAGCAATGGAGTGGTCGAGAGAGTTAACGGCGTAATCCTACAGGGATTATGCTGGCGACTCAAGCAGGCCGCCTCCCGGAGAGGCGCATGGGTGGAGGAGCTCCCCAGTGTCCTCTGCTCCATGCGCACGACCCCAAACTGGGCAACGGAGTGTACCCCATTCTCGCTCGTATATGAGGCCGAGGCGGTCCTCCCCACGGAGATTGGTTTTCGATCCCTGTGAGTCGAGCTACTAGACGGAGCTACGGCCGCGGCGTACCAAATCAACGAAGAAAATCAACAGATGGAAGTCGACCTCGTCGCAGAAGAGCGCGACAGAGCACTCCTCCGCCATGCCATCTATGAGCATGAAATGGCGCGCACTTACAATCGGCGCGTCCGTGCGAGAGCTTTCCGCCTTGGGGAGCTTGTCCTCAAGTGCGTGACTGACCCCTAGGCCCAGGGCAAACTCAGCCCTAAGTGGGAAGGCCCATATAGGATCTCTATAGTCCTGGGCTCGGGGGCTTCCAAGCTCTCCAACCTTGAAGACCAACAGCTGTAGCACCTTTGGAACGTAGACTTTCTCCGCAAGTTCTACATCTAGCATCCAGGCTCCCTCCCTCCCCTGTTGCAGCATTGCAGGTGGAGGTGTTTGTAACATCCCAGTTTTTGCTACCTATTAGCATGCCAATCTATATATCTTCATTGGATTCTCAGATGTCTCAACCCCATTTTTGACCTCTTATCTCAAAATTATGATCCTAGGTATGCCACTACTTTAATTTAAAAAGTTGGCAGCCAAACTCCACCTTTCGTACCATTTTCGCATTTAAGTCCAAAAGTTGGTGCTTTTGTGATTTTCCAGAAGCCTGAAAAGGCTAAAAGCCACAAATCAGCCCCAAACCTTGATTCGATTTAGTGAATATCTACGAACTGCTATTCTGAACAGAATCCTATTCAGGAAAAATCTCAAAATCTCATCCTAGGTCTCAGTTTTCTGCCTTGACCAAAATTCAGGCCCTGATTACCCTAATTACCCTAATCTTTCTGTTTTCGTTTCGCTCAAAGCCTGACCAAAAACACCAGATTGTGCCTTCTATCCCTGCAAACCTACTAACTGAATTTAGTGAGTCCATTTGGCAAAGCCAGTTTCAACCAAAACCAAGTTTATTGCCAGATTTACAATTCAGTCCAAGAATCAAGTTCCAGAAATTGCAGATCGGCCCAAAACTTCTTTTTCAACCCCTCCTTTCGACCAGGCCACTACGGTTTCGACCAGGCCCCAGCAGGCGTTTGACCAGCGCCGTTCGCCGCCGGCTAGCACTCGTCTCCACCTGCAATCGTGTCCGACGTGTCTGCAAGTAGTGCTCACATCGCGCCAAAACCTTCCACCGTGGCAACGACCGACGACCATCAGCAGCGCTGTTTCGTTCTATGCACACGCGTGCCTACAGCCGTCAGAAACTTTTCGCCACATCACAACCATGCCGAAGCCGGCCATCCCGTCGGCCTGCATCAGCCAGATCTTGCGTGATCCTCTTCTCTGGCAGAGCCTCTGTCGCGTCCCAACGCCGTCTCGATCCCTCCACCGTCGCCAGTCACGCCGTATCCCACTCGATTTGCTTCAAGTCTCGAAGCCCCCGCCCGCTGCTTATAAAAACCCTCCCCCTTCGCCCAAAGTTTCTTTACACCACCAGCAACCACTAAGTCCCAGCTTCACCTCCTTCTTCGTCTTCCGCGAGCCAACAGAGAGGAGCACGGTGCCAGCCTGTTCAGCTGCACCAGACCTCAACTGATCACACCGGTGAGTCCCTCTCATCCACCTCTCTGTGCTATAGCTTTTAATTGCATCCCGGCAGACCCTGAGGCCAGTGATCGCTGGATTTCCCCGTTTGCCCTGTTTCGGTAATGCCGCCCGTTTTAGCCCAAATTGATCCTTCTCGTAGTAGAGTATCTTGACCAGTAGGGCACCTCCAACAAGCCTGTGACCTAAGTTTTCAAATTGAAGCTCACTGTGTGGCTTTCCCCTTTTTCGCGCTCTAACGGCGACCGACTCACGTCACCCGGCCTCACCGTTGATTCCCCGGCTGAATTAACTTCGCCAGTAGCTTCCCTTTACCCCTCTATTGCTCTCACTGGGAGCAATTAACCCCTGAAGCCTTGTAGCAAAAACGCCCAATTCCAGTGTCATCTGCTCCGGCACCGATCACCGGAGATCTGTTCTCGGCCGTTCTAGCTGATGCCATCTTGTCCTGTATGCTCGCCTTGATCTCCTGAGCATTATCTTCTAGTAGCCCGACCTCTGGATCTACACATATTACAAGGTATAGCCTTGCCAAGTTTGGTCCAGAACCTGTATTTGTGCCGTGTCGTCACTGCCGTTCATCGCCGTTCATCGCCGTCCGGCTTTTAATTGCATCCCGGCCATCGTGTTCTTGTTTCTCTTTCCTACGTCCCAGACATAGTTGGCGAAGCATTTGAAGTCCAGAACCAAACCTACTAGTTTGCCCTAGCTTTTGACAATGTCAGCTCAGTGTCAATGAGTGTCAACCACTTGCATTAGCCCTGTTTAACCCCTTCTGGTTGAGAAAATGAAATGCCACTTTGTCTACTAGATCCCTGGAGCCATGTTCTACAACTTACTCTACTGCCACATCTTCAGAAAACTCACCTAAAGACGACCTAAGGCCATGTCTAGCCGTGAACCGAATGTCGACCCTTCGACGTTCGACCCCTTTTGAACCTATCTCTTCAAGCAGCACTCAAGTATCTTTGTCCATATCATTTCCGTGCATGCATGTTATATTTTACTTATAATTTCGTATAGAAACTATTTTCTGTATGCTTCTGTAGTGCGATGTGTTGAATTGCCTCGTTGTTTGTGTGCGACTATAGAGCAAGAAGCAGAGGAGTCAACAGAAGACTTCGGAGAACCCTTAGAGTCATCAGACCCCACACTGCAAGGCAACTCAATAACCTTGATCATTTCTCTCCCAGTATTTTGAGAAAACTAGACTAATTTCTATTTTAAAGTATATGCATGCTCTATGTTCAAATAAAGTTCTATATTGAAGGAATGTGAATAGATATGACCTAATTCTTTGTTAAGCCCCTCATGTTTGTATATATATCAAGCACCCTTGTCACCATAGGACATCATGCTTTGGCTATGCTTATGCTCAAGATAATGTGTTAAGTGCTAAATGGTCACATGTGAGAAAAGTATGTTCAAAACCCCTTTTGTGAAAGAAAATGTGATTGGAATCGATAGTGAGGAAGGGTTGATTGGTTGGTGTTGTGTGCACATTGGGAATGTGAAAGAATCCTCACTAAAGATTCATAAGGACAAGAACCTTGTGTTGTACTTCTATGCGGCATGAAAAACGTACTAACCACTTGCTCAGTATGGGACGGGCGCAACATAGTAGCTTTCTCAGTATTAGCTTTTCCCTGCAATGGTTGTCGGTCCAGTTTCTCAAGAAGAAACTGGTGGGCCACAAGTGGTGTGAGCTAATGAGTGAATCAGGCGTATTGAAGGAAGACGCCCTACTCCAGGATTTCGAGTTGTGCGCGGCAGAATCCATAGGCTATGTGTCTTGCGGGACCATTGGCAAAGGCTAGGAAGAATTGGCTGTGGGGAGTACCCACAACGATAATAAGGACTGGAATGTCTAATTACCGGGCAGGGAATTGTTAATGCTAGGATTGTGAACTGTTGTGTGATATCGGCCTTGTCACATGCGTAGAAGTCGCATGGAGAGGTATCGACTTCAAAGCTGAGTGATCGGTGGATTAAAGTGGTACACCTTTGCAAAGTTATAAAAAGTATCGGATACTCTGAGCTCCCAGGTCATGGAGTCTGTGCGCGGTGGATTCTAACCACGCCGATGCAGCACAAGTAGCTTTTGAAAAAGTTTTTGATAATATTGATTAAAGTGGTGACTCATGAAAGACCGCTACACATAACATCTTCTAAAAATCTAGTTTAGGATTTTAGAAGCCTTGCTTTTTGAAAGAAAAATCTTTTCCTCAAAATTATTGAAAAACTACTCTATCCTTATCTACGAACCAAAGAGACCATCTTTGGGAAGTTTCCCCCTCATCTATGTACCTGCATTCCTATTTGAGACTTGTTGAGCACTATGTGGACAATGTGCTCACCCTTGCTTTTGCAAACAAATTTAGAGGAAGGATTCACTGATCCCGAGTCCTACGGCGTTGAACCCAATATGGAGGAAGAAGAAACTACCCTCGAGGATCCAGCTTACTAGAGGATCGCTTACCAAGTTGAGTCCGATGTGGAGGAAGCCCATGCAATATCGCTGCAATTGAAGATGAAGATCGTTGAAGCCCTTTTGCTTGTTGTTGTTGTTTCATTTTGTGCCGACCTTCATGTTGAAGAAAACTCCTGATTTTGTATCAACACTAAATTGCGTCATTTTGGCGCTATGTTATTGTAATGTTGGTCCATGTGATCAGCACTTGTTTTATTTACTTGCATTGTTATATGATGCATATTGTTGTTGTGAGCTTGCAATGTATCATTCCGAGTGCAACCCACCTCGGAGGTTGCCACCAGATTCCTCAAATGAGGGTCCCACAGAAGTTGGTATCAAAGCAAAGGCTCGACTGTAGGCTGTGACCCTTAGATACACCTTGGCGTCCCTAGAAGCTGAAAGATCGCTAGTTCTTTGACTAAGTTTGTTTACAAAAACCTATTTTGAAGAAAAACGTGTTGTTTTTCTATTATTTGAAAAAGGTTTTAGACTTCATTTAAACTCATATTTGCCCTTTTGTTCTATCTCCCAGATGGCTTCCGGCAGGAGATATGTTCATGGTGACGAGCTTGGATCGTGGGTGCTACTCATGTGGATGATGCTGTAATTCCTTGGTGCGCGAGATAGTCAAACGCCAGTATATGGCGTTTGGCGAGATGAGGTCGATGGACGACCCTTTGGTTATCGTGCTTCAGTGATCATCTACGAGATCCCTGAGCATGGGAGAGGTTCAGTGAGATGCTGCCCGTCGTGCCGTAGGTACCATCCAGCAGTTATACAGTGACTACCTTTCAGATTCCCCCTATCGCTTCGTGCCTTATCAGGTTCCCAGATCGGAGCACCGAGTTGTTCTCCCATCCAGCAACCGAGAGGATGCCATTCTAACAAAGACCCGAGATGTTGTTCACACCTTGGAGATCGGATACACCCGTCTGCTTCGTGAGTACAATCTTGTTCGTGATGACTGTCACTATCTTGAGGGCATGCTTGTGAAGACCCGTGCAAGTCTCCAAGAGAAGGAGAAGCAAATTCAAGAGTTAGCCAAATCCACTAGAGAGAAGGATCCTGATGCTTCAGAGTCCGCTGTCAATAAAAGCCATCCAAGACTAAGGATTACCGCTCACAAGAGAGTGGGAAACTTGAAGGAGTACCTTAGTGGTTTCACACCTTCGTCGCGCATCATTGTCATCAACGGTCATGCACTCGAACTTCCCAGCACCGCAGAAAAGAAGAAGACCCCCAATGGAAAAGGGAAGGAGATTGTCAAAATCGACCGCGACATGGATGATGATGAGGACTTGGATCTGGATCCGATGGATGCAGACGATGACCAGGAGGAGGATCCCGAGGAGGTAGAGCCTTGTAGTTCTTCCGATGCCGATGAGTGATCCTAGACTTCCTTTGGCTCGACCTTTTGCGCCTAACCCAGCAGACGTTAGATCTTTCTTTTGGTGTAGCAGTTGTTCTTAGTTTGGTTGATGTATGCTTGTGTGCTGGTTGTTAGATGAACTTTGTAAGCCGATGAGGCAAAAAACTTTGTATCTTTTAAAAGTTGATTTATGAAAAGGCCATTTTGCATGACCCTATCCTTACCTCTTGATTTAATGTCAGCATTCTGCTTGCATCCCTTTGTGTGATTCTTTCTGAACCAGCATCTCTATCCTTGACCTTCCGTTTAAATAGATGGTTAATACGCGTGGAAGACCCCAAGAAGGAGAACTTGAAGGAAACCACAGCAATTGAAGGGCCACGCCAGGAACAAGAGACAATGCTAACCCAGACTGACCAGAATCATCATCAACTATGCCACAAGGAGGCAACATTAATGACATGATGATATGGATGGAGCGAAATAGACAAGAGTCAGCAACTGTGCAAAATCAGATCTTAGGGCAATTGATGCAACACTTAGCATCTGGACAAGCTGAAGGACCACCGATTGGTGCAAAATTGACTGACTTCCAGAAAACACGTCCCCCAACTGATGAGGACATCATACCTTCAGATACGCGCATTGAACCGGCCCTTGAAGGTCCCATAACAAGAGCTCGAGCACGACTACTTCATCAACAGGTGAACTCGCTCCTAAGTGAATCGCATTGTATTTTCGAGGATGGATTGCTATTTAATGATGCTATTATACTTAGGAATCATGGAGAGGATCACCGCAGGCATGGAGACCAGCAAGGAAGCAAAGGAGGCCAACAACCACGTCGAATTCGAGTTGGAGGTGAAGCCCATCCACAAGGAAGCAAAGGAGGCCAACAAACACGTTGAATTTGAGTTGGAGTTGAAGCCCATCCCGTCACCAATTCGAAGTTCGAGTCCACCTCGGAATCCAGGAGCAGTCTGCACTAAAATCGTCGCCCAGGACGCATACGGACTCCGTTTTTGACGTTTTATATACCGTTGGAAAGCTAAGGAGATAAGCTTTCCAATGGAACTAGTCCCACGTCAAAATTATACCGGAGCCAATGGGAATCGTCAAAACAAGTCAGCGTCCAGAATCTGTCAGGGTGCTGCGCCACCGTCTTTGGGCCGTTGGCCCATGTACCTCGTTGGAGCCCATTAGGGCGCATCCAGGGTTCCTTGGCCGACCCTAACACCTTATATTCAGTAGCCGTCATCCGAGTTAGGATTGGGTTTTGCTTAGATTATTCTGTCTTCGAACAGTTTCGCCGCTTGATCGGTTTGTGAGACCCCAACTTGTGAGATTAATCATTCGTATTTGCAATTCGGTTTGCTTTCTTCCGTGTTCTTGCTTGTGTTCTCGATTCGCAGTAGGGATAAGCCTTCTTGGCGAGGTCAATCACGCTCACGCGAGATTGATAACCAACGGAGTAGTGGTGTTGCGATTGTGGGGTTCAGATCGTGCCTGATTTGAAGCCGGATCGTTCTACGTCGAAGCTCCACCAATCGATCTATCACGTACCTTTCGGAAGATCGGGCACCCAGTGTCACATCACCAACCTTTTCAAGTACCGAGGACCCCATCGTGGCCGACGATTGGCTAAGGAATGTGGAAAGAAAGTTGAACACCGTTAGGTGCAGCGACGAGGAGAAACTTCTATACGGATCACATCAACTAGATGGACCCGCCGCCGCCTGGTGGGAAAATTACCAGACTGTGCACTCCAACAGAGATTCAATCACATGGAATGAGTTTAAGGAAAAATTTTGCAAGTACCACGTTCTGAAAGGCGTTGTTCAAGCGAAGCGCCGAGAGTTCGTGAATCTAAGACAAGGAAATAGGTCCGTGAAACAGTAGCTGCATGAATTCATTCAGCTGGCAAGGTACGCTCCCAAAGATATTGCAACGGAGGAGAGAAAGATCGATAGATTCTGCGAAGGTCTACAAAACTCCTTGCAATACCAGCTGTCATCCCATGAGTTTACCGATTTTCATGCTCTGATTAATCGATTGCTCAAAATGGATGAAAAGAGGGGAGTGATCGAAGAAGACCGGAAGAGGAAGGATTTGCCCAACTCTTATCAAGGGAATGCTAGTCGAGGAAGACTGATGCCCGCTTATCGGCCAGCCTTCAGACCGCCACAGAGATCCCAGAGGCTGCGCCAGCCACAACACCACAGTGTACCGGATGTAAAGGAAACCATTTCTTCAATGATTGCCCCATGAAGAATGTAGAATGCTTTCATTGTGGAAGAAAGGCACATCGTAGGGACACTTGTCCACTGCAAAACTTGCCGTTCGATGTTGCCCGAGCTCAAGCCGCAAGAACCCCAATTCCAACTCAAGACTTTGCCAGAGGTGTTCCACCCTCTTGAGGAGGAAGAATCCAGAAGAGCCGAGGAAGAGGAGTGCCTGCCGCAGGTCGTGGCAGACTCAACTACGCAACCGCCGTTGAAGTAGGAGAAGCATCTGATGTTGTGATCGGTAGGATCTTGATCCATTCTGAACTTTCAATTGCATTGTTTGACCCTTGTGCTACTCATTCTTTTGTGTCGAGATCTTTTCTGCTCAGAAATGAGTTACTCATGTCTGCATTAGAGTTTCATATCTTAATCCAATCCCCCAGGGCTAGGATGCCTAACAACTCTATCTGTAGAAATATCGCCTTTAGCATTGGCAACATAGAATTCCTGGCGAACTTGCTAGTTTTGAACCTTCAAGGATTAGATGTTATCCTTGGAATGGACTGGTTAGCGAAGCATAAAGGTCAGATGGATTGTGAGAAGAAAGCAATAACCCTGAAGAACGCTGAAGGAAAATAAGTCACATTCTACACGGAAAGGTCCATAGTGAACGACCAAGTATATAGTTTGGACAGTTTGGAAGGGATTGAGTTTGGAAAGGTTCCAATAGTGAATGAATACCCAGAGGTTTTCCCCGAAGAACTTCCTGGAATGCCACCAGATAGAGATATAGAGTTCTCAATTGAATTAAAGCCTGGATCTGCTCTGTATGAAAGGAAGCTTGCACGCATGACGAGTGAAGAGCAAGAGGAGTTAAGGAAGCAAGTAGAAGAATTGGAAAGAAAAGGGTTTATCAGGACGAGTTCCTCACCTTGAGGAGCCCCTGTGCTCTTCGCCAAGAAGAAAGATGGCAGTCTACGACTTTGTGTCGACTACCGAAAGCTAACGACATGACAATCAAGAACAAGTACCCTCTGCCAAGGATCGATGATCTCTTTGATCAACTCAGAGGAGCTAAGATATTTTCGAGGATTGACCTAAGGTCCGAATATCATCAATTGAAAATTCGAGAGGAGGACATCCCAAAGACTACATTCATAACGAGATATGGACTGCATGAGTTTACTGTGGTACCATTCAGTTTAACAAATGCACCAGCAGTGTTTATGAACTTGATGAACAAAGTCCTTATGGAATTCCTAGACAAGTTTGTCATCATATTCATCGATGACATTCTTATCTTTTCCAAGTCAGAAGAAAAGCACACACAACATCTCATAATAGTGCTAGAAAAGCTGGTAGAACATCAGTTGTATGCCAAGTTTGATAAGTGTGCCTTTTGGTTGAAAGAAATCTCTTTTCTAGGCCACATCATTTCTGGCAAAGGAATATCTATGGATCTGTCAAAGACTCAAGCTATCATGGAGTGGAAACAACCGGAAACAGTGATTGAAGTAAGGAGTTTGCTAGGATTAACCGATTATTACCGAAGATTTGTCAAAGGATTTTCTAAGATTACTAAGCCACTCACCAGATTGCTGAAGAAGAATGCTCCATTCGACTGGATTGAGGGGTGTGAGAAGAGCTTTGAAGAGCTGAAGAACATATTGACAACCGCACCTGTTCTTACGTTGCCAGACAACAAGAAGGACTTTGAAGTCTATTGTGATGCATCAAAGCAAGGACTAGGTTGTGTTCTTATGCAAGAAGAAAGAGTTGTAGCTTATGGATCAAGACAGTTGTGACCACATGAGGAAAACTACCCAACACATGATTTGGAATTAGCCGCCGTTCTTCATGAGCTAAAAATTTGGCGACACTATCTGCTGGGGAATAGATGTGAAATTTATATGGACCACAAGAGTCCGAAGTATATCTTCACCCAGCAAGACTTAAATATGAGACAGCGAAGGTGGTTAGAATTGATTAAGGATTATGACCTTGGAACACATTACCATCCCGGCAAAGCAAACTTGGTACCAGATGCTTTGAGCAGAAAGTCCTACTGCAATCAAGCAAAGACCTTGGAAGTGCCACCCCAATTACTTAAAGATTTTGAAAAGTTGAGTTTAGAGTTTGTTGAACAAGGGACCGTCGCCGCATTAAAAGTGGATTGCAAATTGAAGGACCAAATTCGAAAGGCCCAAGAAATTGATCAGAATGTTTAGAAGCTGAAAGACGATGTGAAGTGTGGAGATACCATCAACCTTCGTGAGGATGAGCAAGGAATTTTATGGTATCACAATCGAATTTGTGTCCCGGACGACAGAGAAATCAAGGACATGATACTGCAAGAAGCCCATTGTAACCCTTACGCTATCCACCCAGGCAGCACGAAAATGTACCAAGATCTGAAGGATCGATTTTGGTGCAAAGGAATGAAGAAAGAAATCGCCGAGTTTGTAGCTTCATGTGACACCTGTCAAAGGGTAAAAGCAGAACATCAAAAGCCTGCAGGACCACTACAACCCCTGCCAACCCCTAACTGGAAATGGGATGAAATTGGAATGGATTTCGTAATAGGTGATCACACCTAAAACGGTGTGATTTTGTAATACCGCAAGTGGACGGTTGAACGTTGAGCACTTGACGTTCGAATTCCACGAGGAACAAGCATATTCGTCTTTCTAGCTTAATGGATCACTGATTAAGTCTAAACGAGTTGTGGGTTGTTTTTCTATAACTAATGCTACTACTAAAGCTATCAATCTACGTTTTTAAAGTAGTAAATTGCAGGTACGAAATCTGGATTTATAAAGCAGGAATTAAAACCTAGGGCTTCGAGAATTCCATAACCATCCGGCGTAATTCTATCCAAGGTCGGAGGATTGTGAGTTAATTTCCATTGTTTTCCAAGACAAATTAAGTTTCCAGTTTGGGGCGCTGGATCAATAGTCAGAGGATCGCTTCCACTGTCATGTTTGGCGAGAGTCTCTCTCTTGTTCAGGGTCCCACGTCAAAGCGCTAAGGACTCAAGAAGTCCCCTAAATTATAGCTAAGACTCAACTGTTATGTCTGTTGCTGAAATGAGAATTTAGAGTTTAGAGGAAGAAAATATTAGAAAATAACTCCAAAACTTGAGATCAAAACCAAGGAAGAATCACGCCTTCCGGATTAGGTCATCCCTAACCCTAGAAGGGATCTACTCGAAAAAAGTCATAATAATGCAGAAATAATAATAATAATAATAAATAAATAAAAACTTACTTGATTGCTTGAGAATTGAAGTTGCCATCTTTGCCAGCTTACAAAAGCAATAAAATAGAGATGGGGGCTCTACTAAATTAAAACTAAACTAAACCCTAATGGCTAATATGTAAAAAAGTATGTCTAATTGAGCCAAAAGCTTCTCTATTCATAGCATATAAGTCCTATAATTAATCAAATACAACTCAAGACTTATTTAGGAAGGAAATTGTCTCAGATTCGGACTTTAAACCGCTAACGGGTCTGTTTTGGATTCAGAATTCGGGTTTCGGGTCGGATTCGGGTCGGATCGGATTGCTTTTTTTTTTTTCAGATTTTCAGCATCTTCTTTCTCCACTTCGTTTCCTATCAAACCGTGTCGAAATAACTCCAAATTTGGTACGTTTGTTCCCTGAAACATGACAAAGACACTCGTGAAAGCGGATTGTAAAAATATTACAAAAAGTCACATAAAATGACGTGTCAAAGGAATTTTAAGCATCATTTTTGCACATTTTCAATACTAGACCTAGGGTAAATATTCTACCAAATTAAGACTTTTCAAATTCCCCCAAAGCTAGCATTTTTCTTGTCCTCAAGCAAAGAATGAATAATTTTCCAAAAGTTGAGATGCCTTGGTAAATTAGATTCTCTATAAACATTCTTCCGAAGATTCACCACACATCTATGCATATGAGGCAATTGATCTTAGCAATTTAAAATTTCCAAATACATATATTAAGATTATCAAATTTCAACCTCAGAAAAGAGAGAGCATAATCACTTAAATTGTCTTAACAATCTTCTTTCATATAGGATTTAAAATAAACCATGCAAAGAAAACGCTCGTTATGCTACGATTTATACAGAGTTGCTAAATTGCCCTTTTCTAAAGAAAAACACTTATTTTCTTTCTTTTATTGTTTTGTTTGTTTGCCTCTCTTATTTTGTTTTTGTTTTCTTATTCTTCAACTTTTTCGTGCTCTTAGCCAGAATGTTTTTACTGGATCATTCGGTCGCGGCGAGAGGAGACACAGCTGAAGGCGCTTACTTAAGTGCACTTACAGAAAGGCAGCTTTGTCGGTTTCCCGAGCCCCTGTAAGCAACCTCAATGCTCTGTATACCTTCCCTTCACCAGCTGATCGACGATTCACCACCGCCTCCCCCCAGCGGGTCCCATATACGTTACACGAGATTAAACAAAGCCGCAGCTTAAGCAACTGTTTTACTGAAAAAATTTTCTATGCATAAGTTAAGTAAATCTTCCCTTCCCCAGCTGGTCGACGATTCACCACCGCCTCCCCCCAGTGGGTCGATTATACTTACTTTTACACATTTTTTTATTTTTAAAGAGAAGGGCAATTAGCAATCTAGGCATAAAGAGTAACACAAGAGAGTTAATTCCAAAAAATGGTTCTATCAGAAATCTTCAATTTGGAAGAAGTCGAGTACAATTTAATGGATAAGTTCAAACTTTAATGGTTACTTTAAGATAAAAACTAAACATAGGCAATGAAAATCTTTAAAAGATCTAAGTTCAATGGATCATATGCAAAGATGTGATAGAATAATCATCTAATTGCTTAAAGATCATCTTCAAAACCAGGCATTCCAAGTGATAAATCTTTTTTTTTATTTTTCAGTTTATGATGGAATGTGGTGGAATGATGATTTGTTGAAGACTAAACAATTGGTGAAGTGAACATTTTTTATTTTTCAGTTTCTGATGGAATGCGGTGGAATGATGATTTGCTGAAGACTAAATAATTGGTGAAGTGAACATCCCCCAAGATAAATCAGACTAAGCAAATGGTTAAGTGAACACCCCCCAAGCTAAATCAGACATTGTCCTCAATGTATGGAGATAGATACAGATTACTGTTTGCGGTTGTGGTTCAGGTCGATGGATGTTGGGGATGATGATGTGATGGAAGAAGTTATTGTGGTCCAATTAGCTCCAATGGTGCAGTTCCAAGGCGTCGCAAGTGAAAACCTAAAAAAAATGAAAATAAATAAATAAATAAGAAAGAAAAACTTGCGCACTGTGTGGATCGACCATCCGAGTTTGGGTAACCGGGTTGCCTCCTGGCTAGCGCTGGTTTAACGTCCCGCTCGACGGAACGTCCTCGACCGTTCAAAAATATATAGAATCAAAAGAATCGACCGAGTTTAGTGTACTTACGTGGTCTCCCGCATTGTATAGCTTGATACGGTGCATGTTTACCTTGAAAGTGGTGCCGTTTTGTGCTCGAAGTTCGACGGCACCATATGGAAAGACCTTTTCTATCGCGTATGGCCCAGTCCATCGCGATTTCAATTTCCCTGGAAACAACTGCAACCGAGAATTGAACAATAGAATCAAATCACCTGGTTTAAATTCACGGTTGAGGATCCGTTTGTCATGCCACTTTTTCGTGTTGTCTTTATAGATCAAGGCACTCTCATAGGAGTTGTTCCAAAGCACTTCTAGCTCATGCAATTCAGGGATTCGCCTTCTCCCCTCTTTGTCAAAGTCCCAATTGAGTTCTTTTAATGCCCATAACGCCCTGTGTGATAGTTCAACAGGCAAATGGCAGTTTTTACCAAATACAAGTTTGTAAGGCGTCATACCTAGCGGAGTCTTTAATGTAGTGCAATATGCCCAAAGGACATCTGGAAGTTTGAGTGCCCAATCCGTACGAGATGGTGCTACTACATTCTGCAAGATCGACTTGATTTCCCTGTTTGAGACTTCAACCTGTCCACTTGTCTGAGGGTGATATGCAAGAGCAAATTTAAGAATTACCCCATATTTCATCAACAATTTTTGAAATTGGTAATTACTGAAATGCGCACCGCCATCACTAATTACTGCTCGCGGTATACCAAATCGGGGAAAGATGACTATTTTGAAAAACTTTATCACATGTTTTGACTCATTTGTTGGCATAGCAATAGCCTCTACCCACTTTGAAACATAATCAACCGCAACTAAGATGTAGGAGTTACCCATAGAAGATGGAAAAGGTCCCATATAATCTACCCCCCATACATCAAAGAGTTCAATTTCAAGAATACTTGTTAAGGGCATTTCTTGTCTTTGACTTAAATTTCCTGAACGTTGGCAAGGATCGCATTTTTGCACAACGCCATAAGCATCTTTAAATAAATAAGGGCAAAACAAACCTGATTGCAATACCTTAGCTGCTGTTTTTGAAGCTCTGGCGTGTCCACCACATGGAGATGAATGACAATGTTCAAGAACGCTTTGGATCTCGTGGTCGGACACACATCTTTGAAATATATTGTCAACTCCCCTTTTGAAAAGATTCAGATCGTCCCAGTAGTAGCGTCGGATGTCATGGAGGAAGCGCTTTTGTTGTCTACTTGTCAACCCTGGAGGAAGTTCATGGTTAAATAAATAATTTGCAATATCAGCATACCATGGTTCTTGTTGAATCAAGTAAAGGTGCTCATCGGGTAAAGGGTCATTGATGTGAATGTTGGCGGTGTCAGTCAAGAGTCACGAGAGATGATCGGCGACGACGTTCTCAGCACCTTTCTTATCTTTGATCTCCAAATCAAATTCCTGTAGCAGTAAGATCCATCGTGCAAGCCGTGGCTTTGTTTCTGTCTTGGTCAAAAGATACTTAAGAGTAGCATGATCAGTATGCACAATTGCTTTTGAACCAATCAAATATTGACGGAATTTATCTAGGGCATAGACTATAGCAAGCAATTCTTTTTCGGTCGTAGTGTAATTATTTTGAGCATCATCCGAAGTTTTGTTTACGTAGTATAGAGCATGTAAGACCTTATTTGTTCTTTGCCCTAGAACAGCGCCAATTGCATAATCACTAGCATCACACATCAATTCAAAAGGTTCTTTCCAATTTGGAGGTTGTATGATGGGAATAGTAGTTAATGCATGTTTCAGTTGATTAAAGGCATTAAGGCATTTTTCATCAAAATCAAAAGGCACATCTTTACCAAGAAAATGAGTGAGAGGTTTAGCAATTTTGGAAAAATCCTTCATGAAACGACGGTAAAAACCTGCATGTCCCAAGAAACTGCGTATGCCCTTCACGTTGGTTGGTGGTGGAAGACTTGCTATGACTTCGATTTTTGCCTTGTCGACTTCAATCCCTCGTTAAGAAATTACGTGGCCAAGCACCACACCTTCTTGAACCATGAATTGGCACTTTTCCTAGTTTAGCACAAGGTTGACTTCTTCACACCTAGTTAAGACTCGAGAAAGATTTTGGAGACAAACATCGAAAGAGGAACCATAAACTCTAAAATCATCCATAAAGATTTCCATTATGTCTTTGATTAAATCTGAAAAGATAGCCATTATACATCGTTGAAAGGTTGCAGGCGCGTTACATAATCCAAACAGCATGCGCCTATAGGAAAAAGTACCGAAGAGACATGGAAATGTCTTCTTATCTTGATTATCGGGATGAATTGGGATTTGAAAGAACCCCGAATACCCGTTAAGAAAACAAAAGTATGCATGTTTGGCTAATCTTTCCAACATTTGATCAATGAAAGGTAATGGAAAGTGATCCTTCCTAGTGACGCTATTTAATTTACGATAATCAATGCACATGCGCCATCCAGTAACAAGTCTAGTAGGGATCAATTCATTATTAGCATTGTTGACCACAGTTATACCTCCTTTCTTTGGAACCACATGAACAGCGCTAACCCAATTACTATCAGAAATAAGATAAATGATACCTGCATCTAATAGTTTAGAAATTTCAGCTTTTACAGTTTCCTTCAAGTTCGGGTTTAATCTACGTTGACGCTCAACGGAGGTTTTAGTTTCATCAACTAGAGAGATCCTATGCATGCAAATTTCAGGGCTAATCCCTTTGATATCATTAATAGAATAACCAAGAGCATTGCGATGCACACGAAGTAAAGAAATCAATTTTTCTAGTTGTGAATTGGTCAAGTTTGCATTAACAATGACAGGTTGCATCTCATCATCATCCAAAAACATATATTTCAGCGAGGAAGGAAGAGTTTTGAGTGTAGGTTTACTTGCCTTTTTCTTACCTGTGACGTTGGAATCCAAGATGTCCTCTTTGGATGGTTCTTTTGTTGGTTCATCTTCGTTTTGTTTGTTTTCTTTGCTGCTGTCCATTTTTTCATTTCCGAATAGTTCATCCATTTCTTCACCAAAAGTGAGTCGAAGTGGAGACTCCTCTTCCAAGACTTCTTCTATGGCATACACGCTGCAAATTTTCTCTTCATACATAGGGCAGTCAACAAGTTTAGACATTTTAAATAAAATTTTCTCCTCCCCTATGCGAAAAGTAATTCGTCCCTCACGAACATCAATGAGGGCACCTGCTGTCCAGAGCATGGGTCATCCCAATATAATAGGTATAGCAACATCTTCATCCATATGAAGAATGACAAAATCAACCGGAAGATAAAATTTATCGACTTGAAGAGGCACATCTTCCAGGATTCCTTCCGGATGCTTTACCGAATGATCGGCAAGTTGCAAAATCATGCGTGTAGGCTTAATCTCACCCATGCTCAAACATTGTGCAATGGTAAGAGGCATCACACTAACGCTTGCGCCAAGGTTACAAACAGCTCGATTGATATGTACCATACCTATGTTACAAGGGATGGAGAAGCTCCCTTGATCACGTAGCTTTGTCGGCATCCTGTTCTGAATTAAAGCACTACAATTTTCGGTTAAAGCAATAGTTTGAAATTCACTCAAATCCCTCTTTTTAGTAAGTATATTGTCATGTCTGCCACGACTGTGACATCATCTGTGAGGGGCCCAGCTCGGTGCAGCTGGTCCCATAAACCACTTGACTTCCCAGGATGAGTCAATCACAGGAATACATTGAAGCAGCAAAATATTACAGTAGTCATAATTGTATGGCCATCAGGCCTTAGTACAATACAGGGTACAGTGTCTTACAAGGCACAAAGGTACAACAAAATAAAACATCTAGTTGGCGGAAGCTAGGGCCAAAAGCAATCCACAGGAAACAGAGGTTGACAGCAAGACAACACCACATCAGGGCTTCGGAGGGAACTACTCATCTTCTCCTGGGTCTGCAGCATCTTCAGGATATTCACCAAGGTCGTAGAGCGCTCCATCTATTGATGAGTTGTTGCAAAGGTGAGTACTTACGTACTCCGCAAGTCATATGGGAGGTATAGATACATATAGTATAAATGACACGAACCTATGCTATTGGGGGGGGGGGGGGAAGAGTGAAGGGTTTTTCAAGATACATTTCTTTCTCATTTCTTACTCAACTTCTGATCATACTCATGGCAGTATATAAATCATACTGATGGCAATATATATATCCCATATCCAAGGTGATATATCCTCATATCACATTACTTTTATTCAAGCCTTTCAATCTTATACTCATGACAGTATTTCATATACTTAGGGCAAAATCCACATGCCTCTTAGCTATTATATGCTTAGGGCAAATCCACATGCCTCTTAGCTATCATATGTTCATTACATTATGGTACTACCGCGACACGTCAACACATGACAGTCCACGGCAACCCCCCTTATCGTGACAACACATGTCACTTGGGTAATCTTGAACTAATAAATTTTAGTTTATAAAACAATACTTGTGTCACACCCCGTGGATTTAATCCACCGCGGCATACTCCTAAAACTCGGAAGCACGAAGTATTCGAATACATTTTTAACTCTGTAGAGGTGTACCTCTTTTTAAATCCACTTCTTCACTCGACTTTCAAGTCGAGCCAGCTTCATGCGACTTATACGCATGTGACAAGGCCGAGATCACACAACGCTTTTGCAGTCTAGTATTAACAGTATCCCTGCCCGGTAAATGGACAATCCAGTCTCAAGTACCGTTGTGGGTCCTCTCCACTGTCTTACTTCCTAGCCTTGGCCTATGTTCCCGCAGGACCCATAGCCTTTCTTGATTACAGTCGCGCACGACTTAATCTGGCGTAGAGCGTCTTCCTTCTTTCCACCTTATCCTCTCATAATTTTTCTGATCTCACACCACCCATGGACGAACTGCGTCCCACCAGTTTCCACGCGAGAAACTAGATCGACAAGCCATGCAGGGAACTGCTAATACTAAGAAAGCTACTAGATTGTGCCTGTCCCATACCAGGTAAGTGGTTGGTACGTTTTTCATGCCACAAGATGCACAACACAAGGTTCTAGTCCTTATATGCCAGTGACCAGATCATACCACAAACGATGCACCTTCAGTGCCTGCACATCCTTTGCAGTTAAGCACCTCCAGTGCTACCACCATCCCATACCAAAATACTAGTCATGGCTAGGGGTTCTATTTCATGAGTATATGTATATACTTTTATTAGTTCATGGCTTGCTATCTTAACAAGTTCACATTCCTCAAGTATTCAATCTATCACTACCATAATATCATTGATCTCAACACATGCAATATTAATGAGTTATCTACTCATGGAATAGCATAGCAATTCATAAAATATAGGTTCAATATGATCAAAGTATGACTTGCCTTCCGCGTCGTAAGTATCAGCAGTTGATGACGGTTCAGTGACAAGGTCTTCAACCTCGGGCTCTTGCTCTAAACAAGATCAAACAAGCAAATAGGCATTACAATCAATCCTATTCTTACTAATCCACTACGTGCAATAATGCAAGGTGAAAACACCCTGGTGATACAAGGTTTGGAAGCGATTAGAGTTAATCTATGGGAAATCAGGGTTAAGATTAGTTGTCAAGTCTTATAGGGTTCCAAAATATCAAGGTAATATCAATGTTGTGACTGGTTTGCCCAAAAACAGCGAACGTCTTTAGGTTGGTATTCGGTTCAAGGCATCGACATAAGGTCAATGGATGATAGAGGGCTCAACTCAAGTTGTGACAGTAGGGAAAAGTGTAGGTCATAACGTCAGGAGTCTAAGGGACAAATTTATCTTCAAAGTTCATGGCTAGAAGTAGGTAAAAAGGCTCAATGCCACTGGCTGACATAGGCTGACAGTGCCCAAGAATGGCATTGACAGGGTTTGAACAGTTCCCAGTGGCCAAAATAGGTTTTGATTCAAGCATATGGTGCACAAGGTAGTGAGACAACTATTTGACAAGGTAGTTTCTGTTTTACATGGCCAGAGGTGGGTGAACAGGGCTGATGCCACTGACTGACACAGCCCGGCATAGGGTTGACATGGCCAGAAACTAGGGTTAGCCATACCTTTTGATTTAAGGCCCCAAATGATGCACCACTTTGTCTGGTGGTTAGGCATTTACAACAGGAACAATTTACTCAACAGGGTCTTGGGCAGGAGATGGCCGGAAGGCAAGGAAATCCGGCGAAGAACACGGTGGCCGAACTGTTCCAACAGTTTCTGGACAAAACTTTGGCATGGCGATACCTCTTCACCTGGGCTGATCCAGGTGTCGAGCTAGAAGACAAAAATACTCATGGGGTCAAGGCACATCTACTAGACAAGGTGGTTAGGGTTGAAACGGCCGAAAACAAAATTCGGCGACCGGCGCTAGAGAAGAAACCACAAAATTGGGCATTACTGTTCTAGGGCAAATGAACGCAATTCCTTGCTTGAGGATGGTCTCTGGGGCATAAGAAAGCTAGGTGAGAAGTTGGATTGGCTGGGGAAACACCAGAGAAGCTTAACAGCGAGCTCCAGCTTACATGCAAGGTGCAAAGTTGAGGTTTTCCAGATTTTAGCAAAATCTTCGATTCTGGTTGCTTAGAGATGCTTAGATAAGTACACTAATCATATTTGATTACTGGATCGAGAGCTAAATCGGTTTAGTTAGGGATTAATTGCTCACCGGAGCTACTGGAGGAAAGCAATGATTTTCGGCGATGTGGTACGATAGAGTTCAATTCACTGCTACAGAACGATAAGAAAGATGGGAGGAACTCACTGGGGGTGTTAATTTGGAGTTCGGTGCAGTAGATTGGCTTGGCACCGTGAGCCTCTCTTCGAGCTCACCGAAGAAGACGAAGAGGATGACAAGGTTAGAGACTTGTGTGGTTCTGGCGTATGTGTGAGTGAAGGAGATGGCCAGAGCAAGCTTAAATAGGCGAAGTGAGCAGCAACGGTTGAAAGTGCCTGGAGAATTGAAGCTGTGAATCGATGGCGAATTGACTGGCTGGGCGGGACAACAGCGAAGTGACGCGCTCCAGCGGCCGTGCCGGCTTTGCAGACTGGCGCGCGCAGTCCTCGTTGATGCAACGGCGAGCTGATGGTTTCCTTTGGCATGCTTGCAACGTGGCGCAACTTTGCTGTTTTTGTCGGGTGCGCGCGGGAGAGCGAAGGAGACACTGGCGAGGCGCGGCTGTTCCACGGTGGCGAGCAAAATGCACACGTGTGGCAACGAAGCAAAGGCAAAGGTGGCAGTGCTGGTGATCGATGGTGACGAAGCTGAAGCAGTGGCAACGATCGAAGCCGAGGTCGCGGTCGAGTGTTCCTGCTCGTGAGCTGCGGTCGCGGGTGAAGGCAACAGCTCGTGGTCGAGGTGGTCGAAGACGCAGCAGTGGTCAAAAATGGTTGCTGTGGTCGAAGCCTGAAGATGTGGTCGATTGAACAGGCCTGGTCGTGAACAGTAGCCCGTGGTCGAACCAGGAACTGAATTGTGATGGTTTTTGATTAGTTTTGGACTGAATTGCAAATCTGGTCTTAGAGAGGTTTAATTTGGGATTTGATTTCATGGCTGAGTATAATATTTCTATTAATACTCATTTAGCTTAAATTTGGAGAAAGTTTGATAAGATTTGAGGGATTTCACCTATTTTCGAAAATAGGGTAAAATTAGGGTAAAATAGATCTGGATTTTGTTGATCTCGTATTCTGGTAATTGGAGAGAGATTTTGAAGTCTGATCAGAAGGGAAATCTGTATCAAATAGCATTTGGGAGGTGTTCCCTGAAGAAGTTCTGGATATGGAGTTGATTTCTAGGTTTTAGCCTTTTCAGGCTTCCAGGTAAGCAGAAATGGACTTATTCGCAGTAAAATTTTGACTAATCTGCGAAAAGTGCTTAGATGAGACAATCTGGCTCCCAACCTTTGGGGTAGGTTGAGGATGTATCTGGAAGCATATTCCAAAAGATACTTGAGTCTGGATCGGGTTAAATCAAGATAACTCAGTTATCTGGAACTGGGGTACTTAGGGTAAATCTGAATTTTCTGTTTTCGATAACAAAAAGAAGCCTAGGTACTGGGAGTTTGGGTCAGAATTTGATCTGGCTCCTGAAGACTTTTATCTTCAGGGTAACTGGTACGTTAAATCTGGATGGGCAGATCTTAATCTGGATCTAGAATAGATTTGGAGATTTTTAGGGTTTAGGAGAGATTAGAGTTCAGCTGATCTAGCTACTACTACAGAGATACATGCATGCAGGATTTTTATGCAAAAACTTTTCACCCCCAAAACTAGGGTGTGACATATATCTTTCAAGAATTTTCCAGAAGAAGGCATTTAAGTTACTAAATCAGTGAAAGGTACAGTGACATTAAGCTTTTTCAAGATCTCAACAAATTTTTCAAATTGCTTATCGAGTTTTGCTTTTACGTACCTTCCCGGAAAAGGTAGAGTTGGATTATAAATACGTGTTACCTGATTTTCTCCACTTTCCTTTTCTTGTGGTTCAGCGATGTTGTCATCATCCTTTGCCGGCTGTGATGGTACTTCTTCAATTTTACTTGCCGGCGTAGGTTCGGTTGGTGGTGTTCGTTCCGGTACCTTTGTTCCACTTCTGAAGATCACTGCATTAGAAACAAGAGAGTTAGAACAAACTATAGAATTAATATGCTCAAAATTGCGAGGATTAATAGGTTGAGAAGGAAGAGGGTTATTGTTTTTTGGTGCAGGATTTGCCAATTGTGCAATTTGAGTCTCGAGCATGCGGACATGAGTCGATATGGAGTCAATCTTTTGGTTCATGGACGTCTTCTCTTTCTCTTGATTTGCTAGAAAGTTCTCTAGCATGCGCTCCATGTTCGATTGCTCGGGTTGTCGTTGGTTTGGAGGTCGATAAGGTTACTGATTTTGTGGTTGAAACGATGGCCTTTGAGCTTGATATTGGGGATTTTGTTGATGTATTTGCTGCTGTCCAAAATTTGGTTGTTGGAGTTGTGGTTACTGATTTTGTCCTTGCCGTTGTTGCATACCCTGAAAAGTGTTTTCCTGCTCCATGGATGGTTTAATTGGCATTCATGGCCATAGTGGCCCTGTATGCCGCACAGTTCACATATAGGTGCAATTGCATTAACAGATGAAGTAGCAGAAGATCCAAGAAATGATAATTTATCGGTCAAGAGTGCTACCTTCTTGGCTAATGCAACATTACACTTACCTCCATGTTGTTGGTCGGAGCTTGTTGGGCAGCTCGTTCGGTTCCCCATTGAGTGTAGTTTTGAGTGATTCCTTCGATGAGGTCGTATGTTTCGTCTACACTTTTGTTCATTAGTGCGCCACCAACTGCAGCGTCTATGGCCATCCGTGCATTGTAGTTCAATCCGCTGTAGAACGTTTGAACTACAAGCCACTTCTCTAGTCCGTGATGCGGACATTTGATCAGCAAGTCCTTATACCGTTCCCAAGCGTCATAAAGTGATTCACCTACCTACTGAGAAAAAGATGCAATCTGGTTGCGAATTTGAATAGTTTTGGCAGGAGGAAAAAACATACCAAGAAAAACCGTGAGAGTTCGTCCCAAGTAGTGATTGACTCAGGAGGAAGAGTGTATAGCCATGCCCTCGCTTTCTCGTGAAGCAAGAAAGGAAAGAGCCTCAAACGAAGTGCATCCTGTGTTACTCCATGAATCTTGAAAGTATCACAATGCTCAAGAAACATATGTAAATGTAGTACGTGATGGATCTTCAGCGAGAAGACCGCTGAATTTGTTTTGTTGAACCAAATTCAAAAGCGCAGGTTTTATCTCAAAATTGTTTGATTCAATCGGTGGTCTAAGAATACCAGATTGCAATCCCATGCTGAGTGGGGTTGCATAATCCTTGAGTCTTTTTTGGTCCTCCGTTGTTGGTTTTTGTTCGATGTCTTCGAAAAGCTACGAGTTTTCCTCCGATCTTACCTGTCTTGCCTCGTACCGAAGTTGGCGCGCGGTTTTGACAGGTTCGTCCAAGCTATCCAGCTTTGCACTACTGTCGCTGAAAGGTTATGGAGCAAAGAAAAGAAAACAAAAAGCAAAAAAGAAAAATAGAAGCAAGATTGAGAAGTGAGGTTGACTTATATCAACGAAAATTAATCTAAAAAGATGAATTACCGTTGTTTCCCGGCAACGGCACGAAAAACTTGATCGCACCTAAAACGGTGTGATTTTGTAATACCGCAAATGGACTGTTGAACGTTGAGCACTTGAGGGTCGAATTCCATGAGGAACAAGCGTATCCGTCTTTCTAGCTTAATGGAGCACTGATTAAGTCTAAACGAGTTGTGGGTTGTTTTTCTATAACTAATTCTACTACTATAACTATCAATCTAGGTTTTTAAAGCAGTAAATTGCAGGTATGCAATCTAGATTTATAAAGCAGGAATTAAAACCTAGGGCTTCGAGAATTCCATAATCATCCGGCGTAATTCTATCCAAGGCCTTGAACTCCTCAGTCCCCTTCTGTTTGGTGAATTCCTCCCATACCTCCTCCGATATGAAGGGGTACTTCTCGCTAGGAGATTTCCCCGCAGCGAGGAAGTTACTGACGAGCCAGCTCTTAAAGGTTTTCCATGTTTCGTTCATGTCCTTCAAGCAGGCAGTCCTAGGTGTATCGTCGGGGATGTTCCACTTAGCCTGTTTCCGAAAAATGCATACAATTAATCACGAGTTAGTTAAACTTTAGTATAAGCCAAGAGAACGTGATTACGAAAGAGTTCAGCGATTTCAGTTCATTTAACCTTCACTTCCGCCCACAACCTATCCCTCTCATCCGCCGTCACGTCCTTCCAGCTCTGGACGGTGATCTTCACCCTTTCTTTCGCCAACAGCCCAACGTAGGCCGCGTACCTCCCAGCATTCTTTCCAATCGGCCTCCCAAATTGGTTGAACTCACAAGAAAGATCCGTGCGTTTGGCCAAACGCCCCAACGTTGTCGCGCCTCGCCCCACCCTCTTACGCTGGGATGTAACAGCTGCATCTTCAGTAGTTACGATGGGGTTGGCCCTAGTCGAACCACTAGTACCATCCGATGAAGACGACGACATGTCTTCCCCTACAAAACCTTCAACAAACCATATATATGGCAATTAATTCGCCTTGGAGTTCCATAACTCAGCCCAGGACTGGAGACTAACTAGGGCGGCAAAAGGGAAAATAATACAAAAAGAAAGACATGCATAAATTACTTACTGAACTCTTCAAAAATATTTTCTATCGGTAAACACATGAGCTGCCGATAGACCATAACAATTACCTCCACAGAAAACAATTTTTCTATCGGCAAACACGTGAGATACCGATAGAACATAACAATGTTCTCTACATATGGAATTTTGTTGACAAGCCACCATTCACTGTCATCACATAACATTCTCGATGATTTGCTACACTAATATTCATGGGCCAGCATTATTATTTCACACGTAAATATGCACACAAGCATCTAAGTGCCACTGTGCATAATCTTTAGCCTAGCCTGTGTGTGAGTCATCAGGACTTCACAGCTATTAGGTTGGGAAAAGTCATGTATATAGGCATTTGAAACATATACATCGAAGACCCATCCACATTGCCATATATTCATACGAAGTGAGTAAAAATTCCCAACCAAACTAGTACATTGCATGGCTCATGTCCTTCCAGATCCAAATTAAGTTTTACTACTTGTGCAGAAAAATTTTCTATCGGTAAACACATGAGCTGCCGATAGAATATGTGTAAGAACACCTCCAACATATAATCTGCATTACATGGCAGTTGGATACAATTGATCACACATACAGCAGTATAGATAAGTTAAAATCTCAAAACAGGTTCATTACAGCACTGGAACATATTAAGTAAACCCTAATTAAAATCAACATTGCCTGCGGAATGTACATAAGCCAACACAATAGGGAACCCTAGTGTAATTGCAAAACTCGAAGAATTAGTACGTGCAAAACACTATGATCAAATAAAGAAGATGCTGGAAATAGAACGACGAATTAGGGTATTTACGGCGGCGATCAGTTCTGGTGATGGAGAGGCGGTGTAGAACGTAGCGGCGGCCGGCGAAGGACGAAAATAAGAACCGGTGGCAGTGACGAACCAGTGTCCAGCCGGCGATCGTCGTGTGGGAGAGAGGAAGTGAGTGGTCACGGCGGAGGTTGGGGTTTTCTTCGCTCTCGAAGAGACGCAGTGTTCTAAGGTGGAACTGTTCGAGTGGAGGGAAACTAAAGGGCCGTGTACGAGTAATAAAGTAGCGGAGGAACTTTTCTATCGGTATAACAAAATGATACCGATAGACTTATGTACTTTTCTATCGAAACAACAAAATAATACCGATAGAACAAGTAAATTTCCCGGAAAAATATTTGAAGTAGTGGATGCCTTTTTCTATCGGTATAAACAATAAAATCCCATGAGACCAATTTTCCACAGAAAATTTTTTTAAAGTGCTTGAGATTATAGTATTGGGTGCCATTTTTCTATCGGTAAAAACAACAAAATACCGTGAGAGTAATGAAAAGGTACCTTTTTCTATCGATATAAACAAAAAAATCCCGTGAGCCCAATTTTCCCCAGAAAATTTTTTTTAAGTGCTTGAGATTATAGTTTCTATCGGTAAAAACAACAAAATACCGTGAGAGTAATGAAAAGGTGCCATTTTCTATCGGTATAAACAATAAAATCCCGTGAGACCAATTTTCCCCAGAAAAATTTTTTGATTAAGTGCTTGAGATAATAGTATTGTGTGCCCTTTTTCTATCGGTAAAAACAACAAAATACCGTCAGAGTAATGAAAAGGTACACAATTTAACATCAAACAGACCGTGGTTGAAAGCTGCAGAATGTTAAAGAAAGAGGGAAGATAGCCAGAAAATTGGAAAATTGACATAAAAAGAAATTGTTCATTCATTGTTGTTTTATCACTTACAAAATAAAATAGAACCCAAAATGCTAGGTCAAGGGGTGGTCTTAGCCCTGGCTGCATGTAGAATAGAGTCAGTTAGACTTGCAGCCAGGACGCAGGACTCCTCTAGCGACAAGTTGTCCCTAGGATCAACTACTACCGCGTCGAGAAGGCCTGCGACCTCCCTCAGCTTCGCTATGGTATCCTTCATAGTCAAATCGCAGCCAGCGATGGTCATATCCGCGGCTTTCTTCTCCTCGCGAAGACGCCTCGTCCTCGCCCTAGCATTGTCACCATCCGTCTTCATGCGCTTAATGCGCTGGAAGAGATCGTCAAGGTCAAGCCGTAGCTGAGTGTGCTTGTCTGTAAGGAGCTTGTGCTCCTCCTGGAGGGCCCTCAGGTCAGCCTTCACTTTGGCAGTGTCTTCCACGGCTACCATTCCCTGTGCAAATCAACAGGTCAAGAATGAACTGAACATGGATTAACAATACAGGGGTAAACCGAGGAGATTTAGAGTTCTTACCGGGGAGGGCGTGGATGACGATCCCATGGAGGTTGCCATTGTGAAAGAGAAGATGAGGAGTCGAACCGTTCGAGAATTAGAAAAACAACAAAATACCGCGACGCATGGCGAGGTACTTATAGTGTTTCCAAGGCGACGCATAGCGACACGGTTGAGAATTCAAAGCGGCAGAGTATTCTTCTATCGGTAAAAACAGGAAAAAACCGTCAGACAACAAATACCGTGAGACTAACGAATTTATTCTAACGGTAAAATAGAACAATACTGATAGAAAACGTTTTGAGCCTGAGAGAAGATGTCCTTCTCTATCGGTATAAATAACAAAATACAGTCAGAAAAAAGGGATTTTTGCAGAACTTAATTTGAAGAGGCTGCGATGAGATTTTTGCAAGTGCTATTTGAAGGGAAGAATTAAATATTTACATGATAAAGGTACTGTACATGTTAGAACTCATGCTGTGGAGTAAAATTGAGATGTATTAATGCTGTGAACTAGCTTATCATTAAATTCTAAAGAAAAATGTACTGCCTGATGTATTAATGATAAGTTCCTCACCTTGCTGCAGAACTTGTGGGCTGTTTGCTTGGCATTTATCCCTGAAATAGAAATTAATTATCAATGGTTCTCAACCCATAATCCTTCTTCGTGGTCATCTCGCAGATACGTTGTTTCGTCGATATCTTCAGTACGGATAGATTGAATGTCCTCTAAAAATGGAGGTATTTCATCGAATTGGTTATACTCCTCTTCGTCGACAACATCTTCGACCCTAACAATACGTCTCTTGCTGTGGAGGACAACATGCAAGTTTGGATTGGCCGGGTCAACGATGTAGAATACCTGTGTGGCTTGCTTTGCAAGTATGAATGGATCGTCTTGGTGTCCGACTCTACCAAGATCGACGAGAGTAAACCCGTAACTGTCAACTTGAACACCTCGAGGGATTTCGACCCATTGGCATCGAAACAGGGGAATCTTAAGTAATTCGTAATCGAGCTCCCATATTTCGTCAATAACACCGTAATATGAGTTCAGCGCCCTTACTGACCTGGCATCCTCGGAAATAGCAAACAGTGTCACTCCGCTACATTGCGTGCTACTCTTGGCGTCTTGAGCTCTTATGTAAAATGAATACCCATTGATGTCGTACCCCTGCCAAGTCCCTACAGTGAATCTTGGGCCTCTAGCCAACCATGTCACAGTTTCACTTACGGAGCCCTCGGCAGCTCGCGTGACTCTTTCTTGGATCCACTCAGCAAATTTCCTGTTATGTTCTCTGCTTACCCAAACGTCTGACTTCGAAGGATTCTGTGACCGTAACATTACCTTGTGCTCGTGTATGTATGGCTCGACCTCCGTCATGTGTTGTAAGACCCAAAAATGTGATTTTGCGTACACATCACGAGCGGGGACGATAGCTTTGAATCCAATCGTTCCGATTCCCTCAAGCCTACCCTCGTGTCGGGACCTAGGAACACCAATTGGGTCAACCCCGGCCATATAATCTGTGCAAAATTCAATCACCTCCTCGGCGGCATAACCTTCCATGATACTCCCCTCGGGTCGACGACGAGTCCTTACGTATCCCTTCAATACACCCATAAATCTCTCAAATGGATACATGTAGCGCAGGCACACGGGTCCACAAAACTTAATTTCTCTGATAAGGTGAACAATCAGATGGACCATAACATCAAAAAAGGTTGGAGGGAAATACATCTCGAGCTGACAAAGAGTTGTAACCACGTCGCGTTGCAAAGCGTCCAGTCCATCGGGATCAATTACCTACGAGGACACAGTTGCGCCAAATATTCATATCAGAAAAATCTTCTAATTAAGCTTCACAAATGGAGGTAGTGAACTTATAGTACGAGTGCACGTACTTACCTTGCAAGATATTGCGTTGAAGAAATAACATAGGTTTGTGATTGTCTCTCTGACTTTAACTGGGAGAATGCCTCTGATAGCAATGGGAAGCATCTGTGACATCAAGACATGATAGTCGTGGGACTTCATGCCAACCAGTCTTAGGTCCTTCATAGACACAAGTTTTTTCAAGTTCGCGGAGTACCCACATGGAACTTTAGCACTGTGCAGGCACCGACAGAGTTCTGTTTTTTTGCTCTTGGACAACGTATAGCAAGCCGGGGGGAGGTATGTACGCTTTCCATTCTCTAAAGGTGCAAGCTCAGTCCTTATCCCCATTTCCACCATGTCACGACGAGCTTTCACACCATCCTTTGTCTTTCCCGGAATGTTCAACAACAAACCAATCAAACTGTCACAGACATTTTTCTCTACATGCATGACGTCAATGCAATGTCGAACTTGTAAGTGCTCCCAGTACGGTAGATCCCAGAGAATCGATCTCTTCTTCCAAACATTTTTTTCTCGAGGTTTAGAATGCTTACCGAACTCAACTTTGATGTCGTTCACGCGCGAGTAAATCTCCTGACCGGTCAGAAACACTGGAGCTGATCCCTTCTCAGGCTTCCCGTTAAATGATTTCCTCTTCTTACGGTACGTGTGATGCACCGGAAGAAACCTGCGGTGACCCATGTACACTGTTTTCCGGCAGTTTCGCAGCCACATGCTCTCAGTTTCATCTAGGCAAATAGGGCAAGCCTTGGCTCCATTCGTACTATACCCCGACAAATTGCCGTAGGCAGGAAAATCATTTATGGTGCAAAATATCAGGGCCCGCAAGATGAAATTCTCTTTCTTGTATGCATCCCACACCTGCACACCCTCGCTCCACAATTTCTGTAAGTCCTCGATTAAAGGCGCTAGAAACACATCAATATCATTTCCGGGTTGTCTGGGTCCTGAGATTAGTAACGCCATCATGATGTACTTGCGCTTCATGCATAACCAAGGAGGAAGATTGTAGATGCATAAAAGAACCGGCCAAGTGCTGTGCCGACTGCTCATATTACCATGTGGGTTCATACCATCTGTACTCAGCCCGAACCTTACATTCCTAAGTTCGCCGCCAAACTCAGCAAATGTTCTGTTAATGTTCTCCATTGAATAGAATCAGCTGGGTGTCTCAGTTTTCCGTCTTGTTTCCGGGCTTCAGCATGCCAACGCAAGTGCTTCGCGACTTTCGGATTTACAAACAGCCGCTTCAATCTAGGTATCACAGGCAAGTACCACACAGTTTTTGCCGGGGGCCCTTTCCTTACCTCGTGACGTTCACTGTCAATCCGGTCCCTACGCGTATACCTCGATGCGCCGCATCTTGGACAAACATGCAAACTGGAGTACTCGTTACGGTACAACACACAATCATTTGGGCATGCGTGTATTCTTTCGATTTCCATTCCCAACGGACACAATAGTTTTTTGGCTTGGCAAGTAGATCTTGGCAACTCATTTTCCTCTGGAAGCATGTCCGCTAGAAGATCTAATAGTGCCGTGAAACTCTTATCACTCCAACCGTTTCCTGCCTTCAAGTTATATAATCTCAGCACAGAAGACAGTTTTGTAAATGTTGCACATCCAGGGAACAGAGGTTTCTCAGAGTCAGCAATCAGTTTCTCAAATTCACAGAAGTCATTTTCGTTGTAATCTTTCTCTACATCACGTAACATCTCATCTAGATTGTCATCATCATCATCTACGTGCACATCGGAATGAACATTACCAAAATTGAGATGATCATCGATATTATTGCAATCCACATCCGAGTCGTGCTGATTGGTAGTAGTGGTGCTTGTTTCCTCAAGATCTTCGCCATGCCATATCCAACGGGTGTATCGCGCGTTAAAACCACGACGAATCAAATGACTCTTAATTTGATCAGAGTTGCTAAACCTCTTCAAGTTCATACAATCTGTACAAGGACAGAGCATATTTTTCTCTCCCTTCCTCTCCTTTTGTTGCTCAGCAAATTTAATAAACTCATTCACACCATCCAAATATTCAAGAGTAGTACGTTTTATTCCATACATCCAATATTTCCTGTCCATTTACAATTAACAAAATTTAACGAGTAAGCCATGCATGAAACCTGCCCGATTAAGTTATGTATATGTACATGTACAGCCTCTTACAACAAATACATGTGTTGAACCCTAGGCTGACGAAATTAACACTAATTAACCTAGCTAACTACACAATACAAGCTAGTTAGCTCCTAAAACATGACGCATTTCCAGCTACCAAACTCCCAAGCTTAGAGCTACAAACTTGGAACTACACAATACAGCTAGCTTGCAAGTAGAGAGGAAGGGAGATCTAGAGGGAGAGAGAGATAAGTGTCAACGATTAAGCGTACCTTAAAGAGAGGGGCGCAATCAACTTCCCTCCAGCCTGCGCTGATCACCCTAGCAGTGTAGCTGGAACTTTCGTCACAAACAGAGGGACACAGAGTGCAACAGAACAAATTAAAAAGCAGCTCAGCAATGGTCGAGTGGGGTTTTCCTTATAATGGATATTTTTCTAACGGTAAATACATGAAATAACTGTCAAACTAACTTAGGTAATTTGCCGCTCACATATTCTATCAGTAAAAACACACACATACCGTTAGAGAATGTGCATTACCGAGCAAGTACAGGACTTCTTTCGGTAAATATGTGTACGAACCGTTAGATGATGCATAACACTCGAGCATGAGTTTTTCTATCGGTAAATATGTGTATTTACCGTTAGAATATACATTACTAAGCAAATATATGTGTTTTCCTATCGGTAAATATGTGTACTTACCGTTAGATCATGCATGACACAGCACGCACATGAGTTTTTCTATCAGTAGATATGTGTACTTACCGTTAGATGATGCATGACACTCGAGCATTAGTTTTTCTATTGGTAAATATGTGCATTTACCGTTAGACTATGCATGACTAAGCAAATATATGTCTTTTTCTATCGGTAAATACACATATTTACCGTTAGAATATGCATGACTGAGCAAATATATGTGTTTCCTATCGGCAAATATGTGTATTTACCGTTAGAATATGCATGACTGAACAAATATATGTGTTTTCCTATCGGTAAATATGTGTACTTACCGTTAGAGGAGGTACTGGTACCAAACTGGGACAAACATACACATGCCATTTCTCACATTCAAGGAATCATATCAATGTAACATCAAACAGATCTTACATCAAACGGATCTTAACTAGAAGATAAAGCAATATATTTCAAGAAATGCTAATTTGTGATTAACTAGGAGACACAAAAATACTTTTCGTAGGTAGTTGGGACTTCATCTTGCCAAAGAAATTACAGATGCCACTTGCCAGTTCACAAATTCAGGTACAAACATACACATGCCAGTTCACCAATACAAATTCAGGTACAAACATACACATGCCAGTTCACAAATTGAAGTGCATGTCTGAAACAGCAGTACAAATACACACCTACCTACCAATACAATTAAATACACAAGTACTCCCTGCACATTCAAGTTCATGTCCCAATTAGCAATACATGATACACAAATATACAACAATATACAAATACAACAATTCACACATTCGATGTATATTACAAAAGCCACGTCTGAAATTAACAACAGATCACGACGAGGACCCAGTGGCCCATACATGCATTTTACATAAAAGGGAACCTTTGCAGGTTGCCACAATGCAACTACCGACTACAAGTTAGACCTGATACATCACAAATCCATTCATCCAAAACAACAAATGTATGAACCACATTGGACTTAACCATAGGAGTTCAGTTCGAAGACGCCCGAGGAGCTGGAACTGCCGTCGACATACATTTGTACGTATTGGTGATTTCCTCGGACTCAAACTCGATCAACTCAACTCAACTCCATTAACAAAAAGAACCTACCTTCCAAGATGTTGTTCTGTATAGTGATGGTGTAGAATGGCTGTGCAAATAACAACAATTCTTCTTCTCCAAGCAGGTAAGCATCTGGCCACAAGCTGGTGCATGCAAAAAAATGTAAGATGCTTTCTATAGGTCCTGATTTGAGAAACACGCCGGGCTTAAACATCTTCTCGACCGAGCCAACCAAGATCTCGCCCTTCACGTCCTTCCAGCTCTCGACGGTGATCTTCACCATTTCTTTCGCCAACAAGCCAACGTAGGCAGCGTACTGCGATGAAGAACCGTGAAATACGTTGCCCCTCACGAGCATCATCCAAAGACCTGAACAGATCATAATCATATTGAAAAGAAGACACATCAAAATGAAGGATACAAAAAAAGCAGAATTATTGCCATAATCGGATTAGAATAATCTAACAATATTGCAGAAATTTTACATACCTTCCTTGGGATGCCGACGTCTAGAGGGCGTCAATGGAGGTGCGGAGGTGCAGCGGTCCCCTGTAGTCTGTAGAGGTGCGCCGGCCGTCCATGGAGCTTACGGGTTAGGACTACGAGCCCCAGATGAACTGTGAGAATGAAAGAGACATACCCGTGTATTTATACAAATATATATTTTCTATCGGTATGAAAACAGAACACCGTTAGTAATAAAAACATCTGTAGAAGGCGAATGGTTCTATCGGCACAATAAATATTACCGATAGGAATTTTTGTACATACTCTATCGGTGTGTACGTACATTGCCGATAGAATATTACTAGTTGTAGAAGGCCAACAGTTCTAAGATATTTTTTGCAATATTCTACCGGTATAAACATTCATTACCGATAGAATAAAACTATTTAAAGACGAACAGTTCTAAGCAATTTTCTATATATTCTAACGGTAAAAGAATCCATTACCGATAGAATAAAAATATTTGTAGAAGGCCAACTATTCTATCGGCGCACTAGATATTGCCGATAGGAATTTTTAATATACTCTGTCGGTATATTCATACAGTAGCGATAGAATAAGTCTAGTTGTTGAAGTCGACCAGTCCTATAGGCGTACAACATTCTTCCGTCAGTACTTATGCATCTCTTCTAACGGCAAATATGTTCATCACCGCTAGAGTAAATCATACTATTTATTCTATCGGTAAGTTTCTTAGAAACCGATAGGGAAAATACATCCGTCGGGCTTTTATGACCGCGAGGCACATTTTCTATCGGTTTTCTGCTGTTTCGCTAATAACCGATAGAAGATAGGGGTTAATAAACTGCATTTCTGTACTAGTGTTACTAACTCAATTACAAAACCTCTAAAGAAATCACAACGAAAACAGGTCTGAAACCAGACAAAACAACGTGATTCGGGTCGAAATAGTACTCAGCATGCCCTAGAACATGTGCGCGCTTGTTGCGGGCATAGGCATGCCCTAGCCCGTGCACAGCTTTGGTCCCTGTGCCTGATTTGTTTATTTGCGCCTTCATTTCTCAAAATTCGTTCTAGCTTCATCCTTTGTCAGAATTGCTTCAAATTTGATACACTTGACCCTTAAAACATAACAAATACACTCAAAGAAGCGGATTGTCAATATGTTGGAAAAACACATATAAAATGGCGAATTGAATGCAATTTTAGAGCCAAAACTACTGCAAACTTCGGACAAAATTGTATATGAGAATCATGCTTATCAACAGTCACCTCGATCAAGACAACACTAGTGCTGGCAGCATCTAACAATAATAGAAAAACTACTATTAGTATGCGTTTAGTACACCATTTTGTTTGAGAATTATAGAGAATTCTACTGTTATATTAAAGATTCTCATGTTTTACTAAAAGATTACATAATCTAAAATTATAATTAAAGATTACCCTTTAACAAAAAGATTATGGTACTTTGTTGAAAAATGATTACATGCCTAAGAGATGTGTATGTTATATTACAGATTCCGTGTAATCTTAATATGTGATTACTATCAATTAAGTTGTTTCGTTTGGCTCCAAATATCTTTCATCTATGACTGTGTAACAAATTTTAACAATATAACCCACATTATACTCTAATAGATGGTTTGTACATGCTACAATATGTAAATTTTAACTAATAAGTAGTGATTACAGGGAGTATTACTGTATCACACCAAATATAATAATCTCACATTCAAATCAATGATCTAATAAGATTATCAATTCTACCAAACATAGTAATATTAAATTATATATTATCATGTTCTACAGAAAAAGATTACATGAAATTTTGATATTATAGGAAATCAAAGATACGTGTATCAGCACCCTTAATGTTTACTAGCTTTGGACTGAACTGAAGACAAACGAACAGCTACCAGGAAGAAATTTGCCTACATTTACAAAACTGATGCTTCAGATAGCCAGATATAATCCGAGCAAGGAAAATTTCGGATACAAGCTCAAGGTGCATTGAACTCCTCGCCAACTAATTCTCCTTTCAAGTGATTAATTTGCGAGGATTTCTCTTGAGGCCCATTCCGAAAAGTGAATCGAGTTTGTTTCCGAATACTTGAATCCATGATTCTTAAAATATTCCCGAAATCCATACACGGTCTGGTCATAGTTGAACTGCAGAAGGAAATATATTACTTCAGGGCCATAGATTAGCTCGAATTCCTAAAGCAATCATTAGATTGACAGAAGAACAATTTTGCTCTCCTTTATGGAGATGGCACCAGGTCATGCATGAAAGAAATCCGAGAGGATTGACCACAAATGCATGATCTGTACAAAACTATTGACTTACAAGCAGAACTTTTACGGAATATTTTATCATGTCAGGATCCACTCTTTGGTTGGTTACCAACTTGAGAAAAGTGTAACATCCTGATCTAAGAGCGGTATGAATATCTCACAATATAGAGAGAGGAAGCATGTATATATTGTCATTGTGGATAAAAATAGAAATGAACCTCTTAAATTAAAATAAACTTTTATCGTATAGAATATTCTAAAGCAAATTGACCAAAATAGTGTATAAATTAATAAGGTTAAAAACTCTAAGAAGTTGTACAATGGGAGTTGCTTATTCTCCTGAAAGAACACTCCGCCTATGTGGCCTATGTGGTCTTGAAAGACATAATATCCAAGTTCCAAGTGAGATTTAATTCTTTATGTATACACCATCATGTAATTGGACTATGAGTCCTAGAGATTTAGCACGTTGATGTTGTTGTTGTTGTTATTATGCACCAAAACATATGAAGGCATGTAATCTTCACAACTACATATGCACATGACTTTATAAAACACAATAAAGTAAAAATCACTTTTACACTTTTAAATAGCTATTAATAAGACTATCATATTTATCGGCGAATACTTAGTTTAACTTTGCAGATGTGTTTCTTATTATAGCATCTCTTAGGTATTATAGTGGCAAATGCGTCCTACTATGTTTCTTTTAATACATGATTAGCACTAAAAAATAGAGTATTTGGTCATATAGTTGATAAAAAGTCGACAAATCATAAGAAAATTCACATTATGTACAAATCGTTGTAGTGAGCCGCAACCTACTGCTATCACCACTTCTAACACAACGCCCAACGAGTTTTATCAACTATAAGACTACTAGACTCGATCTGCCTTATCTTGGAATTTTGGTGGTCACAGAATAAGTATTGAACACTCATAAAGGGGTTATTAACTAATAGATTATTTAGTTGACAACAACAACTCAACAATTATCAAAGAGTAACTGCATAACTACTTCCTAACAACATATCTAAACAATAGACGACAATAATATAGATCATGCATACTATGGACCACACCACATATTGATAAATTAAAACATGTAGATTTTTGGATCTGATAAATAAATATTAATTGCAAATAAAACAAATATATAATGCAATATGGATTCAATATGCATCAAAGACGATGTATGCAGCTCACCATGTTCACATATTGCTGCTTCCTCTTCATAGGTTCCTGCATCTAGCAATGGCGATCAATCACTAGATTGAATACATACAAAAAAATTTAATAATTATTTAGAAAATAATAATAAAATACGCTAAATCAAGGTTTTAGGCTCTCTAGGATTTCTAAAAATTAGATCTAAATTGCTAATGTACTGATCTAATAACCAATAATTAAATCCTAATACTTCCAGGGACCTAGCTGTAAACAAAATATTTACAAAACAATCCCCAGGTCTTAACGTAAAACTAGACCTCACCCCCCGGCCCCGGCCCCCCCCCCCCCCCCCCCCCCCCACACTCGGCAGACACAAAACCCACACATACACGCAACTCTCTTGGCGACGGCGACAGCGGCTCGGGTGACGTCGACAGCGGCTTCGGGGTGCGGCGGCAGCGGCGCGGGTCATCAGCGGGGCGGCGCTGCTCTGGAAGCGGCGCGGAAAGCGGCGACGGCGGCGGCTAGCGTTCGGAACGGCGGTGGCGGCCCCGAACTCGAGGGCTAGAGATCCTAATGCTGCTGGCACGAGGTTTGGTCTCGGTTCTCCCTCTCTATTTATAGCCTAGGGTTAGGGATTTGGGGATTTAGGGGTAGAAACTGGGAAATTAGGGTTAGAACTTCCGGTTTTTTACAAAATGTACAGAACAAGTCATTACCAAGACATGGATAGGAGCTGCCTAAGCATCGTGCATTTGCAACCCTTTTCCTGATTAATCATCAGTTTAATATAGATCCGATCAGAGTTGCTTAAGCGCTTAAACCATTCCATTGTTCTAAATAGCGGCCACTCAACCTTGTATGTGGCCACTAGAAGGGTAAAGGTGACTTCCCCGCAACACTGGTTGCATAGAATCTAGATTTATTGGCTAGAGCACTTAAGCAGTCCAATTTAGCAGTTTAGAGGCTTGATTAGTGCTTAGGTAGTCTGATTTATCGATATAGTTAATAGTATGCTAGCAATTAATCTATCATAATAGTATAATATGGGTTGTAGCACTGGCATTTTGTGGAAAGGCGTAGTAAAGTTTTTATCCTTTGTTGGATAGTTAGTTTCTTTGGTTAATATATGAGTTAGTGCCCAGAGGTTGGTTTGTTTTGTTATTTTGCTGCATATAGCACTTATGTTTTACGGACAAGAGTATCATACTCAAAATATGGTATATGTTGATATGGAGCAATATACAGTATGTGTATGTCTTATTTGGTGAATTACATAGTTGTCAAGGCGTCCCCCGGGCGTCTAGTTGGTTGGGGGCAGAGGTCGTGACCTCTACTCAAAATGTGTTTGGGCAGCCGCCTGGGTGTTCCGGGCGTCACCTAGGTCCGTCTAGGCGTTGCTCGGTTTGTCGGGGCGGTTGCTTGGGCACTACTTAGACGAATTAAAAAATTGTCTGCCATCGACGTTCTCCGTCGAGCCCCATCATTGCTGTCTGCTGTTACCCCCATCCGTCGCTGTCCTCCGTCACGTGCCGTCGTTGCGATCAATCGCACTCCGCTGTGCACCCCACCGTTGCGATCAATCGCACCCCACCGTTGCGATCAATCGCACCCCGCCGTCATGATCCGTTGCACACATCCTTGTGATCCATTGTCTGATGTGAAGCATGAGGAGAAGAAAGAGGAAGGAGAGGGAAGGAAGAGCAGAAGGAAGAAGAAAAGGTTGGGATCTGAAGGATGGGAAAGAAGTAAAGACATGGGGAGGAGAAAAGAGGCGGTTGCAGACTAGGAGAGTAACAAAGAAGTTTTTATGGTTTGGCCTAGATTGGGACTCTACATGGCCATTTTGCATTTATTTCCTTTAGTTTTTTTCTCAAACAAAAAAATTGGGTATTACAAGCATACCTAGTGCAATAATTGCATTTGTCCTAGATAGGACTCTTTGCAATTATCTCTAGATGATTTGCCCCCTAATTGTTGCCTAGGCGGGGGCGTAGGCGTCTAGGTGGTCCACTGGCACCACAACTTGGCTAGCTGCAGTGACAATCTTGGTGAATTATGAGCTTTATTTGTTTATTGATATAGCATATGTATATATGCCCTATAGTTGTATGTTTATATATCTATATGTTTGGTAGGTAAACCGCTTAAAAGGTCGAATACCACAAAAGTGCTATATGGTGGGGTGATCGCTTGCTATCAGCTTTTCGCTATTCAGAATATTGCACCATTCCAAATAGTAAATGGTTTAAGTACTTCAATTCCAAGTAGTGCATGATTGCACAAAATGTGATAGCTCTGGCGCAAATATAATCAATTTGCTAGAAACTGGCTAGGAACCAGACAATTCCCAGATTTTTTTCAAAAAGTCGCAAATTGGCAAGGATTGGTCCAAATTGGTCATAAGTTGGCACAAATCAAACTAAAATAGAGTAAATTGATTGTAAAATATAGTTAAAAGCCAGGATTTAGTATCCTGGACTCGCTAGTTTGTCCTGTTACTGTTACCACTTGTAACAGGCTGGTTCCTACCGGTTTGCTGAACCCTCGATGAGAGCATACTAGCAACTAAATTCATATCGCCTAGTATAATTGAGAAGCGTTGACCATCTAAGATGCTATATTTTCTGTTCTCGAAGAACAAGAGAAGGATTAGGCTAGTCATTTAAACTATGATAATTTGATATTGTTGTATACCCCAGATATGTCATATTAATCCAACAATTTTGCATGCTACCAAATCAACAAATAGACAAAACTATGTAGTATGTCTCACAAAAGGGCATAGAGAAAAGATGCCATTGAAACTTCCTGTAACTCTTATCTATCCAAACATTTCTAAAAAACTCTGCTGATAGTATTCCTATGAATAAGCAATGCTTAAAAACAAACAAAAAAAAGAACAAGAAATGCAAGTATAAGGGATGTGAAGGTTGTGCTTCTCTCCAACTCCTCCCGGACCCTGAAATCCCCTGGGGCCATTTGGTTGGAGGGATATGGGAGATGGAAATAAGAATTGGGCGTGGGATTTGAGAGAAAAGGAAAATAAAGATGGTAGTAGGAATGGGAATTTGAGGGTTTCAATTCTCCTTCATCCATTATCTGGGGCCTGGCATTTCTGGAAGGGAGTAGGGATTTTAACTTTTGATCTAAACCTTCACCTACTTTTCATCTTCCTATTCCTTCCTGGACAATAGATTTAGGATATTATTTAAATTCCTGTTCCTGTTCCTTAGAGTTCTCATTCCCACTCCCGTCGCGAACCAACCAACCAAACGGTCCATGGAATCAGATCTATCCACCTCCACAGCTCCTCCCTGATTCCTCCCTAACTCCTCCCCGACTCCCAAGCCTCTCGCGTATCTCTCCTCCTCCCTCCCTCTCAAGTTGCCCCCTATTTTGGTCTCCAGCCCCTACACTACCGCCTACTTTGCTCTGACCACACTGGCCTCCAATCTTGTGTCCATCATTGACCTCCATTGCTTCAACTACTAAGCTCCATCATCTTGGATCCCCACTATGTTGCTTGGTCACCCCAGCCAACCCATCATGCTCTCCTACCCTCCGTCTGATCCCTACACCATCTCCAACTCCCCCAATGGCAGCAGCCTCCTACTTGAGCTACCATCAACCACCCAAAAACTTTTGTGGGCCCACGGGCTGCCGCACTTGCCGCCACAGTGACCACACTGACTGCCCCATTGGCCGGCCCATCGCAGGCCACGGTGCCTCCGATCTGCCCTCCATTGATGCCCCCATTGGCCAACACATTGCAACCACCATCCAATTTGCCGTTTGTTCTTATCAAATATTTTCAAGGTTGATTTCTTAATTTTTATCGTTGTTTGCAAAATTGCAGATTTCGGACAAATCGTGAGAAGTTGCTGATACAAAATTTCTGGTTTAGAAGAACTGTTTGCAATTTGAGGTAATTCACTGTGTTGCCTCATATATGTGTGTGTTACTGGTAGAATTGGCTGCTATATCCTTACATGTATATTGGCTTCTACGTTACACAGATTTGTTCAGATACAAAATTCCTTTCTACTTTCTGATTTGTGTTGCATGGTCAGAGACAATTTCTGTTTCATGGTTTCTAGTTTTATGTACTAGTTGTAAATACAAAATTGGCTTCCATTATACTACTAGTTGTATATCCAAAATTGGATTCCAGTAGGAGCTAGGCTTCCAGGTCGTTTTTGTTATGAGCACAAACTAGTATTGAGTTCTCCGAAGGAATATACACAGCTTTTTGATACCACCAGTTAAATTTAACACACTGAAATTTAGCTATTATGATGTAGTACTGTAAACTTACAAGAATTTTGCAATGATCTCATGTAAGTTAACCAATCCGGTGGCGGCAGTGGCTAATCCTGGGAGATGGCAGAGCCATCGTTTCTTGACAAGATGCTCTCTCAACTACGATCAACCTGCAAGTGAGCACAACCTTCACATCCCTTATACCTACATTTCTTGTTCTTTTTTTTGTTTGTTATTTAGCATTGCTTATTCTTAAGATTTTTGGCGGAGTTCTTTAGAAATGTTTGCAGAGATTGGAGTTACTGGAAGGTCCAATGGCATCTTTTCTCAATGCCCTTTTGCGAGACATACTACATAGTTTTGCTATTTGTTGATTTGGTACTATGCAAAATTGTTGTATTAATATGACATTTTTGGGTTATACAACAATATCAAATTATCAGAGTTCAAATGACTAGCCCAATCCTTCCCTTGTTCTTCAAGAACAGAAAATATATCATCTTAGATGGTCAACGCTTCTCAATTATACTAGGTGATAGGTTGTGAATTTAGTTGCTAATATGCTCTCATCAGGGTTCAGAAAACCAGGAGGAATCTGCCCATTACTGGTGGTAATGGTAACAGGACAAACTGGTGAGTCCATGATATTGAATCATGGCTTTTAACTCTATTTTATAATTGATTTATTCATGTTAGTTTGATTTGTTCCGACTTATGACCGATTTGGATCCATCCTGGCCAATTTGCGACTTTTTGAAAAAAAATCTAGGAATTGTCCGGTTCCTACCCGGTTTTTAGCAAATTGAACCACCCCAATATCTGGTTTTTTGGACCTTACTCTTGTTCTATGTATGGTGTGAAGTGATTATATTTGCGCCAGAGCTATCACCTTTTGTGCAACCATGCACTCTACTTGTAATTAAAGTATATTATATAAACCCATTTACCATTTGGAATGGTGCAATATTCTAAATAGAGAAAAGTGGATAGCGAGCACTCATCCCACCTTGTAGCATTTATGTGGTATTCGGCCTTGTAAGGTTTACCAGTCTAACAAATATATATGCAATATCAATAGGCAAGTCAAGCTCATAATTCACCAAGTTTGCCACGGTGGAGATAGAGTTGCATCACCAGTGGACTGCTTGGATGCCTAGGCAACTAGGCACTCACCTAGGCAATAATTAGGCGGCAAATCATCAAGAGATAATTATTGGAGTGGTCCATCTACAGATAAATGCAATTATTGCACTAGGTATGCTTGTAAAACCTTGTATGTTTTGTTTGAGAAAACGACTAAGGGAAATAAATGCAAAAAGCTCATCTAGAGGCCCAATCTAGGCCAAACCCTAAACTTCTGGTTACTCTCCTTCAAGGTTATAAGTTGGTTAGTTGGTCCAAGTCACCATGGGACCGACTAGTCGACAAAATTATCTTATATGATAGCAAATTAAAAGGACATTAAGACTTAATGATTAAGCATATGAAACAACAAGTTCTCAACAGCAATAACATTCTAAACAATAATTACAACTGGACATCAAATTCTCAAGTCTCAAATAGCAGACACAATATCACAAATTACCAACAATCCAACACAACTCAACCCAAATCTCAAATCAAACGTCATCCAAGTCAAGATCATCCAAATGGTCCTCGTTCCAACTCGGTCACCACTCATGAGTAGGACTAGGTGGAGCCTTGCCATAATCATCCTCAAGTTTTTCATCATCAACTACAAAAGGTTCGTCATCATCTTCACTGTCGGGCTCTGGATCATCAACACCCCTTCCATGCCGAGAATAACCTATCAGCTCACCATGAGCTCTCCTAAGATGATTGCGACCCTGAAGGGTGTGTGATGCACCAATGGCTTCATCAACATGAGCCTATGTAAGATCATCATTCACATGGTGAATTTCTTTAGCACCCATGTCAACCCATTCATTGTCCCATTGAAACTCTTCTAGGATCAATGGATTGAAATTGCTTTCTTCCACACGCCACTTTTGAAACCTATTTGTAATCTTTCTGTTGTATTGAATGTAAACCAAGGTATTCAATCTCTTGCTCTAACCGGTTCCTTTTTTTATATGGATCTACAAATAACAAATGAAATAAATAAACTATGTCATAGCCGACTCCAAGATGAAGACTAGAAGAGTTGATTGCTTTGTTACTTACAAACTGAAAGGTACTCCAATTCTGTTCACCCTCGGAGACCGAACAACAAAGACCGATGATATACCTTGCAAATGCTTGAAGCTCTAGAGCAAGGCCACGAAATATACCCCACCAAAGAACTAAAAAGTCAAACATCATAGCCTATGTTAGAGACTTAGAACTTAAAAAGAATAAAAACCTATGTTTGTTTGTTAGTGATACTTATGAGGACTTGTTTTTTTGTTGTTTGATTGCCATTGTCTTGGCAAAGCAACCTAATATGTTCTCATATTCATCAGTTTGGTTACTTATCTTGTTTTGTCTATCATCATCATCATCAATGTCCATTTTCTCAAGCACATCATTAAACGTGCTCTGTAGCCTAGAAGCATATGCAAGATCGACTCTTCGGATGTCAAAAAATCTATTTGGATTCAAGAACAATGCAACCACAGGTAAATTTGCCCCATTTGGTCTTCCCATCGTTGCTTAACAATTGCTATCACTTTATTGAGTAATGTTGGCTTCCTTTTCAAAGAGTTATTGATCTTCTTTGCAAGATCCATGCTTGCAGTAACCTCTGCCATTGCTGACTTCTCATCAGCTTTGGTGATCCTCAACACAATGAGAAGCGGTTGCAATGCTCTTATACAATCTTCTACTCCATTCCAAAATCTAGTAGAAAGCATAATTTCACACACCTTTTTCCCATCCTCTGTGCTTGCCAATTTGGATCTATTCCAATCATCACTAACAAAGAGACCTCTCAAAGCTGCTTGATGCTTATACAAACTTTGCAAAGTGAGGAAAGATCTAGCAAATTGAGTAGTGGGTCTCACAAGATCCCTACTACTAGTTTTCTTCTCATTGCATCAAGAAGCCTGTCATACCAGTAAATAAATGTGGTCACACACTTGGCATGTACAATGTATTTCTTGAACTCTTTCATCTTCCCAATGCTCTCCAACATAAGGTCCAAAAAATGGGCAGCACAAGGGATCCAAAATAGAGTAAGAATTCTCTCCATTAAAATTCTGCCTGCCACTTTAAAGTTAGCTCCATTATTTGTGACCACTTGAACAACACTATCATTGCCAATATCATCAATTTTTTTCTTCAACAAATCTGCTAACATGTTTGCATTGGCTGATTGACTTGATCCATCAACGGACTCCAAGAAGAAAGTCCCCTCTGAACTATTGACAAGGAAATTAATCAAGTGACGACCCCTTATCTGTCCATACATTTGACATAAGTGTGCAACCGAACTGTCTCTAAGCCAACTAATATTTCTCCCTCAACTTATCCTTCTCCTTTTTTGCCTTATCAAGCAACGACATCAAGTCATGAAAAGTTGGTGGCTTATACCAAAGATCATACTGCCCAACGGACTCAACCATAATCTCAAAATTCCTTGAGTTGGCAGCATTGAATGGTATGCCACACAAAAAAAATTGGCTACATGTTGATTCACCCTCTCTTTCTTAGTATTCGTGCATTGTTCAAGGGTAGTTTGACGAGGTCCATCAGCATGCTTTTCCTCAATCACCTCTTCGGGTGTTTTTTGAAGCATAGAAGCAATTGATTTAGTTAGTTTCAGCCTAACTGTTTAAATTTAAGTGTTGATTGCTTTTAGTAGTTGTCCCGAAACTTGGATGAACAGAGGATTGAGAAGAGCCTCTAGATGATGTTGCTGGCTGCTGGATTTCTTGAACTTCATCACCTTCATCTCCACCTTCATCTTCATCATCTCGAGTGGTTTGTTTCTTGCATTCTTCTTCAAGTAGTCATGCATCTCTTTCATGATAATTGGGGTTATTTTGGGACATTTCTCTGCATCTCCAAAGCCCCTAGCAAGGTGTTGCTTTAATCTTCTGGCTCCGGCATGCATTTGTTTGTCGCAAAGAGAACATTGGACGACATCCTTGTTCGACAAGTCTGGCAAAAACCCGTATTTCCACCTCTGGTCTTTGGATTTAGCCTTCTATTGAGGATCCTTAGATGAATCGTACTGCTCTTTACCCTTTGTTTCAATCGGATGTGAAGCGGTTGAACCTTGGTTTGCCATTGGATGTGGAGCAACAAATCAATAAGCAAAACGGAGTCCAAGGCAACAACAGTTACAACACTACAACTGTACAGCAGTAACAGCAGCAAAACCTTAGCCTCAAGCCCTCCTCATCAGTCCAGTGAACAAAATCACAAATCCTCAATCCGGGACAAAGGCGTCGTCGCGGCTGGCTCCAGGCGGCTGTCAGAGGTGGCAATCAAAGGTGGTGGTGGCGGCAGCGGGAAGTGCTAGCCAGGCTTGATTCGGGTCAGAGGCGGCGGATGGCTTGACGGAAACAGAGGCGGCGATAGCGGAAGGCTTGTGGCCGCGACGGACGGCTTGTGGGAAACAGAGGCAGCGACGGTGGAGGGCTTGCAACGGCGATGGATGGCTCGAGGGTCAGGCGGCGACGGTGGATGGCTTGTGACAGCAGTGGATGACTCGAGGGCGATGATTACGTCGATGATGACGGGTGCGCTCTCTCTCTCGCGGTCTCAGGATCTAATCTCAGATCTGTTTCTCTCTTGCTCTCTTCATCTCTTATCTCTCACTGCCTGTGAGCCCTCGACGACAACTAGTCGACCAGACGGCCAAGTCGCTCGACTTGCTTCCTCAAGTCGAGTCGATGGTGCAAGTCAGTGGCGGCCGGCCGACTGGACGACTAGTCGACGAATTGTTATTCGACAACTTGATAACAATGCGCTCCTTTTCTCCAATCGCTGCTTCTCCCCTCCTCATGCCTTTTCTTCTTTCCCATCCCTTCAGCTCCCAGCCTTTTCTTCCTTCCCTCTTCCTCTTTCTCCTTGTGCTTCACAATAGATAATGGATAGCAAGAATGGGTGCAACTGATCATGATGGAGGAGGGCCTTGACGGCTGCTATGCCAAATCATGACGGTGGGGTGTGCACGGAGTGTGATTGGATCGCGACAATGGGGCTTGACAAAGGACATGATGATTTGGCTCTAGGGAGGATGTTGATAATGGACAGTTTTTTTTTGTTAATTTTGACTAAGTGGTGCAAAGGTGGCCGCCGGCGAACCGGGTAACGCCTTGAAGGACCTGGGTGACACCCTGAATGCCCAAGTGGCCCCCCTAATCAACACACATTGAGTCGAGGTGCCATGGTGTCCGCTCCTGGCCGACTAGACGCCTAGGTGACGCCTTTGACAACTATGTAATTCACCAAATGAGACATATATACATATAATGTATATCTTTCCATATCAACATATACTATATTTTGAGTATAATACTTGTTGTCTGTGAAAGGTAAGTGCTATATGCAGCAAAATAACAAAACGAACCAACCTCTTGAGTGTTAACTCATATATTAACCAAAGAAACTAACTATCTAACAAATTACAAATGTCTGTATATGCTATGTACCACCATTTGATTTATTTTCTTGTATCTTGTTGAAATTTCAGGTACTATACTGGATATCCCAAGGACCTAGGACCATCAAGAATTATACCATTCACATCAGAGCGCCAGTTTGTCCAGATATTGCATGAAGGACGGCCTGTAGTTGTTGCTTTTACTATTAAGTATTGTCAATATCCCATTTATTTCTTAGAAACATTAGTAACTATTAAGACTGGTGACTCCATACATGTCAAAAGCTTTCCTCGGACTGATCCTGAGATTGATGTTTAGGTGCACTTATGCGCATCATCTCGACAAAGTACTGGAGGAAGCTGCTGCAGCGTTTTATCCTCATATCAAGTTTGTTCGGGTAAGTTGATATTGTTCTTATGCCCATGATTCTTAGATGCCATGCAGCTCTGATTTAATCTATATTAACCTGATAATTAATCAGGAAAGGTTGCAAATGCACGATGATTTGGCAACTTCTATGCTGAAAATTATGGCACACTGTAAAGTTTGTGGACCTAAACTTCATTTCCTTGTTGAGAAATTAAAGCCCTGGAGTTGATCCTATTTGTCTGATTTAAAGTTTTACATATCAGTTTAACTAAATGTTACTGCTCTTGGTGACCTAATTCTTTTGTATACTATTCGAATTTACAAACATATGTGCTCTAATCTTTCGATTTGTTGCAACTGCACTTACCCTCATAGGTCAACATTTTCTATCTTTATAGATTTCTCTTTATGTGTTCTTTATTACAGTATCTTATTAATGGCTGTTGCATCTATAAAGTAACACAGTGCAAGGCTTGGATGTGCAAATGTTTCTTTGGTATTTCTCAGCATTATGTTGAAGAAAATCATTATTATGCTGAAGAAAAATATGCCCAATTAATTGCAAGATGCAGCAGGATTGCTTCAAATCTAGAACCATGAAAGCTACAAGACGGCAGTGAACATTAAGGTTGCCTTGAGGACTTAGTGTACCAGTTTTTATTTTGTTCTTTTCTTTTCCTTCTATTTCTTGCTTTCATGCTTTTGGCTTCTGGCTCAAAAAACAAACCATGTAGATATATTACAGTTAAGATTCTATTGCTTTATTTTTGTCCTTATGTATGTTTTATTTTGCCACCATTGCCATTACATTACCTTCAATCTCAGGCAGTTAAACATTAAACAATTTTCTCTTATCTTTGTTAGGTTGAATGCCCAAAATATCCTGGATTTTGCCTGACAAGGCAAAGGAACGATTATCCATTTATTGAAGTATTTTACAATCCAGAACAGGTTCTAATTGTTTACTTCATTGTACATATTTGTTAACCTGTACTTTTTTGTTTTCCCGTGTGTGGGATAGTTATGCAATTGCCATTCCCTTTCTGTTGTAATCTATTTCATTTACTTTTGTCTGTTTTGAGTCGCTTTTCTATTTGCAATGCGATGAAGTGCATTTAGTGCTAACTAAATTGCTTATAGCTCTGTTATGGATGGACATTTTCTCTGTCTTAATGTTCTGTTCTTGATTAGTTTTGGTGGTTGAGCAGTGATGCCTTGTTAAATCCTTGTTCTCATTGATGATTGAATGAGCCCAAAAAGAGTTAGCATCTTGTGCCTGATGTTCAAGCATTGGGAGATTTATATACCTTTGCTTGAGGAAAAGTTCTATAAAAATTTTATTGTGTGCCGAGTGACAAGTTTAGTTTTGTAAAATATGCAGTCTCAACTGTCATGTAACTTTCATCCATGAGAGTACTTTTTTTTCTTGGTGGGTTAAGAGAAGATTAAGTGTGACCTACTTTAGGCCATAGAGTGTTCACTTTGCAACAAACCCCCTAAATTGATCATCTGATCATTGATCCTCCAAGGTATCACAATCCATATGCGCTATTCTACTCTCTTTCATCCTTAAACGATTCAATCTTTTGGGTAGTTGCATCATCATTTCATTATTTGTAGTTATTACTGCTTTAGTTGTCTATGCTGTAGCAATAGACGACATCTCCTAGTTCGTGCTTGATATTCATTCATTCTTTCATATCAATTTAGTTCTAGAGTTTTTGCATCTGACTGGTGATTTGATTTTGTTTCTTGTTTGTTTAAGCATCATTTTATCTGTGCATTAGTGTACATTCCTATCCATGTCTTGGTAATGACTTGTTCTGTACTTTTCTTAGGCAGGTAACCAAGGAAAGAGTGTGGATCCCAACATAACAAAGTACTCCGTAAAAGTTCTGCCTGTAAGTCAATTATTTTGTATAGATCCTGCATTTGTGGTTAATCCTTTCAGATTTTTTCATGCATGAGCTGGTGCCATCTCCATAAAGGAGATCAAAATTATGCTTCTGTCAATCTAATGATTACATTAGGAATTCGAGTTCATCTATAAGCCTCCCTGAAGTAATATTTTTCTTTCTGCAGTTCAACTATGACCAGAGCGTGTATGGATTTCGGGAGTATTTTAAGAAGTATGGATTCAAGTATTCTGAATCAAACTAGATCGACTTTTCGAAATGTGCCTCGAGAAATCCTGGCAAATCACTTGAAAGGAGGATTAGTTGGTGAGGAGTTCAATGCTCCTTGAGCTTGTATCAGAATTTTCCTTGCTCGTATTATAGTTGACTATGTGAAGCATAACTTTTTTACCTCTAGGAAAATTTCTTCTAGGTAGCTGTTAGTTTGGCTTCAATTGAGTCTCAGGCTCGTTAAATGTTAAGGGTCCGTTTGGTACATCATATCTTTGATTCTCTGTAATCTTGAAATTCCTTGTAATCCGTTTTCACAGAATAAGATATATAATTTAGGATTATTGTGGTTGGTAGAATTAGTAATTTTATTAGGTCATTAATGTGTCTTTGACAAAGGAGTTTGCTTTGGGGAATTTCTCGATATTTATTTTTTTAGTTGCTGGCGTGTCATTATGTTTTGATAGAAAACATAAGAAAATGTGGAAAGATAAGAAAAATGCACGAATAAACTTGTTTTTTTAATTAATTTTCAATTGAATTACAATAATATAAGTATTTGTGCATTTTTATTCTTTTTTGTGTTGTGATGGAATCTGATAGTACAAATTGTGTGGATTTTTGGTTTTTGATGTTTTTGTGAAGCTCGTAGTTAATTACCTTTACGAGGCATTAGTAATAGAGAACCTTTGATTAATTTGTGTTTTTGAGCTGTCTTCTTAAATCTTCATTTTTGTTTTTCATTGGGTGGATGGAAAAAATGCAAATGCAATGCATTAGCATATGGTACTGGTGGTTTCTGTTTCGTCAGTTTGGTCATAAAAATGTCTGAACTGGTCGATATCAAAACAGATGTGGGATTACATAGCTAGTCTCGTCGGCACATGGCTATGTAATTGCTCGACCTCATCGGTCGCAGATAGACTTATTGTGTTCGATTTATCAGTATCTGGCAGCAAGTTTGTTGATGGAGACAGCTTGATGTAGTGCAAAGATGATCTCACCTCGTCGATACTTGGTCAATTAGTTATCTGGTCTTATCAGTCACGGATATGATGCATGAATGGGTAATGACAAGACTGTATAGTCTTGCAAAATACATATGATGAGTAGAAACGATCTTTTGTTAATGCGCTCCCTTGGAGATGGGGCGTCAGTAGCTGGTGCGAGGAGTGACATGTTTAACTACGTTAGATCGGCTTGGGGCGTATGAACACATGCTATGATCTTTAGCGGAGGCTCTAGCGAGGCCCAACATATCTCCGCATCTTTTGAAAATCAAACGAAGGGTTGTTGTCCCTCTGTCTTGCGGATGGGTCGTGGAGCCTGGGCGTGTGTTGTGATCAAGTTGGAGAGATCCTTTGTGAAAGCTTATGTGAGGTGTAACCAAACTCCGGATCTTTAAGAAGATTAAATGGAGGGTTGCTGTCCCTCTGCCTTGCGGATGGGTAGTGGAGTCAGGACGCATTTCACGATCAAGTCAAAGAGATCCTTCGTGAAGGCTTGAGCAAGATGCAATCAAACTCTGTATCTTTATGAATACTAAGCATAGGGTTGCCATCCCACTGCCTTACGGATGGGTCGTGGAGTCAAGGTGCATGTGGCGATCAAGTCAGAGAGATTCTTTGGAAAGGCTTAAGTGAGTGCAACCAAACTCTGAATCTTTACGAAGACGGAATGGAGACGGAGCGGAGGGTTGTTGTTCCTCTGCCTTGTGGATGGGTCATGGGGGAGGAAGTGAGCTGTGGTCCCAAGATTGGAGTGCTATGAGCTCGCCTGCAATATCTAATTCTTACATTGGAAAGGTAAAGCTATTAGGACCGTTGTGGCTTTTGAACTATATTGCTCTTTTGCCTCTTCTTGAGATTTGTCTCTCTCGTGGTGTTTTGAATGACTTGGAGGGGATCTCCTGATATAGAGCTCAACCTCCCTTTTTAGGATATTATCCCTTTGTTACTTGAGAACATGTTTTCCCCCTCTCTCATGACAAATGGGGCCTATTAAGAGGCAATTTTTATCCATAAGTCTTATCCAAATGATTGGTGAAATTTTATCACTATATGCATTCTCTTTCATGATATATGGGGTTCACCTAATTTAAGGACCTGTATTTTATTTTTCTATTTATTTTATTCCTTTATATTTTTTGGTACAAAAATCCATCGAATAAAAATACCTCTTGTCAAGTTGAGTTTGCGCACAAAGCAGCTCAACCTCGGCTTGGCGAAACCTGAGTGTTGTGTCATAATCGCAACATTTGTGATTAACATCAAGCATCACTTAGATTCTTTTAGGAGCTTCAATGATTTTAGAGCATTTAATCATGTGCTCCCTTATGTTTTTTTAGTTTCAGAAGTTTGGGGGCATTTAGTCATGCTCTCCTAAAATTTTTTTTTTTGTGTTGTAATTTGAGCATATTAAATATATAAATTTCCTTTTTTCGTAACACAAAGAAAAGCATGTATGTCATCAAGTTTGCTACGCTTCAAGAGAGGAAATTTAAGAAGAATGAAATCTCAATCAATTTATTGATTCACGGTCTTTTCTTTTTACATGAAGTAGACTACGCACGGAACCTTCTAATTTTTTTTAGTCAGGCGAAAGTTCTTGCAATGACCAAGATTGAATTTTTTTCCTTAATCATGTGAAAGTCGTTGCAATGAATAAGAGCTATCTTATTTTTTTTTAATAGGGTGCAATGCATGCCCTCTCTTGGGCGTGATGAAAGTTCATGTCACACTATTGGACAAGTTGTTGCGTGGTTTAGCGTGGTGAACGTAAGTACCACAATCTTTGTTGACGAGTGATGATTTTGTGATTATTAATAATAAAGTGATGCGATCCGGTAGAAGGGCCCAATACATTTAGACAATTTAAATGGTTGATGGAGATTGTCCAGTTGGGTCTTGGGTATTTCATTGTTTCTTCTATGATAACCCTGCAACTATGGTGCCTGCAGCAGCAAACAAGCCAATGACTTATTGTGTCACAAGTACGGCGAATTCTCATGCCATCACTTAGACAAATTTGTCAGACTTGTCGACCATTTTACTACTATGGTGCCCACCCTGAAGGGTTTCACAGATCTACGTAGACCGCATTGGCATGTTTTACTACTCTCGTTGGTAGACAAGACAATTACTTGTCAATATGTCACAAATATGGTGAATGCTCGTGCCATGATTTATACAAGTTTATCAAAATTGTCAACGTTATGCTGCTATGGTGCCAAACAACAATCCTGAAGGGTTTACAAATCCGCATGGACCACATTGGCATGCTTCATTGCTCCCATCGGTAAATGAGGCAATCACTCGTTGTTGTGTCACTAGTATAGGTAGTGTTCATGCCATGACTTGGGCAACTTACACCTTTCCTTGCTGCAACCATTCAAGCTGCTAGCTAACAATACAAGGGAAGGTTGAAAGGCAGTAGCGAATGACCATGCCACAATTGTATAATTTTTTCATTGAGTTTGTTGATCATATTGCTACCATGGTGCTAGCCAGTAGAGTTAAAGGAGATGGATGGCTACGTGTGTATGTGCCGTTGTCTAGTATATTGAAGAGTTTTGGAGAAAGTTCAAGCCTCAACTTGAAAAACTTTGCAAACTCCACTTTGACCGTCTTGCTGCTACAGTGCAGCCAGTGAAGGTGAAGAGACTTGGCAACATGACGCTACCTTGAGTCTTTAGAAGTCATGGCGGAAGCCCATACCACGACATGAATAGGTGTGACTTACCCTCTTACTACTGTGGTGCTGGCCAGTGAAGGAAAAGAGGTTTGGTGACTTAACTTGGACATGACATTGCCTCTAGTCTTTAGAAGTCATGGCAAAAAGTCAAACCACGACATGAATATATACAACTTCATTGCGACCGCCTTTTTGCTGCGATGCTGACTAGTAAACGAAGGTACTCGGAAGCTGCACATATGTGTCGTTGTTTCAAGTCTTCAAAAATGTTGGTAGAAGACCATGGGTTAGCTTGAAAGACTTCAACTTTATTACGATTGTTAGGTTATTGTAGTGCCAACCAATTGAGTTGGACTAATTGAAGGGACATCAAAGTTTCACATGTGTGTGCCTTCGATCTTCAAGAGTCATGGTGGAAGGTCATACCATGATGTGAATGTCTTCAACCTAATTGCGATAGCCTTACTACAATGGTGCTAGCTAGTGGAGGTGAAAGACTTGACAGCTTTGCATGGAAGCGCTGCTGTCTCAAGTGTTGGGAATTCATGGAGAAAGATCATGCCTTGACTTAAATAATTTCAATTTTGTTGTAACTGCTTTGCTGTTCGGTACCAACTAATGTAAGTGAAAGGAGTGAAGGGAGTGGACAATTCTATGTGTATGTACTACTACCCCTTGCCTCCAAATTTGTGATGTAAGCTCATGCCACGATATGAATAGCTTTAACTTCTCTCTGACTGCCTTACTATCACGGTGCTAGCCGGTAAATGAGGCAATAACTTGTTACGTTACAAGTATGGAGAATGCCCCTACCATAATTTGGACGAGTTTTTCAGGAATATCGACCGTTTTGCTGCTACGATGCCCACCAACAATACTGAAGGGTTTCACAGATCCACGTGGACCACACTCGTTCTTATGGTCTAAGTACGGCGAATGTTCCTGCCATGACTTAGACAAATTTATCGGGCTTGTTGAATGTCATGTTGCAATGATGCCTACCAATAGCCCTGAAGGGTTTAACAGATCTTCATGGACCGCACTGGCATGCTTCACTGCTCCCTATTAACGCCAAGGCTCAAAATAGTGAGTTGGCTTGGGGCATGGAATGGTCTCCTGCGGGCCTAAGTTTAGAGTTACCCATGTGAAGTTCCTTCTCGTAAATGGTGAGAGGAGAGAAAAACATTTTCTTTAAGGAAAAACATAGAAGGGAAAATGAATGTGAATCTTGTTTGTGTTTGAAATGTTGGCTTTTCCTTAATCATCAAAGCCATTGAGGTAGCCTGGGACAAAGCTGCTAGAAGACTTTGTTCTAAAAACATCAGATGACCTTGATGTGCTTCACTTTGCAACTTCACTTCTCATGGTTAATAGTGCGAGATGGGCGATTGTGCTTCAGGGAGTGTCCCCAAAGGCAACAGGAGCTTCTCCAAATCTTTTCTTTTATCTGTGCACTCACCCCATCGAATTGGGAGGCACAGGCATGGCTAATTTGGTTAAGTGGCTGGGATGGAAGGCTGATGAATTTTTGCCTTACTTTTGTTGAGAATGGTGGATGGTTTCCCCAACTTGACTACTTTTATTTGGAGTTTATTCAAAAATTGCTTTATTGGCCTTTTTCTTTTTGGCTTTGCTTCATTGACTTTACTTCTTTGACTTTACTTCCTTAACTTTGATATTTTGGAGGCAGCCTTATCCACATTCAGTGACTAAGAAGTCCTTGCAAATATTTTTTTTAAGTCCCTTGTGAATGCCTCGCAGGGGTGGCAAGAGGCTATACATTGAACCACGACTTGTGCTAGGTGGGTAGCCCTTTCATGCTCTTCAACTTATAATTTTCCCTAGGACTTTATGCCTCCATTGATCTGGAGTGATGATGAACTACAAAGTATATGACGAGCTTCTTGCTTCAGAGGGGACATGAATCAGCACCCCATTACCCTTAGTTACCTACACATTAACACATGCCACGTGCTTATTGTGGAGTCATTCCACTGTGAGTAGGATCATCTCGGATTTGCCTTTGTCTAAATCATGGCAACATCCAAGGTGGGCGACCTGATGGAGTAGGATAAAGCTTTTTATTATTGGGCACTGATCGCATCCGACTAGGGCGAGGCTGAGAAATACCTCAAGTGAACGGTTGAACGTTAAGCACTTGAGGGTCGAATTCTATGAGGAACAAGCATATTAGTCTTTTAGGTTGATAGATTACTGATTAAGTCTGAGCGATTTTGAGGGGGTGTTTATTTGCCACTAAAATCTACTACTAAAGTGATTAATTTAGGGTTTAAAGCAGTAAAAGAGCAAGTATGAAAATTAGGGTTTTAGAATAAGAGAGAAAACTAAGCGTTTTGGGAATTCCATAACCATTAAGCATAATTCTATCCAAGGTCTGAGAATTGTAGATCAGTTTCAAGTGTTTTCCAAGACAGATTAAACTGCCGGTATGGTTGCTGGTACAATGGTCAGATGATCGATTCCACGGTTAAGTTTAGCGAGAGCCTCTCTCCTGTTCAGGGTCCCGCGTCAAGGTGCAAAAGGACTCCAGAACTCCCCTAAGTTTTTGCTAAGGCTCAACTATTACGTCTGTTGCCAGGGCGAGAATTTAGGGTTTAGAGGAAGAAAACGTAAGAAACTAACTGCAAAACTTGAGATCGAGACCGATGAAAGATTACGCCTTCTAGATTAGGTCATCCCTAACCCTAAAAGTAAATTACTCACAAAAAGACATAAAAATACAGAAATAATAATAAATAAATGAAAACTTACTTGGTTGCATCAAAAAATTAGGTTTGCCGTCCTTGCCGACTTACAAACGCGAAAACTAGAATAAAATAGAGAAGGAGACTCTTCTAAATATAACTTCTAAAACTAATTAATCTCTGAAAATACCTAAAAATAGCATGCTAAATTGAGCAAAAAGTTTCTTTATTTATAATACAAAAAGTCAACATGTGCAAATAAAACTCTTGACGTGCAAGCAATGGATCTGGCATCAAACGGCGTAATAAACAGATAAAATGGACTTAAAATAGCCCTAGACCAGCTAGCACTAGGCCCTAGCACGGGCCATGCCCTAGGCTGAGCACTGGCCATGCCACAGGTCGTGCTGGGCTTAGCCAGGGGTCCCCTGGGCCCTTTTTTGTCTGTTTTTTTTATTTTTCATCGAAACTTGTTCAAACAAACTTGAAATGCTCCCAAATTTGTAGGCATGATCCCTAAAACATAACAAACACAACCGTAAAAGAGGATTGTAATAATAATAAAAAATTCAAATAAAATGTCGCGTCGAAGGAGTTTTCAACACATTTTTACTAACAAATATAGGGTAAAAATGCTACCAATTAAGCACTTATCAGGCACTTGGTGCCCGAAAAAAAACTTTCTAAGAAAAGATATTTTTGTTTTTGACACATTTTTCTTTTGGGAATTTTCTTAGGAAAAGTAAAGAAAGAAGGAAAAAAAGAAGAAAGGAAAGAAAAAGAAAAGAGGGGGATTATGCAATGAGCACGATCACGCGAAGTACTTCTTTAGGAATCTCCCATTGATGGGAGTCATGGGGTGAATTTCTTGCTCATCAACGAGTAGGTAAGCACCACCATCATATGTTTGCTCAATAACGTATAGCACTTCCCAATTAGGCTCAAATTGGCCTTTAGCTTTGTTCGTGATCACGATAGGGTGCCTTAGTACAAGCACCAAATCGCTTTTGCTGAAGACTTGTAGTTTGATGAGCTTATCCACTACTAGTTGCAGTCTACTAACCCCTATCTTCTAACGGTTTTACGCAATCTGGAAGAAAACCGTTAGTGTACATGGTGCGCAATGGAGAAGGGCATTTGTATTGACAGTTGGGTTGTGAGAAATTGTTAGCAAAAACCACTTTATTTTTTCTAACAGTTTTGAATATATTAATAGTTAGAAGAAATATACTTATACTAAAGGTTGTATTTTGGGAACCGTTAGAATAGATTTTATTTTATTCTAACAGTTTTTAATAAATAACCGTTAGAAGAAATGTACTTATAGTAACGGTTCTTATTTGGGAACCATTAGGATAGATTTGTTTTATCCTTACCGATATAGATACATAACTGTTAGAAAAATTGTGTTATCTTTTAACTGTTCTAGTGTTGCAAACCGTTAGTAAATGCTCTACTATAAGTCAAACCCACTCGACCCTTGCTACCCATCTCTTTTTGTTTCCTTCTGTTCCACGCTCCAAGCTAGAGTGATTAGGACAAGTTGGAACGAAGTTCGATCCCTCTCTCTAATGTAAGCTTCTCATCACCTCACTCTACTTTGCAAGCTAGCTGTAGCTCCAAGCTAGGAAGCTAGCTAACTGGCTCTTAATTACAATGCATCATGATTTATGAGCTCACTAGCTTGCATTGTGTAGTTAGGTTAGTGTTTATCAAGTTAGGATTTCATATATCAATTGTAAGTAGCTATATATATATATCTTAATTGCCCAGGTTTCATGGATGCTTGACTCATTATTTTTTTCAATTTGTCAATTTTGTGAATTGTATATGGATCGAGAATATTGGATGTATGAAATAAAATGTACTACTCTTGAGTATTTGGAGGGTGTGAACGGGTTTATTAAATTTGCTGAGCAAGAAAGGCGAAGAAGGGAGAAAAAGATATGCATTGTCCTTGTATAGATTGTATGAACTTAAAGATGTTTAGCAACTCTAATCAGATTAAGAGCCATTTGATTCGTCGTGATTTTAACGCATGATATACCTGTTGGATATGGCATGGCGAAGATCTTGAGAAGTAAATGAAGAGAAAACTGCCTTCATCACACCCTTTGGCACCTACTGCTACGTCAAATGCCATTCAGACTCAAGAACGCTGGTTCCATAATAGAATGCCATTTGTGCTTGATGCAGAAGACCTTTCTGTCTCAACTAGGGTGTAATTTAGAAGCTTATGTAGATGATTTGGTTGTAAAGAGCTTACAGAGTTCTAATCATGTAAATGATTTCACTGAGACTTTCTGTAGTTTGAATAAGCATGGAATCAAATTGAATCCCGAAAAGTGCTCTTTTGGAGTTTCTTCTGGCAAACTTTTAGGTTTTCTTGTTTGTTCATGAGACATTGAGGTTAATCTTGACAAAATACGGGCCATTGAGCAAATGCGATCCCCTTCGTCAATGAAGGATGTCCAAAGCCTAACTGGTCGAATGGCGGCCCTAAGCCGTTTCATAGCGTGGTTAGATGAATGTGGTCTACCTTTCTTTAAGGTACTACGAAAGCACAATGGTTTCCAGTGGTCGAATGAGGCCGAAAAGGCCTTTCAGGAAGTCAAAGCATATTTATCAAGTGCTCTAGTATTGGTCTCTCCACAAGCAGGAGAACCATTACTCATTTACTTAGCTGCAACCCCATGCGTGGTCAGTGTAGTACTGGTCGTAGAATGGGAAGGCGTGCAATGACAGTATATTACGTAAACGAGGTACTCAACAGACCAAAGGAGCGTTACCCCGAAGTCCAAAAACTACTTTATGCCCTCTTAATGGCTTCTCGAAAGCTGCGACATTACTTTCAAGCGCTCAAGATCTCTGTGCCATCATCCTTTCCCTTAGGGGACATACTCCGTAATCCGGAAGCAACTGGTCGAATTGCAAAATGGGCAATTAAACTAGGAGCGTTCGATCTCCACTTCACTGTGTGAGTTGCAATCAAATCTCAAATTCTTGCCGATTTCATGGTCGAATGGACTAATCCCGAACCACTTCCACAAGAATTGACAAATTTTTCTATGAACGACCTTTGGACGATGTACTTTGATGGTTCTCACAGTTTTTCGAACTCGTGGACTGGAGTGGTTTCAATCACACCCTAGGGTGACCAACTCCAATATGTCATACAACTCCACTTTGTTGCGACTAACAAACGCAGCAGAGTATGAAGGTCTTCTAGCTGGGCTTCAAGCAGCCAAATCTCTTGGAGTCCATCAGCTAGTGGTGAGGGGAGACTCACAGCTAGTCGTAAACCAGGTATACAAGGAGTATAGCACTTCTGACAAGACAATGGCTCGTTACCTTGGCGAGGTGAGGAAATTGGAAAAGTACTTCAGATATTTCGTAGTCCAATTCGTTCTAAGAAGAGAAAATACTCTCGCCAACCAGTCACCGAAACTTGGGTCCTCACGTGCATCCGCTCCAGTAGGAGTGTTCATCGAACACTTGATCACTGAGATGACCGAGGCGATGACTAACGTCGCCGCCCTCGAACGAGAAGCAGATTGGATCAAACCATTGAGAATCTATCTTGTGCATGGGACCAAGAAGGCAAATCCCTTCTGAGAGATTCACGAAGGCATGTGTGGCGCACATGCATCCTATAGAACACTGGTTGAAAAAGCTTTTCGACAATGGTATTACTTGCCTATGGCACTAAATGATGCTAGGCACTTGGTCAAGACATGCCCCTAGTGTCAATTTCATGCTCGGCAAACACATCAACCGGCATACGCATTGCAAACTATCCCACTAACATGGCCATTGGCCGTATGGGGATAGACATTCTGGGGCCAATGCCCCAAGTCGTCAATGGATACAAGTTCCTATTTGTAGCCATTGACACGTTCACTAAATGGGTCGAGGCTGAACCAGTCCGAACCATTATCGCCGCTGCAACGCAAAAGTTCTTTCACAAGAACATCGTGAGGTGATTTGGCGTCCCAAATCGCCTCATAATAGACAATGGTTCCCAATTTTTCAGTGGTCTTTTTCTCGACTATTGCGACGACATTGCTACCCAAGTTTGTTTCACCTCTGTTGCCCATCCGCAAAGCAATGGGGTAGTTGAATGTGCCAATGGGAAAATCATTCAAGGGGTTAGGAAATGTGTGTTCGAACGCCTTAAGATACGCTCGGGAGCTTGGGTAGACAAACTCTACTCCATTTATGGCAATTCACACCACACCCAGTAGAGCCACGGGCGACACGCCTTTCCAACTTGTTTTTGGTGCCGAAGCCATGTTGCCAAGTGAAATACAACTTGGTTCCCCTCGCGTGACCCACTTTGATACTAGAAATTCAACCAAAACACGCGAAGACGAACTTGCCCTTTTGGAAGAAAAGCGCAATCAAGCATTGTTTAGGTCTGTAGCATATTTACAAGCCCTGCATAAATATCACAGCAAAAGGGTGCGACCACGTAGCCTTGACGTGGGAGACTTAGTTTTGAGAAAGATCCAAAATCAGTCTAATCACAATAAATTTTTCCCCCAATGGGAAGGTCCCTACACTGTGGTCTCCATGCCGTGACCTGGATTGGCTCGATTGGCTATGAAAGATGGCAGAGTCCTCTCCAATACATGGAATATCGATCAACTGCGCAAGTTTTACGTGTAAGTTTCTCTTTCCTTTTTCCATTGTCAATAACTTTTTCATTTTATGTTACAGTCACATTCCCATTTTCCCTTCTCGGGGTCATGCCTGGGGGCTGATCGCCCTAAGCACCTTACTATAATGATTAAGCGGATTCGTTGACCGATCCCATGATCGCATCTAGATAAGACATTTCTTTATAAGCCATTTCTCAACGCCTAAGAAACTTACTAGCATGTTCTGATCATTTGGGTGGCTGTCAGTTAGCAATAACCTTATGAATTTATATTAACGTGCTCTCAAGTCGATCATTCGATGACATCTAGTTCATACGAATTTCAGCCATTCAAATCTTGTGATCGTAACACTATGTCTCATGTATCATCGATCACAGGAGGGGGCTAGGGGAATATAATTATAACATTCATTTTTAGGTTCAAAGAATTTTACATAGTTTTTGTTAATCCTACTAATCATGTGTATTTGCAAGGTACAATAACTAAAGAAAAATCATTGTATTTTTTGAATCCATTGTCAACCCCTCAAAAGGTACAATAAACAACAGTACATCAAGGAAGGCCGAGATCATGTAATAGTTTTTCTACAAGAACCTTAACCTCAGCCCTGTTCGCGTCCAGTTGATCCTTGCTGTCTAACACAATGCTTTCCACCGCTGGCCTCAAGTCCAATGTCGGGCAGTGGTGATGTCTGAGTTTGCAAAGAATAGTAGAGGCCACTTCACTGACATTAGTCTTCAGTGCCTCCTTACGCTTCCTCACAAACTCAGGAATGTTGGTGACCAGCGAGTCAAATTGGGCGGCGACCAGGTTGCAGGACTCAGCAAGTGATAATTCATCCCCCTCAGGATTGACAATTTTTGCATCAAACGAGTCTGCAACTTCCTTCAGTTTGGCCAACGTACTTTTCTCGATGAGACAGCAGCTTCTGATGATCTCCTCCAGACTTTCCTTCCCGTCGAGGGCTAGTTTTGTCGTCTCTTTGGCCTTATCACTAGCCGATCGGAGGTGGTTAATGATGTTGTGAAGTTTCTCAAGGTCATGTCCTCTCCTGATAAACTTCTCTTCCAATTGATCCCTCTCCTCGATCAGCTTACGATTTGTTTCTCTTTGGCCTGATCAACGAAGAAACATATTCTCTATCAAATATTATTAAATTCACATAAGCAAAGATGATTTATGCTAAAATCAACTTACAATCAATGTTGGCTTGCAATTTACTGCAAACCGATGTGAGGTTCTCTTTTTTCCCTTGGAGGAGATCATATGTCTGTGTTCTCTCCTCCAAGGATGCGAGGGCGTATGAGAGTTTTTCATTATTCTCCCTCAGAGCCTCGGCCATTGCAGCTTCTTCATTGTCGTGCATTGTGGCAATCTCTTTTAGTAAAGTAGAGTTTTCCTTGAGACAATAACCAAAGATTGTCATTCTGGTCCATCATAAGGACTAAAGGTAAAGCAAGACACTTACTGCTTTACGCGGTTGCGCTCCGCTTGGACGACCTTGAACAGCTCTATCTGCAGACCGACCATGGTCGCACTGTGAGCAGAGTTCTGCCACAGAACGATAAACATACAATAAAGAAAATTCAGATGAATATTGAATAACTTGGTGTAAGAACTTTGCTTACTTCCAAGAGATCTTCAAGGAATCTTTCAGATCCAACCCCTTGGCTGGACAAAGCCAAGCCATCGCCAACAGGCCTGGAACCTTGAGCTTTAGCGATCATCTCCAGCGTGGCGCACCACGGATCAGTGGGCGGCATGGTCTCTTCGACCGACGAAATGGTCAATACATCTTCCTGTACAACCATGTCTGTGGATGCGGTCGTCACCGCGACATCAGCCTCTTCGTCATTGACGGGTTTGATACATAGTGTATCTGCAACCACCTCGTCAACAATATCTGGTAGTGGTACATCTCTGGTAGTCGCAGTGGCTCATATAGTCGCCACTGGTTCTACCATGATCCCACTCATGGTAGGGACACCTACCAGGGTAGTCCCTTCCCCCTCGACCATGACGAGCTCCTGTTTGCTCGTTGGAATAGCTACGGCCACGGTCGAGGGAGTCATGTATATTCAATTCATAATTGATAAAGTTGTTCCTAACTAAGCAATATGACTTAGCTAGCGATGAATTGTTTACCTAATACTAAGTCCCAGGAGACTTCAGAGACTTGACACCCCGCTTTGGAGAGACAGCAGCGAGGACAGTGCCTTGGACAGAGGCTCTACCAACCTTCTCCTCTGAAGAATTAGAGGAGTTTCATCTTCCTCCCCCTCCTCGCTTCCTTCCCCCTGTACAAGCAAGACATAATTCCCTATCCTGCTTGTTGGGGTATAAGGGGTAGGAATGTTTATCGCAGACGCCTTCCAATAGGTCGCAGTTGCCATGGATGAAGCCGCCCCGGTTGCCGTCTAGACTTCGGCCCTGCTGGGGGTTGGTGCCTTGGGCTTCTTGGTTTTCACTGGGGTCGGTCCTTTGGACTTTGGGGTCCTCTTCATCCTCTTGGAGGAACCACCGGAAGGGCCTTCATCATCCATGGGCCTCTTCATACCCACCATTCGACCCTCGAGCAGCTACATCAATCAGTAAGATTTTCTTTGATTATGTTGTCTACACATAAGCATGAGCAAGTTTACTGAATAGAACTTACTCTGCGATGCTCTTGGACCAAGTCGTCATCAACACAGACCATACTTCGTGGACTTGGCTTGCCCAAATTTCCTTCCGAGGTTGCGCGGTGCAGTCTTATGAGAGCGTTTGTCCTCCTCTCGACCTTGGCCAACAGTAGACCTATGACAATCACACAGCTCGCTCACACAATACCACACAAGTTACCAAGATATTCATGAAAGAATGAGTACCTTTATTATAATCCAAGGTGCCATCCTCTATTGAGCGCACCTCCCAGGCTGGTTGTTCTCTCTTCTTCAACGGGCTGATCCGGTTCTTCAAGAAGTCCCAAATCACGTCCCAGGCCGTCAAGCCCTGCCGCACCCGGTGGAGAATCACTTGGGCCTGCTTCTGCAGTTCCTCGTTCAACTCCAAAGCAGACTCTTTTTCATTGCTCCTCTCTGGTCACCAGTTTTCGAACCAGAGATGGCTCTCTTCAGGAGCCACGCAATAGAACCATCGCTGGCTCCATCCATGCACAAAGTCACAAAGAGGAAGCGAGGGGTAATCTTTTTTCTCCCTTAGGCGAAAGTAGATACACCCAGCAGCATTAGGGCTTTTCGACCAAGCCAAGAAATAAAATTGGCGGAAGGGAGGCACGTTGGGCAAAACTCCCACATATGCCTCGCACAAATATTGAAAGATGGCCTGAATCAACACATAATTGGGATGAAGATTTACCAATTCTAGGCCAAAATGTCCTAAGACAGCCAGCAGAAAATCGCTCTCAGGAAGACGGAATCCACACCGCAGGAAACCCTCAAACACCACCAGTTCGTCCTCCTTCACCACTGGAGTTTCTTCCTCTCCAACTGGACGCCATGAGATCAACGCTCTCGAAGGAAGTATTTCCTCCTCTAGAGTCAGTAGTTTCTCGATGTTACGGTGCAGAGATCGGCTCCATGATGCCATCGATTCACGGCGCGACAAGGATGAGAATATGTTGAGGACGGTGGCCGATGGAACGCGCAAGAAAACCAAAGAGGGTTTTTAGGGTTTCTTAGGTGAATTTTGTGTGAAGATAGGGCTCAGGATGAAGGGATTTAAAAACCCACTTCCCTCGGGTCCTTCACCTTTGTTCACACCGCGCGGCAAAGGGTGTATTTTGCATTAAATGCACATCAAAACAAACTTGACATGTGCACTCACAGTCCCACGAACATTCAACGAGAAGTCGAACCAAAAAGACGCCTTTTCAGAGCAAAAACGCCTTTTCCAATCAAAAGAAAGCCTCTTCACTTCGACTTCGGGGGCTAGCAGACAAAGATTGCCGCTCTCATGATCGCTCATGACCGCCCTACGATAATCGTTCTGTGATCGCACGCAGCGCGCATACCTTTCTATGGTCGCCAAGAGCCAAGGAAAGAGATAAGACAGCGAGCTAAGAAAGTGCTGGACATAATGCATCAACAACAATTGGAAAATTGACATGAGAAAAGCTATTTTTTCATTAATATTTTTCCATTATTTACAAAAACAAAAAGTAAATATACAAAGGGGTAGCTAAGGATTGGCCTTAGCCCTAGCTGCATCCAAAATAAAGTCAGTTTGACTTGCAACCAGGATGCAGGGCTCCTCCAGCGACAAGTTGTCCTTCTTTGGATCAACCACGTACCCTTCAAGAAGGCCCGCGACCTCCCTCAGTCTTGTGAGGGTATCCTTCATGGTGAGACCACAGCCGGCGATGGTTACATCCGCGGTATGCTTCTCTTCGCGAACAAGCTGCTCCTTTTGTCGAGCCAGCCTCACAGTCTCCCTAGCCCGGTCAAAACTTGCCTTCAAATGCTCATGTGCTTGAAGAAGTCGTCCAGGTCGAACCCCCGCTGAGTGTACTTCTCCTCAAGGCGCTTGTGCTCGTCCTGGAGGGCCCTTAGCTTGCCCTTGACACTGCCCAACTCTTCTCGGGCTCCACCTCCCTATACAAAATCATCAACTTATTCCAAGTAAAGATCTACTAACCAGGGAATGACATTACTAGGGTATGCCCAGAGGATCGAGAGTTCTTACCGGGGAAGACAAGGTCGAAGTGGCCGCAACCAGGCCCAGAGCTTCCTCATCCTCCGTCAAGAAAGGAGAACGAGGTGAAGTTTGTGTGGCCATGGGCGACGCCTGAGCCACAATTGTAGAGGATGGCTGGGAAGAAGCCTGATGAGCAGCTAGCTCATCAAGCTGCATCAACCTCTTCGATGGATATTCACCAGATGATCCAAGATCATTGCCACCTCACGTTCTTGAAGCAGTCAAACGCTCAAGAGGCTGCAAAATCCTAATTATCTTAGGAAAAGATGACACTCAAAGAAGAAATTTACATCTATCTACCAAGAGAGGATTACCTCTTGAGACAAAGGCACAACGTCAACTTCTTGCACTTCCAAAGCCTCAACATTCTCTTCTCCAACTAAATCCTCGCCCGCACCAAATCGCTCTTGATTTGGGGATGCCATTTGCATAGAAGGTTAATGACGAGGATTATCACCCGAGCTAGTTAGATTAACACATGTCGAGTTTGGATCCGATATGTGCCAATGTGTAGCCACTATGGTCGTCCCTGAATGTAGTGCAGATTTATGATCGCAACCTTTGTGCGATCATGAGACCGTAGAAAATGCGCGGTCAGAGGGCCGCAGACAGTGCGCGGTCAGGAGGTCGCTGACTACTTGCGACCAGGATATTTAGAGGGTGTTTTAGTCTTTATCAAACATGTTCTCAAGATAACTTCTCTCACATTTGAAGACAATTGCCAGGAGGTTAGTATGCGAATACCTGCTAATTGCATGTGTTAAACCTACGTAGGAGAGGAGTGCGGTTATACAAACTGCACCTGAGTAACCGTCCAGAACCGCTTCGTATTGGCACCCTTTTGCTCAGTATAAAAGGATGATTGATGCACGATCTAAAGGGCGGTTAAGTCAACCAACAAGCACGAGTCAACATAACTTGAAGACTTAGGCATAGATTAGATAGAAAAAGATACAAAAGTGATCATCGTCTGTGATAATCTCTTCTCCTTGTAAACATTTTTACCTTATATAGTGGAATCACAACAGGACGTAGGGCTATTACTCCCACCATTAAGGGCCCGAACCTATATAAATCTTCTCATCCCTCACGATATTTCTTATCATATCTTACTTGAGGAATACCCTGAAAGGTCTCACATACAACTCATATCATAAATCTGCATAAGATCGACAGGGGACCCCAAGTCCGAATCTTTGACAGCTGGTGCCCACCGTAGGGCCTTTCTCAAGGTGTTCTTCTTTCATCAGGAGATTTGGTAAGCCATGTCTGGGGCATACAATTCTGAGAACAATTTCGATCTCGATGATTACGCCCATATACAGATGCCCTCACCCAGCGATCCCGTTCCCATGGAGGAAGTGGATCACGAGGATGTTCCTCAGGAACATCATGAGGATGCGTCTTCTCCTACCCAGGTCATGTCCATCGACCAGGGGACAGAGAGGATAGATCAGGAATTTCATCCGAGTCCTACCACTTTGGAGGCCGAGTCTGTACCACGACACGTTGTTGTCGTGGACATAAATGATGGTGATCAAAGGCTCAGTCTGTGAGGTTTGACCCTGATAACCTCATATCTCTCTTTGATTTCGAGTCTGATTCGGAACAAATAGAGAAGTTTTCTCCTTCTACGACCTCACTTCCCCGAGAGTTTGCTGCTTTATTGGAGGAGACTCCCTAGCAGCAAGCGGCAAGGGAGGAATTGGAACATAAGCAGAAGGAGGAATAGGAAATGAGGCAAAAGGAGGATGAGTAACGTGAATGATAGGATAACGAGCTCCGCAAGACCGACTGGAAGTTCTGCGAAATGCGCAGTCTCATTATGATGCCACTCCAGGTTCTTCCCGTCGTCCACATGGTCGTAGGCGCGACCAGACGCCTTCTTTAGCCCCGGACTATGCGCCGGTGGACGAAGAAACAGTGACGCCTGGCGCACCCAGGAGTACACACGGACGACTTCGCTCTATTGCAGAAGTCCTGCGTAACTTTCCTCCTAATATCGAAGACGCGCAAAGACTGGCTTTTCCTAGAATCCTGGCGGATAAGCTGGACGAGGTTGCATCCGAGGCAACCCCAATGGCTTCATCCCGGTCCATGATTCGCTCCCATGAAAGGGAGTATTCTTAGTCCTGTCAGGGCAGACGTAATCGATTCCACCAGGGTCATTTCGGCACGACAAGGCTCAGCGAGTTGGGAATTACCGCGATCGAGATCGCATTCCTGTCCATTCTCGTCTGGGACCACGAGGTGTATCACCACGGCGCGAGGTCGCCTGCGATCATGTCGAAAGCCCCAGAACTCTCCACAGTTCCTATGTCGGATGTAAGGCTTTCTCACCAGGCCTCCGCGCGGTGGTCTGGTCGGACAAGTTCAAGCTCGGGACAATTGAAAGATTTGATGGAACTCAGAATCCATCCGAATTCCTTCAGATCTACATCACCGCTATTCAAGTGGTGGGTGGGGATGATCGCGTCATGGCAAATTATTTGCCAACGGTCCTCAAAGGACCAGGGAGAACCTGGTTGTTCAATCAGCCAAAAGGCTCAATTTATAACTGGGAGATGCTGTGTTACGCTATACTCAACAACTTCCAGAATTGCTATCAGAAGCCTGGAAAAGAGGATGACCTCCATCGTCTCTGCCAGACTTCCACTGAGACTTCGACAGTTTGTCAAAAGGTTTGTCGGGGTGAGGAATACCATCCCGAACATATCTGACAATTCCGTGATTAGGGCATTCAAACATGCCGTCCGATACCAGAGATTTACCGAAGATCTGCTTATCCACCCCCCTCGATTAGTAGTCGACCTCTTCGACATGGATGATCGTTATTCCGATGCGGCTGAGGCCGTGGAATGGAATAGGATGGTGGATAAGGGAAACTTACCGCCTCAGCCAGGTCTGAAAGACGACAAGAAGGAAGATTCAAGCAAGAAGCCAGAATCATCATCAGGCGAAAAATCCAAGAAGTTCAAGAAAAATTGATCGAGACAATACAGGGAGGTCGCAGTTGCCGAGAAACCACCACCGGGAAAAGGTAACAAGCCTCCATTTAAGAATAAAACTTCTTCTGGTGGCCGCGATAGCGACCAGCCGGGAAAACAAACTAATCCGCAAGGAAACAAGAAGTGGTGTCAGCTCCACTACTCCTCGGGACACGATCTCAAGAATTTCAGGAACTGGTTGAAGCAATTGGACAACTTTTACCAGGGGATTGGACCGATGCCAACTTTACCTCTAAAAGAGCAGGCCTGCGGGATTAGAGACACTGACAGAGACGAAGAGATGTCCTACAGGTACCGCAAAATCATGTTAATGTTATTTTTGGAGGTCCCTCCTCTTTTGTTTCTAAGCGTCAGTTTAAGACTTTTTACTGTTAGGTAAATCAAGCAGACGCCCCCCTTGGAGAGCCTCGGTACCCCCCCCCCGTTGGTCGGAAACTCCTTTGACCTTCACTCGAGTAGATTGTCCTATTGGGCTTACACGGCCATTGAGATTGCCTTTGGTCATCACCCCAATTATTAGCAATGCTCGAGTCGAACGAGCACTGATCAACGGAGGGAGCTCCTTGGACATTTTACTGGTCAAGGCGCTGGATGAGATGCAGATTCCTCGTTCAAAAATTAAACCCATAATTCACCCATTTTATGGTATAATTCCTGGTCCCTCGATGATGCCGATGGTCCAGATGGTACTCCCAGTAACGCTGGGGGAGCCAAATAATTTTCGAACAGAATTATTTACCTTCGATGTAATTGATTGTGATTCGGCTTACAATGCTATTTTTGGCAAGCCAACTCTTGCTAAATTCATGATGGCGACGCACTATGCTTATCAATGCGGCAAGTTGTCGGGCCCCAAAGGCGTTATTTTGATCCGAGGAAGTCGGAATGTGGCATTAACTTGTGATCGACTATCATTGGAACTAGTGGATCAGCTTCCCCTCCGAGACGTCAAGATTGCGACCACAAATTCGGATACGATCAAAGTTGCTCCGCGACCTGACAAAAAGTTAAAACTAGTTCCATTGTATCTAGATGATCCTTCTAGAACAATTTGGATTGGATCAGGCCTGGATGACAAATAGGAACTCAAGCTCGTTACTTTCCTCCGGGCAAACGCAGATGTGTTTGCGTGGAAACCATCCGACATGCCCGGAGTCCCAAGGGAGGTAATTGAGCATAGGTTAGCAATCCGACCTGGACAACGACCAGTAAAGCAAAAGCTCAGACGCTTTGCTATTGACTGGTTGGAAGCCATCCGAGTGGAGTTAGATAAACTCCAAAAGGCAAGATTTATTCGCGAAGTCGATCATCCTGAGTGGCTTGCAAATCCAGTCATGGTTCGAAAGTCAAATGGTAAGTGGCGCATGTGCGTCGATTACACCAGCCTAAACGGTGCCTGTCCGAAGGATGATTTTCCCCTTCCCCGCATCGACCAACTGATCGACTCTACAACGGGTTGCGAATTGATGAGTTTCCTGGATGCTTACTCAGGGTACCATGAAATTAGCATGGCAGAAGAAGATGAGGAGAAAACTGCCTTCATCACACTATTTGGCACCTACTGCTACGTCAGAATGCCATTTGGTCTCAAGAACGCCAATTCCACGTACCAGCGCAAAAAGCTTGAAAAGCTTGAATCATATAGATGATCTTGGTCAACCTTTTGTAATTTGAATAAGCATGGAATAAAATTAAACCTGGAGAAATGCTCCTTCAAAGTTGTTTCTGGTAAACTTTTGGGTTTCCTCATTTGTTCAAGAGGCATAGAGGTTAATCCCGAGAAGATCAGGGCCATAGAGCAAATGAGATCTCCTTCGACCATTAAGGACACCTAGAGTCTAACAGGTCATATGGTAGCCCTCAGCCATTTCATATCAAGGCTAGGTGAGTGCGTTTGCCATTTTTCAAAGCTCTTCGCAAACACAATGGTTTTACCTGGTCGGATGAGGCCAAAAAGGCTTTTCAAGAAGTTAAGAAATATATGTCCAGTTCGCCGATATTAGTCTCTCCGAACTTAAGGGAACCGCTACTTCTTTACCTAGCAGCCACCCCTCATGTGGTCAGCGTGGTGCTGCTCGCAGAAAGAGAGGGTGTTCAGCAACCAATCTGTTATGTAAGCGAGGTACTTCATGGACCAAAGGAATGCTATCCTGAAGTCCAGAAAATACTCTACGCACTTCTGATGGCTTCCCGTAAGCTACGACATTACTTTCAATCACACAAAATTATTGTGCTCTCGTCCTTCCCATTGGGAGATATAATCCGCAATCCGGAGAAATCTGGTCGTATTGCGAAGTGGACAGCGGAACTTGGTGAGTTCGCCATCAGTTTCACCCCTCGCACCGCGGTTAAATCTCAAATCCTTGCAGATTTTCTGGTCGAATGGACTAATCCTGACCCTCTTGTGTAAGAATCTAAAGATTTAACGTGCACTAACAATTGGACGATGTATTTTGACGGTTCTCGCAATTTTGAACACTCGGGGGCTGGAGTGGTCTTAATTACGCCCCAGGGTGACCAACTCAAGTATGTCATTCAATTACACTTTGTTGCGACCAACAACGCAGCGCAGTATGAAGGTCTTATTGCAGGGCTCCGGGCAGCTAATTTCCTCGGAGTCTGTCAGTTAGTGGTGAGGGGAAACTCACAGCTAGTCGTAAACCAGGTAAAAAAGGAGTACAGCACCTCCGATGAGACAATGATTCATTACCTGGGGAAGTGAGGAGATTGGAAAAACACTTTAGTCATTTCGAAGTCCAATATATTTAGCGAAAGGACAATATTCTCGCAGACCAATTATCTAAAATTGGGTCCTCACGCACCTCCGCTCCGGTGGGAGTGTTCATTGAACACTTAGAATATCCTTCGATCATGACTACGGCCGAAGATGAACCTGTGAGTGCCTACGTCGTCAACCTTGGACATGAAGGAGATTGGACTCAACCATTGAGGGTCTATATAGAACATGGGACCTTGCCCAAGGATGAAACCGAGAGTGATCGGTTAGTCAGGAAAGCGCGCTTGTATAAACTCATAGAAGGGATTTTATACAGGAGGAGTACTCAAGGAGTATTCATGCGCTGCATATCTCAAGAGGAAGGCAAGTCCCTCTTGAAAGAAATTCACGACGGTGTATGTGGTGCGCATGCGTCATGTCAAACACTGGTCGGAAAAGCTTTCTGACAAGGTTTTTACTGGCCTTCGGCACTCGATGATGCCAAGCGTTTGGTAAAAACATCCCGCAGTGTCAGTTTCACGCGAGACAAGTTCATCAGCCCGCCTATACCTTACAAACTATCCTGTTGACATGGCCCTTTGCAGTCTGGGGGATAGAATTGTGCGTCCTATGCCCCAAGCAGTCAATGGGTACAAGTTTCTGTTTGTAGCCATTGATACATTTACAAAGTGGATTGAGGCTGAACCAGTCCGCAACGTAATCGCTGCGGCGACAAAAATGTTCTTCCATAAGAACATCGTCACTCAATTTGGTGTTCCAAGTCATCTCATTACCGACAACGGTTCCCAATTGGTTAGTGGTCTTTTTTTGGACTATTGCGACGATATTGGAAACAAAGTATGCTTTGCGTCTGTAGCCCATCCACAGAGCAATGGTGCTATTGAGCGCTCCAATGGCCAGATATTACAAGGCATAAAGAAATGTGTCTTCGATCGCCTTAAGGTCCACTCGGGGGCTTGGGTATACGAACTCTACTCCGTCCTATGGGCACTACGTACTACTTGTAGTCGGGCAACGGGTGAGACACCTTTCCAACTGGTATATGGCATTGAGGTCATATTACCAATGGAAATTCATATTGGCTCTGTCCGGGTGAATCAATTCGATCAGACTAATCAACTCAAATAGCGTACCCAAGATATAACCCTCCTCAAAGAAAAACGTGATCGGGCACTGATCAAGTCAGTAGTATATTTACAAGCCTTGCGTACATATCACAGCAAAAGGGTGCGGCTGCATAGTCTTCACGTAGGCGACCTGGTTTTATGAAAAATACAAAACCAGTCTAACTGCAACAAGTTTTCTCCTCAGCGGGAAGGCCCCTATACTGTAGTATCAGTACCGCGGCCAGGATCGTCTCAATTAGCTATGGAGGATGGGAGAATCTTGAACAATACCTGGAACATAGATCAATTACGCAAGTTTTACGTGTAAGTTCCTCATTTCTTTTATCCTTTTCAATTAGCATGATTTGTTAAAAAATTGTGTCTACTTCTCTTTAAACTATGTTATCGTCCTTTTTCTCTTTTATCCCACCCATAACCGAGCCACACTCGGGGGCTGGTTGCCGGTAACCATCTTACTATGATAACCTGGTCGGATTCGCGGGCTGATCTCATGGTCACATCCAGATAAGACATCCCTATATAAGCCATTTCTAAACGCACACGGGACTTTTTGGTGTGTTTCTGATCATTTAAGTGGCTGCCTGTTCATAATAAGATCCGGTGTCATATGGAGGTCAGTACCGGAATGGTCAGATGATCATATCTGTGTTGAGACTTTTCTTTGTAAACCGTTTCTAAACATATAAGAAACTCACTAGATATTTCTGATCATCAAAAACCCATATTTTTCCTGAAATTATAACACTGCGTCCTCAGTACTTATAATCTCAGGGGGGGAGGGCTATGAGAATATGGTCATAACATAAATAGAAGTTAAGTACATTCCTTTCAAATGAAAACCTAAGGCATGCATTTTTGCATAGTATAAATTGTATATTTACAGGTATAAGTAAAAAAAAATAGAGGAGCATTGTTTATTACAATGATTCAGGGTAGGCCTAGTTCTTTTAAGAGGTCTTCGATAAGAGGTCCGACCTCTTCGAATATGGCTTTGAACTGATCATCACTTTCGAACTCGGCATCTCCAACCATTGGACCCAAGTTGAGATCTGGGCCATGGTAAAATCTTAACTTGCATAGAATGGTAGAGGTGACAGATCTTACGTTGGTCTTCATTGCCTCTTCTTGCAGTCTTGTGTCTTCAGGGAGATACTCGAGAAGTGATTCAGCCTGTGCCGCGACCAAGGTAGCTAACTCGCTGAAGCTAGGGTTGTCCTTTTGGGATTCAACCACATCGGCTTTGAGCAAAGTAGCCACCATCTTTAGCTTTTCGAAGATGCTTGATTGTGCACTGCTGCAAGATAACATCATTGCCTTTAGGGCTTCATTCTCTTTGCATGCAGTGTCAATCTTTGAACTTTGACACTCGACGGTCACCCGAAGATCATCTCTCTCTTGGGAAATAAGGCTTATTTGATCCTCTTGTGCTACATGAATGCAGTAATCGATTTTACAGCAGTTCGTGTAATGAAATAATCTCTTCTGGTAGGAATTGAACTTACAGGAAAGCTTCGACTATGCCTCGCGTAGTCCCTTCTCCAAAGAAGAACACCTCGCAGCTACAGCCTCCTCCTGTTTTTCCCAATCAGCCATGCTCTTATTCAGAAGGGCGTTTTGTCTGCGACAAGGAAGACCATAGATGCATTTAGATGAGAATCCAAATTGATATGAACAAGGAGCATTATTCTTACTGTTGTAGCCGACTGACCTCCTGTTGTGCGTCTTCAACGTGCAGTAGGAGGTGACTCTTGTACTTGGTCACTGCTCGGGTTAAATCCTAAAATACAGTAATGTATAATTCTCCGAACTTGGATGTTCCTAAAATTGAGCAAGTTCAAGAGTGAGAATAGAGTTTCACTCACTTCTATGAAGTCGTTGAAGGAACCATTCTCAGGTTCATCCGAAGCCTAAGCCTCAAGGCTTGTTTTTCCCTGAGTCATAGGGGAAACAAGTGATTCCTCTTGCTGATCTACCCCCGTGGTCGGGATAGCGGTTTCCATCTCCTGAGTTCGAATGTCCGCTATTATTTCCTCTACAATGGCCTAAGAGGATTCCTCATCCATTGGAGTGGGACCTGTCTCGCCCACGACCTCGACGGCAATTGATGCGCCGATGATTGCAGAGGTCATCGGGGCACTACGAACAGGGTCCCTGCACCTAGGTATATCATTACTTAGAATGCCTCTTGTTAGTGATACATAATTAACAAGGGAGGGTATGCTTACTTCATGCAAAAACCCATCCAAGGTTTGGGTTTCGACGATGAGCTTTGGGGAGAGAGAAGCCCACTGGGCACCCCTGTTGAAGCTTCATCGACACTTGTCCGTGTTTTTCTTCTCTTAAACAGGACAGTGTCTTCTCCTCCATGCACGATCACAATATGATGGGTGTGTGTAGAAAGGGGGAAAATATGAAGACTGTGAAGTACTTACCACAGCAGCCCTTTCGATCATTAGAGGAGGGATTATCAAACCGAGGGCTTCGCAAACCTCAAGGTTGGGCATCTCCTCTGTGACTGTAAGATCTTCGGCGGCCATAGGACCTTGAGCCGCTGTTTCAATCCCCATAACGGGGGACGAAACTTCAACAATATGGGGAGAGGTGGGCCTCTCTGGAATGTTTATCTCCAGAGGGTCTGTCGCCTTCCTCTTATGCCGAATGAGAGGAACTTCGACTTCCTCATCCTCGCTTCCCTCACCTTGTACGATCAAAAAATGATTCGTATTCGTACTTGGGGGCACACGGGGCACAGAAAATCTTACTGCGGTCTTTCTCGTGGTTGTGGTTTTCCTCTTTGAAGAGGCACCTCCTGGGATCTTTTTGGATTTCTCAGGAGCTGGCTCCTTCATCTTTGAAGGGATCCTTTTTGCCCTCTTCATCACTGACCCCCCAGAAGGTCCGGTGTCATCACCAGGATGTTTTGTCCCGGTTGATCGCTCTTTCAGTAGCTGCATCGTTTCAAAGATTTTATTGGATATCCAAGAAACTTACAGCATGATCTCGAAAATATTTTACTAAAAGAGGTTATACCTTTTGACGCTCCTGTTTCAGATCATCACCAGCGTTTATCAAACTTGGAGGACGCGGTGTCCCCTTAGCTCCTTCTGTTGCCGCATTGTATGGTTGCCGAAGGTAGTTTGTCCATTTTTCAATCTCGGACAAAGACAGAACTATGCCACAAATAAACAAATTACTTGATACGCCCTTTTCATCAGTAAGGAAGTATGTTTTGTGGACCAGATGACATACCGGCGTTATAATCCAAGGTGCTGTCTGCCATGGACTCCACCTCCCAAGCCGGATTTGCCCTCTCACACAGGGGGCTCATCCTGTTCATCACAAAGTCGTGGATGATATCACGCGTAGTTAAGCCCTGTTGCACTAAGTGAAGAATGGCTTGTGCTTGCTTCTTCAACTCTTGATCCAGGGTTGGAGCGGAATCCATTTCATTGTCTTTCTCCGGTTGGGTGTTCTCAAACCAGAGACCACTCTCTGACGAAGGGGTGCAATAGAACCATTTCCGGTGCCACCAATGCACCGAATCCCACAAAGGAAGAAAGGAGTATTCTTTCTTCTCCCTTATGCGGAAGTATATGCAGACAGCGGCATTGGTGCTCTTGGACCATGCCGAATAGTAGAAACGTCGGAAGAGATCCACGCTGGGCATCACTCCGATGAAAGCTTCGCACAGATGTTGGAAAATCGCCAAAATCAATATGGCATTAGGGTGCAGGTTCACCAACTCTAAACTATAATGCGCTAGAACTTCTTGCAAGAACTTGCTCTCAAGAAATTGGAACCCACAGCGCAAGAAATATTTGAAAATCACCAGCTCGCCTCTTGAATGATTGGGGTTTCTTGGTCCTTCTCCGTTGGCTGCCAGTTGATTAGCAGCTGTGAAGGAAGGATCTCCTCTTTCTCTAGTGCTATCAGGCTCTCTTCATTGTGATGGATCGATCGGCTCCAGGACGCCATTGCCAATGAGATCGCAAGAAAGGCGACGACTTTTTGGAGGCAATCGAAGTAAGGAATGCAAAGAGGGTTTTGTACGGTGAAAATATCTAAGGCAAACAAGGGTTTTGGCTGTGAGACTTCTCCAGTAAGCCACCTTTTCCTTTTATACGCCCAAGACAACCCTTCACCAGGTGTCGACGATTTAGACTCGGGGTCCTTAGTCGATCTTATGCAAATTTGTGAGTTGCAAGACCTTTCAGGGCGCTCCTCCAGAAAGGTAGGATGAATCAAGTCTATAAAGGCACAATAGATTTTATACAGGTTCGGGCCCTCGATGGTGGGAGTAATAGCCCTACGTCCTGTTGTGATTTCACTATATGTAATAAGAGGTTTTTACAAGAGGGTAAAAAAGAAGATCACAGGCGATGATCTCTTCTATGTTAGTGTCTACCTAACTATATCTAAGTCCTCAGGTTTGCCGAACGCCTGGTAGTGCTTGACTGAATTATATTCACCCTCCTTAGAACGTGCATTGACTATCTTTTTATACTGGACAAAAGGGCGCCAATGCGAAAAGGCCTTGGACAGTTGTTAAGATGTAGTTTTGTTAACCGCACTTAATTCCCACGCAGGCTTAACACGTGCAATCAAGGGATAACTGCACACGTTAACCTCCTAGCAGTTGTCTTCATACGTGGAAATATCTTTGGGATTCTCGGGATATGCCTGTTAGAAGAGTTAAGCCTTCTGGAACTGTTATGGTCGCAGATAATCAACGACCCTCTGACCGCGTACTGCCCGCAGCTTCTTGATCGCACACTATCTGCGACCTCATGATCGCACAGAGGCTGCGATCATGCAATATCTCTGTGTTCGCGCCCTTTAGGTCGTCTGAGACCATAGCGACGGATTTATAGACACACGACCAATCTGATTCTGTTTTAAACCAGACGTGTATTACTTTGAACTAGCTCGGGTGATAATCCTCGTCAGCTAGCCCCCAAATTTGAAGAAAATGAAAGGACATATTTACTTCAAATTTTTATCTGCATCGAATAATGAACCCGACATTTTACTTCAAATGACTATTCTGCCGTGTGACGGTTCATATCCCGAGAAAAACCCTGAGTTTTTCTTGGCGGGTAATGATGACTTTGGTGACTCATCGTGATGGCAACCGTAAGTGCGGTTTAAGAACCCGAGATGTGTGTGGAAACGAATCGACGCCTTCAGGCTCTATAAATTGAAGAGCCTTTCGTTTCTTTGTACTCACGAGTTTCTTTACCACGACTAAGTCTTTTCCAGAGCTACTTCTCCTCTCCAGTTACTCCCTCTAAGCCTCAGTTCTTGTTCCGATGGCAGATCAAGACCCCAAGAACATCATTGAGATTGAGAGTGATGAAGAAGAAGTGATATCCAAACTTGACCAAGACTTCTAGAAGGTAAGTCTTTTCTGGAACTTTTGGTTCAAGTCGTCATTTTACAGCCTGATCGCTTCCAAATGCTTTTTGGGAATTCACAAGTGACTGAGGAGCTGGTTCCCCCAAGGAAGAAGCCAAAGGTTGATGAGGGATCCTCCAGTGGAGCTTCAATCACGGGTGCAAAGGTTGGGGATGCATCATTGCACTCTCTTTCCTTGTCCCATGTAGTTCTTCCTGTCCATGCTACTCGGCAGGTCGAACCCTCATCTCCACCTTTGGAGATCCATAACAATGCTTCAAGACTTTCTTCTCAGCTTTCTCCATTGCGATCAAGCGATCCCCAGCTTTTGTTGGGTGATCAATTTTCTGGTGGGAAGGTTGCACTCTCGTGACCAGATGGCCCTCGACTTTTGTCGGGTGATCTACTTCCTGGGGGAAATGCTTCATCCTCCCGTCCAATCTTACCGCGAGGATTGGTAATTATTTTCATTCTCTCTGCTGGTCGTTTTATTTTGTAAAACTAACACATACATGTTGTGCAGGACACCAAAATTTTTGGAGCCCCCAGCGACCAACCTACTGAAGTCCAGCCTCTTTTTGGTGAGAGTGTTTCCCTCGAGCAAACTCTCCAAAAAGAAAAAGAGGCCCTGGAGAAGAAGACTGAAGAAATGTCTTCGGCCATTCTGCATCTGGTAGAATGTTATGACAACTCCCATGAAGAGGCGCCCCAATTCCGCTTGGAGAGGGACTATGCTCGACAACAGCGAGAACTCTCCGATATCATAAGGAACAATAGTGCTTCTTTGATTCAGGATGATGTAGATAGGGTTAGAGCCATAGCCAGTTCTCTAGGGGCAGCCAGTGTTGATCCCACTGATGTTAATATGTCCCTGGGGGAACTTTGTAAAATGCTATCAGACCAGGTTGACGCTTTGGTCGCCTGTGTCCCTTTTGTACGTAAAGAGTGCTAGAAATAAAGAATTTCTTTTTCTTATATACTTGATCTCTTAAAAGGATTATGTAGAACTTATAATCCAAGTTAAGGTTCTTTACATTCTGTGAACAATAGTTACTGTTGGATCTAGGTAGATCTTAGTATCTAGGTTTTGATGATTAATGACATTTTGGATAAATCCATGATAATTAAAGTTTATCTGAAGATATCAGATTTGATGATTAAATGATAATTTAGATAAATCCTGATTTAGAACAAGTAAATTGAATTGATTATCGGTAAACCCTGAATTGGATGTTTTCCTCGATTGCGGGTTTGATATTGATGCATATGTAGAGGATGAGCTCGGTGGTTGCATCAAGCTTGTGCTAATTGATTGATCAAGATGTTATATGTTAAATCTTGAGGTTGATGACTCCAGTTGTGGATTTAATATCGATGCACATGTTGAGGGAGAGCTCAGGATGATTAGTTATCATGTTTGTGCGAAAGGTTGATGACTCCGTGTTCTGGATTTGATATCTGTAACACCCTGGTTTTGTGGGTGAAAAGTTTTTGCATAAAATCGTGCATGCATGTATCTCTGTAGTTGTAGCTAGATCAGCTGAACCCTAATCTCTCTCAAACCCTAAAAATCTCCAAATCTATTCTCTAGATCCAGATCAAGATCGGACCATCCAGATTTAACCTACCAGTTATTCTGAAGATAAAAGTCTTTAGAAGCCAAATTGAATTCTAACCCTAACTCCCAGCATCTAAGTCTCTTTCTATTTTCGAAAACAGGAAATTCAGATTTACCCTAAGTACCCCAGATTCCAGATAACTGAGTTATCATGATCTAATCCTATCCAGACTCAAGTATCCTTTTGGAATATGTTCCTAGGTATATCCTCAACTTACTTCAAAAAGTTGGGAACCAGATGGTTTCATCTAAACACTTTTCGCAGTTTAGTCCAAATTTTACTGCGAATAAGTCCTTTTCTGTTTACCTGGAAGCCTGAAAAGGCTAAAATTCACAAATCAACTCCAACCTCAGAATTTCTTCAGGGAACACCTCCCAAATGCTATTTGATACAAATTTCCCTTCTGTTTAAACTTCAAAATCTTACTCCAATTTCCAGAATTCGAGATCGACAAAATCCAGATCTATTTTACCCTATTTTCGAAAATAGGTGAAATCCCTCAAACCTTATCAAACTTTCCCCAAATTTGAGCTAAATGAGTATTAATAGAAATATTATACTCAGCCATGAAATTAAATCCCAAATTAAACCTCTCTAAGACCAGAATTACAAATCAGTCCAGACTTCAACCAAAATCATCACAATTATGCCCCTGGATCGACCAGCCCCTCTCTGTTCACGACTAGAAGATATCTTCGACCAGCGCCTGGGACTTCGACCACGACCAGGATCCAGCGCACAAGTCTGTTGCTTCGACCTCGAGCACGCGCCGTTGTTTCAAGCTTCGATCACCTCACCTCGCCAGTTGCTACAATAGCCCGTAGTTGTTGAAGCCAGCCCGTGGTCGCCATCTTCGCCAACTGAACAGTGCCACGTGTGTGCTCGGCGTTGGCTACTGTGGATCTTCCCCGGTGCAACTCACAGCCAGCTGATTTCCTCCCGTTTGCACGCCACCAGCAACGGTCGACGCAGGAGCTTTGCGCCACGTGGAGAACTCGCCGCGGCCAGCCATCAGTTCACCTTCCCATCACCTGCAAAAGCCCTCACGGCCGCTGAAACAGGTCACCTCGACGCCAACTCGCCGTGAAGTCGCATCCCATCTTTTCCTTGCCGGCTACAACTCTCCGAGCACTTCTAGCCGTTGCAACACCTCCAAATCCTCTATAAATAGTCCCTGGTCTCAGTGAAACACCACACACCCACCAGAAACACCTCAGTTCTCAAACTCACCGTCTTCTTCTTCTTCCCCGGTGAACAGCAAAGGGAGCTCCGATGCCAAGCTTCTCCACTGCCTCCTTATTCAATCCAGCACCCCCAGTGAGCTTCTCTCATCTCCCTCATGCTTCTCAAGCTTGGAATTTAGTTCAAATGCTTTCTGTCATCGGCAATCGCCGTGTTTCATCTAGAACTCCGGTGAGCAATTAACCCTCACATAAACTGATTTAGCTCTCGAGCCAGTGATCAAATATGCTCAGTAGACCTTGCTTAACATCCCTAAGCAACTAGAATCATCAATTTTGCTGAAACCTAGAAAACCCCAAATTGGAACTTTGCTTGTGAACTGAGCTTACTATTTAAGCTTTTCTGGTGCATCTCTAGCCAATCCAACTTCACCAGTGCATTTCTAGCACCCTGAGTACCATATGCAAGCAAGGAATTAAGCTCAATCACTTTAAATCAGAAATGCCCAAATCAGATTTGAGTTCATCTTTTCTCCAGCCAGTATCTTCCAAATCCAGCCGATCTAGCCCTAGCCACTTTGCCATTTAGATTTTTTGGACCATTCTGAGAAACTTTGTCTTCTATCACGACTTCCAATTCGGCCTAGATTGTGAGATATAGCTATGCCCTAGTTGCTGTACTGTTTATGTTGCATGTGCTCCAGACCAGTCAACTTCTTTGCCGGTTTTCATCACTTCCCAGCCATCTCCTGCCCTAGATCCTGTTGAGACATTTGTTCCTGATACAAATGCCTAACTATCAGACAAAGTGGTGCATCATTTGGAGCCCTAGATCAAAAGTTATGGCAAACCCTAGTTTCTGCCCATGTCAACTCTATGTCAAACTATGCCAGCCAATGGCATTAGCCCTGTTCACCCACCTCTCGTCATGAAAAACAGAAACTACTTTGTCAAATAGTTGCTTCACTACCTTGTGCATCTTATGCTTGAATCAAAACCCATTTTGGCCACTGGAAACTGTTCAAACCATGTCAATGCCATTCTTGGGCATTGTCAGCCTATGTCAGCCAATGGCATTGGGCCAGTTTGACCCCTTCTGGGTATGCAAACTGAACATAACTTTGTCCCTTAGACTCCTGATGTTGTGATCTACATTTTATTCTACTGTCACAACTTGAGTTGAGCCCTCTATCATCCATCGACCCTATGTCGATGCCCTGAACTGAATGTCGACCTAAAGACGTTCGCTGTTTTTGAGCGAGCCAGTCGCAGCCTTGGTATCACTCTGATATTTTGGAACCTTTGGAACCTTGTAAACCTTTGACAACTAATCCTAACCCTAGTTTCCATAGTTTAACTCCAATCGCTTCCAAATCTTATATCGCCGAGACGCTTTTACCTTGCATTATCGCATATAGTGGAATAGTAAGAGTAGGATTGATTGTAATTCCTGTTTGCTTGTTTGATCCTTGTTCAGAGAAGAGTCCGAGTTCGAAGACTTCGTCGCTGACCCGACATCAACTGCTGTTTCTTACGACGCGGAAGGCAAGTCATATTCTTGAACATCTTGAACCTATATTTTATGAATTGCTAGAATATACCTTGATTATAAAATAATATTGCATGTGTTGAGAAAAGAGATGAATTGGCAGCATCAGGCTGATGCCTGTGAAATGTGAATTGATCAAATAATGAGCCTTGAACTAATATATTATATATATTTATATTCATGAAATAAAACCCCTAGCCGTGACCAGTATTTTGGTATGGAATGGTGAAAGCACTGGAGGTGCTTGGTCACACAGGATGTGCCAGCATTGAAGGTGCATGGATTGTAGTATGATCTGGTCACTGGCATATAAGGACTAGAACCTTGTGTTGTGCGTCTAGTGGCATGATTAACGTGCCGACCTCAAGTCTGGTATGGGACAGGCCTGAACAAGTAATATGTGGATCACACATGGAACCCCTATATGACAAACTCACGATTTACACGGGGTGCGCTCCAACACATATCACAGGATGTGATCATGCACGCTAACCCTGAGGGGAAGATGCCAATTTAGTGGGGGTTGTGTAACCCTGCCACAACTGTGGTTTGCGTGAAGAAAACCACGGGGTCTGGGGTGAACTGTGTGTGAAACATGGCAAAAGTTCTTGTTATCTCCACCTTGCCACTCACAGTATGAAGTGAGTCAGGGGTCCAATCCTTGTGATAGGAAGGGCATGAAAGTGGATATATCTTGCGGGTAAATTGGTACCCCTCTGCAGAGTTAAAAATGTATTCGAATACTTCGTGCTCCCGAGTTTTAGGAGTATGCCGCGGTGGATTGAATCCACGGGGTGTGACACAAGTATTGTTTTATAAATTAAAATTTGTTAGTTCAAGATTACCCAAATGACATGTGTTGTCATGATAAGGGGTGCTGCCGTGGGCTGTCATGTGTTGACGTGTCGCGGTAGTGCCATAATTTACTGATCATATGATAACTAAGAGGCACGTGGATTGTGCCCTAAGTATATGAAATGCTGCCATGAGCATGAGATTTGAAAAGCTTGGAAGAAAAGTATTTTTGGAAAAACCCTCTCACCTCTTTTCCCTCAATAGCATAGGATCATGTCATCTCTACTATACGTATCTCTACTCTTACCTATGACTTGCTGAGTACGTAAGTGCTCACCCTTGCAACTTATCAACAATAGATGGAACGCTTCATGACCAAGACGAAGGCTTGGAAGATTTCATGGATCCAGAAGGAGAGCCAATTCTGCCAGAGCCATGATGTGTGTTGTTCTGCTGTCAACTTCTTACGACTGTGGGGGTTTCGCCTAGCTTCCGCCGAGTAGTTGTCTTTTTGTTTTAATTAGACCATTTGTGCCGTGAAGGCATTGTATTACTCTTTTATTGTACCAGGCCAGCAGGCCATACTGTTTATGAATGATATTTTGTAAGTTACTCTGCTGCAATGAACTCCTGTGCTTGACTTATCCTGGGAAGTCAGTGGTATGTATGTATGAGGCCAGCTGCAGCGAGCTAGGTCTCCACGGGAGTAGTCGTGGTACACTGTTCGGGGCGCGACAATATCTCTATGTATGATTGAGAGAGAGCTCATGATATTAGTCATCCATATTGATTGATATCATAACTTGAGTAGTATGGATCGTGTCCGCATTTCTTGTATCATATATGGATCTATATGATTGTGAGATTCATCCATTACTCATTTGTTGTTCATTGAAATTGGTTTTGTCATTTCACCGAAGAAAGAAATTGTTGAGTGAACTCCTATGTGGAGTGATTTATCTGGTGGTGATTAATGACGAACTGCAAATGAGACTAACGTTTGCGCATTGAGTGTACATGTTCTAGTCTCAGAATGGTTGCAGGATGAAAGCAAGCAAGGGCGTGAAGAGGATGAAGACGAGATGAGACATCCCGAGCAAGGTCAAGCTTAGCGAGGACGAGCTTTGAGAAGACAGGCGTCGAGATGTCAAGCTTCGCGTGGTCAAGCTTAACGAGATCGAGCTTTGCGATGACGAGCGTCGAGCGATCGAGCTTCGCGAGGTCAAACTCGACCTAAGGTAAAATCCAAGATTAAGGATTGTTTTCTTAGGGTTTTACCGGTCTCGGTGTTTGGAGACAGATCGGGTTGATAGATTTCTTTTTACTAGTTTGACCGTACTATTAAGAGGGGTCGGAAACTAGTAGCTTGAATCTATCTAGTGCGGAAGTTCAGATGCATTCATATCATCTTTCACTAGTGTCTTGCATTGCTAGTGAGTCTAAGTGTAGTTCATGTGCATTAGATTAAATGTTTTGAAAACTGCACTTAGTCGTGATCGCCAGCTGTTTAAATTGGTTTATTTATCTAGAGCTGGTCGTGGTTGTATTTGTATATTCTGATCGTATCAGTGTTGATATGTGGTCGTGTTCGTGTCGCTTGTTTGCCGGCTTTCTGTTTAGGGTTTGGGTGTGGTCGTAGGAGTTCGGACTGGTTGTACCAGTCTTCGACTCGCTTGCGTACGCTCGACCAAACCCTATTGACCACTTGTTTTCAATCGGATGTCAAGACCTGTGTGGTCGTGGTCGTTGGTAAGTGACACAAATCACATCCGCGAGAAAACGGCAAATTCGTATGTGCAAATACTCTAAAATTGCATTTGAGATGATTTTTGGATTGAACATTTTGACAGTAGGAAAGTTTCTGAGTTTTCTAGAAGTTTCTAGACCTTTCTAGGTCTTGCTCCTGTTGACAAAATTGTAGAGCTCTGAGTTATCTTTCTAACAAGCCAAAAATCACATCAATTGGATCTCTGGATCAAAAGTTATGTTTGTTTTACTGTCAGTGTGGAGTGGCCAGACTTTGTCCGAAATAGCCGGACATTGTCCGGCCTGTACAAATTTTTGAGCCGAGAAATGAAACAGAGACAAATACATCCGTCCGGGGCATTTGTCCGTTATGGCCGGACTTTGTCCGAAATGACCGAACATTGTCCGGCCTGTACAAGTTATTTGAGCCGAGAGTTAACGAGACATATCCATTTGTCCGGACTTTTTGTCCGGACAAATAGTATCCGTCCGGCCTTCACAAATTTCGCCCAACGGTCACTGACACGTTTGCAACGGCTGAAATTTTTGTACTGGCCGGACAGTGTCCGAAGTGACCGGACAATGTCCAGCCTGTACAACTTTTGGCCCGGTTTCTTGCAAACGGCTAGTTTTTCGTTGAGGCTATAAATACTTCATGTTTGGCTTCATTTTTGGGTGCTCAAAGAGTTCATTCTTCAGCTGAAAACCTAGTCAATTGATTTGCATTTGAGTTATTGCATTTAGAGACTAGAATTGAGCCCAAATCTTGAGTAGATTTGAGAGAGAGCTTGAGGGAGATTGTGTGAGTGTTTAGTGCACTTCATCTCCATTAGATTGCTAGTGCTAGAGTGTGGAGCATCTCATTTGCATCATTGAGCTTCTAGCACGTGGTTGATTCAAGTGAAAGCACATCCAGCTTGTTACTCTTGGCGATCGCCTTCGCCTAGACGGTGCTAGAGGAGAGCCGAGATCTCTCCAATTGAAGTTTGTCGGAGAGGCCGGCAAAGGATTGTGAAAGGTGTGGTGCTCGCCTATCCGGTGTGGAGAAGGAGCAACCCTAGTGAGATATCCTTCGTGGATATAGAAGCGAGGCTCTGAGTGAGCGCTTCAACGAGGAGTAGGGGAGACCGGGCGAGTCTCCGAGACCTCGGTAAAAATATTGTGTCAATTGCGTATTTATCTTTTGCATTACATTCATCTTGACACAATTGCTATATTTACTTTTGTTGCATGATTTGTTGAATAACTTACATGGTTGAATGCAACTAGTTGATTAAATTGTTTTAAGCCTCATTGTATAATCTGGCTTAAACGATTATCTTGTTGAAATTGCTTAGTGGGGAAGAAAATTTAAAAGCCTCCTAATCACCCCCATCTAGTCGGCATCCTCGATCTTACAATTGGTATCAGAGCAAGGTCTCTCATTTATCGGCTTAACCGCTAGAGAGAAAGGATGAATTCGCTAGAGAAATTTGGATTGATTGCTCCTAAATTTGATGGCTCAAATTATACACGTTGGAAAATTATGATGAGTACTCATCTTGAGGCATTGAATTTGAAATTATGGAAATTAGTGCAAAAGGGTATGGATAGCTCATTATCTTCGGATAAACATACTCTTCTATTATATAAAAGGCTAAAAATGTGCTTCTTGAATCACTTAGTCATGATGTGCTAGAACTAGTGAGTGATTGTTTGACCGCTCACGATGTTTGGTTAACTCTTGAGACTTTATTTGTCGGTACATCTCGTTTTGAGCATGTTAAGATGCGCTTGCTATTGCGGGACTTCGAGGCATTTGTGATGTTGGAGCATGATACACTCTCCACCATATATGATCGCTTGATCAATATCACAAATGAGCTCAAAGCCCTTGGTGCTAACATTTCCGATCTAGATATTTGTAGAAAATTGCTCCAGGTATTGCCGGAGGGTTGCTATGGAGACTTCATCACCAATCTTGAAAATGGTGACCTTTCCAACACTTCACCGAGCGAGCTCATTGACATGCTTATGTCAAATGAGGCAATGTCCCAAGAAAAGGACATGTGTTCCACCTCCGAGCATATTGAGGACAACGATTTAAATGTGGAGGATCAAGAATCTTCGAGCGAGCTCAAGGACGTAAACGATGAGGCTTGCCCTAGCAAGACTAAGGCGAAACCAAGCAAGAAGAGCTCAAGAAAAGGTAGAAAGAAAGGATCAAAGTCGGAATCTTCATCTCAAGACAATTCTATATGCCATTCGGCATCCGACTCGACGGTATCAAATTCTAACCTCTCTAATAATGAGCTCGTGGATATAATTATAGAGTTAAAAGGCTTGCTTGGCAATATGACTAAAAATCTTAGCACTTTAAGGAATGATTACTCATCTTTGAAAGTGAAGCATCAAGAATTGAAAAATTCTTATGACTCCTTGCTTGCCAAGAATTCTATTAGCTCAACATGTGTAGTAGATGTTAGAGTTTCTTGTGACTCCCCTATTGATCCATCTCTAGAGTCACACACTTCTACTTCACATGCTAGCAATAATTCATTGGTTAATTCATGGTTAAATTCAAATGCTAGCTTTGTGAACACTAGTACTTCATGTGATAAGTAGTCAAATGATTCATTTATAGATTCACATGCTTGTACGGACGATACTAGTAACTCATACCATGATTCATCTAGTGATACATCTTTATGCCATGGTGATAGTGTTATGAAATTAACGTATCAGATACGAAGATTTAATATTAGTCTCATCCTGCAATACGGATAAGATTTGTATAAAATCAGGAAACCTAATCTGTTAGGATTTCTTCTGCATGGGCAGTTCGGATAAGATTCGTATAATATCAGGAAACCTAATTTGTTAGGATTTCTCCTGCTTGGCCCTATATATAGAGAGGTATGATGGGCCTTGAGGAAGTACACAGAAAAGCCCTACTTCTACCTCCTCTAAAGTAATAGCCCTAAAAACCCTTGTTGTGCACATTGGTGCTAGCACACCATTGCACAACGTTCCATCCCAGTACGTGTGGATACTGGTAGAGGCGCTGCTGCAATTACTGCGCTGATCAGGACGATCCGTGAGTGATAGTTGTCATCTACATCCACTGTTCTGGACGATCCGCAAACGGTTGTTGCGAACATTCGATCGTTGCATCAAATCTGCTTCTGCTACTGGTAACAATCTAATCTATGATCTATTACTTGCAGTTTTCGAGGAAATTATTAGAAATTCTGCTAGTGTAGCTTACTCGATTTCCTACAGTGGTATCAGAGCCATCCTGTATAGTATTAGATCTGGATTAATAATATATATATGTGATATATGAAGTTATAGTAGATTAGATCTACTAGTTTATTCAATCTGTTACCGTATAAGTTTCATTATACATGTTTATTTTGACATCCAAGTGTTGTGATGAACAATTTTTTGGCCGACTTTAATATGAACTAATGTCTCATGATCCTAGCATGGGGCCAGAGGGAGCTGATGTTAGGGTTTATATGACAATAGTAGATTGGATCTTCTAAATCATATGCGTATAGATTGGATCTATATATGACATGAGCTGCCTATTCTAGACATTCATATTGGAGTTAATATGAATGACTTAAGGGGGTTTAAACCAATCAGATTGGTTTGAAAATTTGATTAATATGATTAATTTAAAAAAAAAGATTATATTTGATAACCAGAAGCTGTCAACTTTGGTGTCTAAGGAAAGAACACATCATAAGGTTTTTCTTAATAAGCCCCGCTTGGCGGAACGCTTTCCTTCATGGTGTGAGCGAAAACAGTCGCGGTCTTTCCTGGCCAAGGTTACTGCCAACGGAAATTAAATATAGTCGTAGTTATGCATGTGAGATTATCTAACTGATGGTTATTTTCATGCATATAGATGTTGTGACATCTTTTAACCCCTCATGAAACATAAAGATTATACTTGACAACCAGAAGCTGTCAACTTTGGTGTCTAAGGAAAGAACACATCATAAGGTTTTTCTTAATAAGCCCCGCTTGACGGAACGCTTTCTTTCATGGTGTGAGCGAAAACAGTCGCGGTCTTTCCTGGCCAAGGTTACTGCCAACGGAAGTTAAATATAGTCGAAATTGCACCTATTAGATCATCTAGCTGATGGTTATTTTCGTGCATATGGATGTTTTGCCATGTTTTAAACCCCTCATAAAAATTAAGTGTTTATTATACCCTTCCAATTGCTGCACCTGTCAAGATTTTGATCATTGCTTGGTGAGTTTGACAAATCAGGGCACCATCAATTATCTTAATAAGGCAGGATGTGTGTTGGACACCCATAAGCATAGAATTGGTTTAACTTAACAAAGCCATCAAAACGGTTTTGGGCTTTGGGGCATGGTGTTGGATGACACCCAACAAACAAGAGTTATATATGATATAATTAGTAAGGAGTTGCTTATCTAAATAACTAGGTTTCTAGCAGTGATGCCAAAGCTCACTAGAACTTAGTGAAATATGGATCTTGGCCTACTATATATATTTCTTGAGGGATTTTTTCTAAAATATATAGTTGGTACATCTTTTATTGAATTGTTTAATAAAGACTTTTTATAAATATAATGCTATAATTTTGCATTTCTTTACTGTTGTAGACCATGGATAGTGGTAGCTCCTCAAACAATTTCAGTTTACGATCTGTCCTTAATAAAGAAAAGCTCAATGGAACAAATTTTATTGATTGGTATAGAAACTTGAGAATTGTTCTCAAACAAGAGAAAAAGGACTATGTTCTAGAGACTCCTATACCTGATGAACCAGCCGCTAGTGCTTTACGTGCTCAAAAGGATGCTTATAAAAAGCATACCGATGACGCACTTGATGCCAGCTGTCTAATGCTTGTCACGATGAACTCTGAGCTTCACAAGCAATATGAGAACATGACAGCTTATGACATGGCCGTGTCTCTTCGAAACTTATTCGAGGAGCAGGCCAGGGTGGAAAGATATGAGACCACCAAGAAATTGCATGATTGCAAGTTGGCAGAAGGAAGCTCGGTCAGTCCTCATGTGATCAAGATGATAGGTTACATTGAGAATTTAGAAAAACTTGGTTTTCCGCTTAGTCAAGAGTTGGCTACTGATATGATTCTCCAATCGCTCCCTCCGAGCTATGACTAGTTTGTCATGAATTATAACATGAATAATCTGGAGAAATCATTGACCGAATTGCATGGGATGCTTAAAACAGCGGAACAGAACATTAAGAAAAACCCAAATAATGTAATGATGGTTCAAAAGGGAAAAAGCTTTAAGAAGAAGGGCAAGGGCAAGGCTAAGGGAAAGGGCAAAGCTCTAGAAAGATCCTCTAGCGCTAAGCCTAATTCCAAAGGAAAGTCCAAGCCAGGTGCCACCCCTACTACTGAATGCTTCTATTGCAAGGAATCTGGCCATTGGAAGAGGAATTGCAAGAAATACTTGGAAGATTTAAAGAAAAAGAAGGAAAGTGAGACTCCTTCAGGTATATATGTTATAGAAGTTCATTTAGCTACTTCTCCTTCCGACTCTTGGGTATTTGATACCGGATCGGCTGCTCATATTTGCACTTCGATGCAGGGGCTTAAAAGGAGTAGAAATTTGGCTAAGGGCGAGGTTCAACTTCGCGTTGACAATGGAGCAAGAGTTGCAGCCTTAGCTGTTGGAACTTTTATATTAGCTTTAACGTCAGGATTAGTTTTAGAACTTAATAACTGTTATTATGTTCCTGCCATAAGCAAAAACATTGTATCTGTTGGGGGAAATCTCCGCGAGACTAAGTCCAGGTAAGTTCACACTTGCCCGGGGATTCTGGCCTCCGGTGCCTGCCCCGGGCGCCACCATTTGGCCCCCGGGACCATGCCTCCGAGTACGTCCCGGGCGCCGCCATTTGGCCCCCGGGACCTTGCCTCCGGGGTGCGTCCCGGGCGCCGCCATTCGCCCGGGGACTGTGGCCTCCGGTGCCTGCCCCGGGCGCCGCCATTTGGCCCCCGGGACAATGCCTCCGGATATGTCCCGGGCGCCGCCATTTGGCCCCCGGGACCTTGCCTCCGGGGACGTCCCGGGCGCCGCCATTTGGCCCCCGGGACAATGCCTCCGGATACGTCCCGGGCGCCGCCATTTGGCCCCCGGGACCTTGCCTCCGGGGACGTCCCGGGCACCGCCATTCGCTCGGGGACTGTGACCTCCGGTGCCTGCCCCGGGCGCCGCCATTCGGCCCCTGAGACCATGCCTCCGGGTACGTCCCGGGCGCCGCCATTTGGCCCCCAGGACCTTGCCTCCGGGGACGTCCCGGGCGCCACCATTTGGCCCGCAGGACCTTGCCGCCGGGGTGCGTCCCGGGCGCCGCCACTTGGCCCCCGGGACCTTGCCTCCGGGACAGGTCCCGGGCGCCGCCTCTTGCCCGGGGATTGTGGCCTCCGGTGCCTGTCCCGGGCGCCGCCTTTTGGCCCCCGGGACCTTGCCTCCGGGGCATGTCCCGCACATCATCGCCCTTCTAAAGGTAAAGTCTCGAGTTGATTTGTCACATGCAGGTCACGCGAGGAGCACCTCGGGAAGCAGCGACCACCTGTCAAGCATCCAAGACGTTTGACCGGGAGAAGGACGTTCCTACCCTTCAATCCGACGGTGGCTTCCGGGGTAGTTTAGGCTTTTTGCTTCTTTTTGGGGCTATAAATAGCCCTTGTACCCCTCTGTTGTAAGGATCGAATCACTTTTATTGGAATAGCTAAACTCACAGGCGTGCTCCGGAAGCCTCTCCCCCGGAGAGAACCTCCCCAGCCGACTCCGGTCGGGAGCGCGTTGACAGGACTAGGGCCCCCACCGGGACCCGAACCTGTATAAATCCTCGTGTCATCTCTTGTGCTTGTCCGGCGGGAGAGGACCGGTCATCCGGTCAACCCGCGCCGCGTAATCTTTGCTAGGATCGTTCTCAAAACCTGCCGGGGTATTCGCAATACCACGACAGTTGGCGCCGACCGTGGGGACTTGTGACAAGACGCCATGGCTCTCCCAAGAACAAGGGCTCGCACCCTTCCTGGTGACCCGGGTCTTGAAGACCCGGCGCCGCTCGTCCGGGACACTGCTGTCTCGGCGCTTCCGCCCGGAGGCGGCCTGGCCCAGGTACCGCCTCCCTCCTTTCCTCTTAACTTAGGCGCTTCCACCTCCAGGTCATTCCCGGTGACCGCTGGGACTTGGGCCGGGACCAGTCTCCCCCCGACGGCTCCCCCGGCTCCCCGGGATGCCCTGCTTGAGGCCCTCGTGGAGGGCCAGCTCCGCGCCCAGCGCTCTATGGATGAGCTGCTCAGTGTGTTAGCACGGCCTCCGGCCCCCACATTTGCGTCACACCCGTATCCGGGGAACATGCCCCCGTTTATGGGTTACCCGGCGGCCCCTCCGGCCTCCGGGAGTTTGTCCGCCCCGTATGATCCTGCCGGGGGCTTCCCTCCCCCTGCGGGATATACGTCCGAACCCTTCCCGACACCCGGGCCCGTCCCGGTGCCGGGAGGCTACTTCATGCCAGGGCCCTTCGTGGCACCAGGGGGGTACCCCGTCCCAAGCCTATTCCCGGGGCCGGGAGCCCACTTTATGCCGGGGGTTTTCCCTACGCCGGGAGCCAGTCCCGCCCCTTGCGTCGCGTTTACCGCACCGGGGGTGATCGACAAAGCAGCTCCCGCGCCTCAGCGGACTTCCCCCCGCATGGGCTCCCCGGTCTCGGACATCGCCGCGGGGGCTTCCCCCTCGCCGGTTCCGATCGTTGCCACTGGGGCCCCCTCCACTTCGGTTCCAAACGTCGCCATGGGCGGCCCCTCCCCGGTTCCGGATAATATAGGGGCTTCCCCCTTTCCGGTCCCGGGAGTCTTCGCAGGGGGCTCCCCCCAGCCGGCCCCGGAAGCCTCCGGGCCGGTAGCTACAGTGCATAAGCTCCCTCCCTCGGTGGGACACGTCCGTTTCGCCCAGGGGGAGGTCGAGCGAATGCATTCACCCGAGCGTGGGGAAGAACTTCCCCCCGGCCGCGGGCAAGGGGAGCCTCGCTGTCGCATCGGTCGGGGGAAGAGATCCGTGGAAGACCCAGCCTCCCCGGGGGAGAGCCCGGACGTCCGGGAACTCAGCCCCGGTCCAGAAGAGAAGCGTCGCCACCGCCACTTCGGCGGACCTCTTGGACCGCTCCCTGACTCCGACAACGAAGGTCCCGTCAAAGAGGACAGCGACCGGGACTCCCCTCGGGAAGTGCAGGGGGCTAACCAGCCCCTATGCCGCAGACTTCGTAGCATCCGGTGGCCGCGGCCCTACCGCCCTCCTCACATCGAGCATTATAATGGTGAGGCAGACCCTTACGAGTTTGTGCAGGTCTACTCCACTGCCATCTCCGCGGCCGGGGGGGACGAGACGGTACAGTGCAACGTCTTCCCCCTCTACCTCTCCGGCATTGCCCGCTCCTGGTTCTACAACCTGAAGGCGGGCTCCATCAAGTCTTTCTCGCAACTCAAGCGGGAGTTCTGTGCCAACTTCCAGGGGAACTACGTGCGTCCCCTGGACTCCTCGCAGCTGTACACTGTCCGTCAGAGGACCGGGGAAACCATTAGAAGCTTCTTCAAGCACTTCGCCCAAGTGAAAAGCAAAGTGGCCCACGTCCCGGACTCTATAGTCATCGAATCCTGCAAAAGCGGCATCCTCCCGGGGGAGCTCCACCAAAGACTCTCCCAGAGCTGCCCCTCTTCCGCCGACGAGCTCTTCAACGTACTCGAAAAGTACGCTCGGATGGAGGAAGACGACATCTGGAAGAAGACCCAGGGGGCTCCCGCCCTGGTCGACCGGGGGGCGAGGGATCCCCCCAAACGCCCCAGACAGGGGGGACGTAGCGAGCCACGGCCTCGGGACACCTTTGTCCTCGAGGGCGGAGGCGGCTCGCGCGACCCCTCGAGGGCTAGCCGCCCCTTTCCCAGGCCGAAAGGTCATGGGGGAGGACAGTCTTCGCGCTGCCGGGAAGGCCCCGCGGGGAGGAGCCGGGAAGGACCGTGGTGCAGCTTCCACGGGTCCAGTACCCACGCTACCCGAGATTGCCACCAGCTGCTGCAACACTTCGCGGCGTTCCTCGACCAGCGCGGGAAGGGGGGGGACTCCGGCCTCCTTGCTCCCTCGGCCAGCTGTTCCGGCCCTTCCCGCTCCCACGGGGGGTCAGCAGACGCAGGAGGGGGAGCCTTCAGAAGCTCTCCCCTTTCAAACTTCTCAGCGCCGCATCAACGTCATCGTGGGAGGGTCCGCCTCCGGGCAGGACTCTAAGCGCTAGCGTAAGGAGTACGCGCGCGAGGTCAAGGTTGTGGGGGTGCGTCCTTCCCCCGTTTGTGCGACCCGGGGGTGGGGAGAGGCTTCCTCTCCGGCAGCTTCAGCCCGTAGGCCGCAGCGACCAAGTTCCGGGGAGGGCCCTCCCCCACGAGGCGCACGACGCGCTCGTGCTCGTCGGCGAAATGCCTCCCCAGGTGGTTCTCCGCCTTCTCCCGCGCCGCCGGGTACGGCCGGACTACAAGAGGTAAAGAGTTAGTCAAATTTTCTAAAAACTATAAATATGAAGAAGCAGGTAACGGGCTTACGCTGGGTCACCGACTTGACCGGGGGCCGCTGCTCCGGGCCCATGCCGATCCCCCTTCTCCCGCATGAGAAGGTGGAGATCCTCAGGAGCATCATCTCCTCGGCGGCGTCCCGCATCGAGCGGGTCTTCTTGGAGATGACCACCTTGCCGAGGAGTTCGAACTCCTCGTCCGTCCACACCGGGGGCTTCGGCGCGGACGACCGGCTATAGGACGGGGGCTCGGGCGTACACCACCGCCTCGTCCCGGACCCGAAGGTAAAACCACCTCCGGACCCAGTCCCCCCAGTGGTCCCGGGAGGCCGCCGGCGGGTAGTCGGCCACCCGGGACGGCAGCATTTGCACCATCACCGAACCGAAGGGGGACTTGGGTCCCCCCTTCACCAAGTGGGACCTCCGCGCCGCCGGTTCGTAGAAATACCGGAAGGCGCGAAGGGTGGGCTCCCGTCCGATCGCCGTCTCGTAGAGCCAGATGAAGAGGCCCATCCGGATGAGCGCGTTCGGGGTGAGATGGTTGAGCGCCACCCCATACTCCTTTAGAAACTCCTGGAGCATGGGATGCACCGGGAGCCGGAGCCCCGCCTCCAGGAAGGCCACAAAGGCCACGACCCCTCCGGGCCTGGGGCGGGGGGCTCCGTCTTTCTTCACGGGAACTCGGATGTCCCCGTCCTCGACGACCCCTCGTTCGACCAGGGACTCTGCGTCCGCGGCCGAGAACTCCGACGCCCAGAGGAAATCCGGAGGGATTTCCTCCGGGGGCACCTCCGTGGTCTTCGCTCGACCCTTGGGTAGCCCTCTCCCGGTAGCGGGAGAGCAGAACTCGTTAGGGCTGAGGTTTGGAATGAGCTTCCGGGGCCCCCTAAGGCCCTATTTATAAGGGCGAGCCGTGATCTAGATCCGCGACACGTGGTACACATCGGAGCAATCTGGGCCATCGAAGTTCAAACCGTGCGCTGGAAACGAAGGGACTGGTGCGTAAACCGAGGCACCGGTTCGAATCGCGCGCACATTTATGACGAAGCGGCGCGGTCATTAGCGCCCGGCACGGAAACCGAAGCGTCGCGGCAGCCCCGGTGACTTGGTCCGGAGATTTTCCCGATAATGTGAACCATACCCCACCCTAGACTCGAGCATCGTCCCTGGGGGCATGGGGGGCTGCTGTTGGGGGAAATCTCCGCGAGACTAAGTCCAGGTAAGTTAACACTTGCCCGCGGATTGTGGCCTCCGGTGCCTGCCCTGGGCGTCGCCATTTGGCCCCCGGGACCATGCCTCCGGGTACGTCCCGGGCGCCGCCATTTGGCCCCCAGGACCATGCCTCCGGGTACGTCCCGGGCGCCGCCATTTGGCCCCCGGGACCTTGCCTCCGGGGCACGTCCCGGGCGCCGCCATTCGCCCAGGGACTGTGGCCTCCGGTGCCTGCCCCGGGAGCCGCCATTTGGCCCCCGGGACAATGCCTCCGAATACGTCCCGAGCGCCGCCATTTGGCCCCCGGGACCTTGCCTCCGGGGACGTCCCGGGCGCCGCCATTCGCCCAGGGACTGTGACCTCCGGTGCCTGCCCCGGGCGCCGCCATTCGGCCCCCGGGACCATGCCTCTGGGTACGTCCCGGGCGCCGCCATTTGGCCCTCGGGACCTTGCCTCTGGGGACGTCCCGGGCGCCGCCATTTGGCCCGCAGTACCTTGCCGCCAGGGTGCGTCCCGGGCGCCGCCACTTGGCCCCCGGGACCTTGCCTCTGGGGACGTCCTGGGCGCCGCCATTTGGCCCGCAGTACCTTGCCGCCAGGGTGCGTCCCGGGCGCCGCCACTTGGCCCCCGGGACCTTGCCTCCGGGACAGGTCCCGGGCGCCGCCATTTGGCCCGCAGTACCTTGCCGCCAGGGTGCGTCCCGGGCGCCGCCACTTGGCCCCCGGGACCTTGCCTCCAGGACAGGTCCCGGGCGCCGCCTTTTGGCCCCCGGGACCTTGCCTCCGGGACAGGTCCCGGGCGCCGCCTTTTGGCCCCCGGGACCTTGCCTCCGGGGCATGTCCCGCACATCATCGCCCTTCTAAAGGTAAAGTCTCGAGTTGATTTGTCACGTGCAGGTCACGCGAGGAGCGCCTCGGGAAGCAGCGACCACCTGTAAAGCATCCAAGACGTTTGATCGGGAGAAGGATGTTCCTACCCTTCAATCTGACGGTGGCTTCCGGGGTAGTTTAGGCTTTTTGCTTCTTTTTGGGGCTATAAATAGCCCTTGTACCCCTCTGTTGTAAGGATCGAATCACTTTTATTGGAATAGGTAAACTCACAGGCGTGCTCCGGAAGCCTCTCCCCCGGAGAGAACCTCCCCAGCCGACTCCAGTCGGGAGCGCGTCAACAGGACTAGGGCCCCCACCGGGACCCGAACCTGTATAAATCCTCGTGTCATCTCTTGTGCTTGTCCGGCGGGGGAGGACCGGTCATCCGGTCAACCCGCGCCGCGTAATCTTTGCTAGGATCGTTCTCAAAATCTGCCGGGGTATTCGCAATACCACGACAGTATCCGTGTCGTGTTTGGACACGCTGGGTTATGAATTTAGAATAAAGAACAATCGTTGTTCCTTTTATTTAAATGATATATTTTATGGCAATGCCTCATTGGAGAATGGGCTTTATCAGCTAAATCTTGAATTACCTGTCTATAACATATGTACTAAGAGGCTTAGGTCCAATGATTTGAATCCCACGTTTATCTGGCATTGTCGTTTAGGCCATATCAATGAGAAACGCATCATGGAACTCCTGAAAGATGGGCTTCTAGACTCATTTGATTTTCAATCATTTGATGTGTGTGAATCTTGTTTACTTGGCAAAATGACAAAGGCACCTTTCACGGGTGAAAGTGAAAGGGCAAATGATTTATTGGCTCTTATTCATACTGATGTATGTGGACCATTAAGTTCAACAGCTAGAGGTGGTTTTCAGTACTTCATAACTTTTACCGATGACTTTAGTAGATCTGGATATGTCAACTTAATGAGGCATAAATCTGAAACGTTTGATAAATTCAAGGAATTTCAGAATGAAGTACAAAATCAACTTGGCAAGACAATCAAAACCCTACGATCTGATCGTGGAGGGGAATATTTGAGCCAAGAATTTGGTGATCATCTAAAACAACATGGAATTGTTCCACAGTTGACCCTGCCAGGAACACCTCAATGGAATGGTGTGTCAGAACGACAGAACAGGACCTTGTTGGACATGATTCAGTCAATGATGAGCCAAACTGATCTTCCATTGTCCTTCTGGGGATATGCTCTAGAAACAGCTGCGTTCACATTAAATAGGGCTCCATCAAAAGCCGTAGAAAAGACACCATATGAGATATGGAATGGAAGGCGTCCTGGATTGTCTTTTCTTAAGATTTGGGGTTGTGAAGTTTATGTAAAACGTTTAATGTCTGATAAGCTCGAACCCAAATCAGATAAATGCTTCTTTGTGGGCTATCCTAAGGAAACAAAAGGATATTACTTCTATAATCGAGAAGAAAACAAAGTGTTTGTTGCCCGAAACGGTGTCTTTTTGGAGAAAGAGTTTCTTTCAAAAGGAGTAAGTGGGAGCACAGTGCAACTTGAAGAAATTCGGGAACCACTGGAAATTGTTTCAGCACCCACTGAAGCTCAGCAAGACCTGCAAAACAATGTAGAAAATGATGTAGGACAAGCACCGGTTATACGTAGGTTTGAAAGGGTACGTCACGCACCGGGAAGGTACATGCTCCTTACAATGGAGCAGCGTGAAGTATTATTGATAGAGAATGATGAACCTAAGACTTACGAAGAAGCGATGATGAGCCCTGACTCTGAGAAATGGCTTCGAGCCATGAGATCCGAAATTGAATCCATGCATGACAATCGAGTGTGGAACTGGGTTGATCTGCCTGATGGTGTAAAAGCCATTGAGTGCAAATGGGTTTATAAGAAAAAGATTGACATGGATGTTCATGTTCACATCCATAAAGCACGATTAGTTGCAAAAGGTTTCAAGCAAATTCAAGGTGTTGATTATGATGAAACCTTTTCGCCCGTTGCTATGTTAAAGTCAATCAGGATCATCCTAGCTATTGCTGCCTATTTCGATTATGAGATATGGCAGATGGATGTCAAAACGGCTTTCCTAAATGGAAACCTAAGTGAGGATGTGTATATGGCACAGCCTAAAGGTTTTGTCGATCCAGATAATACTAGGAAAGTATGCAAGCTTCATAAATCCATTTATGGGTTGAAGCAAGCATCTCGGAGTTGGAATCTTCGTTTTGATGAAGTAGTCAAACAGTTTGGTTTCATGAAAAATGAAGAAGAGCCTTGTGTTTATAAGAAGGTAAATGAGAGCACACTTGTTTTTCTGGTCTTATATGTGGATGACATACTTCTGATCGGAAATGATTTTCCTATGCTTGATTCTGTGAAGTCCTCATTGAAAAGTAGCTTCTCTATGAAAGACTTAGGTGAGGCAGCATATATTTTGGGTATCAAGATCTATCGAGATAGATCTAAAAGGCTAATTGGATTAAGCCAAAGTACATATATTGACAAAGTATTGAATAGATTCAATATGCACGATTCCAAGAAAGGTTTTCTACCTATGTCACATGGCATTAGTCTTAGCAAGAGTCAATGTCCTTCGACATGTGATGAGCGGGACCGAATGAATAAGATTCCATATGCTTCTGCTGTTGGATCTATTATGTATGCCATGCTATGTACACGCCCAGAGATCTCCTATGCTCTAAGTGTTACGAGCAGATACCAATCAAATCCAGGTGAGAGTCACTGGACTGCAGTAAAAAACATCCTTAAATACTTGAGGAGGACTAAGGATGTGTTCTTGGTTTATGGAGGTGAGGAAGAGCTCGTTGTTAGTGGCTACACCGATGCTAGCTTCCAAACCAACAAAGATGATTTCAAATCGCAATCTGGTTTTGTATTTTGCCTTAATGGAGCAGCTGTAAGCTGGAAGAGTTCCAAGCAAGAAACTGTCATTGATTCTACAACAGAAGCAGAGTACATTGCTGCTTCTGAAGCTGCTAAAGAAGCTGTTTGGATTAAAAAGTTCATCTCTGAACTTGGTGTGGTTTCTAGTATTTCAAGCCCAGTGGATCTCTATTGTGACAATAGTGGAGCCATTGCGCAAGCCAAGGAACCTAGGTCTCATCAGAAATCCAAACATATACTCAGGCGTTATCACCTCATCCGAGAAATCGTGAATAGAGGTGATGTGAAGATTTGCAAAGTGTCCACGGATTTGAATGTTGCTGATCCGTTGATAAAGCCTCTCCCGCAACCAAAGCATGAGGTGCATACTAGAGCAATAGGTATTAGATACATTTGTGATTGACTCTAGTCCAAGCGGGAGGTTGTTAGTGATATGTCCTAGAGAAAATCACAGAGATGTATTTATCTTTGTTATATTTATGAACATTTGAATAATATGTTATTTTTGAATAAATTATCATCTTGGTTTGATCAACAAGTATGTGACTTGTTCGTGAGACTCTAAATTTATTTGATGATATTATTCTAATATAGTCCCTGATCCATTATCTTTAAATAGGACATTATTGATTAATGGATCAGCACATTTATTGATTGATGGTTATGTTTCACGGACCATGGATATAAGATATCAAATCAATAATGTGGACATATATTTAAGAATATAATGTTGGATAGACCCATTATTGAGACACTGTTTGGATTTGTTATTTAAGTGTCACCAGTTGGTCTCAAATAATATTTATGATTGATCCTTAGACCTGAGACCATTATAGTTTCCTACATGTGTAGTAGTATACTTTGATACTATCAAACGCTACTTTTAACTAAGTAGTAATAAAGGTAATATTCAGGTATGCTATGAGCCATGCGGAGGAATATGAATGGTTAAGATGGAATTTGCATATCTCATATAATGAGAGAGATATCTCTGGGCTCCTCGATATAGATGAATTGAGAAGTGCATGGCCATACCGTTTGTGGTTGAATGTCAACTACGGGAAGATCAATTCACTATGAGATCGAGAAAGGATTGAACTGTGCAAGGGTGGCACATTTTCTACCTTGGATTTAATCTGGTATCGTATGGCAAGAGGATCAACATGAAAACATTATATAGGTTTGCTGATTATGATCTGTGTCTGTATTTGGATAGTCGTTATGTCCTGCTAGGGGCCACTATCGACTTACAATTCGGGTAAGTATTCTCGGGTTGTGACTAAATATACATGAACCTACAGGGTCACACACTTAATGGGGTGGAACAATGCAATTCGGATTAAGTCTATTTTGGGTTTCCATATCAGATTTGGAGATTTAATGATAGACTCCTTATGCATTTGGATTGGGTTTGATATGTGTTTCTGTATCAGATTCGGAAACTTAATATTAGACTCCTTATGTATTTGGATTGGGTTTGGTACAGGTTTTCGTATCAGATTCGGAGACTTAATATTAGACTCCTTATGCATTCGGATTGGGTTTGTTATGGGTTTTCGTATCAGATCCGGATTGGGTCTGTTATGAAATTAACGTATTAGATACGAAGATTTAATATTAGTCTCATCCTGCAATACGGATAAGATTCGTATAAAATCAGGAAACCTAATCTGTTAGGATTTCTTCTGCATGGGCAGTTCGGATAAGATTCGTATAATATCAGGAAACCTAATTTGTTAGGATTTCTCCTGCTTGGCCCTATATATAGAGAGGTATGATGTGCCTTGAGGAAGTACACAGAAAAACCCTAGCTGCTACCTCCTCTAAAGTAATAGCCCTAAAAACCCTTGTTGTGCACATTGGTGCTAGCACACCATTGCACAACGTTCCATCCCAGTACGTGTGGATACCGGTAGAGGCGCTGCTGCAATTGCTGCGCTGATCAGGACGATCCGTGAGCGATAGTTGTCATCTACATCTACTGTTCTGGACGATCCGCAAACGGTTGTTGCGAACATTCGATCGTTGCATCAAATCTGCTTCCGCTACTGGTAACAATCTAATCTATGATCTATTACTTGCAGTTTTCGAGTAAATTATTAGAAATTCTGCTAGTGTAGCTTACTCGATTTCCTACAGATAGTACTAGTGGTTCTACTTTTGATATGCCTAGCTCATCTAGTGATTTTTGTGCTATGCCTTCTAGTTCAGCAACTAGTGATGAGATGCCGTCATGTTCCTATCATAAGTCATGTATTAACACGGAATCATCTTAAGAACGTAAAATTGAAAATGATGAACTAAAGACTATAGTAAATAGATTGGGCAATAACCTTACTAGATGTCATATGAGGAGTGCCATGCTTACTAAACCCCCTTTAGATCATAAAAAATCATTTAGAAAGGGAAAATTAAATCATGCATACTCAACTAGTAAGAGGCATTATATACTTTATCACACTCATACAAATTCATTCAAAAAGCCCTCTCATACTTCATGTTTATCATATCATTTAAAAGGGCAACATTCGCATAAGTGTGCATCTAATGTTTTTGAAATTGGTTCTTTTGGCTCTTATTTGATTTCTTGCTCTAAAAGGGGTTTAATTGCAAAACCTATTCATTGTCATTTTCAAAAACCTAAAGATAAAGCAATTTGGGTACCAAAATACCTATGCGACAAGGCTAGAGGGCCTCGTATGGTTTGGGTACCAAAAAGAGTTTAAATCTTTTGATGTGACTTTATAAAAACATTTGCATTGCATCTTCTCTTTTTGTCCTTTGTTGTTTTAAATTCATATGGCAAATTTTGCAAAAGAAGAAAAATTTAAATCCTATGTTGTTGCATCATTAGGGTTGTAATTTAAAATGCTTCCGTTGCTCATCACAACCCTTTATGTGAAATAACTCAAAATTACAATTGTAAGTTTTAAAATGAGCTCATTTGGTCAAATGTCAAATTTTCACTCAAAAGGTCAAAAATCATCATTTTCTATCTAAATGGTCTTCAAAATGTATTTAAAAGGTTTTTAAAGGCTTTGGATGAAGAAATGATGTTAAAAAGTATTTCTATTGAAAATTAGCGTCAAAAGGATCTTCGAGTATCTTGTTTTTCAATAAAATCGTTTTCGAACTCAAATCAAAATCTATTTGATTTTTGCCAAAACTTGCTTTACAAAACTCCTAGATACTCTTAATCCGAAGAAGTTTGAAATTGAAAAATTTCTCAAAAGAGTTCTCATTTGAAAGTTATGGGTATTTGAATCTCACCGAAAAACTTGCTTTGACCCGAAATACCCTAAGTATGCAAAACATGGGTTTGACCATTTCTATGGCCTTTGTGTGTGAAACTGGACTCAAAATGATATGTTTAACTCATGTAAGCCCTTTCATGTCAAAAATATCATGAAAATCAAATTTGAACTCAATTTACAAAAGTTTGTCAAAATCCAATCCCTTTGCTTAATACAAACATCATTTGGCCATAACTCTCAATTGAAAAATCCTTTTTGGAAAATTCTTTTTGGGAAATGTATTTGATGCATTGAAATTCATTCCTGCAAATTTTCATCTCATTTGGACTTGGTTTGAGCAAAATTAACTCTTTTCACAAATTGAAAATGAAATCTGCAAAATTCAGTTTTCTCGTGGTTTTGGGCTGATTTGTCATTTTCATATCTCTTTATTGGTTGACTATTTGAAGCAATTTTATATATGAACTTTTATACTCTATGATTGTTCTTTCTTGATAATTTATTTCAAAATTATTGGAAGTCACTTTCATAGATTTCCAGGTGCGTTTAAAAGTGTAAATGAATCTCTGAAAACCTGAAATCTGAAACATTAACCCTGACCAACATTTGTCTTTTTCATATCTCTTTATTGGTTGACTATTTGAAGAAATTTTCTATATGACATTTTATCCTCTATGATTGGTCTTTCTTGATAATTTATTTCAAAATTATTTGAAGTCATTTTCATAGATTTTCAGGTGTGTTTAAAAGTGTAAAATGAATCTCTGAAAACCTGAAATCTGAAACTTTAAACCTGACCAACATTTGTCATTTTCATATCTCATTGTTGGATCATATTTTGGCTTCACTATAAAAGGAAATCTTGTTCCTCATTGAAGTATCTATCTCCAAAATTTATTTTGGAATTTTTGGAACTTTTTTTGCATATGTTTTGATGATTATAAAGAAGCCAACATGTTTGAGAAAATTTCAGTCTATTTGGATATCAATCTCTCATTTCTTTCAAATGACTAAAATATTTGAATCTTGAATCTTCTTGGAAAGTTCTTGTGTTGATGTGTTCTACTTCTATGAAACTTTCCATGAGTTTTTGATGGGGACGGCGATCCCGATCTTTCAGTGAGATGATGATACATCGATTTGGGGGTGTTGATGGCACCGAATTTAGGGCTTCCAACCAGCAGGTCGGGAACTTCACAATCGCAATGCCAATTCCACACAGATACAAGATCCAATGATCGGTAGTTCCTGCAAGAAATCGAGAACCCGCAAGAACAAAGTATGAAGCAATCTGAATAGATAGTATTGAAATCAAAAGGAACAAGTTGAGGTTCTGTTTCTCGGCTCGGGCTGTCTAGTCGACACGCGCAAACACGAGGAGGGACGCACACGGGGTCTACCAAACACAACAAAACCTAAACGTAAAAGAACGGTGGCCGCCATATATATAGCGACGGCCAGGAGGTGTAGGGCAGCCAAAACAGCGTTGGCCACCAAAACCCTAAGATACATGGGCCTTGGGCCCAAAAGAAAGGTGGCGCAGCACCCGGGATTTCTGGCCCGTGAGATTGTTCTGTGTTTTCCCGTCTCTCCAGGAGAAATTTGGCCTTGGGACCAGATCCATTGGAAAGCTTATCTCCTAAGCTTTCAAACGGGTGGTCGCACGCTGAAAACGGAGTCCGGGAGCCCAAGTTATGTCCGTTTGAAGTACTGCTGCTCCTGGATGGCCGAACCGGACTTGTCGACGAATTGGGCTTGATCTTGGGCCTTCCTTGGCGCGTGGGCTGTCCTCGGTGGATGATCTTGACGTGCTGGTCCAGCAAAGGTGGGTGGAAAGGCCTTGCTTCCGGATTAAGCCCTCCAGGCGTCGTAGATGAAGTAGTGGCCGAAACAGCGACGGTCGGGGACGAAGTAGCGGTCGTAGGGGAAGAAGGGGCAGCGGTTGTATCCTTGGGTGTGATGTCCTCATCAGTTTTGATATTTATTTGGATGTTTTCTCAATTTGAGTTCATTCGGATTTTGTTAAGCTCTTGATTTTCAAATGGATCATTTTCATAAATTGCATATTTTTCATGACAAAACTTGGATGACACATTTAAGGGGAGCAACTTCAAAGTCATTGAAGTCCTGTATACCCTAATTGTAGACATATATCACATTTTGCAAACATTTCGGTAATAAGGGGCACTTTCGAGCAAAAAGGTAAAAAGAGCTCAAAACTTTCAAAATGTTCAAAATTACCACAAAACCTTCATAAATACGTTTCAAATAAGGTTTCAAAGGTTTTGAAAGTGAAATAAAAGAGTTTCGAGCTAAAATGCAAAATTTCGACAAAATTGAAGTCTTCAGGATCTTGTTTTAGCTCAAAGTGATTCATTTCCATAAAACAAGATGGGTTGAGATTTGATCAAAACTTTCTACATGAAACATTTAGAACTCACTCACCCGAAGATAGTTCATATTGAACTTATTCTCAAAAGGCCTATGGTTTTCAAATTATCACATATTCTAGGTCACCCGAAAATACCCAAAAGTGCATTTTTGTGATTTTGGCTATTTGGACTAAACCTTCTTCCATGTCTTGGTTTGAAATGGTATTTCAAACTCATCTAAGTCCAAAACTTCAAAAAAATCCGAGTTTCTTCAAGAATTGAAGTTTTTCGAGAAAATCACTTTTGTTTTTACCCGTTTTACCCCAAATAACTTTTGAGGAATCAAATTCAAGATCTCTTTCAAATAAAATTCATTCAATTTGTATCCAACTAAGTTCCTAACTTGCCATTCAAATCTGTTATGGAACTTGATTTAATTTTTGAAGCAAAATTGCAAAAATCACAAATTTCAGAAGTTTCAGCAGTTTTAACTGAACTATCCGGACATTGTCCGCCTAGAGCCGGACTCTGTCCGCCCATTTTGGACTTTGTCCGGCCCTAGCAGACTTTGTCCGGCCTGTGTAAAATTGGATGATCTTTGAACTTTTCAGCTGGTTCTTCTCCTTTCCTGTTTTGGTTACATCTTTGCTCCCATTTTTCCTATATTTGCAATTCGGCATTGTTCTTATGATGGAGTTTTGGAAAGGCCTTGTGATTGTGTTTTTGCATATCCAAAACAAATGTGGTTCTTATGAATTTGAAGCATGATTCGCATGAATTTGAGATTTTAGTGTTTTTGTGAAAATTTGAACTTTCACTAGGTCATATGCATTTCTCTCACCTTGTGACCTAAAAATGTTTCGACAAACCTTAGTTTGGCATATCCTTCATTTGTATGTTCTTTTTGAGTTAAATGCCAAAAGAAGTGAATTTTTGAGGATTGAATCTATTGTTTCCAATTGAGTTGGTTTAAAAGCTCAAAATCCTTTCTTATATCAAATGATTTTCAAAATGAGAAGTTTGACACAATCATCATCAATCATTCAATCGAGACATTATATTCTTGTGTGTCAAATACATATTGATGACATGACTTTTGATTATACTAATGAATCCCTCTATCAAGAATTTTTGTGAGATAATGTTTAGGGAAAGCGAGATGATTCAAGAGCTACGTCACTTCCATGCACGACAAAACAAGCAACTCAAGAACGCGATGTTCAAGAGTGAATGCAAGCATGTGAAGGAATCGCTCAAGAGCCTCGAGGTGCACAATTGTCATGATATTACAAATCTCATGCCTACAAATGAACATCTTGACATGGACGAACACAAAAAGAAAACGGTCAATTCTAAACTCTATCGATCCTTGATTGATAGTTTTGCTTTCTTTACCGCATTTAGACTCGTCATCATATTCAGTGATTGCAAATATGCTAGAATTCGATTATCTCCTAAGGAATGTCATATCATTTCCATTAAATGCATTCTTAGGTAATTGAAATGCAATCCTAGATAGATCTTTGATATCCGAAAAGTACAAATCTTGAATTAGTTGATTATTTGGATTTGGATGACATAACTTGCAAGATCAATCGAAAGAATACATCCGATGGTTGTTATGCTTAAATTCTTATGGATGAAACATTGGATTATCGACTTGCTTTCAAATAGATGCCACTTAAGAAATATTGAAAGTGTCGTAAAGATGGTGAACAAAATGATTCAAAACCCTCGGTTAGAGTATATTGATATACGACATCTTTGTATAAGAGACTTTGTGGCATAAAGAGATTTAGAGATAAATCATGATATGGCATATATGCATCTAGCGGATATGTTCACATCAAATTAGATGCATCTAGATTTTGAATGTTCAAAAATGGATCAAATGCCATAGATATAAATGTCATCGATATATTCACTATATGTTAATTGTTTTGATATCTTCTCCATATTTTGAATGTGATTTTCAAAATACCTTGAAACAAACCTTCTTGAAATCATGCTTTTGCATAAAAACCATTTCATATAAAATCTCATGCCCTAGAAAATATCGTTTCTTCAAATTTAAGTTCTCAATACTTCCTTTTTGTGCTTGATGACAAAGGGGGAGAGATAGTATTTGAGAGAGAATGATAGTATTTGAGAGAGAATGTTTTAGAGATAAGCTTTAGAGAAAGCCTTAGGCGAAGAGATTTAGAGAGAATTTGGGAGACATGTAACATCCTGAGTTTTGGGGTAAAAAGTTCTTTCTTAAAAGTCATGCATGCATATGTCTCTTCTAGATCAACCAAATCAGCCTCAGCTTTATTCTGTTCTAGCCCTAATTTCTCCAAATCTATCCTAAGATCTGACTTGCCAGATTTGATCTATCAGTTATCCTAAACCTAAAAGTCTTCAGAAGCCAGATTTAATTCCATCTCTAACTTCCAGATTTATCAACTCTTTTTTATTTTCGAAAACAGAATATCTGTTATTACCTAAATACCCTAAGTTTCAGAAATTCAGATTTAATCAAAATCTTAGCCAAGTTCAGACCAGATTATTCCTGGATTATGATCAAGGGTATGCTAATACCTTAATCCAAAAAGTTGGCAGCCAGATTTCACCATCTGAACCTTTTTCGCAAATCAGTCCAAGAGTATCACAGATCAGTCCTTTTTCCAGATTTTCTAAAAGCCAGAAAAGGCAAAATGTTGCAAATCATCTACAAATTCAAATCTGATTCAGGGAACACCTCCCAAATGCTTTTCAATACAAATTCCTCTTTTATGAATATCTCAAAATCAAACCCTAAATCCCAGAATTCGAGGTCAATAAGTTTCAGACTTATTTTACCCTAATCTACTCTGTTTTCAGTTCATATCAAAAGTCATCCAAATGTCTCAAACTTTATCTTCTAGCTGTGCCAAATCATCTATGGAATTAAGTATACCAAAACAGCAGAATCAATTCCAGATCAAACCTTCCAAATCTCCAGATTTACAGTTCAGTCCAAATCAAGAATTGGAAATTGCAATCAAGCCCAAATTCAACCAGGACAGCAGCTGCTGTGCACGACCAGAGATCACCGTGCAGTTGCGCCGCGCTTGCTCGCTGCCGGCCACGCCTCACCTCTCCTGAGCTCGTGCTCACTTGAATCTGCATGTGCGCACGTGTCCGTGTCCTAGCCTTCGCCGTGGCAGCGCCGTTGAACAGCTTGCTCCCGTGCGCGACCATTGTCAGCATTTTCTTGCCACGTCGCTGTGCTTTGCCAGCCCTTGTCGCCACTGCCTTGCACCGCCCAACAGCATTGCGTCCCGATGAAGCAATGGTTTGATCAGCAGTCACCTCACCAGTGCACAGTCGCGTCGCCTCTCGCCGTTGCTGCTTCTGCGCCCGGCAAATCTTGTCATCTGACACAAATTCAATGCTGTAAATCCTTGCAAGCTTCGCCCACTGCTCTATTTAAACCACCAGTGCCTTGTATCATCTCCTCTTCACCAGGACTTAGCCAATTTCGCAAATTCTCTCGCTGCAGTCGTCTTCTCCGGCGAGCCATCGAGGAGCTTCACGGTGGCAGCCTCAACCGCAGCATCTCCTGCCAAATTAACAGCACCAGTGAGTTCCCCTTATCTCTCTCATCGTGCTGTATCACTTAATTGGATTACCTTGCACCTTATCGCCGGTGATCACCGGAATTTGCTGAAACTCGAAGATTGCCCTGTTCCGGCAATGCAGGCCAAATTACCTCGATTTAGCTCTCGATCCTGTGGAAGAAAATGATCAGTGACTCATTTCCAGCAAGCCTATGCATCAAGATCTCCCGATTGAGCTTCAACCGAAGCTTTCCCCAATTTTGAGCTTCTCCAGAAACCGGCGATCGTCGCCAGGCTTCTCCGGCCATCCTCCGGCAAAATTGATCGTGCAGGTAGTTTCCTCTTGATGAGGACATCACACCCAAGGATACAACCGCTGCCCCTTCTTCCCCTACGACCGCTACTTCGTCCCCGACCGTCGCTGTTTCGGCCACTACTTCATCTACGACGCCTGGAGGGCTTAATCCGGAAGCAAGGCCTTTCCACCCACCTTTGCTGGACCAGCACGTCAAGATCATCCACCGAGGACAGCCCACGCGCCAAGGAAGGCCCAAGATCAAGCCCAATTCGTCGACAAGTCCGGTTCAGCCATCCAGGAGCAGCAGTACTTCAAACGGACATAACTTGGGCTCCCGGACTCCGTTTTCAGCGTGCGACCACCCGTTTGAAAGCTTAGGAGATAAGCTTTCCAATGGATCTGGTCCCAAGGCCAAATTTCTCCTGGAGAGACGGGAAAACACAGAACAATTTCACGGGCCAGAAATCCCGGGTGCTGCGCCACCTTTCTTTTGGGCCCAAGGCCCATGTATCTTAGGGTTTTTGTGGCCAACACTGTTTTGGCTGCCCTACACCTCCTGGCCGTCGCTATATATATGGCGGCCACCGTTCTTTTACGTTTAGGTTTTGTTGTGTTTGGTAGACCCCGTGTGCGTCCCTCCTCGTGTTTGCGCGTGTCGACTAGACCGCCCGAGCCGAGAAACAGAACCTCAACTTGTTCCTTTTGATTTCAATACTATCTATTCAGATTGCTTCATACTTTGTTCTTGCGGGTTCTCGATTTCTTGCAGGAACTACCGATCATTGGATCTTGTATCTGTGTGGAATTGGCATTGCGATTGTGAAGTTCCCGACCTGCTGGTTGGAAGCCCTAAATTCGGTGCCATCAACACCCCCAAATCGACGTATCATCATCTCACCGAAAGATCGGGATCGCCGTCCCCATCACCTCTTATCTCTCTTTCACTTCCCAAGCTTGGAATCGAGTTCATTCGGCCTAAAACGAAAACCCCAAATGGCAGTGTCTTCTTCTCCGGCGCAATTCACCGGAAACCTATTCCTGGCCGTTTCAGCTTCATCTACCTTGCCATTCAGGTGTGCCTCAACCTCCTAAACATTTTTTCCTTCTAGCTCGATCTCTGAAACTGCCCAGAATTCAAGTTATAGCCATGCCAAGATTGTTGTCCAGTAGCTTCACTGTGCCGTGTCGCCACCACACTTCTCCTTCGAATTTCATCACCTTCCAGCCATCTTCTGCCCTAGATCCTGTTGAATGATTTGTTCATGTTATCATTGCCTACCTCCCAGACAAAGTGGTGCATCATTTGGAGCTCTAGATCAAAAGTTATGCCAAGCCCTAGTTTCTGGCCATGTCAAGATCAATGCCAGACAATGTCAGTCAGTGGCATTAGCCCTTTTCACTCCCTTCCAGATGTGCATTTTGGGCATAACTTTGTCTCTTAAATTCCTGAGGTTATGATTTACATTTTCTTCTTCTATCACAACTTGATTTGAGCCCTTGAAATGCATGTTATGCTAAACCCTAGCTTTTGACACTATCTCAGTGCATGCCAGCCAATGGCATTGGCCTTGTTTACCCACTTCTGATTGTGCATTTTGAAAGCCACTTTGCCCACTGAATTTGTAGAGTTATGATCTACATTTTCTTCTACTGTCATAACTTGAGATAAGCTCTCTAGTTTTCCTTGAAGTTATGTCAGAATCTTGATCCGAATGTCAATCCGCTGACATTCGCTGTTTTTGATCAAACCAACCACAAACTGATGTTCTTATTATAACCTTGAGATCCTAAGAACATTTAACACCATTCTTAGCCAATTCCTTGAAACCCTAGATCTTGACTCAATTCAGCTTGCAATCTCAATTATCTCAAGTATCATTTAGTCACTCTTGTAAAGCATATCTGCATATAGATCCTAAATCATTTTAATATATATAAGTAATATTTGTGTGTATTGTTTGGTTTGTCGTCGAGCAGATTCAGAAGCTGAATTTGAGGACTTCGCTGTTGACCCGTCATCAACTGCTGTTTCTTACGACGCGGAAGGCAAGTCATATCCTTGGCCATCTTGAACCTATATTTTAAATGTTGCCATAATATAACCTTGAATATAGGCAATATTGCATGTGAAAGATTGAAAATGGTTGCTTTATGAATTGGCAGTACTAGACTGGTTATCTGTGAAATGTGAAATAAACAAGTTTTGAGCCATGAACTATTATATGTATTTATATACTTATATTCATGAAATAAAACCCCTAGCCGTGACCAGAAAATGGTATGAATGGTGGCAGCACTGGAGGTGCTAGACTGCAAAGGAATGCAGGCACTGAAGGTGCAGGGTTGTGGATGGTCTGGTCACTGGCATATAAGGACTAGAACCTTGTGTTGTGCGTCTAGTGGCATGAACAACGTGCTAACCGCAAGCCTGGTATGGGACAGGCCTGAACAAGTACTTATGTGGATCACACATGACACCCTTGCTGGAATTGTGTAGTGATGCACGATAAACACGGAGTACGGCTCCCACACATATCACTGAAGGTGATCTCGCACGTTGGTCCAGTAATGGAAACATATGTAGGGGTGGAGGTTTGGATACAACCTGCCACAACTGTGTCTCGCTGAGAGCCACAGGGTCGGGGGTGAATTGTGAGTGAGACATAACAAAAGTTCTTGTTATCTCCACCTTGCCATTCACACATGGTTGTGAGGAGGGGTCTAATCATTTTGTTATGATAGGATGGGCTTGAAAGTGGAATATCTTGCGGGTAAATTGGTACCTCTCTGCAGAGTTAAAAACGTATTCGAATACTCCGAGCTCCCGGGTTTATAGGAGTCTGCTGCGGTGGATTAAATCCACGGGGTGTGACACAAGTATTATTTTCTAAATAAAATATGTTTTAATCAAGATTACCCAAATGACATGTGTTGTCATGATAAGGAGTGCTGCCGTGGGCTGTCGTGTGTCGACGTGTCGCGGTAGTACTATAATTTAGTGAACATGAATGATGATGTTATATTATGAAAGGTACTGCCATGAGATGAGGTGTGAAAGAAAAAGATTATTTTATAAACATCCATAATTCTTGACTAGTCTAGGTTCATATCATCACTACTATATATATCTACTCTTACCTATGACTTGCTGAGTACGTAAGTGCTCACCCTTGCAACCTACAAATCAATAGACGGAGCGATCAACAATCAAGATGAAGGCATGGAGAACTTCTTGGATCCAGAAGGAGGAGCGTCAGTTCCGCCAGAGCCCTGATGTGTGTTGTTCTGCTGTCCACTTCTCTTTTGTGGGTGGGTCACCTACCTTCTGCTGTGTAGATGTTATTTTGCTAAACCATGAATGCCGTGAAGGCATTGTAATCTTCTTATGTAATATCAAGGCCAGTAGGCCACACTGCTTAACTATTTTGTAAGTTACTCTGTTGCAATGTGATATACTCCTGTGCTTGACTTATCCTGGGACGTCAAGGGTATGTGTATGCTATGCATATATGGGACTAGCTGCAGCGAGCTAGGTCTCTACAGGAGTAGTCGTAGTCCCAGTTTCGGGGCGCGACAAGACATTAGAGTCAGTTGAGTTAATTGACAAAGGGGGAGAGATAGGTATCAAATTGGTACAGTTGGTATTTGACAGATTGGTATTTGATAGAATTGATATTGATATCTGAGAAAGATGATAGAAGTAAATTGAGATTGATAAATGATATTTGAGGATGATAAATGATATTTGGGGAGAGATATTATTTGATATCATTAACATCAATCTTTGGAAGAGATATTTGAGTTAGAGAAAATTGAGATAGTTGATATTTTGGAAAATGACTTGATTGAACTTGTGCTCAATTGTCATTTATATCTCTAAACTCATATAATTATATATTGTGTTCAGTTCTGATATACTATTGCATATATTGAGGGGGAGCTGAATAATCTGTTTTGGATTTATTAAGATTATAAAAGGTGTTGTCATCAATCATAAAAAAGGGGGAGATTGTTGGATCTAGGTAGATCTTAGTATCTAGGTTTTGATGATTAATGACATTTTGGATAAATCCATGATAATTAAAGTTTATCTGAAGATATCAGATTTGATGATTAAATGACAATTTAGATAAATCCTGATTTAGCACAAGTAAATTGAATTGATTATCGGTAAACCCTGAATTGGATGTTTTACTCGATTGCGGGTTTGATATTGATGCATATGTAGAGGATGAGCTCGGTGGTTGCATCAAGCTTGTGCTAATTGATTGATCAAGATATTATATGTTAAATCTTGAGGTTGATGACTCCAGTTATGGATTTAATATCGATGCACATGTTGAGGGAGAGCTCAGGATGATTAGTTATCCATGTTTGTGCGAAAGGTTGATGACTCCGTGTTCTGGATTTGATATCTCTATGTATGATTGAGAGAGAGCTCATGATATTAGTCATCCATATTGATTGATATCATAACTTGAGTAGTATGGATCGTGTGCGCATTTCTTGTATCATATATGGATCTATATGATTGTGAGATTCATCAATTACTCATTTGTTGTTCATTGAAATTGGTTTTGTCATTTCACCGAAGAAAGAAATTGTTGAGTGAACTCCTGTGTGGAGTGATTTATCTGGTGGTGATTAATGACGAACTGCAAATGAGACTAACGTTTGCGCATTGAGTGTATATGTTCTAGTCTCATAATGGTTGCAGGATGAAAGCAAGCAAGGGCGTGAAGAGGATGAAGACGAGATGAGACATCCCGAGCAAGGTCAAGCTTAGCGAGGACGATCTTTGAGAAGACAGGCGTCGAGATGTCGAGCTTTGCGTGGTCAAGCTTAACGAGATCGAGCTTTGCGATGACGAGCGTCGAGCGATCGAGCTTCGCGAGGTCAAACTCCACCTAAGGTAAAATCCAAGATTGAGGATTGTTTTCTTAGGGTTTTACCGGTCTCGGTGTTTGGAGACAGACCGGGTTGATAGGTTTCTTTTACTAGTTTGACCGTACTATTAAGAGGGGTCGGAAACTAGTAGCTTGAATCTATCTAGTGCGGAAGTTCAGATGCATTCATGTCATCTTGCACTAGTGTCTTGCATTACTAGTGAGTCTAAGTGTAGTTCATGTGCATTAGATTAAATGTTTTGAAAACTGCACTTAGTCGTGATCGCCAGCTGTTTAAATTGGTTTATTTATCTAGAGCTGGTCGTGGTCGTATTTGCATATTCTGATCGTATCAGTGTTGATATGTGGTCGTGTTCGTGTCGCTTGTTTGCCGGCTTTCTGTTTAGGGTTTGGGCGTGGTCGTAGGAGTTCGGACTGGTCGTACCAGTCTTCGACTCGCTTGCGTACGCTCGACCAAACCCTATCGACCACCTGTTTTTGATCAGATGTCAAGACCTGTGTGGTCGTGGTCGTTGCTAAGTGACAGAAATCACATCCGCGAGAAAACGGCAAATCCGTATGTGCAAATACTCTAAAATTGCATTTGAGATGATTTTTGGATTGAACATTTTGATAGTAGGAAAGTTTCTGAGTTTTCTAGAAGATTCTACACCTTTCTAGGTCTTGCTCCTGTTGACAAAATTGTAGAGCTCTGAGTTATCTTTCTAACAAGACAAAAATCACCTCAATCTGATCTCTGGATCAAAAGTTATGCTTGTTTTACTGTCAATGTGCAGTGGTCGGACATTATCCGGCCTGTACAAATTTTTGAGCCGAGAAATGAAACAGAGACAAATGCATCCGTCCGGGGCATTTGTCCGTTATGGCCGGACTTTGTCCGAAATGACCGGACATTGTCCGGCCTGTACAAGTTTTTTGAGCCGAGAGTTAACAGAGACATATCCATTTGTCCGGACTTTTTGTCCGGACAAATAGTATCCGTCCGGCCTTTACAAATTTCGCCCAACGGTCACTGACACGTTTGCAACGGCTGAAATTTTTGTACTGGCCGGACAGTGTCCGAAGTGACCGGACAATATCCGACCTGTACAACTTTTGGCCTGGTTTCTTGCAAACGGCTAGTTTTTCGTTGAGGCTATAAATACTTCGTGTTTGGCTTCATTTTTGGGTGCTCAAAGAGTTCATTCTTCAGCTGAAAATCTAGCCAATTGATTTGCATTTGAGTTATTGCATTTAGAGGCTAGAATTGAGCCCAAATCTTGAGTAGATTTGAGAGAGAGCTTGAGGGAGATTGTGTGAGTGTTTAGTGCACTTCATCTCCATTAGATTGCTAGTGCTAGAGTGTGTTGAGCATCTCGTTTGCATCATTGAGCTTCTAGCACGTGGTTGATGCAAGTGAAAGTGCATCCGGCTTGTTACTCTTGGCGATCGCCTTCGCCTAGATGGTGCCGGAGGAGAGCCGAGATCTCTCCAATTGAAGTTTGTCGGAGAGGCCGGCAAAGGATTGTGAAAGGTGTGGTGCTCGCCTATCCGGTGTGGAGAAGGAGCAACCCTAGTGAGATATCCTTCGTGGATATAGAAGCAAGGCACCGAGTGAGCACTTCAACGAGGAGTAGGGGAGACTGGGCGAGTCTCTGAGACCTTGGTAAAAATATTGTGTCAATTGCGTATTTATCTTTTGCATTACATTCATCTTGACACAATTGCTATATTTACTTTTGTTGCATGATTTGTTGAATAACTTACATGGTTGAATGCAACTAGTTGATTAAATTGTTTTAAGCCTCATTGTATAATCTAGCTTAAACGATTATCTTGTTGAAATAACTTACAGGTTCGGGCCTCAGTGGAGGCCCTAGTCCTATCGGCGTGCTCCCAACCGGAGTTGGCTAGGGGAGCTCTCTCGGGGGGGAGATGGCTCCGAAGCACACCTGTGAGATTGTCTATTCCAAGTAATAATGAATAATTGTTCTCTTACATGAGGTGTACAAGGGCTTATATAGCCCCAAAAGAAGCAAAAAGACTAAACTACCCCGCCTGCCACCGTTGGATCTAGGGGTAGCGACATCCTTCTTCCGGTCAGGGACCTTGGATGCTTGACAGGTGTCCACTGATTCCCGAGGCGCTTCTCGCGTGACCTTGACGTGACTCGGGATAGGAGACCCCTGTCTCTAGAAGGACGGCAAACAAACACACAATGATTACTTATTATATTAAAATGTTTTATGACTTATATGCAGATATGCTTAACAAGAATAACTGAACGATATTGGAGATAATTTGGATTGCAAGCTGAACTGAGTCGAGATTCGAGGGTTCCAAGGAATATGGGCTAAGGGTAGGTGTTAGATGTTCTTAGGGTTTCAAGGCTGCAATAAGAACATCAATTTTGTGGCTGGTTTGTTCAAAAACAGCTAATGTCAGCAGATTGACATTCGGATCAAGGCTCTGACATAGCTTTAAGAAAAGCTAGAGTTGTAGAGCTATAATCTACATTTTCTTCTACTGCCACACCTTAAGATGCACAGCCAGAAGACAGTGAACAAGGCCAATGCCACTAGCTGACAAGCTCTGGCATAGGGCTGATAATGTCAAAATCTAGGGCTAAGCATAAAATGTTGTTCAAGGGTTCAACTGGTGTGCTAACTTTGTCTAGGAGGTAGGCTTGAGTAACAGGATCAAAATACGTAACAGGATCCACGGCTGAAGATGGCCGGACGGCAAGAAATCCAGTGATGAACTGCGGTGATCTCACTGCACTGAAATAGTTCTGGACACAGATCTTGGCAAAGCTATAACTTTCAATCTAGACCGATCTAGGTGTCGAGCTAGAAGACAAAAATGCTCAGGAGTTCAAGGCACACACACTGGACACGTTATATGGTCAGGCCAATAATTACGGACAGACCGACCACACGGTCAGACCGTAGTTCAAAAACTCGGTCAGACCGATTTCTCGGTTAGACCGGTCTAACAAACGGTCAAATCGTCATAACATATCAAGTTGCAGAAAGTTAAGTCATGAAGTTCCAGGAGACTGACCTAGCTTTTAACTACGGACAGACCGACCTTTTTTAAGAAATAAACACTTTGACATAACATCCGTCAGTCCGAAACACAATTCGGTCAGACCGTCTGAGACAGAGTTTGGCTGAATTGAATTCAAACAAGCATTTTCAAAGTATATGATCTTCTAGTATGCAATGCAAGTTGATTTTATGATTTGTGGCACATAGATGAAGTATTTTGTGATACACCACATGCTCCTCTTAATAGTACGGCAGCTATCTTAAAATCCGGTCAAAATTCTTCTCTAATCACCTTAGACCGGTAAAATGGAAAAAGATCCTATTCCATACCTTTGCCTCTTTGCTCACTGTCCTTTCTTCATCATGTGGCTCTTTCTTTGCCTTTCATTAATCTATCTTTTGATTTTGATCTTGACACAACTTAACAGGTAGCGTTAGTTCAACATTTGTAATTGTCATTAATTACCAAAACACTCTTTAGGGGCCTAGAAGCTCCAAGTAGTCGTAGTCCCAGTTTCGGGGCGCGATAGGAGATCCACCTTCCCCACGGGGTGGATGGCCTTTCCCGGGACAAACCCCTGCAAGGGCCTTGCCGCGGGCTGCAAGAGCTTCTCGTCCACCTGCATCTCCCTGAACGCCTTTAAGTAAAGGACGTCGGCTGAGCTGCCGCCATCCACGAGGATGCGGGCCAGATGACAGTTGTAGATGGTAGCAGAGACGATGAGTGCGTCGTCATGAGGGAAGCGAACCCCACACGCGTCTTCTGCCGTGAAGGTGAGGGGGACGTCTGACCACTTGGGTGGCGGGGACGTATGCAGCACCCCCACCACCTTCACTTCGCGCGCATACTCCTTGCGCTGACGCTTAGAGTCCCGCCCGGAAGCGGACCCCCCCGTGATGACGTTGACACGCCTCTGGGAGGTTTGGAAGGGGAGAGTTTCTGATGGCTCCCCCTCCTGTGTTCATCCCTGCTGTCCCCCCGCGGGAGCAGGAAGGGCCGGTAAAGCCGGCTGAGAGGGCAAGGAGGCCGGAGTCCCCCCCCCCTGCCCATGCTGGTCGAGGAATGCGTCGAATTGTTGGACCAATTGATGGCATTCCCGGGTGGCATGGGTATCGGACCTGTGGAAGGTACACCACCGACCTTCCCTGTTTCCCTTCGCGGGGCCTTCCCGACCGCGGGACGACTGCCCTCCTCCCCCACAGCCTTTTGGCTTGGGGAAGGGGCGGTTGCCCCTGGAGGTATCGCGTGAGCCGCCTCCGCCCTCGAGGACAAAGGTGTCCCGAGGCCGTGGCTCGCTACGACCCCCCTGCTTAGGGCGTTTGAGGGAGTCCCTGGCCCCCCGGTCAGCGGGGGTGGGAGCCCCCTGGTTCTTCTTCCAGAGGTCGTCCTCCTCCGCCCGAGTGTACTTCTCAAGTACGTCGAAGAGCTCGTCGGCGGAGGAGGGGTAGCTCCGGGAGAGCCTCCGATGGAGCTCCCCGGGGAGGATCCCGCTCTTGCACGCCTCAATGACTGTGGAGTCGGGGACGTGAGCCACTTTGCTCTTAAACTGAGTGAAGCGCTTAAAGAAGCTGCGGATGGTCTCCCCCGTCCTCTGTCGGACGGTATAGAGTTGCGAGGAATCCAGGGGACGCACGTAGTTCCCCTGGAAGTTCGTGCAGAAATCACGCTTGAGCTGCGCGAAGGACTTGATGGAGCCGGCCTTCAGGTTGTAGAACCACGAGCGGGCGATCCCGGTCAGGTAGATGATTGAATTTTGAGCATTAAAGGATTTTTCAATAAGCATAGTAGAGAAAGACACACTCCCCCTAAATGTATGAATATGAGAATTTTGTTATTTTGGTGGAGTTCAAGCATGTATAAAGAGGATATCTCAATTCATTCTCTATATAATCATGAAGTATCACAAGAGTTTTCAAAACATCACATAGGTCACAAATAAGACATTCAATTCAACACATGATATCAACATCACAAGGTCATATGAAAATAACACAAAAACACATCAATATCATGAAGTGAGCATATCTCATATAAGTATCACAAAAATCACATTATCACATCATCCATTCATTCATTCATCTAGAGTTTTACATCAAATCATTCATCTAGAGTTCTTCTCCCCCTTTGGCATCAATTGCCATAAAAACTAAGCATCGGCGGGAGCATCATCATCTGGAGGATGGAAAGGAGTCTGAGGGAATCGGGTGTAGAAGTGAGCGGAGAAGGCGTCGAAGCGCTGCTCGAACTGATCCTGGCGTGACGAGAAGGTCTGGAATTGATCATTCAATGCCGCCAAGTCCGAGCGTGCGAGCTCAAGCCCCTGGAGTAGTGTAGCAAACTGATCCATCATCGGCTGATGGAACTGCTGCTGGAACTGTGAAAACCAGGCGGGGGCTTGGCTAGACTGTGCTGGCTACTGTGCCTGAGGCTGAGGAGGAGGAGGCATAGGCTGAGCCGGCTGCTGCTACTGCTGATGCTGTGCTCCATGGCCTCAAGCCAAGACGCGCAGATTGACACTAAACGGCTTATAGCCGAGATGTCTGATGTCACATGATCCGCGAGGGAACTTCGTCTTCTGGAGCAGCAAATACATGATATATGGAGCAAAGTATAGGTTCGGAAGAGTGGTTACCGAGACATCCTCAATTGTCTTCAAGATAAATGAGACAATGTTGATCCAGTGACTCTTGAGGATGTGGTCGATGAAGTTCCAATAGTAATCTCGGACCACTTCTCGATTTCCACTCTTTGGATGGATCGTGGCTCGGATGATTTTGTTGACCACAGCAGGGAGGACTTTGAGACCTGTAACGGTGCCAGGCAAAATCCGCTGTCCACCTCCCGGCTGCTCATAAAACTGGAGCCAATCATCCTCATGGAGGTAATCCTCATCCTCCATATTGATCCCCTCCTTCATTTCCTCATAATTTATCTTGTTTGCCGCAACAAACTCCTCAAAAGTGGCCTCATATCACCTAGACCCAGTCATCCACATGATCCTCTGGTCCGCCCATCTGATCTCGATCGTAGCATAAAACTGTCGGATAGCACAGTGGCGTTCCATGGGCATTTGTGCTCCACAAAGTCATAGAGACCAATGTCCTTGAAGATTTGCACCAAGGGAGCCATGATGGGCTGATTCACCACATACGCCCATTCGATCCACTTGTGCTCGAAAATGTTCATGTGGATCAGATGCCCATAGAATGCATCCTGTTGGGTCATTGTGTGGAAGTGAGGAGTCGTGGCATCATTTGCATGATTGTAGGCGTAGGAGGTCCTAGCCTTCGTGTAGTCACTTGACGTCCAATTTTTCTTCGGGCCTTGATAAGTGTGGACGTTTATCTCATCATCCTCACTCTCGATGTCCATGCCCATATGCGAAGATCCCCCACGGTGAGACGACTGTTTTGTTTCTGAATCTCCGGGCGAGGGCACCCAATCACCATCGTGACTGTCGCTACTGCTCGAGGGTAGAGCCCTTTTTGGCCGTTTCGCCAGTTTCTTCTTGTTTGTCCGGATGGAGACATTTCCTTGAGTACCTCGACCACTATAAGATTTGGAAGATATGCAGCAGGTAAGAAACTAGGAAACAAGAATGTATGACGAGAATAGAGACAACAACTGAACAGCAAACTCTGGCTCTGCTATTGATGTCGGTCAGACCGAAACAGGAGCGGTCAGACCGTCGCAACTGTAGAGTTAGGGTTTGTCAAGATTCCAGGGATTTAGGTGAATTTAAGGTGCAATGTGGACAGATAAACGAGTATAGGCAATCAGTGCATCAATAGGAAAAATCAAGTTTAGGTTTTGAAAGGATTTAAACTTGATTCACCATAATTGCCCTAAATCCCAAGATGAACAGGAAACAAATTTGATAAAGAAGAGGAATCTGAGCAATATACCTAGAAGACATGGTTTGGAGATGATCTTGATCAACGGTTGTCCGTGCGTAGCTAGGGTTTGACTGGAGAAGAAGATTCTGAAGACTTTTGGGGCGCACGTGAAAGAGACAAGTGGGGAAGAAAGTGAAAAAAAAAGGATAGAGATTCGGGATGAAACGGTCTCTGGTCGTGAAAATTCGGTCAGTCCATGGGTAAGAGACCGGTCAGACCGCTGGAAGCAGGGATTTTGATATGCTCTCTGGAGATGCAATCGGTCAGACCACAATTGGTTCGGTCAGACCGCTGGAAGGACTGAAAAACTTGGGGGAATTTGTTTGATTTGATGCTCATAAGAGATTTAGATAATGTAAGATATATATAAGATAACTATAAGTAAGATATAGACAATATCACCAAAGGGGAAGAATTTATCTTACAAATTAACATATTTTTGGTTCATTTTACTCAATTGCCGATAAAAGAGCCTAAAATGCTCTAAAATGAGAAGTACATGCAATCAAGTAACAATTTAAGCACAACCAATATGAGTTCAACATTTCAAGCCACATTTGATATATCAATGACGTTAAGCTCATTTCGGAGTTTACAAAAATGACTTTCATCTAAGGGCTTAGTGAATATATCCGCTAATTGATCTTCGGTTCTCACATTATCCACCACCACATCACCTTTACTAACATGATCTCTAGGGAAGTGGTGTCGGATATCTATATGCTTGGTCCGAGAGTGTTGAACTGGATTTGTGGCTATCTTCACTGCACTCTCATTATCACACAAAAGAGGCACTTTTTCAAATTTTATTCCATAATCCAACAAGATTTGCCTCATCCAAAGCAATTGTGAACAACAACTACCCATGGAAACATATTCCGCTTCGGCGGTTGATAAAGCTACAGAGTTTTGTTTCTTGGAGGACCAAGATACTAAAGATCTTCCTAATAGTTGACAACTGCCAGAGGTGCTTTTTCTATCCACTTTACATCCTGCATAATCGGAATCAGAATATCCAATTAATTCGAATTTAGCACCTTTTGGATGCCACAACCCTATACTAGATGAATATTTTAGATACCTCAAAATGCGCTTAACGGCCATTAAATGACTTTCTTTAGGAGAGGCTTGAAATCTTGCACACATACAAACACTAAACATAATATCGGGCCTAGAAGCAGTAAGATACAGTAAACTACCAATCATAGATCTATAAAGCTTTGAGTCTACCGGTTTACCTCCTTCGTCAGAGACAAGGTAACCGTTTGTGGCCATTGGTGTCTTGATTGGCTTTGCTTCTTCAAGTTCGAACTTCTTGAGTAGGTCCTTCACATATTTTCTTTGACAGACAAAAGTTCCTTCCTTGAGTTGTTTAACTTGTAGTCCGAGGAAGAAGCTTAGTTCACCTATCAAAGACATCTCAAATTCCTTGGACATCATACTACCAAATTCCTCGCAAAAATCTTGGTTAGTAGATCCAAATATGATGTCATCAACATAAATTTAATATACAAAGAAATCATTTCCTATTTTCTTAGTAAATAAGGTAGTATCCACTTTTCCAATTTTAAAGCCTTTTGAAATTAAGAAGTCTCTAAGTCTTTCGTACCAAGCACGAGGTGTTTGTTTAAGACCATAAAGAGCCTTGGAGAGTTTATACACATGATTCGGCTTTGTAGGATCTTCAAATCCGGGAGGTTGTTTAACAAACACTAATTCATTAATTTTTCCATTTAAAAATGCACTTTTGACATCCATTTGATAAAGTCTAATATTATGAGATGAAGCAAAAGCAAGCAAGATTCTAATAGCCTCAAGTCTAGCTACAGGAGCAAAGGTTTCACCGAAGTCCAAACCTCAACTTGAGTGTATCCTTGAGCCACCAATCTTGCTTTGTTTCTTACTACCACTCCGATTGCATCTTGTTTATTCTTGAAAATCCATTTGGTTCCAATGACATTGTGTTCATCCGGATTTGGTTCTTCTATCAATTCCCAAACATTGTTGCGGGTGAAGTTGTTTAATTCTTCATGCATAGTCCTTTGACCCAGCTGAAGAAACACAAGAACAAAGTTCCTTTGGAGGTTTCTGGTCTATGACGTAGTCCAAGACTGATGGCAAAATTCAAAGGTTTCAAACCTAGAGTATCTTCGCACCTTGCTCCGGAAATCTCACTTGATATGTTGCAGGTGTTTGGGTCTTTCTGTGGCATTCCTTTAGAGTTAATCTCTATGGAAAATTACAAGCTTCGAGGATTTTGGAAATTGATGATTAGTCTGGTTCTTGAGCTGGTTAGGAAGATTAGTTGTATTTTGCTAGTTAAGTTGGCTTGTTTTGTGGAGCTTAGAAACCTCTTTTTTCTTTCTTTCTATGAGATTATGATCATGACTTGGTTTGTCATGATGCTCTGTTTTCTGATGCATGGTTTGAATTATAAAATTCCTCAAGCTGTTCTTGACAAAATGGATAAAATTAGAAGAGCTTTCTTTTGGAGGTGAAAATCGAATTGTGTGGGTAGTCATTGTCAGATTGCTTGGGACAAAGTTTGTAGACCTAAATCAAATGCTAGACTTGTTGTCATAAACCTAAGAATCCAAAACTTGGCTCTATTCCTGAAATTCTTGTTTAAGTTTTTTAACAAGAATCCTTCTCCTTGGGTTCAATTAGTTTGGTCTCGTCATTATTCGAATTGTCTTCCGTCGGAGACACATCTGGTTGGTTCCTTTTGGTGGAAGGACATTTTTCATCTTTTAACCTACTTCAAAGGTATTTCATCTTGCAAGATTGGGTTAGGGGATACTTGTGACTTGTGGAATGATCTTTGGACTTCTGAAATTTTGGCACACAAATGGGCTAAACTGTTTTCCTTCTCCTCACGAAACTTGACTACTCACCAATTTTGGAATTTGAATAGCTTGGAAACTATCTTCCATTTGCCTCTTTCGGAGCTAGCTTATAACCAATTTCAGAGTCTTTTGTTGCTTCATCAAAACACGAGGGATCTTGATACTTTGAAGGATTGTTGGACTATCTTTGGAAGCAATCTACATACATTTAAAACCAATATGGTTTATAAGAGGTTGATGGGTTTTACCCTTCCTCACCCCATCTTCAAGTTCTGTTGGAAGACAAAGTGTATGCTTAAAATTCAAATTTTCATTTGGATTCTTCTTTGGGAATGCCTTAATACCAGAGAGAGATTAGGAAGGAGAAACTTGCTGATATCTTCTTATGAGTGTGAGCTTTGCTCTGATGGCTTTCTTGAATCACACTTCCATCTCTTTTTTGAATGTGCTTTTGCTATTCAATGCTGGAACCTTATTGGTGTTATATGGACGGGAAATTTTTCCAATTCAACTATGACGGATTTGATTTGGAAGCTTAAAGAAGACAACCAACATTCAAAGACTTTCTCATGGAAGTAATTATGTTATCATTGTGGAATATTTGGAAGATTAGAATTCCAAAATTTTAGTCACCAGCAGGGGAGTCTCTTCAAGTGGAAGAAAGCCTTCATTTCGGATCTTAAACTGGTCGCTGCTCGTTCCCCTATTGGCATTAGAGAAAAAATTCTTAGATGGGTTGATCTTTTGTGATGTTTTGTTGTTTTTCTCTTTTCATTTGTAACCTGGATCTTCCTTATTATATATACTATTTGCAGTAGGCAACTTGCCTACAGTATTTCCTTCAAAAAAAATTATGCATAATTCTAAAAAGTTTAATATCCTTAATTGGAATATTAGAGGTCTGAATGCCATTGATAAAAAGATTGCTATTCACAGCAAAATTTTGGATGAAAACTGTTCTATTCTCTGTTTGCAAGAAACTAAAATATAGGTCTTTCATTTTTTTCCTGCTCAAGACCTTTTGTCCCAAAAATTGGAAAGATTTTGAATTCATCCCATCGAGGGGCAGTTCTGGGGGTATTTTGATGGCTTGGAATAGTATCTTTTTTCAAAAGGAAGATGTTGTTCAAATGATTTTTGTCTATCTGTTATTTTGAAGCACAAATTATTTGGAAAGCTCTGGATGATTTCTAATTGTTGGGGGAATCCCCAGCGGTCCCACGAAGTCCCAAGGAGTCCCCGGTGAGACCCGGAGTCACCGGGCCCCCGGTGAGATCCGGAGGGTCACCGGGCACCCGGTGAGATCCGGAGGGTCTCCGGGACCCTGGTGACACCCAGTGAGATCCGGAGGGTCTCCGGGAATCCAGTGAGATCCGGAGGGTCTTCGGGACCCCGGTGGAACCCGGTGAGACCCGGAGAGACCGGAGCCCCAGTGAGATCCGGAGGGTCACCGGGCGCCCGGTGAGATCCGGAGGGTCTCCGGGACCCCGGTGGAACCCGGTGAGACCCGGAGAGTCACCGTAGCCCTGGGGAGATCCGGAGGGTCTCCGGGACCCCGGTGAGATCCGGAGGGTCTCCAGGACCCCGGTGAGGCCCGGAGAGCCTCCAGGCTCATGGAGAGCTATTGCTGATCGTGGGGCCTCTAGGAAGCCCGTGGCGCCACGTGTCGAGCATCCAGGTCGTCCGTCAGGCCAAAGGACGTCTTCGCCCTTCCATCCAACGGTCGCAGCGAGGGCATTTTCGTCTTTTGCATTTCTTGGGGGCTATATATACCCCTCTTGTACCCTTTTTCAGGGATTCCAATTCATTTATATTAACTCAAGATTCGGTTCTCTCGGAGACCTCTCCCCGAGAGCTCACCTCCCCAGCGGACTCGCGTCCGGAGAGAACCAACAGGACTAGGGCCCCCATTGGGACCCGAACCTGTATAAACCTCTGTGTCACTTTCTGTGTTGCCCGGCGGGAGGAGACCAGTAACTCGGTCTGCTCGCGCCGCTGTACTTGTGCTGTGCACGTCCGAACCTGCCGGGGTATCCGTAATACCACGACAGTTGGCGCCGACCGTGGGGACTTCGCGACGAATCGCCATGGCACCCGCAACCATCAGAGCTCAAGCCCTCTCATCTCCCGAGGGCGCTGGTCCTAGCAACCCGGCTCCGCATCCGCGAGATGAGGCTTCTGCGGCCCCGCCGCCCGGGGGTGTACGGGCGGAGGACTCGCTTCCTCTACTCGCGGCCTCCGGGCAAAGGGTCCTCGTCTCCGACCCAGCGACCGCAACCGAGCTTCCAGGGCCTAGTGCGCCCCAACTCTCCGTTCCAGTCTCCGGAGATTCTATGCTGGGGGCTTTGATCCAGGGCCAGCTTCGTACCCAACACACCCTGGAGGAGCTGTTGCGTGTCCTGGTGCAACCCCCGGCTCCCGTCTACCCGCCTCCATATCCGTTCATGGGGGCACCGCCCCAGTTCTTCATGGGGAACCCCGCCTTTCCCGGACTGGGGATGTTCCCCGTTCCCGGAGGCGCGCTCGGGCTGTATCCGATCCCGGCGACACTTCCTGCGCTGGGGAGCCAACTCGTCTCCGAGCCCTCCCCTGCCTCGGGGAGTCGCCCGGCCCCGGGTCCAGAACCCCCGCGAGCGGCTACCGCTGCACCTGGGACAACCCCGGCGCCTGAGCCCGGCAGCCCCCGCGGGCCGACGCCCAGGATCAGTGCAGCGCCCGCCCCTGCGGACGCCCCGGGGACCCGAACTGCGGTCACTCCCGCTGCCGCACCAAGCGCGGACGGTGCATGGCCCGGCCCGCGCGCCGGCAGCGTCCACTGGGACTGTGGCAAACGCGCATCAGCTCCCTCCCCCTCCGGGGCCGCCCCCGCGGGCGCCCCCAGCGGATCAGACCCGCTTCACAAGGGAGGAGGTCGAGCGAATGCGTACCGCCAAGTCCGGAGAAACCACCTCCCGTCATCGATCAGGACTCCCCCGAACCCGCGGGCGCGCGGAGACGCGCTCCCAAATCGCCCGGGGGAAAAGACCGTTCAAAGAAGCCGCCACCACTCCTGAGGAATACCTTGACGCCCAAGAGGTCAGCTCAACCAACCCGGAAGAAAAGAGACGACATCGCCAAACCGGCGGACCGCTGCCACCCCTTCCAGACTCCGACAATGAGCACGCGTCCCCGGCAAGTGATGACGGCGACCATGGATCCCCCAAGGAAGTTGAGGGGACCAACCAACCACTGTGCAGTCGTCTCCGCTGCATACACTGGCCGCGGCCTTACCGCCTGCCGCACATCGAGCATTACAATGGTGGGGCCGATCCTTACAAGTTTGTGCAGGTGTACTCGACAGCCATCTCGGCGGCCGGGGGGGACGAGACAGTGCAATGCAATGTCTTCCCCCTCTACCTCACAGGCATCGCACTCTCATGGTTCTACAACCTGAAAGCTGGATCCATCAAGTCCTTCGTGCAGCTGAAGAGCGAATTTTGTGCGAACTTCCAAGGCAACTATGTGCGGCCCTTAGACTCGTCCCAGCTCTACACAGTCCGGCAGAGAACGGGGGAAACTATTCGCAGCTTCTTTGAGCGCTTCGCTCAGGTGAAGAGCAAAGTGGCGCATGTCCCTGACTCCACGTTCATCGAAGCATGCAAGAGCGGGATACTCCCCGGGGAGCTCCACCGGAGGCTCTCTCGGAGCTGCCCCACCTCCACCGACGAACTCTTCACCGTACTTGAGAAGTACGCCCGCGCGGAGGAGGACGATCTTTGGAAAAAGAACCAGGGGGCTCCTGCCCCCGCCGACCGGGAGGCCAGGGACCCCTCCAGCAAACGTCCCCGAAGAAGTGATCGTCGCGAGCCACGGCCTCGGGACGCTTTCGTCCTCGAGGGCGGAGGCGGCTCGCGCAACAGCGCCAAAGGCAGTCGCGCCCCTCCTAAGTCAAAGGGTTACGCGGGAGGACAATCCTCCCGCGGGCGTGAAAGCCGCGCCAAGGAGAGCAAGGAGGGCACAGCCAACGTGTGGTGCACCTTCCACAAGTCGAATACCCACGCTACTCGAGAATGCCATCAGCTTCTACAACACTTCGCGGCCTTCCTCGACCAACGCGGCCAGGGGGGAGGGGGCCCTGCCTCCTTGCCTCCCCCGACAGCTTTGCCCGCGCTCCCCGCTCCCGCGGGTGAGCAGCAAAGACAAACGCAAGAAGGGAGCCCAGCTCAGGAGCTCCCCTTCCAAACCTCCCAAAGACGCATAAACGTCATTACGGGGGGATCTGCCGCGAGACGGGACTCCAAGCGCCAGCGCAAGGAGTATGCGCGAGAGGTGAAGGTAGTGGGGGTGCTGCATGCGTCTCTGCCACCGAAGTGGTCGGACGTCCCCCTCACCTTTACGGCGGAAGATGCGCGCGGGGTTCGCTTCCCGCACGACGACGCGCTCATCGTCTCGGCTATAGTCTACAACTGCCAACTGGCACGCATCCTCGTCGACGGTGGGAGCTCCGCCGACGTCTTATACCTGAAGGCGTTCAGGGAAATGCAAGTCGATGAGAAGCTACTGCAGCCCGCACTCGGGCCGTTACAAGGCTTCGTTCCCGGGAAGACCATCCACCCGGTGGGGAAGGTCGATCTACTAATGACTTTTGGCACCCCGGAGAACTACCGGACGGAGATGGTCCGATTCGATGTGGTGGACCTCCCCTCTTCATACAACGCTATTATAGGGAGGACCACGATCAACCACCTGGGGGCGGCGATTCACCAGAACTATCTCTGCGTGAAAATCCCTGGGCCTCACGGTGCAATCACCGTTCGAGGCGACCAGAACGTGGCCCGCGCTCTTTACGAACACGCCACCGCCGCCATCGGGAACATCAACGTGATCAAGACCCCGGGGGGAGCGCCCCCCTGAATCTCATGCTGCCCCGGCCGTTCCCCTCGGGAGGCCATTTCCGAGGCCACGCCCCGAGGGAGACCTTCAGAAAGTCCAACTGTCCGCGGGAGATGAAGAGAGAACCATTAGGATCGGAGCGGACCTCACCGAGGAACACGCCGAGCAGCTCGCGGTTTTCCTTCGTGAAAACTCAGACGTTTTCGCGTGGGAACCCTCGGACATGCAGGGCGTCGCCCGGGACATCATTGAGCATAAGCTCGCTGTGATCCCCGGCCGCTCCCCGGTCAAGCAGAAGCTGAGGAAGTTATCCCTCGAGCGCCAAGACGCCATCAAGGTAGAGGTCTCCAAGCTTCTAGAGGCGGGGTTCGTGCGAGAAGTCCACCATCCCGAATGGTTGGCAAACCCTCTCCTCGTAAAGAAGTCAAGTGGCAAGTGGAGGATGTGCGTGGACTTCACCGATCTCAACCGCGCTTGCCCAAAAGATAACTACCCACTCCCGCGGATCAACCAACTGGTCGATTCGACCGTAGGGTGCGAACTGATGAGTTTCCTCGATGCATATTCGGGGTACCATCAGGTTCGGATGGCCGCAGAGGACGAGGAAAAGATGAGTTTTATAACTCCCCTCGGCACCTTCTGCTATCTTCACATGCCCTTCGGGTTGAAAAACGCCAGGGCAACCTTCCAGAGTCTTATGACGCTGGTCCTGAAGGACCAAATCGGCCGCAACATCGAGGTCTACATTGACGATGCGGTCGTCAAAAGCCTCCGCAAGTACGGGTTGAAGCTCAACCCGGAAAAATGCACTTTCGGCGTACGCGGTGGGAGGTTGCTTGGCTTCTTGGTGTCCCAGCGGGGCATTGAGGAGAATCCCAAAAAAATTTGGGCCCTGCTGGACATGCCTCCCCCGCGTTCCGTCAAAGACGTGCAGAGGCTTGCAGGCCGCCTGGCCGCGTTGGGTCGTTTTGTCTCGCGGTCAGGAGAACGCGAACTCCAGTTCTTCAAAATCCTCCGGGATCTCGAGGGGTTCAGGTGGACTCCCGAGGCCCAGACGGCGTTCGACGCGCTAAAGAAGTACCTCGCGAGCCCTCCGATGCTCGTGAGCCCGTCCCCGGGGGAACCTCTGCTACTATACCTTGCTGCGACCCCCGTCGCAGTGAGCGCGGTGCTCGTGAGAGAACAGGATGGGCAACAACGTCCTATGTACTACGTCAGCGAGGCCCTTCAAGGGGCTAAGATGCGGTACACTAAGGTGGAGAAGCTGTGCTACGCCCTCCTCATGGCGTCGCGGAAGCTCCGCCACTACTTCCTCGGGCACCCAATCACGGTCCCGTCATCTCTCCCGCTGGGGGAAGTGGTGAGAAACAAGGAGGCCACCGGCCGAATTGGCAAGTGGGGAGCCGAGCTCTCTCCTTTCTCCCTCACCTTCACGGGCCGCTCCGCCATCAAGTCGCAAGTCCTCGCAGACTTCGTGGCGGAATGGACCCCGACCACTGAGACGGACGGAGGGGTCCCCCTCGGCCCCCCCCCCCCCGGTGCCTGGACCATTGGACACTCATGTTCGATGGCTCCTTGTGCCTCACCGGGGCCGGCGCGGGGGTGGTTCTCCAGAGTCCCGAAGGGAAGATGTTGGAGTACGCCGCCAGGCTCGAGTTCCCGGCTACAAACAATGTCGCCGAGTATGAGGCCTTGCTCCTAGGACTGCGCCTCGCGCGCTTCCTGGGAATCCGCCGACTCCTGGTGAAAGGAGACTCCCAGCTGGTGGTCAACCAAATGGACAAGTCCTACTTGTGCCACGATGCGAACCTGAGCCTATACTTGGGCGAAGTGCGGAAGATGGAGAGACACTTCGAAGGCTTGGAGGCCCAGTACATCCCCCTACGGGATAACAACCGGGCCGACGCGTTGGCCCGGGCGGCCAGCGCCCGGGAACCTCTTCCCAAGGGCGCCTTTCTGGAAATCATCACAAGACCCTCGATAACCCTTCCGGACGCGAACCCTGAGGTTCGCGTCCCGAAGGTTTTCGAGATCACTCGGACTGCCTCGTGGATGGATCCCCTCATCTCCTGCATAAGGGACGAGGGGGAACCTTCCGGTGACGTTGAGGCGAAGCGTCTCCGCACTAAAGCCAGGGCGTACGTTCTGCTGGACGGGAAGCTTTACAAGCAGGGGGCTTCCGCCCTCCTTCGCTGCCTTCCGCGGGCTGACGGACTCCAGCTCCTCGAGGACATACACTCGGGGAGCTGCGGATCCCACTTGGCTCCGCGGGCGGTAGCGGCGAAGGCCCTTCGCCAAGGATTTTATTGGCCCACGTTGGTCCGCGACGCGCGGAATCTAATCTCCGCGTGCGAGGCCTGCCAAAAGATGGCAAAAGGCACCAGGCTCCCCTCCGCGATATTGCAAACCATCCCGGTTACTTGGCCCTTCGCGCGCTGGGGGATGGATCTCCTTGGTTCCCTCCCCCCGGCACCCGGGGGCTACAAGTACGCGGTGGTCGCCGTGGATTACTTCTCCAAGTGGGTGGAAGCTGAGCCCTTGGCCAGCATCACTTCCCGCGCGGTGCAACGATTTTTTTGGAAAAATATCGTATGTCGCTTCGGGGTCCCCCAAGAAATCACCGTCGACAATGGGACCCAGTTCGACTCGGCATATTTCCGGGAATTCTGCGAAGGCTTAGGCACTACCCTCCATTTTGCCTCCGTGGCCCATCCCCAAAGCAACGGGGCCGTCGAAAGAGTCAACGGCATGATCCTGCAAGGCCTGCGTCGACGGCTCGAATAGACCGCCTCCAGGCGAGGCACGTGGGCAGAAGAGCTTCCAAGCATCCTCTGCTCCATGCGCACGACCCCTAGCCGAGCGACAGGGCGCACGCCTTTTTCGCTTGTCTATGGGGCCGAAGCAGTTCTCCCCTCGGAGATTGGTTTTCGATCGCTGCGGGTCGAGCTCCTCGACGGAGCTCCGACCGCGGCGCATCAAACCAACGAGGATAATCAACGGTTGGAGGTCGACCTCGTCGAAGAAGAACGCGACCGAGCGCTTCTCCACCACACCATCTACGAGCGCCAGATGGCACGCGCGTACAACCAGCGCGTGCGCGAAAGGGCCTTCCGCCTCGGAGATCTGGTCCTCAAGCGCGTGACAGACCCCCAAGCCCAGGGCAAACTATCCCCCAAGTGGGAGGGCCCATACAGGATCTCCGCGGTCCTGGGCTCGGGAGCCTACAAGCTCTCCACACTTGAAGACCAAGAGCTGACACACACCTGGAACATAACCTTGCGCCGCAAGTTTTATGTTTAGCCTCCGAGCTCGCCACCTCCTCCGCCGCGCTTCCGCGGGGGGAGGTTTATGTACTTAGTTCCCTCCCCAGCCGCGCTTTCGCGGGGGGAGGCGTTGTATCTCATCGCATGTTAATACAAGTGGATTTTGTGCTCAACTCTGGAATTTTTACGTCTTCATTAAATTGAATGGCTTTTTTCTACTTCACCGCTGGAATTCTTTTACAGGAGTTTTTCTTCCGCCTAAAAGGCGACGTCTCCTCTATAAAAATCCCCTCTCCGTGAGGATGCCCTCTCCGTGAGGAAGTGGGCTACCACGGCCTAAAGTCCCTACGACGGGAGCACAGCTCCCATTGGGCGGCTTACATAACCCCTCGTGGACTGAGGGGGTAAGCGGCAACCCAGTTTTCACAAACTGCGGTAACGAGTCACTTCGAGAGATTAGTCCCCCCTCGAACACTCTACACCCGCTACCAGGTTACGAAACCCTCCTAAGGGAATATACGTCGCCTTCCGCGGCAGACGGAGAAATCGGCTTTCGGAGTTTGCTCTCTCAAAGCATAGTCCCTCCTCGGTCGCGCACCATCCATAAGCCCCCGGGATTCTTGCCGGGGAACCGCGAAGGTTTTTGGTGGACACCCCCGCCAACCCCCGGGACCTGACGAGGGACTACGCAAACTAAGAACCCCGTGCAGTCCGGGCCCCTTCACTCCTTACCCACAGCGCGCGGAGCTGAGCTGCACCCCGCTGTGGGGGGGGAGGAGGAGGAGGAAGACCCTGGACCCGAACAGAAAAACAACGGCTTTACGCGAAAGGCTTCGAAGTTTCTGAAGCAAAGGCACGATGAATAAACAAATCTACGTCTTAATTGATACAACATCACACTAGGAAACAACCCCCCCCCCCCCAGTAGGACGAAAGCGCCCCCCGGGTGAAACCCGGGCGCGCGAGTATGGCCCGGGGAGTTAGGCTCCCGCAGGAAAATACCTCAAACGATTCCCAACAAGCAACTATAGCTAATAATCCCGGAGACCTTCTGAGATCTCCCGGGAGAGATCCTTGTACAAACTCCTCATACGCCGAAGAGCCCGCCGAAGGAGATCCTCCGGCCAACATTCGTAGCCGGCCGGGGGGAGTATCCTGAGCGAGGGGACTTTTAGAGCCCCCGACCTCGGTGGAGACAACTCGGCGCGACAATCGTCGAAGTTTCCCAAGTGCCACTCCGGGAGCCAACGCAGAAGGACCGGCTCACCGGAGGCACCTTCCTTCGCGAAGTCGGCAAGAACGGGCTCGGAGTCTACCCCGAAGGATGCTCCCCCGGCCGCCAGACTTAGTAAAATCAAGGCCACCCGGGCACCACCTGGGCTAGACCCCCCGGGCGACCCTCGATCGCTCTCCAAAAGATGGTCTTCAGGGCAAGAAAGCCCTGGAAAGGCGACGTCTAAAGATACCTGCCGACAAGTTTAACACATTTAACGAAAGAACTACTTTATTCCAGTTGAAAGATATTTACAAGTTTCCGGGGCTCTTTCTAAGGAAGCCACCCGGAGCAAAAAAGACCCAAAAGTAGAAGCCTAATCTAACCGGGGGGGGAGGAGCTCATACTTGCCCGTCCTTGTTCCCCCCCCGGGGGGACGTCCGTGCTGGCCGACGCGCCCTGACCCGAGCGCCGCCCGCCCGTCTCCATGGCGCCGGTGATCCGGTCGAAGAGGACCTCAGCAGACCGCTCCAGCTCAGCCCGCCGAGGGTCGAAGAAGGCGGGGAAGCTCCGGGGGACAAGCTCCCCGATGACTCGGGCACCCTCCCCGCGATGCTCAACAAGGGCCGCCGCCAAGGCGATCACCGGGACGGCGAGGCCTCGCGCCCGCGCCTCCGCAGCGACCGGGATCAAGGCGACCTGCGCACCATGAAAGTGCGCGGCCTCCCCGACCGACGTCGGAGCCGGGTCAGGGCCTGCCCCCCGACCGAGCTCGATCCCGAGCTCCTCGAGGGTAGTGCGGCCATGGCCTGGATGCCCGAGGCTGCGGCCTCTCGCTCCACCTCCAGCTCCCTCCGTAGACGAGAGGCCGCGTCCTCAGCGGCGGCGAGTCGAGCCTGCACCGCGGCGAGCTCCCCGAGCGCCCGCTCCTTCTCGGAGCGCTCCGAAGCCGCATCCCTGAGCGCCTTCTCCTTCCCGGCGCGCTCGAAGGCCGCTATGTCCTCGGCGGCCCGGAGGCGCGTGGTGAGCCGGGCCCTGAAGCCCCGGGCTAAGGCGACCGTCTGCATAGAAACCGTAATCAGAACGCAACTAACGAAGGAGCATGAGACTCAAGATACTTACCCGAAGTCCGGAGGCGATGACCGCGTCGACGTTGCCCTCGTCACCCCCCGGGTCGCTCCCTCGGGAGGCCTCCCCACCGGGCGGAGCACCCTCCGAAGTCCCGCCGTCGGAGGAGCCAGAAGCCTGATCCAGCGGCGCCGGAACCCCGGGGCGGACGAACAGGCCCTTACCCCTCCCGGGTATAGGGAGCGCCGCCGTTGCAGGCCGAACCGCCGACGAACTTGTCTCCGGGGCCAAAATCGAGCCCATCGGCAGGCCGCCCGGCATCCGAAACCGGACAGAGACCTCACTAGACGAGGGCTGCGGCCGGGTCCCCGCGGGGGCCAGAGGTGGCGAAGGACTCGGGGCGTACATCTCAAAGTCCGAGTCCTGACCCTCTCCGGCCGGGACGCCGCCCAAGGGATCCGGCCCACCCGGGGTGTCGGGAGCGGCGCCAGATGGCCCGGCAGCCACCGCCGCAGTCCCCTTCGCGGGAGAAGGTGGAGGAGAAGACCGGGGCCTCGCGGGACTCCGGGCTTGGGACCCCGCGGGGCTGCCAGACGGACGAGACTGCTTCGAGGGTCCGCCGGCAACCTCCTTCCCCCGCTTGCGTGAAGCAGGGTAGGCAGAGGGGTCCGGGCTGGGAGCCTCAACCCGAACGCCTCCGCGACGACGTTTCGGGGAGGGCCTTCCCCGATGACGCGCAGCACCCTCTCATGCTCGTCCTCGTAGTACCGGCCAACGAGGGTCGCCGCGACCTCCTTGGCCCGACCATAGGACCTGACTGCAAGAGCAAAAAATGAAGCAAATGTTAGGAAAAATTCCCCGGCGAGGAGAAAGAATCCGAATACTTATGGTCCGCCACCGCCATCCGGGGTGGTCTGTGAGCCGGCGACATTCCCCTCCCTCGACGGGTGTGGAATGGTGCCACTCGGAGGAGGGCCATCTCCTCCGCGAGATCCCGCATAGACCGCCGGGATCGAGCCTCCGCCATCTCGGAGAGGAGACTCATCTCCGCCACAGTCCACTCGGGAGCCACCGGGCCACTAGATCGCGAGTACGTCGATGGCTCCCGAGAGTAGGTCACCCCCGGGTCTCCTACCCGGAGGTAGAACCAATGCCGGAGCCAGTCCCCCCAGTGGTCCCGGGAGGCCAGCACCAAGTACTCGTCGATGCGGCCTGGAGTCAGCTGCATCATGATGGAGCCGAAGGCCGACCTAGGGCCGCCCCTCCTCACCACCGGGCCCCTCGCCGCCGGCTCGTAGAAGTACCGGAGGAGCCGCATGGTGGGCGTCACGGCGGTCGTCTCGCACAACCATATGAACAAACCCATCCGAACAAGGGTGTTTGGGGTGAGGTGGTTGAGCGCGAGGCCGTATACCTGCAGGAAGTCACGTAGCAGCGGGTGCACTGGTAGCCGAAGGCCGGCCTCCACGAAGGCCTCGAAAGCCACCACCTCCCCGTCCCGGGGGCTTGGCACCTGCTCCGTCGGGGCAGGGACCCTGATGTCCCCCGCCTGGAAGTAGCCGCGCTCCAAGAAGGCCTCAAGGGCCCCCGAGGAAAAGTCGGTGGCCCCGAGGAAATCAGAGGTCACCTCCTCCGCGGGCAGCTCGGAGACCTTGGCGCGACTCTTCGGCGCCATCAGGGACGAACTTTGAAGAAATTGCCGGAAACTACCGGAAACTACCGGAAATTACCGGAAACCACCGGAAGTTACCGGGAACCACCGGGCGCTTCCGGACAAAAGTCACCGGAAACTACCGGGCACTTCCGGACGAGGTCACCGGAAACCACCAAAAATCATCGGGAGACAACCGGAGTTTGTGGGATTTCGAGGGCTTGTGGGCGTGCTCAAATTGAGGGCCCCTCCCCCCTATTTATAGGCGATGGGGAGGGCCCGGATGCCCGACACGTGTCCACAAAGCCATCAAAGCCGCGGAGCTGAACCGTCGCGCGCAAAACGAGCCGACGCGGGTGTGGGCGCATCGAAACTGGGACTACGACTACTCCTGAAGAGACCTAACTCGCTGCAGCTAGTCCCATATATGCATAGCATACACATACCCTTGACTTCCCAGGATAAGTCAAGCACAGGAGTATATTCACATTGCAACAGAGTAACTTACAAAATAGTTAAACAGTGTGGCCTGCTGGTCTTGATATTACATAAGGAGATTACAAAGCTTTCACGGCATACATGGTTTAGCAAAATAACATCTACACAGCAGAAGATAGGTGACCCACCCACAAAAGAGAAGTGGACAGCAGAATAACACACATCAGGGCTTTGGCAGAACTGACGCTCCTCCTTCTGGATCCAAGAAGTCCTCCACGCCTTCATCTTGATTGTTGATCGCTCCGTCTATTGATTTGTAGATTGCAAGGGTGAGCACTTACGTACTCAGCAAGTCATAGATAAGAGTAGATACATATAGTAGTGATGATATGAACCTAGACTAGTCAAGAATTATGGATATTTATACAATAATCTTTTACTTTCGTACCTCATCTCAGGGCAGCACTTTTCATAATATAACATCATCATTCATGTTCACTAGATTATAGCACTACCGCGACACATCGACACACGACAGCCCACGGCAGCACCCCTTATCATGACAACACATGTCTTTTGGGTAATCTTGATTAAAACATATTTTATTTAGAAAATAATACTTGTGTCACACCCCGTGGATTTAATCCACCGCAGCAGACTCCTATAAACCCGGGAGCTCGGAGTATTCGAATACGTTTTTAACTCTGCAGAGAGGTACCAATTTACCCGCAAGATATTCCACTTTCAAGCCCATCCTATCAAAATGATTAGACCCCTCCTCACAACCATGTGTGAGTGGCAAGGTGGAGATAACAAGAACTTTTGTTATGTCTCACTCACAATTCACCCCCGACCCTGTGGCTCTCTGCGAGACACAGTTGTGGTAGGCTGTATCATAACCTCCACCCCTTCATATGTTTCCATTACTGGATCAACGTGCGAGATCACCTTCAGTGATATGTGTGGGAGCCGTACTCCGTGTTTATCGTGCATCACTACATAATTCCAGCAGGGGTGTCATGTGCGATCCACATAAGCCTGTCCCATACCAGGCTTGCGGTCAGCACGTTGTTCATGCCACTAGACGCACAACACAAGGTTCTAGTCCTTATATGCCAGTGACCAGACCATCCACAACCCTGCACCTTTAGTGCCTGCATTCCTTTGCAGTCTAGCACCTCCAATGCTACAGCCATCCATACCATTTTTCTGGTCACGGCTAGGGGTTTTATTTCATGAATATAAATATATAAATACATATAATAGTTCATGGCTCAAAACTTGTTTATTTCACATTTCACAGATAACCAGTCTAGTACTGCCAATTGATAAATCAACCATTCTCAATCTTTTACATGCAATATTGCCTATATTCAAGGTTATGTTTTAGCAACATTTAAAATATAGGTTCAAGATGACCAAGGATATGACTTGCCTTCCGCGTCGTAAGAAACAGCAGTTGATGACGGGTCAACAGCGAAGTCCTCGATCTCAGCTTCTAGATCTGCTCGACGACAAACCAAACAATACACACAAATATTACTTATATATTAAGATGTTTTAGGATCTATATGCAGATATGCTTTACAAGAGTGACTAAATGATACTGGAGATAATTGAGATTACAAGCTGAACTGAGTTGAGATCTAGGGTTTCAAGGATTTGGCTAAGGATGGGTGTTAGATGCTCTTAGGATCTCAAGGTTACAATAAGAACATCAGTTTTGTGGTTGGTTGATCAAAAACAGCGAATGTCAGCGGATTGACATTCGGATCAAGGTTCTGACATAACTTCAAGGAAAACTAGAGAGCTTATCTCAAGTTATGACAGTAGAAGAAAGTGTAGATTATAACTCTACAAATTCAGTGGGCAAAGTGGCTTTCAAAATGCACAATCAGAAGTGGGTAAACAAGGCCAATGCCATTGGCTGGCATGCACTGGGATAGTGTCAAAAGCTAGGGTTTAGCATAACATGCATTTCAAGGGCTCAAATCAAGTTGTGATAGAAGAAGAAAATGTAGATCACAACCTCAGAAATCTAAGAGACAAAGTTATGCCCAAAATGCACATCTGGAAGAGAGTGAAAAGGGTTAATGCCACTGACTGACATAGTCTGGCATTGATCTTGACATGGCCAGAAACTAGGGCTTGGCATAACTTTTGATCTAGGGCTCCAAATGATGCACCACTTTGTCTGGGAGGTAGGCAATGATAACAGGAACAAATCATTCAACAGGATCTAGGGCAGAAGATGGCTGGAAGGTGATGAAATTCGAAGGAGAAGTGTGGTGGCGACACGGCACAGTGAAGCTACTGGACAACAATCTTGGCATGGCTATAACTTGAATTCTGGGCAGTTTCAAAGATCGAGCTAGAAGGCAAAAATGTTTAGGAGGTTGAGGCACACCTGAATGGCAAGGTAGATGAAGCTGAAACGGCCAGGAATAGGTTTTCCGGTGATCGACGCCGGAGAAGAAACACTGCCATTTGGGGGTTTTCGATTTAGGCCGAATGAACTCAATTCCAAGCTTGGAGAGTGAAAGAGAGGTAAGAGGAAGCTACCTGCACGATCAATTTGGCCGGAGGATGGCCGGAAAAGCCTGGCGATGATCGCCGGTTTCTGGAGAAGCTCAAAATTGGGGAAAGCTTCGATTGAAGCTCAATCTGGGGATATTGATGCATAGGCTTGCTGGAAATGAGTCACTGATCATTTTCTTCCACAGGATCGAAGGCTAATTCGGGCTGAATTAAGCTACATTGCAGGAACAGGGCATTCTTTGAATTTCAGCAAATTCCGGTGATCGCCGATGATAGGAGGCAAGGAAATCCAATTAAGTGATACAGCATGATGAGAGAGATAAGGGGAACTCACTGATGCTGTTAATTTGGCAAGAGGTGCTGCAGATTGTGCTGGCACCGTGAAGCTCCTCGATGGCTTGCCGAAGAAGACGACGACAGTGAAGGAGTTTGGAAATTTGGTTAAGTCCTGGTGAAGAGGAGATGATACAAGGCACTGGTGGCTTAAATAGACCAGAGGGTGAAGCTTGCAAGGATTAAACAGCATTGAATTTGTGTCAGTTGACATGAGTTGCCGGGCGCAGATGCAACAACGGCGAGCGGTGAAGCGACAACGCACTGGTGAGGCAAAGCTGTGCTACATCGGGACTCATCAATGTCGGGCGGTGCAAGGCGTGTTGAATCTTGAGCCCTAATTAGGGTTTTGGTGATTAATGACATCCGTGAGATTTGCGACTAACCTTTGTATATGAGACTCAGGAAAATCAAGGAGAAAGCATCGAGGAAAGGCAAAGCAAGGCTATCAAGACTTCATGAAGCGAAAACGACGAAAATCTCGACAAAAGTACAAATACCTAAACCTAGCGTCTTCTGGTTTTGAAATTCTCTAGGTTAGATGGTCGTACTATTAAGAGGGGTCTTAGCACAAGACTTTTGATCAACCTTGAAGTTTTTAGAAGCATATTTGCATTTGCATTTGCATTGAATCAAAATTGAGTAAAAATTTCAGAGGCCTGTTTTCGTTTTGTACTGGCCGGACAGTGTCTGAAGTGACCGGACAATGTCCGGCCAATACAAACATTTTCAGAACATTGCAATCAAGTGCAACAGAGACAAATACATCTGTCCGGTGCATCTGTCCGATGAAGGCCGGACATTGTCCGAAGTGACCGGACAATGTCCGGTCAATACAAATGTTACTGGGATGTTTAATTAAGACAAATCTATTTGTCCGGAGGATATGTCTGAAGTGACCGGACATTGTCCGAAGTAACCGGACAATGTCCGGTCAATACAAATTGTGAGCTATTAAAAAGGCTGTGTTAACAGAGACGTATCTATTTGTCCGGACATTTTGTCCGGACAAATCCCATATGTCCGGTCAATACAAAATTCTGGAGGTTTTTATTTTGAGTGTCAATAGAGACAAATACATTTGTCCGGACATTTTGTCCGGACAAATCTATTTGTCCGGCGTGTACAAGCTGTTTCGAACAAGGGTGTCAACAGAGACAAATGTATTTGTCCGGACATTTTGTCCGGACAAATACATTTGTCCGGCCTTCACATTTCACTTCAAACGGCTACTGACACTAGTAATTCACGTGAATAACGGTCAAAACTTTTGTACTGACCGGACATTGTCCGAAGTGACCGGACAATGTCCGGCCAGTACAATTTTCGCCCAATCTTCTTGATTTCGACCGTTTTTGTTGAGAGTATAAATAGACCACTGTTGTAGATGTCTTTAACACACGAAATACACTTCATAAACCCTGAGCAACAGTGTGCAAGCTCTCACACATCCATTCTCTAGCAATTAGAGTCAAAACTTGAGAATTCTTGAGTGCTAGTTGAGTGATTTTGGTTCCAAGCCTTTTGCATTTGCATTGTGTTCATCAAGCTTTGAGGTTGATCAAGCAAGGTGCTAGGCTTATTACTCTTGGTGATTGCCGTCACCTAGACGACCCGGGAGGTCCGGCGATCTCTCCATCGACGGTGTGTCGGAGAGGCCCGGCGAGTGGTTGTAAAGGTTTGGAGCTCGCCTATCCGGTGTGGAGAAGGGCTACCTCTAGTGGAATCGAAGCTTAAGCTCAAGCGAAGAGCGCTTCAACGAGGATTAGTGGAAATCGGCAAATTTCTGAGACCTCGGGAAAAACTTGATCTCTTCGGCTACCTCTACTACTTGCTTAATTTTCATTGTGATTGAATTGTTGCTAGTAGTTTCATATAACTTGCTAAATCTGAATTGAATTAATTTTCTTATCCTTAGAATATTTGTTATTGCAATCTTAGGTTGTTAAACCCTAATTTGGAAGAAAATTTTAAAACCGCCTATTCACCCCCCCTCTAGTCGGCATCCTTCGATCAACAAGGCGGTGGTGACAAGAGTTGGCAAAGCAAGCAACGTGGCAAGAGGATGCTGACAATGGTTGCTGTTGGTCACGCACAGGAGCAAGTGTTGTTCAATGGCACTGCCACGGCGTTGCCACAGCGATGGCTGGGGCGTGGACGCGTGTGCACATGCAACTCAAGTGAGTACGAGCTCAGTCGCGGCGAGGCGTGGCCGGCGGCAAGCAAGCGCGGCCCAAATGCACGGCGATCTCTGGTCGTGCACAGCAGCTGCTGTCCTGGTCGAATTTGGGCTTGATTACAATTTCCAATTCTTGATTTGGACTAAACTGTAATTCTGGAGATTTGGAAGGTTTGATCTGGAATTGATTCTGCTGTTTTGGTATACTTAATTCCATAGATGATTTGGCACAGCTAAAAGATAAAGTTTGAGACATTTGGATGGCTTTTGATATGAACTGAAAACAGAGTAGATTAGGGTAAAATAAGTCTGAAACTTATTGATCTCGAATTCTGGGATTTAGGGTTTGATTTTGAGATACTCATAAAAGAAGAATTTGTGTTGAAAAGCATTTGGGAGATGTTCCCTGAATCAGATTTGAATTTGAAGATGATTTGCAACATTTTGCCTTTTTAGGCTTTTGGAAAAATCTGGAAAAAGGACTGATCTGCGATACTCTTGGACTGATTTGCGAAAAAGGTTCAGATGGTGAAATCTGGCTGCCAACTTTTTGGATTAAGGTATTGGCATACCCTTGATCATAATCCAGGAATAATCTAGTCTGAACTTGGGTAAGATTTTGATTAAATTTGAATTTCTTAGGTTAAAAGATATTCTGTTTTCGAAAACAGAAGGAAGTTGATAAATCTGGAAGTTAGGGATAGAATTGAATCTGGGTTCTGAAGGCTTTTAGATTTAGGATAAATGATAGATCAAATCTGGAAAGTCAGATCTTGACTTGTGGTCACAGGATAGATTTTGAGATTTTAGGGCTTGAACAGAATAAAGCTGAAGCTGATTTGGCTGATCTAGAAGAGACATATGCATGCATGATTTTTAAGAAAGAACTTTTCACCCCAAAACTCAGGATGTTACACCTATCTTATACCGATTTGTCTTTAGCTGCAAGACCAAACTCAGAATCTAAAGCCCAGAAACTAATCCCAATTCTGTTCTTGAAAACTAAATTCTTAATTACTCTAATTACCCTATTTGATCTTTTCAGATTCCAGTTCCACTAGTTCCAGAGTAGTTTTCTCCTGGATTCCTCTAGAATCTTAAATCTTAGTACACTTGCATACCAATCTTAAAACTTCTCAGCCAAACAAGATCATTTGACCACTTTTCGTGATTCAGTCCAAATTTCATATCGAATCAGTCCTTTTTAGCTCTTGAAGAATCAAAACTGTCTAAAATCTTTGAATCACCTCCAAATTCCAATCCAACTAAACGACTATATTCCTTCTACTATTTTATACAAGTTTTCCTTCTGCAACAAGTTCAAATTCAGCCCCGAGACTTAGCTATTCGTGTTTTCAGCCGTTTTCGGTAAAAGTACTATTCACTTTTACCCTAATTCTATTTTCATTTTCATCTTCGATTCAATCTCATTTTTACTCTAAACTTCCTTAAACTGCCTCTTGTGTGAACTATTTCTATTGGACTAAATTCAAACTTGCTTCCAGATTGTGAATGTTACAATTTAGTCCAATCAAACTTCCATATTTACATTGAAATCCTCTTTGCAGATTCTTTATTTAGTCCAGTTTAAAACTAAGATTTCTGAATCCATTTCTCCTTTAGGCCTTGCCTTATGCACCTACATATACATATATAGATGTGCAAACACCCAGCCATACCATATGTATATATACATAATACAATACACACATATACAAATGCATATGCAAACACATACACAGATCTTCTTAGCTCCACAGCTGTGTATATATTCAGACCACACAAGACTGATACATATACACACACATTTAGATATATATGTATATACATGTATATGTATAAACAAGTTACACATATAATTGTGCACTTACTTTCCTTCTGCTGCAACACCAACACCCCATTACCATTTACACACACACCCCTCAAACACAACTGAAAATACACTGCATATACACACATATACTCATACACCTAATCCAGACCATATTATTCTTGGATTATGATCAAGGGTATGCCAATACCTTAATCCAAAAAGTTGGCAGCCAGATTCTACCATTAAGACCATTTTCACAAAGCAGTCCATAAAGTATCGCAGATCAGTCCTTTTCTAATTTTCCAAAAGCCTGAAAAGGCTAAATGTTGCAAATCAACTCCAAATTCAAATTTGTTTCAGGGAACACCTCCCAAATGCTATTCAATACAAAATCGCCTTTTTTGAGGATATCAAAATCTCATCATAAATCCAAGAATTTTAGTTTCGACAAAATCTAGATTCTAAATACCCTAATTACCCTATTTTCGTTTTCGTTCAAAATTTGATCAGAAACCCTAAATCTCGCCAAACTAATTGTTAAGTTAATTGATCTTCAACAGAAATATCAAATCTGATGCGCCAACGGATGCCGATCTTCTGGTGAGAAGGTACGTTTGGTTGGGTGGAACGTGACCTAGGCGAAGCGGCTACCAATCCAGATAGGCGTGGACACCGGCAATCGTCAAACCATGATCACAAGTTGTTATCAACAGCGCCAAACACGGCTGACCTGACCATGAAGGTCAATTCCTGTGATGCAACCAAAGAAACACAGCAAGAACAAGATAAAAGCAACTAAATTTGTTGGAATTAGATTAAGCTCACACAATTTGGGGTTTCGAGCTCTTTCCTGATGATCTAGCTGATACAAAAGGAATCGAGGTAGTTTCACACGCGCAGTGGATAACTAAACAAAATAAAACCCTAGGTACACATGGGCTTTTGGCCCAAAGAAGAGGTGATGCAGCACTTGGTAGTTTCTGTCCCGTAGTGTCTTTCGGCGATTCCTGTTTTTCCTGGGCAAATCTGGCAGTGGGACCAAAACCATTGGAAAGCTTAGGAGATAAGCTTTCCGTGGAGTGGTGGATCATCGAAAACGGACTTCGGATGCGAAAGTTACAGCCGTTTAAAGTTGGACTGCTTCTGGAAGGCCAAACCGGGCTTTTCTGCGACTTGGGCTTCGATAGTGACTTGGGCTTGGAGTTGGGCCTTCCTTGGGGCGTCGAGGCTTCTGGCATGAGGCTCTGGACTACTGATGAAACTTGAAAGGTGGATTGAGGCCTCCATGCGTCGAAGAAGTAGTAGTGGAAGGAGCGGCAGTCGCAACCGTGTCAGCGATGTCCTCATCAAAACCCATCTCTATGTAATCATTTCACAGAAATTGCATTCCAGTCCAAATACTTTTCAGTATTTGCGTTTCGGTCCCAATCTTATTTTACTCAGCTGGCACGCCATTGAACCACACCTCGCCATGCCCCTTGCAGCCAGCCAAGCTACCTTTTGTCAACGAGTACGTGTGCTTGCATGCACGTACGTGTCCGCGCCAGAACCATCGCCGTGCCTTCGCCGTCAACCAGCAACAGCAGCATGCAGCCTCCACCTGTCTTCTTCCCTGCACGCAGCTGCTTCGACCAAATCACGTACATGTATATGCAGCAGCAACCAAGATCCTCATCTCCTCCATGTTCTCCTTCTTCCTCCAGCATCTCTCAACCAAAAAGTGGAAGCAACCCTTTTGGTCCCTGTTCATCTTCTTCCTCGGCCGCGTGAAGGAGACGAAGCCGCCACGAGCCGCCAGCACTCAAGTCGCCTCCCTGAAGATGAATTTCCTTTTGCCTTACTCCTCTCTGCCACCTCAAGCGTCCTCGTGAGCTCCAACGAACTGAGGCGCCGGAATTTTCGGTTTTGGTTGCCGTCGGCCGCCGGCCGCCGGCCGCCGCCCTTGTTTCCCTCATCAGATCTCTCTCCGATTCTCAAAATGAATCGAGCTTGTACAACCAAATGACCATCCCGAACCTAGAAGCAATTCTCTTCAAAAGAAATTCCAAGAAATTTGATCTTTTGTCGAATCTAAACCTGTCCTGTTCCACGGCATCGCGCCACCGTCGCCAGCCCCGTCCGGCGAACCCCCGGCTAAATGGACCACACTCTTAGCCTCCTTACATCACTCTCTCACTCTCGTAGCAAGCAATTGAATTCCAAGGCACCACAGCACAAATGCCCAAATTCCCCCTTCTTCGCCTCCGGCCGCGTCACCGATAGCGCCGCCGGCACCGCCGATCTTCGATCCGGCGAGTCTATACCGAACTGGGATCTAGATGAGCCTCCTTGTAGCAAACTCTATCCACTCTGCTGTCAAAATTAACCCAGCAACCGTGAGCATGTGGTTTTACCAATCTGGCCGCCGTCAAACTTGTTGCCGACCGTCGTTGCTTCGCCGCCGGCCAACGCAACAGCTCGGGCACGTGAGGAATAGTGACGCGCATCTCCTAGACACCCCGGAGCCTCGTGCCAAAGCCCCAAGGGCAAAATCATCTTTTACCCATGATCCACCGTGCCGCCGCCATGCTACGCCGTCGCCGCCGGCCACTCCCGTCGACGCCACCTTGTCCTCTAGCCACACCTCACTAAAGCAAACATAATTACCAATTGCGATGTCTCCTGAAACCCACTGAAGCACTCCCAGTTCGTGTGCCAACGTCTATGCCAAGAATCTATATAGAAGCTGTACTGTGCCGTGTCGCCACCGTACTTCCTCGTCGCCGTTCATTGCCGTCTGGCCACCTCAGCTCCTGAAACCACTACCATTAAGTTCCTGTTGCCTTCGCCTATCTCCTAGACATAGTTGGCGAAGCAAAGCTCAAGCAAATCGATCAAATACTCAAAACCCTAGAAATTGGTAGTAGCCAGACATTCAGTTCATTGTGTCCAGGGATGTTTTTGCAAAATCCTTGACTTTCTAGACCTTCCTGTGAAAACTACTTGGTCAAATAGCTATCTTACTACATTATGCACCAAATGCTTGAATAAAAACCCATTTTGCCCATTGGAAACCACCTAAAACATGTCAATGCCATTCTTGGACATTGTCAGCCCTTGTCAATCTATGTCAGCCAGTGGCATTAGCCCTTTTTAGCCACTTTTGTCCATGAAAATTGAAAATCACTTTGTCTACCAAGTTCATAATCTCATGTTCTACATCTTCTTCTACTATCCCTATGCAAGAAAACTCCCATCTTGACCTATTTTCACCTATGTCGTCCGTCGATGTTCGAATGTTGCCGCGTTCGCGTCCAATCTAGAAATTGACTTTGCCCTAGTATTTTGACCATCCAACTAAGGCCCCAGACATGTTGTACTTGTTTATCGACCCCAGCCTAGAAGGAAACTCTAGCATGTCAACCTATGACTTATCAGTTCACGTTCAATGCCATTCTCATCGACATGCCTATGTCGTTTGCAACCTTAGGAACCTCAGATTAAAAATCCGTTCGCGTCGCTTTGTCCACCTTGTCTTCAAGCTCACATATATAATCTGATCGTCCATCCAAACCCCAGATAAAGTTTCCTTGTTCTCTAAGTCAATCCAGCTTAGACCAAGCTTATCAATCCCCTTTCGACCATTCTTTTAATCTTATCTCAGTATTCGACCACTTGAACCCTATCAAACCTAAATATATATTTATATAAAAAAATACTAATTATTATTTTTGCTTGCTTATTGATTGACGTCAAACTAGATATCAAGTGAGGCGAGCACAAGAACGTCAATACCCTGGTAGCTCCTTCAACTGGATTTTTAGGAAAAGCAAGGCAAGTATTATTCTTGACCATATCGAACATGTTTGGTTAATTTTATGTTGTTATCCCCTATTTGATAATCTATATAGTTTTACCATCTTGCATCAAAAAGAATATTTTATAAAAAGATAGAGGTTAGTCCTAATGAAGGTGTTATAAATGGATTTGGGTAATCCTGATAAAAGTATTGAGAATGGAAGTTGAATAATATGATGAAAATGTTATAGATGTAATTGAGTAATCTGGAGGAGAGCCGAAGGAGGGCTCGAATCTTGTATTAAAATATGATTATAAAGTTAAGGACACAACCAACTGTCATTTCTACCCAGCGCCGTATTATCCGTATCAACCACAGACCTAGTATGGGATGGGCCTAGTCGAGTATCTTATCTGGAAACTAGTACACCTCCACAATGGGAACATATATGTTTATGCATGATATGATGGAGTCATGAAGGGAGAATGCCCTGATGAGGGTTCTGGAGATATAGGCTCAACTGGTGGGTGTAGCGGATGCCTCCGACTACACAGGTATGGTGGTACCATACCAGTGGAGGGATTTAGTGGAAGGGTTGGAAAACGGCTTTGTTCTCTTGATGATGTCACGTATTATCAAAAATGCGGAGTACTGTTGACAAACACCGACATGGAAATCAAGAGATTTTATAGGTAAAGTGATACTCCTCTGCAGAGTAAAATGTGGATATTCACTCCTTACTTCTTGGTTGGAAGTTGCGTCACGGCAGGAAGGAGGCCTACAAGTGGTCTCACCCTGTGGTACAAGTGTCCAGTAGAGTTTGCTTAAAATGGAGTCTTTTACAATCACAAATGAATTTAGAATAGAAAACTTATTTTGGTTAATATGACATAATATAATAATATCTGCTATGACTAGTTAAGGTATGAATGACACATTTATATTCTCAAATTATTTGCTGAGTGCCTCGGCACTCATCCTTGCTATTTGTATATCCTTGTTAGACCTTAAATACTCCTTTGACGATGTGATGCCGACTGGTACAGCAGAGGAGGTTTATCCAGAGTAAGGCAACTATATTTTGATCTCACAAACTTTAGCATTGGTGATGAAGAGTGACTGTTGCGACCATCTCCGAACTACTTCTTTGCTGAATAAGCATATGTATGTATTTGTAATTAAGTACCTTGTTATGTACTTAAGCCATGTTTCTGTTTCGCTACTCTGTAACGAACATTCATCGGATAATATGACTTTATTAGGGAAATGTTCGAAAATCGGGCATACTGCCACGTGGGTGGTATGTCAGTCGCCGCAATCCAACTTGGGGCGAGACTCCAAGCACCAGCGCAAGGAGTACGCGCGGGAGGTAAAGGTTGTGGGGGTGTTGGGCACGTCCTGGCCACCAAAGTGGTCGGATGTCCCCTCACCTTCACAGCAGAAGACGCGCGCGGGGTTCGCTTCCCCCACGATGACGTGCTCATTATTTCCGCTACCATTTACAACTGCCAGCTGGCGTGCATCCTCGTTGATGGCGGAAGCGCCGCTGACATCCTGTACTTGAAGGCGTTCAGGGAAATGCACGTGGATGAAAAGCTGCTACAACCCACAGCCAAGCCCTTGCAGGGCTTCGTCCCGGGGAAGACCATCTACCCAGTGGGGAAGGCCGACCTCCCCATGACCTTCGGCGCCCCGGACAACTACCGGACGGAGATGGTTTAGTTCGACGTCGTGGATCTCCCCTCATACAATGCGATTATGGGGAGAACCACGCTCAACCATCAGGGGGCGGCGATACACCAGACATATCTCTGTGTGAAGATCCTTGGGCCTCACGGCGCGATCACCGCCCGAGGCGACCAGGATGTGGCTCACACTCTTTATGAGCGTGCCGCTGCGACGATAGGGTGCGTCAACCTGATCAAGGCACCTGGGAGGGGGGAGGGGAGGGGGAGCTCCCCCCCCCCCCCCCCCCGCTCCAGACACCCCGATCGTCCCCTCAAGGAAGTTTCTTCCGAAACCACGCCCGAAGGGAGACCACCGGGAAGTCCGACTATCCCCATAAGTTGGGGAAATGGTCGTCAAGGTTGGGGTGGACCTCCCTGAGGAACACGTGAAGCAACTCGCGTCCTTCCTCCACAAAAACTCTAACATCTTTGCGTCCAAGCCTCTGACATGCGGGGCGTCGCTCGGGACATTATCGAGCACAAGCTCGCGGTAACCCCCGGCCTCCCCCCGGTAAGGCAGAAACTGAGGAAGCTCTCCCACGAGCACCAAGAGGCTATCAAGGCCGAGATCACCAGGCTCCGAGAGGCGGGGTTCGTTCGGGAGGTCCTGCACCCCGAGTGGCTGGTGAATCCCGTCCTCGTGAAGAAGTCGAGTGACAAATGGAGGATGTGCGTGGACTTCACCGACCTCAACAAAGCCTGACCAAAAGACAACTTCCCACTCCCGCGAATCGACCAGCTAGTCGATTCAACCGCAAGGTGTGAGATTATGAGTTTTCTAGACGCGTATTTGGGCTACCACCAAGTCCGGATGGCTAAGGAGGACGAGGAAAAGACGAGTTTTATAACTCCCCTCGGCACCTTCTGCTACGTCCACATGCCCTTCGGGCTAAAGAACGTTGGGGCAACCTTCCAGCGCCTCATGTCACTGGTCCTCAAGGACCAGATTGGCCGCAACGTATAGGTATATGTTGACGACGCAGTCGTCAAAAGCCTCCGTGCGGCCGTCCATCTCAACGACCTAGCGGAGACCTTCTACAACCTCCGCAAGTATGGGCTGACGCTCAACCCGGAAAAGTGCACTATTAGCTTCACACAATTGCTCTCTCTCAAATCACTCAAGATTTGGGCTCAATTCTAGCCTCTAAATGCAATAACACATATGCAACTCAATTGGCTAGGTTTTCAGCTGAAGAATGAAGTCTTTGAGTACCCAAAAATGAAGCCAAACATGAAGTATTTATAGCCTCAAAGAAAAACTAGCCGCTTGCAACAAACTGAGCCAGATTTGTACAAGCCGGACATTGTCCGGCCACTTCAGACAGTGTCTGATCAGTTCAACAAAAAAACAACTGTTGCAACGTGTCAGTTACCGTTGGGCGAAATTTGTGAAGGCCGGACGGATACTATTTGTCTGGACAAAAAGTCCAGACAAATGGATATGTCTCTGTTAACTCTCGGCTCAAATAACTTGTACAGGCCGGACAATGTCCGGCCATTTCAGACAACGTCCGCCCATGACGGACAAATGCCCCGGACGGATGCATTTGTCTCTGTTTCATTTCTCGGCTCAAAAAATTTGTACAGGCTGGACAATGTCCGGCCATTTTGGACAAAGTCCAGCCACTTCGGACAGATAGCCCCGGACGGATGCATTTGTTCGGCCACTGTACACTGATAGTAAAATAAGCATAACTTTTGATCCAGAGATCCGATTGAGGTGATTTTTGGCTTGTTAGAAAGATAACTCAGAGATCTACAATTTTGTCAACAGAAGCAAGACCTAAAAAGGTCTAGAAACTTCTAGAAAACTCAGAAACTTTTCTGCTGTCAAAATGTTCAATCCAAAAATCATCTCAAATGCAATTTGGGGTATTTGCACATACGGATTTTGCCGTTTTCTCGCGGATGTGATTGCTGTCACTCAGCAACGACCACAACCACACAGGTCTGACATCCGATCAAAAACAGGTGGTCGGTAGGGTTTGGTCGAGCGTACGCAAGCGAGCCGAAAACTGGTACGACCAGTCCGAACTCCTACGACCACGCCCAAACCCTAAACGTAAAGCCGCCAAACAAGCGACATGACCACGACCACGTATCAACACTGATATGATCAGAATATGCAAATACGACCATGACCAACTCTAGATAAATAAACCAATTTAAATAGCTGGCGATCATGACTAAGTGCAGTTTTCAAAATATTTAATCTAATGCACATGAACTACACTTAGACTCACTAGCAATGCAAGACACTAGTGCAAGATGATATGAATGCATCTGAGCTTCCGCACTAGATAGATTCAAGCTACTAGTTTCCGACCCCTCTTAATAGTACGGTCAAACTAGTAAAAAGAAACCTATCAACCCGGTCTGTCTCCAAACATCGAAACCGGTAAAACCCTAAGAAAACAATCCTTAATTTTTGATTTTACCTTAGGTGAAGTTCGACCTCGTGAAGTTCGACCGCTCGACGCTTGTCCCCACAAGGCTCGACCTCGCTAAGCTTGACCTCGCGAAGCTCGACCGCTTGACACTTGTCCTCGCAAAGCTCGACCTTGCTAAGCTTGACCTCGCTCGAGATGTCTCATATCGACTTCATCCTCTTCACACCCTTTCTCGCTTTTATCCTGCAATGAAACTGAGACTACAATACGTACACTCAATGCACAACATTAGTCTCATATATAAATCGTCATTAATCACCTCCAGAGAAACCACCCCACACAGGAGTTAGCTCAACGATTTCTCTTTCAAATGACATGACAAACTATATTCAACGAGTAGCAAATGAGTATAAGATAAAATACAATCATATAGATCGTAGATGATAAACATATATGCACACGATCTATACTACTCATATCATGATATCAATCAACCTAGATGACCAAAGTGATGAGCTCCCCCTCAACATGTGCATTGATATAAAATCCACAAACTGGAGTCATCAGTCTCAAGATTTAACATATTACATTTTGATCAATCAATCAGCACAAGCTTGATGTAACCACCGAGCTACATATGCATCAATATCAAACCCGCAACTGAGGAAACATCCAATTCAGGGTTTACTGATAATCAATTCAATTCACTTGTGCTAAATCAGGATTTATCTAATTTGTCATTTGACCATCAAAACTGACATCTTCAGATTAACTTTAATCACAATGGATTTATCCAAATCGTCATTAATCATCAAAAGATAGATACTAAGATCTACCTAGATCCAACAAGGAGCGTGCCCAGTGAACTAGGTTGCATGGGTATGTAGAGTACAAGGCGACATCCCCTTATGGGTGCTGACAAGATTGGTGGGTTAAGAAAGTATTGTTTGATGCTATTGAAAGCATTTTGGCACTACTCAACCCACTTGAATATCACGCCTTTCTTCATTATCTTGCTGAAAGGTTGGATACGACCTTGGAGATTCGGCGTATATAAGCAAGATGCCCCTAGAGGGACTTCAATTCTTTGAGGTTGCGTGGGGGAGGCTTGCAGAGGATTGCCTTAATCTTGTTTGGGTCAATTTCAATACCCTGATGGCCTACAATAAAGCAAAAGAAACGTCGCATTGGACTGCAAAGGCACACTTAAGAGGATTCATCTTCAACTAATGTGTGCGCAACCTTTCAAATACAAGGTGAAGGTCCCCTTGGTGGTGTTCACGCTCCCAAGTCTTCATCACCAAGTCATCAATATAACACTTAAGTGATTGATTAAATTATCAAAAATAAGTGTCATGCCTCATTTTTAGGTGGCACCGATGTTCTTTAAGCCAAAGGGCATCACTGTGTAGTAGAAGTTCCCCTTCATTGTGTGGAAAGCAGTGCCGATGGCATATTCATCCATCTTAATTTGATTATAGTCTGACAATCCATCCACGAAGGAGAGCGTGCCATGCCCTGTGGTGGCATCAATGACCATATCTGTAATGGGCAAAGGAAAATCATCTTTTGGGCAAGCATGATTAAGGTCGCGAAACTCGACACATACCCATACTTGTCCATTCTTCTTGCACACTAGGACGATGTTTGCTAGCTAGAGTGGATATTGTACTTCTTTGATGAAACCATTAGTGATGAGCTTGTCTACCTCAATGATGATTTGATCTTGAAGCTCTGGGCTAAAGCATTGTGGATGTTATTTCACCAGACAAAATTGTGGATCAATCACGAAGCTATGCATGGTGCTACGAGGTTCAAGTCCTGGCATTTCCTTGTAGGCCCAGGTGAAGGAATCTCAAAATTCTATTACGAAGTTTCGGTAATTTTTTGTTCTTCTGCTATGAGAGTGGCATTGATGTAAGTTGGGTGACAGTCATCTTTGTTGCTTAAGTTAATCTCCACTAGCTCATCAATGGTGAGCTGCCGGCCATCCTTGAGCTGTTGAGGCAAAGGAGTAGCGTTGAGGACTTCTCCTTGCTCAATTTTCATGACTCCACAAGTTCGGGACAAGAGTGATTGCTCATCTCTTGCATGGTTGTATATGTTGGATCAAGGATGCCGACAAGAGGGGGGGTGAATAGGAGGCTTTTAAAAACTTTAAACTTAAAACAAATCAAGAACAAATCAAGAACAAATAATATAAGCAAGGGAAAGAGAACGAACACAACGATTTTTACCGAGGTATCGGAGACTCGCCCAGAGTCTCCACTAATCCTCGTTGAAGCACTCAAATCACTTGAGTCTTGCCTCAATATCCACAAAGGATATTATCACTAGTGGTTGCTCCTTGTCCACTCCGGAAAGGCGAGCACCGATGCCTTGTACACACTTGCCGAGCCTCTCCGACAATCTCCGAACGGAGAGATCAACGGCCACGCCTCCGAACTGTCTAGGTGAGGGCGCTCACCAAGAGTAACAGGCAGCGAGGTCTTCTCAAGACCTCCAAACACGCACCGAGAAGCTAAGTGAATGCAAAATGCAAAGAACTGAAACTCTCGGTGGATCGAAAAGCACTCGACTTGATCAAAAGATCAAGATTTTATATAAGAAACTAATGCTCAAGAGTGTATATGAAATGCTGCTGCTTGTTGTATAAAACTTATGCACAAAGCCCATATTTATAGCCTCAAGGATCAAATGAACCGTTGGAGCTAGGGCTGAAAATCAGCAACCCAAACTGACAGTCAGTTTGCCTAACTGACAGTCAGTTTAGTGCACAACGGCCGACAAAATTTACGGACGAAAACTTTGCTAGCCGTTCGTGGTCGTTTATGGAAAGCTGAAACCCACAACTGACAGTCAGTTACACAAACTGACAGTCAGTTCGACCACAAACTCAACCAAAAACAAATAGAAACTCAGTTAAAATCTCTGTGGTCGAAACCCCAACTGACAGTCAGTATGGACAAACTGACAGTCAGTTTAGTACAAAAATTTTGAGCCCAAAATACACCCTCTCTGGACAATTGTCAGTTAACACGAACTGACATTCAAACTGACAGTCAGTTCAGCAAACTGACAGTCAGCTTGAACAAAAACAGAGATAACTTTAAATCCAGAAATCGAAAAGAGGTGTTTAATAGCTCGTTTGAAAGATAATTTCAAGGGCTACATTTTTGTCAACAGAAGCAAAGCCAGATCTGCCTAGATCTTTCTGAAAATTGCAAATACTCTTCTGCTGTCAAAAACTGAACTGAAAATCCAGATTTTTCAAATAAGTTCAAAACCAAATCCAACCAAAAAGATGCAATGCAATGACCTAGCTTTCTCAGTTTGCGTTGGAGATAAAGAGAGGACTTTCGCCACCCCTCTTTATAGTACGGTTTAAAACTAGAAAATAATTTCCCTAACCGATCATCTCCAAACGCCGAGATCGGTAAAAATAAAAATTCGTAATACCTTAGGTCTTTCGCATCTTCATGATTTGCGTCTTGTATTTTGCTCTTCTGCATCTTGTGCTTCACTTCAAGTCGGGTTCATCTTGATCATCTTGTATTTCTTTCCAACTGATCCCTGTATCAATCAATCTCAAAAGCACTATTAGTCCGGAACACTTTGTTTTCTTTAATCATCAAAATTAGGGTTAGGCATGAAGGCCTAGATGCAACAGTATACAATTGCACGGCTTTAGGGTATCAAGGATAGTGAGGTATAGATGGGTGTGTGATTCCTCGAGGGGCAATGTCTCCTCCTTAGTCACTATTGATGTAGCACAGCATGTAACTTGCTACTCATTAGCTTCTTCATTATCAGAGGATTTAGGGATATGGTACATCAAATTGTACTTTGGGTGAGGTTGGTGCTCTTTTTGAACAAGTTCTTCTGTTTTCCCCCACCACTCCTTGCATATTGCTAGTGGTGTTGACAATTTCTAATTTCATTGCAATTTAATCCCAGCTTTATCCAGTAAGTGGACTATCCTTGGTTCTACCTTCATAGTGACCAAGGCTACTTCGGGTCAATCGAGAGACTTGGCAACTCAATGATGAAGTCACATGGCTGCCTTCTCAAGCTCTTGTAAAGTATGGTGGGGAAGATACGGCCGTGTGGGTTTGAGAGAGCCCAGACTACCAATGGTTCCATTCTGGATGTGTGTAGAGATGGGGTTGCTTAAGTGTGGCTCAGTTACCGTCTTCTCGAAATATTCTATCTTTCTTTGGACTACTCCCTTTGCTTGCATAGGGGCTGTCTCCTCATTTGGGCTCCTACAAGTCTTCCACACAAGAGGCTGCAAAGCATCTGCCCTGACCACTAGCGATCCATAGATTTCTGGAATACCTGTGGAAGCCTCATGAGTTAGAGAGAGAGGATTTGAGGAAGCCCTCAAGGCCTCTTTGAGTTTAGATGAGAGGAGAATGGGCGGAGATCCTATTGTCAACCTCAATGCATGGAAGGTAGAAGAGGAAGTGGCCACCATTAGCAACAATCAGGCGGTTGAAGAAGTGGTAGTATAGTCCTATTCCCGCGGGGCTGCTATAGTAAAGCTCTTTGCCAAAGGCAGAGGACCATAGTGATGAGGAATAACCATGAAAGCTCTCCCACATCCGTGACTTCTACTTTTGAGGGGAGAGGGATCCCTCCTTGTTAGTTGACATGGCATGATCAAGAATCCCATTTCATTTCATGGAGTAGAGCTCAGTGTGGTCAGAGTATCTACTGTCGGTGTAGTCATGGAAAATAATACTTCGCATCTGTGTGGTGCACCTCCTAAAAGGTATAAGGATTAGTGTTGGCGATGATCTGTTGTTTTTTTTTCATCGCCGCAATGAACTTCAAGCAATGATGTGGGGTTGAGGGAATCACTCAATACTTGTGTATCCAAGACCTTCCCAACAACGCCGAGACAGAAGTGTTTGCTTCAATAACAAAGAAGTGAACTTTGAAGCTGAAGGTCAATGTCTGAAGCTTTAAGGTGATTGCAACCATGGCTAGCCTATGTTGGTTGTCAAAGCCACAGATTATTATATATGTCTAAGTCTTTGTATGAGAAGCTGGCTCAAGTCATGCTTCGGATGAGGAGGATATTTACAGAAGACCTCATGTCAACAAGGACTTGATAGAGGTATGTAGTCTCAATGTTCCCTTCCATGTAGAAGGGGTGATTGTAGTTAGCATCTTCGATGAGTTTATCTTCCTTATATAATGTGATCTTGCCTGTGTCTACTGAATTACAGAGAAGATGGTGCTTGGCCATTTCCACTTTGTGTAGCTATGAGTTTTACAATGCTTTGATGAGAGCTCGTCGAAAATCACACACCAGTAACTAAGTATCATAAACACTTAGAGTGCAAGAATGCGCTTCAAGTGTGCAATGACATTATAGTCAATGGGTGACTGATTTTGTCTTTCCCCATCTGTGGTAGGGACCATAGATGGACCACTTAGCATGAGAGTTTCCTTGTATGTCATGGATTTTTCCTTATCTTCTCTATACTGCCGAGACCTTTGAGGTTCGGGTAAGGTCTTACTCTTTTGAATATTCTTGTTAACTTATTATGAGAGAACTTTAGCAAGGAGTGTTTCACGCTCCTCCAGCGTTGAATCTGACGTGTTAGAGTTACAATTGACAAGAGTTACATTGCACAGGGTGACATTTGAACTTGATGTAGAATCTTCAAGCGCATCTATAGTGATGAGGACATTACGACCACACACTCACATGCAGTAACACGGGCGCATGCGGTGTCGCCTTGGACAATAGGTGAATTCATTTCTTGGGAAAATTAATTATTTAATTACAGAACAAATGATATTACCTAATGATTGTTCTTTGCTTGTTCTTACATGTGAGGGAGTTTTGGACGAAGTTGTTGATCCAGTTTTTAGCCAAGGAAGAATGAACACTTTTCTGGAAACTTCGCTCAACGATCACTTCGACCACATCGATCATAAGAACTCTGCGCTTGACCAAAAAGGATTAAGGTCGCAGCACCGCCCAAGGTCGCAGCTCATGTTCAAAAGCACATGGTCGCAGCCTGGGGACCATACAGCCTGCTGGCCAAGCGACGATCGGATGTTTGATCAGAAACTTCGACCAAGTACCAATTTCAGCACTGATGTTCAAGTTGGTCATGTGAGTACTGTTGGAAAGATATTCAAAAGATCTTTCCAACGCATCAAGAATCATAGAAATCCAATGTCATATGCAACCAGGAGACCCGAAAGAATGACAAGTGCATGAGAGAAAAGAGTCTAATCCGAATACGTGAAAAATAGTTCCAGATTTCTTTTATCTATTATACTATGTTAGGATTCTATTCTATTTCGAATTAGATTAAGATTAGAATTTCAGTTTAAAACCTTCTATCTTTTGTAGACGCCATCCTTTATAAAAGAGAAGGTATGGTCATAGTTTTAAGTAGACTTCGTTGATATACAGATTATATTCTCGTGCCTTTGTCGACTTGTACAATTCGGAGTCTCATAGTTCATCTCATAATTCAGATTATTGAGTTGATATCTTTTCACTGTTGCTCTTGCTTTTCTTATGGATTTACTTGAGTTGTTGTTCGTGAATAGGTCAATCTAGTTTTGCTCGATTGATAACCAATTGAAGAGTGGTTTAGTGATTGCGAGGTTGTTGGTCGCGTTCTTGGATTGTGGTTAGCCTCCCCTTCATCAAAGTCATAACTCACAATTATCCACCAATTTCTCCTATGATGAAAGATCGGGACCGAACTTCATGCACGCATCTTAAGGCGAGGCATGTGCATATTAGTTGGTATCAGAGCTTACGTTGCCGATAGTAATTCATTTATCCCTAGTCCAGAAAATTGCAGTCAAAAAGAGTTTCCTAGCCCGTTGTTTCTTTCAATCTTTTAATTTCAGTTTGTTTAATTGAGTTTTCATTCCGTTGAGTTGTGTCCAGTTGCTGGTCTTAATCTTGTTGGTTGAAAATCCAAAGTTAGATTGAGCTGTTGCTATTGAGTTAGCAGATTGCATCTTTCTGTGAATCCTATAACAAAATACCAAAAGGAGGCAAGCACATATAAAAAAGTGTAAAAAAAAGAGAAAGAAAGGGGAAGTGAAAGAAAAGGAACATCTTGAGGGAGTATTGTCGACGATTGGGACTCGAGGTTTTTAGTCGATCTTACGCAAATTTGTGAGTAAAAAGTGGAGACCTTTCAAGGTGTTTATCAGGTAAGTTAAGGTAAGTACGAATTGGAGACACAGAGTTATACAGGTTTGAGCCCTTAACGGATTGAGTAATAGCCCTACGCCCTATGGTGTTTCTACTATGTATATGAATGTTTACAGGGAAGGAGAGATTGTTATAGAGGTTGACAATCTCTCCCAATACTTCTGTCTATTGTCTATTTCTTGAGTTGTTCAAGTCTTATTCTGAATCTCTCAATTGTTCATATCTATATCCTTATCTTGTCCTTCCTTCACTCTTTTTATACTGATTGAAAGAATGCCAATGTGAAGCAGTTCGAGAATTCAGATGGTTGCTAATATGCAGTTGCATAACTGCACTTTAATCTTTATCTCTTTGCCGGTTAACACGTGCAGTTATGGATAACCGCACATCATAACTCCTTGACGGTTATCTTCATACATGGGAGAAGAAGTTATCTTATCCTGGAAACATGACTGGTAAACTCAAACACTACTCAGGTTAAATGTAACCCTTAGATCACCTTGGTCGCACATATCCTGTGACCTTATGGTTGAGGAAAGTTCTGCGACTATAGGCTAGTTCTGCACCTGCGACCTTCAGGTACACAGGAAATCACTTCTGTGACCATAATGACTGCTAATACACAGATTCACATATCATATCTTAAATATCTTAAATATGATATATTCAATAAATAACTAGCTCGGGTAATAATCCTCGTCAGCTAGCCCCCAAATTTGAAGTGATAAAAAGATTATTTACTTCAAATTTAAGAATCCTTGGATACAGTACCTGTAACACCCTGGGTTTAGGGGTGAAAATTTTCTTTCATAAAAAGTCATGCATGCATATGTCTCTCCAAGATCAACAAATCAGTTCAGATTCATTCTGCCATAAGCCCTAAATCTCAAAATCTTCTATGTGGACCCAAATCAAGATCAGATTATCCAGATATGATCTACTATTTATCTTGAGTATAAAAGCCTTCAGAAGGCAGATCAAATTCGATCTCTAACTCCCAAATTTGTCTGTCTCAATCTGTTTTCGAAAACAGATTTAATTGAATATCCTAATTACCATGAATACCCTGAGATTTAGAACTCAGATTTAATCAAATCTTGACCTAATCTAGATCAAATTATTCTTGTATTATGATCAAGGGAAGGATGTGATTCTAGCTAGTACCTTAATCCAAAAATTTGGCAGCCAGATTCCATCATGAAGACCATTTTCGTAATTCAGTCCGAAAGTATTGCAAATTGATCCTTTTCAGATTTTCCAAAAGCCTAGAAAGGTTAAAAACCACAAACCAGCTCCAAATCCAAATCTGATTCAGGGAATACCTCCCAAATTCTATTCAATACAAAATCTTCTTCTAGGAGGATCTTTGAGCGCGTATTCCTTGCACTGACGCTTAGAGTCCCGCTCGGAGGCGGATCTTCCCGTGATGATGTTGACATGTCTTTGGGAGGTTTGGAAAGGGAGAGCCTCTGACGGCTCCCCTTCCCGCGCTTGTCCCTGCTGTCCCCCCGCGGGTGCAGGAAGGGTTGGTAAGGCCGACTGAGGGGGCAAGGAGGCAGGAGTCCCCCCTGCCCATGCTAGTCAAGGAATGCGGCGAATTGTTGGAGCAGTTGGTGGCATTCCCGGGTGGCATGGGTATTGGACTTGTGGAAGGTACACCACAGGCCTTCCTTGCCTCCTGCCATGGGGCTTTCGCGACTGTGGGACGACTGCCCTCCCCCACGACCTTTCGTCTTGGGGAAGGGGCGGTTGCCCTTGGAGGTATTGCGCGAGCCGCCTCCGCCCTTGAGGACAAAGGTGTCCCGAGGCCGAGGCTCGCCACGGACCCTGGCCCCCCGGTCGACGCGGGCGGAGGCCCCCTGGTTCTTCCAGAGATCATCCTCCTCTGCCCGAGTGTACTTCTCAAGTACGTTGAAGAGCTCGTTGGCGGAGGAGGGGCAGCTTTGGGAGAGTCTCTGGTGGAGCTCTCCTGGGAGAATCCCGCTCTTACACGCCTCAATGATTGTGGAGTCAGGGACGTGGGCTACTTTGCTCTTGACCTGAGCAAAGCGTTTGAAGAAGCTGCGAATGGTCTCCCCCATCCTCTGTTGGACGGTGTACAGCTGCGAGGAATCCAGGGGACGCACATAGTTCCCCTGGAAGTTTGCGCAGAACTCACGTTTGAGCTGCGCGAAGGACTTGATGGAGCCGGCTTTCAAGTTGTAGAACCACGAGTGGGCGATCCCGGTTAGGTAGAGGGGGAAGACGTTGCACTGAACTGTCTCGTCCCCCCCAGCCGCCGAGATGGCTGTGGAATACACCTGCACAAATTCATAAGGGTCGGCCTCACCATTGTATTGTTCGATGTGCGGCGGGCGGTAGGGCCACGGCCATCGAATGCATCGGAGTCTGCGGCACAGCGACTGGTTAGCCCCTTCCACTTCTCGGGGGAGTCCCGGTCGCTATCCCCTTTGACAGGGGATGCGCACTCGTTGTCGGAGTCGGGGAGGGGCCCCAGAGGTCCGCCGGCATGGCGGTAGCACCGCTTTTCCTCTGGGTTGGTGGAGCTGACCTCCCAGACGTCCGGGCACTCCCTAGGAGCGATTGGTTCTTCGGCGGGTCTCTTCCCCTGGCCAGAGCGGGAGCGGGGCTCCCCGCGTCCGCAACCCGGGGGAGGCTCCTCCCCAGACTAGGTGGTACGCATTTGCTCAACCTCCTCCAGCGTGAAGCGGACTTGATCCGCCGGGGGAGCCCTCGGGGGCGGCCCCGGGGGAGGAGGGAGCTCATGCGTATCGACTGCGGGTGCAGGAGGCACAACCGGGGCGTGGGTGTAATTCATTACCGGGCGGTCCCCGGTAGTACCGTCCAGAACCAAAGAGTGGGGGCCTGGGCGGGCAAGATCCGGTGACGGCGCGGGAGTAGCCCGGCAGGCCACCTCCGGAACGACGGGCACAATTGGCCGGGAGAGGCCGGCGTCCGGTCTCGGGAATGCCTCGGGCGTGGAGTGAACCGTTGGCACGGGGAAGACCCCGGGGACGGGATAGGTCCCTGGCTCCGGGAACGCTCCCAAGGTCGGGAAAGCCCCGGATGACGAGCCTGCCAGAGCATAGCCCCCGTTGGAGCCACAGGCCCCAGGGGCGACCTGACCTCCAAAAGCCGGAGGGGCCACCGGATACCCCATAAATGGGGGCATTGCCCCCATGAACGGGAACTGCGGGTAGATGGGGGCCGGCGGCCGGGCCAGAATGCGGAGGAGCTCATCCATCGAGTGCTGGGCGCGGAGCTGGCCCTCCACCAGAGCTTCGAGCAGTGCATCCTGGGAAGCCGGTGGAGCCACCGGGGGAAAGCTTGTCCCCCCGGGAGCGTCCGAGGTCGTCGGGTTGGAGCAGGAGCCCTGTCCGCCGGAAATTACCAGGAGAGTTAAAGGTGGTACTTGGGTATGGCCGTGTCTGGACGTCGGTGCTGGGACGGCCATGCTTTAGATAGGTGGCGCCGGATCACTGGGACCGGCGTTACCAGGAAGGGTGCGAGCCCTCGTTCTTGGGGGAGCCATGGCGATTCGTCACAGTCCCCACGGTCAGCGCCAACTGTCGTGGTATTACGAGTACCCCAGCAGGTTTTGTGGAAGATCCTAGCAAAGAAAAGACGACACGAGCTGACGTGCGACCGGTCCTCTCCCGTCGGGCAAACACAGCAAGTGACACGAAGGTTTATACAGGTTCAGGCCTCAGTGGAGGCCCTAGTCCTATCGACGTACTCCCAACCGGAGTTTGCTAGGGGAGATCTCTCGGGGGAGAGATGGCTCCGGAGCACGCCTATTTGATTGTCTATTACAGTAATAATGGATTGTCCTCCTCACATGAGGGGTTACAAGGGCTTATATAGGCCCAAAAGATGCAAAAAGACTAAACTACCCCACTCGCCACCGTTGGATCGAGGGGCACTAGCGTCCTTCTTCCGGTCAGGAGCCTTGGATGCTTGACAGGTGTCCGCTATTTCCCGAGGCGCTCCTCGCGTGATCCTCACGTGACCCGGGACCGGGGACCCTTGTCTCTGGAAGAGCGGTGGTGCCCTGGACAAGCCACCGGGGGGCCTTGTCTCCAGGAAAAAGGCGGCGCCCGGGACAGGCCACCGAGGGGCCTTGTCCCCGGGCAAAAGGCAGTGCCCGGGACAGGCCACTGGGGGGCCTTGTCCCCAGGCAAATGGCGGCGCCCGGGACGAGCGGCGGCGCCTGGGACGAGTGGCGGCGCCCGGGACAAGCCACCGAGGGGCCTTGTCCCCAGGCAAAAGGCGGCGCCCGGGACGAGCCACCGAGGGGCCTTGTCCCTGGGCAAAAGGCGGCGCCCGGGACGAGCCACCGGGGAGCCACCGGGGGGCCTTGTCCTCGGGCAAATGGCGGCACCCGAGACGAGCCACCGGGGGGGCCTTGTCCCCGGGCAAACTGGACGGCCTCTTACCTGGACTTGATCCCTTGGAGATTTCCCCCAACATTTCAAAAAAGAGTAGATGAAGGATTTCTAGTCGGATACTCCACCACTAGCAAAGCCTATCGAGTTTTCAATAAAAATTCTAGCTGTATTGAAGAATCATGTGACATAGAATTTGATGAAGCTAATGGCTCGCAAAAGGAGCAAGTCTCTTGTGAAGCTTCAGGTGAAGATTTTCAAGAAGCTGTGAAGAACATTATCATTGGAGAAATCAAACCAAGAGAAGATGATCAAGAAGATGATGAAAATATAGAGGATGATGATCAACATGTATCATCACCTCATATTGATCCTCCAGAACAAGATCAAGAAGAAGCTGCACAAGAAGAAGCACCAAGACAACATCAAACCATCACCAAGGATCGTTCTTTTGTATCATCCCTAGAACCTAAACATGCATATAGATGAAACTCTTAGTGATCCTAATTGGGTAAATGCTATGCATGATGAACTTAATAATTTCTCTAGGAATAAAGTTTGGACTTTAGTAGAGAGACCCAAGGATCATAATGTAATTGGAACAAAATGGGTTTTTAGAAATAAGTAAGATGAAAATAGTGTAGTAATTAGAAACAAAGCTCGTCTTATTGCACAAGGTTTTACTCAAGTCGAAGGTTTAGACTTTGGTGAAACCTTTGCACCTGTGGCAAAACTTGAAGCTATTCGTATACTTCTTGCTGATGCATCAAGCTTTAATATTAAGTTATTTCAAATGGATGTAAAAAGTGTCTTTTTAAATGAAGAAATATCTGAACTAGTTTTTGTTGAACAACCTCCCGGTTTTGAAGAGTCTAAATTTCCATACCATGTGTTTAAACTGTCTAAAACTCCCTATGTTCTCAAGCAAGCTCCTCGAGCTTGGTATGAATGACTTAGAGACTTTCTTTTATCAAAAGGTTTTAAAATTGAGAATGTTGATACAATGCTTTTTACAAAAATGATTGAAAAAGATTTGTTCATTTGTCAGATATATGTTGATGATATTATCTTTGGATCTAATAATGAACATTCCTGTCATGAGTTTGGAGAAATGATGTCTAGGCAATTTGAGATGTCAATGATCGGCGAGCTAAGCTTCTTCCTTGGACTTCAAATCAAGCAACTCAAGAACGGTACGTTCGTGAGTCAAACGAAGTATGTGAAGGATTTGCTCAAGCGCTTTGGGATGGAAGATTCTAAAGCAATCAAAACTCACATGGCCACAAATGGACATCTGGATATGGACAACAATGGAAAATCAGTCGATTCTAAACTTTATAGGTCTATGATTGGTAGCTTGCTATATCTTACTGCATCTAGGCCTGATATCATGTTTAGCATGTGCTTATGTGCTAGATTTCAATCAGACCCTAAGGAATGCCATTTGATTGCTATTAAAAGAATCCTTAGGTACTTAAAATGCTACCCCAACCTTGGTCTTTGGTATCCAAAAAATGCAAACTTTGAATTGATTGGATATTCGGATTCAGATTATGCGGGTTGCAAAATTGATAGAAAGAGCACATCTAGAAGTTGTCAATTATTGGGGAGATCACTAGTATCATGGTCATCTAAGAAACAAAATTCTGTAGCTCTCTCCACCGCTGAAGCGGAATATATGTCTGCAGGAAGTTATTGTGCTCAAATTTTGTGGATGAAGCAAACATCTCTGAATTATGGAATTAAATTTGAAAAAGTGCCACTCTTGTGTGATAATGAATGTGCCATTAAAATTGCTAATAATCCTGTTCAACACTCTAGAACTAAGCACATTGAAATATGGCACCATTTTATAAGAGATCATGTGGCAAAAAGGGATATTGATGTTAGTTATATCAGAACAGACAAGCAACTAGCAGATATTTTCACCAAACCCCTAGATGAAACTAGATTTTGCTTTCTCAGAGGTGAATTGAACATTATTGATATTTCAAATGCTAGTTGATATGTTGTTTGTATTAAAATATATTTTATTCTCTCTCTAGTCAAAATTTGCTTCTAGTCGAATTATTTGTCCATATTGACAGTCAGTATGACAAACTAATTGTCAGTTCCTTTACTAAGGAGCCTGGTCGTAGCCTCTGGCCGAAGTCATTGACCATGCTGACAGTTAGTTTCATACACTAATTGTCAATTAGTTATGTGCTTCAACTTTGGTCGTATCCTCTGGTCAAAATTGATGACCCACACTGACTGTCAGTTTGACACACTAATTGTCAATTTCAAATCTCAGGTTTTTTGTGCTAATTGTCAGTGCTCCACACTGATTGTCAGTTTCAAAACCCTGGATTTTGAACTAACTGTCAGTATATCATACTGACTGTCAGTGTGGGACCCCGAACCCTAAATCCTCCATTTCTGTTCATCATCTCTTCGCCTCCTCCTTTCGCCGCCGTTTTGAGCCTTACCGTGCCGCGACTTCGCCTCGCCGCACCTCTCCACCGACGCGCCATGCGCCGCCGCGCCGAGCCTCATCGTTGCGCCGCTCCTCGCCGCCATTTCATCGCCTTTTTGGCACCTTGCCGCCACTCGCCATGTTTCGCCGCTGCACTTCGTCGCCACACCTCGACGTCCATCTCCTTGTCGTTGCCAAGCCGTAGCCGTGCCGTGCCTCTTCTCACCAGCTGGTTTTCTGCTCTTCACCGTCATTGCTTCGTCGTTCATCGCCTTCCTCTATTCGGCCTCCTCTGTTCATGTCTCTAGTTTTCTCCTTCTCCCTGTTCTTCTTTTCATCATGTCTGATCAGCCGTCTTCGTCTCGACGTGTGGCCCGTCGGAAGAACACTGCAAACAGCAGTCGTTCAACGGGTAAGACGTCGGAGACCCCATCCTCACCGCCACCTGAGCGTGCCCCCGTGGATTATTCCTGGTGGCACGCAAGTCGCCTCCACTCCCTTCGCTCTAAAAACCCAGACCTTTTGCTGCGTCCCTCTGGTTGCGACGCCTGCCAGGTTCTCACCTTCTACACGAACCTGCAGCTTGACCTATTCACCAGCGTATACAGTCGCGTCCCCATCTTTGCCCACCGCTCTCTGTCCTGGCAGACGATTGCCTCTTGCACAGGCATCGTCTCCCTGGCAGACTCCTTCGCCTCCGTCGGGATCAGAGATCTCATCTCTGATTCCTCCCTTCACTGGGCCGATGAGCCCATCTGCCAGTTCTACGCCACTGTCTTTATCTCACCTCAGCGTGACTCGCTGACCTTCATGACAGGCCTCCAGGTCCATACTATCACGAAGGAGCAGCTTGAGGCCGCTGTTGGTCTTGTTCGCCCTGCTTCTGGGCGTCAGCTCCATACCTTCCTAATCTTGAGCATCAGGAGGTGGCCATGCTTTACTCCGGCCCCTTGCAGCTCCGTCACATTGCTGGCTTGCACCGCGATGTCGATTTGGCCCTGAGGATCCTTCGTCTCACTTTGGTCCCAATGACCGAAGACAAGGCCAGAGTCACTTACCTTGCCCTCCACGTCTTGATCTCCATCTTCCAAGATGAGCCTTTCGATGTTGTTGATCTCATCATTAGTGAGATTCAGCATGTTCTCCTTTCTCCGCGTCGCCAGTTGCTGTATGCTCCATACATCATGGCAATGCTTCTTCATATTCGGGCCGTTGACTCGATGCTCCCTCGGCCCCATCATCCTCTTCAGTTCTACCCTCTAGGGTAGGGCGACAGGCGTCTTGGTGCTCGCCCTGCAGCTGTAGCAGGTCCCACCTCTTCCGCATCTAATGACGATGCTGCGGATGAGTCAGGCGATGAGGCTGCAGGACAGGCACCAGTTCCTGCACCGACTGGAGACATGAGCCCCGGATCTTCATCCTTCTCTCAGCTCCAGCAGGTGATCCAGACCCAACAGTAGATCCTCAGCACCCAAGCGAAGCACCACCAGATTCTGCTTTGTCTGCTTGCCCAGCAGGAGCAGATTCTGGCTCGCTTACCTTCGTCCAGTGCATCTGTCCCTCGCAAGAGGGCCCGCCCAGCTTCTTCCTCGCCAGGATCAACTTCAAGTCCTGCAGCTCCGGCCCCTGCTGCACCAGCCTCCGTTGCCCCAGCTTCTCTAGTGGTCGACCCGACTAAATCTCCAGTAGGCTTCGGAGATACAGCCGATCTAGGTCTCTCCAGTGAGGAGGATTAGGCTAGTTTTCTGTCAGCTCCCGTCTTTTTGTGCTTGATGCCAAAGGAGTAGAAATTTTGTATGACATTAGTGTTTTCGTTATTTTTGTATGACATGGATATTCTCTTATATGATATTATGGATGTTTTGATGATGTGTTTTTGATATTATGGATATGATGTGGATGGTTTATTGTTTATATATGTGGTGTGGATGATATATGTGATCTTGACTTATGATCAGGGGGAGATTTTGATTTGAGATCCGGTCCGATGCATACATTTAGGGGGAGCTATTCACTTATCATATTATTACCAAACACTTGTTGTCATCAATCATCAAAAAGAGAGCATGTTTTTTGAGCTGAATTTTCTTTACCTATACTGACTGTTAGTTTTTCATACTGACTGTCAGTATGCATTTCGACCTCAAGCTGTTTGATTTGAGATTGGCTTTTAACTGGTCTTTTTTTGTGGTCGATACTGACTGTCAATATGTGATACTGACTGTCAGTATGAGGTGTCAGTTTCCATATACGACCACAAACAGCTAGCAAAGTTTTATCCATGATTTTTGTCAGCCATTGAGGTAGACACTGACTGTCAGTTTGTGCTATTTTGTTTCCTTATACGACCTCAAACGGCTAGCTGAGTTTTCTCCGGATTTTACTTCTTTCTGGTCGTGACCCAAACTAACTGTCAGTTTGTCATACTGACTGTCAGTTTGCACTATTTCTTCTCATTTCGAGCTCAAACGGCTAGTTTGATTCTTGAGGCTATAAATAGAGGCTTTGAGCTATTGTTTTATACACCAAGCAGCCTCTTTCTCTCTTATACACTTGAGCATTTGTTTTAGAGTTAAAAATCTTGATCTTTTGATCAAGTCGTGGGCTCTGTGATCCACCGAGTTTTTAGTTCGCATCACTTTTGCATACTTAGAGTTTCTCGGTGCGTGTTGGAGGTCTAGGAGAGACCTTGCTGCTCATTACTCTTGGTGAACGCCCTCACCTAGACGGTTTGGTTGCGTGGCCGTTGATCTCTCCTGTTTGGAGATTATCAGAGAGGTTCGGCGTGATTATAAAAGGCATCGGTGCTCGCCTTTCCGGAGTGGACAAGGAGCAACCACTAGTGAGTAATATCCTTCGTGGATATTGAAGCAAGACTCATTCATTTGAGTGCTTCAACAAGGAGTAGGGGCTGGGCAAGTCTCCGAGATCTCGGGAAAAATCTTGTGTTTGTCTTCTACTCTCTTCTATTTTAATTGTGCAATATAAATTCATTTGTTTTTCTTTGCAAAAGTTGTTTTAAATTGAAGTTTTAAAGCCTCCTATTCATCCCCTCTAGTCGGTATCCTCGATCCTATAGTGTGTAGATTGTCGAGCTATTAACAATATAACTATTAGATATAGGCATCCCATATCTAGACTTGATGATATGCTCAATGAACTTAGTGGCTCTACCATATTTAAAAAAATTGATCTCCGTAGTAGGTACCATCAGATTCGTATGAAAGAGGGCGATAAATGGAAGACAACGTTTAAAACAAAATTTGGTTTATATGAATGGTTAGTCATGCCCTTTAAATTGACAAATGCACCTAGTACTTTTATGAGACTCATGAATTATGTGCTTAGGGAGTTCATTGGAAAGTTGTAGTAGTATATTTTGATGATATTCTTGTTTTCAATAAAACACTTGATGAACACATTACACATTTACAATGCGTACTTGCTATTTTTAGGCAAGAACAATTATATGCGAACCTTGAGAAATGCAACTTTTGCATGGACATGGTCGTTTTTCTTGGCGTTGTGATTTCAGATCGTGGTGTTGAGGTTGATGAGGAGAAAATAAAAGTTATTCGTGACTGGCTACCTCCACAAAATGTAAGCCAAGTACGGAATTTTCTTGGACTAGCAGGTTTCTATTGAAGGTTCGTAAAAGATTTTAGCACCATTGCTGCTCCAATTAACGAATTGACGAAGAAGGATGTTCCTTTTAATTGGGGGGGGCATCACAAGAGAAGGCCTTCCAAGTATTAAAAGATAAGCTCATATCTGCACCACTACTTGCGCTTCCAGATTTCGGTAAGATATTTGAAACAGAATGTGATGCTAGTGGTGTAGGTATTGGTGGAGTGCTTATACAAGAAGGTAGGCCAATTGCATATTTTAGTGAAAAGCTAAGTGGTCCATCACTGAACTATTATGTTTATGATAAGTAGTTATATGCATTAGTGCGCGTGTTAGAAACTTGGCAGCACTATTTATGGCCTACAGAATTTGTTATTCATTCTGATCATGAATTGTTGAAACACCTTAAGCGTCAATTAAAACTAAACCATAGACATGCCCGTTGGAGTGAGTTCATTGAATCATTTCCATACATAGTTAAATATAAGAAGAAGGATAATATTGTAGCAGATGCTTTGTCTAGATGACATACTCTACTTTCTCAACTAGATGCTAAGATTTTGGGTTTGGAGAGTATAAAAGAATTGTATACCACTGATGTGTTCTTTGCTGAACCCTATTCTAAGTGTTCAAATGGAAAAGGTTGGGATAAGTATCATCTGCATGATGGCTTCTTATTTCGAGCTAACAAATTGTGTATTTCATATTGTTATGTTCGATTACTTTTATTGCAGTAAGCTCATGCAGGCAGTCTTATGGGTCATTTTGGTGCTAAAAAGTCCGAAAGTGTGCTGGTCGATCACTTCTTTCGGCCAAAGATGCAGCACGATGTCGAACGCTTTGTGCTAAAATGCATTACTTGCCATAAAGCTAAATCCCGTCTTAATCTCCATGGTTTGTATATGCCTTTACCTATTCCTACAATTCCGTGGGAGGATATCTCTATAGATTTTGTGTTAGGATTGCCTCGAACTAAGAGGGGGGGCGATTCGGTTTTTGTAGTATTTGATCGTTTTAGTAAAATGGCTCATTTTATTCCTTGTTATAAGAACGATGATGCTTCACATGTTACTGTTTTGTTTTTCAGGGAAATTGTACGTTTACATGGTGTTTCAAAGACGATTGTTTCAGACTGTGATGCAAAAGTTTTTAGCTATTTTTGGAAGACTTTGTGGGGTAAACTTGGTACAAAGCTCTTATTCGCTACTACATGTCTTCTACAGACTGATGGACAAACTAAAGTTATAAACCGAACACTCTCCATGCTGTTGCAAGCAGTTCTTAAGCGTAATTTGAAAATGTGGGAAGAATGTCTTCCACATGTCGAATTTGCTTATAACAGAGCAGTACATTCTACTACCAAATTCTGTCCATTTGAGATTGTTTTTTGGTTTAAACCTACTGCTCCCATCGATCTTTTGCCTTTGCCATTACAGGAAGGACTTCATATGGATGCTAGTAAGCGTGCTGATTTCGTTAAAAAGATCCATGAGAAAACGAAGGTGAATATAGAGGAGATGACAAGAAAGTATGCACAGCGGGCAAATAAAGGAAAAAAGAAGGTAGTGTTTGAACTAGGAGAGCTCGTTTGGGCGCACTTGGGAAAAGAACAATTTCTAGAGTTACGCAAGTGCAAGTTACAGCCATGTGGTGATGTTCCTTTCAAAGTACTTGAAAGGATAAACGATAATGCATACAAGATTGAACTACTTGGAGCGTATGGTGTTAGTGCCACATTCAATGTTGCTGATCTGACCTCATTCTTTGGACAACCATCAGAGTTGAGGACAACTCATTTTCAAGAAAGGGAGGATGATGAGGACATATATACATCTACATGAGCAGCACCAATGTATGACGATGCTACACATACACTTGGTAATTCAAGTTTCGATAATTTAAATAAGAAAGCATACCATGGTCCAATTACATGCAACCATGTTAAACAGATCCAAAACCAGGTGAAAGCTAACTTAAGTTTAATTTCTGATTTTAATGATTTAGCGGTGCTTCCTATGTATTCTTCTTTTATGGTACTTAAGTACATGGAAGAGGAACCATTGCATGATGATTATGGAGAAGAAAAGAGGAACTGGACCCTTATGACTATGCAATTTTGGTTGAGTTACTCAACCACACCAAACTTCAGTCGACCACGACCAGAAGAACTTTGCTCGACATGCAGTCTACCGACCAAGCGACAGTCTGATGTTTGATCAGAAACTTCGACCAAACACCATTCTCAGCACAGATGTCCAAGTTTGTCGTATGAGTACCTGTTGGAAAGGAATTCAAAAGAGCTTTCTAACAAATTAAGAATCATTAAATTCTAACGTCGTATGCAACCAGCAGACCCAAAAGAGTAACAACTACATAGAAGGAAAAAGTCTAGACCAAATCCGAGATGATTGATTCCGGACTTCTTTTATCTCTTATAATAGTATGTTAGGATTTATTTCAGATTTTGAATTAGATTATAATTTGATTTCTAGTTTAAAACTTCTATTTTTTTTGTAAACACCACCCTCTATAAAAGAGAGGCATGGTCATGATTCTACAGACAAGAATTTTATTATTATCATTTTGAAGAGATAATCTATGAATTCAGATTGATCTATTAAGAACCGAGAGAGTTCTTTTGGCTCGTGTTCTTGTGATTCCGGTGTATCGCACCTAATTCGTGCTTCTATGCCCTCAAGCATAGTTGTGTGGATTAGTAATCAGGTTTTATGGACTAATGATTGTCTTGGATATAAGCTAGGGTTGGCTTCCTCATTGTTGGGTTACAATTCCCCAAGTTATCTTCGATCCTACGCCGTAAAGATTGGGCCAATAAAACGCGCGTATCACATTCTTTGTCATTAATCACTTAAACCCTAAACAGGACCTAAATTTAACAATCTCTTAAACCACTCGGAATAAACGCATTAGTTCCATTCTTTATTATTAATCACTGAAACTCTAAACATGACCTATATTCAACAGTTGTGGCCCCGGAGACTTGGGAGTCTCCCCCAACAAAATTAATGTTTATCAATTACATTTGACATGGTAGTAATTGTTGGCACTTGTAAGATTGCATCGTATTGCTGTTAGAAAAATTGATTGAAGGCTCTGATTGCAACATCCAATATAATAAAGAGGTTTAATATATCCAAATCTGAGTAAAGGGATCCAATATATAAAAAGATCTTATTATACATAAGTATAAAATAGAGAATCTATATTGCCCTTTTGCTTTATAGAAGGTTATTAACACATCGGTCCGATTGTGTCGGATGCCAAAGATGTTTGCCACCACTCGGATGGCCTTTCGATTAGGACTGAACGGCTGAGATGCTTCCTATCCAACCCTAGGTCCAACTCCCCTTCTCAGTCGCTTCCACACGCCAACCCGTGCACTTCCATCCACAGCCATGGCGTCCGGCGCAGCTCGCTGCCTCTTACTCCGGTCATCTCCGCCTCCGCCGCCGACTGCTCCGGAGATCGGGAAGGCTCCCACCTTCATCCCCACCTCCACCTTTCCTCTTCCTCTCCGTGCCGCTGCCTCGCCGAGTTCTCGCTGCCGTCTCCCTGCGCCGCCTATACGATGCTCCTCCTCATCGGATGCCCCTGTGGTGCCGGAGCTAGCAGTGCTTCTCGAAGTGGAAGGGTCAGGGCCCCAAATCCCCGACTTCTAGTTCTTGCCTAAAGAAGTGCTTTTTAGTTTCTTGGCTTCGCTTTTTGTGTAGCTTTACATAACTCATGCGCTTAAATCTTTTTTCTTTTGTAACTTGTTTTGCAGCAGATTGCAATATATAGCTTAATTTGTTGTATGTTACTTGTATAGTTACAGGCCATCATGGTAGAAATCGATCAAATCATGGGTTAGAACTATTCCATAAATTTCAAATTTGATAGCTTTTGGTCAAGCTAACCTTCCCTTAGTCTAACAGGATGATTCATGGAGCGTCGCAACATGTATTTTCAATGTGGTGTTCAATTTTATCTTGATTTCATTGTCAAAATGTATTAAGGTTCTAACAACTTAATACTGGCATTTGTTATGCTACTGCTACTTGGATCAATGTGGTGACATACTGACATGTCATACAGTAGTTGCATGTTGGTAGTTGATCTTTTTTAGTGCATTTTCTAGGGGGATTCTCTCTCTAATTGTATATTATGTGGTTGTTCCTTTCTCCAGAGTTCTTGCAGATGTCTATCGCTTCGGTAATCGCCAAGCTTTCAATGTAGGTGCGATGAATGTAAATATTACATCTTTGCTTAGTCCTTATTGACCAATGTAATATTCCATTTCTGTGATATTTATTATTCGACTCTTCATTAATGTTGCCATGTCAAGGTTGATTTAGAATAGAAAAGGAGCGGAAATGTACCAATTAAATAAACAAATGAATACATTAGTAACTGCAGTGCCCAATATTAGCCTCGTCACCTGTCTTAATCAGTGTGGGCATAAACTAAACAGAATCTACACATCATTTGTTTTATGAACTATTTGGAGCTAAGATTTTTTTGTTGTCGGGTCCATTTGAGTTACCTTACTCTAAGTTTTTCTAGATCATAAATCATGTTTGAGTCTGATAAGAACCAGAAGCCTGGCTGCTCAAGTATCTGTCTTATCTGTCTTACTGTTTAATATATGTCAACATGTTCTTTCCATCAGCATTTCAAAACCTCGGGCTAGATTGTGCAAATTGGACAGAACCAATATATGCAGACTTGCTGAGGTGCGTATCAAATGGTTTAACTTCAACAAACTTGAGTATCACATGTACTCTCTTCAACTGCATTCAATTTAACTGTTAACATGATCAGTTTAGGCTGCATGCAAATTACATTGTTTATATGGCTAAGGCTACAAAAATTTTCCAGGAAAGCTAGTGGTGATGAGGAAAGAATGCTGGTATTATTTTTTGATAGGGTATGCCAATTCTTTCTCCCAGTGTCCTCATTGGTTAAATAGGATGATATATGTATTTATCTTATACAACATACCAGCTCATTATATAAGATAATTTTGAGGAGTTGGGGAATTGCATTACTATATGATTGAACTTTCAGATTTAACATGCCCCATTTGTTCCCGTTGTTTCTCCTGACTTGATGCAGATTGGCTGGCCTACATCTTTGCCAACTAGTGAGAAGGATTCATTTATAAAAAGTGTTCTTTCTGAAAAGGTAGATAAATACTTAACCAAGCATTTCTTGACATCTTCTCTACTATGCGTTGCTTAAAGAAATTAACTAGACTTGTCCGCATCATTGGACTAAACTTTTGGTCATTTTGCTCAAGATAATGAAGGAGAATGGGTTGCTACTGTAGGAAGTTGAGTAACTTACACTAGCAGAATTTCAAAAATTTTTACTTGAAGACTGCAAGTAATAGACCATAGATTAGATTGTTACCAACAACAGAAACAGATTTGGTGAAGCGATCGAATGTACACAGCAACTGTTCGCGGATCATTCTGATCAGCAGACGTAGATGACAGCGATTGCTCGCGGATCGTCCTGATCAGCGCAGCAATTGCAGTAGTGCCTCTACCGGAATCCACACGTACCGGGATGGAACGTCGTACCATAGTGTGCTAGCACCAATGCACACGAAAAGAGTTTATGGGCTATTATTTTAGAGATGGCAACTATGGTTTTTCGTGATGTTCTCAAATCCCATCATACCTCTCTTTATATAGAGTACTGCAGAAGAAATCCTAACAGATTAGGTTTTCTGATGTAACACAAATCTTATCCGAACTACAGGAGGAATCTAACATTAAATTAAGTCTCCGCATCTGATAGGAAAACCCCATAACAGACCCAATCCAAATGTAGGAGTCTAACATTAAGTCTCCGAATCTGATATGGTAATCCCTTAACAAATCCAATCCAAATGCATAAGGAGTCTAACATTAAGTCTCCGAATCTAATACAGAAACCCCATAATAAACTTAATCCGAATTGCATTATTCTAACCTGTTAAGTGTGTGATCCTGTAGGTTCATGCATATCTGGTTACAACCCGGGAATACTTGAATTGTAAGTCGGTAGTAGCTTCTAGCAGGACATAACGACTATCCAATTACACAAAAAGATCATAATCAACGAACCTATTCATTTTGGAGTTAAAATCTTGATCTGTTGATCAAGTCGTGAGCTTTTGAGATCCACCGAGTTTTCTGTTCACATCATTCTTGCATACTTAGAGTTTCTCAGTGTATGTTGGAGGTCTAGAAGAGACCTTGCTGCTCATTACTCTTGGTGAACGACCTCACCTAGACGGTTTGGTGGCGTGGCTGTTGACCTCTTCCGTTTGGAGATTGTCGAAGAGGCTCGGCGTGTTTGTAAAAGGCATCGGTGCTCGCCTTTCCAGAGTGGAAAAGGAGCAAGCACTAGTGAGAAATATCCTTTGAGGATATTGAAGCGAGACTCATTCATTTGAGTGCTTCAATGAGGAGGGGAGACCGGGCGAGTCTCCGAGACCTCGGGAAAAATCTCTGTGTTTGTTCTCTCTCTTCTATTTAATCTTGCAATATTTTGTTCAATTGCTTTTGGTTCTTCTCTTTGCAAAAGTTGCTTTAAATTGAAAAGTTTTTAAGCCTCCTATTCACCCCCCTCTAGTCGGCATCCTCGATCCTACAGATGGGACTAACTATCCCTATTGGAAAGTGCGCATGTCAGTATTTCTAGAGGCCATAGGGCTTGATGTATGGGATATTGTTAAGCTTGGGTTTACTCCTCCGGATGATCCGGCAAGTCATTCCAATGACGACAGGAGAAAACTACACTTAAACGCCCATGCTAAAAGTGCACTCTTTGCCGGTTTGTCTTCAAATGAGTTCAATCGTGTGAGCAATCTCACCACCACTCACAAGGTTTGGACCACTCTCGAAGAAATATATGAGGGAACTACTAAAGTCAAAGAGGCAAAGTTGCTCATGATAAGGCAACGATACGAGACATTCATCATGTCGTCAACCGAGTCCGTGGACTCCATATTTACTCGGTTAAACATCATTGTGAATGGACTCCAGGGGCTAGGAGTTGTTTTCACTGACATCGATATTGTAAGAAAAATGCTCAGGGCTCTTCCAGAAAGTTTTGATACTCTGGTGACGGTACTAACCAACTCCGACCTATCGACCACAACACCGACGGATCTCTATGGGAACCTCATCATCCATGAGATGCATCGAAAGGAGAAGAAGGAAGCGGCCGAACCTTCGGAGATGAAGAAGGCGTTGGCTTTCAAAGCCGGCTCCAAAAAGGACTCAAGCGACGGCTCCTCCGATGAAGATCTAGCTCTTATGGTAAAGAACATCAAAAACTTCTTCACAGGTTACACAAGAAAGGAGTCAACATCGACACACGACCAAAGGCCCCCGAGGTTGAGGGGAGACTTTCTGGAGGTGGAGCCTCCGAGCTCTGGCGGGTGTCACCCGGGGGATGCCCAGGCCACCTTCATCTTGTTAAGTCTCTTCTCCGGTGGACACGGCAGGGGTGTTTCCCGGGAGCCGACCCAGTTGCGGTGGCATCCGGAGTGGCACCTGGACAACTTCGACAACCACCGCGCTGAACAGTCCCCTCCGCGACCGGGGTCCCAGAGGACTCCCCCGCTTCGAATACTCCCATTGGTGGGCTATGAATATTGGCCCGAAGATGTGCTCCGGGAGGCCCAGCGTCGTATACGAAGCTTGTACCGAGACCTGGCCCGGGAGCTATCAGAGGGCCTCCGGGATTATTAGGTGTAGGAGCCTTCCGGGTTGAACTCCGGGTTGTACCGTGTTTATTGTAACGATGCCCACTGGAGGGGGAAGATGTCCTCCGGTTAAACGTTTGTAATAAAGCTAAGCTTGCTTGTGTTCTTTGTGAATTTTCAAATAGTCCGGGTCCGGAACAGGGTGATCCCCAGGTAGAAATTACCCCGCCTCCACAGCAGGCCGGAGGGTAATTCCGCGCGCTGTGGAGGTAACAAAGCCCCAGGGTAGGAACTCCCATTAAGTTTTCCTCAAGTTTTCTGAAGGTTCCGGTGAGAGATTTTTCTGGTCGCTGTGAGAACGGGGAGCCGGGAAAGGGTTGTCCGAGAGACAGTGCCCGAGATTTCCGGGAATTTTTCCCGGAGAGGGCTCTCCGGTCGCCGTGAAAACGGGGAACTGGGAATGGGGTCTCCGGGGAATAACTTCCAGGAAAATCCGAAATTCCCAGAAATAATTCTTCCAGGAGAAAACCCTCCGGTCGCCGTGAAAACGGAGAACCGGGAACGAGATCTCCAAGAGAATATCCGAGAAAGTGAAATTCCCAGGGATAATTTTTCCGGGAGAAAACCCTCCGGTCGCCGTGAAAATGGGGAGCCTGGAATGAGATCTCCAAGAAAGAATATCCGAGAATTTCGTCTCGCTAAGGAGACAATCGACTCCCGGAGGAGCATGCGCCTGATGACGGGTCTGAGTGTTTGAGTAGGGGACTAGTCTCTCAAATTGACTCGTTACCGCGGTCCTTGAGGACCGGGTTGCCGCTTACACCCTCAGTCCACGAGGGGTGATTGTAAGCCGCCATACGGGAGTGGGACTCCCGTTGTAGGGACTTGTTGGGTCGTGATAGCCCACTTCTTCGTAGAGAGGGCATCCTTGCTAAGAGGGCATCGTCGTGAGAAACGGTAATGTAAAAACCTGTAATGAGCCAAAGCTGAGGAAAAACCAGTTGTATTGATGAGTTAAGATACAACGCCTCCCCCCGCAAGATTGTGACGGGGAGGGAATGGTGAGTACAATGTCCCCCTCCCCTCCGGCGTAATCGCTCCGGGGGAGGGGACGAGCCTGTAGGCTAGACGTAGAACTTGCGAAGCAAGCGTACATTCCACGTGTGCTTCAGCTCCTACTCTTGAAGGTTGGAGAGTTTGTAAGCCCACGAGCCCAGGACTGCCAAGATCCTGTAGGGGCTCTCCCACTTGGGGGAGAGCTTGCCCTGGGCTTGGGGGTCTGTGACGCGCTTGAGGACGAGGTCTCCGAGGCGGAAGGCCCTCTAGTGGACGTGTTGGTCGTATGCGCACGCCATTTCGCGCTTGTAGATGGCGTGGCGGAGGAGCGCTCAGTCGCGTTCCTCCTCCACGAGGTCGACCTCCAGTCGTTGATTTGCCTCGTTGGCTTGGTATATTGCGGTCGTGGCTCCGTCTAGGAGCTCGACCCGCAGTGATCAAAAGCCAATCTCCGGGGGAAGGACTGCCTTAGCCCCGTATACAAGGGAGAAGGGGGTGCGTCCCGTCACCCGGCTCGGGGTAATGCGCATGGAACAGAGGATGCTAGGGAGCTCCTCCGCCCACGCACCCCGTTTGGAGGCGGCTTGTTCGAGCCGTCGGCGTAACCCTTGTAGGATCATGTTGTTGACCCTTTCAACGGCCCCGTTGCTCTGGGGATGAGCTACCGAGGCAAAGTGGATGGTGAGCCCTGGGCCTTCGCAGAATTCCCAGAAATATACTGAGTCGAATTGGGTCCCGTTATCGACAGTGATCTTTTGGGGGACGCCGAAACGACATACGATATTTTTCCAGAAAAACCGCTGTACCTCCCGGGATGTGATGCTGGCCAGAGGTTCGGCCTCTACTGACTTTGTAAAGTAGTCGACCACGACCGCCGCATACTTGTAGCCCCCGGGCGCTGGGGGGAAGGGACCTAGGAGGTCCATCCCCAGCGCGCGAAGGGCCAAGTAATGGGGATAGTCTACAGCACTACGGGGGGAGGTTCAAACCCTTGGCCATCTTCTGGCAGGCCTCGCACGCGGAGACAAGGTCTCGCGCCTCGCGAATCACCATGGGCCAATAGAAACCCTGGCGAAGGGCCTTGGCCGCAATGGCACGCGGGGCCAGATGAGACCCGCAGTTTCCCATGTGTTCGTGTGCTAGCACCAACACACGCGGCTAGGGTTTTGTGAAGTTTATCTCGTGGATGGTGGTGGCGGTCAGAATAGATCAAATCGTTTTGCATGGCTACCTCACCTCCTTTTATAAGGTCTCGCAAGAAAAGTCCTACTCCAATGCGAACCCTAATCTCAACGGTAAACCTATTACCAATAGGGGACCTGTTTCGGATTCTATCCGAATTAATGCTCTGACCGGTTAAGTGTGTAACATTGTAGGTTTGTGTATATTTGGATGCAAACAGAAACAATTTCGAAATCACAAGTCATAAGCGGCCTCTTGCAGGGCATTATTACTAGTCGCATATATACGAATATCATACCTGATGAATCTAAACAACTTATCATGGATAATCTCTTTGCCTCGCGATACCAAATCGAACTCAAGATAAGAAATGTGTCATCCTTGATAGCTCGGTCCTTTCTTGATCTCGTAATGGACTAGCCTTCTCCATAGTTGACTCTCAACTATATTCAGCACGACTATGCACTTTCTTAGTCCAATTACATCAAGAGACCCAGAGATATCTCTCTTAAGATATGAGGGGCAAATTTCATCTCGACCATCCACTCTCAATTACATGATTCATAACATATTTGTATGTCACTTTTATAACTACTCGATTAAAAACAGCGGTCGATGACACCAAGATATGCTAGTATGTATGAAACTGTGATGATCTCAGATCTAAGATCTAAAGATAAACTAAAATAACTATTAAAGAAAACTGATGACACAATAATCTCAACAGTGTCTCAAGATGGGTCAATCGACCAACATGTGTCCACAACATTGACTTAGTATCTCATATCCATGGTCCGTGAAATTTGACTATCTATCAATACTCGTGCTGACTTATCTTGCATTATTATTCTATGTAATGCCAAAATTAGGGTTTTTAGAATAAGTATTACTAATTATGCCGTAAGTAAATTGAGACAATTCATATATCGTTAGAAAGAGTTCTATAAACAAGTAACATACTTGTTGATTGATAAAAGTGATACTCTATTCAATGAATGCAATAATATATTTTTTTTACAAGAATTCATAAATATGTCATGAGAAGACTTGACTGGCTCGGTCCAAATCCCAATTGACTTGACTGGTTCACTTCATTTCAAGGTTGTGATTTGGAGTCAGTCAAGGTTCATTCTCATGGTTGTATCAGATATTGCTATACCAGAAAAGAGTACAGCAAAGCTGATTTGTTTAGCAGTCAGCACTGGGTTTAGCAATCAGAAAATTTTTTTGGATATGCACTGAATACAAGGCTGTATTCCCATTTACTATTCCATGCATTCATCTTTCTGCTTGGATGTCCACAAATACCTATCTCTAAATTCTATATGGCTTCAATCAACTTAAGAACCAATTTTGAAACTCAACCCATAAACCATAATATTTGTAGTGTTTTTTTTCTTCTTTTATTTAGAATGACTGAAAAAGAATCACAGTTATTGTGAATTTTATCCATGCATAAAAACTTCTCAGTTGAAAGCCTTGGAAGAGTTCTCAGCCTCTGACAGCTTACCTCTGCGCCCTGGAGTCGAAAAGTAAGTCTGCGGAGTTCTTTTATTTCAACTTATTTCATAATTTCCCAAGAGCAAGTGTTTGAATTGTTAGATCAAGGACCTCAGGACAGTTTAAACTATTGTAGATAGAGCGGCGTCTGAATTGTTAGAAACTGTTTTCAAGATGCATGGACCATAGAACCATAATATGTGTAGTTATTGTTTCTTTTATTGTACTCGGTGTGTTCGCACTATCCATAACTCTCTCTCTCTGTCTTTCTCTCTCTCTCTCTCTGACTTAAAGTTGCCTTATGTGTGGTATTGTGTATGCTATCACATTTGTAGGTTCATTGATGATGCAATTAGTGAAGCTGTACCTGTGGTCATACTGACAACACACGGGAGAAATGGGGAAAAGATTTCAAGGTTTGTTTGTATTTCTTTCAATTCTAGGGCCATGTGTGCCCTTGCATAGCTTCTCAAGTTGTACTTTGCTCCTCGAGATATGCCTGGTGATGTCAATTTGCCAACACATTGGCAGTACTCTACTTGTAACTTCTTTTGCCCTTCTTTCTTCATACATGGTAACAATTATGCATTTTTTCCATTCTTCCTTTGATTGTGCAGATCTATAGTTGAGAAACTAGGCCCTGAGAGAACATCCAAATTAAAAATTGTTGGAAATGAAGAGGTTGATAGAAGCTTGTATGGGCAACTTGTTCTTGGCAAAGGAGTTGCCTCCAGTTTGGACGAACAAATTGTTAGGGAAGCACAGAAGGCTGGTGAGTATTACTGATCAGAACCCTTGCCACCTTACTTGTCATGTTTTTTTAAGTTCGGTTATCATATGAAGTAATTGGCGTATGCTTTGTTGTGACAGCTTCTGCAGAGAAGCAGAGGATAGCAGAGGAGGTTGCATCTATTCTAAAACTCAGCATCGACATCAACACAGGATCCTCTGAAAGGTTCTCATGTGTTCTTGTTTTCTAATTTTCCATATTTCTCACAGTTCATGGGAGAACACAATATCTGAATTTTGGTATCGAATCACCATTCCCAGGTCTGAAAAGATTATAGCCACATTGCGTGCTGGATCTGAGTATGCTGGATGCGATGTGCAAAATTGTGTTCTTATTGCAGGTAGCCAATCTGGTGTTCTTGCAGCTGAGCGTATTGGTATGCCACGTATTGTTGTTCGAAGCAGGTTGACCTTGTGCTGTTATCATCTGATTTTGGCTGCAATGTTCACTGCATCTTATGTTAGTATTTGTTCCTTCCAGCTTGACAGCCAGAGCAGAATTTCGTAATGCAAATGCAGTCATTGATGGATTCGGTGGCACGGACCTAACTATACCAAAACTACTGAACAAGAAGTGGTCTTGATGTCCAGTCCAGCCGTCCAGTCAACTCGGCAAGGCTGTTATCTGTTATAATTGAGCAAGCGAAGAAACTTCTCTTGGGAACTTGAGGCTTCACATAAACCATGAACAGATAGCTATAGTGCATCAGAGCATAAAATAGAAGATATCTGCTTTGTGCAATTGTGCTTGCTGTTTACAGCTGAACTATTACTTGATTGAGCTAAATCATTGACTAGTCAGTAGCAAACATATATTATTACTCAAGACCATAACAAAGTCAAGCATAGGCCACCCTGCCGTGGCTCTCAAGCTGCGGTGTTGTCTGGCTGCCACCACAGCTCGAGTCTGGGCTGTACCCAGCGCTCTGCTCTGGGCCACGGGCATCACCATTCTGGCCTACAAGGCAGCCTGAGCTCGTTGTCGAGCCCCCACCAAGCCCATCCAATCCAGACCGGCCCTTGACATGTGTCCTCGCAAACGGTGATGCCATCGGTTGGGCCTTGGCGCGTGCTGACTGTGTCGCTGCCATATACCTTGGGAGAACCGAAGGACGTGCCGGGTAAAGGTCCTTCTGTAGGCTCTTGTCTATGTCCATCTCGACAGTCCTCTCCGACGTGTCATTGGTGGCCATGACCGTCATGTAAGATGTGTCGGCAGCACCGTGGTGTTGGACCGGCTCCAGCATGTGCTGTGCGGCCATGCAGTGCTCCAGCCAGTGCCGGCCGAAGCTGTGTTCGTCCTGGTCGTCGTGACGTTGCGGCCGCTACATATGCATACAATTTTTCTCATGTCTTAGCAAGACATCAAAGAAACAAAAGCAGAACACACCTGCTGGTGCCTATATGCATAGGCATGGCCCCGGCTGTTGTGACGAATGTTTTTTGGTTGCGGCATCTCCATCTTGTCCTCTTCGTCCTGGATGTCGAGGTCGTATCCATAGGAATGCCTGCCATGGACAAGGCCGTGTCCGGGGCATCCGGTTCGCTTGGCGTTGTGGGCGACGTGGGAGGCAAGGCGGCGGGCACGGACGCGGGCCTGCGCTCGGACGAGCGCCTGCATGCAGCGCATGGTGAGTTGGACCTGGCGGCGCACCTGGTGGCCGCGCACCAGCGCCTGCAGCCGCACCAGCCCTCGCAGCGCCCGCAGCGCTCGTCGGGCCTGCAGCACAGTACAGTGTTCACCATGTGGTAATGTTGAAATAAACGGGTTTTACTTGAAGGCGGAAGTTTTGATTTGGACCTTTGCAGCATTTTTAATTCAACCAATAGAAGATACAATCTTGGTATTATCATACGTAAAATCTATAAGCACTCTTTCATAAAACAAATTAACTGTCAATCAAGAAAAAGAAACTGACATGTGCTGTAATTTATATGGTTCTGTCTATGCCTTATTTTGCATGCATGGCACTAACAGCATGCTTCAAGTAATGGACCACATGACCATGTAGGAGTAGAACTCAAGCACTGAGACTTCAATTTCATGAATGCATCAGTTAGCAAAACTAACTTATAGTTAACTTGAATTCAGTCTACTGCATGCCATTCATGCACGTGCTCCAAAGAGCCGAGAACTTGCACGAGTGTATGCATCAAGGCAGAAATTGTTTAGCCAAAGTGCTATTGACCATGTGGACAAATGACCAAATACATATGAAATCTTTTAACTTTGGCCGAAGTGCATCTCTCATGCGGATTTGATCTCGGGCATGCGACATGAATAGAGGCATTAATGAGAAATGATCAGAAACTTAAACGGTGAATCAAGTGTTAGGGAGCATGACTCTGATAGCAATTGAAAGTGGAAATTTTGATTTGAATCTTTTGCAGCATTTTTGGTTAAACCAAATGAATACAATATGGGTATTATCATACGACAAACCTAACTTGCTCCATCTTAATAAGAATTTTTTCTCCTCTCTACCTTTTACTTTAATGTTCTCTTGATGTTTAGAGAACAAAATCATATGCACAAATACTGTTATGCGTATGTGTGTATATTTGTAAGTACTGTGTATATGTTTTGAATGGCCAAATAGCTTGCAATCTATAAGCGTGGAGAATACAACCAATCGAGTGAACGCGTCGTTTCGGCAACAAACTGAAGCCTAACCACACTGCGGTTGCTTCAAAAGTTGTCCAACGTCTCTGTAATTGCAACTGCATAATGGTCAAATATTGCTTCCTTAATCACATGCTTAATAACATGCATGTGCCCAAGTGAATGGAAATCTCGTTCATGCATGCCATCAAAGCAATTTCTTATGCATCTTAGTTCAACACAGTGATGAACAAATATCAACATTCTTGTTGTTTGCATAACGGAGAGAAGGGGGAAATTAAACCCGAAGACTCTAATTTTTTTGGTCTTGTGTACTATCAAAATAGACTTATTTCTATTAGAATCAATACAAATAATTACAAGGACTACTTCAGATTATAAAGTATTCTTATATTCTATTTAAATGAGCAGAATTAGTGGTTAATAATGTGCTTAAACGCCTATGCGGTTGAATAAGATACTCAAGTAGGTCTTACTAGTCAAAGTCCCACACTTTGCTGTAGATCTGTTTGGGAAGACAACACTGAAAAGGATGGTTGAGGATAGAGTTGTAAGTTGGGCCCGACCGTTGTCGGGCTGGTCCGAAGCATGCCATTTTGGCCTAGCACGCGGTACGACTCGGTACGAATGCTAATGGGTCGTGCTGACTCGACATAGGTTACCAGGTCATGTCGGCCCGCAAAAATCGGCCCACAGGCGGCACAGCACAGCACACTAGCGCTGGCCGTGCCTAGGCCTGCACGGCCCGTTAGATCATGAGCCGGCCCGACAATGCGCGGCCCGTTAGCATGCCCTCCGTAGCTTCGCTCAGAGCTCAGTACTCTTCTCTGCGTGTGGTGTGCCAGTGCCTTTGTCTTGTCCTCCTCTCGCGTTCGCCACCACGCTCTCCTCTTGTGTGCTCGTGCTGCACCGTTCGTTGCTAGATCCTCACATTAGCACGCCTCCTCGCTGCCATGCCCTCCTCTCGGGTGCTCATGCTGCGCCACCACAAATCTGGGCCACGTGCCCCGCCGCTCGTCGCCAATCCACCGGATCTGCTTCACGCCTCCACCCAAGCCACCTTCTTCGTCCTCCGTCACCGGCACCGGGCTTTCAGACGGTGACGCCTCTCCTAATTCTTCACCGCCACACTTGATTTCTCGTCGCACCACCCTCAAGAACTCATTTGTCCTCTCCATTGCCATCGCCAGTGCTACACTACCCTCAACCACCACTTCAAAACGACTGTGCCCGTGCTGGCCCGGCACACACTATGGCCCACGGGCTATCGTGCCGTACTGGGCCTCTCCGCCGAGCAAACGGGCCGACTCGGCCCGACACGACAGCCCACAGGCCGGCTCAAGCACGGCACGGCACAAGCCATCGGCTAGATGGGTCCGTGCTGGCACAGCCCAACTTACACCTCTAGTTGAGAATTCTATACAACTCTAGAAGCAGGGAAGTTATACAACGCTAGAAGCAAGGAAGTTGGCCAGATATATATTATAGTGTGATACAATCTTTTATCTTCACGCGATGAAATGGTGTAAAAGGTAATTATAGCAACTATTCAACTTCATATGATCAAATAGTTGGAGAAAATAAATCTAACGGTTGAACTAAAAAGATTGCTATTGAATAATGTGAAGTCTTGTTTGAGAATAAATTATAGAGATAAATAGGATAGAATTGCACATATTCTTTTTTGGAAGAATATATATCAGACCGATTTCCACTGATTGGGACTCCTCAACAACTCTATACCAGGATGAATTGATGCTCTATGTTTTTCCCTCAAAAGATACCTTTTAGAAACCTCATTTCTTCAACCTTAAGCAATCTTGATACTTGCTTTTAGTCACTCACAAGTTACTTATCCCAACAGAAGAATCCATTTAGTACTCCAGAAAGTGCTCATTAGTCATCACCAAAGCACTAACTGTTTCTAACGGCAAACTGAAGGCGGCACCGTATCAACAACATTTATATACATGGATAAATAAAGTATCGATTACCAACAAATTATAGTCAAATTAATAAGTAGGTCTATGTGGAGACTAAAGTTTAAATCCTTATGTCTATATATTATAATTTTAAGTCTCATGCTGGGAGTTATTAAGATTATTATTAGATCAAATTGACAGCACTAATATTTAATCCCAATCCTTTCGGATATATACACTGAAATAAATCATCTTTTTGGTCTCACTAGCCAAAAACTAAAGTTAAAGCCGGTCCTAAAATTCCCGCAAGATTAAGGCAATCTCAACGGCCATGCAAGTGGCGGTGTGCGTCGAGGTGCAGGAGGAAGGCGAGTGTGCGGCGATGATGACGCCATTGTTGAAGAAGATAAAGACGCTTCACGACGTGGTTTTGCAGGCTCCACTTGACACGTTAATTTTGTAACGTTATTTATGTGAAACACATATTGACATGTGGAATTAGGAGAAAAATGAGTCTACATATCAATGAGAAACGTGTAAAATACGTGCAGGATATATGAGGCCCAATGTCAGTGCGCCTATGTCAATACTACGCACACTCACTCATAATACAGCCACAGTCGATGACAACTATGTCTTATGTCTCGCGTCCTCACCTATCAGTGTATCGCTTACATTAAGTTGCGGCGCAAGTGAGCGAGGCGTGTGGGGCCCAATTGACATGTTTACCGGGTGAGTGCGCCAGTCTCGGTCCATTCGCTCACTCGCATGCTTCTAACCGCACTCTCTAACAGGCGGTCCCTTGGTCCGATTAACCCCACACATCAGTGACACATAACCCAAACTTGTCGTTGGAGTAATATAAGATTGAATTTAATTTTTTGATAGTGCCTATTTTGTACATACAAACGCTGACAGGTGGGTCCGATGTTTCTTTGGCCCATCTATCAGTCTATGTTTTGCGGTTGCGTGTGTAATGACTTGGAATTTAATTTCGCGTGGGTCCCACCTGTCAGCGATACAATAATTTCTGTTGAATTTTAATATTTAGTTGTCACATTATTTAGGCTAACTCTTGTTTGGTTCTGGGAGAATCTTCTTGTATATGTAAGATAGAATATTCTTTTTAATTGTTAAGGAAGAATCAACACTGTGGGAGATAGTCTAACAAACATACGCCGATAGAGTATATGGCACATTTTGATAAGTTTTGATACGAGATATGGAGATGTCGGGACAGGCTATACTATGTACGTACCAAGCATCCCCGGTAGAACGCCTGGATGCGCATGGCCGCGCGCTCTGCCCGGCTGCCAGCCAACGTCCTCCTGCGCGCAGCGATCCTCACCGCCCTCGCAGCTGCAGCCACCATAGCACGCTCCCTCACCTCCTCTAGCTCGTCGCCTTCTTCCTCGCCTCCAACCACCGCGCCACCCTCATTAGTCATCTCCGGCGACGTCTCGACCGGAAAGTGCTCCAGCGAGAGTATCTCTGCCGCCTCGCCGCCCACCATCTCCTCCTCGCCACCCTTCTGAGCAAGACATGACAAAACCATGACATGACCAAGAAATGACGCCAAGAACGCACAACTTGGCCTACCTTGTTGGTTTGGTGCAAATCTTTGGAAGGAGAAGAGGAGCTGGCCTTGAAGACCTTCCTGACGGTGGCGAGCCATCCGCCGCTGCCACCGCCGGCACTACCGGGCTTCTTGCCCATGGTTATAAACGTGCGTACGAGGTTGGGAGGTGAGGGAGGGAGAAGGCAATAAGTGCAGGGCGCGAGAGTGCCGTGAGGGCGCCGGTGGTGTCTTTAGACGTACCTACCTTTCCTTTCTATTGTCACGGGCTGGTAGTTTATTAAGTAGCACGGAAATTTTGTCACTAGATGTATACATTTGTGGCTGTAGTATGGTTTAATTATGTCGGTAGATACTACAAGGACACCTTATCACATGCACTGATACACTTGGATTTTCCTTCATATAGGTGTTGATTTTTCTGGATCTAGCTATACTAATTACTAATTATTCCCTCCACTCTAAAAAGTTTTTCTTTTTTTGTTATACACAGTTCTATCATACAACTTTCATCATTATTTTTTATTATTTTTTACTATAATATATTAGTAAAAGAATTTATAATATTATAAAATTACTTTTTTTAGCAATTATGTTTATATAATTTTTTATCGTCAACCTACATATTTATAAATATATTAGATAAAAAATTTAACTATGTATAATAAAAAAACAATAATTTTTTTTTTTGGACTCCAAGGAGTTTATATATTTTAGTTTATTTTTTTAGATTGGGGTTAGTTGAAGCACTTACTTGGTTTTAGTGGGCATTTGAAAGGATGTGGCATCTACAATATGATATGAGATTTAAATCTATAATTAATAGGTAATGGAATTTGTAAGAGCACTGGGTGTTTTAACAATTAAAGTAACTTTCGCTGTCTTACAGTATAAGATATGAATGTCTTGTGCATTGTTATAAATTCCAGCGAAAATGGGAGAGTTATGCAACGCTACCACTAATAAAACATTGGAATATAATGTCAGTGGATGATTAATTGTAATCCTGAGGGTTCAACACACTATGTGAGATAAAACTACTCACCGACTAACTTGCTAAAGTTTTAATCCTTTCTTTATATAAAAAAATTAACTCGAAATTAATGTTACTGACTCTCTTAGAATTATATACATAATCCAACATATTCTAAATTTTGAACATAGAACTAAACTACACTTATGAACCACATGAGTCATTCAATTGGACACCTCATTCCCACCCCACCAAACACACACCTCAAAATTAAAAAGCAAAAAAACAAAAACAAAAGGACTCACCAATATATTAATGTATAGTTATCTCAACAATCTTAAATAGTACTTGATTACTAGGATTCATATGTAAGTTATATGATAACATCTGTAACACATAATAGTTTTTTATTTTGGTATGGTGGCAAAAGCATATATCGTAAATCTTGAGTAAACTAAGACGGATGCTTTAAGTTATAAAATGGAAGGATGAGTTAATTTGAGCACCGCAAGCATTCATACAATGGTATTTTGGTTGTACGACATTCCTGTTGTAGGGTGTAAAGAGGACCCGGAAAAGGGTCCTTAATTAGAAGTACCCGTGCCCCACATAGGAAGTTACTGCCCAATTGGCTCCCACGTGGGAACAAGGAGAATTGCTAGTGTAAGATCAGATAGGACTAGAGACTCTCAAGCTTTCATGGAAGTTGCTCTTCGAGTATGTTTCTTTTGATTTTTCTCTTCTTTGCGTTGTGGAAGGGTGTTGATCCTATAGAGTTATTCTGGTAAATATAGATCCAATTATATATTTCAAATCTAACGTGTGAGACATGTCAACAGTTTCCTAAATAAAAGATTTTCATTAAAATTATAATCATAACATAAGCAGATAACACAGTGACCGATGCAGTATAGAAAGAGTGGGTCAATTATTCTCATAGTTTTTTTTTAAAAAAAACATCTATTACATATAAAATTTGTAGAGAAAACCAAAAAACTGTAAAAAGTTTTTAAGAAATTAGCCCAACTGAAATATGCAATCACGTGAAATCCACCCTCCATCCTCGGGGAAGCCACAATCAAAGCACATATGTTAACATTAGTAATTTGCATTTTGCACCACCCACCTGCATATAAGGCTAAGTCCAACGCTGCAGCTTCAGCGCTCTGACATGCGGGCCCCACGGGGAAAAAATAATAAAAAACGCGCGCGAGGAGAGAGAGAACGCCACGGCTGGCGTCGCAAAATCGCGGTCTGACAGGTGGGGCCCACCGACGCCTCGCACGCGTGGCGCCCGCGTTGGAGCACACGCGGCGCCCCGGGACGCGGTTTGTGGGCCCCACCGCTGTCCCCCGTGTGCGCTGCTACTCGCTGATCGCGTGCACTGACATGTGGGCCCAAATGCGCGTCACGGCCCACATGTCAGCGAGGTGGGTGCACGGTGCGTTTGTCGCCACGCGTTTTGGTGGGGCCCACAAAACGCGTGGTGGCAGTAAAGGCGGGAAGTTTGGTGCACACGCGGGGTTTTGGTCAGGGTCGCTGATTTGCGGGCCCGGTTGCTGCGGGACCCACCTGTCAGTGAGGGGGCTGTTTATTTGGCGCAGAAAACTAGCCGTTGCGAAATAAATCTCCCCGGTCCCACCTGTCAGCGAGACAAAAAATAGCCGTTTTATTTATAGCCGTTAAAAACTAGCCGTTTTAAATAATTTATTCGTTTTTAAGCCTAGAAATTCATAAAAAATACCAAAAATTCACCAAAAATCACCAAAAAATTCTGAAAAATTGTGTGCTCCCCTGGCTATAAATAGGAGCAAGTTTCAGCTCATTTGCACTCAACACAAGTTCAAACCACACACTTTTCCAGCAAAGTTCAACCCGTTTTTTCCCAGAAAATTTTCCGATGGCCAACACTCCCCCCCGCGGTTATGTGAACTGGTTTGGCGAGCCTAATTTCGATGAGGAGAGCCCCCAAGCGCCAAGCGGCCAAAATCCGGCCAGTTTTCAGCCCCCTCCCCTACCATATCCGATGTGCTATCCACCATACGCCCCACCCCCTCCATACGGCCAACCATATCCATATGCACATCCGTACGCACAACCCCCCTACGGCCCTTACGGTCAGAATCCTCATTTCGTTGGAGCTCCGACCATCCCCGCGGAAATGTCACCTCCGCAAGCACCGGCAAAGAATTCCCGCTCCACGTCGGTATCAGATACCAGCAGTCCGCATAGCACGGGCCCGGTCGAGTGCGAGGACGCCGACGATGCCGGCAAAAGCGAAGGAACCGCCGCACAGCGGCGTAAACGAATGAACTGGTCACAACCGGACGACATGCGACTTGTGAGTGTTCATCTAAATATTAAATATTTGTATGGTACATTTTTTGTCCACAGGGTTTGTCTTAGTTTTTGAAAAGTTGAATTTTTCGTCCTCCAGATCAGTGCATGGTTTAATAACTCTCTTGATCCGGTGGAGGGGAACTACCAAAAGTTCGACGTATATTGGTCGAAGGTCGCTGAGGCATACAACAGGAGCAGTCCGCCCGACCGCAGACGGGACGTTAGGCACTGCAAAGACCATTGGCTGAAGAACAATAAGAAAATTGTTCACTTCAATGGCATCTATTGTAGGTTGAGGGATGCCTACGCCAGTGGTCGTTCGGACGACCAATTAATGTCTCAAGCACGGGACATGTATAAGCAGGAGGTAGGTCATCCCTTCATCTTGGAGCACTGGTGGACTGCCGTGCGTGGTCAACCGAAGTGGTGCCAAAGCTACCTCGACTCTTCCAAAAGAGCTCGCCTCAACGAAGAAGGTGCCCACACGTCGTCGTCAAACAACGACGACGAACCTGTGGAGCTTCCACGACCGGAAGGGCGGGATGCCGCAAAGAACAAGCGGAAGGGTAAGACAAAAATGAGTGAAACATCCTCGGCGTCCTCGGCATACGAGGAGACCCTGCAGCGCATCGGCCAAGCCAATGCCGACCTCGATAGGGTGGCTGACAAAGCCGTTGCTGCAGCCGAGAATTTGCAAGAGATGGCCAAAAGCAAGGAAAAAGCCACATTTATGAAGTCGCTGACGAAACTGATTATGGGGGATACATCCAATTTCTCGGATGCTCGTAAGAAGGCGCATGAGGCCGCATTAGAGTACGTGAACGACATGATTAAGGAAATGAAGAATAAGTAGTAGCTTGAATGATGTACTTTTCCTTTGTAAAATTGTACTCGCATTATTTAATTTAAGTCGTTTTGGATTTACCTGTTTGAATTTTAGCCGTTGCTTTTGGCATGTGATCGATATGTGTTGCATGCTTTTGGATTCTACCCGTTGGAACCAACATATGTGATGGATGCCTTTGTATTTAGCCGTTGCTTTTGGCATGTGATCGATATGTGTTGCATGCTTTTGGATTGTACCCGTTGGAACCAACACATGTGATTGATGCCTTTGTATTTAGCCGTTGCTTTTGGCATGTGATCGGTACTTTTGAATTTTAGCCGTTGCTTTTGGCATGTGATCGATATGTGTTGCATGCTTTTGGATTGTACCCGTTGGAACCAACACATGTGATTGATGCCTTTGTATTTAGCCGTTGGAAGAGGCCCATGTGCTTGATTCTCTTCTCTCCCTATATATCAGAACCCTTGGAGCCTTCATCTTCACAACATCTTGCCTTGTCCAAAATATCTTGCCTTGTCCAAAATATATTGCCTTGTTCAAAAAAAATGTCCTCTAGCTCAAGCACAAGTAGTGGCGACGATGAAGCCATCAACCAAGTTGAAGAGTTCGTGGCGGCGTTTGTGCAGAGTGGGTTGACGGTCCAACCCCTGTACCGTCGCGTTGTTGACGACCTTCAAGCCAGCATAGACGATGGTACCTCGCACCGCCGTCGACGAGGTACCAGAAGGTACATCGATAGAGATCGCGAAGGCGGTCATGGCCGTCTAGTCGCGGACTACTTCGCCGACGTTCCGGTCTACCCCGAGTATTTGTTTCGCAGACGGTTTCGAATGGGGAAACCCCTCTTTCTGCGAATCGTCGAAGCTCTTAGGGGGTGGTCCCCGTACTTCAATGAGAGGAGAGATGCCCTCCTTAGAAAGGGGCTATCTCCCTTGCAGAAGTGTACAGCGGCATTGCGCATGTTGTGCTACGGCTCCCCCGCCGATGCCGTCGATGAGTATGTACGCATTGGAAAGTCGACGGCTATTGAGTGTCTGGAGCGTTTCGTCGAAGGAATCATTGATCGGTTCGCGGAGGAATATCTTCGTCAACCTACTGTCGACGACCTCCGGCGTCTGCTCCAGCAAGGAGAGGAGCGAGGTTTCCCAGGGATGCTGGGAAGCATCGATTGCATGCACTGGGAATGGCGCAATTGCCCAGTTGCGTGGAGGGGCCAATTCACCCGCGGTGATCAAGGAGTCCCTACAATAATACTAGAAGCGGTTGCGTCCAAAGATCTGTGGATATGGCATGCTTTCTTTGGTGTCGCCGGGTCCAACAACGACATCAACGTGCTAAACCAATCCCCCCTTTTCAAGGATGTGTTGGCCGGCCGAGCTCCTGCTGTTCAGTACTCTGTTAATGGGACACAGTACAATATGGGGTACTACTTAGCCGATGGTATTTACCCCGAATGGGCTGTCTTCGTGAAGACCATTCCCTTGCCTCAAACGGAGAAACACATGTTTTTCGCACAGCAGCAAGAAGGAGCAAGAAAAGATGTGGAGCGAGCTTTTGGGGTCTTGCAAACTCGATTTGCTATTGTCCGCGGCCCCGGTCGATTTTGGCAACGGTTAACCCTTGCCAATATTATGAAAGCGTGTGTCATCCTACACAACATGATAATCGAGGATGAGCGACACTCTCATGACCCGACCGATGCGTCGTACGATAGCCAAGGGACATCTACCGTTACACCGCCTATTCTCCACGGGAGTGCTCCGCCAATATTCGCACATATGCTAGCTCAGAATGATGCAATCCGGGCTCGCCCAACTCATCGGCAACTGAAACGGGATCTAATTGAGCACATTTGGCAGCATTTCAGGGGCGACGATACCGAAATGTAGTAGTTTGTGCGGAGTTTAGTTTAAAATGTATTAGGATTTTAATTAGTATGTGTCTTGTTTATTTCTACGTGTGTCATTTATTAAATAAAAAAATTTAAAAACATTTTGAATTTTTTTAATGTTATTTACAATTTTTATGTTTTATTTGGCCGTGTTCGAATTATCCGAAATTCATTTTAGTAATTATAATCTTTAATACATATTATATATGCGGGTCCCGCACGAAGCGCCTCTCGAAGCGCCTTTGCATTGGAGAGAGAGACGCTTGGAGAAGACGCCTCGCGAAGCGCCTCGCGAAGCGCCTTGCATTGGAGTAGGGGGATGTTTGGGGTGACGCTTCGCACACGTGGCACAGAATATACTGAGGAATATTCTGTTGAAGCGCCTTGCGAAGCGCCTCGGGGTTGGACTTAGCCTAAGTGGTGTGTCACTGAGACACTGTTTGAGATGGTGACACGGTGCTGTGATGTATAATATGACAGTTATAGTCCAGACATTTAGTAAGATATTACTGTTATATAATGTCGTGGTATTACGAATACCCCGGCAGGTTTTGTGGACGATCCTAACGAAGAAAATACGACGCGGGCTGACCGGATGACCAGTCCTCCCCCGCCGGTCAAGCACAGCAAATGACACGAGGGTTTATACAGGTTCGGGTCCCAGTGGGGGCCCTAGTCCTGTCGGCGTGCTCCCGATCGGAGTCGGCTGGGGGAGCTCTCTCGGGGAGAGATGGCTCTGGAGCACACCTGTGAGATTGTTTATTCTAAGTAATAATGAGCAAATGTCCCCTACATGAGGTGTTACAAGGACTTATATAGCCCCAAAAGACGCAAAAAGACTAAATTACCCTGCCTGCTACCGTTGGATCGGAGGGTAGCAACATCCTTCTCCTGGCCAAGCGCCTCAGATGCCTGATAGGTGTCCGCTGATTCCCGAGGCGCTTCTTGTGTGACCCGCACGTGACCCGGGACAGAGGACTCTTGTCTCCGGAAGGACGGCAATCCCCGGGACAAGCCATCGGGGGCCTTGTCCCCTGGCAAACGGCGGTGCCCAGGACAGGTACCAGAAACCCTGTCCCCAGGCAAAAGACGGCGCCCGGGACAGGCACCGGGGGTCTTGTCCCCGGGCTAATGGCGGCGCCCGGGACAGGCACCAGGGGCCTTGTCCCCGGGCGGGCCTTGGACAGGGCTAATGGCGCAGCTTCTTACCTGGACTTAGTCTCGCAGAGATTTCCCCCAACATATAATTAGTAATCAAATGACCAAAATAAATTCTTTAGATCTAGTCTTACAATAAGAAAAGAAAGACCCATTTATTGCCCATTATATTGTATATATATGTGGTTGAGATATAATAGTGATCAAATCAGGTAGTTATGTGGTATATAATCCCAACACATAACATGTTCAATTGTTAGGAAATAGGGTCTCATGCAATTTTATGGGACGGGGTCTTATAGTTTTCTTCTTCCCAAATGATCATTGATAAGTGCTAACTTGGTAGCATTTTTACCCTATATTTAGTATTGAAAATATGAAAAATCATACTTAAAACTCCTCTGATGTGACATTTTATGTGTAAAATTTAATTATTTTCACAAATTTCTTTCACGATTGTGTTTATCATGTTTCAGGGATCAAACCCTCCAAATTTGAAGCAATTTCGACCACATTTCAGCCTCCAACGACCAAGAAAATCATCTGAAGAAGCAAAAGAGTCTTGGGCGAAGTCAAATTGATAGGTAAAAAATCCAATCTGTACGAAAATGAGCAAAAAAAGGACTTTTACTCGAAAAGGACTCCTACTTGCAAAAGAAAACCTGGTCGCGGTCGAAGAAGATTCCTACTCGGTCCCGATCGCGCCACGTGTCTGGCCGTCATTGCACCACGTGTCCCGGTCGTGATCGATGCGGTTTTGGCCACGACCCGCGTGCGGCTGTGATTGTGCCACGTGTCTCGGTTGTGTTCGAATTGGTTTCCTCGGTGCGGTTTTGACCGGTTTCAATCCAAACTGGTCGTTGTGAGGCAGTTTTGACCCGGATTGGTCGTGGATGGGTCGATTTGAAGCGGGTTTGATCCAAATTGGTCGTTTGTGGGCCGTTTTGATCTGGTTTTGACTCAAACTGGTCGAACTTGGTTGGTTTTAGCAAGAATTGGTCAGTTTGAGTCGTATTTGATCAGAATTGGTCGAATCTGGTTGGTTTTGACTCAGATTTGTCCGCTCTCGCATTGTTTGAAAGTAGACTTCGTCGCTTGCACATCAAGGAGTTATTTTTGGACACGTTTTCCTATGTATTATAAATACAGAAGTTTTTGGCTCAATTACACATGTTTTTTCTTAGGTTTAGAAACCATTAGGGCTTAGTTTTAGTTTAGTAGAACCCTTTCTCTATTTTTATTGCTTTTGTAAGTCGGCAAGGACGGCAACTTCAATTCTCAAGCAATCAAGTAAATTTTTATTTATTTCTTATTGTTATTTCTGCATTATTATGGCTTTTAGTGAGTAGATCCCCTCTAGGGTTAGGGATGACCTAATCCGAAAGGCGTGATTCTCTCTCGGTCTTTATTTCAAGTTTTGGAGTAATTTCTCGATATTTTCTTCCTGCAAACCCTAATTTCTTGTTTAGGCAATAGACGTAACAGTTGAGTTTGAACAAGAATTTAGGGGAGTTCTTGAGTCCTTAGTGCTTTGACGCGGGATCCTGAACATGAGAGAGACTCTCGCCAAACATGACAGTGGAAGCGATCCTCTGACTATTGACCCAGTGCCCCGAACTGGAAACTTAATTTGTCTTGGAATACAATTGAAATTAACTTACAATCCTCAGATCTTAGATAGAATTACGCCAGATGGTTATGAAATTCTTGAAACCCTAGATTTTCATTCCAGCTTACAAACCCTAAGTTGTTAGACTTAGTTATAGAAAAACAACCACCCTAAAATTGTTTAGACTTAATCAGTGAACCATTAAGCTAAAAGGACGAATACGCTTGTTCCTCGTGGAATTCGACCCTCAAGTGCTTAACGTTCAACTGTTCCTTGAGGTTATTACACAATCGCTCTCGATCCCTTCGGGTGCGATCAAGATTTTGGCGCCGTTGCCGGGGAGCAACAATAATTCATCTTTTTAGATTAATTTTCGTTGATATAAGTCGATCTCACTTCTCAATGTTGCTTGTATTTTCTTTTTCTTCTTTTCTCTGCACCACTACCCTTTAAGGGAAGTAGTGCAAAGCTGGATAGCTCGGACGAGCCTGTCAAAACCGTGCGCCAACTTCAGTACGAGGCAAGACAGGTAAGGTCGAATGAAAATTCGCAAACTTTTGAAGACATCAAAGAAAAACCAACAATGGAAGACCAAAAGAGACTCAAGGATTATGCAACCCCACTCCACCGATTGAATCAAATAATTTTGAGATAAAACCTGCACTTTTGAATTTGGTTCAACAAAACCAATTTAGCGGTCCTCTCGCTGAATATCTCTCACTACATTTACATATGTTTCTTGAGCATTGTGATGCTTTCAAGATTCATGGAGTAACACAGGATGCACTTCGTTTGACCAGATTCTTCTGACTTTCGGGATCGAATATCGCTGCGACCACTTCGTGCTTCACCTGGATGTTGATGGTGAACAAGTCCTCCGTTGGGTGATGGTCGTTCGGTGGATCCGAAACCTTCTCCTTCGGCATTGCCATCAGAGACAAGGTCGTATCCACCTCATTAACTGAATTCACTCGGACAACTTCTTCGTTGGGTGAAGTCGCAGTAGCCGTGGCTGTTCTTTTCCCTGGTCCGTTTTTCTTCGGTCGAAGTTCAGGATGAAGCTTGTAGCATTTGTCCTTGGTATGTCCCACGACTTGACAATGTTCACAAAAGGCACCCGTGCCCGATTTTGAAGCGTTGTTCTTCGGACTCGGCTTTTTCTTTGTCGAGGTCGCATTTTCCTTCGTGCTTTTGTCGCTGCGGGATTTGTTCTTCTTCTTGATCGCCATAGTTTCCATGTCGGTAGAGAGCCTAGCCACTTGTTCGGCTAGGTTAGCTTGAACAAAGGTATCGTCAGACATTGTTGGAGACGCGGCTGTAGGAACCGTCAATTGATCACCTGGAGTTTCGCCGGAGGTTTTGTAACCCTGGCGAGTCTTCACCATCCACATGATAAGAAAGTTTCTCTGATATCAACTTGATCCGTTTGAGACCTAGCCTTAGTTTTTGCACTAGGCTCGCCCAGATTCTAATATACGGAATAACGGGATCTTATTCAGAAATACCGAAACCCAAAGTAATTTCACAACTCTTTATTTCAAAGAGGACTTTATACGTCAAACGTTAGAAACACTTGCCTACGTCGAAGGAATTATAAGTGTCTAAAACTCAAATAAGTTCTATTACTCTTCGATGATCTAAACTAGACCTATTACAATGTATTTATAGTGCAATCGTATGAATATGTATCAGACTCAGTAACACTACTACAGAAATGCTTTTCACTATCGGTTAAAAATCCACTCTACTATCGGTTCTCTTACCGATAGTGGTCGGCACGATAGTAGAGGGCAGCACACTTCTATCGGTTCAAAACCGTTAGTAAAACATCTACAATCCCAACGTTCACTAATCGCTATCGACTATTTCTTCTATCGGCTCGGTTTTAAACCGATAGTATTGTATAAGTTTTTTCTATCGGGTCGTATATAAACCGATAGTATTGTTTAGGCCTTTTGTATCGGCTAGGATCTAAACCGATAGTAATCTAAATGTTTTTTTCTATCGGCTCTTATATAAACCGATAGTATTGTTTAGGCCTTTTGTATCGGCTAGGATCTAAACCGATAGTAATATAAACGTTTTTTTTCTATCGGCTCTTATATAAACCGATAGTATTTTGTGGACACATTTAGTACTGGAAACTTTATTCTATCGGTTGTTATATATAAACCGATAGTATTGTGTGGACACAGTTAGTACAGGAAACTTTATTCTATCGGTTTCTGAATATGAACCGATAGTATTGTTAGTTTTTCCTATCGGTTATGTAGTGGCACGGTTAGTACTAAATATTTACAAATATACATACAGCAATACAGAGATACATACAGCAATATACATACAGCAATACAGAGATACATTGGATCATTCACAAATACACCAATATTTACAAATATTCACCAATATTCACATATTGAATTTGTTCACAAATACACTAATACAATAATATACACATGCATTGGACAGACTGAATTTATGCACATATTGATCGAGTTTATTCACAAATACATCAATGAATCTATTCACATATATTCACATATATTCACAAATCAATGAATCAACACATTCAATATATATTCACAAATACAACAATCAACACAAGTCAGTTACTATCGATCGTTGATAGCCACTTCTTCCATGACATATTGAGCCCAAATTGTTTGCAGCTCCTTCAATTGAGGCAACTCATATTGCTCTTTCAACATGGTGCTCTGCATATATGCGTGTATGAAGTTAGGATCGTACGTCACATCCAATTAAAGTTCGACTTTGAGTCAGGAAAAATAGTTAACTTAGGGAATTGGGCAAAGTTTCTCCTGATCAGGTCATACATGAATCTCATGACATAGAAGCCACATTCCCAAGATTGTGGCTGCTGATGGCACTGGAAAAATTGCATATGCAAAGACATAAACCCACATTAACTCGAAAGAACTAATTAAGCTTAAATTAAAAGACTCATCATGAGTACTTCCATCCGTATTAATTACCTCATATTCTTTCCAAGAAATTGTTGTGCCCTTCGACGCGTCATGCCTCCCTCCAGCACTAGCATAATTTTTGAAAGCCCTGTATTTAATTTAGCATTGCCGATTAATATCTTATCATTAATTAGCTAGTCAGAGAAAAATTTAAGACAACTATGTTACTTACGCGTCTATGTGCCATGTGAGGGTGAAAACATGCGCCACCTTGTCGCTCATCGAATCGAGGTAATAGACCTCATTCATCCATGGGCAAATGACGGCGAGGACCCAGTGGCCCCTACATTGCATATATAAGCGAACCGTTTCATACATATGTTAGGCGTAACATACAAGAATGAGTTAAATTAGTAGGAAATACACTAACCTTTGGTGGTACGGCGCAAGGATGAACTCTCGGTCCTGCTGCGCTAGTAGTGCCCTTGATATGTATTCCTCCGCATGTGCTTGGTTGTGCTCTAGCATCGTGAGGCTTATTTTCTCTGGGTCGAGGAAACCCACCTTGTCACATGCCTTCATCGACGCCAGCCTATACATGCACCTGGATGCAAAGTAGACATTAGTAAGTAGTGCATACAAAAAGTGTTTAGATTTATGAAACGAACTGTGATAACTTCAGACAACAGCACACTCACAGGACTCCAGTCCGTATGATGGACATATCAAGCTCCCGCCAGTTGAGGAGGTCGAACAAATCCTCATGGGCCTTGGGCCCAAAAGAAAGGTGGCGCAGCACCCGGGATTTCTGGCCCGTGAGATTGTTCTGTGTTTTCCCGTCTCTCCAGGAGAAATTTGGCCTTGGGACCAGATCCATTGGAAAGCTTATCTCCTAAGCTTTCAAACGGGTGGTCGCACGCTGAAAACGGAGTCCGGGAGCCCAAGTTATGTCCGTTTGAAGTACTGCTGCTCCTGGATGGCCGAACCGGACTTGTCGACGAATTGGGCTTGATCTTGGGCCTTCCTTGGCGCGTGGGCTGTCCTCGGTGGATGATCTTGACGTGCTGGTCCAGCAAAGGTGGGTGGAAAGGCCTTGCTTCCGGATTAAGCCCTCCAGACGTCGTAGATGAAGTAGTGGCCGAAACAGCGACGGTCGGGGATGAAGTAGCGGTCGTAGGGGAAGAAGGGGCAGCGGTTGTATCCTTGGGTGTGATGTCCTCATCAGCCTATCCCTCTCGTCGGCCTTGACGTCCTTCCAGCTCTGGACGGTGATCTTCACCCTTTCCTTCGCCAACAAGCCAGCATAGGCAGCATAGTGCCCGGCGTTCTTCCCGATCGGTCTCCCGAACTGGTTGAACTCACAGGAAAGATCCGCGCGTTTGGCCAAACGACCCAACATCGTCGCGCCTCGCGCCTTCCTCTTGCGCTGGGACGAGGCAGCGCCATCTACGTTCGCCCTCGCCGAATCACTAGTATCAGCCGAGGAAGATGCCGACATGGCTTTACCTAAAAATACCATGAACAAACCATCCAATTGATATGAAGAAAGATACATGACAAAGTAATTCACAGAATATTCAGATGAGCAGTGCAAACTAACAAATACTATATTTCCTATCGGTTTTGAAAGGAAAACCGATAGTACTAAGGTCTATATTCAGGAAAATTTAAAAGATTAGCAATGCAAACTATGCTAATCTCTCTGCTGGAAAATAAGGTATGTTAAAAAATAAATGAACCTAAATTTGACATGAAAATTAGAAAATGGGAAGTAATTCACAGAAAATTCAAATTAGCTGTGCAAACTATGATGGCACTACTATTTACTATCGGTTTTCCAAGTCAAACCGATAGTAATCAAGTCTGAGTTAGGAAAAATTTCCAAAATTGCTCAGCAGGAACATAAAGTAATTGCTCAGCAGGAACATAAGGTATGTTAAAAAATAAATGAACCTAAATTTGACATGAAAATTAGAAAATGGGAAGTAATTCACAGAAAATTCAAATTAGCTGTGCAAACTATGATGGCACTACTATTTACTATCGGTTTTCCAAGTCAAACCGATAGTAATCAAGTCTGAATTAGGAAAAATTTCCAAAATTGCTCAGCAGGAACATAAAGTAATTGCTCAGCAGGAACATAAGGTATGTTAAAATATAAATGAACCAAAATTTCAGATGAAAATTAGAAATGGGATATAATTAACAGAAAATTCAGTTTTAGTGTATTTACTATCGGTTCTGAGTAAGAAACCGATAGTGAACTACACTGTATGACAAATTGCTATGATTTTCATCAATTCTGTCATTCTCATAGCTATCAAGTTTGTAGTTCATGAATTTTACTCTAGGTTTCTATTTGTAATCCATGGAACGGGATATGAACCATTGCATACAAAATTAAGCAATACACGCGAGCGATTTGGTCAAGAACACTTACAGTGGATCGTGGAGTGGCCGGAGGCGGTGGTGCAATGCAATGCCGGAGGCGGTGGAGAACCAGTGGCGCAGAGGAGCGAAGAAGCGAACGTCGGCGATTCTAGGGTTTTCCGCGCGAGTATTTTTCGATTTGGAATGTGATCAGTTGCACTGGAGGGAAAATCGTGCAGGTTATAACCTAATAAATGAATCTTTACTATCGGTTCATAACCACAAAACCGATAGTAAAAACATGTAAGTTAGGGTTTTCGAAACACAGTGTAAATCACTATCGGTTGTGAACACTAAACCGATAGTAAACTAAGAACAGGGGATCATAACACGTGTAAATCACTATCGGTTGTGAACACTAAACCGATAGTAAACTAAGAACAGGGGATCATAACACAGTGTAAATCACTATCGGTTGTGAACACTAAACCGATAGTAAACTAAGAACAGGGATCATAACACAGTGTAAATCACTATCGATTGTGAACGATAAACCGATAGTATAGTTTAATTTCATATCGGTTTCACAGTTAGAACCGATAGTAAAATACAATGCTATTGACCCTAAAGGATTTCCCTTAGAAGAATTACAGAGGATCTCAGTACATCATTTTGTATTGTATTTACTATCGGTTATGACAATAAACCGATAGTATATGTTAATTTCATATCGCTTTGGAGGTTGAAACCGATAGTATAATACTGTTAAATTGATCTAAAGGTATTCATGGAATGAAAATTTGCAGTTTTCATATATATTTGTGAAAAGAATCAATTATTGCTCAAATCAAGTATATACTCCAATTGAAATGAAAATTTGCAGAAATGATTCTCAATGCATCACGTATGTTTTCCCAAAGAATTTTTTAAAAATGATTTGAACATTCTTCGATCCAAGTAATATACGTCACTTACATATTGCAAATTAGTCAAGAATGGTTGTCCACCCATAATCCTTCTTCGTGGTCGTCTCGCAGGTAACTTGTTTCGTCAATATCTTCAGTAGGGACAGATTGAAGGATTCCATCTAAAAATGGAGGTAGTTCGTCGAACTGATCGTACTCTTCTTCATCCACAACGTCTTCGACCCCAACAATACGTCTCTTACTGTGAAGGACAACGTGCAACTTTGGGTTGGCCGGGTCAACGATGTAGAACACCTGTGTGGCTTGCTCAGCAAGTATAAATGGATCATCTTTGTGTGCGACTCTACTGAGATCGACTAGAGTAAACCCATAATTGTCGACTTTAACACCTCGAGGGATTTCGACCCATTGGCATCGAAACAGAGGAATCTTAAGTAATACATAATCGAGCTCCCATATTTCCTCAATAACACCGTAATATGAGTCGAGTGCTCTTACTGCCCTGGTATCCTCCGAAATAGCAAGTAGTGTCACTCCACTACATTGCATAGCACTCTTCTCGTCCTGAGTTTTTGTGTAAAATGAATAGCCGTTGATGTCATACCCCTGCCAAGTCCCTACAGTAAATCTAGGCCCTCTGGCCAACCATGTAACATCTTCATCTACATCGCCCTCAGAAGCTTGCAGGACTCTATTTTCGATCCACCCAGCAAACTTCCTATTATGTTCTCTGGTGACCCAAATCTCTGGCTTCGAGGGATTCTGTTTCCGTAACATTTCCTTGTGCTCGTGTATGTATGGCTCCACCCCCGTCATGTGCTGTAAGACCCAAAAATGGGCTTTTGCATACAGATCACTAGAGGGGACGACTGCTTTAAATCCAATCGTTCCAATGCCCTGAAGCTTGCCCTCATGCCGAGACGTAGGAACGCCAATTGGGTCAACCCCAGCCATATAGTTGGTGCAAAATTCGATCACCTCCTCGGCGGCATAACCTTCAATGATACTGCCCTCAGGCCGATGTCGATTCCTTACATATCCCTTCAAGATACCCATAAATCTCTCAAATGGATACATGTAGCGCAGGAACACGGGTCCACAAAACTTAATTTCTCTGACAAGGTGAACAATTAGATGGACCATAACATCAAAAAAGGATGGAGGGAAATACATCTCCAGCTGACAAAGAGTGGTAGTCACATTGCGTTGCAAATCGTCCAGTCCATCCATATCAATTACCTGCAAGGACACAGTTGCAGCAAATATTCAGATCCAAAAAATCCAACAAGTTCCACGAATGGAGCTAATTAACTTGCTAGGAGTACACGCTTACTACCTTGCCAGATATTGTGTTGAAGAAATAACATAGCTTTGTAATTGTCTCTCTGACTTTGATTGGGAGAATGCATCTGATAGCAATGGGAAGCATTTGTGACATCAGTACATGACAATCATGGGACTTCATACCAACCAGTTTCAAGTCTTTCATGGACACAAGTTTTTTCAAGTTCGTAGAATACCCGCATGGAACTTTGACACCATGTAGGCACTGACAGAGTTCTGTTTTTTTCTCTTTTTGACAAAGTATAGCAGGCCGGGGGGAGGTATGTCCGCTTTCCCTTCTCCAACGGTGCAAGCTCAGTCCTTATGCCCATGTCGAGCATGTCACGGCGAACGTTGATGCCATCTTTCGTCTTTCCTGGAATGTTCAACAACAAACCAATCAAACTGTCACAAACATTTTTCTCTACGTGCATGACATCAATGCAATGTCGAACTTGTAAGTGCTCCCAATATGGCAGATCCCAAAGAATCGATCTCTTCTTCCAAACATTTTTTCCTGGAGGTTTAGAACATTTACCGAACTCAACTTTGATGTCCTTCACGCGCAAGTAAAGCTCCTTACCAGTCACAAACACTGGGGCTGATCCTTTCTCAGGCTTCCCATTGAATGACTTCCTCTTCTTACGGTAGGCGTGATGCATCGGAAGGAATCTGCGGTGACCCATGTACACTGTTTTTCTGCAGTTCGATAACCACATGCTTTCAGTTTCATCCAGGCAAATCGGACAAGCCTTGACTCCTTTCGTACTATACCCCGACAAATTTCCATAGGCCAGGAAATCATTTATGGTACAAAATATCATGGCCCGCAACATGAAATTCTCTCGCTTATGTGCATCCCACACCCGCACCCCTTCGCTCCACAATTTTTGTAAGTCCTCGACTAACGGTGATAGAAACACGTCAATATCATTCCCGGGTTGTCTGGGTCCTGAAATTAGTAACGACATCATGATGTACTTCCGCTTCATACATAACCAAGGAGGAAGATTGTAGATGCATAAAAGAACCGGCCAAGTGCTATGTCGACTGCTCATATTTCCGTGTGGATTCATACCATCCGTACTCAGCCCAAACCTTATATTCCTCACTTCGCCGCCAAACTCACCGAATGTTCTGTTAATGTTTCTCCATTGAATGGAATCAGCTGATGTCTTAGTTTTCCGTCTTGTTTCCGACCTTCAACATGCCAACGCAAGTACTTCGCATCTTTCGGATTTGCAAACAGCCGTTTCAATCTGGGAATCACAGGCAAATACCACACAGTTTTGGCCGGAGGCCCTTTCTTTACCTCATCACATCCATTGTGATAAATTCTGTCCCCATGCTTATACCGCGATGCACCGCATCTTGGACAAACATGCAAATCCTCGTACTCGTTACGGTACAGAACACAATCATTTGGGCATGCATGTATTCTTTCGATTTCCATTCCCAACGGACACAATAGTTTTTTGGCCTGGTAAACCGATCTTGGCAACTCATTTCCCTCTGGAAGCATGTCCGCTAACAGATCCAATAGCGCCGTGAAACTCTTATCGCTCCAACCGTTGCTTGCCTTCAAGTTATATAATCTCAACACAGAAGACAACTTTGTAAATATTTCACATCCGGGGAACAAAGGCTTCTCAGAATCAACAATTAATTTCTGAAATTTAGCTAAATCATTTTCGCTGTAGTCCTCTTCTACATCACGTAACATTTCATCTAAATTGTCGTCATCTACATGGACTTCCGAATGAACATTATCAATGTTTTGATCATGATCATCATTACTGCAATCCACTTCCGGGTGCTGCTGAGTGGTAGCGGTAGTGCTTGTTTCCTCAAGATCTTCACCATGCCATATCCAACGGGTATAGCGTGCGTTAAAACCACGACGAATCAAATGACTCCTAATCTGATCAGAGTTGCCGAACCTTTTTAAGTTCATACAATCTATACAAGGACAATACATATCTTTCTCTCCCTTCTTCGCCTTCTCTTGCTCAACAAATTTAATAAATCCATTCACACCCTCCAAGTACTCAACAGTAGTACGTTTTATTCCATACATCCAATATTCTCGGTCCATCTACAATTATTTCACAAAATTGACAAATTCAAATAAATAATTAATGACTCAGGGCATGCATATATGCATGAAACATAATTAGCTAGGCCATATGTGTGTACATGAGCTGCTTAATTACATTAAATGGATTTGTATAAATGAAACCCTAATTAACTTGATGCATGCATTAATTGGAAGAGCCAGCTAGTTAGCTGCTTAAATTCAGCAAGCTATAGCTAGCTAGCCAACCCAGCCTTCTAGCTAGCTTGGAGATACATGTATCTAGTTTAATGAATTGCAAGTAGAGAGAGAGAGGGAGAGTGTGAAAGAGTGATCGAGAGAGAGAGAGAGGTGATGAGAAGATGACAATACCGAGGGGGATGGAAATATGATCAACCTCTCAGCTAGCTTCTCCAGATCACTCTAGCTTGGAGTTGTGCGCGGCTGAAATGATTCCAACATGTAGAGCGCAGAGCAGGGGTCGACCTAATTAAGTTGTCCAATTTTACTATCGGTTCAACAACACTAATCGATAGTAAAATAAGGTCCCCACTGTCATAACCATTAGTGTATATGAAGTCATTTTACTATCAGTTTGTTTTATATAACCGATAGTACTATTTCATATATTGTATCGGTTAGTACAGTAATAACCGATAGTAAAAAGTCAGTAATTTCACTATCAGTTACCCGAGAAAAACTGATAGTACTATTCAATATATTATATCGGTTAATACAGTACGAACCGATAGTATAAAGTGAGTAATTTTACTATCTGTTACGAACGAAAAACCGATAGTACTATTGTAATATATTATATCGGTTGGTACAGTAATAACCGATAGTAAAAAGTCAGTTATTTTACTATCAGTTAAAAATGGAAAACCGATAGTACTATTGAATATATTATATCGGTTTGTACAGTAATAACCGATAGTATAAAGTTCGCAATTTTACTATCAGTTACAAAAGGAAAACCGATAGTACTATTTAATATATTATATCGGTTTGTACAGTAATGACCGATAGTAAAAAGTATTTGCATTTCACTAACGTTGGATTAGTGTGTAACCGATAGTAAAATGATGGTTTTTCGCCGCTGTCGTCCTATTCTATCGGATTTTTCCTAGATTGCTTACAACCGTTAGAAAATAAGAGTTAGTGGAATGCACTTCTGTAGTAGTGTAACCTAAATGTATTAGACTTGTATAACTAACTAATCCTAAACGGATAGACTTAGTAATCTATATTTGGATCGGATTACAATTCCAAACAGGGAATGATCGCAAAACCTTTTCAAACACGGTTAAGGTCGCGAAGCCGTATGCGACTCGACCTAAAGATCCTCCCGGATTAGTAATGTCGTAGCTGGCGGCGCACTAATGAACAAAAGTGTAGACGAAGCATACGACCTCATCGTAGGTATAACTCAGAACTACACATAATGGAGAACCAAACGAGCTGCTCAACAAGCTCTGACCAATAGCATGGATGTAAGTGTAATGTCGCAATTAGCTGAACAGGTAGCACTTCTAACCGATAAACTTGCTATTCTCAGATCGAATGCTAGTTCACTTATTAATGCAATTGCACCTATATGTGAATTGTGCGGCATACAAGGCCACTATGGCCATGAATGCCAATTTAACTCATCTATGGAACAGGCAAACGCTTTGAAGGGTATGCAACAACGGCAATGGTTCGGATAAAATCAGCAACCTTAACGCCAACAACAAAGTTTTGGACAGCAGCAACTACAGCAACAAAACCCCCAATATCAAACTCAAAGGCCGCCATTCCAACCACAAAATCAGCAATTAATCTTATCGACCACCAAATCAACGACAACCCAAGCAGTCGAACATGGAGCGCATGCTAGAGAACTTTCTAGCAAACCAAGAGAAAGAGAAGACGACCATGAGCCAAAAGATAGACTCTATATCAACTCACGTTCGCATGCTCGAGACTCAAATCGCACAATTGGTGAATCCTGCACTGAAAAACGATAACACTTTTCCTTCTCAACCTATCAATCCTCAAAATTCTGAGCAAATTAATTCTATAGCTTGTTCTAAACCTCTTGTTTCTAATGCAGTGATCTTAAGGAGTGAAACAAAGCTACCGAAACGAACACCACCAGCCAAACCTGTGTCGGCAAGAGAAGTCCTAGAAGAGGTACGGTACACATAAATCAAGCTCTTTTTGAACTAGGTGCAAGTGTTAGTGTGATGCCTTTAACCATCGCACAACGTTTGAGTATGGGTGAGATCAAGCCTACACGTATGGTTCTGCAACTTGCCGATTGTTCGGTAAAGCATCCAGAGGGAATCCTGGAAGATGTGCCTCTACAAGTTGGTAAATTTTATCTTCCAGTTGATTTTGTCGTTCTTGATATGGATGAAGATGTTGCTATACCTATTATATTAGGACGACCAATGCTCCGGACAGCAGGTGCCCTCATTGATGTTCGTGAGGGAAGAATTGCTTTTCGCATAGGGGAGGAAAAACTTTTGTTTAAAATGTCTAACCTTGTTAACTGTCCTATGTATGAGGAGAAAATTTGCAGTGTGGATGATATAGAAGAAGTCCTAGAAGAGGAGTCACCACTTCGACTCACTTTCGAAGAAGGAACAGATGAAATATTAGATAATGAAAAAAAGGACAGCAGCGAAGAAGATGAGCAAAACAGCGATGAACCAACAAAAGAAACATCCAAACAGGACATCTCAGATTCCAACATCCAAGGTAAGGAAAAGGTAAGTAAACCTACACTCAAAACTCTTCCTTCCTCGCTGAAATATGTGTTCTTGGATAATGATGAGATGCAACCTATCATTGTTAATGCAAACTTGACCAATTCACAACTAGAAGAATTGATTTCTTTACTTCGTGTGCATCGCAATGCTCTAGGTTATTCAATTGATGATATCAAAGGGATTAGCCTTGCAATTTGCATGCATAGGATATATCTAGTTGATGACACTAAAACCTCTGTTGAGCGTCAATGTAGATTAAGCCCAAATTTGAAAGAAACTGTCAAAACTAAAATTTCTAAACTATCAGATGCGGGTATCATTTATCCAATCTCTGGTAATAATTGGGTTAGTCCTGTTCATGTGGTTCCAAAGAAAGGGGGTATGACTGTGGTTAAGAATGCTAACAATCAGTTGATCCCTATTAGATTTGTTACCGGATGGCGCATGTGCATTGATTATCATAAATTAAATAGCGCCACTAGAAAGGATCACTTTCCATTACCTTTCATTGATCAAATGTTGGAAAGGCTAGCCAACCATGCATATTTTTGTTTTCTTGACGAGTATTCAGGATTCTTCAAATCCCAATTCATCCTGATGATCAAGATAAGATGACATTTACATGCCCCTTTGGTACTTTTGTTTACCGGTGAATGCCGTTTGGGCTATGTAACGCGCCTGCAACCTTTCAACGATGCATGATGGCTATCTTTTCGGATTTAATAGAGGAAATAATGGAAGTATTTATGGATGATTTTAGCGTCTATGGCTCCTCTTTCGATGCCTGTCTACAAAATCTTTCTTGAGTCTTAAGTAGGTGCAAAGAAGTCAACCTTGTGCTAAATTGGGAAAAGTGTCAATTCATGGTTCAAGAAGGCATGGTACTTGGCCACATGATTTCTGAATGAAGGCTTGAAGTCGACAAGGCAAAAATCGAGGTCATAGCAAGTCTTCTACCACCAACGAACGTGAAGGGCATACGTAGTTTCTTGGGACATGCAGGTTTTTACCGTCGTTTCATTAAGGATTTTTCTAAAGCTGCTAAACCTCTCACTCATTTGCTTGGTAAAGATGTGCCTTTTGATTTTGGTGATAAATGTCTCGATGCCTTTAATCAACTGAAACATGCATTAACTAGTGCTCCCATCATACAACCTCCAAATTGGAATGAACCCTTTGAATTGATGTGTGATGCTAGTGATTATGCAATTGGTGCTGTTCTAGGGAAAAGAACAAATAAGGTTTTACATGCTATATACTATGTAAGCAAAACTTTGGATGAGGCTCAAAGTAGTTACACTACGACTGAAAAAGAATTGCTTGCCATAGTATATGCTCTAGATAAATTTCGTCTATATTTAATTGGTTCCAAAGTTATTGTGCATACTGATCACACTGTTCTTAAGTATCTTTTGACCAAGACAGAAACCAAGCCACGACTTGTAGGATGGATCCTACTACTGCACGAATTTGATTTCGAGCACAAAATGACACCACTTTCAAGGTAAACATGCACCATATCAAGCTTTACAATGCGGGAGACCAGGTAAGAACGCCGAACTCGGTCAATTCTTTCAATTCCATATATTTTTGAATGGCCGAGGATGTTCCACCGAGCGGGACGTTAAACTAGTGCTATCTGGGAGGCAACCCGGTATACTAACATGTAGTTCTCTCTTTTATGAACACAGCATCGTGAAAATCACTCAATGCTGATGCCGTTTGACCACCCAATCCTTGTTTTTCATAAATGAGGGCTAACTTTCTTTTGAAAAACCAGAAAAATTCATCATTTTTACACTGGCCGAGGCGACCACGACCACTTGCATGACTAGTTTTGGGGCTTGTTTGGTTCAAAATTTCAAAAAATCAATTTTTCACCTTAGCCGAGACGACCACGACCAGGTTTACGACTAGTAGTGGCTTCGCTTTGAAGATTTTTCAAAAACTCAAAGGTTTCCTTTTCACCCGATTCGAGCACGACCGGAGGAACGACTAGTGCCGCTTTTGGGTACATTTTTTCAAAGAAAACAAATTTCCAAAACCAACCGAGGCTGGCACAGGTACGACCACGACCAGTGCCGCTTTCGGGTGGATTTTTTCAAATAAAATAAAAGGTTTTTTTTTGTTTTGCCCGAGCCAAGCACGACCTTGACCACGACCAATGCTGGTTTCGGGCAGATTTCCAAAGAAAAATTTCAAAAAGTTTCAAAAACCAACCGTTGGGACCACAATCTTGAACACGCCACGTGGCATGCCCAGGTTGAATTTTCAAAATATTAAAAATACTTTTTATTTTCGACCGAAAAATCCATGGCTAGTGGCACGTGCCGTGCGCTTGTTTTTCACAAGACGTGTTCATGGTCATTCCTTAGTTTGTGCAATCAGATGGTCGAAACTCAAAATCAACTTTCAAACCGAACCAAACACAACTCGTGCCCGTGTCCGTGGCCTTGTCGCTACGACCGGCTGGTCGAATGCGAGTGCAGCCAAACCAACACGGCCTGTGCTCGTGGAAGTGGTGCCGTTGGTGCGACCACCTGGTCGTAGCGGGTCCAAACCGAGCCGCCCACGACCAGGAGCATGCCCCGTGCCTGAATTCATGTTGGGCTCGGATTTTCTGTGGATTTTGGCCCGATTTCAGTCCTTTTTGCTTTCTTTTTGTCCTTTTTCTTTCCAAAACCTTTTCTAACTCAACCTACCATCCTATTTAAAGCCTCCCATCCTCTCCAACTAGCAACATCCATTATTTTTAGCCCTTTTTCTTCTCAACACCTCCACAAATTTAGCCACACAAATCCAAATCCAACCGTTCAAACTTCGATTTGATCGCAGATTACAGCTCCTCGCGCCCCCCGGATCTGAAGTTTTCTATGGCAATGACAACTCCCCGTCGCAATGTCAAGAAGGTAACAAAGCGCAAACACGGTATGTGATATGCACACGCCTCGCCTTAAGATGCGTGCTGCAGATTGGTCCTGATATTCCACCGTAGGAGAAATCCGTGGATAAATGCGAGTTGTGACCTTTGTTGCATCTAGGCCTTCATGCCTAACCCTAATTTTGATGATTAATGAAAACAAAGTGTTCCGGACTAATCGTGCTTTTGAGATTGATTGATACAGGGATCAGTTGGGAAGAAATGCAAGAAGATCAAGATGAACCCGACTTAAAGTGAAGCACAAGATGCAGTAGAGCAAAATACAAGACACAAATCATGAAGATGCGAAAGACCTCAGGTATATGAGTTTTTATTTTTACCGATCTTGGCGTATGTAGATGATTGGTTAGGGAAATTATTTTCTAGTTTTAAACCGTACTATAAAGAGGGGTAGCAAAAGTCCTCTCTTTATCTCCATCACAAACAGAGAAACCTAGGTTTTTCAGTTCAGTTTTTGACAGTAGAAGAGTATTTGCAATTTTCAAAAAGATCTAGGAAGATCTGGCTTTCGCTTTTGTTGACAAAATTTTAGCCCTTAAAATTATCTTTCCAACGAGCTATTAAACACCTCTTTTGGATTTCTGGATTTAAAGTTATCTCTGTTTTTGTTCATGCTGACTGTCAGTTTGCTTAACTGACTGTCAGTTTGAATGTCAGTTAGTTTAAACTGACAATTGTCCAGAGAGGGTGTATTTTGTGCTCAAAATTTTTGTACTAAACTGACTGTCAGTTTGTCCATACTGACTGTCAGTTGGGGTTTCGACCACAGTGCTCTTAACTGAGTTTCTATTTGATTGTGGTCGAGTTAGTGGTTGAACTGACTGTCAGTTTGTGTAACTGACTGTCAGTTGTGGGTTTTAGCTTTCCTTTTTTCGACCACGAACGGCTAGCAAAGTTTATTCCGTAAATTTTGTCGGCCGTTGTGCACTGAACTGACTGTCAGTTAGGCAAACTGACTGTCAGTTTGGGTTGCTGATTTTCAGCCCTAGCTCCAACGGTTCATTTGCTTCTTGAGGCTATAAAAAGGGGCTTTGGGCATAAGTTTTCAACAACAAGCAGCAGCATTTCTTATACACTCTTGAGCTTTAGTTTTCTACTTAAAATCTTGATCTTTTGATCAAGTCGAGTGTTTTCCAATCCACCGAGAGTTTCAGTTCTTTTGCATTTGCATTCACTTAGCTTCTCGGTGCGTGTTTGGAGGTCTAGAGAAGACCTCGCTGCCTTTTACTCTTGGTGAGCGCCCTCACCTAGACGGTTGGAGGCGTGGCCGTTGATCTCTCCGTTCAGAGATTGTCGGAGAGGCTCGACTAGTGTGTACAAGGCATCGGTGCTCGCCTTTCCGGAGTGGACAAGGAGCAACCACTAGTGATAATATCCTTTGTGGATATTGAGGCAAGACTCAAGTGATTTGAGTGCTTCAACGAGGATTAGTGGAGACTGGGCGAGTCTCCGATACCTCGGTAAAAATCGTGGTGTTCATTCTCTTTTCTCATTACTTATTTTATTTGTCTTGATTTGCATTTATTTGCTTTAAGTTTTAAAGTTTTTAAAAGCCTCCTATTCACCCCCCCCTCTAGTCGGCATCCTTGATCCAACACGTGGTATCAGAGCAAGGTCTCTCGATTCATTAGGCTTTACCGCCTAGAGAGAGGATGTCGTCAAGTGGTGATTTTCTTCTTGGTCATACCGGTCGTGCGCCTATCTTTGATGGGACAAATTATCCTTATTGGAGAGTGCGCATGTCGGTATTCCTAGAAGCTATGGGGCTTGATGTATGGGATATCGTTGAACTAGGCTTTACTCCTCCGGTTGATCCGGCAAGTCAGTCTGAGGACGATAGGAGAAAGTTGCATTTAAATGCCCGTGCAAAAAATGCACTCTTTGCCGGTTTATCCTTAAATGAGTTCAACCGTGTGAGCAATCTCACGACTGCTCATAAGGTTTGGACTACCCTCGAAGAAATTTACGAGGGAACAACAAAGGTTAAAGAGGCAAAATTGCTAATGGTGAGGCAAAAATATGAGACATTCACCATGTCATCAACCGAGTCCGTGGATTCCATGTTTACTCGGTTAAATAACATTGTGAATGAACTCAAGGGTCTTGGTGTTGTTTTTACTGACCTTGAGCTTGTGAGAAAGATGCTTAGGGCCTTGCCGGAAAGCTTCGACACTTTGGTCACGGTTCTCACAAACTCCGATCTATCGACCACAACACCAACCGATCTTTATGGGAACCTCATCACCCATGAGATGCACAAGAAGGAGAAGAAAGAAGCAGCTGAACCCGCGGAGACGAAGAAGAAAGCATTGGCTTTCAAAGCGAATGCAAGAAACGATTCAAGCGATGGCTCCTCCGATGAAGACCTCGCACTCATGGTAAAGAACACTCAAAAACTCCTTCGTAGGTTGCATAAGAAAGGTGTCAACATTGACACACGACCAAAGGGGCAAAAGCAAAACAACTTCAAGAACATCATTTGCTATGGATGTCATGAGAAGGGACACATAGCATCAAGATGTCCAAACAAGAACAAGGCGTGGAACAAAAAAAAGAAATTCTTCAAGAAGAAGAATGAAGAAATCAAAGAAGCCTGCTTTGGAGAATGGGTGTCCGGCGGAGAGAGCTCCGACTCCGACTCCGACAACGAAAGAAGTTGCTCCAAGAAGATGGCCGGACTAGCTCTCGGCAACATCAACACTTCAACTAGCTCATCCATTTGCCTTATGGCTAAAGGCGATGAAAAGGTACACATCAACGATTCTTCATATGATGATTTAGTTGAAATGATAACCGAATTAAATGAAGTTTTTGGAAAAACTAAAAAGAAGTATAAGGCGCTTAAAGAAGAACATTCTTCCCTACGCGCTCAATATTCCGAGCTTAAAGAATCTTATGAATGCATGCTCATAAAAGATGTTACAAATATCTCATCTAAGGTAGATGCTTCAACTTCATGTAATTTGGATGATTCTCCCTCTAGTAGTCATCACATTCCATGTGCTTCAAATGATAACATCTTAAATGAAAATAATGAACTTAAGGCACAAGTTGAAAAACTTGGAAAAGGCTTAGAAAATTGTTATAAAGGTAAAATATCTCTTGATCTAATCCTTAGTAAACAAAAATGTTCTTTTAGAAAAGAAGGATTAGGATATTTTCAAAAGAAAGGAAGGAAACAAAATTCTAAAACTATATTTATTAAAGCATGCAACACATTTTGTCATAAATGCCATGAAACCGGTCATTCACATGAAGCATGTCTCTTAATGACTCCTAATTATTTTGATACTTGCTACACGCTTCAAAAGTCGAGGAAAGGTTATGCTATTGCAAAGTATGTTGGTGCACCCATGTTAAATAAAAAGAAGAAATCTATTTGGGTGCCCAAAGCTTTGATTGCTAACATTGAAGGACCTAAAAAGGTTTGGGTACCTAAAAGAACTTAATTCTTTTTATGCAGGTGAACTACAAGACCGGTGGGAGGCATTGGGTGCTAGATAGCGGATGCTCCGAACACATGACCGGTAACAAGAAGTTGTTCACCTCACTCAAAAACAACTCAAGCGAGAACCAAAAGATTACCTTTGGCGACAACCGTCAAGGAAATGTGGTAGGCTTGGGTAAAATTGCAATCTCAAATGATCTTTCTATTTCAAATGTTTTATTGGTCGAATCTCTGAATTTCAATTTGCTTTCCGTTGCACAAATTTGCGATTTTGGTTTTAGTTGCACGTTTTATCCAAAAGAAGTTTTGGTTGAAAGTTTAAAAGATAAATCTTTGATCTTTAAAGGCTTTCGTTTTGGAAATCTTTATTTAGTTGATTTTCACTCAAAAGATGCATCTTTGTCAACATGTCTTGTCTCTCAAACCTCAAAAGGTTGGTTATGGCATAGACGACTTGCACATGTTGGAATGCATCAATTGAGAAAACTTTTAAAACGTGATTTGGTTGTTGGCTTAAAGGATGTGAATTTTGAAAAGGACAAACCTTGTAGCGCTTGTCAAGCTGGCAAGCAAGTAGCTACTTCACATCCAACTAAGCGCATTCTTTCTACTTGTAAACCTTTGGAACTTCTTCATATGGATTTATTTGGATCTTCCGAGTTCCAAAGTATCGGGGGTAGCAATTATGGATTTGTGATTGTTGATGATTTTACACGCTACACTTGGGTTTTCTTTATTTCTCAAAAATCCGAAACCCCCAATGTTTTCAAAAGTTTTGCAAAACGTGTTTCTACTGAATTCGAATTATCCATCAAGAAAATCCGTAGTGATCATGGTGGAGAGTTCGTTAATTCAATTCTATTTGATTTTTGTGACTCTCTTGGAATCAAACACGAATTTTCCACATCCTACACTCCACAGCAAAATGGAGTCGTTGAAAGGAAAAATCGAACACTTATAGAAATGGCAAGGACTATGCTATGTGAGTATGATACTCCTACTCGCTTCTGGGCTAAAGCCGTGCATATAGCTTGCTATTCTATAAACCGACTCTATTTGCATCCTCTTCTGAATTTGACTCCGTATGAACTTCTTATTGGGCGTAAGCCAAATATTTCTTATTTTCGAGTGTTTGGTTGCAAATGTTATATTCTTAAGAAAAGAAATTTTGGTGGTAAATTTCAAAGAAGAGTAGATGAAGGCTTTCTAGTCGGATACTCCACCACTAGTAAAGCTTATCGTGTTTTCAATAAAAATACAAGTTGTATTGAAGAATCGGGTGATGTCGAATTTGATGAAACTAACGGCTCGCAAAAGGAGCAAGTCTCTCATGAAGTTTCAGGTGAAAATCTTCAAGAAGCAATGAAGAACATAACCATTGGAGACATCAAGCCAACAGAGGAAGATCAAGAAGATGATGTCAACGTTGAAAATGTTGATCAAGACGCATCATCATCTCATGTTGATCCTCCAGAACAAGGTCAAGATGAAGCTGTACAAGATGAAGCGCCAATGCAGCATCAAACAATCACCAAGGATCACCCTCTAGACCAAATATTGGGTGACGTCAGTAAGGGTGTTCAAACTCGATCTCGTATTGCTGCATTTTGTGAACATCATTCTTTTGTATCTTCTTTAGAACCCAAACATGTTAGTGAAGCTTTAAATGATCCTGATGGGTTAATGCCATGCATGAAGAACTTAACAACTTTGCTAGAAATGAAGCTTGGACTCTAGTTGAAAGACCCAAAGATCATAATGTTATTGGAACAAAATGGGTTTTCAGAAATAAGCAAGATGAAAATGGTGTTGTAATTAGAAACAAAGCTCGTCTTGTTGCTCAAGGCTTCACTCAAGTCGAAGGTTTAGACTTTGGTGAAACTTTTGCACCTGTAGCAAGACTTGAAGCTATTCGCATTCTTCTTGCCTATGCATCATGTTTTAATATTAAACTTTTTCAAATGGATGTAAAAAGTGCTTTCTTAAATGGTGAAATTTCTGAACTTGTGTTTGTTGAATAACCTCCTGGCTTTGAAGATTCAAAATTTCCAAACCATGTGTTTAAATTGTCAAAAGCTCTCTATGGTCTCAAACAAGCTCCTCGGGCTTGGTATGAGCGTCTTAGAGACTTTGTATTATCAAAAGGTTTTAAAATTGGGAAGGTTGATACAACTCTCTTTACAAAGAAAATTGAAAAAGACTTGTTCATTTGTCAGATTTATGTTGATGATATTATCTTTGGATCTACTAATGAACATTTCTGTCATGAGTTTGGAGAGATGATGTCTAGGGAGTTCGAGATGTCCATGATTGGTGAGCTGAGCTTCTTCCTCGGACTTCAAATCAAGCAACTCAAGAACAGTACGTTCATGAGTCAAACAAAGTACGTAAAGGACCTGCTAAAGCGCTTTGGGATGGAAGACTCTAAGGCAATCAAAACTCCCATGGCGACCAATGGACATCTGGACATGGACAAAAGCGGCAAATCGGTCGATTCTAAACTGTATAGGTCTATGATTGGTAGTCTTTTATATCTTACTGCATCTAGGCCTGATATCATGTTTAGTGTGTGCTTGTGTGCTAGATTTCAATCAGATCCTAAGGAATGTCATTTAATTGCACTTAAAAGAATTCTTAGGTATTTAAAATGTTATCCCAGTTTAGGACTTTGGTATCCTAAAAATGCAAATTTTGAATTAATTGGGTACTCTGATTCTAATTATGCTGGGTGCAAGATTGATCGTAAGAGCACATCTGGTAGCTGTCAGCTGTTGGGGAGATCCTTAGTATCATGGTCATCTAGGAAACAAAATTCTGTAGCTCTCTCCACAGCTGAAGCTGAATATGTGTCTGCAGGCAGTTGTTGTGCGCAATTATTGTGGATGAAGCAGACATTTTTGGATTATGGGATTATATTTGATAAAGTGCCACTATTGTGTGATAATGAAAGTGCCATTAAAATTGCTAATAATCCTGTTCAACACTCTAGAACTAAGCATATTGAAATACGGCACCACTTTATTAGAGATCATGTGGCAAAAGGAGATATAGATGTGAATTATGTTAGAACTGATATGCAACTAGCTGATATCTTCACTAAACCCCTAGATGAATCAAGATTTTGCTTTTTAAGGGGTGAACTGAACATTATTGATATATCAAATGCTAATTGATGTGCTAAATATGTTGTTTGTATAAAATATTATTATTTTATTCCCTCTCTGGTCTTAGTTTGCTTCTGGTCGAAATTGACCAAACTGACAGTCAGTTTAGTGTTTAGGAGCCTGGTCTTAGTCTCTAGTCGAAGTCATTGTCATAACTGACAGTCAGTTTCACAAACTGACAGTCAGTTACGTGCATTTGATTTTGGTCGAAGCTCCTGGTCGTGTTCGAGTCCCAAACTGACTGTCAGTCTCATACACTGACTGTCAGTTTCAAAACTCAGTTCTGTTAACTGACTGTCAGTGTGGTACACTGATTGTCAGTTCCATGTTTTTGAGTTTGGAACTGACTGTCAGTTTATCAAACTGACTGTCAGTTGCGGGATCCAGAATCCTAAATCCCCCGTTCGGTTTCTTTGCCTCTTCATCTCTTTTCTTCTCGCCGCCGTTGCTTCTTGCGCCCCCTCGCCGTCGCCTCTGCGCCTCTTCCTCGCCGTGCCTCGCCACCACATCCTTGCGCCACCTCTCGTCGCCGGTGAGCTCCTCACCGCCGGCGCCACAGTCCTCGCTGGTCTCGACCTCTTCGGTTTGGCTCCTCTGTTCACGGCTCCTTCTCCTCTGCACCACACCTCTTCGGTTTGGCTCCTCTGTTCACGGCTCCTTTAGTTCGTGTGCAGTGATCGTGGACCTCCTGGCCGTGCTGAGCTTCGTTCCTGTGGTCGATTTGGCAGTCTTCTTCGCATCTGCTTCCTCGACCATTTCAGTTTGGTTTCAGCCGCCTCAGTTCAGGTCTCTGTCTCTATTCTCTCCCCTGTTTTTCCGTCATTTCTTCACCATGTCTGATCAGCCGTCGTCTTCACGACGTGTGGCCCGACGAAAGAACGCGGCAAACAGCCAGCGTTCATCGGGTCAGACGTCCGAGAACCGGCCCTTGTCTCCGCCTGAGCGCGTTCCCGTGGATTATTCACGGTGGCACGCGAGCCGCCTTCGCTCTCTTCGTTCTGTGAACCCGTATCTGTCGCCGCGTCCCACTGGTCGCGACGCATGCGAGGTCCTCACCTGCTACACCAACCTCCACCTAGACCTGTTTACCAGCGTCTATAGCCGCGCGCCCATCTTCGCCCACCGCTCTCTGTCGTGGGGTACGATCGCCTCTCGCACAGGCATCGCTACCCTCGCAGATTTGTTCGGCTCTGTAGGGATCCGCGACCTAGTCGCTGATTCCTCCTTGCATTGGACTGAGGGGCCCATTCGCCAGTTTTATTCCACTGTCTTCGTCTCCCCTCAGCGCGACTTCATGACCTTCATGACAGGCCTCCAGGTCTACACTGTCACGAAGGATCAGCTGGAGTCGGCGCTTGGACTGGTGCGCCCTCCTTCTGGCCGCCAGCTCCACACCCTACCTGACCTCAAGCGTCGGGAGGTGGCCATGCTTTACTCCAGCCCCTTCCAGCTCCGTCACATTGCTGGCCTGCGTCGCGATGTAGACCTAGCCCTACAGATCCTCCGTCTCACTCTGGTCCCCATGAGCGAAGATAGGGCTAGGATCACCTATCTGGCCCTCCATGTCCTGATTTCCATCTTTCAGGAGGAGCCATTCGACGTCGCTGATCTCATCATCAGTGAGATTCAGCACGTCCTTCTTTCCCCGCGCCGTCAGCTGATATACGTTCCGTATATCATGGCAGTGCTTCTTCATATCCGGGCCGTCGACACTGAGCTGCCACGGCCCCATCATCCTCTTCTCTTCTATCCTCCGGGCCAGGCTGATCGCCGGCTCGCTGCTCGTCCTGCTGCAGCTGCTGGCCCTGATTCTCCCGCATCAGATGATGATGCTGCGGGGGAGTCAGCGGATGAGGCTCCAGTTCAGGAGTCTGACCCAGCACCGCCTTCCGACCCTGGCGCCGGATCTTCTGCGGCATCGCCTTCCTTGCTCCAGCAGGTTCTCCAGACTCAGCAGCAGATCCACAGCACTCAGGCAGAGCATCACCAAGTGTTGCTCCGTTTGCTTGCTCAGCAGGAGGAGATTCTGCGTCACCTGCCTGCTCCTGGATCTTCGGTCCCTCGCAAGAGGGCCCGCCAGGCTGCGTCTTCTCCGAGCTCAGCTTCAGTTGCTGCTGATCCAGCTCTTGTTGCACCAGCTCTGGCTCCCATTGCTGCTTCAGCAGCTACTCCTCCGGCGTCTCCAGCCTTCGATCCAACTGCATCTCCAGCAGGCTCCGGAGATACAGCTATTCTAGGGCTTTCTTCAGATGATGAGCATTAGGCTCTGATTTGTATTTTTGCCTCCCTTTTTGTGCTTGATGCCAAAGGGGGAGAAGTATTTTGGATATTAGAGTCTTTTACTGTATTGAACAGATGTTTATTTTTCATATATATGGAGATGTTTTATGGAGATGTTTTTCTTTATCATATATGTCTGTGTGTGATCTGTGTAGCTCTGATTAGCTCTGATGACTTGATTGATATATATATGTGACTTGGTTTCTTGAGATGATGTTCTTGAGCTCTGATACATTGATACATTGATATATATGATGTCTTGATTTTGATATGTGTATGCTCTGATATGACTTTGTGATATTTGCACATCTATGACTTGGGTATGTATGAGATGCCCTGACGTATATGTATTGGCTTAGGATCTGATGTGATGAGATGCATATACTCAGGGGGAGCTATTTCATTATTGAACACTTGTTGTCATCAATCATCAAAAAGGGGGAGATTGTTGCATCTAGACCTTCATGCTTAACCCTAATTTTGATGATTAATGAAAACAAAGTGTTCTGGACTAATCGTACTTTTGAGATTGATTGATACAGGGATCAGTTGGGAAGAAATGCAAGAAGATCAAGATGAACCCGACTTAAAGTGAAGCACAAGATGCAGGAGAGCAAAATACAAGACGCAAATCATGAAGATGCGAAAGACCTCAGGTATTATGAGTTTTTATTTTTACCGATCTTGGCGTATGGAGATGATCGGTTAGGGAAATTATTTTCTAGTTTTAAACCATACTATAAAGAGGGGTAGCAAAAGTCCTCTCTTTATCTCCATCACAAACTGAGAAATCTAGGTCATTGCATTGCATCTTTTTGGTTGGATTTGGTTTTAAACTTATTTGAAAAATTACGTTTTTCAGTTCAGTTTTTGATAGCAGAAGAGTATTTGCAATTTTCAAAAAGATCTAGGAAGATCTGACTTTTGCTTCTGTTGACAAAATTGTAGCCCTTAAAATTATCTTTCCAACGAGCTATTAAACATCTCTTTTGGATTTCTGGATTTAAAGTTATCTCTGTTTTTGTTCATGTTGACTGTCAGTTTGCTTAACTGACTGTCAGTTTGAATGTCAGTTGGTTTAAACTGACAATTGTCCAGAGAGGGTGTATTTTGTGCTCAAAATTTTTGTACTAAACTGACTGTCAGTTTGTCCATACTGACTGTTAGTTGGGGTTTCTACCACAGTGCTCTTAACTCAGTTTCTATTTGATTTTGGTCGAGTTAGTGGTCGAACTGACTGTCAGTTTGTATAACTGACTGTCAGTTGTGGGTTTCAGCTTTCCTTTTTTCGACCACGAACGGCTAGCAAAGTTTATTCCGTAAATTTTGTCAGCCGTTGTGCACTGAACTGACTGTCAGTTTGGGTTGCTGATTTTCAGCCCTAGTTCCAACGGTTCATTTGCTTCTTGAGGCTATAAAAAGGGGCTTTGGGCATAAGTTTTCAACAACAAGCAGCAGCATTTCTTATACACTCTTGAGCTTTAGTTTTCTACTTAAAATCTTGATCTTTTGATCAAGTCGAGTGTTTTCCGATCCACCGAGAGTTTCAGTTCTTTTGCATTTGCATTCACTTAGCTTCTCGGTGCGTGTTTGGAGGTCTAGAGAAGACCTCGCTGCCTTTTACTCTTGGTGAGCGCCCTCACCTACACGGTTCGGAGGCGTGGCCGTTGATCTCTCCGTTCGGAGATTGTCGGAGAGGCTCGGCTAGTGTGTACAAGGCATCGGTGCTCGCCTTTCCGGAGTGGACAAGGAGCAACCACTAGTGATAATATCCTTTGTGGATATTGAGGCAAGACTCAAGTGATTTGAGTGCTTCAACGAGGATTAGTGGAGACTGGGTGAGTCTCCGATACCTCGGTAAAAATCGTGGTGTTCATTCTCTTTTCTCATTACTTATTTTATTTGTCTTGATTTGCATTTATTTGCTTTAAGTTTTAAAGTTTTTAAAAGTCTCCTATTCACCCCCCCTCTAGTTGGCATCCTTGATCCAACAACCTTGATGAAGGGGCAGCTAACCACGATCCAAGAATGCGACCAACAGCCTCATAATCTCTAAACCACTCCTCAATTGGTTTTAAATCGAGCAAAGCTAGATTGATCTGTTCACGAAGAACAACTCAAGCAAATCAATAAAGAAAAGCAAGAGCAATAGCAGAAGGATTCAACACTCAATAATTTGAATTATGAGTTGAACTTTGAGACCCCAAATTATACAAGTCGACAACCATGGCATGAGATTATGAGGCGCTCGTCACGTGATCCCCACGTGACCCTGTGCAGGAGGTCCCCACAGCCGGGGGGGGCCCCTGTCACCGGGCGAACAGTGGCGCCCAGGACGGGTCACTGGAGGTGCCTGTCACTGGGCAAACGGCGGCGCCCGGGACGGGTCACCGGAGGGCCTTGTCCCCGGGCTAATGGCGGCACCCGGGACGGATCACCGGGGGTGCTTATCACCGGGCAAAGGGCGGCGCCCGGGATGTGTCATTGGAGGATCCTTTCCCCGGGCTAAGGAGGCGCCCAGGACGGGTCACCGGGGGTGCCTGTCACCGAGCAAACGGCGATGCCCGGGACGGGTCACCGAAGGGCCTTGTTCTTGAGCTAATGGCGGCGCCCGGGATGGGTCACCGGGGGGCCTGTCACCGGGCAAATGGCGGTGCCCGGGATGGGTCACCAGAGGGCCCTCTCCCCGGGCTAATGGCGGCGCCCGGGATGGGTCATGGGGGGCCTATCACTCGACAAATGGTGGGGCTCGGGATGGGTCACCGGAGGGCCCTGTCATCGGGCGAAGGGCGGCGCTCGGGACGGGTCACCGGGGGCCCTTGTCCCCGGGCTAATGGTGGCGCCCGGGACGGGTCACCGGGGGGCCTATCACTGGGAAAACGGCGGCGCCCGGGATGGGTCATCGGAGGGCCCTGTCATCGGGCCAAGGGCGGCACTCGGGACGGGTCACCGGGGGCCCTTGTCCCCGGGCTAATGGCAGCGCCCGGGATGGGTCACTGGGGGGCCTGTCACCGGGCAAACAGCGGCGCCCGGGATTGGTCACCGGAGGGCCCTGTCATCGGGCTAAGGGCCAAGCTCGGGATAGGTCATCGGGGGCCCTTGTCCCTGGGCTAATGGCGGCGCCCGGGATGGGTTAGCAGGGGTGCCTGTCACTGGGCAAACAGCGGCGCACGGGACATGGTCCCCGGGGCACTTCTTACTGGGCCAGTGGCGGCGCTCGGTACATGGTCTCGGGGGCGCTATCACCGGGATTGATCTGGTGGAGATTTCCCCCAACAGCAGCCCCCCATGCCCTCCGGGGACATGCCCTATGTCACAGGGCATGTCCCCGGAGGGGATGGCCTACATCACCGGGAACATCTCTGTTATGGAATATACGTATCAGATACAAAGATTTAATATTAAACTCATCCTGCAGTTCGGATAAGATTTGAATCACATCAGGAAACCTAATCTGTTAGGATTTCTTCTGCATGGGTTGTTCGGATAAGATTCATATCACATCAGGAAACCTAATCTGTTAGGATTTCTTCTGCATGGCCCTATATATAGAGGTATATGATGGGCTTTGAGGATCATCACAAAAGCCATAGCTGTCATCTCTTTTTGATAGCCCATAAACCCTTGTCGTACGTGTTGGTGCTAGCACACCATCATATGACGTTCCATCCTGGTACGTGTGGATACCGGTAGAGGAGCTGCTGCAATTACTGCGCTAATTAGAATGATTCGTGAGCGGTCGTTATCATCTACATCTGCTGATCAGGACGATTCGCAAACGGTTGCTGTGAACATTCGATCGCTTTACCAAATGTGCTTCCGTTGTTGGTAATAATCTAATCTATGATCTATTACTTGCACTCTTCGAGTAAAAATTTATGAAATTCTGCTAGTGTAGCTTGCTCGGTTTCCTTCAGTGGTATCAGAGCCATCATGTATAGTATTAGATCTGGATTAATAATATATATGTGATATATGAAGTTATAATAGATTAGATCTATTAGTTTATTCAATCTGTTACCGTATAAGTTTCGTTATACATGTTTGTTTCGATATCCAAGTGTTGTGATGAACTATTTTTTGGCCGACTTTAATATGAACTAATGTCTAATGATCCTAGCATGAGCCAGAGGGAGGTGATGTTAGGGTCTATATGACAATAGTAGATTGGATCTTCTAAATCATATGTGTATAGATTGGATCTATATATGACATTAGCTGCCTATTCTAGATATTCATATTGGAGTCAATATGAATGACTTAAGGGGATTTAAACCAATCAGATTGGTTCGAAAATTTGATTAATGTGATAATTCAAAATAATAATAATAATAATAATAATAATAATAATAATAAACAAGATTATACTTGACAACCAGAAGCTATTAACTTTGGTGTCTAAGGAGAGAACACATTATAAGGTTTTTCTTAATAAGCACCGCTCAGCGGAACGCTTTCCTTCATGGTGTGAGCGAAAACAGTCACGGTCTTTCCTGGCCAAGGTTACTGCCAACAGAAGTTAAATATAGTTGTGGTTATGCATGTTAGATCGTCTAACTGATGATTATTTTCATGCATATAGATGTTGTGACATCTTTTAACCCCTCATGAAACATAAAGATTATACTTGACAACTAGAAGCTGTCAACTTTGGTGTCTAAGGAAAGAACACATCATAAGGTTTTTCTTAATAAGCCCCGCTCAGCGGAACGCTTTCCTTCATGGTGTGAGCGAAAATAGTCGCAGTCTTTCCTGGCCAGGGTTATTGCCAACGGAAGTTAAATATAGTCGAAATTGCACCTGTTAGATCATCGAGCTGATGGTTATTTTCGTGCATATGGATGTTTTGCCATGTTTTAACCCCTCATAAAAATTAAGTGTTTTAGTATGCCCTTCCAATTGCTGCACCTGTCAAGATTTTGATCGTTGCTTGGTGGGCCTGACAAATCAGTGCACCATCAATTATCTTAATAAGGCAGGATGTGTGTTGGACACCCATAAGCATAGAATTGGTTTAACTTAACAAGGCCATCAAAACGGTTTTGGGCTTTGGGGCATGTGTTGGGATGACACCCAACAAACAAGAGTTATATATGATATAATTAGTGAGGAGTTGCTCACCTAAATAACTAGGTTTCTAGCAGTGATGCCAAAACTCACTAGAACTTAGTGAAATATGGATCTTGGCCAACTATATATTTCTTGAGGGATATTTGTTCTAAAATATATAGTTGGTACATCTTTTATTGAATTGTTTAATAAAAGATTTTTCATAAATATAATGCTAAAATTTTGCATTTCTTTACTGTTGTAGACCATGGATAGTGGTAGCTCCTCAAACAATTTCAGTTTGTGATCTGTCCTTAATAAAGAAAAGCTCAATGGAACAAATTTTATTGATTGGTATAGAAACTTGAGAATTGTTCTCAAACAAGAGAAAAAAGACTATGTTCTAGAGACTCCTATACCTGATGAACCAGCCGCTAATGCTCCACGTGCTTAAAAGGATGCTTACAAAAAGCATACCAATGACGCACTTGATGCCAGTTGTCTAATGCTAGTCACCATGAACTCTGAGCTTCAGAAGCAATATGAGAACATGACAGCTTATGACATGGCCGTGTCTCTTAGAAACTTATTCGAGGAGCAAGCCAGGGTGGAAAGATATGAAACCACCAAGAAATTGCATGATTGCAAGTTGGCAGAAGGGAGCTCGGTCAGTTCTCATGTGATCAAGATGATTGGTTACATTGAGAATTTGGAAAAACTTGGTTTTCCCCTTAGTCAAGAGTTGGCTACTGATATGATTCTCCAATCGCTCCCTCCGAGCTATGACCAGTTTGTCATGAACTATAACATGAATAATCTGGAGAAATCATTGACCGAATTGCATGGGATGCTTAAAACAGCGGAACAGAACATTAAGAAAATTCCAAATAATGTAATGATGGTTTAAAAGGGAAAAAGCTTTAAGAAGAAGAGCAAGGGCAAGGCTAAGGGCAAGGACAAAGCTCTAGAAAGATCATCTAGCGCTAAGCCTAATTCCAAAGGAAAGTCCAAGCCAGGTGCCACCCCTACTACTGAATGCTTCTATTGCAAAGAATCTGGCCATTGGAAGAGGAACTGCAAGAAGTACCTGGAAGATTTAAAGAAAAGAAGGAAAGTGAGATTGCTTCAGGTATATATATTATAGAAGTTCATTTAGCTACTTCTCCTTCCGACTCTTGGGTATTTGATATCGGATCGGCTGCTCATATTTGTACTTCGATGCAAGGGCTTAAAAGGAGTAGAAATTTGGCTAAGGGCGAGGTTCAACTTCGCGTTGGCAATGGAGCAAGAGTTGCAGCATTAGCTGTTGGAACTTTTATACTAGCTTTACCTTCAGGATTAGTTTTAGAACTTAATAATTGTTATTATGTTCCTGCCATAAGCAAAAACATTGTATCCGTGTCGTGTTTGGACATGCTGGGTTATGAATTTAGAATAAAGAACAATCGTTGTTCCTTTTATTTAAATCATATGTTTTATGGCAATGCCTCATTGGATAATGAGCTTTATCAACTAAATCTTGAATTACCTGTCTATAAGATATGTACTAAGAGGCTTAGGCCCAATGATTGGAATCCCACGTTTATCTGGCATTGTCATTTAAGCCATATAAATGAGAAACACATCATGGAACTCCTAAAAGATGGTCTTCTAGACTCATTTGATTTTCAATCATTTGATGTGTGTGAATCTTGTTTACTTGGCAAGATGACAAAGGCACCTTTCACAGGTGAAAGTGAAAGGGCAAGTGACTTATTGGCTCTTATTCATACCGATGTATGTGGACCATTAAGTTCAACAGCTATAGGTGGTTTTTAGTACTTCATAACTTTTACTGATGACTTTAGTAGATATAGATATGTCTACTTAATGAGGCATAAATCTAAAACGATTGATAAATTCAAGGAATTCAGAATGAAGTACAGAATCAACTTGGCAATACAATCAAAACCCTACGATCTGATCGTGGAGGGGAATATTTGAGCCAAGAATTTGGTGATCATCTAAAACAACATGGAATTGTTCCACAATTGACTCCGCCGGGAACACCTCAATGGAATGGTGTGTCAGAATGACAGAACAGGACCTTGTTGGACATGGTTCAGTCAATGATGAGCCAAACTGATCTTCCATTGTCCTTCTGGGGATATGCTCTACAAACAGCTGCGTTCACATTAAATAGGGCTCCATCAAAAGCCGTAGAAAAGACACCATATGAGATATGAAATGGAAAGCGTTCCGGGTTGTCTTTTCTTAAGATTTGAGGTTGTGAAGCTTATGTAAAACGTTTAATGTCTGATAGCTCAAATCCAAATCAGATAAATGCTTCTTTGTGGGCTATCCTAAGGAAACAAAAGGATATTACTTCTATAATTGTGAAGAAAACAAAGTGTTTGTTGCCCGAAATGGTGTCTTTTTGGAGAAAGAGTTTCTCTCAAAAGGAGTAAGTGGGAGCACAGTGCAACTTGAAGAAATTCGGGAACCAATGGAAATTGTTTCAGCACCCACTGAAGCTCAGCAAGACCTGCAAAATAATGTAGAAAATGCAGGACAAGCACTGGTTACACGTAGGTCTGAAAGGATACGTCACGCTCCTGGAAGGTACATGTTCCTTACAATGGAGCAGCGTGACGTATTATTGATAGACAATGATGAGCCCAAGACTTACGAAGAAGCAATGATGAGCCCTGACTCTGAGAAATGGCTTGGAGCCATGAGATCCGAAATTGAATCCATACATGACAATCGAGTGTGGAGCTTGGTTGATCTTCCTGATGGTGTAAAAACCATTGAGTGCAAATGGGTTTATAACAAAAAGATTGACATGGATGGTCATGTTCATATCCATAGAGCACGATTAGTTGCAAAAGGTTTCAAGCAAATTCAAGGTGTTGATTATGATGAAATTTTTTGCCCGTTGCTATGTTAAAGTCAATCAGGATCATCCTAGCTATTGCTGCCTATTTTGATTATGAGATATGGCAGATGGATGTCAAAACGGCTTTCCTAAATGGAAACCTAAGTGAGGATGTGTATATGACACAGCCTAAAGGTTTTGTCGATCCAGATAATACTGGGAAAGTATGCAAGCTTCATAAATCCATTTATGGGTTGAAGCAAGCATCTCGGAGTTGGAATCTTCGTTTTGATGAAGTAGTCAAACAGTTTGGCTTCATAAAAAATGAAGAAGAGCCTTGTGTTTACAAAAAGGCAAATGGGAGCACACTTGTTTTTCTGGTGTTATATGTGGATGACATACTTCTGATCAGAAATGATATTCCTATGCTTGAGTCTGTGAAGTCCTCATTGAAAAGTAGCTTTTCTATGAAAGACTTAGGTGAGGCAGCATATATTTTGGGTATTAAGATCTACCGAGTTAGATCTAAAAGGCTAATTGGATTAAGCCAAAGTACATATGTTGACAAAGTATTGAATAGATTCAACATGCAGGATTCCAAGAAAAGTTTTCTGCCTATGTCACATGGCATTAGTCTTAGCAAGAGTCAATGTCCTTCGACATGTGATGAGCGGGACCGAATGAATAAGATTCCATATGCTTCTGTTGTTGGGTCTATTATGTATGCCATGCTTTGTACACGCCCAGATGTCTCCTATGCTCTAAGTGTTATGAGAAGATACCAATCAGATCCAGGTGAGAGTCACTGGATTGCTGTAAAAAACATCTTTAAATACTTGAGAAGGACTAAGGATGTGTTCCTGGGTTATGGAGGTGAGGAAGAGCTAGCTGTTAGTGGTTACACCGATGCTAGCTTCTAAACCGACAAAGATGATTTCAAATCGCAATCTGGTTTTATGTTTTGTCTTAATGGTGGAGCTGTAAGCTGGAAGAGTTCTAAGCAAGAAACTATCGCTGATTCTACGACAGAAGCAGAGTACATTGCTGCTTCTGAAGCTGCCAAAGAAACTGTTTGGATTAAAAAGTTCATCTCTGAACTTGGTGTGGTTTCTAGCATTTCAAGCCCAGTGGATCTCTATTGTGATAATAGTGGAGCATTGCGCAAGCCAAGGAACCAAGGTCTCATCAGAAATCCAAACATGTTCTCAGGCGTTATCACCTCATCCGAGAAATCGTGAATAGAGGTGATGTGAAGATTTGCAAAGTGTCCATGGATTTGAATGTTGCTGATCCGTTGACAAAGTCTCTCCGCAACCAAAGCATGAGGTGCATACTAGAGCAATAGGTATTAGATACATTTGTGATTGACTCTAGTCCAAGTGGGAGATTGTTAGTGATATGTCCTAAAGCAAATCACAGAGATGTATTTATCTTTGTTATATTTATGAACATTTGCATAGTATGTTATTTTTGAATAAATTATCATCTTGGTTTGATCAACAAGTATGTGACTTGTTCGTGAGACTCTAAATTTATTTGATGATATTATTCTAATATAATCCCTGATCCATTATTTTTCAATAGGACATTATTGATTAATGGATCAGCGCATTTATTGATTGATGGTTATGTTTCACAGACCATGGATATAAGATATCAAATCAATAATGTAGACATATATTGGAGAATATAATGTTGGATAGACCCATTTTGAGATGCTGTTTGGATTTGTTATTTAAGTGTCACCAGTTGGTCTCAAATAATGTTTATGATTTATCCTTAGACATGAGACCATCATAGTTTCCTACATGTGTAGTAGTATACTTTGATACTACCAAATGCTATTTTTAATTAAGTGGTAATAAAGGTAATATTCGGGTATGCTATGAGCCATACGGAGGAATGTGAATGGTTAAGATGGAATTTGCATTTCTCATATAATGAGAGAGATATCTCTGGACCCCTCGATATAGATGAATTGAGAAAGTGCATGGCCATGCCGTTTGTGGTTGAGTGTCAACTACGGGAAGATCAATTAACTATGAGATCGAGAAAGGATTGAACAGTGCAAGGGTGGCACATTTCCTACCTTGGGTTTAATTGGTATCGTATGGCAAGAGGATCAACATGAAGACATTATATAGGTTTGCTGATTATGATCTTTGTGTGTATTTGGATAGTCGTTATGTCCTGCTAGGGGCCACTACTGACTTACAATTCAGGTAAGTATTCCCGGGTTGTGACTAAATATACATGAACCTACAGGGTCACACACTTAACGGGTTGAAACAATGCAATTCGGATTAAGTCTATTTTGGGGTTTCTATATCAGATTCGGAGACTTATATTAGACTCCTGATGCATTTGGATTGCGTTTGGTATGGGTTTCTGTATCAGACTCAGAGACTTAATATTAGACTCCTTATGCATTTGGATTGGGTTTGGTATGGGTTTATGTATCGGACTCGAAGACTTAATATTAGACTCCTTATGCATTCGGATTGGGTTTGTTATGAGTTTCCGTATCAGATTCAGAGACTTAATATTAGACTCCTTATGCATTCAAATTGGGTTTGTTATGGGTTTCCGTATCAGATCCGGATTGGGTCTGTTATAGAGTTTTCGTATCAGATATGAAGATTTAATGTTAGACTCATCCTACAGTTCGGATAAAATTTGTATCACATTAGGAAACCTAATCTGTTAGGATTTCTTCTACATGGGCAGTTCGAATAAGATTCGTATCACATATGAAAACCTTTTAGTTAGGATTTCTTCTGTATGGCTCTATATAAAGAGAGGTATGATGGGTTTTGAGCATATCACAAAAGCCATAGCTGCCATCTCCTTTTGATAGCCCCTAAACCCTTGTCATGCGCGTTGGTGCTAGCACACCATCGTACAACGTTCCATCCCGGTACGTGTGGATACCAGTAGAGGCGTTGCTGCAATTGCTACACTGATTAGAACGATCCATGAGCGGTCATTGTCATCTACATCTACTAATTAGGATGATCCGCAAATGGTTGCTGTGAACATTTTTTCGATCGCTTCACCAAATCTGCTTCTGCTGTTGGTAACAATCTAATCTATGATCTATTACTTGCAGCCTTCGAGTAAAATTTTTTGAAATTCTGCTAGTGTAGCTTACTCGGTTTCCTTCAATAGGAACTCGAGCTCATTACTTTCCTCCAGACTAACACAGATGTGTTTGCATGAAAACCATCTAACATGCCTGGAGTCCCAAGGAAAGTGATTGAGCACAGGCTAGCTATTCGGCCTGGACAGCACCCAATAAAGCAAAAGCTCAAATGCTTTGCTATCGACTGACAAGAAGCCATTCGTGTGGAGTTAGACAAACTCTAGAAAGCAGGATTTATTCCAGAAATCTATCATCCTGAATGGCTCGCGAATCCGGTCATGGTCCTAAAATCAAATGGTAAGTGGCGTATGTGCGTTGATTACACCAGCCTAAATAATGCCTACTCGAAGGATGATTTTCCCCCTTCTTTGCATCGATCAGTTGGTCGTTCTACAGTGGGTTGCAAACTGATGAGCTTCTTGGATACTTACTCAGGGTACCATCAAATTAGCATGGCAGAAGAAGATAAAGAGAAAGCTGCATTCATCACACCATTTGGCACTTACTGCTACGTCAGATGCCATTTGGTCTCAAGAACACCGGTTCCACGTACCAGCGCTTGATGCAAAAGACCTTTCTTTCCCAGTTAGGGCATAATTTGGAAGCTTACGTCGATGATTTGGTTGTAAAGAGTTTGAAAAGCTCTAGTCACATAGATGATCTTGCTGAAACCTTTTGTAGTTTGAATAAGTATGGAATAAAGTTGAATCCTGAGAAATACTCCTTTGGAGTTTCTTCTAGTAAACTTTTGGGTTTCCTTGTTTGTTCTCGAGGAATTGAGCTTAATCCTGAAAAAATCAGGGCCATTGAGCAAATGAGATCTCCTTCGACCATGAAGGATGTCCAGAGCCTAACAGGTCACATGGCGGCTTTAAGCCATTTCATATCGCGACTAGGCAAACGGTGGATTGCCTTTCTTTAAGGTTCTCCATAAGCACAATGGTTTTACCTGGTTGGATGAAGCTGAGAAAGCCTTTCAAGAGGTTAAAGCATATTTATCTAGTCCGCCAGTACTGATCTCTCCAATTTTGGGGGAGCCATTACTCCTTTAATTGGTGGCTACCCCCCCACGCGATCAATGCAGTTCTGGTCGCTGAGAGAGAAGGTGTACAGCAACCAATCTATTATGTAAATATCTATTATGTAAGTGAAGTACTTCATGGACCAAAGGAACGTTACCCTGAAGTCCAAAAGTTACTTTACGCTCTTCTAATGGCTTCCCGCAAGCTACGACATTACTTTCAAGCACATAAGATTACTGTGCCTTCGTCCTTTCCATTAGGAGATATTATCCGAAATCTGGAAAATCTGGTCGCATTGTGAAATAGGCAATGGAATTTGGAGCGTTTGACATCCATTTCACCCCTCGTGTCACAGTTAAATCTCAAATTCTTGCAGATTTTGTGGTTGAATGGACTAATCCCGGCCCTCCTACACAAGAATCTGTAGATTTACAAGGCACCGATCATTGGACGATGTATTTTGATGGCTCTAGTAGTTTTCAACACTCGGGGGTTGGGGTAGTCTTAATTATGCCTCAGGGCGGCCAACTCAAGTATGCCATTCAACTACACTTTAGTGCGACCAACAATGCAGCAGGGTATGAAGGTCTTCTTGCTGGGCTCCGAGTAGCCAAATTCCTTGGAGTCCGTCGATTAGTGGTGAGGGGAGATTCACAACTAGTCGTAAACCAGGTAAACAAGGAGTATAGTACCTTCGATGAGACAATGGCTCATTACCTAGAAGAAGTGAGGAAATTGGAAAAACACTTCAGTCATTTTGAAGTCCAATTTGTTCTGCGAAAGGATAATATACTCGCAGACCAATTATCGAAAATTGGGTCCTCACATACATCCACTTTGGCAGGAGTGTTCATTGAACACTTACAATACCCTTCGATCACGCCTTCGATTGAGGATGATTTGGTGACAGTTTACATTACTGACCTTGGACATAAAAAAGATTGGACCTGACCATTGCGGATCTATCTTGAACATGGGACCTTGCCCAAGGATGAAACCAAAAGTGATCGGTTAGTACGAAAGGCTCGACTATATAAATTAATCAATGAAATTTTATATAGAAAGGGTACTCAAGGAGTATTCATGCGCTGTATATCTCAAGAGGAAGGTAAATCTCTCTTGAAATAAATTCATGACGGTGTGTGTGGTGTACATGCATCTTATCGGACACTGGTCGGAAAGGCTTTTTGATAGGGTTTTTATTGGCCTTCGGCACTTAATGATGCCATGCATTTAGTCAAAACATGCCCACAATGTCAATTTCATGCACGACAAGTTCATCAGCCTGCATATGCCTTACAACTATTTCTCTAACTTGGCCTTTTGTGGTTTGGGGAATAGATATAGTGGGTCCTATGCCCCAAGCGATTAATGGATACAAGTTCTTGTTCGTAGCCATTGATACGTTTACTAAGTGGATTGAAGCTGAGCTAGTCGGCAATATTACCGCTGCTGCGGCGAAAAAATTCTTTCATAAGAATGTTGTAACACGATTTGGTGTTCCAAGTCGTCTTATTATCGACAACGGTTCCCAATTCATCAGTGGTCTTTTCCTAGACTATTGTGATGATATCGGGACCAAAGTGTATTTTGCATTTGTGGCTCATCCACAGAGCAATGGTGCCATTGAACGTGCCAATGGGCAGATATTACAAGGCATCAAGAAACAAGTTTTCTGATGTGACAGCGGCCCGATCTTCCGATAGGTTCTACTTTGCGGAACGGAGACGTCCACTTTTTAAGGCTTCCAATCAGTGGGGATTGAGTTCTTGCAATCACTACACGCACGCACCTGTCGTTATCAACCGTGCTCATGCCCGGATGACCTTACCACGAAGGATAATTCCTGCACGCAGTAGAAGAAACGAGCAAGAACGAGAAAGTACGCAATTTGAATTTCAGAATGAACAAATTGAGGTTATGTTTCATCAAACCAGGTCCGAGGACACTACTCCGATGAACAATTGTCTCTCACACAACGGGTGAACAACATAGCAAATAACCTAAAGAAGAACTTGAGGAGTTCAGTCATATAAAGGCGAGAGGGGTGGCGGCTAGGGTTGGTTCGCAACCCTAGGCAGGGTACATGGGCCGTGGCCCAATAAAAAAGGTGACGCAGCACCTAAGAGTCTAGGTTCTGTATGTCAACTTTTTTTGATGATTGCGGCCGACTCAGATGGAATCTGAAGGTGGGGCTGGATCCGTTGGAAAGGTCTCAGAATAAGCTTTCCATCAAGTACTGATACACCTCAATCGGACTCCGAACGAAAGATTTACGGCCACTGGAAGCCGGTACTGTCAGGCTGCATCCGAACTAACTTATGGGCTCGTGTGGGCTTGTACTCTGAATTGTGTGTTGGGCCTGGTGGTAGTGATGTGCTGCTGCAGATGAGGTGGCGCCAAGACGATGAGGTGGTAACCAGCTGGTGGTGGCGCCATTCTAAAAGTATGTCTTCATGTAATAGGTGGCATGACTTGAAGTGTCTTCTCCAATGTTCCTAAGTAACAAAACGTCACAAGAATTCAGTAACATCCCATCCTTAATAATATAATAATGAACATCGAGGAACGAGCTCACCCCATTTAATTGACGTCCACGAGCTCGTGTTATTGGACCTTCAATTGTTGAAACATGAGGATCAGTAGGTGTAGTGCGTGTATCCGAGGAAGTGATATCCTCATCATCCTCTCCCTCTACAATTAGCATCGTCCTCGACGCTAGCTCATCTTCTTCTCCCAAGTAAGGCGTGGTGGTGGAGTGGATGGATCTATTGTAAGAGAACTCGATATGAGGTAGACACTCCTCCCACATCTTCAAATTTTTCTTTAGCACAGCCCGTACAATAGTTGACAACGTGCGGCTGACGACCTCGTCTGTCCGTTGGTTTGGGGATGATATGTAGGAGAGAACAGCAGCTTCGTTCCCAATTTATTCCATAAGCTTCTCCAAAAATGACTCAAGAACTTCGCATCACGAGCTGAAATGATGGTGTTGGGCACGCCATGTAAACGAACAATCACCCCTCGGTCCAATAAGTCTTGGACTTGGCGTTGAATTTCCTTAGTCTCTTCGGGGTTGGTTCGGTAAGGCACACGATTTGGCAAAGTCGCTCTCGGGATCAAGTCGATTTGTAGCTCAATACCTCTCATAGGTGGCAGCCCCGGGAGAATCTCGTCTGGAAATACATCCTCATACTCCTGCAAAAGGTAAGTGATCGTAGGAGGCAAAGAGCTAGGCAATTTATCAAGGGAAAAATAAGAATCTTTGCAAATCAAAGCATAGCAAACAGAAGGAGACACATCAAACGCAAGTAAATCAGATTTTGTAGCAAGCATATTAGCACCTTCCAAAGCATAGCAAACTGAAGGAGACACATCAAACACAAGTAAATTAGATTTCGTAGCAAGCATATTAGCACCTTTCAATTTAATTCCCGCCTTCTTAACACCATGTTCTTTGTTATCCTTTTTAGGTGGGAAAACTTCTTTGGCTACAATCTGATTTCAGTTTTAGTATCCTTCTCCTTATGTTCTTTTTCAGCTCGGTCTAATTCATCTTTCAAAATTGCAACAAGAGTCATTGGAATTAATTCAACGGTTCTACCCTAATGTGTAAAAATGTATATATTGCTTCTACCATGGTGTAAAGCATCAGTAGCATATTGCCAAGGTCTACCTAAAAGCAAGGAACAAGCTTGCATAGGCACTATATCAAAATCTGCATGATCATGGTAGGTAATAATCGAAAAATGCACTCTCACAATTTTATTTACCTTCAACTTACTGCAAGTGTTGAACCATTGAATGTAATATGGCCGCGGGTGCTGCTGCGTGGTCAAGCCAAGCTTCTCGACCAACTCAGTGCTAGCAAGGTTGCTGCAACTCCCTCCATAGATGATGACGCGACACGATCTTTCCTTCACCACAAACTTTGATTGGAATAGGGTGTGGCGCTGATTTTTCTCCGCTCTCTCCATTTGAGCACTAAGTACTCGCTGCGCTACAATGCTCATATACCTCTCGGAAGCTTCAGCTCCAAATCTGTCCACTCCATCGTCATCACTATCCCTCTCATGTTCGTTACCTGCAGTATTAGCCGCAACAAGAGCCAAATCTTCCTCATCAATATCACTAGCACTAGTATACTCACCGTCGTCTTTTGCGATGAGGGCTCGCTGATTTGGACAGTCCTTCGTGATATGACCCCATCCCTTGCAACGGTAGCACTGTGTCACGAGTCCTGCCTGTGGAAACCACTGATGAAGAGCTCTTCGCCGGTGCTTGCACCGTCGCTGATTTGCTCGCTGCGGTAGCACATGATGGTGGTGTAGAATCAGCGGGACATGCACGGAAAGTAGACAAGTAGAATGACCAGTAGAGGGTGAGGGTGGTGCCCTGGGGGTAGGTGTGGACCAAGCTGAAGTAGATCGGCCAAAAATACCTTCCCGTGAATGAGCTTGTCATCCTTGTACTTCCCTTTCAGCTTTGCAAGCAAGATGAAACTAACGAGTGATATTATGATAATCCTTATACTCTAATATGCCCGGATTTCGCTGTTTAAACCCCCAAAAAATCTTGACATTTTTGCATCCTCTTCTTCTTGCACTTTACAACGCAACATACCAATTTGTAACTCCTGATAATACTCTTTTACAGACTTATTACCTTGGTTCAGGTGCTGCAAGTTATTCAGTAAATCTCTAGCATAATATGAGGGTACAAATCTAGCTCGCATTAATTTTTTCAAAGCATTCCAAGTGGTAGGGACATTATCCGTTTGTTTAATTTCATGCCACCAATATGATGCTAAGTTAGTAAATTCACTAGTGGCAAGTCTAATTCTATGTTCTTCTGCAACTTCAAAACATGAGAATTTTTGATCCGCGGTTAACTCCCATTCTAAATATTCATCCGGATTATAACGACCCGCAAAAGATGGCATGGTAAATTTAACTTTGGAAAATGCGTCACTAACATTACCAAGATGTCGATTAACATTATCATTGTTACTTCTCATACCATGACGATTGCGGCGAAGACGATGGCGTAGCCGTGCCTCCTGTTCAGCAGAACGATCATCTGGAGTGCTAACACTCTCTTCACCTTCATCATTCTCTATGTCATCGGCGAGGGATGCTTCTTCATCTCCATGGGCAGCAAGGTTTTCCACCCTTTGACCTCCATTGGGAGGGCCAGGAGCTATTGGTGGAGGTAGTTGCATCTCAAGGTGCTCCATTCTTGTGATGAGGTTGGCGATGCTCCGCTCGATTCGCTCCATCCTATGCTCATTGTCTTGAGCAAGCTTGGTGAGGTTGGCATCGATTCCTCTCAATGCACTTTGATGATCCTCCACATACTTCATGACCTCAATTCTTGTAACACAATCATCTCCATCCGGAACTCCAATCTCTGATCCTGCCATTGTTAGTAGAAGACAAGAGAAAACACAATGTATATATTCTTCCTATCAACTACTATGTGGTGGACAAGGAGTAAAATTCACTCTCGCTCAAGCTTCTTACCAAGCTCTTGTAAGTTTCTTACCAATTGCGACAGGCAAGGCAATCCGGTAGGCTGATTCGTGACAACTTGTGACAGTGGTGGAGCACGCGATTGCAAAGTAAATATGTAACTGAGTTGGAAGAACGTGGAGCTCGGAAGGCTATGTATGAGTAGCAAGGATTAAACATTCAATTAATCTCAGAATTGCATAGAATTGAATTTTTGTTCGTATCTAGCACTTAGCCTAAGTTGCTGATCAACCAAGGGTGGGTGATAGTCTAAGGAAAGTCTATAGCAGTGGATACAGGTGGTAGACACGAGTAACTCAATGATATGCAATTTGGAACCTGAAAGCACAAAGAGCAAACCTAATTTGAAAACTGCTGATTTCTGTCCATTTGACACCAAGTCGGTATTTTGACCATATCTTTTTTTCATGTGCTTCTTTTGCAATGATTTTTTTTCACTATTCCCTGACAGATTTTTCTACAAACTTTTCTTTGGTCCCACTTTCTGAAAACAAACAGAAAAATTAGCACAAAAATCACAATAGTGCACTATTGCAGATTTCTGAACAGAAACTAGGTCATACTCCCGACCACATAACTTTTTACTTCCTTGATGGATCGACATAAAAATTTACAGGACGATAGGAAATTGAGTTATGAATCTACTGATTTTTGTTTCACTCAAAAAGGATCAAGGAATCAAAAGTTATGGCACTTTTGATGGTGGCTGCAGAAAAGAGATTTTTCTTGCAGAGATTGGAAATTAGGGTTTGGGTTGTTGGTGTGGGATTTTTTTTAAAGGTTCAAAGCTATGACCAGCAACTAGACAATGCTAGAATAGACACAAACTCAATTTAACAAACCAAAATTAACAGATCAAAAGGCACAAACGGATTTGGACAGGGAAAAAACAAATATTTTTGTGAACCTTGTTTTTTTTGGACTCTAGGTGATTGAAAAAACCAAAACAAAAGGAAAAAGTGGTGATACCTAACGGGCAACTGTGGCTCTGATACCAATTGATGCGACAGTGGCCCAATCTTCCGATAGGTTCTACTTTTCAGAATGGAGACGTTCGCGTTTCAAGGCTTCCAATTAGCGGGGATGGAGTCCTTGCAATCGCTACACCCATGCACCTGTCGTTATCAACCATGCTCACGCGGATGACCTTACCATGAAGGTAAATTCCTGCACGCAACAGAAGAAATGAGCAAGAACAGGAAAGTACGCAATCTGAATTTCAGAATGAAAAAATTGAGGTTATCTTTCATCAAGCCAGGTCTGGGGACACTACTCTGATGAACAATTGTCTCTCACACAACGGGGGAACAACATAGAAAATAACCTATGGAAGAACTTGAGGAGTTCAGTCATATAAAGGAGAGAGGGGTGGCGGCTAGGGTTGGCTTGCAACCCTAGGCAGGGTACATGGGCCGTGGCCCAACAAAAAAGGTGACGCAGCACCTAAGAGTCCAGGTTTTGTACATCAACTTTCTTTGATGATTGCGGCCGACTCAGACAGAATCTGAAGGTGGGGCTGGATCCGTTGGAAAGGTCTCAGAATAAGCTTTCCATCAAGTACTCAAACACCTTAATCGTACTCCGGATGAAAGAATTACGGCCACCGGAAGCTGGTACTATCAGACCACCTCCGAACTAACTTCTGGGCTCGCATGGGCTTGTACTCTTAATTGTGTGTTGGGCCTGGTGGTAGTGATGTGCTGCTACAAATGAGGTGGCGCCAAGAGGATGAGGTGGTAACCAACTTGTGGTGGCGCCATTCTGAAAGTATGTCTTCATGGAATAGGTGCCATGACTTGAAGTGTCTTCCCCAATGTTCCTAAGTAACAGAATGTCACAAGAATTCAGTAGCATCCCATCCTTAATAATATAATTATGAATAGCGAGGAACGAGCTCACCCCAAGATTTAATTGACGTGCACAAGCTCGTGTTATTGGGACCTTCAATTGTTGAAACATGAGAATCAGTAGGTGTAGTGTGTGTATCCGAGGAAGTGATGTCCTCATCATTTTCGATTGCCTTAAGATGCGCTCGGAGGCTTGGGTAGACAAACTCTACTCCGTTCTATGGGCACTATGCACTACATGTAGTCCAGCTACGGGTGAGACACATTTTCAATAGGTATATGGTGCCTAGGCTGTCTTACCTACAGAAATTCGTATTGGCTCTGTTCGTGTAGATCAATTTGATCATTCTGATCAACATGAACAACGTGTCCAAGATATTACTCTCCTTGAGGAGAAACGCGATCGGGCGTTGCTTAAGTCTGCAGCATATTTACAAGCTTTGCATAAATACCATAGTAAACGGGTGCGACCTCGTAGTCTTCACGTGGATGACCTGGTTTTACGAAAAATATAAAACTAGTCTAATCGCAACAAATTCTCCCCTTAGTGGGAAGGCCCTTATACTGTGGTCTCAGTGCCGTGACCAGGATCAGCCCGATTGGCGATGGACGATGGAAGGATCTTGTCCAATACTTGGAATATAGATCAGCTATGCAAGTTTTATATGTAAACTTTTTCATTTCCTTTTTCCTTTTCAATTAACATGATTTTGTTAAAAATAACATGTACCTTTTTTCACATTGCATTATGGTTTAATTCCTGACCTTTGTCCTCTCTTTATCGAGCTACACTCGGGGGCTGGTCGTCAATGATCATCTTATTATAGTAACCAAGTTGGATTCACTGACAGATCTCATGGTCGCATCTAGGTAAGACATCCCTAAATAAGTCGTTTCTCAACACATACGGGACTTACTAGTATGTTTCTGATCATTCGAGGGGCTATCAGTTCGTAATCAACTTTAGTATTATATTAAGGTCAGTATTGGTGCGACCAAATGATCATACCTAGTTGAGACTTTTCTTTCTAAATCGTTTCTTAATGTATAAGAAACTCACTAGGTATTCCTCGATCATCTTTAACCCATATTTCTCCTGAGATTATAATACAATGTCTTCAGTATGTATGATCTCAGAAGGGGGCTAGGGGAATACAGCCATAATATAAGACGAGATTAAGTACATCTGCATATTTTCTATTATAATTGTATATGTGCAGGAACAATTCAAAAAGAGGATCATTGTTCATTACAATGAGATCATGATAAGCCAAGTTCTTTCAAGAGATTTTCGATCAAGGGCTTGACTTCTTCCATTATGGCTTCAAGCTAATCTTCACTCTCGAATTTGACATCTCCCACCACCGAATTCAAATCTAAATTTGGGCCATGGTGATGTCTTAATTTGCACAAAATGGCAGAGGACGCAGATCCTACGTTGGACTTCAATGCCTCTTTTTGCCGCTTTGTATCTTCAGGAAGGTACTCGAGAAGTGATTCAGCTTGAGCCACAACCAATTTACACGATTCGCTGAGGCTTAAGTTTTCCTTTTGAGGATCGATGATATCAGCCTTCAGTAAATCCGCAACCATCTTCAGTTTTTTGAAGACTTCTAACTGAATGCCGCTGCAGGTTGAGATTGTCGCCTTCAGGGTTTTCCTCTCCTCGCAGATAGTTTCGATCGTCTTTCTGAATGATTCAATGGTTGCACTTTGATGCTCAATGGTCGCACGAAGTTGCCCGTTTTGAGTTTCAGCCTAGGCACACTTCTGCTAGAAGTCGTCTCTTTCCTTAGAAAGAACACTTATCTGTTCCTCTTGTGCTACATGATCAAGGTAATGAGGTTACAGCAGTTCATGTAAATAAATAACTTCTCTTGGCTGAAAGTAAACTTATAGGAAAACTTTTTCTGTTCCTCGTTGAGTTCTTTCTCCATAGAAGAAAATTTTACGGCCGCAGTTTCTTCCTGACCTTGTCGATCAGCCATGCTTTTCGTCAAGGAGTTTTCCCTGCGACCAGAGAGGCAATGTATGGATACTTACTATTGTAGACGGCTGATCTCCTTTTGTGCAACCTCAATTTGTTCCGCTAGAGCTTTTGACTTGGTCGACATTTGGGTCAGATCCTGAAACACAGTAAAACCTGTTGTTTAAAACTGAACATTCCTAAGATCTTCAATTTCAGAAAAGATAAAAAGTTTTTTACTTACCTCTAAGAAATTGATGAAAGTTGTCTTCAGCATGCTCTCGGGTTCATTTGAAGGTTGAACCATGAGACCAATTCTTTCCTTGACAACGGAGCAGCAAATGTTGTTTCTTGCTGATTTGCTCCCGCGGTAAAGACAGATGGTGCGTTTCCATCTGATTGGATTGAAGATCCGCAATTATTTCTTCCACAATGGTATGAGGAGCCATCTTAGCCATTGCGCTTGTGCCAGCATTTCTCGCGACCTCCATGGTAGGTGTTTCACTGGGTTTCGATGGGGTCGGCAGAGTGCTAGGCGCAGGGTTCCTAGAAAAATCACAATTTGCAATATTGCTAATTTCAGAATCAAGATTTCGTAAGACGTGGTATTCTTACCTTATTCGAAGCCCCATCCGACTTTTGGGGTTCGGTGATGTGCTCCTTGGAGAAAGGAGCGTGCTAAGCGACCTTGTTGTGGTGTCATCGGGGCTCGTCCTTGTTTTCCCTCTTGTTGAACAGGACATTAGACTCCTCTTCCTGCATATTCAAAAGACGATTAATATATGCAATGGAGTAAAAATAGTGGAGTATGATGTTCTTACCGCAACAGTTCCTTCTGCGTTTGAAGAAGGTGTCACCAGATCTGGATTGTTGAAACTATGGCCACAGAGTCCTTCGTGACCATAGTTGTGGAAATTCTGGCCTCAGGGCTGGCAACTTCCCTTGTGACTGCGAGTCTTCCCGCGGTCATGGGATCACCTACCTCAATAGCTGTTTCTGCCATTGAGGACAGTATATTGGCAATGGTAGGGGAGGAGGGTCTCTCTGGGATGGCAATCTCCAGAGGGTTCATCGTTCTTCTCCTTCGGCAGATAAGAGGAACGTCATCTTCCTTATCCTCTCTCCCCTCACCCTATACGATTAAGAAGTGACTCCTATTCGTACATGGTATAACAGGGGGAAGAGAAAACCTTACCGCAGTAGCTTTCGCGACACTTTTCTTCACCTTTGATGAAGCCCCTCTTATGGTCTTGGATGCTCCAGAGGTTGGCTCCTTCATCTTCTTGGCTTTAGAAGAGATGACTTTTACTCTCTTCGATGTTGGCCTTCCAGAAAGCCCAACATCATCCCCATGATGCTTTGTCCTAATTACTTGCCCTTTCAGTAGCTGCATCATTTCATGATTTGTGATTTGATGATCGATATCAATAGGCATTTATGGACAAGTTTCTCAAAAGAAGGCTTACCTTTTGACATTCTTGTCACAACTCGTCGTCGCTGTTGATCAAGCTCTGAGGACGGGGTGAACCTAGAGCTCCTTCTGTCGTTACGTTATATGACTTCAAAAGGTTGTTTGTCCTCCTATCAATTTCTGATACGGACAAGACTGTTTCACAATCAAAATTACTTAGTATGACATTGATCATTAGTAATAATGCGTATTTTGTGAACAAGTAAATTTACCATTATTGTAGTCCAGGGTATTATCCTCTATGGACTGCACCTCCCAGGCAGGATGCTCCCTCGAGGGCTTATCCTATTCTTCACGAAGTCGTGGATGATATCTCGCGCTATCAATCCCTGGTGGACTAAGTGAAGAATTACTTGCGCTTGTTTTTGCAAGTCAGCGCCTAATACTGGAACGGCGTCCATTTCGCTGTTCTTCACTAGCCGCCGGTTCTTAAACCAAGGCTACTCTCCGCCAGTGTGGAGCAATAGAACCATCTTTGGTTCCATCTGTGTACTGATTCGCGCAAAGGGAGAAAGGGGTACTCTTTCTTCTCCCATAAGCAAAAATATACACACCTAGCTGCACTGGTGCGCTTTGACCATGCAGAAAAATAGAATCGATGGAACAGGTTCACACATGGCAACACCCCAATGAATGCCTCACAAAGGTGTTGGAACATAGCCAAGATAAGAACAGTGTTGGGGTGAAGGTTTACCAGTTCCAGGTCATAATGTGCAAGGACATCCAGGAGAAATTTGCTCTCTGGAAGACGGAATCCACAGCGAAGAAAGTCTTCAAAGATCACCAATTCGTTTTCTTGCACAATTGGGGTCTCTTCCTTTTTCTCCGCCGGCCGCCAGTTAATCAGCAGTTGCACGGAGAGGATTTCCTTTCTCCAACGCCACCAAACTCTCAACATTGCAGTGGCTCGATAGGCTCCAGGATGCCATTGCGATAATGAAATCTTTGCAAAAAGATGGGAGTTTTTCTGGAGGCGGAGTTTGCAACGGATGGAGAAGAGGGTTTTTTGCGGCGGAGCGGCTAATGCAAAATAGGGTTTTCTGAAAGCTTCTCAAACAAGGTACCTTCCTTTTATCTGCCTAGAACAACTACCTGCTGTGTTCATTATTTTAATATTTCCTCATAATGGGTTTTTCACGGATTGAACCCAAAACCATATCGTTAACCTTGGTCGAATTTGAAACAAAATGCATATTTTTTGAAAATTAAAAGGTCATTTTATTTCAATTTGGGGGCTACAGTCCAAGTAATTATATTAGAATTTTTTGCAGTTTTAATACCCTATGATTTTAGGGTAATCTTGTAATTTCAGTACTGTTGTGGTCTCAAAGTAATTCTGTGATCTTAGTACTATGCATGGTCTCAATGTTATTCTATGACCTTAGTGTTCCTTATGGTCTCAATGCTATTCTGTGACCTCAATACTGTCCTAGTTTAATCATGGACAAAGTATTTATTACTTGTGGATGTTATGGTTGCAGAGACATTTACCTGTAACTATTTTTCACGTGGAGATATTTATTCAAGAATTCCAACTAATGATTATAGATTATACGTAATCATTAAAAGAATTTGAGATGTAAAGAAAGGAATTTTATTTCTTACATTCTTTACATAGAAAAGGGATACATGCTACCAAAGCGTCAACTTGATCCGAAAGTAATTTACAAAGTTCTCCAAGGGACAGATTGTCATTAGTGGGATCAACACTAGCTGCCCCAAGGGAACCCGCAACGTTTCTTAACCTATCAACATCGTCTTTTATTGCAAAGAAGCAGTTGTCCCTAATTGCATTAGAGAGATCCCTCTGATCTCGAGCAAGATCTCTCTCTATGCAGGCCAACCGCACATCTTCGCGAGCCCCATTATAGCTCACTGACAAGCATTCCATAACCATGAGGACAGTCTCAAGGTTGTGTCCTCGCTTGTTAAAGCGCTCTTGCAGCTCCTTTTTTTCTTCTTGGAGAGTTCTGCACAAGGCAGTCTTCTCCCTTAGAAGAACTTGGATCTCAGCAAGCTATTCGCTGAGGACCCAAAGAGCCTTGTCCTCCTGTGCATCTATGGTTCAGTTCCAAAATTATGTAACAAGGAGAAAGGATAAAGATGATAACCTGGGTTGCAGACCGAGTGGCAAAAGATGAGGATGGAAGGGGACTTGGTGACAAAGGCACTGCAGATGCAGTGGATGCCAACACCTCAGAAGATGGATGCAAAGAAAGAGCTGAGGGTAATGTGGCAACCCAGTCTTCGATTTCCATTAGTTTTTTGGATGAAGCTCTACTGGATGATCTTGCATCATCTCCAGATCACTTCTTTGAAGGTGTCAAGTCTTCGAACATCTAAAGAATTCCAAAATGCATTACTTAGGAAATATTCAAATCACAAAGAAAAGATTCATGCAGATTTCTCAGAAGAGAATTACCTTCGAAGAGCCTGTTTAATCTTGTCTTTTATTTCTATTTCTTCTTCATCGCTCTCAATAATCTTTTTGGAATCTCGGTTCGCCATTAAGATGAGAACAGAGAAGGAGAAGTGGAGTAAGAAGATGAGGAGAAGTTCTAAAGACTTAGCCGATGAAAGCTTGTAAGTCTCATAATGAAGAGCTTCATTATTTATAGAGCCCAAAGGTGACGATTTGTATTCGCAGAGGCCTCAAGCTCCTAAAATGCACTTATGTTTTGCCACAAGTATGTGATAAAAGACTTCATGATTAGCTATCAAGTTAAACCCAGAGTTTTTCTTGGGAAACAAACCGCCACACGGTGTACAGTACAATAGAGGAAGGTGAAGCGTCGGGTACTGTCGTGTCCAGCCTTGGAGACCACGACTACTCCCGTGGGGACCCAGTGATGAGGACATCACTTCTTCGGGTACACGCACCAACCAAAATCATCCGCTTGTTACACAAGGACCCATAACGCGCATCAAAACCCGATTGTTGCATTGCCAGGTGAACTCGTTCTTAAGTTTATATATATATGGTTTTGAGAATGGTTTACTATCTAATAGTGATAATATTGTGCTTAGGAATCATGGAGAGGACCAGCAAGGAGACCAAGTCGAGTTGGAGTCCGGGATGGATTCGAGTTGGAGTCCGGTTCGGAATCATGGAGAGGACCAGCAAGGACACAAGGACCAACAAGGAGCCCAAGTCGAGTTGGAGTCCGGGATGGATCCACCGGTTCGGCCATCCAGGAGCAGCTTGACTTCAAACGACCATAACTCCCTCATACAAAGTCCGATTGGGACATTTTTATAGTCCACCGAGAAGCCCACGACAAGATCTTTCCGATGGATCTAGCCCCACATCCAAATTCCTTCTGGATCGCTAGAAATTGACAAAACAAGTTTTGACCAGATTCTGATTGGACCGAGTCGGTGCTGCGTCACCTTTTTGGTTGGGTCAAGTCCCGTGTATTGAGTTCGAGTCCGAGTAGGGAAAGAGTCCATGTCGATTTTAGGTTTCCTTACCTGGCCACCGATCTCTTTTACCTCCTCTATATAATCATACTGAACCATTAGGGTTCCACGGGTTTTGTTTAGTCATAGTCTTTCCTTCGTGAAGCTATTGAGATATTCTTCTTGGTCGGCTAGATCAACATCAATATCTGTATTCGGAACCCCAACTCTTTTTCGTGATTCAATCTATATTTGCAATTTCAGATTGCTTGTTTATCTTGTTCTTGCTCGTTCTTCGATTGCTTGCAGGAATAGATCTTCGTGATCAGGTCGATCGTGCTTCTAGTTCGGTCGATAACAATCCGAAGTTGGTTCAGCGATTGTCAGGGCGTATCAGTCGTGTACGGTTGGTAGCCGGATCGTGAGAGTCGTCTTCACAAATCGATAGTTCTTGTTCTCATCGAAAGATCGGACCGCCCACGTCACACCATTTGGTATCAGAGCAGGGTTGATCGGTGAGAATTTATCTATCTTAGTTTAGTAGATTGATTTCATACCTAGAGTCCAGAAAATTGTCCTACAAAAAGATTTATTTTATGCTGTCCAAACCATCGTCATTAGCCTTGCATCGTTCTTGTCAATTTGCATCTTTGAATTTTCGTCCATCGTTGTCGAGTGCTGGTTTCTAGTTTTATTCTTGGTCTAGTTTTAGTCTTGCATCTCGTCGCGGAGTTGAATTGCACGTCGACCTCCTCGTAGTCACGTTCAACTCTAATCTGCTGCTGTCCAGTTCGTTGTTTTCATTATATCTTCTTCATACGAACTCAGATTTTTTTTTCTTGTACTTTTTTGAAACATCAGATCGTGCTCTACAACTTTTATGTTGAGGTGGAAGCCAGATTCGGCTCCCATATATGAGATATTGGGCTGTTATTGACGACGGTGTAGAGTTCGGATCTAATACGTCTGTTTCGGTATTTTCATCATAACTCTTCCATCCGGACTCGGATTGGGATAAACTTATACTTTTTGGAATCATTGCGAGAAATACCACAAAAAGTTAGTTGGGGTAATCTTCAAATTCTGCTGTTTTTATCATGCTAAAATTTGAGCAAAGTTAGTTGTGTAATTTTCAAACTCTAATCCATCTCGGATTCAAATTGCTCAATCTGAGACAGCTTCGGTAAAATGGCCATATCTTTTGATTCCCAACTCCGTTTTTGACGTTCTTGTACTTGTTCGAAAGATAAAAAGATCCTCTACAACTTTTCAGTTGGGTAGAACTTCAGATTCGGAGTTTTTGGTGCCCGAAATTGCTAAACAACGTTTCTATCTTAGTTGTGCAGTCGAAAAGAAAAAGACAAAGTGCAACAAAAGCCGCATTATTCATAAAAAAAAAAGAAAAGAAGTAAGAAAAAGGCATGTGAAAAAAAAGAGAGCCGCACAAAAAAAAAAGAAGAGAGAGAACAAAATGTGTGTAGCAAAAGAGAAGAATTTTCTGTGGTGCATCTTTTGGTTCTAGCCTTTTGTGTTGCTAGTTGCTTGCTTGAGCTAGGTCTGAGTCTAGGCTAGTTCCAGCACATTAACTATTACTTTGGACTAATTTTCAATCTTGCATTATTGATCTTGAATTGTTGCTACACATATAATAGCCTGTCCAAGCTCCACCTTCTACCGACATACAGGTACTGATCGCTTGCAATTGCTTTATCTAATCTTTGGAGCATTTGAAAACCGGTACTAGCGGCCGATCACCACCTGCTGCTTGGTAAGAATCGGTAAGAGCTTGATAAGAAGCTTGAGTGTGAGAGAGTTTGAGCCACCTACACCTAGTAGTTCATAGGAAATATATACTACTCGTGTATTTTTCTTGTTTTCTACTAACAATGATAGGTCATAGCTCCCATCGTCATATGAAGAAGTATGACATATTTGCTCCACCTCCTCCAAGAGATATGTTTGATGACTATGATGCAGAAGATGCTTATCTCGATTTGAAATATTTGAGACAAGGTAAAATGAAGGTAAAAAAGTACTATAAGAAATTTAAAACCTTGTTATGGCTAAGTGGATTAAACGAATGTGAAGAGGCAATTGAAAATAAATTTTTGAAAGGACTTAATGAGGAGATTCGTGATATTCTTGTCAATGAAACATATAGTTCTTTCTCCCAATTGTTTAAATGTGCTTGTAGAGCTGAACTTAAGTTTATTGAATCCTTAAATGATTTTCTAGCCTCTTTAGATGTGCCTGTTGTTGCATCTACTCTTGGAGCTAACAATATGCAGGAAGACAATCATTGCCGAGAGAAGGAGGATAAAGAGGAGCACATGAAGAAAGAAGGGATCATTGCTATGAGCAGAGAGCATACCATCAAAGTTACACCTACATCAATTGATGAGGCCTTGGAAGGTAATGAAAAAGGTGATGCACTTGCTCAATGTGAGAATACTTGTGATGATATAAAATTGTCCACTACTCATGCTATTGTAGAACAACCATTAGTGCAACCCATTGTAAAATTTCCTTTGTCACAAAATGATTTGCTTGCTATTACTTGTGATAAAGAAGAGTTGTGCGATAATGCTTCACTTATATCGATACCACAACTATTGAAAAAACATGTAACTTCTGTTTTAGAAACCAATTCTTATGTTAATAAACGACATGTTCTTCACAATGTGAGAGAAATAGATGAGTTCAAATTGATGTCTTCATTAAATACTTTAGGTTACATTGAATTCGATATTCTATGTGATCTAGACACTTTAAAGGAGAAATTTTCTCAACATTCTGATTTGCCATGTTTATATAAACATAATTTTCATGTTATTGGCAAATATCATAAAGGAGAGTATATGGTGCATCGAGTATATGTTCGTTCAAATCTAGAGCCTCCTTTTGCTGTGGAAAAATTTAACAAACCAGAGGATGATAATAGTGCTAGTTATGTCATGTTCACCTCATCTAATTTTGAGTCGAAAGATGTGCATGTTTCTTTGCCCCCTATTTCGACTAACCTTTTGCAGGAGATTATGCTTGAGTCGAGGACGACTCAAATTCAAGAAGGGGAGAATGATGAGGACATCATTAGCTCGGTTATGAACAAGGCTCCATCCACTCCTTCCACTACTTCCACGCCGCCACGAGAAGATCAAGGAGAACATAGCTCGATTATAAACAAGGCTCCATCCACTCCTTCCACTACTTCCACTACTTCCACTACTTCCACGCCACCACGAGAAGATCAAGGAGAACGGCGAGTTGGCATGAATCCATGTGCTGAGCCATTCACTACGCCCGAAATCGACGAAACAATTCGCGAACAGATTCTGCCGGGTGCTGTGCCACCTCTAATTTGGGCCCAAGGCCCGTGTACCCCTAGGGTTTCACATCCACCTACTTGGCCACCACCCCTGTTATATATAGCCTTCACCCTTCCCATTGCAGATTTGAAACCATATTTGGGGGAGGAAGATGAGTTTGAGTCGAGGACGACTCAAATGCAAGCAGGGGAGGATGATGAGGACATCACTTCTTCGGATACACGCACCAACCAAAATCATCCGCTTGTTACACAAGGACCCATAACGCGCATCAAAGCCCGATTGTTGCATTGCCAGGTGAACTCGTTCCTAAGTTTATATATATATGGTTTTGAGAATGGTTTACTATCTAATAGTGATAATATTGTGCTTAGGAATCATGGAGAGGACCACCAAGGACACAAGGACCAGCAAGGAGCCCAAGTCGAGTTGGAGTCCGGGATGGATTCGAGTTGGAGTTCGGTTCGGAATCATGGAGAGGACCAGCAAGGACACAAGGACCAGCAAGGAGCCCAAGTCGAGTTGGAGTCCGGTTCGGCCATCCAGGAGCAGCTTGCTTTCAAACAACCATAACTCCCTCATACAAAGTCCGATTGGGACATTTTTATAGTCCACGGAGAAGCCCACGACGAGATCTTTCCGATGGATCTAGCCCCACATCCAAATTCCTTCTGGATCGCTGGCAATTGACAAAACAAGTTTCGACCAGATTCTAATTGGACCGAGTCGGTGCTGCGTCACCTTTTTGGTTGGGTCAAGTCCCGTGTATTGAGTTCGAGTCCGAGTAGGGAAAGAGTCCATGTCGGTTTCAGGTTTCCTTACCTGGCCACCGATCTCTTTTACCTCCTCTATATAATCATACTGAACCATTAGGGTTCCACGGGTTTTGTTTAGTCATAGTCTTTCCTTCGTGAAGCTATTGAGATATTCTTCTTGGTCGGCTAGATCAACATCAATATCTGTATTCAGAACCCCAACTCTTTTTCGTGATTCAATCTATATTTGCAATTTCAGATTGCTTGTTTATCTTGTTCTTGCTCGTTCTTCGATTGCTTGCAGGAATAGATCTTCGTGATCAGGTCGATCGTGCTTCTAGTTCAGTCGATAACAATCCGAAGTTGGTTCAGCGATTGCCAGGGCGTATCAGTCGTGTACGGTTGGTAGCCGGATCGTGAGAGTCGTCTTCACAAATCGATAGTTCTTGTTCTCATCGAAAGATCGGACCGCCCGCGTCACATCACCCAGCTTGCTGCAGTTGGTCCCATACATACATACCATTGACTTCCCAGGATAAGTAAAGCACAGGAGTACATTGCAGCAGAGTAACTTACAAAATATTTTGAGTAGTATGGCCTGCCGGCCTTAGTACAACATAATGGATTACAAGGCCATCGCGGCATAAATAAGTCTGGTTAAAGCAAAATAACAACTACTCGTTGGAAGCTAGGTGAACCCTCACAACAAGAAGTTGAAAGCAGAACAACATTCTTCAGGGCTCCGGTGGAACTCGCTCTCCTCCTTTTGGATCCAAGAAATTCTCCAGGCATTCATCTTGATCAAAGAGCACTCCATCTATTGGTTGATAGATTGCAAGGGTGAGTACTTACGTACTCAGCAAGTCATACTGTACAAGAGTGTATACATATAATAGTAATGTGATGAACCTATGCTAGTAAAGAAGTGTGGATGGTTGTAAAATAGTTTTTTCCTTTATATCTCATGGCAGTAGTTTTTATAACATAGCATTGCTATTCATGTTACAACTATTAATAGTACTACCGCGACATGTCGACACACGACAGCCCACGGCAGCACCCCTTAATATGACAACACATATCATTCTTGGGTAATCTTGACTTATCAAATTTTACTTGGAAAAAATATACTTGTGTCACATCGACGTGGATTTAATCCACCGTAGCAAACTCCGATAGACCCGGGAGCTTGAAGTATTCAAATACATTTTTAACTCTGCAGAGGAGTACCAATTTACCCGAAGATATTCCACTTTCATGCCCATCCTATCAATATGATTAGACCCCTTCCTCACTGCAAAGTGTGAGTGGCAAGGTGGAGATAACAATAATTTTTGTCATGGTTCGCACACAATTCACCCTTGTCCCTGTGGTCAGACTACCAACCGAACCACAGTTGTGGCGAGCTATATACCCCCACCCCGAACTGCATCTTCCCATTAGTGGGTCAGCGTGCATCACATCCTGTGATATGTGTTGGAGCCGCATTCCATGTCAAATCGTGCACAACTTTCCATCTCATGCAGGGTGAAAATGTGTGATCCGCATACTACTTGTTCAAGCCTGTTGATGAGGACATCACAACCACACACTCACATGTATTAACATGAGCGCATGCGTGTCGCCTTGAACATCAGGTGAATTCGTTTCTTGGGCAAATTAATTATTTAATTACAAAACAAATGATATTGCCTAATGTTTGTTCTTTGCTTGTTGTTACATGTGAGGGAGTTTTGGACGAATTTAACTGCTCAACAACTTCGCAACACTACTAAAGGTCGCAACCCATGATCGGCACATGGCCACAGCTGACCAAGCCTGAGGACCTATGGTCGCAGCCCATGATCAGAAGCACCTGGTCGTAGTTTGAGGACACATGGTCGCAGCCTGAGGACCACACAGTCTGCCGACCAAGCTTGATTGTTTAGCGACTTCAACCAAACGCCAATTTCAACACAGATGTCCAATTAGGTCATGTGAGCACTTGTTGGAAAGATAATCGAAATAGCTTTCCAACACATCAAGAATCATCAAAATCTGACATCGTATACAACCAGGAGACCCGAAAGAATGGCAAGTGCACGAGAGGAAAGAGTCCTGTTCAAATCCACGAAAATTAGCTCCGGATTTTCTTTTTATAGTTTGTTAGGATTCTAGTCTATTTCGAATTAGTTTAGAATTCTGGTTTTAAATCTTCTATCTTTTGTAGATATCATCCTCTATAAAAGAGAAGGCATGGTATTAGTTTTAAGTAGACTTCGTTGTTATACAGATTGTATGCTCGTGCCTTTGCTGACTTGTACAATTCGGAGTCTCAATGTTCAACTTATAATTCAGATTATTGAGTGTTATCCTTCCGCTGTTGTTTTTTCTTTTCTTATTGATTTGCTTGCGTTGTTCTTCTTGAACAGGTCAACTTAGCTTTGCTCGGTTGAAAACCAATTGAGGATTGGTTTAGCGATTGTGAGGTTGCTGGTCGCATATTGGATCGTGGTTAGCCGCCCCTTAGTCAAGGTCACAACTCGCATTTATCCACGGATTTCTCTTATGACGGAAGATCGGGACCAAACTACATGCACGCATCTTACGGCGAGGCGTATTAGTTGGTATCAGAGCTCACATTGCCGGTAGGAATTCATTTATCCCTAGTTTAGTGGTTTGATTTTTTTTACCTAGAGTCCAGAAAATTGTGAGACAAAAATAAAAAGTTTCCTAGCCCGTTGTTGCTTTTAATCTGTTATTTTCAGTTTCCTTAATTGAGTTTTCGTTCCGTTGAGTCGTGTCCAGTTGCTGGTCGTAATCTTGTTGACCGAAAATTCAAAGTAAGATTGAGAGGCATGCAAAACTTACACCTCTTTGGATCAGTTGTTTCATTACGCATGCAAAGCTGAGAGGCAAGTACAAGGGAAACAACCAAGCTACAACAAAACGGGTCGAAGCTACCCTAGTGCGACCACGCCTTGGAATAGCACTACGTCACAGCAAAAGAGTACGACACCCGTGGGCGGGGCTACTACCTCCACTGGTCAAGTGCAATCCACGAACTGCCCTACTACTTCAACATCCAAGGTTGCCGATTCGAAGACGACCACTGCTGTCCCCACCAAAAGTTCATCATCGGTCACTTCTACTGGATGAACAAGGGAGATAGAATGCTTCAAATGCAAAGGGAAGGGCCATTACATGCGTGATTGCCCAAATCAGCGTGCCCTCATCGTCCGGGATGATGGAGAGTACACATCGGCCAGTGAGGTCGAAGAAGAATCCGACCATGAGGAGCAACATGACATGTTGGGCTCTGACACAGAGGAGATCACCTTTGATGCTGGTCATACTAGCCTTATTGTTCGTCGTGTTCTTAGCTCGCAGATGGAAAAGGCGGAGCAGGGGCAGCGCCACAATTTATTTCAATCAAAGTTTGTGATCATGAAGCGCTCATGGAAGGTCATCATTGATGGAGGAAGCTGCAGCAACATCACCAGTTTAAAGATGGTCGCCAAGCTTGGCTTGACCACACGAAGACACTCGCAGCCATACTACATTCAATGGTTCAATTCTTGTGGCAAATTGAAGGTGACCGCGCTGGTACGTGTCCACTTCTTTGTAGGTTCCTATTCTGATTTTGTGGACTGTGATGTGGTACCGATGCAAACTTGTGCATTACTACTTGGACGACCATGGCAATACGACAAGGATACTACACATCATGGGCATTCCAATAAGTGCTCTTTTGTGCACAACAACAAGAAGGTTTCACTGGTTCCAATGTCTCAGGATGAAATTCTCAAAGAGAGATGAGTGAGAGTCACAAATCGGGGAGTGAGAGCCACCAAACCAAATTGAGTGAAAGGAAAGAAAAGAGTGAAAAGAAAAGAGAGGTTCAGCTTAAGGGACAGGTTCTATTAGCCACCAAACGTGAGATGCGAGAGCTTGAAACCCATCCCCAAGAGTGCTTTGTGCTTGTGTGCAAAGACGCTCTCTTTTTTACTAATGCTTTACCCTCTACTTTGCCCGTTTCGGTTGTTTCTTTACTGCAGGAATTTGAGGACGTTTTTCCAAATGAGATACCTGCGGGGCTGCCACCATTGTGAGGGATAGAGCATCAAATCGACCTCATTCCAGGGGCACCCTTGCCCAATCGACCTCCATATCGCACCAATCCAGAAGAGACCAAAGAAATTTAGTGCTAGGTACAAGAGCTGCTCGACAAAGGGTACGTACGTGAAAGCTTAAGTCCTTGTGCTGTTTCTGTCTTACTTGTGCCTAAAAAGGATGGGTCATGGAGGATGTGTATAGATTGTTGAGCTATTAACAATATCACTGTTCGTTATCGTCATCCAATTCCTCGGTTAGATGATATGCTTGACGAATTGAGTGGTTTGACCATCTTTTCTAAAGTCGATTTGCGTCGTGGATCCCACCAAATTAGAATTAAACTAGGTGATGAATGGAAAACTGCTTTTAAGATTAAATTTGGATTATATGAATGGTTGGTCATGCCATTTGGTCTTACTAATGCACCTAGTACGTTTATGCGCTTAATGAACGAATTGTTGCGTGCTTTTATCGGACACTTCGTGGTGGTTTACTTTGATGACATCTTAATCTACAGCAAGACTTTCGATGATCATTTGGGGCATTTACACCGAGTTTTTGCTATCTTGAGAGAGGCACGTTTGTTTGCTAACCTTGAGAAGTGCACCTTTTGCACAGATCAAGTCGTGTTTCTTGGTTTTGTTGTGACTACACAGGACATTGAGGTGGATGAACAAAAGGTGCAAGCAATTCGGGCATGGCCTACACCTACAACAGTCACACAAGTGTGGAGTTTTCACGGACTTGCTGGTTTCTGCCACCGGTTCGTACAAGATTCAGTACGATCGCCGCCTCACTCAATATGCTAACCAAGAAGAACATGCCTTTCAAGTGGGAACAGGCGCAAGAGGACGCTTTCAACACATTGAAAGATAAGTTGACCAATGCACCACTTCTACAACTTCCTGATTTTAATAAAACTTTTGAAATAGAATGTGATGCTAGTGGTATTAGAATTGGAGGTGTCCTCATGCAAGCTAGAAAACCCATTGCTTATTTTAATGAGAAGCTCAGTGGTCCAACCTTAAACTACTCAATTTATGACAAGGAATTGTATGCATTGGTTAGAGTATTAGAAACATGGCAACATTACCTCTGGCCGAAAGAATTTGTCATACATTCAAATCATGAAGCATTGAAGCACATTCGTAGCCAAAGTAAGTTGAATCGTAGACATGCTAAGTGGATTGAATTTATTGAATCCTTTCCATATGTTGTCAAATATAAGAAAGGTAAAGATCATTTGGTTGCTGATGCCTTGTCTAGACGTTACATCTTGCTGTCCCAACTTGATTGCAAAATTCTTGGGTTAGAGAGTTTGAAAGAATTATATTCAAGTGATTTGGATTTCAAAGACATTTACATTAATTGTAACGAAGGAAGAAGTTGGGCTCGATATGTAGTAAATGATGGTTATTTGTTTAGAGATAACAAGCTATGTGTTCTCGCGAGTTTCATTCGTCTTTTGTTGTTACAGGAGGCTCATGGCGGAGGATTGATGGGACATTTTGGGATACGCAAAACAAAAGATGTTTTGGCCACCCACTTCTACTGGCTGAAGATGAGGCGAGATGTCGAGCGCTACATAAGGCGATGCACTACTTGTCAAACAGCTAAGTCTTGCTTAAACCCACATAGATTATATATGCCTCTTCCTACTCCGAAAGTACCTTGGGAGGATATTTCTATCGATTTTGTGTTGGGATTACCAAGGACTAAGAAGGGGAGGGATAGTATCTTTGTTGTCATTGATAGGTTTTCTAAAATGACTAATTTTATACCTTGTCATAAGAGCGATGATGCTACCCACATTGCTGATTTGTTTTTCAGTGAGGTTGTTCATCTCCATTGATGTGACGCGGGTGGTCCGATCTTTCGATGAGAACAACAACTATCGATTTATGAAGATGACTCTCACGATCTGGCTACCAACCGTATTGTGCAGGGGCTTGGACTGTACTCTTACTCGTCTTGGTCACTCGTGAGGGTATTGTGGAAGCACTAGGACGTCGGTTGTTGCTGGAAAAACTCGGTGCAAGTGCTTGGCTCGATGTGTTGTATGGAGCTTTCGGTTGGGCACCTCTGAAACTCCCTCTCGGCCTCAACTCTCGTCCCTGTACTTCTCTCTCTGCCTTACAAGCAAGATGAAACAGACGAGTGATAGAGTTGTATTCTTTATAGTCAAGAATGTCCTGAATGTCTTGATTTAAACCTCCCAAAAATCTAGCCATTTTAGCTTCATCGGTTCTTCTAAACCACAACGTAACATACCAGTTTGCAGCTCATGATAATAATCCTCTACAGAATTACTACCTTGGTTCAGACGTTGCAATTTATTCAGCAAATCACGAGCATAATATGAAGGCACAAATCTATGTCTCATGACTATCTTCAAAGCATTCCAAGTTCTAGGTATGTTCTAGTTATTGCGACAATATTCACTCCACCAAACAGATGCAAATTCAGTAAACTCGCTAACAGCAGCCCTAACTTTCTTATCTTCAGAAACTTCAAAGCAAGCAAATTTTTGTTCTATAGCTAATTCCCAAGTGAGATAGGCATCAGGGTCATACTTTCCAATGAATGAAGTTATAGTCAATACCGAATGAGTCATCACGACCACGTACCTCTCGTGGTGGAATTCTTCTCATACCGTTGCGATTGAAACAAAGACGCCGATGGTCACAATCATTATTGATATTGAATCCTCCATCGGACTCCGTATCCGCATCATATTGATTTCCTTCGGCATTGAAATCATCTTCGACCTCATCAGCCCATGCTTGGCGTCGAGGTACATTATTGGCAGCAGCAGCAACAGGGGCAACAGGTGCTTCTTTCTGCTCCAATTGCTCTACTCGAGTGGCGAGTGTAACAAGTGCTTCGTTATTGCGGTCTAGAATCCCTTCGATACGCTCAGTGTGCGTATTCAGCAAGCAGTTGAAGTGTTGTATGATGCCCTTCATACGAGGTGTAAGTGGGCCGTCGTCCTCCTCGCTTTGATGACCCGAACCTGACATGGTTAGTAGCAAACAAGGAAACAAAATCACAGTGATATATCCCTATCAACTACTAGGTGTAGGTGGCTCAAACTCTCTCACAGTCAAGCTTCTTATCAAGCTCTTACTGATTCTTACCAAGCAGCAGGCGGTGATCGGCTGCTAGTAACAGTCTCAAATGCTCCAAAGATTGGTTAAAACGATTGCAAGCGATCGATACCTGTATGTCGGTAGAAAGTGTAGCTTGGACAGGCTCAAGTATGTAGCAAACGTTAGCAATGATCAGTTCAGAGAATGCAAAGTTGAAAAGTTGCTCAAAGTACTAGTCACTAGTATGCTGGCCTAGGCTAAACCAAACTAGAGACGCGAGTGAGGGCACAAAGGTAAAAAACTCAGATTTATCTTTTATTTTTTACGTCGGCAGCAGCAAGTTAGTAAAGTTCATGAATGGCTGTGGGGAGGCCGTGGCGACGATATGGCACAATGGTCGAAAAAGTGGAAAATTGCAGGGGTAAATCAGTAATTAAAAGTTCTCTCTCTCAACACTTCGGTCACAATTGCAAAATTTGATCCTTCTTGGATTTTTTATTTTGATTCTTTTCTTTTTTATATTTTTTTCTGAGTCAACAACTTTTTTTTTTTGAAACCGACAAGAAATCGGTGACCGGTTTTCTGAGACAGATTTGAGATTGACTACCTTCCTCTTACCAATCCGAAACCACTAGGAATCGGATTCCCCTTTCATTACTGGCACACAGATGCAAGGTAGATGGATGCAGCGGCAGGTGGCCAGGTGTTGTAGCGGGGAAGCAAAGGCGTGATCTCAACTCAAAACTCTAAAGGTTACAAGCTAAGACCAGCAACTCGACACGACAATGCAGCAAAGATTCAACCAAGCAAAAACCAAAAAAATATTGTAGGTGCAAATTGGTTTGGACAAGAATGATCTAACCCTAATTTTTTGTGGACTTTTTGGTATAAAACAGCACTCAAGAAAAAAAAGGTAGGATATTCTCACCGATCAACCGTGCTCTGATACCAAATGATGTGACGCGGGCGGTCCGATCTTTCGATGAGAACAACAACTATCGATTTGTGAAGATGACTCTTTTTCAAGAAGGTGAGTATGATGAGGACATCACGACCACACACTCACAAGTATTAACACGAGCGCATGTGCGTCGCCTTTACATTAGGTGAATTCGTTTCTTGGGCAAATTAATTATTTAATTACAGAACAAATGATATTGCCTAATAATTGTTCTTTGCTTGTTGTTACGTGTGAGGGAGTTCTGGACGAAGTTAACTGCTCAACAACTTCGCAACACTACTTAAGGTCGCAGCCCATGATCAGCACATGGCCACAGCCAACCAAGCCTGAGGACCCATAGTCGCAGCCCATGATCGGAAGCACCTGGTCGCAGTCTGAGGACACATAGTCGTAGCCTGAGGACCATACAGTCTGCCGATCAAGCTTGATTGTTCAGCGACTTCAAGCAAACGCCAATTTCAGTACAGATGTCCCAGTAGGTCGTGTGTCCAGTTGTTGGAAAGATAATCAAAAGAGCTTTCCAACGCAGTAAGAATCATCAAAATCCAACATCGTATCCAATCAGGAGACCCAAAAGAATGGCAAGTGCACGAGAGGAAAGAGTCTTGTTCGAATCCGCGAAAATGAGCTCCAGATTTTCTTTTTATAGTTTGTTAGAATTCTAGTCTGTTTCGAATTAGTTTAGAATTCTGGTTTTAAACCTTCTATCTTTTATAGACATCATCCTCTATAAAAGAGAAGGCATGGTATTAGTTTTAAGTAGACTTCATTGATATACAGATTGTATACTCGTGCCTCTGCCGACTTGTACAATTCGGAGTCTCAATGTTCAACTCATAATTCAAATTATTGAGTGTTATCCTTCCGCTGTTGCTTTTTCATTTCTTATTGATTTGATTGAGTTGTTCCTCGTGAACAGATCAACCTAGCTTTGCTCGGTCGATAACCAATTGAGGAGTGGTTTAGCGATTATGAGGTTGCTGGTCGCGTGTTGGATCGTGGTTAGCCGCCCCTTCGTCAAGGTCACAACTCGCATTTATCCACGGATTTCTCCTACGATGGAAGATCAGGACCAAACTACATGCATGCATCTTAAAGCGATGCGTGTGCATATCAGTTGGTATCAGAGCTCACGTTGCCGGTAGGAATTCATATGTCTCTAGTTTAGTGGTTTGATTTTTTTTTACCTAGAGTCCAAAAAATTGCCAGACAAAAATATCAGTTGGTATCAAAACTCAGTTTGCTTAATTGAGTTTTCGTTCCGTTGAGCCGTGTCCAGTTGCTGGTCTTATTCTTGTTGGCCGAAAATCCAAAGTAAGATTGAGTCTTTGCTACTGAATTTAATAGTTTGCATCTTGCCGTGAATCCTAAAATAAACATGCCAAAAGGAGGCAAGAGAGTTTTTTTAAAAAAAGAAGAGAGTATTCAGTCAAAGCAAAGAAAAAAAAAGGAAAATCTTGTGAAGTACTATAGCCTGCTGCTAGAAGCCAAGCTTTTCATTGTTTGATCAGCAATTAGGACTAGTTCTCGTGTGAACTATTATTCAATTTCGCAATTTCTGAGATAACTGATTACTTTCCTTTGATACACATAATATTTCCCTACCTACAACTCCACATATTCACCATTGGTCCACGCGTACCTCACATTGCAATCACTGTAATTATCTCCTTTTCTGGTTATCACGACCTAGCTGGTCGCATACATTAAGAGGGGTAAGAGCGTCGGTTGGTAAGGTTGGTGAGGTTGAGAGTGCCACATACATTCAGTAGTTGGTAGGAAATTTTTGTGTTTCTTGTTTTTACTAACCATGGAAAGATCGAAGGGTTCACGAGGTTCGTTGCATGAAAGTGATCCTGATGTTGAGGAGAGCATAGATCGACCACTCCCGTCGTCTTCGCGATCTCAAGCCATGTTGGGTCACTTCGAGCGGATGCTGCACGAACAGATAGTACCGCGTTTGAACGGCTTGGAGAATCGTCTTGACAGAATAGACGTTCGACTTGAGCAAGTCAAGCGGATGCCGCCACGACAACATCCACCACCTCGATTCCCTTGAGGTCCAGTCGAAGCCAATAATCATGATGCGGCTGCCATTCCACTTCAACCAAGGGAGAACTTGAACGTTGCGTTCCAGGAAGCCGCAAATGAAGAGAGATATGATAATTATGTGGCTGATAATGAGGAAGTCGTTTTGGATCCTGATCAACAACGACTTGCACGAAACCGTCGAGGCATGGGAGCATATGCATGTCACCGCCAGGAAGATAGAAGGGATGATGCTTTGGGAAAGATTAAGTTTATTGTCCCTAGCTTTGATCCAGAAGCATATCTTGATTGGGAACTGCTAGTCGAAAAAAATTCAATTGTCATCTGTATCTAGAAGATCACCGAGTATTTGCCGCCACAAGTGAGTTTGTTGATTATGCTTCTAGTTGGTGGAGTCTCAAATCCGCCAGAGAGATAGAGCTCCTCACACTTGGGACGATCTAAAGCGCTTGATGAGGTCCAGATTTGTACCTGCCTATTCTAAGAGAGATGTGCTTAATCGATTTCAGAGATTGACCCAAGGTAACAAATCTGTGGAAGATTACTATCAAGAGATACAAGTGGGCATGCTTCGTGCTAATGTGCAGGAGGAGGAGAATGCAAAGATGGCCATATTCTTGGGTGGATTGAATCGTGAGATACAAGACATCCTTGATTTTCAGACTTACACCTCTTTGGATCAGCTGTTCCATTATGCATGCAAAGCTGAGCGGCAAGTGCAAGGGCAACATTCAAGCTACAACAAAACTGGTCGAAGCTACCCTAGTGCAGAAATTAATGCAAGATACATTAATGCATAAAATACTTAGGTTGCTAGCCATAATATCACAAGTTAACCAAGAGCATTCACCAGCTCTATCTACACTATCCCGGTTAAACCCTCTTAACGGTTGTCTAACTACTCGAACAGGGCTCTATCCCCAAGAACTGGACTATGTGCCAAAGCAACGTAGCCCAACCCCCAAGGCACTCTATGCAAGAAAAACGCGCCCTCGCCACCTTGCTGAAATTTTAGAAAAACCAAATATGATTTTGAAATCGAAATTTATAAAAGCTACAAAGCTCCTTTTTACAAAAATAGGGTTTTCGGAGAAATAGTTTTTAGATAAATTATGCCACCCTGGAGCAGCTAATTCCTAAAGGTGTCATCCTACTGTCAAGTTCTTATGCTGCTCTAATACCATGTTTTTGTCACGCCCTTCCTTGGGGACCACGACTACTCCCGTGGGGACCCAGCTCGCTGCAGCTGGTCCCATACATACATACCATTCACTTCCCAGGATAAGTCAAGCACAGGAGTACATTCCAGCAGAGTAACGTACAAAATATTTTGAGTAGTATGGCCTGCTAGCCTTAGTACAACATAAGTCTGGTTAAAGAAAAATAACAACTACTCGTCGGAAGCTAGGTGAACCCCCACAGCAAGAAGTTGAAAGCAGAACAACACTCTTCAGGGTTTCGGTGGAACTAGCTCTCCTCCTTCTGGATCCAAGAAATTCTCCAGGCATTCATCTTGATTAAAAAGCACTCCATCTATTGGTTGATAGATTGCAAGGGTGAGTACTTACGTACTCAGTAAGTCATACTGTACAAGAGTGTATACATATAATAGGAATGTGATGAACATATGCTAGTAAATAAGTGTGGATGGTTGTAAAATAGTCTTTTCCTTTATATCTCATGGCAGTACTTTTCATAACATAGCATTGCTATTCATGTTACAACTATTAATAGTACTACCGCGACACGTCTACACACGACAACCCACGGCAGCACCACTTAATATGACAACACTTTTCATTCTTGGGTAATCTTGACTTATCAAATTTTACTTGGAAAAAATATGCTTGTGTCACATCGACGTGCATTTAATACACGGCAGTAGACTCCTATAGACCCGAGAGCTCGGAGTATTCGAATATATTTTTAACTCTACAGAGGGGTACCAATTTACTCGCAAGATATTCCACTTTCATGCCCATCCTATAAATATGATTAGACCCCTCCTCACTGCAAAGTGTGAGTGGCAAGGTGGAGATAACAAGAACTTTTGTCATGGTTCACACACAATTCACCCCTGCCCCGGTGGTCGGACTACCAGACCAAACCACTGTTGTGGCGGGCTATACACCCACCCCGAACTGCATCTTCCCATTACTGGGTCAGCGTGCATCACATTTTGTGATGTGTTGGAGCCGCACTTCGTGTCAAATCGTGCACAACTTTCCATCTCATGCAGAGGTTTCATGTGTGATCCGCATACTACTTGTTCAGGCCTGTCCCATACCAGGCTTGCGGTTAGTACGTTTTTCATACCACTAGAAGCACAACACAAGATTCTAATCCTTATATGCCAGTGACCCGTTTAAACCACAACCCTGCACATCTAGTGCCACCACCATTCCATACCAAATTCTGGTCACGACTGGGGTTCTATTTCATGAATATACATATATACATATATACATATATATATATATATTAGTTTGTGACTCACTAGTAGATCATTTCACATTTTACTGGCATCTAGCCTAGTACTGCTAATTCATATGTCAACCATTCTTTCACATGCAATACTACTTATATTCAAGGTCATATCATAGCGATTCATAAAATATAGGTTCAAGATGCTCAAGATATGACTTGCCTTCCGCGTTGTAAAAATCAGCAGTTGGTGTCGGGTCGGCAGTGAAGTCCTCAAACTCTGCCTATGGATCTACTCAGCAACAAATCAAATACAAAATGATTGCTAATTATATTAAAATATTTTATGATCTATATGCAGCTATGCTTTAAAAGAATAAACTAAATGATGCTGAAGTTGATTGAGACTGCATGCTGAACTAGGTCAAAACTCTAGAGTTTTATAGATTCTGGGCTGAGGTTGGATACTAGAGGTTATTAAGGTTCCAAGACATGAGGTTCAACTTCTGGTTCGCAGCTAGTTTGCTCAAAAACAGCAAATGTCAGCCGATTGACATTCAGTTCGAGGCCTGGCAACATCAAAGAATGGCACTAGGTATGGTTTAGAGGATTTCCAGTTGACAAAACAAGTTTAGCTTAAGGCACTGGGTGCAAATTGAAGCAAAACAACTATGAAAAATTGGTTTTTACAGAAAATTCCAGAGAATCAAAGAATTTGCAGTTAAACCCCTGACACAGAGAAATTGAATGCCAGTGCACTGCTGGTTTCTAGGTTTAGCGCGTCTGGACAAACCGTGCGTGCGTTGCTTCGCCAACTTTGTCAATCAAGTAGGCGAGGTTACAAGGATATTGCTGGCTAAGTAATTGGGAGATGGTGGCCGGACGACGGCGAACGGCGAGGTCGAAGTCGTCGGCTTTGAAGACTCGAGACGAGCTACGGTGACAGAGCACAGGGATTGATGGAACATTAAATTAATCGAGGGCTTTTGCTCCTTAGGTGGTGCTATTGGTGCTGGAGCGAGGAATCGGACGGCAAAGCCGGTTTGGGGCTCACCGGCATTGACACCAGACTTGAGAACGACGGTGGAAAGAGGTGCCGATGATCTAGAGCAATGCTGGGCAATTGGCTTCGGCTACACCATCTATGAGACACAGGGAGTGAGAATATGTAGCCAATTTGGTTGAAGATAGGGTGGAGCGGGCTGGTAACGTGAACTGATCTCGACGGCGCGCGAAGAAATGAAAGACTTCAAATCACAAGATAAATTCAAATTTCAATTGAATAGGTTTGCTAAGGATACTCTGGTGATCAATTATTTCTATAGGAGGGGAGGCTAATTTTGGCTGCAAGGGGTGCGATAGCCGGAACAGGGTAAATTGAATTTCCAGCGATCGCCAGCGATGAGGTTCATCGGAGACAAATTGGTTGCTAAGATACGAGAAGATGGGTACCATGAACATACCAGTGAAGTCAATTTGAAGGTTGGAGTTGAGAATTGCTCTGGCGTCGTCCTCCTCCTCCGCGGCTCACCGAAGAAGAAGCAAGGAGAAGGTGAGTGAATAACTGGTTAAGTGAGTTATGAGAGAATGGCTAAGGAGCTGGTCACGCGTGGCTATAAATAGGCATGCGACGGAGATGGCGAGGTTGGAGGCAGTGAAACTTGTGCCGGCGAAGCGACTGGTCGAAGCAACGACCACATTGACGAGACGGCGACAGCGCTCTGCAACTACGTCAGGTGGTCGGCTCATTGGAAATTGGCGCTGGCAGATGCAAGGCGAAGGCGACGAAGCTGGCCCGGCAACGACACGTGCATACATGCAAATTTAAACCTTCTCGCTGGCGCGCACGCGCTGCTGTTGGTCGACGGTGAAGGCACGACGATGGTTCTGGTGCGGACACATGCACACATGCAGGCACAATCAAACACAAGCACAGGCGAACGTAGGCAGCGAAGAAACACGGCGAGGCTCGGAGCAACAACGGGCTGAGGAAATCTGAATTTTGGATTGAAATGCAATTTCAGAAAATATCTGGACTGAATTGCAATTTCAGTGAAAAACTTAGTTACAGATGGATTTGAGTTTGCTGCTGAAGAGCAATTAACTTAACAAGTAATTTGGCAAAGACATAAGATAAAATTTAGGGTTTCTGATCAAATTTTGAACGAAAACGAAAATAGGGTATTAGGTTATTTAGAAGTTGGATTTTGTCGAAACTGAAATTCTGAGACTTTGGATAAGATCTACTCAAGTGTATAAGAGAGTATGAGGCTTCTTGGTGTATGAAACAATAGCGCAAAGCCTCTATTTATATCCTCAACAATCAAAAGAGCCGTTGGAGCTCGAGCTGAAAAACAAGTGCAAACTGATAGTCATTTTGTGAAACTGACAGTCAGTTTAGGTCACGACCAGAAAGAAGTAAAATCCAGAGAAAACTCAGCTAGCCGTTAGAGGTCGTATATGGAAATAAAATAGCACAAACTGACAGTCAGTTTGTGAAACTGACAGTCAGTTTCAAACTCAACGGCTGACAAAAATCACGGATAAAACTTTGCTGGTCGTATATGGAAACTGATATCACATACGGACAGTCAGTATCACAAACTGACAGTCAGTTTCGACCACAAACATGACCAGTAAAACAACACTCACAAAACAAACAGCTCGAGGTCGAAATGCAAGCTGACAGTCAGTTTAATTCAAAAATTTTAGCTCAAAAAAACCCTCTCTGGATAACTGTCAGTTAACAAAACTGACAATTCAAACTGACAGTCAATATGGATTAAAACAGTTATAATTTTTAATCCAGAGATTCGATTTAAGAGTTTAATAGATTGTTTGAAAGATAATTAAAAGGGCTATCTTTTTGTCGACAGAAGCAAAAGCCAGATCTGCCTAGATCTTTCTAGAAAAAACAAAAACTCTTCTACTGTCAAAAACACAACTGAAAAACCAAATCTTTCAAAACCAAATCCAACCGAGATGAATGCAATGCAGTGACCTAGTAGTTTCTCTGTTTATGTTGGAAATATAGAGAGGACTTGCAACCCTCTTTATAGTACGGTTAAAACTAAGAAATAATTTCCTAAACCGATCAATCTCCAAACGTCGAGATCGGTAAAAATAAAAACAAATCTTACCTCAGGTCCTTTGCATCTTTAACATGTGATTTGCGTCTCGTCTTTGTTCCTCGCGACTTGTGCTTTTTCTCTTTTTACTTTAGATTCACCTTGATCATCTTGCATGTCTTGCCAACTAGACTGTGTATCAAATATCTCAAAAGTACAGTTAATCTGAAATACTTGTTTTCATTAATCATCAAAATTAGGTAAAGCATAAAGGTCTAGATGCAACAATCTCCCCCTTTTTGATGATTGATGACAACAAGTGTTCTAGAAAAATAATAAAACAAATGAATAACTCCCCTTGACTCCCCCTGAGAGTATGCATGATATCTCAAATCACATATGACATGTCAAATCACAAATATAAGTTCAGAGCATACATCAAAGGTAAAAAATATCATCATATATATCATCCACATCATACTCATAACATAAATATCACACATATATAAGACAATAGAAACATATCCAAAAATAACAGATATAAATATGATGATAAACCAAAAACCAGATATCGATAACCAACATATCCAAATATAAACTCGTCCAATAATAACATAGAGGTCATATCCAGAACATAATAATTCTCCCCCTTTGGCATCAAGCACAAAAAGGGAGCTAAAACAAAAAGGAGAGCCTAAGGCTCATCATCAGACGAAAGCCTAAAATAACTGTATCTTCGGAGCCTACTGGAGATGCAGTCGGGGTGACGGCTGGGGACACCGGAGGAGTAGTAGCCGGAGCTGGAGAAGCTGGTGCCGCAGGAACCGGAGTAGCTGGGCCTGAAGCTGGGCCTGAAGCTGATCCTGGAGATGACGATGCTGGGTGGGCCCTCTTGCGAGGGGCCGGAGAAGCTGAGGTTGGCAGGCGACTCAAAATCTGCTCCTGCTGGCCAAGAAGATGAAGCAGGATCTGGTGGTGCTCCGCCTGGGTGCGCAGAATCTGCTGCTGCGTCTGAATGATCTGATCCAGCTGAGAGGTAGAGGATGATCCGATGCCAGTATCTGCAGCTGGAGCTGGATCAGTCTCCTGGGCTGGAGCCTCGTCCTCTGACTCGCCCGCAGCATCATCATCAGATGCGGGAGAATCAGGGCCTGGAGCAGCTGCAGGGCGGGCACCGAGTCGGCATCGGCCTGTCCGGGAGGGTAGAACTGCAGGGGATGGTGGGGCCGAGGAAGCTCAGTGTCAACAGCTCGAATGTGCAGAAGCATCACCATGATGTACGGTGCATATAAGAGCTGACGACGAGGAGAAAGAATGACATGCTGAATCTCACTGATGATGAGATCAGCAACATCGAATGGCTCCTCCTGGAAGATAGAAATCAGGACGTGGAGCCCAAGATAAGTGACTCTGGCCCTGTCTCCGGTCATGGGGACCAAAGTGAGACGGAGGATCCGCAAGGCCAGATCTACATCGCGGCGCAGGCCAGCGATGTGACGGAGCTGGAAGGGGCCGGAATACAACATGGCCACCTCTCGATGCTCAAGGTCGGGGAGAGTGTGGAGCTGGCGCCTAGAAGCGGGGCGAACCAGTCCGAGAGCAACCTCAAGCTGCTCCTTTGTGACAGTGTAGACCTGGAGGCCTGTCATGAAGGTCAGTGAGTCGCGCTGGGGAGAGATAAAGACGGTGGCATAGAATTGCCGGATGGGCTCATCAGCCCAGTGAAGGGAGGAATCAGAAACGAGATCTTTGATCCCGACGGAGGCAAAAGAGTCTGCCAGGGAGACGATGCCTGTGCGAGAGGCAATCGTCTGCCAGGACAGAGAGCGGTGGGCAAAGATAGGGACGCGACTGTACACGCTGGTGAAAAGATCCAGTTGCAGGTTTGTGTAAAAGGTTAGGACGCTGCAGGCGTCACGACCAGTGGGGCGCGGCAGGAGATAAGGGTTTGAGGAGTGGAGCAAGCGAAGGTGACTCACGTGCCACTGGGAATAATCCACGGGCACGCGCTCAGTCGGAGGCGAAGGTCGGGTCTTGGACGTCTGACCCGTTGAACGACTGCTGTTTGCTACGTTCTTCCGATGGGCCACACATCGAGACGAAGACGATTGATCTGACATGGCGAATAGAAAATCAAAGAGGGAAAATAGAGGACCTGAACAGAGGAGGAACAGAAGAGCCGATGAACGACGAAACAACGACGGTGAAGAAAAAAAAACATGGCCCGGGAGAGATGAACGAAGCACTGCGAGGTGGTGGCACGAATATGCACAGTGGAGGCGACGAAGTGGTGTAGCACCGGCGAGGAAACACCGGCGAATAGAGGCACGGTGAGGAGAAACGGCGGCACGGACGCAGTGACACAACACGGCGGTGCGGCGCGGTGGCGGTGGAGCTATGAGGTGGCGGCGAACTTGGCGGAGGCGCCGACGGCGAGAGCGAGGGCAATGACGGCGAAGAGGAGAAGCCAAAAAGACAAAAGAAAGAAACAGGGTTGTTAGGGTTCGGGGACCCCAACTGACAGTCAGTGTGAGTCACCAACTGAGACCAGAGGAAACGATCAAAGTTGAAGTACATAACTGACAGTTAGTTTATGAAACTGACTATCAGCATAGTCAACGACTTCGACCATAAGCTACGACCAGGCTCCTGTGCTAGTAACTGACAGTCAGTTTGTCATGCTGACTGTCAGTTTGGACAATTTCGACCAGAAATAGAAGAGCATATATTTAATAAAAAAAAGCACATCAACTAGCATTTGATATATCAATAATGTTCAGTTCACCTCTGAGAAAGAAAAATCTAGTTTCATCTAAGGGTTTGGTGAAAATATCTGCTAGTTGCAATTCAGTTCTGATATAAGTCATATCAATATCTCCTTTTGCCATATGATCTCTTATAAAATGGTGTCGTATTTCAATATGCTTAGTTTTAGAATGTTGAACAGGATTATTTACAATTTTAATGGCACTTTCATTATCACACAAGTGTGGCCCTTTTTTAAATTTAATTCCATAATCCAGAAATGTCTGCTTCATCCACAAAATTTGAGCACAACAACTTCCTACAGACACATATTATGCTTCAGCGGTAGAGAGAGCTACAGAATTCTGTTTCCTAGATGACCATGATACTAAAGATCTCCCCAACAATTGACAACTTTCAGAAGTGCTTTTTCTATCAATCTTACAACCAGCATAATCTGAATTCGAATAACCAATCAATTCAAAGTTTTCATTTTTCGGATACCAAAGTCCTAGGTTGGGATAGCATTTCAAATATCTAAGGATTCTTTTAATAGCAATCAAATGGCATTCCTTAGGGGCTGATTGAAATCTAGCACATAAGCAAATGCTAAACATGATACCAGGCCTAGATGCAGTGAGATATAGCAAGCTACCAATCATAGACCTATAAAGTTTAGAATCGACCGCTTTTTCGTTGTTGTCCATGTCGAGATGTCCATTTGTGGCCATGGGAGTTTTGATTGCTTTAACATCTTCCATCCCAAAGCGCTTGAGCAAGTCCTTCACGTACTTCATTTGACTCACGAACGTACCGTTCTTGAGTTGCTTGATTTGTAGTCCAAGGAAGAAGCTTAGCTCACCGATCATTGACATCTCAAATTCCCTAGACATCATTTCTCTGAACTCATGATAGAAATATTCATTAGTAGATCCAAAAATGATGTCATCAACATATATCTGACATATGAATAAATCTTTTTCAATCATTTTTGTAAAGAGAGTTGTGTCAACCTTCCCAATTTTAAAACCTTTTGATAAAAGAAAGTCTCTAAGTCGTTCATACCAAGCTCGAGAAGCTTGCTTGAGACCATAGAGAGCTTTAGATAGTTTAAACACATGGTTTGAAAATTTTGAATCTTCAAAACTGAGAGGTTGTTCAACAAAAACCAGTTCAGATATCTCACCATTTAAAAATGCACTTTTTACATCCATTTGAAATAACTTGATATTGAAACATGATGCATAAGCAAGAAGCATACGAATAGCTTCAAGTCTTGCCAGAGGTGCAAATGTTTCACCAAAGTCTAAACCTTCGACTTGAGAGAAACCTTGTGCAACAAGACGAGCTTTGTTTCTAATAACAATACCATTTTCATCTTGCTTATTTCTAAAGACCCATTTTGTTCCAATAACATTATGATCCTTGGGTCTTTCTACTAAAGTCCAAACTTCATTTCTAGAAAAATTATTAAGTTCTTCATGCATAGCATTAACCCAATCAGGATCACTAAGAGCTTCATCTACATGTTTGGGTTCTAGAGATGATACAAAAGAGTGATGCTCACAAAAAGAAGCAATACAAGAGCGAGTTTGAACACCCTTACTGACATCACCCAATATTAATTTGATCTAGAGGGTGATCCTTGGTGATGGTTTGATGTGGTCTTGGTGCTTCATCTTGTGCTGCTTCTTCTTGATCTTGTTTTGGTGGATCAATATGAGGTGATGATACATGTTGATCATCATTCTCAATGTTCTCATCATCTTCTTGATCATCTTCCCTTGGATTGATGTCTCCAATGGTAATGTTCTTCACAGCTTCTTGAAGATCTTCACCTGAAACTTCACAAGAGACTTGCTCCACATTTCCTTGACGATTGTCGCCAAAGGTGATCTTTTGATTTTCGCTTGAGTTATCTTCTAGTGAGGTGAACAACTTCTTGTTACCGGTCATATGCTCGGAGCATCCGCTGTCTAGCACCCAATGTTTTCCACTGGTTTTGTAGTTCACCTGCAAAAACAAAAGAATCAAGTCTTTTTAGGTACCCAAACCCTTTTGGGTCCTTCAATGTTAGCGATCAAAGCTTTGGGCACCCAAATTGATTTCTTTTTTTTGTTTAACATGGGTGCACCAACAAACTTTGCTATAGTATATCCTTTCTTAGACCTTTGAAGCATGTATCAAGCATCAAAATAGTTCGGGGTCATTAAAGGACAAACTTCATGTGAATGACCAATTTCATGGCATTTAAAACAAAATTTGTTGCATGCATTTACAATGATAGTTTTTGCATTTTGCTTCTTTTCTTTCTTCGGAAAGTATCCAAGACCCTCTTTTCTAAAAGAACATTTTTGTTTACTAAGAATAAGATCAAGAGATAGTTTTCCTCTATAACATTTTTCTAGTCCTTTTCCAAGTTTCTCAATTTGTGCTTTAAGTTCATTATTTTCATTTAAAATTTTTTCTTTTAAAGCACATGGAATATCAAGAGGACTAGTAGGAATAGCATTAGAGGAAATATTTTCTAGATCACATGAAGTGGCTACATCTATCTTAGATGAAGCATTAATAATATCTTTAATGAGCAGACTTTCATATGAATCTTTTAAATCTAAGTATTGAGTGCGTAAAGAAGAATGTTCTTCCTTAAGTGTTTGATACTTCTTTTTAGTAATTCTGAAAACATTATTTAGTTCAGTAATCATATCAACTAATTCATCATATGAAGGATCATTAGATTGTACCTTTTGATCGCCTTTAACCATAAGACAAAGGGATGGACTCATTGATGCATTGTTGTTGAGAGCTAGTCCGGCTAGCTTTTTTGAACATCTTTCTTCGTTGTCGAAGTCGGAGTCCGAGCTTTCTCCTCCGGAATCCATTCTCCGAAACAGGCCTCTTTGGATGCACCATTGTTCTTCTTGAAGAATTTCTTCTTTTTGTCCCAAGTCTTGTTCTTGTTCAGGCATCTTGATGCTATGTGTCCTTTTTCGTGACATCCATAGCATATGATATCCTTGAAGTTCGACTATTTTGGCCCTTTAGGTCTTGTGTTGAAGTTGACGCCTTTCTTGTGTAACCTGCAAAGAAGTTTTTGAGTATTCTTTACCATTAGGGCTAGATCTTCGTCGGAGGAGCCATCGCTTGAGTCTTCTTTGGAACCAGCTTTGAAAGCTAACGCCTTCTTCTTCAATTCTAAAGGTTCGGCCGCTTCCTTCTTTTCCTTCCGATGCATCTCATGGGTAATGAGGTTCCCATAGAGATTAGTAGGTGAGGTCGATGAGAGGTCGGAGTTGGTGAGGACCATTACGAGAGTGTCGAAACTCTCCGGAAGAGCCCTGAGCATTTTTCTGACAATTTCAATGTTAGTAAAAACAACTCCTAGCCCCTTGAGTTCATTCATAATGTAGTTCAACCGAGTAAACATGGAGTCCACGGACTCGGTTGACGACATGGTGAATGTCTCGTTTCGTTTCATTATCATGAGCAACTTTGTCTCTTTAACTTTAGTCGTGCCCTCATAAATTTCTTCGAGGGTGGTCCAAACCTTGTGAGCTGTTGTGAGATTGCTCACACGGTTGAACTCGTTTAAAGATAGACTGGCAAAGAGTGCGTTTTTAGCCCTGGCATTTAAATGTAGTCTCCTGTCGTCATCGGAGTGACTTGCCGGATCATCCGGAGGAGTAAACCCAAGTTTAACAATGTCCCATACATCAAGTCCCATGGCCTCTAGAAATACCGATATGCGCACTTTCCAATAGGGATAGTTAGTCCCATCAAAGATGACGACATGCGCATGGCCGGTATGACCGAGATGAAACCTTTCATTAGACGTCATCCTCTCTCTAGGCAGTAAAGCCTAATTAATTGAGAGACCTCGCTCTGATACCACGTCTAGGATCGAGGATGCCGACTAGAGGGGGGGTGAATAGGAGGCTTAAAAACTTTTCAATTTAAAGCAACTTTTGCAAAGAGAAGAACCAAAACCAATTGAACAAAATATTGCAAGATTAAATAGAAGAGAAAGAGAACAAACACAGAGATTTTTCCCGAGGTCTCGGAGACTCGCCCGGTCTCCCCTACTCCTCGTTGAAGTACTCAAATGAATGAGTCTCACTTCAATATCCACAAAGGATATTTCTCACTAGTGGTTGCTCCTTGTCCACTCTGGAAAGGTGAGCACCGATTCCTTTTACAAACACACCGAGCCTCTTCGACAATCTCCAAATGGAAGGGGTCAACGGCCACGCCACCAAACCGCCTAGGTGAGGGCGTTCACCAAGAGTAATGAGCAGCAAGGTCTCTTCTAGACCTCTAACATGCACCGAGAAACTCTAAGTATGCAAGAATGATGTGAACAGAAAACTCGGTGGATCTCAAAAGCTCACGACTTGATCAACAGATCAAGATTTTAACTCCAAAATGAATACTCAAGTGTATAAGAGAGTATGAGGCTGCTTGGTGTATGAAACAATAGCTCAAAGCCTCTATTTATAGCCTCAACAATCAAAAAAGCCGTTGAAGCTCGAGCTGAAAAACAACAGTGCAAACTGACAGTCAGTTTAGGTCACGACCAGAAAGAAGTAAAATCTGGAGAAAACTCAGCTAGCCGTTAGAGGTCGTATATGGAAATAAAATAGCACAAACTGACAGTCAGTTCCAAACTCAACGGCTGACAAAAATCATGGATAAAACATTGCTGGTCGTATATGGAAACTGATATCACATACTAACAGTCAGTTTTGACCACAAACATGGCCAGTAAAACAAAACTCACAAAATAAACAACTCAAGGTCGAAATGCAAACTGACAGTCAGTTTAGTTCAAAAAATTTTAGTTCAAAAAAACAACCTCTTTGGACAACTGTCAGTTAACAAAACTGACAATTCAAACTGACAGTCAGTTTCACAAACTGACAGTCAATATGGATAAAAATAGTTATAACTTTTAATCCAGAAATCTGATTTAAAAGTTTAATAGCTTGTTTGAAGGATAATTAAAAGGGCTATCTTTTTTTCAACAGAAGAAAAAGACAGATCTGCCTAGATCTTTCTAGAAAAAACAAAAACGCTTCTGCTGTAAAAAAGCAACTGAAAAACCAAATATTTCAAAACCAAATCCAACCGAGATGAATGCAATGCATTGACCTAGTAGTTTCTTGGTTTATACTAGAAATATAGAGAGGACTTGCAACCCCTCTTTATAGTACGGTTAAAACTAAGAAATAGTTTCCTAAACCGATCAATCTCCAAATGCCGAGATCGGTAAAAATAAAAACAAATCTTACCTCAGGTCCTTTGCATCTTTAACATGTGATTTGCGTCTCGTCTTTGTTCCTCGCGACTTGTGCTTTTTCTCTTTTTACTTTAGATTCACCTTGATCATCTTGCATGTCTTGCCAACTAGACCTTGTATCAAATATCTCAAAAGGACAGTTAGTCTGAAATACTTGTTTTTATTAATTATCAAAATTAGGTCAGGCATGAAGGCCTAGATGCAACAATCTCCCCCTTTTTGATGAGGAAACAAAATAGCATAAATTGACAGTTAGTGTGTCGAACTGACAGTCAGTGTCTACCTCAACGGCTGACAAAAATCACGAATAAAACTTTGCTAGCCGTTTGTGGTCGTATATGAAAACTAACACCTCATAGTGACAGTCAATATCGACCACAAAAAAAACCGACCAGTTAAAACACAATCTCAAATCAAACAGCTCGAGGTCGAAACGCATACTGACAGTCAGTATAGATAAAGAAAATTCAGCTCAAAAAAACATGCTCTATGGACAATTGTCAGTTTAAACAGACTGACATTCAAACTGACGGTCAGTATAGCAAACTGACAGTCAGCATGAATAGAAACAGCCATAACGTTTAATCCAGAAATCCGATTGAAGTGTTTATGCCTTGTTTGAAAGATAATTTAAAGAGCTATCTTTTTGTCAACATAAGTAAAATCCAGATCTGCCTAGACCTTTCTATAAAATGCAAAAACTCTTCTACTATCAGAAACTCAACTGAAAAACCAAATCAAATCCAACCGAAACAGATGAGATGCAATGACCTAGCAGTTTCTCGGTTTATGCTGGAAATGTAGAGAGGACTTGCAACTCCTCTTTATAGTATGGTTAAAACTAAGAAATAATTTCCTAAACCGATTAAACTCCAAACACCGAGATCGGTCAAAATAAAACCAATATTACCTCAGGTCCTTTGCATCTTTAACATGTGATTTGCGTCTCGTCTTTATTCCTTGCGACTTATGTTTTTTCTCTTTTACGTTGGGTTTATCTTGATCATCTTGAATATCTTCCCAACCGAACTCTATATCAAAATATCTCAAAAACACAATTAGTCTCAAACGCTTGTTTTCATTAATCATCAAAATCAGATCAGGCATAAAGGCTTAGATGCAACACACACAACCTCCAAGTACCATCTTTCTTTGGAACTAAAAGAACCGGAACAGCACAAAGAGAAAGACTTTCCTTAACATAACCTTTATCAAGAAGCCCTTGAACTTGGCGCTGAATTTCCTTAGTCTCCCCTGAATTAGTGCGGTAAGGTGCCCGATTTGGCAATGGGGCTCCTGGTACCAAATTGATAACTCTGGTATTTGTGCTTATTGTCTAGATATTTTCTCCTCATTTATGCTCATTTTAGCCATAAAAATCATCCAATACTTAAATATAGTTGTATTTGTTGTTGTTCGACCTTGACTGTGTGTTTTGTTTATTTTAATCGCAGGTCGACACAATTCGGGTAATTTTTGGCTAAATGGACGAGCTTCACCGACTGGACCTACCCAATGGATGATTCCATACAGGAGTACGCGTCACTACGAACGCGTAGGAGCTGATCGCATCAAAATCGGAGTCTCCAGTAGGCTAGAACAGCTAAACCTAACAACCAAGGACTCATATGCTAATTCTTCCAACTCTGAGTACCTAATTGCAAACTGGCCAAGACTCAAAATTCCTAACCCTAACTTAGAGGGACTCAATTGCTATTACTAGAAACTCTAAGGACCTTTTTGCAACATAGCCAAAGCATTAAAGTTGCCCTAGCCGCCATTGTTGTTCCTTGGCCTGGCTTATCCCCCAAAACTCCCACTTCTTCTCCCCAGCCCCGGCGAGTTTGCCGCAGGCGGCCAGGTCCACACCAACGATGAGTTGCCGGTCTCCTTCTCCATTTCTACCTCCCCCTTTTCTTCCTCTTCTCTCTCTCTGGTGAGCCGTCGGATTTTCTCCCCCTTCATCTCATTCGTCCTCAACGTCGGCTTGCTCCCGAGCCTTCTTCCTTCTTTTTCCTTCTCTTTTCTTCTCCTCTAGTGCCATTCCAACATGCCGCCGTAGATCCAGCGCCGTCGTGCCGCCTCGCCTTTGGATCCTTCACCATCCACCACCGCCACCTTGTCGCCCTCTCGGTTTCTCCGCGTCACAGCGCCTCTGCTCTCCGGATCTGTGCTGCCTCGCTCCACTTGCTGCGCCGCCACCTCTATTCCTCCCTCGGCCGCGCCACGCCATCGCATAACCACCACACACCTGATTCTCACCCCCGTCGTTGTTCCACTCCACAGCGCCGCCACTCGCTGGATCTGCTCCACACACACACACATGCCTCCACACCGCCATCTCATCCCCGTCGCCAATCCGAGTCGATCCCACCGGATCCGAGCCCTACAACTGTCGCGGCGGCGTTCACTCCACCACCATAGCCTAGCCAAGGTCCCGCGACCATGTCCTGTGGGCCGATGACAACTACTCCAGCGCCTCGTCTTCGAGCACTCCCTCGATGACCAACTCCTCCTACGTCGATCACCTCGACTTCGACTTTCCCCATTGAGCACTTGGGCAGTCATCGTTCCATGACTTTGACCACTCCATCACTCCTTGACAGTGAGCACCAATGATCAAATTGTCTTATCTTCCTCTGTTCAATATTTCTGAAGAACTTTATTGTCTGAAATGTGCAACTCTTGTATATTTCTGATAAACAAATTACAACTTCTGTGATACATTCTTGCTTGCTGGTATGAATTGAACCTTGCTTGTGAATGCAACTCTAGGGCTTTCTATTTTGCTAGAACTGGGATTGGTTGTTCATCAAGCTATCCAGTGAATTGGTATCATCTTTGCTTGAAATGAACTATTGCTTTATTAGTTCATGGTGTGTCTGATGAAATAGCAGCCTACAGCTCAATTACAATGCAACTCCAATGAATGCAAAATTCAATGCTAATTGGCCTCTATGGTGCTTATGTGAAGTTGGAATCTTGCTTTGTGTTTAATTAAGCTCTGTGCATGTTGCTGTATTATGAGTATTTTGAATTGCTTGCTTTGCATCAAGACCCTGGAGAATCCCACTCCATATGATCATTTTAAGCTTGAACTGCCTCGTTTGATTTCCTGCAGAGTGTGGATGATTAAGGTTATACAACTGAGACTCCAGAATTCAATTGTGTGAGTGAAATGTGTAGGATCGAGGATGCTGACTAGAGGGGGGTGAATAGGAGGCTTTAAAACTTTTCAACTAAAAACAATTTTTGGAAAGAAAATACTAAGAGCAAATAAACTGAAGCAATTTAATAATATTTTGCACTAAGAAAGAGTAAGAAAATCAAACACGGTGATTTATCCCGAGGTCTTGGAGACTCGCCCGGTCTCCCCTACTCCTCGTTGATGCACTCAAAATGAATGAGTCTTGCTTCAATATCCACGAAGGATATTTTTCACTAAGGTTGCTCCTTCTCCACTCCAGATAGGTGAGCACCGATGCCTTTCACAAAATATGCCGAGCCTCTCCGACAACCTCCGTTAATGGAGAGGTCAACGGCGACGCCTCCAAACCGTCTAGGTGAGGGCGTTCACCAAGAGTAACAAGTTGCAAGATCTTCTCTTGACCCTCAATAAATACTAAGAAACTTCTAAGGATGCAAATGATGCAAATGAATGCTCTCAGAAGATCTCTCTCAATCACAATGAATGATACTTGATCAAAAGATCAAGATTTTAGCACTTGGGTTCAAGTGTATATCAAAAAATTTATCTCTTGGTTCTTTAGAAAAATTACTCAAAAAAGTTTTAAACACTGATCAAAATCTACCCAAAAGTGTTTTTAAAACTGATAAAAATGTGAACAAAAGCTTCTCAAAAATCTACTCAAAAAACTATTTAAAAACTGCTCAAAATGTGAACCGAAACTGCTCAAAAATCTACTAAAAAACTGTTTATAAAACTGTTCAAAAATGTTTGTAAAAACTGATAAAAATCGATTTGAAAAGGTTTGTAAAAACTGATAAAAAATCTGTTCGAAAAGGTTTGTAAAAACTGATCAAAAATTGTTCAAAAATTGTTTAAAAACTACTCAAAAAATGAACAGAAACTGCTCAACAACTTCTTCTAAAACTGCTCAAAACTTCTTCTAAAAAACTATTCAAAATGTATAGAAAAGATGCTCAAAGGTGTTTACAGAGACTGCTCAAAAATGTGTATGAGAATGTAGCTTGAGTGTGTGAAAAAACTGTTCAAAACACCTGTATTTATAGCCCAACCTCTCAGCTAGCCGTTGTGGTCGATAAGGAAAGAAATCAGTACAGCTAACAGCCAGCTACGACCTCTAACGTCTAGTAAATAGCCGTTGGAATAGCTGGTCAAATGAACAGTACTCGCATGACCTCTGGTTGAATGAACAGTATCTGGTCAAATGAATAGTACTCAAAAGACCAGTTTCAGTCCCCCTTTGAAATCTATATATTTCTCAGATTTTGATCAAGAATATGAATGGATGCGAATGCAACAAATGACCTAAAAGTTTCTCAGTTTTTGCCGGAACGAAAAGAGATTTCGCAACCTCTCTTAATAGTACAGTTAAAAACTAAAAAGAATTTCTATAAAATCCGGTCAAACTCCAAACTTCGAGACTGGAACAATAAACAAGCACTTACCTTAGGTCTTTGCAGCTTCCTTCTTGGCGACATTGCACTTGCGACTTTGGCTCGCGTCCTTGGACTGCGACCTCGAGCGACACTGCGACCTTGTGCTTGACCTTGCGCTTGTGACTTGCAAACCTTCCTGGATCACTTGCAAACTTTACAGAAATAACACTGCATACAAATAGCTCAAAGACATGATTAGTCCAAGACACTTAATGTCATCAATAATCAAAATCAACCCAAAAAGGGCCTAGATGCAACAAAATGGACACAGTTCTACTATTGTGTGAATTGGTGTCCTAGGAGCTCTATTTTCTTATTTTAGTGTTCACTCTCTTTGTTGTGCTCTATGCTGTTTTGTGGCAATGTGGTCTCTGCTTGTGGTTGAGAGGTCTGTGGTTGGTTAATGCTCGCTCTAAACTTGTGATTTGTGGATACTCGCTATAGATCATGGTCGTTAATAGTCATTTGCTCCCCCTCTCGTGCGAACTCACTATTCGATTCTTTTCTATTGCTTGTATTTATGAAATGATAATTTAGATCGAGCACTTGTCGAGTCGGGTTGATCTGATTCAAGCCTAGACTAGGTTTTGATCCAGTCTTGAATAGATGTGGGTTGCTCTAATTGAAGTATAGACGGGTTTCGACTATACTCGATCAGATGCTAATATGCAGAATAACGGGATCTTACTCGGAATTACCGAAACCTAAGCTGATCGAAAACACAGTTCAAAGATAGCACAACTCTTTATTGAAAAGAGGGATCTTGTACACGTCGAACGTTAGGATGCACTCACCTATGTCGATGAACTATGTGTCTAAGACTTAAACAAGTTTAACCTAGACTCGATGATCTAAACTAGAACTATTACAAAGTATTTATAGTTCAATCGTATGAATACGTATCAGACTCAATAACCAACTAAACGTATTAGACTCAGATAATTAAACCTAAATAGATAGGACTCAGTTAATATATATATTGATCGAAATATAATCCGACCAGAGATCAGATCCATGTCGCGAACCCTTCCGAGGTAGTGTAGCTTTTCCGAGGTGGCGAAGCCTTTCCGAACTAGACCTGAAAGACCCGAAGATCCTCCCGGATCATGAATCCCCTGTTGAGAAGGAGCCAACCCCCGTTGGTGACCATGTGACCAAAAGTGGAGATGTGGAAATTGAGATTAACCATCTTCTCGGGTGTACCACTTTGCCGCATGTGCTCTTTGATCTTTCCATCAGATTCGAAAAGACTCTCGTGTGCCGCTGCGGGTGGTTGTCACCTTCTTCTCCAAGATCATGTTGTTAGGTAGAGGTTCGTCCCGTTGCTAGACCAAGTCTTCAACAGATGGTACTATGGTATTAGTTTCATCATCTAGCATTGAAAGACTCAAAGAGTTTGAGGTACTCAACATTGACATCCGAGTAAATATCTATGTACGGAGGAGGTAACTTGAGCTGACAGGCGTTAGTACCAATTGTCTGCAAAATCCAAAAAGGACCATAACGGATTGGTTTAAGCTTTTTACCTTCACCTTTAAGCCTCTCCTTACTCAGATGTAACCATACCATATCACCTTCATGGAATTGAGCATCAACTCGGTGCCAATCATGTCGCGCCTTGTACTTGAGTTGAGTTTTCAGTAACTTCTGTTCAACCTCACTATGAAGCCATTGAATACCTTCCAAGAACTTTTGTGCTCGATCCTGATTAGAGACTTCCTTACTGTTCTACGCTGAGGTAGGGATCACAAACTCCATGTCGAATGGACTCTGCGGTAAAAATCCCAAACATACATCAAAAGGTGACTTTCCAGTCGAACCATGCACTGCTCGATTAAAAGCAAATTGCAGGTATGGTATGCTTTCATCCTAGGTCTTCGGATGCTTAGAGTTAAAGCCCCTCAAGAGAAGAATGACTGTTCAATTTACCACCTCGGTTTGACCATCAGTTTGAGGATGAAAAGCAGTACTCCTGTTTAGCTTTGTGTCCATCATTGTCTAGAGTGATCGCCAAAAGTGACTAACAAACCGGGTATCACGATCAGACACAATAGAAGTCGGCAATCCGAAATGTGTCCAAACGTGTGGAAAGAATACCTGAGCCGCTTCTTCTCCCATGATAGTCTTTCGACAAAGTATGAGAATTATCATTTTAGAGAACCGATCAACGACTACAAAGAAATAGTCGTTACCATGTTGGGTCTTAGGTAATCCTCCCAAGAAATCCATGGATATGCTTTCCCATGGTCGTGACGGAACTGGTAAAGGAATGTACAAACCTAATTTTCTGTTTGCTGGTTTCGAGATGCTGCAAAGACCACAGTCTCGAACCAAACTATCCACATCCTGCTGCATACGCGGCTAGAACAAATGTTGATGAAGATTTTACAAAGTCTTCGTAACCCCAAAGTGACCAGCAACCTTCAATGTATGTGCTTCACGCAGCCATTGAATTCGAGATGCTCCACGAGGTATACAAAGTAAATTTCCCTTCTACAAGAGTCCTCGCCAAATGAACTCTGTAGGTTTCCATGTTTCAAGCTCAGCCAATGTTGATTGAAAATCAGGATCTTCATTGTACATTGTGGCATAGTCATCATGACTTGAGGGCTTGATCTGCATAAATGCTGATAAGCAGAGGGTCGTAACTGGTGGTCGCAACAACATGTCAGTTAGTTTATTGTGTACGCCCTTCTTGTACTTAATCACCAGATTGAACTGTTGTAGATACGACATCCACTTCATATGTCGAGCTTGCTGTAGCTTTGATTGAGTTTGCAAATATTGCAAACGTTGGTGGTCGGTGTGGACAACAATCTCTTTACCCAAAAGGTAACACCGCCAATGTTTTACGGCCTGATGCAGTGCACACAACTCCTTGTCGTAAGTTGGATAGTTCTTTTGAGCTCCCTATAATAACTTGAAGTGATATGCATTGGTCGACCTTCTTGCATGAGCACTACACCCATTGCATAACCTGAGGCATCGGTTTCTAGCTCTAATGGATCCTGGAGATTCGGCAAAGCTAGAATAGGAGCTTCACTGATCTTTTTCTTTAGCAAGAGAAATGTGTCTTCATGTTTCCTTGTCCACTCGAACTTATGGTTGATCCTGGTTAATGCATGCAATGGAGAAGCCACAATCGAGAAGTGTCATATGAACTTCCGAAGGTATTGGCATGCTCCCATAGAATTACGCACTTCCGTAAGTGTTCACGGGTCGAGGCCACTTGCGAATTATGTTTACCTTATCTGGGTTGATTTGCAATGTACCGTTGCTGACCATGAATCTCAGGTACAGTAGTGTTTGCTAACCAAACTCGCACTTCTTACGGTTGAGGCGAAGTCGATGTTGCAAGCCACTCGAACACCTTTTCGACATGAATGAGGTGCTCATCCCACGAATGACTATAGACTAGTATGTCGTCAAGGTAAATGATCACAAAGTCATCGATGAACTATTGCAATACGTATGAGACGCATGAATTTAGCCGCGGTGTTGCAGAGGCCAAACGGCATGACCATCCATTCGAACAGACCTTGTCGTGTTTTGAACGCTGTTTTCTATGTATCCGCCTTTCGGATGTTGACTTGATGATACCCTGAATTTAGATCCAATTTTGAGAAGACAACAGTATGCTTTAATTAATCTAGCAGGTCGTCAATACGAGGAAGGGGGTACTGGTTCTTGATGGTGATCTTGTTCAGTGCTCGGTAGTCGATACACATACGCCAAGTCCCCTTTTTTGGCACTAACACCACCGGAGATCCACAAGGCGAACTACATGGTTGAATGATACCAGCAGTCAACAACTCACCAAGCTGTCTTTTGATCTTTTCATTCTCCAATACCGAGTTGTGATACATACTCAGATTGGGATGTGTTGCATTAGACACGTGCTAAATTTCATGCTCGATTGGACATTTCGGTGGACGATCCTGGATACTTTCGAACATATCATTGTATTTTTTCAGCAGTCCCGACAAACGACCAGAATCTTCTCGATACACTGATAAGTGCTAACTTGCTAGCACTTTTACCGTAAGTTTAGTATTGAAACAAAACTCCTCTGGTGCGACATTTTATGTGCAAAATTTAATTATTTTCACAAATTTCTTTCATGGTTATATTCATCATGTTTCAGGGATCAACCCCTCCAAATTTGAGGCAATTTCAACCACATTTGAGCCTCCAATGACCAATAAACACAACTGAAGAAGCAAAGGGACTTGGTCAAAGTCAAATTGGCGGGTAAAAGATCCAATCCGTACGAAACACGGGCGAAAAATGACTTGTACTCAAAAAAAGACTCCTGCTCGATAAGAAGACCCAGTTGAATACAACGCGGTAGAAGAAGATTTCCACTTGGTTTCGGTCATGACTCGTGTCTGGCGTAATTGCGCCACGTGTCCCGATCGTGATCAATTCGGTTTTGGCCACAACGCGCGTGCGGTTGCGATTACGCCACATGTCCTAGTCGTGTTCGAATTGGACTCCTCGGCTCAATTTTGATGTGGTTTTAATCCAAACCAGTTGTTTTGAGCCGGGATTGACCAGGACTGGTCGTAGATGGGTCGATTTGAAGCGGGTTTGATCCATACTGGTTGTTTGTGGCCATTTTGATCCAGTTTTGACTCAAACTTGTCAAGTTTGTTGGTTTTAGCCAGATTTGGTCGGTTTTAAGTTATATTGGATTAGAGCTGGTCGAATCTGGTTAGTTTTGACTCTGATTTATCTGTTCTCGCACCGTTTGAAGCCAGACTTTGTCGCCTGCACATCAAGGAGTTATTTTTGGACATGTTTTCCTATGTGCTATAAATAGAGAAGCTTTTGGCTCAATTAAACAGCTTCTCCTAGATACTTTTCTTTAGGTTTAGAGTAGTTGTTCTCCTAGAAGAGCCCCCTTATCTATTTTTATTGCTTTTGTAAGCCGGCAAGGACGACAATTTCATTTCTCAAGCAATCAAGTAAGTTTTTATTTATTTCGTATTGTTATTTCTGCATTATTATGGCTTTTAGCGAGTAGATCCCCTCTAGGGTTAGGGATGACCTAATCCTGAAGGTGTGATTCTTCCTCGGTCTTTATTTCAAGTTTTGAAGTAATTTCATGACGTTTTCTTCCTCCAAACCGTAAATTCTCGTTTCGGTAACAGACATAACAGTTGAGTCTTAACAAGAATTTAGGGGAGTTCTCGAGTTCTTAGCGCTTTAACGAGGAACCTTGAACAGGAGAGAGGCTCTCGCCAAATGTGACAATGGAAGCGATTCTCTGACTATTGACCCAGCGCCCTGAACTGGAAACTTAATTTGTGTTGTAAAACAATTGAAATTAACTTACAATTCTTGGACCTTAGATGGAATTACGCCGAATGGTTATGGAGTTCTCGAAACCCTAGATTGATAGACTTAGACTTAATCAGTGATCTATTAAACTAGAAAGATGAATATGCTTGTTCCTTGTGGAATTTGATCTTTAAGGGCTCAATGTTCAACCGTTCACTTGCGATTATTACTTTACACAATCACAACAACGCTGCTCGAGTACTATCACTTTGACCCACTGGTTGAATCATAACAAGCACATAGTTATGACATGCATTGACGATTCTTTTGGCTTGGTTTGCGGTGATCAAGTTCGAAGTGTTGGCGTGGACGTCTCTACTGATCACAAACTTAACTCCATCTTTAGTGAACTCATACTTTTGTGCTCATTGATGGAAGTGGGTATCTCAATCGTATAAGAACGGACTCCCAAGGATAACGTGACAAATATAGATAGGAACAACATTGCATTGAACCTTGTCAATATATCGAGTAGAGATCGTAAATTTCAACACACACTGACTCGTAATCTGTTGGTTCACGTCGGATGTAAACCAACCCAGCGGATATATCGACAAGGTTTGATACAGTCATGGGTGTGTGGTTCTCTTCAAACCAAGTCGTCGAACCAGTCCAGCGGAAACCAACTTCTTTTGACTTCTGGGATAGAATATTGCTGTGACCACTTTGTGCTTCACCTGGATGTTGATAGTGAACAAGTCCTCCATTGAGTGATTGTCGTTAGGTGAATCCGAACCTTTCTCTTTCAGCATTGCCATCATAGACAAGGCCGTATCCACCTCATCAACCGAATTCATTCGGACAACACCTTCTTCGGGTGGAGCCGTAGTAGGTGTAGTTGTTCTTTTTCCTAGTCCGTTTCTCTTTGGTCGAAGTTCAGGTGGAGCTTATAGCACTTATCTTTTGAATGCCAGCAACATGACAATGATCACAAGAGATGCTCGTACTAGATTTCGGAGTACTCTTCTTTGGACTCAACTTTCCTTTAGACGAGGTCGAATTCTCTTTCTTGTCATTGCAGGATTTATTTTTTTCTTGATTGCCATAGCAGTAGTGCTCGCAGTTGTGATATCCTGGATGCCGAACAGGTTTAACTCAGCACTGATCATTTTCTGAAGTCTAGATGTGTATTTTCGGAACACTTGAGGATCAGAGAGCAAGATGCCATTGACTATTGCTGGTCTCCAAAATTCCATCGTATAATCCTGGACGGATTAGTCGCGGTGTTGATACAATCTGTGCCAACGATTCTATCTCTCCTCGAGATAACCCATCTGGTAGAACTCTTGTTGTAGGAGTCGGTTGAACTGACCTTATTGGCGACAAGGGCCTTCCACCATGTCTTGACGTTGTCCTTCATCTTCAAAGGTGCAAATTTCACCTTTTGAGCGCTACTGATCCCACGCAAGTCAAAGTAGGTCTCAAGCTGGTCGTCCAACAATCTAGCTTCTTGGCATCTATCACCCCATCGTATATGGGTATATCAACGTTAGCTTCGATTTCACCTTATGTTCGTCTTCGTCTTCATCTTCGTCTATTCTGTGCTAGTCTTCACCAATCTTCACACCCTTATCCTTGCCTTTTGAAGCATCAACTTTAGAAGGTACAGCCATGGCCTGTTGCTTAATCCAAGCAAGCACGGTATCCATATCGGTGGAGAGTTTAGCCACTTGTTCAGCTAGGTTAGCTTGAACGGAGGTATCGTCAGACATCTTCGGAGACGTGACTATAGGAACCGTCGAATTATCGCCTAGAGTTTCGCCAAAGGTTTTGTAACCCTGGTGAGTCTTCACCATCCACAGGACAGGATAGTTGCTCTGATACCAACTTGATCTGATTCAAGCCTAGACCAGGTTTTGATCCAGTCTTGAATAGATGTGGGTTGCTCTGATTGAAGTATAGACGGGCTTCGACTATACTCGATTAGACGCTAATATCCGAAATAAAGGGATCTTACTCGGAATTACTGAAACCCAAGTGATACCAGCCTAGACCGTATCGCAAGAGAACGAGATCGGAGCAGTAAGGCGAGTATTCAGTCGTTCTTTCCTCAGGGACTAGAGAAGAAAACGTGTAAACTAAACTAAATCGATGGCTGGTGAAAATAAATTGAACGAAAGAAATAGAGAGCAAATGTCAGAAGAAATAAAGAGGAAGAAAGGTGGATATCTCGCGACTCGCCATTAGAGTTTAAAATTGTACAATGATCATAAATATGTGCAATGTTTAATATAATCGAGAAGAGGCCTAATGGGAGAAGGCATATACGTCTATCGATTACTAATCACTGCACAAATCGACAAAACAATGGTACAAAAATAAATACTAATGCATCAACGAGCCTTGACACAAATCAACCACACAACACTTAAGATAAGCAAGCTCTTCAACCTGAAGCACACAACAGATGAATAAGAATTGAAGATAAATTGGAATCGGTCTTCAATAACCCCAATCCTCTCTCTTTATCAATTGGATTTTACATAATAAAATTTAGTGCAAAAAGAACTTCAACTCAAGAATAATTGGAATTTAGCTCTAGGACTCAAGGTTCCAAATTCAGGTCATGAACACCTCAGTTCTTACCTCACAAGCACAATTCTCAGCAACTAAGGCATTAAGAAACAAATATAGGAGAAAACAAGATATACAAGGAACTCCTAGAACTGATCAAATTAAATCACCAAAACAACCTGTAGCTAGTGAATGCAGTCAACTGACAAACAGAGCAACATGAAGGTCAACTGGATCGAACAACAAGCGACAAGCATTTCAATTCACACAGGGGACAAAAGAGATATCAAGTTCACTGGGTAATTGAAGTAATCACTCAACACAGAATTTTAGAGATAGAATTGTACTCAGATGATGCATGAATGAACAACCAAGTTTAGAGCAATTTACTTGAATTGAGAATTCTCCAATTAGATATGAAATAAGACCTTCAATGCTTCACATTTACAAACAATCAAATTTCATACAGACATCCAATTCATCAGAATTCAAGAACTAAGGAGGGTGAGAAGGGTTGGACCAAAAATGTGGCTTGTTGAAGATGATGTGGTGCTCTCTGGAGGTCGAAGAAGGTCGTGGTTGTCAAAGACGCTGTGGTCGTCGAGGAGGAAGTGCTCAAAGAAGATAGCCGTCAACGGGAGCGGTTGAAAGTCGAGGCCGTGGATCGGGCAGCCGAGCGGAGTGACAGCGGCGAGCGTAAGGTCGAGGCGGCGCATGAGAGCAGAGCGGGCGCAGGAGGCGTGGATCAGGCGGTGGTGAGATCGAGGTCGGCGCGCGGCGAGTGCAAGGTCGAGGTGGCGCGTGTGGGCTTGGTGCTCAAAGAAGAGAGAGGTGGAGGAGGTGGTGCCGGGCTTGAAGGTGGCGGTGGAGTAAGACAGTGGAGACGGGGAGAGAAAGAGGGGAACGAGAGAAGCGGTGGCTCAAACGGCAACGTGCCATGAGAGGCGGCGCAACATGCGTGAGGCGGCAAGCGTGGGAGCGGATCTAGCAGCAGCGCAGTGTAGGGCGATGGCGGCGTGGTGCTGGAGCGGAGACGGCGGTGGTGCGGCGTGAAATGGCGCAGGCGCGGTGGAGCGGTGAGCTCACCGAGGGAGGCGGCGGATCCGGCTAGGGAGGCGCGGAGTGGAGAAAAAGGGCACTGGATTTGAGAGAGGGGAGAGAGAGAAAGAAGGGGGCCAATTTGGGGCTTTTGATGCTCTGGATCTGGGTGTGGAGGAAGTGACGTAGGGATGGCGGTGCTGCACAGTGAGTGAAGAGGCATATGAGATCTGGAGCAAGAAAAGGACAGGGAAAAAGAAGAGGAAGAGGAGGAAGAAGAGACCGACTAGGGCCGGGGGTGGATGGAGGTGTGGAAAAACGGGGGGGGGGGGGGGGTGAGGCAGAAAAGAAGCTCCGCCGGTGGCGTACGGCTTGGTCTTCATCGGTGTGGTGGTAGGAGGTGTGGATCGCGAAGGTGGAGCAAGAAAAGAAGCTCCGCCGCCGGTGTACAGCCTGGTCATCACCGGCGTGGTGGTAGGAGGTGTGGATCGCGAGGGGGGAGGCAGAAGAAGATAACAAAGGAAAAACCAGGCTCGAAGAGAAACAATGGCCGGCGGCTGTGTTAGAGAAGAAAGGCAATTTTGCAAAAAGGTCCTAGGGGTTTTAGAAATCATAAAAAGTCTTTCCAGAGTTAGGGTTTAGATTTTTTAGTATAGGTTGTTTTGCAAAAGGGTGCTTGAGGTTTAAAGAATTTATAGGGAGGTCCTCAGCTGAAAGAAATAGAGATTTCGAGCCCCCAGAGACTCCGATTTCGGCACGGTCAGTTCCTACGTGTCCGTAGAAACACATCTTCTATCCGGAATCGACCGAGGGTCAGGTTTTGTCGATGAAACACAATCCATCAGCCAAAATCCACCCAAATCGCATCGACCTGCAATGAAATCACAACACGAATAATACGGTCGATTTGACGGTAAAGATATGTATGATTAATACAAATGCCTCCTTATGTGACTAAATGTGCATGATCGGGGGGTTAAACATATGGAAAATATGCACAGATATGCCAATTATCACCAAGCTGATCAAAAACATAGTTTAAAGATAGCACAACTCTATTGAAAAAAGTGGGATCTTGTACACATCGAACCTTAGGATGCACTCGCCTACGTCGATGAACTATGTGTCTTAGACTTAAACAAGTTCAACCTAGACTCAATGATCTAAACTAGAACTATTACAAATATTTATAGTCCAATCGTATAAATAAGTATCAGACTCAATAACTAACTAAACATATTAGACTCGGATAACTAAATCTAAGCAGATAGGACTCAGTTTATATATATATATGTGTGTGTATATATATATACACTGATTGGAATACAATCAGACCAAAGATCTGATCCTTGTCGCGAACCCTTTCCAAGGTTGTGAACCCTTCTGAGGTCGTGTAGCCTTTCCCAACTGGAATAGGTCTAGGTCGCAAAGCCTTTCCGAACTCGACTTGAATGACCCGAAGATCCTCCCGGATCACGAGTTCACCACCTTTCTCTTTCTCTTCATTTTCTTCTGACATTTTCTCTCTCTCGTCTATTTTGGTTTTATTATCCAACAATTTAGTCCAGTTTATACAGCTTCGCTTCTCTTGTCCATGTGGAAAGAACGACAGAATACTCGCCCACTGCATCGTACTCATTCTTTTGCGAGACGGTCTAGGCCAGTATCACAAATCAATTTGATGCTCAATCCCGTGCTTAGGTGGCAGCCCTGGTGGTATCTCTTCGGAAACACGTCCTCATATGCATGCAAAAGATTAACAATAGCACTAGGCACAGTAGAGGGTAAATCGTTAGTCGAAAGAAAAGTTTCTTTGTACAAGAGTGCAATGAATATAGCATTAGGATCTCTCAACTCATTCAAATCCCTCTTCCTAGCCATCATAACTATTATGAGATGCCTGGTAAAGAGGATGATTTTCATCGTCTACGCCAAACTTCGACTGAGACTCTTCGGCAGTTCATTAAGAGATTTGTGGGAGTGCGAAATACCATTCCCAATATCTCTAACACTTCGGTTATTAGAGCCTTTAAACATGGCGTTAGATACCAAAGGTTCATAGAGGATTTAAGTATCCATCCGTCCAGATCAGTGTCAGAACTTTTCAACATGGCTGATCAATATTCTGATGCAGCTGAGGCTGTGGAATGGAATAGGATGGTGGATAAGGGTAACTTGCCTCCTCAACCTGGTCTCAAAACTGACAAGAAGGATGATTCGAACAAGAAATATGAATCATCTACGGGTGGAAAGTCCAAGAATCCCAAGAAGAATGGAGCAGGCCAATTCTGCAAGGTTGCAGTCATGGATAAGCAACCGCTGGAAAAAAGTAAAAAAGTTCCATTCAAAAATAATAAACCTCCTTCTTGTGGTCGCGACAGTGACCATGTAGACAAACAGACTAACTCGCAGGGAAGTAAGAGATGGTGTCTATTGCACAATGTTTCTGGACACAACCTCAAGAATTGTCGCCCCTGGTTGAAGTGCATGGAGGACTTTTATCAAGGTAATGCACCTATGCCAACTATACCAGAACAAGGACAATCCTGTGGGATTAAGGACGCTGATGGAGACGAGAACATGCTATATCAGGTACCAAATAATCATGTTAATATAATTTTTGGTGGATCTTCGTCTTATTTTTCTAAGTGTAAATTTAAATCTGTTTACCGGGAGGTAAATAATATTGAAGCTTCTCCTGAAGAGCCTCAATTTCCGCACTGATTAGAGACTTCCCTGACCTTTAGCCTGGAAGATTGCCCAAAAGGATTGTCGCACGGCGGCTCCCTGTGGTAATTTATCCCATTATTAGCAATGCTAAAGTGGGACGTGTATTAGTCGATGGGGGAAGCTCTCTCGACCTATTGTTTGCAGAAGCACTTGACGAGATGCAAATACCTCGTTCAAAAATCAAACCAGTGGTTCACCCATTTTTTGGGATAATTCCTGGTCCTTCGATGATTCTCATCCGAAAAATTGCATTGCCAGTGACACTCGGAGGACTAGAAAACTTTTGATGTAATTGATTTTAATTCAGCTTATAATGCAATCTTTAGTAGGCCCTTGCTTGCCAAGTTCATGGAGGTAACGAATTATGCTTATCAATGCGTCAAGGTGCCAGGACCAAAAGGCGTGATCACAGTCAAAGGCAGTCAAAATACGGCTCTTACTTGTGCTCACGTATCCTTGGAGTTGGTCGACCAACTTCCCTTAAGGGATGTTAAGCTGGCGACCAGGGAACCAGATGCAGTCAAAGTAACTCGACGACCAGATGAAAAACTAAGCAGGTTCCCTATTCCCAGGCGACCCATCTAGAACCATTCGGATTGGGTCAAGGTTAGATGATAAATAGGAACTTGCGCTCATTACTTTCCTCCGAGCTAATGCAGATGTGTTTGCGTGGAAACCATCTGATATGCCCGGAGTCCCAAGGGAGTGATCGAGCACAGGCTAGCAATTCGGCCTAGACATCGACCAATAAAGCAAAAGCTTAGACACTTTGCTCTTGATCAACAAGAAGCTATTCGTTCGGAGTTAAATAAACTCCAGGAGGCTGGTTTCATTCGCGAAGTTGAACATTCCGAATGGCTCACGAACCGGTCATGGTCCTGAAATCTAATGGTAAGAGGCGCATGTGCGTCGATTACACCAGTCTTAATAATGCCTGTCTGAAGGATGATTTTCCCCTTTCCAGCATCGATCAGTTTGTTGATTCAATAGCGGGTTGCGAACTAATGAGATTCTTGGATGCTTACTCAGGGTACCATCAAATTAGCGTGGCATAAGTAGATGAAGAGAAAATAGTCTTCATTACACCATTTGGCACCTACTGCAATGTTAGAGTGCCATTTGGACTCAAGAATACTGGTTTCACGTATGAGCACTTGATGCAGAAGACCTTTCTATCTCAATTAGGGCGTAATTTAGAAGATTACGTTAATGATTTTGTTGTAAAGAGTTTGAAAAGCTCTAATCATGTAAATAATCTCACTGAGACTTTTTGTAATTTGAATAAATATGGAATCAAGTTGAATCCTGAAAAGTGCTATTTTAGAGTTTCTTTTGGTAAATTTTTAGGTTTCCTTCACTAGCACAAAAAAGCTTTCTTCTAACGGTTCAAAACACACTTCTACTAATAGTTTTTGTACCGTTAGTGATAGGCACGATAGAACAAGACAAGAACTATTCTAACGATAAATAATTGTTAGAATAAGTGCCATGTTCTAATAGTTCATTACTAAAAAACCGTTAGAAAAGAGTACTCTAACGGTTTATTAATAAAAAACTGTTAGAAAAAGTGATCTTTTCTAATGGTTCTTTACTAATGAACCGTTAGAAAAGATACTTTATTCTAACGGTTTTTTACTAAGAACAGTTAGAAAAGAGTACCTTTTCTAACGGTTAATTACTAAATAACCGTTAGAAAAATACTTTTTCTAACGGTTATTTAGTAATGAACCGTTAGAAAAGGTATAGTTCCTTACTATGCACTATTTTCTTACGTTCTTAGTAAAGAACCGTTATAATAGAGTACCTTTTCTAATGTTTCTTATTAGTGAACCATTAGAAGACAACATTTTTGTAGTAGTTTATATTGATCTAATCATTCACAGAACAAGGCACAGAACTAAAAAAAAGAAATTCCTCTAGAGTCTCAACACATCATTTAAGGATATAGAATACAAATATTTGAATTCGTCCAACTTCAGGGTACAGTATGTCTCAATCACATATTTTCATCTAGAAAACAAAGTCTGAAGTAGTAAAAAACACTAGAAAAATAATCACTGAATTTTGCACCTAAATTGTCAACATAAATCCTGAAAGTAGACCCAAATTGTTGGAGAGGTCTCTGCACACGAGAACCTCTGGGAGCCGCCTTGTTTACATTTAGAAGCCTTCCACTGATGTCCTGTTCAAATAAATAATAGTTAGCCAAATATGCAATTTCTATAGTCTTCTACTCTTCTTTAACAGGTGTAGAATATTAATAATCACACCAATGAAGAATCGACCAGAAGTATCATAACAAGGAAAATTGAGTAGGAAACGAGCTCAAATGCTTACCCCATACACAACTTTTTCTAAAAATTTGTGCAAGAATCAAGCCAAATCTTGCCAAATTATGGCCACAAACCAAACATAAGCCAAAATAGCAAGGTATGACCAAAAATTGTAGGGGTAAGTTGGGACACCAACCAAACATATACCCATCATTGGAGCAACCTTTCATATGTAAGAACTGAAAGTACAATGAAAAAGAGGTGCAAGAACACCATCTCCTTGAACAAGAGTACAAATATGGTGGATTAGTCACAAAAAGTGACATATGTAGGCAATTAAAAGAATAATGGGTTTAGACCAATAATTTGCAATCACACTACGTGAATCATTCACCCTCCTAACATTCTTGAACATTGAATAATGTCCTAGCACCAAAGCATGTTGACATCACCATATGAGTTTCCAAGCCTGTCCTAGTTCTACACATTCCAAAACAATATTAATTTATGTAAGAGTCCTGACATTTTGATATTGTGTTAGTGTTCACCACCTAGTTATATCAATCGAGTACTAAAAGAAACACGTTTTGATGCAGAGCATAAACTCAAAAATTATTGAGACTTAAAAATTAAAACACAAACTTAAAGAACAAAAAAATGATTTAAAAGTTATCCCTACAACTAAATGCCAATAGTAATACATGACATGATTATACATAGAGGCATACAAATGACTAATATTCCATATCAGTTTGTTAGAAGCAATAACACCAGAACTGTCTAAGTAATCAAATATTAGAAAAAAAAAAAGTGCAGCACAACCAAAAAACTTCTATTGGTTTCTAATGAAAGAAAGATAGTTTTACCCACATAACTGATATACTCAAGAGTTCACATCATGGTTTTAGAACAAAATTTGATTACCTCTTCCAGTTTTCTGCTTTGCTTCACTAGTGAAGTGTCCACTTTCATCAACTGTGACTCCATGATAGCAAAAGAAAAACAATTAAGAGAATTCAAGAGAAATATCAACCAAATTGAGCAAAACAACGTGTTCACCTCATCTTCCTTAGGGCCATCATAGTGTGAAAGTATAGGTTTCTTTGACAGTGGGTCATCATTAAACCTACAAATAGACAACAAAATGAAGATTACACAAAAATAATCTGAGAAATATACTAATGACAACACTGTGCATAGCAAACTTACTTATCATCAAACCGAACAGGTTCCCATGGTGCATTTTGAGACATTTCGCTTTCTGTTGGAGAAGCTTCAAATGCTTGTTTAAGTCTTCTTGAAGACCAGTGCTGGTTAAGAAAAAAAGAGATGGTGGTGAGGGCAAAAAAGGGGAAATATTTGTGGGCTATGCCTATATGTTTCAAAAGAGTGATAAAAACTTTAATGATAGTGCACACCTTCAAAGAGGAATTTGTGTTAGCTAAGAAGCGACCGAAGGATTCTATCTCTTGATTCCCTCTTTTGGGTACAGTGGCATTGAAGAGCTTGAGAGACCACTTCATCAATCTAAAAATAGGAAAACCATCGAACATACAAGTTAGATTATTATGTCTATGTTGCACCAAACAAAGTCGATTTCATATTTGTCAAGACAGCTGAAAATTATTATATACTGCAAATGGTTCCAATAGATAATTGATGGCCAAATCTACTAAAATCTTGATCCAATACCTCTTATCACAAGACATATGAGGATACAGGATTTCCTCAAATCTACTAAAATCTTTTCCCATCCTAATCATCAATTAGATCAATGAAACATTCAATTATGGACATGCAGCCCCATAACAGTTAGGGATTTCTCAAATCCACCTCTTTTAGGATTTTGATACAGTATAGCCACTAATCGTAAAAAGAAACTCGCCAGATCACGACGGGGATCAGTTATTACCCAAACACATCAACTCTACCGCTCCATCCCAGAAAATGTATAAACCACCATTGGAAGCACTGATTAGACCAATTTCTACGAAAGGGATGCAATTAAACAAAAGCACATCATTTCATCATATGGCACTTTTAGATCAGTAAATGCAATGAAAATGTAATAGAAAGAGTTGTGGGTTTCTTGCGAAGGCTTATGGGATCTGACCTGAGAGACGAGGGTGGCGAGATCGGAGCAGGCGAGGAGGAGGTGGTCGAACACAGCGTTGGCGGCGGGCCCGGAAGAATGGCACTTGAGGCGGTGGGAGTCCGGTGGATGGGGCCCACCAGTGGAGAGGTCATGGAGTGGGCGCCGCCGCGCCGTAGACTTGGCCACCTGGCTCTTCGGCATCGTCTCTAATGTCGTGTGTGTAGAGAGAGAGACAGAGAGAGAGGAGCCAACAGTTGGGGGAGTTTATCATCCTAAAGGGAATAAACTAAGGGAGGCACCAGCCTGGGTGACGACGAGGAAGATGCGCACGCGGTGCAACGGTGGGAGCTCGGCGACGGCGTCGGGGTCCTCGTCAACGGTGATTCAATCCGCGGACACCGCCGTGGTCACGGAGCTCACCATGCTCTTGGACATCAAACGCCAGTACCTCAAGGACCCTGCCACTGCGGTGGCCAAGAATGCGGCGGCGGGGCATATCGCTCTTGCCGCGCATGCACGCCGAGGAATAGCACCACCTCCTCAAGATGTACCAGATCACGGCCAGCAAGCTGGAGGCCAAGCTCCATTCCCGTGAAGCAGAGCTGGACCGCGCCACCGTCAAGTAGATTCGGATCTAGGGTTTGGAGGATTGGAGAAGAGAGCACAGAGAGAGAGAGAGAGAGGGGGGGTGGGGACAGGGCATTTTATAAATCACGTGGTTTTCTTCTGACGGTTACAAAAAATATAACCATTAGAAGAAAATAAAATGTAACACCCTGAGTTTAGGGGTGAAAACTTCCTTTTCATGAACAACATGCCTGCATGTATTTGTAGTAGTAGCCAGATTAGTATCTATCTCAAGCCCTAAAATTTCCAAATTTATTCCATAAACCCAAATCAAGATCAGATTGCTCAGATATGATCCATCAGTTACTCTGAACCTAAAAGTCTTCAGAAGCAAGATTCAATTCCATCTCTAAATCTCAGATTTGTCAAAACTTCTGTTTTCAAAAAGAGAATTAAGTTAATTACCCTAAATACTCTAAACTCAGATTTAGCCAAATCTTGATCTAATTCAGAGTAGATTATTCTTAAATTATGATCATGGGTATGCCAATACCTTAAACCAGAAAGTTGGTTGCCAGATTTTATCATGTAGACTCTTTTCACAAATCAGTCCAAGAGATATCGCAGATCAGTCCTTTTCCAGATTTTCCATAAACCTAAAAAGGCTAAAATCTTCATATTAACTCCAAATTCAGAATTTCTTGAGCAAATCTCTTCTAAATGCTATTTGATATAATTTTCCCTTCTGTCCAGATTTCAAAATCTCATTCTAAATACCAGAATTTGAAATCGATTGAAACTCATATTTCAATTACCCTAAAATACCCTATTTTCACTTTATATCAAAAACTATTCAAATGTGCCAAATTTTATCAAATATCTTTACCAAATATTTTGTTGAATATAGTTTGCCAGATTAGTGAAATCAATTTCAATTTAAATCTTCCAAATCTCCAGATTTACAGATCAGTCCAAAACTCAAAATCTGTAATTGCAATTCAGTCCAAATTCGACCGGAGCACTCAATTGATTTTCGACCAGAGCCTCGCCGTGCTTGTGCGCCGTGTTTGCTCGTCATCGGTAAAGCTTCACCTGCGCTTGTGGCCGTGCATGCTTGTGTGTACGTGTCCTCGTTTCAGCTCTTGCCGTGGCAACACCGATGAACAGCCACCGCCCCCGTGCGCGACCAGCAGCAGCAACCACAACTTTTATCAGTAACTTTTGTGCCGCGCCAGTTGTTGTCGCCACCGCTTGCTCCAACTAGTGCTAAGTCCAGATGAAGCGACAATGTGATCAGCTGCAGAATCGTTGTCGTCGTCGCATCACCGTTCATCGCTGTTTCTTCACCGCTGTTGCTTTTGCGCCCAACCAGTCTCATCACTGGCGCCAATCTCTTCGCTGTCCCCTCTTCGCAAGCTTCGCCATGCCTATTTAAGCATCCCTGTTCTTAGCAGCTTCTTCATACTTCACTGGAAATCAGCTAAATCCCAGATCTTTCTGTTTTTGTTTTCTTCTCCGGCGAGCCGTCGAGGAGGCTCACGGTGCCAGCACGCCCTCCTGCATCAATGTTCAAATTGAAGCCACCAGTGAGTTCCTCTTATCATTCTCTCTGTGTGATAGCATTTAATTGCTCACCGGTGACCTCTAACGTCGGCGATCACCGGAATTCCTGATTTGCCCTGTTCCAGCAATGTAGCCCGATTTATCCCGAATTAGCCTTCGAATCTGTAGAGTAAATTGATCAGTGAACTGAGTGTAGCAAGCTTGTAAGCTCAGAATCCTCAATTGATCTCAAATTGAAGTTTTTCCCGATTTTGAACTTCACCAATAACTGGCTCACGTCGCCAGGCCACACCGGCGATCCTCCAGTCAAATTGACATCGCCAGTAGCTTACTTTTACCCCTCTATCACTCCTAGAGCAAGGAATTGAGTTCAATCGACCTGTATCAAAAATGCCCAATTCCAGTGCCTTCTTCTCCGGCGCCGTCCACCGGAAAGTTTTTCCCAGCCGTTTCAGCCCTAACCACTTTGTCCAGTGTGTGTGCCTTGAACTCCTGAGCATTTTTGTCTTCTAGCCCGACACCTAGATCGGTCTAGATTGAAAGATATAGCTTTCCCAAGATTTGTGTCCAGAACTGTTTCAGTGCAGTGAGTTCACCGCAGTTTATCACCAGATTTCTTGCTGTCCGGCCATCTTTAGCCGTGGATCCTATTATGACTTTTGTTCCTGTTACCCAAGCCTACCTCCTAGACAAAGTTAGCACATCAGTTGAGCCCTTGAACAACATTTTATGCTTAGCCCTAGTTTTTGACATTGTCAGCCCCATGTCAGAGCTTGTCAGCCAGTGGCATTGGCCTTGTTTACCCACTTCTGGTTGTGTAATTTGAGAACCACTTTGTCCACTGAATTTGTAGAGTTGTGATCTACATTTTCTTCTATTACCACAACTTGAGATAAGCACTCTAGCTTTTCTTAAAGCTATGTCAGAGCCTTGATCCGAATGTCAATCTGCTGACATTCGCTGTTTTGATCAAACCAGCCATAAAATTGATGTCCCTGTTGCAACCTTGAAACCCTAAGATCATCTAATACCTACTCTTAGCCCAGATTCCTTGAAACCCTAGAATCTCGACTCAGTTCAGCTTGCAATCCAAATTATCTCCAATATCGTTCAGTTATTCTTGTTAAGCATATCTGCATATAAGTCATAAAACATTTTAATATAATAAGTAATCATTGTGTGTTTGTTTGTCGCCGAGCAGATCCAGAAGCTGACTTTGAGGATTTTGCTGTTGACCCGTCATCAACTGTTGTATCTTACGACGCGGAAGGCAAGTCATATTCTTGGACATCTTGAACCTATATTTTAAAAGTTGTTATAATATAACCTTGAATATAGATAATATTGCATGTGAAAGATTGAAAATGATTGAATTATGAATTGGCAGTACTAGACTGGTTATCTGTGAAATGTGAAATAAACAAGTTTTGAGCCATGAACTAATATATATTTATGTATATATTTATGTACATATAGTTTTGAGCCAGAATTTTGGTATGGATGGCTGTAGCACTGGAGGTGCTAAACTGCAAAGGATAGCAGCCACGGAAGGTACAAGGTTGTGGATGGTCTGGTCACTGGCATATAAGGACTAGAATCTTGTGTTGTGCGTCTAGTGGCATGAACAACGTACTAACCGCAAGCCTGGTATGGGACAGGCCTGAACAAGTACTTATGTGAATCGCACATGAAACTCCTGCATGAGATGTGTAGTGATGCACAATTTACACGGAGTGCGGCTCCCACACATATCACTGAAGGTGATCTTGCACGCTGACCCAGTAATGGGAATAAGCAAAGGGGTGGAGGTTAGGATACAACCTGCCACAACTGTGGTTCGCGGAGACCCACAGGGCCAGGGGTGAATTGTGAGTGAAATATAACAAAAGTTCTTGTTATCTCCACCTTGCCACTCACAGTATGAAGTGAGCCAGGGGTCCAATCATTTTGATAGGAAAGGCTTGAAAGTGGAATATCTTGCGGATAAATTGGTACCTCTCTGCAGAGTTAAAAACGTATTCGAATACTCCGAGCTCCCGGGTTTATAGGAGTCTGCTACGGTGAATTAAATCCACGGGGTGTGGCACAAGTATGTTTTCTAAATAAAATTTGTTAAATCAAGATTACCCAAATGACATGTGTTGTCATGATAAGGAGTGCTACCGTGGGCTGTCGTGTGTTGACGTGTCGCGGTAGTGCTATAATCTAGTGAACATGAATAATGATGCTATATTATGAAAGGTGCTGCCATAAGATGAGATGAGATATGAAAGAAAAAGGTTATTTTATAAAAATCCATAATTCTTAACTAGTCTAGGTTCATATTATCACTACTATATGTATCTACTCTTACCTATGACTTGTTGAGTACGTAAGTACTCACCCTTGCAACATTCAACTCAGTAGATGGAGCGTACCTTGATCAAGATGAAGGCATGGAGAACTTTGTGGATCCAGAAGGAGGAGAGTCAGTTCCGCTAGAGCCCTGATGTGTGTTGTTCTGCCGTCAACTTCTTTTGTGGGAGGGTCACCTATCTTCTGCTGTGTAGTTAATATTTTGCTAAACCTTGAATGCCGTGAAGGCATTGTAATCTCTTTATGTAATATTAAGGCCAGCAGGTCACACTGCTTAAATATTTTGTAAGTTACTCTGTTGCAATGTAATATACTCCTGTGCTTGACTTATCCTGGGAAGTCAAAGGTATGTATATATGGGACTAGCTGCAGTGAGCTAGGTCTCCACGGGAGTAGTCGTAGTCCCAGTTTCGGGGCGCAACATAAAATTTATTCTAACGTTCGAAAAACACAGCCGTTAGAAGATATATGTTTCTTCTAATGGTTAATATATTTTGAACCGTTAGAAAAAATCATGCCATTTTTTCTAACGGTAACTTACTTCGAAACCATTAGTAGAAATGCCGACAAATGCACTTCTCCTCCCCGCATTATGTACACTAACTGTTTTCTTCTAAATCGTAAATAACCATTAGAAGATAGGGGTTAGTAAACTGCATTTCTGTGCTAGTGCTTGTTTGTTCGAGAGTCATTGAGGTTAATCCCAAAAAAATCCAGGCCGCTAGACAAATGCGATCTCCTACGACAACAAAGGAGGTACAAAACCTAATAGGTCGAATGGTGGCTTTGAGTTATTTCATCTCGCGCTTAGGCGAACGTGGATTACTGTTCTTTAAGGTTCTACGTAAATACAATGGTTTCCAGTTGTCGGATGAAGCCGAAAAAGATTTTCAAGAAGTGAAAGCATATTTATCATGTGCTCCAGTATTGGTTTCCCCAATCATGGGAGAGCCATTACTCATTTATTTAGCTGCTACCCCTCATGCGGTCAGTGCAGTTCTGGTCGCGGAAAGAGATGGTGTACAACAGCTAGTATATTATGTAAGTGAAGTACTAAATGGACCAAAGAAGTGTTACCCTGAGGTCTAAAAGTTACTTTATGCTCTCTTAATGGCCTCTCGAAAGCTGCGACATTACTTTCAAGCGTACAAGATTTTCATGCCCTCATCCTTTCCCTTAAGGGATATGCTCCGAAATCCAGAAGCAACTGGTCGCGTTGTGAAGTGGGTAGTAGAACTTGGAGCCTTTGATCTCCATTTCACTACTTGAGTAGCAATCAAGTCTCAAATTCTTGCAAATTTTGTGGTCGAATAGACTAATCCTGAACCACTTGAGCAAAAACTAGCAGATTTGACAAAAACTGACCATTGGACGATGTATTTTGATGGTTCGCGAAGTTTTTCAAACTCGGGGCTTGGAGTGGTCTTAATCACGCCCCAGGGCGACCAACTCCAGTATGTCATACAATTACACTTTATTGCTACTAAAAACGCAGCAGAGTATGAAGGCTTTTTAGCTGTGTTTCAAGTAGCCAAATCCCTTGGAGTCCATCGATTAGTGGTGAAGGGAGATTCACAACTAGTCGTAAACCAGGTGAATAAGGAATATAGCTAATCTAACAAGACAATGGCTCTATACTTGGATGAAGTGGGAAAATTAGAAAAACACTTCAGAAATTTCGAAGTCCAATTCGTTCCGGAAGAGACAATATTCTCGTAGACCAATTATCGAAAATTGGTTACTCACGTGCATCCACTCTAGTAGGAGTGTTTATTGAACACTTAAAACAACCCTCGATCATAGAGGCACTAGAGGCGATGACTAATGTTGCCACCCTCTAGCATGAAGTAGATTGGATCCAACCATTGAGGATCTATCTCGTACATGGGACCTTGCCTGAGAATGAAACCAAGGCTGATCAGTTAGTTAGAAAAGAACGCATGTACAGATTGGTCGAAGGAACCTTATATAGAAAAGGTGCTCAAGGAGTACTTATGCATTGTATACCTCAAGAAGAAGGACAAACCCTTCTGAGAGAAATTCATAGAGGTATGTGTGGTGCACATGCATCCTATAGGACACTGGTCAGAAAAGCTTTTCGACAAGGTTATTATTGGCCTTCAGCACTTAATGATGCCATGCAATTGGTTAAAATATGCTCGCAGTGTCAACTTCATGCTCGACAGGTTCATCAGCCAGCATATGCATTACAAACTATTCTCTTAACTTGGCCATTTGCCGTATGGGGAATATATATTGTGGCTCCTATGCCTCAAGAGATCAATGGATACAGGTTTTTATTCGTAGCCATTGATACATTTACTAAATGGATTGAGGCAGAGCTAGTTAGCAATATTACTACCGCTGCGGCGAAGAAGTTCATTCATAAGAACATAGTAACACAGTTTGGTGTTCCAAGTCGTCCCATTACTGATAACGGATCCCAATTTGTTAGTGGTCTTTTTCTAAACTATTGCGACGAAATTGGAACCAAAATTTGTTTCGCATCTTTTGCTCATCCACAAAGCGATGGTGCAGTAGAATGTGCCAATGGGCAGATTATACAAGGGGTTAAGAAACATGTTTTCGACCGCCTTAAATTATGCTCGGGGGCTTGGATAGAAGAACTCTACTCTGTTCTATGGGCACTTCGCACTATATCCAGTAGGGCTACAGGTGAAACGCCTTTCCAGCTGGTTTACAGTGCAGAATGCGTGTTGCGAATTGAAATACATATTGGCTCTATTCATGTCATCACTTAAATATCATAAATCAAAGTGAAACACGTGAAGAAGAAATCATTCTTCTTGAAGAAAAATGTGATCAAGCGTTGATTCGATCCGTAGTATATTTATAAGCTTTGCATAAATATCATAGTAAGAGGGTGCGACCATGTAGCCTACACGTGGGAGACTTAGTTTTAAGAAAAATTCAAAACCAGTTTGGTTGCAACAAATTCTCCCCTCAATGGGAAGGCCAGTACATTGTGGTCTCAATGCCGTGACCTAGACCGGCTTGCTTAGCTATGGAAGATGGAAGAATTTTATCTAATGCCTGTACATAGACCAGTTACGAAAATTTTATGTGTAAGTTTTTCATTTTGATTGTAAATTTTTACAATCACTAAAGTATCTTTTTCACTCTATGTTATGGTTACATTCCCATTTTTTGTCCTTACTTTCTCGGGCCACGCCCGGGGGCTGGTCGCAGTAAGAACTTTATTATAATATTTAAGTGGATTCGCTGGCCGATCTCATGGTCACATCTAGTTAAGACATCTTTTTATAAGCCGTTTCTTAACGTATAAGGGACATACTAGAATGTTTCAGATTACTCGAATGGCTGTCAGTTAGCAAAAAGTTTATACATTTATATTAAGATGTTTATCCTTGTGACCTTATGATCGCATATAGCTAAGGCGCTTCTTTTTAAGATGGTTTTTAACGCACAAGAGACTTACTTATATGTTTCAGATCATTCAAGCCATAGTTTTCCTTAAATCCTGTGACCATTATACCATGCTTTCAGTATGTATGGTCACAAGAGGGAGCTAGGGAAATATAATTATAGCATTAAGTCAGAAAACTAAGTACTTAACATATTTTCTGGGGGACCCTCATTTGAGGAATCCCATGGCAACCGCCCAGGTGGATTGCGCACAGATAGATTCATCACAAGCTCACAACAAGCGGAAAGTAGTAATTGCATAAAACATAAATAAACAGGTACGAGGTCACAGGGACCAATATTACATTAACATAGCGCCCAAAATGACGCTACTTAGAGTTGCTATGAAAATAACAAGTTTATCCATACAAGAGTCGGTATCGACATACCGAACACACAAAACAAAGCAGACAGCAACAACGAAGATCTTCACTTCTGGCGGCAACGGTTCTAGTAGGGCTTTCTCCACATTGGACTCAACTCGGCGCGAGACCCTCCTAGAAGTCCGAATCATCTGGGGCGTTCCCATCTTCTGCTTCATCCTCATAACCAAACGAATCGGGATCGGCGAATCCCTCTTCTGAATTGTTTGTAAAGGCAAGGGTGAGCATGCTTGATGAGGACATCATACCTTCAAATACGCGCATTGAACCGGCCCTTGAAGGTCCCATAACAAGAGCTCGAGCACGACTACTTCCTCAACAGGTGAACTCGCTCCTAAGTGAATCGCATTGTATTTTCGAGGATGGATTGCTATTTAATGATGCTATTATACTTAGGAATCATGGAGAGGATCACCGCAGGCATGGAGACCAGCAAGGAAGCAAAGGAGGCCAACAACCACGTCGAATTCGAGCTGGAGGTGAAGCCCATCCGCAAGGAAGCAAAGGAGGCTAACAACCACGTCGAATTTGAGTTGGAGTTGAAGCCCATCCCGTCACCAATTCGAAGTTCGAGTCCACCTCGGAATCCACGAGCAGTCTGCACTAAAATCGTCGCCCAGGACGCATACGGACTCCATTTTCGACGGTTTATATACCGTTGGAAAGCTAAGGAGATAAGCTTTCCAATGAAACTGGTCCCACGTCAAAATTCCACCGGAGCCAATGGGAATCGTCGAAAAGTCAGCATCCAGAATCTGTCAGGGTACTGCGCCACCGTCTTTGGGCCGTTGGCCCATGTACCTCGTTGGAGCCCATTAGGGCGCGTCCAGGGTTCCTTGGCCGACCCTAACACCTTATATTCAGTAGCCGTCATCCGAGTTAGGATTGGGTTTTGCTTAGATTATTCTGTCTTCGAACAGTTTCGCCGCTTGATCGGTTTGTGAGACCCCAACTTGTGAGATTAATCATTCGTATTTGCAATTCAGTTTGCTTTCTTCCGTGTTCTTGCTTGTGTTCTCGATTCGCAGCAGGGATAAGCCTTCCTGGCGAGGTCAATCACGCTCACGCGAGATTGATAACCTACGGAGTAGTGGTGTTGCGATTGCGGGGTTCAGATCGTGCCTAATTTGAAGCTGGATCGTTCTACGTCGAAGCTCCACCAATCGATCTATCACGTACCTTTCGGAAGATTGGGCACCCAGTGTCACACCAAGTGGTATCAGAGCCTCGGTTGCCCGTCAGGTATACTTGTATCCCCTTTGTTCATTATTCATCTTTCACCTAGAGTCCAGAAAATTGCCCCACAAAAATATTTGAGTTTGCCGTCATATCCATCGTCCAAGCCACTTTGTGCCCTTCGCGATTTCGTTTTCAGTTTCGCGTTGTTGAATTTGTATCCATCGTCATCGTCTTGTTGCTGGTTTAGAGTAAGTTCTTGATCTAATTTGAGTCTTGCATCTTGACGTCGAGTCTAACGCCATCACGTCGTCGTCGCCGCTGCGTGCAAATCGGGTGTCAATCTGTCAAGTTCGGTATTTTGCTTTTATCTCCTTTGTCTGAACTCCAAATTGGACAAATTCAGAGTCTAAATTGTAGCTCAGAAAATTCTCTACAACTTTGTCCATTGTGAGAAGTTCTAGAAACGCCGTTTTCAAGTCCAAAATCGCGTTGGAAGTGAATCTGTTTGATTTCGGATTTCCTACACATACTGTATTGCGGGGCCCATATCTCCTAGATCCGTTATCCAAAATTGGTGTTCCATATATGCAAATTGATCAGCACGAAACGATCTACAAATTTGCTGTTATACGTTTTAGCGTTTGAGGCCTCCAAAAAAATCTGAAAACAGCATAGGAAGTTTCTGCATAGTAGATCTGTTTTTCCAGCGAGAGAAAATTAAGTGTTTGTGTATATATCTTGTAATCTCTCATATGCGGCACTATTGATATTTAAAAAAAAAAGGTGAAAAAGGCAAGTGCATAAAAAAGAAGCCGCACAAAGATAAAAAAAAGAAAAAAAAAAGAAAAAAACAAACCAAGGAAAAAAAAAAAGAAAAAAAAATCAGAAGTGCTTGCATCCTTTGTATCGACAGTGTTACGTCATTCGTTTTGCTTGCTTGAGCTAGGTCTGAGAACGAGTTTAGGCCAGCAACTTTGACAAGTACTTTGGATATTTATTCAGCTTTGCTATTCTAATTTCAATGATTGCATATTCCTTGCTACTAAATATTGCATATCCAAGCTCCACATACTTCTTATCAGGTACGGATTGAGTCTTGCAATCGCATCACTACTGTTGGTATACCTCTGAGTTGTGCTACCTGTCGCCTTGGTAAGAACCTAGTAAGAACTTGGTAAGATGCAGGAGAGTGTGTGATCCCACTTCCCCATAACCTAGTAGTTGCTAGGGATAATATTTTTTGTTATCTTTTGTTGTCTTGCTCACAATGACAGAAAGTTCCAACGGGAAGGACAGGGTTTCTACTGAGGACTGTGTGCTGCACAGCGAGCTTAGGGACTTGTTGGGCGGTTTGGAGGAGAGGCTGGCCAAGATGCTCAGTGAACATGCCACGACTTCACAGCATCAGCTTGAGGGCCTCGACAGACGCGTGTCCACCCTTGCTGGACGAATTGAAGCTTTGGAGCCACAACAGCCACCCCTCCATGACGATGACCAAGACGTTGAATATGGCGACAATGGAGAGGTGAACCAACGGACGACACAAGAGGCACGACTACGTCAACGCCTTCGCCGCAATCAGCACGGTATGGGAGGTAATCACAACCACCATCATGGTTGTGCCGATGATGATCCTTTTGCTAAGGTGAAATTTTCCATCCCTCCTTTTCATGGTGCCTATGATGCTGAGGTTTACTTAGATTGGGAGATGATTGTTGAGCAAAAGTTTAATTCTCACTTAGTTCCTGAGCAACATTGAGTTAGGCAAGCCACTAGTGAATTTAAAGACTTTGCTATCATCTGGTGGAATGAACTTGCTACCCTCCGCTTACAACCTGACACATGGGCTAGGTTAAAAGAAACTATGCGTGAACGTTTTGTTCCTCCTTCCTACCAACGTGATTTGCGTAAGAAATTGCAACGCTTAGAGCAGGGTAATATGTCTGTCCAGGAATATTACGCTGAGCTACAAAAGGGAATGATACGTTGTGTGGTACAAGAGGAAACCGAAGATAAAATTTGTCGGTTTTATGGGGGGTTGAGGCGTGAAATTCAGGATATTGTTGACTACAAAGAATATACTACTGTCAATCGTTTGTTCCAGCTTGCTATGTTGGCAGAAAAAGAATTGCAGGGACGACATTTAGCGGATCGGAGACAGCGGAACAACTTCTCCAACAACTTTGTTCCTCGGACTACGCAATCCGGTCGCGACAACCAAACTGTGCAGCCACCTGTCCCTTCCAAGAGCGCCTCGCGTCCAGCACCATCTTCATCACCTTCGCGACCTCCTGAGGTACGCAAATCTGTGACTTTGCAGGCACCGCCAGTGAGCTCCGTTTCGGTGGCTTCCATGGGATGTTCTACAGGGATCGTGTGCCACCGCTGCAAGGGCATGGGTCATGTACAGAAAGATTGTCCTAGAAAAAGGGCATATATTGCTACGGCTGATGGCGGGTATGTTAGTGCTTTTGATGTTGAAGATGAATATTCCCTCGCCACTAACGTTGCAGGCGAAGAAGAGGACGAGGAGTGCAGTGATGAGGAGGTACTTGGCACCGCAGCAACGGAGACCTACAAAACCATCATTGTGCAGCGCTCGATGAGTGCCCAAGTTGAGACGGATGACAAGTTGCAGCGTCACAACTTGTTCAACATGTTCCTCATCGTCAAGGACTGCCGCATCCGCACCATCATTGATGGCGGCAGCTGCAACAATTTGGTGAACACCGACTTGGTCCAGAAGCTTGGCTTGACCACGAGAGCACACCCCCATCCCTACCACATTCAGTGGTTCAACAATAGCGGCAAGGTCAAGGTAACTCAAACAGCAAGAGTGCATTTTTCTATTGGCTCCTACCACGATTTTGCTGATTTCGATGTCGTACCTATGGATTCTTGTGCCCTTTTGTTGGGGCGTCCTTGGGAGTTTGATACTGATACAACTCACCATGGTCGAGCTAATAAGTACACTCTTATCCATAAGGGAAAGAAACTTACGTTGCTTCCTATGTCCCCGGCTGAAATTGTGCAATATGAAAAGGATAGGACGCGTAATGATAAGCAAAAGAACCTGTTACAATCTGAAAATCAGCAAGTAATTAAATTGAAAACTCCTACTTTGCTTGCAAATAAAATTGATCTTGCTGAAATTGATGAGCCTAATGGGATATGCTATGCTTTGTCTTGCAAAAAGGCATTGTTTTCGCTTGAGGACATGTCTTTTTCGGTGCCCCCCGCTGTTGCTAACCTTTTGCAGGCGTACAAGGATGTGTTTCCCTCTGAGCTTCCACCGGGGCTGCCACCTGTGAGGGGAATTGAGCACAAGATTGATTTGATTCCAGGGACGAGCTTGCCAAACCGTGCTGCTTACAGGACCAATCCCGAGGAAACTAAGGAGATACAGCGACAAGTCCAAGACCTTTTGGACCGTGGGTACGTACGTGAGAGCCTTAGTCCTTGTTCTGTTCCTGTTCTTTTGGTTCCTAAAAAAGACGGCAGTTGGCGCATGTGTGTTGATTCTAGAGCCATTAATAACATCACCATTCGATATTGCTATCCTATTCCTAGGTTAGATGACATGCTTGATGAGTTGAGTGGTTCTATTATTTTCACAAAATTGATTTGCGTAGTGGGTACCACCAGATTCGAATAGCTTTGGGAGATGAATGGAAAACTGCTTTCAAAACTAAGTTCGGGCTTTATGAGTGGTTAGTCATGCCTTTTGGTTTAACTAATGCACCTAGCACTTTCATGCGTTTAATGAACGAAGTTTTGCGTGCTTTTCTTGGCAAATTCGTGGTGGTATACTTTGATGATATTCTCATTTACAGCAAGTCACATGATGAACATATTGAACATTTACGAGCTGTTTTTACTGCCTTGCGTGATGCACGCTTGTTTGGTAACCTTGAGAAGTGCACCTTTTGCACCGATCGAGTCTCATTTCTTGGCTATGTTGTCACTTCACCGGGAATTGAGGTGGATGAGGCGAAAATTGAAGCCATTACTAGCTGGCCGATTCCGACGACTGTCACGCAGGTGCGCAGTTTTCTTGGTCTTGCAGAATTTTATCGGCGATTTGTGCGGGATTTCAGCACCATTGCAGCACCTCTCCACGAATTGACAAGGAAAGGAGTTCCTTTTCGTTGGGGACCAGCGCACGACCATGCTTTTGACGTCCTCAAAGCGAAGCTTACACAGGCGCCTTTGCTACAACTTCCTGATTTTGACAAGACATTCGAGCTAGAATGTGATGCGAGCGGCATTGGCATTGGAGGAGTGCTCATACAAGGAGGTAAACCCGTTGCTTTCTTTAGTGAGAAGTTGAGTGGTCCGTCTTTGAATTATTCGACTTATGATAAAGAATTGTATGCTTTAGTGCGTGTTTTGCAAACTTGGCAACATTATCTTTGGGCTAAAGAATTTGTCATACATTCTGATCATGAATCTTTGAAGTACATTAGAGGACAAGCTAATCTGAATAAACGACATGCTAAATGGATTGAATTCATAGAGTCGTTTTCATACATCATTAAACATAAGAAAGGAAAAGACAATGTTATTGCAGATGCTTTATCTAGGCGATATACCATGTTGTCACAACTTGATTGCCGAATTTTTGGCCTAGAAACGATCAAAGCTTTGTATGCCACTGATCTTGATTTTCAAGATGCTTATGCTCAGTGCAAAGCGGGACGAACTTGGAATAAATATGTGTTGCATGATGGTTTGCTATATCGTGCTAACAAGCTATGCGTTCCAGCTAGCTCGGTTCGTCTTTTGTTGTTGCAGGAAGCACACGGAGGGGATTGATGGGACATTTTGGCGTGAAGAAAACGGAGGAGGTGCTGGTCACACACTTCTTTTGGCCACGGCTGCGGCGCGACGTCGAGCGCTACGTCGGACGCTGTACTACATGTAACAAAGCTAAGTCCCGTCTTAATCCCCATGGTCTTTATATGCCTCTACATGTTCCTAGCGCGCCTTGGGAGGATATATCGATGGACTTTGTTTTAGGATTGCCTAGGACCAAGAAGGGGAGGGATAGTATTTTTGTGATAGTGGATCGATTTTCGAAGATGGCACATTTTATTCCTTGTCATAAGAGCGGCGATGCCACAAACATAGCTGATTTATTTTTTAGAGAAATCGTTCGCTTGCATGGTGTGCCTATTACTATTGTTTCAGATCGCGATGCGAAATTTTTGAGCCACTTTTGGAGATCGCTTTGGAACAAATTGGGGACAAAGTTGCTATTTTCTACTACATGTCATCCCCAAACTGATGGACAGACAGAGGTCGTTAATAGAACTTTATCAACCATGTTGCGAGCTGTCCTAAAGAAAAATTTGAAGATGTGGGAAGAGTGTCTACCGCATGTTGAGTTTGCTTACAATAGAGCGGTTCACTCCACCACCAAGGTAAGTCCTTTTCAGGTAGTATATGGTTTTACTCCTCGTGCTCCAATTGATCTTTTGCCTTTACCTACCGATGAGAGAGTTAATTGTGATGCTCAACAACGTGCTGAATTTATTCTTAAGATGCATGCTGCAACTAAGGAAAATATTGAGAGGATGACTGAAAAATATAGGATTGCTGGTAGTAAAGGTAGAAAGGACGTAAAACTTGAACCGGGTGATTTAGTGTGGTTGCATTTGAGAAAGAATAGATTTCCAGAATTGCGCAAGTCTAAGTTAATGCCACGTGCTGATGGTCCTTTTAAAATTCTTGCAAAGATAAATGACAATGCATATAAGTTAGACCTGCCTGCAGATTTTGGGGTTAGTCCCACATTTAACATCACAGATTTGCGACCATACATGGGAGAAGAAAGTGAGCTTGAGTCGAGGACGACTCAAATTCAAGAAGGGGAGTCTGATGAGGACATCATACCTTCAGATACGCGCATTGAACCGGCCCTTGAAGGTCACATAACAAGAGCTCGAGCACGACTACTTCCTCAACAGGTGAACTCGCTCCTAAGTGAATCGCATTGTATTTTCGAGGATGGGTTGCTATTTAATGATGCTATTATACTTAGGAATCATGGAGAGGATCACCGCAGCATGGAGACCAGCAAGGAAGCAAAGGAGGCCAACAACCACGTCGAATTCGAGTTGGAGGTGAAGCCCATCCGCAAGGAAGCAAAGGAGGCCAACAACCACGTCGAATTTGAGTTGGAGTTGAAGCCCATCCCGTCACCAATTCGAAGTTCGAGTCCACCTCGGAATCCAGGAGCAGTATGCACTAAAATCGTTGCCCAGGACGCATACGGACTCTGTTTTCGACGGTTTATATACCGTTGGAAAGCTAAGGAGATAAGATTTCCAAATGAACTGGTCCCACGTCAAAATTCCACCGGAGCCAATGGGAATCATCGAAACAAGTCAGCGTCCAGAATCTGTCAGGGTGCTGCGCCATCGTCTTTGGGCCGTTGGCCCATGTACCTCGTTGGAGCCCATTAGGGCGCGTCCAGGGTTCCTTGGCCGACCCTAACACCTTATATTCAGTAGCCATCATCCGAGTTAGGATTGGGTTTTGCTTAGATTATTCTGTCTTCGAACAGCTTCGCCGCTTGATCGGTTTGTGAGACCCCAACTTGTGAGATTAATCATTCGTATTTGCAATTCAGTTTGCTTTCTTCCGTGTTCTTGCTTGTGTTCTCGATTCACAGCAGGGATAAGCCTTCTTGGCGAGGTCAATCACGCTCACGCGAGATTGATAACCAACGGAGTAGTGGTGTTGCGATTGCGGGGTTCAGATCGTGCCTAATTTGAAGCCGGATCGTTCTACGTCGAAGCTCCACCAATCGATCTATCACGTACCTTTCGGAAGATCGGGCACCCAGTGTCACACCAATGCTTTGACACAATGCTCAGCAAGTCTTTTACTTAGAAATGCAATTATATAGATGAGGAGTGATCAAGAAAAGGGGTTAAGTCTTATAATCATAAATAGTGTAGATTTCAATTCTTTGATTTCTTAAATAAGGGTTTTATTTTCAACAGCGGAGTTTTGGAAATCTTATAATAGACTTTAAGAAAACATTGTGGATAGCGATCCTCCATGATCCACCATTTTGAATTAACCATATTATGAAAGCTTTTCCCAAATCTTACTTGTGTTGAACCACATGGATAAATCCACCGCGAACATACTCCATGACCTGGGAGTACAGAGTATCTGATACTTTTCTTACGCTTTGCAAAGGTGTACCTCTTTTTAAATCCACTTCTTCACTCGACTTTCAAGTCGGGCCAACTCCATGGGACTTTTACGCATGTGAAAAGGCCGAGATCACACGATGCTTTTGCAGTCTAGTATTAACAGTATCCCCGCCCGGTAAATAGACAATTAAGTCTCAAGTACTGTTGTGGGTCCTCCCCACTGCCTTACTTCCTTTCCTTGGTCTGTGTCCTCGCAAGACATATGACCTTCTTGATTACAGCCACGCACGACTTAATCTAGGCATAGGGCGACTTCCTTCTATCCACCTTATCCTCTCATAATTTTTCGGATCTCACACCACTCACGGACGAACTGCGCCCAACCAGTTTCCACGCGAGAAACCAGACCGACAAACCATGCAGGGAACTGTTAATACCAAGAAAGCTACTAAATTGTGCCTGTCCCATAACAGGCAAGTGGTTGGTACGTTTTTCATGCCGCATAGAGGCACAACACAAGGTTCTTGTCCTTATGAATTAATAGTGAGGAGACATTCACATACCCGATGCGCACACAGCAGCCAACCAATCAAATCATCCTCACTATCAATCCTTAATTTCACATTTCTTTCATAAAAGGGGTTTCAAATTCATTTCTCACATATTAGCCATTTCACACCCAACATGTACATTTAAATAAGAGTAGAGTTTAAGCATAGCATCCTAGGGTGACAAGGTTGCATGATGATTCAATCTCAAAAGGGGGTTTCTACATGAGACTTGGGTCGTATCTATTCACATATTTCTAAACATAGTTTTTATCAAATACTCAGCATGCATATATCTTAAAAACAGTTAATCTACTTTATGTCAAAATAATAGGTGAGACTTGATCAAGGGTGGCGACTTGCCTTGCCAAGCTGGGTCTAAGAAATCTGCTGGGTCTTCGAATGTTCCTTCCAAATCTTCCGCTCCTTGCTCTGCATTCGCACGAAAGCACACACAACACATACAAGGCATAAGCATCCAGAAAATAGGCTTTATACAAAAATATATGTAAAATATAAACATGTATGCAAACGAGGGGATTTGGTCAGAGACAGAACAGCGGAGAAAAGGATATTAGGGTTAGGTTCACTAGACAAGACTCGAATGCGACAAAAGTCAAAGGCTTGGCATTCGGTTCGCGAACAGACGATGTCCAAAAAGGACACAAGAATGATTTGGGGCTTCTGGATGATCAAAACTGGTGCAAGAGGTGGCATTGTATGCCAAATGCTGTGAGGGACCTAAATGACAAAGTGGATTTTTCAGAAAGGCCCTAGAATTAACAGAAAATCACAGCAAGGCTCAGGACACAGGAAATCGAATGCCACTGTACGCAGTGAGTTGGGGCACATGCGTCTGGACAAACCACTCATGCGTTGCTTCGCCAAACATGTCAGGGAGGTAGGCGGGATCAAAACAAGGTTTCTGGTGAAAGGAATTTGTCTGGGGTGGCTTATCGGCGACGAACGACGAAGTTGAAACCTTCGGCCGCCTGAGACATGGACGAGCCACGGTGACAGAGAACTGGGGTGGGTTGAACTTGAAATTGATTGAGGGGAAATACTCCTGGGGTGGTGCTGATCATTCTGGAAAAGGGAATTGAACAGATGTTAAGTGAGCGAGCTTGTCAGTGTTGTCGCCGGACTTGGAGAAGACGGTGAACGACGAATTGGCTCTACACAGCAATGCAGGTTAAAATCTCTGGACTACACCATCTAAGGAATACAGGGAAGGTGTAGGTGGCTTCAATTTGGGGAGATCTGCAGTGAGGCACGCCGGCGACGTGCGACGTCCACGGTGGCGCGCGAAAATTGGGAAATCACGCGGTGCTGCACCAATTTGAAAACTAGCTGAATAGGCTTGCTAAGAAGTGGCTAAGGATCAATTCATTCTACAGAAATGGGTCATGAAAAGGATTGGAGTGAGTTTAATTTCAGAAACAGGGATTTTTGGGTTTTCCGGCGATCACCGGCGATGGAGATCACCTGAATGCAATTGGTTGCTTGGACATGGGAAGATGGGTGTGGGGAGCTTACTGGTGTGCTTAGATTGGAGAGAGGGGCTACGGTTTGCTCTGGCGACTGTGGCCTCAAAATCGGCTCGCCGGGGAAGAAGAAGAAACAGCGAGAAAACTAAAATTTGACTAAGTCCTGGAGTTGTGGTTTCTTCACAGTGCTGGAGGGTTTAAATAGGCACAGGGTGTAACATCCCAAATTTTGCCACCTCTTTAGCTTGCTAGTCAGCATATCTTCATTGGAATCTCGGATGTCTCAACCCCATTTTTGATCTTTATCTCAGAATTATGATCTGAGGTATGCCACTACCTTAATTTAAAAAGTTGGCAGCTAAACTCCACTTTTCAGACCATTTTCGCTTTTTAGTCCAAAGGTATCGTAGATCAATTCTTTTCAGATTTGTCAGAAGCTCAAAAAGACTAAAAGTCTCAGACCATCCCCAAACTTTGATCTGATTCAGTGAACATCTCCCATTCACTATTCTGAACATTTTTCCCTTCTGGAAGAATTCCAAAAGCTCAACCGAAACCCTAGTTTCAGTCTCGCCAAAATTTCAAACCCTAATTACCCTGTTTACCCCAATTACCCTGTTTTTGATTTTTGTCAAAACCACCAGATCTTATCGGATTTTACCATTTTTCTTGCTAGATGAGTCCAAGTAAATTAGTAGCACTCATCTGCAAAACCAGATCTTAGATCAGCCCTCCAGATCTCCAGATTTGCAAATAGGCCCAAATTCCCGAACTAATTTCTTGCAGATTAGTCCAAACCTTCGCGAATCAGTCCAAACCTTGAAACCAGGCCCCTGTGCCATTTTTCGACCACGACCAGCACCGTTCGATGGCGCCCCGCCATTTCGCCTCGCCGCTGAACTTCGTCGCCGGTGAAGATCCCACACTGCCACCACCACCGCCACGTAGCCACCACCTGTGCCCACCATGTCGCCACCGTGGAGCAACCTCAGCCGCGCCTGTGCCGTAATTTCCCCGCGCGCACGTGCTCCAGCAGCAGCAAAGCAGCGCCACGTTGCGGCCATGCCGAGACCAGCGATCCCGTCGCCCTGCTCCAGCAGGATTTGGCGTGATCCCCCTCCTCTGGCACAGTCGTTGTCGCGTCCCAACGCCATCTCGATCCCACCTCCAGTGCCAGTCGCACATCCTGTTGGATTTGCTTCAACTCCCGAGAGCCCAGCCCTTTGCCTATATAAGCTTCCCCCCTTGCCCAACATCTCTTCGCACCAGTCCCGCAGCTGCATTGCTTCAGCTCCCAGCACCAGAAAGCAACAAATTCCCCAGCGCCGTCGTGAACATCTTCTTCCCCGGCGAGCCACTTCTGGAGCTCACGGTGCCAGCCTGAATCGTTGCTTCTCTCTCCAAACCAACGCCACCAGTAAGCTTCCTTCATCCCCCTCTCCGTATCATAGCATTTAATCTGGCCCCGGCGAACTCTAGCGCCGGCGATCATCGGAAAAGCCCAAAACCCCTGTTTCCCCAATGCTGCCCGATTCAACCCAAATCAACCCTCGTGCCAGTGGTAGAAATTGATCAGCACACTCCTTTTAGCAAGCCTACCAATCTGGATTTCAAAATTGAGCTAAGATCATAGCCTTCCCTAGTTTGCGTGCCACCACTGAATTGGCTCTTGTCGCCGAGCTTCTCCGGTCATTCTCCGACCGAATTAGCTTCACCAGTAGTTTCCTCACTTCACCCTCTCACTCCCTGAGCAAGGAATCAAGTTCAAACCCTCTGTATCGAAGACGCCCAATTTATATGTCGTCTTCTCCAGCGCCGGTTGCCGGAATTCTTCTCCGGCCGATCTAGCTCCGGTCACTTTGTCCCTTAGATAGATCCTAGTACCCTGAGCAATATTGTCTACTAGCTCGACTTCTGAATTGACCTGAATCAAGAGATATTCCAATGCCAAGATCACTGTCCAGTAGCTCAGTTTGTGTCCAGGCCACCGTGTTTACTCACCTGATTTGGCCGCCCTTCGGCCACTTCCTGCCCTTGAGCCTGTTGAGTGTTTTGTTCCTGTTATCAAGGCCTAACCCCCAGACAAAGTTGTGCATCAATTGGAGCCCTGGATCAAAAGTTATGCCATGCCTTAGTTTCTGGCCATGTCCAGCACTATGTCAGTGCATGTCCACCAGTGGCATTGAATGATTTAGACTTGTTACACTTGAGAAATTGAAATGCCACCTTGTCCATTAGATTCCTAGAGTTGTACTCTACATCTTTCTCTTCTATCACTTCTCTAGAAAACCTACCTAAGACCAATTTAGGGCTATGTCTAGCCGTGGACCGAATGTCGGCCTTTCGACATTCAACTCCTTTTGAGCCCATCTCTTCAATCAGCACCCAAGTGACTTTGTCCAAACCATTCCCTGCATGCATGATATATTTACTATTGCAACTGTTTTTTGTATGCTTATATAGTGTGTGTGTGTGTGTGTGTGTGTATTATCCGCCGTGGAACCATAGATTGAAGGAACGAAAGAGATCTTCGAAGTTTCGTCCAAGTAACTAGACCCAGCATTGCAAGGCAAGTCTCAATCCCTTGATCATGTCTTGCCTAATATTTTGAAATAAAGTATGTTAGCTGTTTTCAAGTATATGCATGCCTTATATTCAAATGAGAACTATATTCAAATAAAGTGGTAGATATGACCTAAATAATTGTGAAGCCCCTTTTGTGATTGAATATCCTTGCACCCTTGTCACCCTAGAATATCATACTTAGGCTATACTATGCTCAAGATTATATGTTAAATGTTAAATGGTCACATGTGAGAAAAGCATATTCAGAACCCCTTTTTGTGAAAGAAAATGTGATTGGAATCGATAGTGAGGATGGTTTGATTGGATGGTGTTGTGTGCGCACTGGGAATGTGAAAGACTCCTCACTAAAGATTCATAAGGACTAGAACCTTGTGTTGTACTTCCATGCGGCACGAAAAATGTACCAACCACTTGCCCGGTATGGGACGGGCGCAACATAGTAGCTTTCTCAGTATTAGCTTTTCCCTGCAATGGTTGTCGGTCCGGTTTCTTGTGAGAAATTGGTGGGCCAGTGAGGGCCATGAGTGATGTGAGTTCAGAAAAATTATGAGAGGAAAAGGTGGAAAGAAGGAAGACGCCCTATGCCTGATTAAGTCGTGCGCGGCTGTAATCAAAAGAGGCTATGTGTCTTGCGAGAACATAGACCAAGGCTAGTAAGTAAGGCAGTGGGGAGGACCCACAACGGTAATGAGGACTAGAATGTCTATTTACCGGGCAGGGAATTGTTAATGCTAGGATTGTAAACCGTTGTGTGATCTCAGCCTTGTCACATGTGTAAAAGTCACATGGAGCTGATCCGACTTGAAAGCTGAGTGATCGGTGGATTAAGGTAGTACACCTTTGCAAAGTTATAAAAAGTATCGGATACTCTGAGCTCCCAGGTCATGGAGTCTGCGCGCGGTGGATGCTATCCACGTCGATGCAGCACAAGTAGCTTTTGGAAGGTTTTTCACAAAATCTGAGTTAAGTGGTGACTGACGGGAGACCGCCACATACAACATCTTCTGAAAATCTAGCTTAGGATTTTAAAAGTCTTGCTTTTGAAAACAAAAACCTTTTCTTCAAATTAAGAGTGAAAATCTATTCTATTCCTATATATATATAAAGCCAAGACCTCTTTCCTTGAAAACCCCTCATCTATGTACTTGCATTCTCATAACGAGACTTGCTGAGCATCATGTAAAAACATGCTCACCCTTGCCTTTTCACACAAATTCAGAAGGAAGGATTCGAGGATACTGATCCCTTTAGCCTTGAGCACCAAGAAGAGGAAGGAACCTTTCCAGACGATTTGAGCTTCTAGGAGAGTCATGAGCCAAGTTGAGTCCGATGTGGTGAAGGCCCGAGCCGAACCGCTGCAGAAGGAAATGAAGACCTTTGTTGTTGCTTTTGTGTTATATTTTCTGTGTTCGGTACTCCGATGCCGATTCTTTTTTATTCTTGATTTTGAAAAACTCTCTACTTTTGTATCAACTTTAATTAATGCCATCCTTGGCATTATGATAATGTAATAGTGGTCCTCGTGACCTTGTACTTGTTTTATCTATTTGCTTTATTGTTTAAAGTAAATCCTGTTGTTGTGAGCTTGTGATGTACCTTTCTGAGCGCAATCCACCTGGGCGGTTGCCACCGAATTCCTCAAATAAGGGTCCCACACAGGGACGGAGCCAACGTGGGAAAACAGCGAGGGAATTTGCGCCGGGGACGAGACCGGCCGGGCGCAGGCGCAACAGCGGCGAACGGCGATGTGATGGCGCGCAGGTGGTGTAGCAGCTTTGCTAGCTTTGTCGGGTGCATTGGGACTTTGCTTGGGACGGCGCAGATTCGGAGGCAACAGCTCAGCTCCGGCGATGACACGTAACTACATGCAAGTGCCACGGCCACGGGTGTGCGCTCGCGAAAACGGTGCTGGAGCGCAGGCGTTTATCTGCTGGTTTCAATGGGGCTCTGGTTGCTGGCACGTGCGCACAGGGTGGCTAAGTTGATTACTAGCACAGGCGACAAGAGGCGATGGCCGGCGGTGAGCAAACGCGGCGAGAAACACGGCGCGGCTCCGGTCGAACGGCACAGGAGCTCTGGTCGAAGGCAATGACCAGGGGCTGATCGAACAGGGACTGAAAAAGAATAGAAGGGCCGATTTGTAATTACAGAATTTGATTCCAGGGACTAATCTGTGAATTTGGTGAATGGCTTAGATGAAAAGGGTTTTGACTTTGCCAAATTAATCCACAAAGTCTAAGAGATTGATTAGCAGCTAGGGATGATAGAATTTGGAGATTTAGACAAGTTTTGGGATGAACTGAAAACAGGGTAATTTGGGTAATTGGAACTTTGAAATTTTGATAAGGCTAAAACTAGGGTTTCGAGCGAGATTTGGAAATTCCTCCAGAAGGAAAAAATGTTCAAAAAAGTGAAGGAGAGATGTTCACTGAATCAAATCAGAATTTGGAGATGATATGTGACTTTTAGCCTTTTTGGGCTTCTCAGAAATCTGAAAAGGACTGATTTGTGAAACTTTTGGATTGATCTGCGAAAATGACCTGAATGAAGGAGTTTGGCTGCCAACTTTTCAGGGTAACACTCTGGCATAACCAAGATCTCATCCTGAAATGTAGACAGAAAAGGCAGGCTAGGGTTGGGAAAAATAGGGGTGTTACAACCTAACCTCCTTAAAAACAATCTCGTCCTCGAGATTCTGGTAGGTCTGAGAACAGGTATGGAAAGTTTTGGCGTAGCTCTTCTTCCTTTTCCCAAGTCCATTCTTCCTCTGAATGGTTATTCCACTGGACTCTTGAGAATCGGATGGTTCTTGATTTCAATTTCCTTTCGCTGACTTCGAGTATCTTGATGGGGTATTCTTGATAAGACAAATCTGGTTGTACTTCTGTTTCTCTGGGAGATATCTGTTTTGTTGGTTTCTTTAAACACTTCCTCAGTTGAGACACATGGAAGACATTGTGGACTCCTGCTAGTTCAGGTGGTAGTTCTAACTTATATGCTACCTCTCCTTGCTTCTCTAGAATCTTATAAGGTCCAACATATCTCGGGCTCAATTTTCCTTTCATTTGGAATTGACGCACCCCTTTGTAAGGCGTCACTTTGAGATAGACATAGTCACCTTTTCTGAATGATAGTTCTCTTCTTCTGTGGTCGGCGTAGCTTTTCTGTCGAGACTGAGCCGTTTTCATTCTTTCCTGAATGATCTTTACATGGGCTGTGGCCTCTTCCACTAGTCGTGGTCCTAAAAATTGCTTTTGGCCTACTTCGGTCCAATATAGAGGGGTACGGCATCTCCTTCTGTAGAGTGCTTCGTATGGTGCCATCTTTATGCTTGCTTGGTAGCTGTTGTTATATGTGAATTCAGCTATGGTAGGAATGATTCCCAAGAATCTCCATATTCCAAAGTACAAGCTCTCAGCATATCCTCCAAAACTTGGTTCACTCTTTCTGTTTGTCCTCCAGTCTGTGGATGGTAAGCTGTACTGAACTTTAATTTGGTTCCTAAGATTTCTTGTAGTTCTTCCCAGAACTTTGATACAAATTGGGGTCCTCTATCAAAGACTATTGCTTTTGGCACTCCATGCAGGCTAACTATTATGGAAAGGTATAGTTCTGCCAATTGCTTGGTTGAGTACTGGGTTCTCACTGGTAGAAAATGTGCTACCTTTGTTAATCTATCTACTATGACCCATATGGAATAGAAACCTTTTCTGGTCCTCGGTAATCCTGTTACGAAGTCCATTCCGATTTCGTCCCATTTCCATTCGGGGATTGGTAGGGGTTGTAGCGGCCTTGCAGGCTTCAGGTGTTCTGCTTTCACCCTTTGATAGGTGTCGCAAGATGCTACGAACTCGGCAATTTCTCTCTTCATCTTTCTCCACCAAAATTGACTCTTCAAATCTCGATACATTTTTGTACTATCCGGGTGGATTGAGAACGGGGTTGTTGAATCTTAAGCCCTAATTAGGGTTTTGGTGATTAATGACATCCGAGAGATATGCGACTAACCTATGTGTGTGAGACTCAGGTTAATCAGAGGAGAAAGTGTCACAAGAATGCAAATCAAGATTATCAAGACTCCATGAAGCAAAAATGACGAAAACCCCGACAAGAGTACAAGTATCTAAACATGGCGCTTTTATTTTTTGAAATTTTCTAGGTTAGATGGTCGTACTATTAAGAGGGCTCTTAGCACGAGTCTTTTGATCAACCTTGAAGTCTTTGGAAACATATTTGCATATGCATCTAGCCCCTAGTTGAAATTTGAGTAAAATTCAGCAAATTTGTTTTCGTTTTGAACTGGCCGGACAGTGTCTGAAGTGACCGGACAATGTCCAGCCAATACAAATGACTTCTGAATTTTGCAAAATGTTAAACAGAGACAAATAAACTTGTCCGGTGCATCTATCCGATTTAGGCCGGACACTGTCCGAAGTGAACGGACAATGTCCGGCCAGTACAATTCTCACGGCAAGTTTAATTGAGACAAGTGTATTTGTCCGGGGGCATTTGTCCGAAACGCACCGGACATTGTCCAAAGTGACCGGACAATGTCCGGCCAATACATTTTCTGAGAAGTTGAAAACCTAAGTGTTAACAGAGACGTATGCATTTGTCCGGACGTTTTGTCCGGACAAATCACATACGGAACGGCCTTTACAGTTGATGTGTTGTTTAAATCAGGTGTCAACAGAGACATATGTATTTGTCCGGACGTTTTGTGCAGACAAATCGTATTTGTCCGGCGTGTATATGTACTGTTAAACATGAATGTTAATAGAGACATATATATTTGTCCGGACGTTTTGTCCAGACAAATCCATCTGTCCGGCCTTCAAACGGCTACTGACACTTGAAACTCTCGTGAGCAACGGTCAATTTTTTTGTACTGACCGGACATTGTCCGAAGTGACCGGACAATGTCCGGCCAGTACAACTTTCGCCCAATTTTCTTGAAAACGACCGTTTTGCTGAGAGTATATCAACCCTACTGTTTGTAGAAGTTGGATATACACGAAATTCATCTCTCAACCCTTGTGTAACAGCTTGCAAACCCTCTCACACTCATTCTCTAGCAATTGAAGTCAAATCTTGAGCAAAACTTTGAGTGCTAGTTGAGAGAAGTTGAAATCGAGCCATTTGCATTTGCATATTTGTTCTTCAAGCTTTGAGGTTGATCAAGCAAGGTGCTAGGCTCATTACTCTTGGTGATTGCCGTCACCTAGACGACCCGGGAGGTCCGGCGATCTCTCCATCGACGGTGTGTGTCGGGAGGCCCGGCGATTGGTTGTAAAGGCTCGGAGCTCGCCTATCTGGAGAGGAGAAAGGCTACCCCTAGTGGAATCGAAGCATAAGTGACGAGGATTGACACCCGAGTCAGTTCAAATGAGTCTACGACTGGTTCAAGATAGATTCGAACCAGACACGCGCCTAGCGGTGCGGACTCAAGTCATTCTGAGAAGCACAAGTCCGAGGTCGCAGGCTTTACGCGATCAGACCGCAGCTAGTGCGCGGTCAGGAGTTCGTATGCTATACGCGAACAGAAAGTTGTAGATGTTGCGCGGTCAGCCAACATCTCGCGGTCAGAGCACTTTCGACCAGAGAACGTGGGATTAATCTGTCCCTGTAACAAGAATATCCTGAGTATCCCGAAGATTCTTCCACGTAGAGGAACAACTGTCAGGGGGTTAATACGTGCGGTTATCCACGAATAACACGTGTTAAACCTGCGTGGAAGTTGAGAGCGGTTAAGGAAACCGCATCCAAGCAACTGTTTGATGCCGTTAAGGCTTGGCGCCCTTTCGACCAGTATAAAGAGGGAGCCCGATGCATCAAACGAAGGGGATAAAGGGAGAGAACACATCTCACCCAGAAATCAACTGATCGAACAACCAACTCAAAGACAATAGCCTAGATTAGATAGCTTCCATAAGCCTTCCAGGCTTCATCTTGTACAACCACATAGGGAAAATCTTCGCCTGTGAAGATCTTTCCATCACTTTGTAAATCCTTTTACTATGCATAGTGAAATCCCAACAGGACGTAGGGCTATTACTCCCACCATCGAGGGCCCGAACCTGTATAAACCTCTCTGTGCTCTAGTTCTCCATAATTCTACATACCTTCCCGGAGGGACACCCTGAAAGGTCTCACACCCTACAAATTTTGCATAAGTTCGGCTAAGGACCCTGAGTCCGAATCGTCGACAGCTGGCGCCCACCGTGGGGCCTTTCTCAAGGCGTCCTAATTTTCATTCGGAGGTTCGCTGAATCATAGCTGGAGTATATGATTCTAAGAACGATTTCGATCTCGAAGATTATGCTCACATTCCGATGCCTTCTCTGAGCGATCCTGTTCCCACGGAGGAAATTGGAGGTGAAAATCTCCCAGAGGTCGAATCGACCCTCTAGGTCATGTCCATCGACCAGGGGGTGACTAGTGCAAGGTCAGAACCCACCGAGGTTCTTAATGTGTTAGAGGGTGAGTCCGGTCCGTCATACGACCCCGCTGAGAGGAAGGATGATATCGACCAGGAAATCAGCCTGGGAAGGTTCGACCCTGATAACCTCCACCGTCTCTTTGATTTCGAGTCCGACTCGGAACAAACTGAGATGTTTTCTCTCTCGGCGACCTCTCTCCCTAGATAGTTTGCTGTCTTATCGGGGGAAACTCCTGATCAATGGATTGCTAGGGAAGAATAGGAACGCAAACAGAAGGAGGATCAAGATCTCGAGCAACAAGACAACGAACTATGCAGAACTGCCCTAGAGGCTCTCCAAGATGCGCTGGCTCGTTACGATGCTGCTCCGAGTTCTTCCCGATGATCACGTGGTCGCAGACGCGACCGGACCCCTTCTTTGCCCCCGGAGCGTTTCCCGGTGGACGAAGAAACAGTGACACCTGGTGCCCCTAGGAGAAGCACACATGGCAGACTCCGGTCTATCGTGGTGGTCATGCGTAATTTTCCTCCTATGGTCACGGATGCGCAGAAACCGGCCTTCAACAGAATCCTGGCGGAGAGGTTGGATGAGGTCACATCTGAGGCGACCCCCACGGCCTCTTCCCGGTCGGTAACGCGTTCCCAAGACCGAGAGCATTCCCACTCTGGTTCTGGTCGACGAAGTTATCAGCCGCCTGTACCGTCCCGGCAGGACAAGTCCAGGCGGGCACAGGATTCTCGTGATAGGGATCGAGTCCCTGTCCATTCTCGTTTAGGACCACGAGTGACTTCTCGACTGCATGAGGTCGCTCGCGATCTGGTCAAAAGTCACAGGACAGTTCACGGTCCCTACGTGGGTTGTAAAGCTTTCTTGCCTGGCCTTCGCGCGGTCGTTTGGCCAGACAAGTTTCGACCAGGGGCCATAGAAAGGTTCGACGGAACTCAGAACCCATCCGAGTTCCTTCAAATCTATATTACTGCCATCCAAGTGGCAGGAGGCGATGACCGGGTCATGGCCAACTACCTGCCTATAGTCCTTGAAGGACCGGCAAGAACTTGGTTGTTTAATCAGCCCGAAGGTTCTATTTACAACTAGGAAATGCTGTGCGACGCTATCCTCAGCAATTTCCAAAATTGTTATCAAAAGCCGGGTAAAGAGGACGACCTCCATCGATTACGGCAAACTTCGACCGAAACGCTTCGTCAGTTTGTCAAGAGGTTTGTCGGGGTGAGGAATACCATCCCGAACATATCTGACAGCTCCGTTATTACGGCATTTAAACATGCCGTTCAATATCGGAGATTCACCGAAGACTTGCTCATCCATCCTCCTCGATCAGTAGCCGATCTCTTTGATATGGCTGATCGATACTTCGACGCGGCCGAAGCGGTCGAATGGAACCGAATGGTCGATAAATATAACCTACCGCCTCAACCAGGTCTCAAGGATGCTAGGAAACAAGATTCAAGCAAGAAGCCGAAATCTTCGTCAGGCGGGAGGTCGAAGAAGTCGAAAAGGAATCGCTCTGGACAGTACCGTGAGGTTGCATTTGCAGAGAAGCCTCCTTCGACCAAAGGTAACAAGTCTTTGTTCAAAAATAAAACTGCCTCTGGTGGTCGTAGTGCCGACCAGCCGGAAAAGTCGACTAACCCGCAGGAAGGCAAGAAATGGTGTCCACTCCACAACTCCGTAGGCCACGACCTCAAGAACTGCAGGAGTTGGTTGAAGCAGTTAGATGACTTCTACCAGGGGATTGGACCGATGCCGACCTTACCAACTAAGGAACAAGCATGCGGACTTAGAGATGCTGACGTGGATGAAGAGATGTCTTACCAGGTACCTCATAATCACATTAATGTTATTTTCGGAGGTTCCTCCTCTTTTGTTTCCAAAAGGTAGTTTAAGGCCTTTTACCGAGAGGTTAACCAAACAAAGACATCCCTTGGTGAACCTCAGTACCCTTGTTGGTCGGATACACCTTTGACGTTTGATCGCATTGATTGTCCTGTGGGACTTACTCGACCATTGAGGCTTCCTCTGGTCATTACCCCGATCATCAGTAATGCGAGAGTCGAAAGGGTCCTGATCGACGGAGGAAGCTCCTTGGACATCTTATTGGTCAAGGCGCTTGACGAGATGCAAATTCCTCGTTCCAAGATTAAGCCCATAATCCATCCGTTTTATGGGATAATCCCCGGTTCCTCCATGATGCCATTGGGACAGGTGGTCCTCCTGGTCACACTTGGAGAACCGGACAACTTTCGGACAGAATTGGTTACTTTTGATGTAATTGATTGTGATTCGGCTTACAATGCAATCTTTGGCAGGCCAACTCTTGCTAAGTTCATGATGGCAACGCATTATGCTTATCAGCGCGGCAAGTTGCCTGGCCCCAAAGGTGTCATCTCGATCCGAGGCAGTCGCAACGTGGCACTAACGTGCGACCGGCTATCTCTGGAGATGGTCGACCAACTTCCCCTCCGAGACGCTCAGGACGCCACAGTCGCCACTGACGTGATCAAGGCTGCTCCTCGACCAGATGAGAAACTCAAACTAGTTCCCTTGTACCCAGATGATCCATCCAAGACAATTCGGGTCGGATTAGGCCTGGATGACAAATAGGAACTCGAGCTCATTACTTTCCTCCGGGCTAACGCAGATGTGTGTGAGTGGAAACCGTCCGACATGCCCGGTGTCCTAAGGGAAGTAATCGAGCACAAATTAGCAATTCGACCTGGACAGCAACCAATAAAGCAAAAGCTCAGGCGTTTTGCTGTCGACAGACAAGAAGCCATCCGAGAGGAGTTGGACAAACTCCTAAAAGCCGGGTTTATTCGCGAGGTCGATCACCCGGAGTGGCTTGCAAATCCGGTCATGGTCCGCAAGTCAAATGGCAAGTGGCGCATGTGCGTCGACTACACTAGCCTCAATAGTGCCTGTTCGAAGGATGACTTTCCCCTTTGATGAGGACATCACTTCTTCAGATACACGCACCAACCAAAATCATCCGCTTGTTACACAAGGACCCATAACGCGCATCAAAGCCCGATTGTTGCATTGCCAGGTGAACTCGTTCCTAAGTTTATATATATATGGTTTTGAGAATGGTTTACTATCTAATAGTGATAATATTGTGCTTAGGAATCATGGAGAGGACCAGCAAGGACACAAGGACCAGCAAGGAGCCCAAGTCGAGTTGGAGTCCGGTTCGGAATCATGGAGAGGACAAGCAAGGACACAAGGACCAACAAGGAGCCCAAGTCGAGTTGGAGTCCGGGATGGATTCGAGTTGGAGTCCGGTTCGGCCATCCAGGAGCAGCTTGCCTTCAAACGACCATAACTCCCTCATACAAAGTTCGATTGGGACATTTTTATAGTCCACGGAGAAGCCCACGACGAGATATTTCCGATGGATTGAGCCCCATGTCCAAATTCCTTCTGGATCGCTGGCAATTGACAAAACAAGTTTCTACCAAATTCTGATTGGACCGAGTCGGTGCTGTGTCACCTTTTTGGTTGGGTCAAGTCCCGTGTATTGAGTTCGAGTCCGAGTAGGGAAAGAGTCCATGTCGGTTTCAGGTTTCCTTACCTGGCCACCGATCTCTTTTACCTCCTCTATATAATCATACTGAACCATTATGGTTCCACGGGTTTGTTTAGTCATAGTCTTTCCTTCGTGAAGCTATTGAGATATTCTTCTTGGTCGACTAGATCAACATTAATATCTGTATTCGGAACCCCAACTCTTTTTCGTGATTCAATCTATATTTGCAATTTCAGATTGCTTGTTTATCTTGTTCTTGTTTGTTCTTCGATTGCTTGCAGGAATAGATCTTCGTGATCAGGTCGATCGTGCTTCTAGTTCGGTCGATAACAATCCGAAGTTGGTTCAGCGATTGCCAGGGCATATCAGTCGTGTATGGTTGGTAGCCGGATCGTGAGAGTCGTCTTCACAAATCGATAGTTCTTGTTCTCATTGAAAGATCGGACTGCCCGTGTCGCATCACTCTTCTCCGCATCGACCAGCTGGTCGACTCAACCGCGGGTTGTGAACTGATGAGCTTCCTGGACGCTTACTCAGCGTACCATCAAATTAGCATGGCAGAAGAAGATGAAGAGAAGACTGCCTTCATCACCCCGTTTGGCACTTACTGCTACGTTAGAATGCCGTTCGGTCTCAAGAACGCTGGTTCTACGTACCAGCGCTTGATGCAAAAGACCTTTCTTTCCCAGATAGGGCGTAATCTCGAAGCATACGTAGACGACTTGGTTGTAAAAAGCACTAAGAGATCGTCTCATTTTGGACGATCTCGATGAAACCTTCTGTAATTTAAATCGCTTTGGAATAAAATTGAACCTGGAGAAATGTTCTTTCGGGGTTTCTTCAGGAAAGCTCCTCTGTTTCCTTGTTTGTTCCAGAGGCATTGAGGTCAATCTTGAGAAAATCCGGGCCATCGAACAGATGAGGTCTCCCTCGACCATGAAAGATGTTCAACGCCTGGCTGGTTGCATGCCGGCCTTGAGTCGGTTCATATCGCGACTAGGCAAAAGGGGATTACCTTTATTCAAGGCCCTGCGGAAACATCACAATTTCACATAGTCCGATGAGGCAAAAAAAGCATTTCAGGAGGTAAAGACATATCTATCCAGTCCGCCAGTCTTGGTGTCTCCCGACAAGGGAGAACCATTACTCCTTTATTTGGCGGCCACCCCGCACGTGGTCAGCGCTGTCTTGATCGCGGATAGGGAGGGAATACACAGACCCGTCTACTATGTAAGAGAGGTACTTCATGGTCCCAAGGAGCGATACCCTGAGGTCCAGAAGATACTTTACACACTACTGATGGCTTCCCGTAAACTACGACATTACTTCCAAGCTCACAAGAACACAGTACCCTCCTCTTTTCCTTTGGGGGATATTGTTCGAAATCCGGAGAAATCTGGTCAAATCGCCAAATGGGCGGTCGAACTTGGTGCTTTTGATATCCATTTCACGCCCCACACAACGGTTAAGTCTCAGGTCTTGGCCGACTTCGTGGTCGAATGGACCAACCCTGAGCCACCCGTGCAGGTGCCCGAGGAATTGGAATGCCCCGATCATTGGACAATGTACTTCGACGGTTCCCATAGTTTTCAACACTCGGGGGCTGGAGTGGTCTTAGTCACGCCTCAGGGCGAACAGCTTAAGTATGTCATTCAACTACACTTTGTTGTGACTAACAACGCAGCAGAGTATGAAGGTCTTCTTGCAGGGCTCCGGGCAGCAAAATTCCTCGGAGTCCGTCGATTAGTGGTGAGGGGAGACTCATAGTTGGTCGTAAACTAGGTAAACAAGGAGTACAGCACCTCCGATGAGACAATGGCTCATTACCTGGGGGAAGTGAGGAGATTGGAAAAACACTTCAGTCATTTCGAAGTCCAATACATCCTGTGAAAGGACAATATTCTCGCAGACCAATTATCCAAAATTGGGTCCTCACGCACATCCGCTCCGGCAGGAGTGTTCGTTGAACTGAACACTTGGACCATTCCTCGATTATGACTTCGGTCGAGGATGATCCGGTAATAGTCTGCATTACCAACCTCGGTCAGGAACAGGATTGGGCTCATCCATTGAGAGTCTATCTTGAACATGGGACCCTACCCGAGGATGAAACCGAAAGCGATCGGTTGATTCGAAAAGCGCGTCTGTACAAGCTCATAGAAGGAGTTTTGTATAGAAAGGGTACTCAAGGAGTGCTCATGCGCTGTATATCTCAGGAGGAAGGTAAATCCCTCTTGAAAGACTTTTCGACAAGGATTCTACTGGTCTTCGGCACTCGACGATGCCAAGCATATGGTCAAGATGTGTCCTCAGTGTCAGTTCCACGCAAGACAGGTTCATCAACCTGCCTATGCATTACAAACCATTCCCCTTGCGTGGCCTTTTGCGGTCTGGGGGATGGATATTGTCGGTCCTATGCCACAAGCGGTCAATGGATACAGGTTTCTGTTCGTAGCTATTGATACATTCACAAAGTGGATTGAGGCCGAACTGGTACGAAATATTACCGCATCAGCAGCACAAAAGTTCTTCCATAAGAACATTGTCGCTCGATTCGGTGTTCCAAACCGTCTCGTCACAGACAATGGTTCTCAGTTCGCCAGTGGTCTTTTTCTGGACTACTGCGACCAGATTGGGACCAAGGTGTGCTTTGCTTCTGTGGCACATCCACAGAGCAATGGTGCCGTGGAACGGGCCAACGGGCAGATACTGCAAAGCATCAAGAAACGTGTTTTCGATCGCCTTAAAACTCGCTCGGGGGCTTGGGCAGACGAGCTCTATACCGTTCTGTGGGCACTACGAACTACCTCTAGTCGAGCTACTGGTGAGACACCCTTCCATCTGGTCTATGGGGCCGAGGCCGTATTGCCCATGGAAGTTAGTATTGGATCTGTTCGGACAGAGCAATTCGAACGAGTTGATCAGTCCGAACAGCGATCACAGGATCTCATCCTCTTGGAAGAAAGGCGTGATCGCGCTTTGATCAAGTCTGCGGTATACTTGCAAGCTTTGTGCAAGTATCATAACAAAAGGGTGCGACCACGTAGTCTTCACGTGGGCGATCTGGTTTTACGAAAAATTCAAGACCAGTCTAATCGCAACAAATTCTCCCCGAAGTGGGAAGGCCCTTACACTGTTGTCTCGGTGCCGCGACCAGGATCAGCTCGATTAGCCATGGAGGATGGTCGAATTTTGTCCAATACTTGGAACATCGATCAACTACGCAAGTTTTACGTGTAAGTATTCAATCCCTTTTCCTTTTCAATTAGCATTGTTTAATAAAATAAGAAGTCTTTTTGTTTCATACGATAAACATCTCCTTTCATGCCCGTGTGTTACGAACTTGACTCGGGGGCTGGTCGCCAGTGGTTATATCACTATAGCGTTCTAATCGGATTCGCTGGCCGATCTCATGACCACTGCCAGAAAAGTCACTCCTAAATAAGCCGTTTCTCAACGCATACGGGGCTTGCTGGTATGTCCTTGGTCACCTGAGTGGTTGCCGGTTTGCAACAAGGTTAGGCGTTACATTGATCATAATTGTTGGTCTGATCGCACACCCCTGGTCGTTGCACTCGTATTTCTCCTGTGTTTATAATACTAAACCTTCAGTATCTATAATCACAGGTGGGGGCTAGGGGGATATGCTTATAATACGAAACAACAAAAAAGTGTTTTCTTTCAAAATCAAAAAATACATGCATTGCATTCTATAAGTTATGTACAGCTTTAGGGATTACATAATCCCGAGCTTGGTCAGGAGCTTATCTACAAGAGGATTGACTTCCTCCATGATTGCCTCGAGTTGCTCTTCACTCTTGATCTCTACCGTTCCCACCAGTGGATTCAGGTCCATATCTGGGCCATGGTGGAGACGAAACCGGCAAAGAATGGCGGAGGCTGCTGATTGAACCTTGGTTCTGATCGCCTCTTGTCGTCGCCGTGTATCTTCAGGAAGATACTTGAGTAGTGACTCCGCTTGGGCTACGACCAGTGTAGACCAGTCGCTCGAACTGAGGTCGTCTTTTGTGGTCTCGACCACACCAGCCCTCAGGAGACGGGCCACCATTTTTAGCTTTTCGAAGATGGATTGGCTCAAGTCTCTGTTTGCCCTTCGGGTAGAGTCAATGGTGAGCTGGAGGATTGTCTTGTCCTGATCGAGCTGTTTTATTTGACTTGCTTGCGCTGCAGTAAGAAGATCGTTACAAATGGTCCGAATGACAAGGTCTAGTTGTTCTGGTTGGAATTGACTTACCAGAGAGCTGTGACCGCAGTTCATTAAGCTCGACCTCTTGGTTCGAAATCATGGTGATCGCCTTGATCTTGTTAGCGGCCAGGTTCCTCTTCAGAGAAGCAACCTCCCTGTGACAAAAAAGATAATTGTCATAACGAATTTGTATCCATACAAATTAAAGGGCATTTATTCTTACTCTCACAAGCAGTCTCTCTCCTTTTGTATGGCCTCGATGCTTTCCACCATAGCAATCGATCTGGCCGTTATTCGGGATAATTCCTATGATACAGAGAGAAATCAGTGGTGTCCTATGTACAATTCAGGTATCATAAGAGATGTTCATTATACCTCTGTATACTCCTGAAATGAACTATCCTTTGGGATGGTGGGAGGCCTAGTCGAGGGACTCGTCTCATCCTCGACAGGAGCAGCAGGTGGATGCGCCTGCTGGGCCTCAGTTGCAGTTTCTGATGCTCGCAACTGGGTCTCCACGCCCAACTCGTCCCCAATGGCCCGGACGACTTCCTGGACCAAAGGGACAGAGCACTCTTCACCAGAGGCCTTAGCACCGGCAGAGACTTCGACCCTCCCAGGGGCGGTTGGGGGGCTCGGTGCTACGTCTTTATGCCTACAAAGAAAAGTGGAGTTGTCGATCACATTGATGGTCGCCACAATCTGATCCAGAATAAGCAGAGTGAAGTTCTTACCTTATTTGAAATCCCATTAGCTTCTGGGACTTCAAGCAGGGCTCCCCGAGAGAAAGAGGACAGTCGTTGTCCGTCCTAGTCTTTCTCTTCGTGAACAGGGCTTTTTCTCCCTATGTATATTTTCTTGTAAGCATATGCATAAGGAATGATGAAGACCTAAGTGGTAAGAATTAGTACCGGGGTAACCTGTTCAAGCGACAAGGATACGCCCGAAGGCCTGGGTGGCTCTTGGACTGCTGGAGCCGGCGTCTCATCCGTGACCCTGGGGTTGGTCGCGGAGTCCTGTTCTGTCACTTCCACTCCTGTCCCCAGGAGTGAAGGATTTACCTCCCTGGGACTCAAAGGAGTCACGGGGGGAAGTTCTTCTCCCTGTATGAGTGTAGATCTGATAAACACACGTACAGATGAAATTGAGAAATCAAAATCACGAGGAAGTCTTACCGTGGTCGTCCCTCGACCAGGGAGGGAGAAGTGATTGACCCTGAAGCCTTTGGGGCTTCGGGAGCAGGGATCTTGCCCGCGACCACGGGACTCCCGGTGGCCGCGGGGTTCGCTGCAGTTGCTTCTGTTTCCATAGGACGAGGTGGTGTCTCGCCGGATTGAGAGTTTGCTATTTTCCTCTTTCAGCGGACCAGGGGAACGTCATCCTCCTCCTCCTCCTCGCTCCTCTTGCCCTATACGACGAAGAAGTGATTCCAGTTTGTACCTGGAGGAACAGGAGGTATGTGATATCTTACTGCAGTTTTCCTTGCGGTAGGAGGGGTTCTCCGTGAAGACCCTTCCCCAAGATTTTTCTTGGATTTCTTGGGGGCAGGATTCCTCGTCCTGGGCTTCGAGGAGACCATCTTCACATTCTTCACTGTCGGCTTTCCCAGGAGACCGACGTTTTCACTCGGAAACGTCTCCTCGGCGAATCTCCCCAAGAGCTATGTCATCCCGGTGTACTTGTCAGTACTAAATGTACATGAGATCTATGAATGAGAACTGAATGAAAGGTGACATACCTTTCGGCGTTCCTGTTTGAGGTCATCGCCGGTGTGAATTAAGCTCTGTGGGCGAGGCGATCCCTTGGGGCCCTCCACTTCGGCACTGTAGGCCCTGAGGAGGTAATTTGTCCCCCTCTCGATCTCGGAGGAAGGCAGGACTGTTCCCAGAAGACTAGTTAGAAACCACAGAGAAAAGGTATAAGGTTTCGGTGTTGAAATCACGTACCATTGTTATAGTCCAGGGTGTTGTCCGCCATGGACTTTATCTCCCAAGCCGGATGAGCCCTTTCACGCAGGGGGCTCACCCGATTCTTCACGAAGTCGCGTATGATGTCGCGAGCCGTTAGTCCTTGTTCGACTAGGTGAAGAATCACTTCGGCATGTTTCATATATTCGGCATTCATGGCTGGGAGCGTATCCAACTCGCTCGGCTTCTCTGGCCGCGAGTTCTCGAACCACAACCCGCTCTCAGACGGAGGGGTGCAGTAGAACCACTTCTGGTGCCACCCGTGCACTGAGTCTCGCAGGGGTGGGAAGCGATACTCTTTCTTCTCCCTTATCCGGAAGTATATGCATCCGGCGACGTTGGAGCTCTTCGACCACGCCGAGTAATAAAAATACCGGAAGAGATCCACGCTGGGATACACTTCGACGTAAGCCTCGCACAGATGCTGGAACACCGCCAGAATCAAGATCGCATTTGGGTGGAGATTTATCAATTCCAACCCGTAATTCTCCAGAATATCCTTCAGGAACCAACTCTCGGGGAATCGGGACCCGCAGCACATGTACTCTTCGAGGACCACCAGTTCGCCCTCTCCGACGAGTGGGGTTCCTTGATCCTTCTCCGCGGGCCGCCAGTTGATTAGCAGCCGTGGAGGAAGGATCACTTCCTTCTCCAATGCCAAGAGGCTCTCCTCGGTGTGGTGGACCGATCGGCTCCAGGATGCCATCTCTCGCGAAGAATCGTGAGGAAAGGTGGCGACTTTGGGGAAGACAGAGGCAGAGAACAAAGAGGGTTTTGTGCGGCGGAAGTTCTAAAGGCAGGGTTTTCGGCTGTGTGGCTTCCTCAAGAAGCTAACTGCTCCTTTTATAGACCCGAGGAGGCGCACTACTGTGAGTAACGTTCCATTTAATATTCTATTCATTTCCCATAATGGATACTCTCTCTGGCAGACCCGTTAAGCGTTCCCGTACCGGATCTGAAATGAAAAGACTTCTTTGTTTCGGATTTGAGGGTGCAAACAACGTGAAAAGTTCTACAAGGATTTTCGGAGGATTTTTCCTTCATGTTTCTTGTAAATTTTCGCGAAATGATCAAGAAAATATTTTGTGACCCAGTTTTTGGACATATGAATATTTTTTTATCAGGTTACTGTGTAATCAGAATTATGTCCTTGACTAAGCTCCGACTCTAGTCGAAGTAATGGCCTAGTCGAATTTCGGTTCTGATCGCAGAAATCTCTCGAGTTGAATTCTTGTTCTAGCTGCGGCTTTAAGTATGATCGCAATATCAATACTTGTCGCGGTGCAAGGTTAAAATGCGATTCTGGTCGCAGAATTGAAATTTGCCTGTGTAAGAGTGGTCGTAAAGACATTGCTTATGGCCATATTTTCACACATAAGTTGTAAAGAATATTCAAATGATATGAAGAAGAAGAAAGCTTTATTTCTGACATTCTTTACATACAAAAGGGATACCGACGGCCAGAGCGTCGACTTGATCCGAAAGTAGTTTGCAAAGTTCTCCCAGGGAAATGTTGTCGTCTGTAGGGTCTACATTGGCGACCCCCAGGGAACTAGCAACTAATCTAAGCCTATCTACATCATCCCGAACAAGAGATGCACTATTGTTCCTAATCAAGTCGGAGAGTTCGCGTTGTTGCTGAGCGTGATCCCTCTCCCGACGGAATTGGCGCGCCTCTTCACAGGATCTTTCAAAACATTCTGCCAGGTGCAGAATCGCTGAAGACATCTCTTCGGTCTTCTTCTCCATAGCCTCTTTTTCCCCTTTGGAGAGTCTGTCCGAGGGGGGGAGGCAGGATCTCAGCAGATTGGTCACTGGGGCCTCCAATCTCCTACATCAGCAAAAGTTAGTCACACTAACTATAACAACAAGCAAAAGGAGATAGGGGTTATTACCTGTCCCTGTACGTGACAGGTTGATATAGGCATCCTGGAAAGTAGATCACCCGATAAAATTCGAGGATCATCATATGGTGGAAGTGCGACCTTCTCACTATAAGATTGCTTCCCCAACCCAAGTTGAGGACCATCTGGTCGTGAGAGAGCAGCTTGCCTACCAGAAAATTAATCATCCGAACAAAAACGGGGAGTATTGGGATGAAATGGAGAAAATTGAGAAGAACGTCCCTCCAAAGGTGGAGATGAAAGTTCGACCTATCGAGGTGCATGGATAGGAAGAACTAGAGGAACAGAAGGAAGAAAGAACGATGATGCGTCTTTCACCTTTGTTCTGCTGGAGGATCCCTCGTCAACCTTGGGTTTCTTCCATGAAGGAGATAGATCTTCGGGCATCTGTGGCTCTTGCTCGAAAACTTCATCCTCATCACTCTCAATCTCGATGATGTTATGGTCTGCCATCGGGAAGTGTATGAGAAGAAGAATGAAGATACTTCAAAGAAAACTTAGCCGAGAGGAGAAGTTGTGGAGCTCTGTAATTCGAAGGCTTCGGTATTTATAGCCAGGCGAACGCCTCGAGTTTTTAAAAGCATTTACAAATTCACCTCGGGTTAAAAAACATTTCAACAGCGCCATCATTACCTGTCACATATTAGCCAGAGCCCGTCTCGAGGAACCAACCGCCACACTTAGTGCGCCACTAAGTGGGAGATTTGAAGCTTCGGGTTAAAAATCCGATGTATGTCTTAAAATTCGAAGTAAACACATCCCTTCATTCTCTTCAAATTTGGGGGCTAGCTGACGAGGATTGACACCCGAGTCAGTTCAAATGAGTCTACGACTGGTTCAAGATAGATTCGAACCAGACACGCGCCTGGCGGTGCGGACTCAAGTCATTCTGAGAAGCACAAGTCCGAGGTCGCAGGCTTTACGCGATCAGACCGCAGCTAGTGCGCGGTCAGGAGTTCGTATGCTATACGTGAACAGAAAGTTGTAGATGTTGCGCGGTCAGCCAACATCGCGTGGTCAGAGCACTTTCGACCAGAGAACGCGGGATTAATCTGTCCTTGTAACAGGAATATCTCGAGTATCCCGAAGATTTTTCCACGTAGAGGAACAACCGTCAGGAGGTTAATACGTGTGGTTATCCACAAATAACACGTGTTAAACCTGCGTGGAAGTTGAGAGTGGTTAACGAAATCGCATCCAAGCAGCTGTTTGATGCCGTTAGGCTTGGTGCCCTTTCGACCAGTATAAAGAGGGCGCCCGATGCATCAAACGAAGGGGATAAAGGGAGAGAACACATCTCACCCAGAAATCAACTGATCGAACAACCAACTCAAAGACAATAGCCTAGATTAGATAGCTTCCATAAGCCTTCCAGGCTTCATCTTATACAACGACATAGGGAAAATCTTCGCCTGTGAAGATCTTTCCATCACTTTGTAAATCCTTTTACTATACATAGTGAAATCCCAATAGGACGTAGGACTATTACTCCCACCATCGAGGGCCCGAACCTGTATAAACCTCTCTGTGCTCTAGTTCTCCATAATTCTACATACTTTCCCAAAGGGACACCCTGAAAGGTCTCACACCCTACAAATTTTGCATAAGTTCAGCTAAGGACCTCAAGTCCAAATCGTCGACAATAAGCTCTAGCGAAGAGCGCTTCAACGAGGATTAGTGGAAATCGGCAAATTTCTGAGACCTCGGGAAAAACTCGATCTCTTCGGTTACTTCTATTATTTGCTTTATACTTATAGAGATTGAATTGTCGCTCTTAACTCCTTAGCAATTGCAAAACTTGCTTTGTGTTGTCATTCATATCATTTGAGTATTGTTATTGCAATTTAGGTTGTTAATCATTAGATTAAAAGTAAAAGTTTAAAACCGCCTACTCACCTCCCTCTAGTCGGCATCCTTCGATCAACATGTGGTATCAGAGCGCTAGGTCTCTCATTTTAGGCTTAACCGTCTAGAGAGAGGATGTTGTCGATCAAAGAAAACTATAATGGAAAGGTCCCCTTCTTCAAGGGTGATAATTATTACTATTGGAAAATTAGGATGGCGGTTTACCTAGAATCCATTAGTCTTGACGTTTGGAGGGTCACTAGAGACGGTTTTAGAGCTCCCATTGATTTAGAGAATCTCACAACTCTAGAAGCAAAAAACCTCCAAGCAAATGCTCAAGCAAAAAATGCCATATTTAATGGTCTAGACTTAAGTGAGTTCAACCGCATTAGTAATCTTGATACATCTTATGAAATGTGGAAAACCTTAGAAGTAATTCATGAAGGCACATCTAAGGTCAAAGAAGCTAAGCTAATTAAATTAACTAGAGAATACAACTCCTTTTTCATGCTTGAATCTGAAAATGTTAGTGATATGTATACTCGACTCAATCTATTAATCAATGATCTCAAACGTTTAGGTACAAAATTTGAAGATATTGATATTGTCCGTAAAATGCTTATGATTTTACCATCGAGCTTTGATACACTTGTGACAGTGCTTATCAATGGTGATCTCACAACCACAACTCCAACCGAGCTCTTGAGTACTCTTATTACCCATGAAATGCAAAAAGAGGACAAGAAAGGAATTGTGGAAGAATCCGGATCAAAGAAGAAAACTTGGCATTTAAAGCAAATGTCGAGGAGGCCAAGGAGGATAGTTCGGATGAGAGCTCCGATGGTGATCTAGCTCTTCTTGTGAGAAAGTCCCGGAAGCTCCTAAACAAAATCAACAAAAAGGGGTTTGATTTTGACAAAAAGCGAGGATCGCACAGGAAGACCGGATTCAAGAACATTACATGCTATGAGTGTAATGAGAAGGGACACTTTGCCTCAAGATGTCCAAATAAGAAGGGTGATCATCAAAGATCACATGAGAGGAAAGATGACGGTGAAGGCTCAAAAGGTAAAAAGAAGCTCTTCAAGAAGTTCTACAACAATAGGAGCAAGGGCCAAGCTTACATTGGTGAATGGTACTCCGGATCGGAGGAATCCGACTCGGATGATGAAGTCCCATCAACTTCCAAGAAGATGGTGGGAATTGCTATTGGAGAGGCCCCTTCGCTCAAAAATGAATCATCATTGTGTCTTATGGCGAGTGATGATGCAAAGGTATCGGATCCTGAACCTTCTTACGAGGAACTTGTTGATATGGTTATGGAACTAAACGAGGCACTAGGTAGATTAATTAAGGAGAATAAAATGCTTAAGAAGGAATATTCAACACTTAGCGATTTATATGTCGAACTAAATGACTCACATGAGGCACTTCTAGTTAAGGATATTATTGATTCTAAACAAACTAGTGATATAGGAATTACTTGTGATATTGCAGATGAATCATCTCATATTGTCTCTCATTCAAAATCAGTCACTTGTAATGATTTAGAAATTAAACATGAAAATGTTTGTGATGAAATTGTTGGTAACAACTCAAATTTGATTTTAGAAAATTTAGAACTCAAGGCACAAGTGGAAAAGCTAAATCTAGGATTAGCAAAATGTTTTAAAGGAAAAGAAATCTTAGACAAACTTCTTAGTGAGCAACGATGTTCATTTAGGAAGGAAGGTTTAGGATATGAACCGAACAAAAGAAAGAAGTTGAGTACTAAAGTGACTTTTGTTAAGGCTACTAATATGTTTTGTCACAAATACCATGATGTAGATCATTTGCCGAATAATTGTCCCTCAACTTCTAGAGCTAAAGAAAATGAGTATCATTCCCATTACATGCTTAAGAAAACCAAGTATGGAAAAGTAATTGCTAAATTCATTGGTTTACCTTATCAAAATAAACATAAAAAGAGGATTTGGGTTCCAAAAACCCTTGTTGCTAACTTCCAAGGACCAAACAAGTTTGGGTACCTAAAAGCGTCTAACCTTTCTTTTAGGTGAACTACAAAACCGGTGGGAGGCATTGGGTGCTTGATAGCGGGTGCACTCAACACATGACCGGTGATGGAAGTCGTTTCTCCTCATTTGAGAATGGTTGCAATGACATTGATAAAATCACATTTGGTGATAATAGCAAAGGAAAGGTAATTGGGTTAGGTAAAGTTGCAGTCACAAACAACCTTTCCATCTCAAATGTATTACTTGTTGAATCCTTGAATTTCAATTTGCTTTCGGTTGCAAACATTTGTGATTTGGGTCTTAGATGCATTTTCGAACCAAATGGCGTTATCATTGAAAGCTTAGAAGACAAATCTCTAATTTTCAAAGGTTTTCGATATGGAGATTTGTATTTGGTGGATTTCGGTTCAAAATATTCTTGCATTTCAACTTGTTTGGTTGCCAAAAATTCTTTGGGATGGCTTTGGCATCGTCGTTTGGCTCATGTTGGGATGCATCAATTAAACAAACTTTCAAAAAGAGACTTGGTCTTAGGTATGAAAAATGTAAAGTTTGAAAAGAATAAACTTTGTAGTGCTTGTCAAGCGGGAAAACAAGTTGCTAGTACTCATCCCGCTAAAAACGTTTTGTCAACATCTAGACCACTTGAGCTTTTGCATATGGATTTGTTTGGTCCATCGGAAACTCAAAGTATTGGTGGTAGTAATTATTGTTTTGTCATTGTTGATGATTTCTCCCGATTTACTTGGATTTTCTTTTTAAATCATAAGTCCGATGCTCCAAGTGTGTTTAAAAGATTTGCAAAACGTGTTGAAAATGAATTTGAATTCTCCATCAAGAAACTTCGAAGTGATCATGGTGGAGAGTTTCAAAATTTGGATTTTATTGAGCTTTGTGATGAATCTGGAATTAAACACGAATTTTCCGTACCATATACTCCTCAACAAAACGGTGTTGTGGAAAGGAAAAATCGAACATTAATCGAAATGGCTCGAACTTTGTTGGATGAATATAAAACCCCCACTAGGTTTTGGGCCGAGGCAGTCAATACTGCTTGTTATGCCATAAACCGGCTTTACACTCATCCATTGTTAAACAAAACTCCCTACGAGCTAATTATTGGAAGAAAACCAAATATTTCATATTTTCTAGTTTTTGGTTGCAAATGTTACATTCTTAAAAAACGCATGCATCTTGGAAAATTTCAAAGACGTGTTGATGAGGGTTTTCTTGTTGGATATTCATCAACTAGCAAAGCTTATCGTGTTTTTAACATCATAACCGAATGCATTGAGGAAACTTGCAATGTTGAGTTCGATGAATCTAATGACTCTCAAGAAGAGTATGAAGATTTTGAGAATGTAGGAAATGAGGAACTACGAGAAGCTATAAAGAACATGACGATTGGGGACATCAAGCCTAAAGATGAAGATTCAAAGTCAGCCGATCAAGAAAATGAAGTAGCTTCTATGGTTCCGGAGGCTACTACTCAAGTTGATCTTGATCCGGAGATGAAGGAAAATGAAGATCAAGCATTGCAAAATCCAAGACTTCATCAAACCATCACTAAGGATCATCCCATCAACCAAATAATAGGTGATGTTGGTAAAGGTGTACAAACTCGCTCTAGAATCGCATCTTTTTGTGAACATGCATCTTTCATTTCTAGTATTGAGCCTAAATGCATTGATGAAGCACTAGCGGACCCCGATTGGGTAAATGCCATGCATGATGAATTGAATAACTTACTAGAAACAATGTTTGGGAACTTGTAGAAAAACCTCTTGATCACAATATAATTGATACAAAATGGGTTTTTCGAAATAAGCAAGATGAAAATGGCATAGTTGTAAGAAATAAAGCTAGATTGGTAGCACAAGGTTATTCTCAAATTGAGGGATTAGATTTTGATGAAACTTTGACTCCCGTAGCTAGACTAGAAGCCATTCGTATCTTACTTGCATTCACATCATGTTTTGAAACCAAACTATTTCAAATGGATGTTACAAGTGCCTTCTTAAATGGTGAAATTTCGGAACTTGTATTTGTAAAGCAACCACCGGGTTTTGAAGATCCAACATATCCAAATCATGTCTATAAACTCTCAAAAGCCCTTTATGGTCTTAAGCAAGCCCCTAGGGCTTGGTATGAACGATTGCGAAACTTTCTAATTTCACAAGGTTTTAAAGTTGGAAAAATTGATACAACTCTCTTTACCAAAATCATAAATGATGACTTCTTTGTTTGCCAAATCTATGTCGATGATATAATTTTTGGTTCCACTAATGAATCTCTTTGTCAAGCTTTTGGTGAAACCATGTCCAAGGAATTTGAGATGTCTATGATAGGAGAATTGAGCTTTCTCCTCGGACTTCAAATTAAGCAAATCAAAGAAGGAATATTCGTGAGTCAAAGCAAATACGTGAAGGATTTGCTCAAGAGATTTGGCATGGATGATGCAAAGCCAATCAAGACTCCCATGGCTACCAATGGTCATTTGGACTTGGACGAGGGAGGTAAATCGGTAGAACTTAAATTATATCGTTCTATGATTGGTAGCTTATTATATCTTACTGCTTCTAGACCGGACATTATGTTTAGTGTATGCATGTGTGCTAGGTTTCAAGCTGCTCCTAGAGAATGTCACCTAACTGCAGTAAAAAGAATTTTTAGATACTTAAAACATACACCAAACATAGGTCTTTGGTACCCTCAGAATGATAGCTTTGATCTTCTAGGATACTCGGATTCTGATTATGCTAGTTGTAAAATTGATAGAAAAAGTACTTCCGGTGGATGTCAACTTCTAAGAAGATCATTAGTCTCATGGACTTCAAAGAAACAAAATTCGGTTGCATTCTCAACTGTCGAGGCGGAATATGTTTCGGCCAGTAGTTGTTGTGCACAACTATTATGGATGAAGCAAACCTTGTTAGATTATGGCATAAAAGTCAAATGTGTTCCACTTTTATGTGATAATGAGAGTGCCGTTAAAATTGCTAACAATCCCATTCAACACTCTTGAACAAAGCACATTGACATTAGACATCACTTTCTAAGGGATCATGTATCAAAGAGGGATATAGTGATTAGTCATGTTTCAACCGAAAATCAATTAGAGGACTTATAGTGATTAGTCATGAGTCAAGATTTAGCAAGTTAAGAAATGAATTGAATGTTATTGACATTTCAAATGTTATTTGATCTCTTGCTTGTCTTGGAATGGTTCTTAGTATGATTGTGTCTAGCATGTATACTATTACTTATATATATATATATATATATATATATACATATTCAATCAATGTAGGCATCTATGCCAATCACTTCCTATTTTGAAGAAAAAGACCAAAAGTTCACCTCTTTGTCTTTTCTCAACAAAACTTGGATAACACATTAAGGGGGAGCAACTTCAAGCTTATTGAATACTTGTATACCCCAAAATTGTGTACAAAAATGAAAAATATGCATGTCTTTTATTAAAAGGGTCATTTTAAAATAAAAAAGGTGAAAAAGTGCTAAAATATTCAAAATATGTAAAAATAACACAAAACCTTCAAAAATACCTTTCAAATATGTTCTCAAAAGTTTTGAAAGTGAAAAGAAAGGATTTCGAGCTAAAATGTAGAATTTGACAAAATTGAAGACCTAGGGATCTTGTTTTGGCCTAAAATGACTTATTTCCATAAATTAAAATCGGTTGAGTTTTGACAAAAATTTTCTACATGAAACACTTAGAGATCACTCATTCGAAGATAGTTCATGTTGAACTTTTTCCCAAAAGACCAACGGTTTGCAAGTTATCACATTTTCCAAGTCACCTGAAAACGAGCTTTGACACGAAAATACCCAAAACATGTATTTTGTGAATTTTGCTGTTTGAGCCAAAATATCTTCCATGTTTTGGCTTGAAATAGTATTTTAAATTCATACAAGTCCAAACGTCTCAGAAAAATCCAAGTTTCATTGAGATTTGAAGATTTGGTGAAAACCTGTTCTGTTTTACTTGTTTTACCCTAAAACGTGTTTTGGAGGCTCATATCAAGATCTTCTTCTCTCATATCCAACTCAAGGCTATCTAGCTCTATTCCCAACATGGTATTTGAGTTCATACAAGAATCAAACCCCTGGTTGAAGCAAATTTGCGAAAAATTCAAAAATTCAGGACTTTCAGGCACTTATCTGAACTGACCGGACATTGTCCGCCCAGTTCGGACTCTGTCCGGTGTGTGCATACCTGTTCGGTTATTAAAACTCCCGAAGTCACTTTCTTCCCCAAATCGACAGATCCTCTCTTTTTCCCTACTGTTCATCCTTCTCACCCCATTGTTCACCTCTCCTCCAGACACAAGGTCTCATCCGATCTCCTTTCATCCGGCTTCAGATTTAGGCTCCTGTGCCTCTCCTCCTTCCCTTGCTTGGTCAGTTTTCTTTCTTTTTCTCTCTAAGTCATACATTGCATCTCATTTCATTCTAGGGTTTGAAATTGTCTAAATGATTTTGCATGCCTAAATTGCTTAGAGATTCATGAAATTGACATCTAGGATTGGTCTCATCTCAATTGATTTTTGCAAAATTGGAACATTTCATAGACATGCATGACATAAGTATCAAGATGACTTCTAGGGTTAGAATTTGTGACAAAAACTAGTATGGCTTTTATGGAAATGTAATAAACTAGTTGGATCAACTGTTAAAACATAGATTCACATCAAATTTGTACAAGGTTATAACATGCACAAGATGAATGTATAGATGAGTATATCGAGGATGATTTCTTTGGATTGCATTAGACACTTAACAATGAACAAAACAAATTGACTAGAGCCAAAATTGAATCAAACCACAACTAAATTGCAGAAAATGATGTATGAAGTCTAAACAAGCCTCTAATAGTAAATGCATGAATGTGATATAGCTCAAATTGAGTCAAATGAACTTTCATATACACATGAGGACTAGTTCATACTTTCATATACACATGAGTACCAGTTCATGCATCTCATGGCATTCTCATCGAGTCATATCTTGATCAAATTCTATATCTATCTCTCTCTCTACCAGAGTCAGCATGTTAGGACGAGTGAAACAGACTAGCCGTCGCCATGGCCCTGAATCTTCCCAACAAGGGCAACCTATTGATTGGGATTCCTTGGCAGTAGATGAGGATGATGTCGCTCCAGCATCTCCCATAGGCTCTCCTATTGACGATTCCAACTCGGATGACAGTAGCAGTAGCAGTGGTGATCAGCAACCTAGGGGCCATCAGACCTTCACTGCTAGTGCGATTCGGCGGCTTCGTCGCAAGAATCCCTATGAGCATCCGAGGACCTGCACTGAAAGGAACTTCTGGAATGCTTTCCAGATGTCCCAGGACTACACCCGGTTCTCCTCTGCCAAAGTCATTGAGCATCAGGCCATCGACTGGAATTTGATTGAGAGCAAGGTGAACTATCCACTAAGGAGCAAATTCCTGGCGATCAGCATGTACTCCTTCACTGAGATGAAGGAAGACTGGAAATGGAATGTGGATATCATCTGATCCTTCTTTGCATCTCCCCATGTAGCTTTGGATCGATCCCACATCATATTCATGAACAACAACTCAAAAAGAACTCTCACGAAGGCATAGTTTGAAGAGGCTCTACAGATTGAGCATATTGACAACAGCTTATTTGCCTTCGATGAAGTTCGAGTTGAAGACGTCGTCCATCTCTTCGACAATCCAGATCCAAATATCGGTAAAATCTCTCAGCTGATCCCTCTGGTGGCAATTCTTGAAAAGCTCAATCGCATGACCATCTTGCCCAAAACCGGAGATTGCGGGGCCGTCACATCTACCATGTTACGTCTGTTGAAGGCCCAAGTTGACGAGACTCCTTTCGACATCATTGAGTTCCTGTTCCACGAGATGCAGGAGGTTCAGATGGACTCGAAGAGGCTTTTGCCCTTCGCACCCTTCATAGCTCACACCCTAACTTAGTTTGGGTTGCATCGAGCATCTCGTCCCTCGTCGATGGAGTACTACCGGATGAAGAGCCTGGGGATCCTTATCTGCTACGAAAACCAAGTAGGATCACCAGCTCATGAAGATGAGCACATGTCTCCGGTAGCGGGAGCTCCTTCTCCACTGCAGTCCTACTCCATATCTCCCAGCCCGGATGTATCGGCTCCCTATATGATCATGGAGCATCTTGACCAGATGTCCATGCGCTTCAAGACTCAATTTGATGAGGTCGACTCTAGATTGAGCTCCATCGACCATCGACTCAACGTCATCGAGCCTCATATCGATTCTATGAGTCAGGACAGATCTGAGCTGCGAGGCCGTTTCGACGCAGGCCAGTATCAGCGTCGTCGTCGCGGTGACTCTTCCTCCGATCATCCTCGACAGTCCGAGATCTATTTACTTATGTACTTATGCTACTTGTGTGTATGTCTTCTCCCTTTATGGTTGTTTGATGACAAAGGGGAAGAGAGTGTTATGGTGTTATGGATATATGTTGTTATGTCGTTGTTATGTCGTATTGTGGATATAGATTGTTATGGATTGGATATATGTATGGACATGGATATGAATACATTGTGAAATTGGTATTTGGATATCTTTGCTATATATTGTGAAATTGGTGTTTGGATATCTTTGTTATGGACATACTTATGTGTTTGGATGTACGATTCAGGGGGAGCACTATATGCTTATATTCATTCTTGATATCCATGTGTTTTATGCATAACGGTTGTCATCAATCACCAAAAGGGGGAGATTGTTGAATCTTGAGCCCTAATTAGGGTTTTGGTGATTAATGATATCCGAGAGATATGAGACTAACCTATGTGTGTGAGACTCAGGTTAATCAGAGGAGAAAGTGTCACGAGAATGCAAATCAAGATTATCAAGACTCCATGAAACAAAAATGACGAAAACCCCGACAAGAATACAAGTATCTAAACCTAGTGCTTTTATTTTTTGAAATTTTCTAGGTTAGATGGTCGTACTATTAAGAGGGGTCTTAGCACGAGTCTTTTGATCAACCTTGAAGTCTTTGGAAACATATTTGCATATGCATCTAGCCCCTAGTTGAAATTTGAGTAAAATTCAGCAAATCTGTTTTCGTTTTGAACTGGCCAGACAGTGTCTGAAGTGACCGGACAATGTCCGGCCAATACAAATTCCTTCTGAAATTTGCAAAATTTTAAACAGAGACAAATAAACTTGTCCGGTGCATCTGTCCGATTTAGGCCGGACACTGTTCGAAATGACCGGACAATGTCCGGCCAGTACAATTCTCACGGCAAGTTTAATTGAGACAAGTGTATTTGTCCAGGGGCATTTATCCGAAACGCACCGGACATTGTCCAAAGTGACTAAACAATGTCCGGCCAATACATTTTCTGAGAAGTTGAAAACCTAAGTGTTAACAGAGACGTATGCATTTGTCCGGACGTTTTGTCTGGACAAATCACATACGTCCGGCCTTTACAGTTGATGTGTTGTTTAAATCAGGTGTCAACAGAGACATATGTATTTGTCCGGACAAATCGTATTTGTCCGGCGTGTATATGTACTGTTAAACATGAATGTTAACAGAGACATATACATTTGTCTGGACGTTTTGTCCAGACAAATCCATCCGTCCGGCCTTCACAAAAATCTTCAAACGGCTACTGACACTTGAAACTCTCGTGAGCTGATCCGGGAGGATCTCCAGGTCCTGATCGCATACGGATTCGCGACCAAGTCCTGATCGCATACGGCTTTGCGACCTTAACCTTGTTCGGAAAGGTTCCGCGACCATGGATTGGTCCGCGACCAGGAAAAGGAATTCGTTCCCTGTTCGAAATTGTAATCCGATCCGAATGTGTATAACTAAGCTTATCTGTTTATGATTAGTTAAGTTAGTTATATGAGTCTAATACGTTTAGGATTACTAAGTCTGATACGTACTCATACGATTGGACTATAAATACCTTGTAATAGGTCTAGTTTAGATCATCGAACTCAATCGAAGAGTCATAGAACTTATTTGAGTTTTAGACACTTATAGTTCCTTCGACGTAGGCAAGTGTGCCTAACGTTCGACGTGTAAAGCCCTCTTTGAAATAAAGAGTTGTGCAATTACTTTGGGTTTCGGTATTTCCGAGTAAGATCCCGTTATTCCGCATATTAGAATCTGGGCGAGCCTAGTGCGAAAACCAAGGCTAGGTCTCAAACGGATCATGAGCAACGGTCAATTTTTTTGTACTGACCGGACATTGTCCGAAGTGACCGGACAATGTCCGGCCAATACAACTTTCGCCCAATTTTCTTGAAAACGACCGTTTTGCTGAGAGTATATAAACCCTACTGTTTGTAGAAGCTGGATATACATGAAGTTCATCTCTCAATCCTTGTGTAACAGCTTGCAAACCCTCTCACACTCATTCTCTAGCAATTGAAGTCAAATCTTGAGCAAAACTTTGAGTGCTAGTTGAGAGAAGTTGAAATCGAGCCATTTGCATTTGCATATTTGTTCTTCAAGCTTTGAGGTTGATCAAGCAAGGTGCTAGGCTCATTACTCTTGGTGATTGCCGTCACCTAGACGACCCGAGAGGTCGGTGATCTCTCCATCGACGGTGTGTGTCGGGAGGCCCGGCGATTGGTTGTAAAGGCTCGGAGCTCGCCTATCTGGAGAGGAGAAGGGCTACCCCTAGTGGAATCGAAGGATAAGCTCTAGCGAAGAGTGCTTCAACGAGGATTAGTGGAAATCGGTAAATTTCTGAGACCTCGAGGAAAACTCGATCTCTTCGGTTACTTCTATTACTTGCTTTATACTTATAGAGATTGAATTGTCGCTCTTAACTCCTTAGCAATTGCAAAACTTGCTTTGTGTTGTCATTCATATGATTTGAGTATTGTTATTGCAATTTAGGTTGTTAATCACTAGATTAAAAGTAAAAATTTAAAAACCGCCTATTCACCCCCCTCTAGTTGGCATCCTTCGATCAATAGGGGTATGGTGAGCTTCATGTAAAATTGCATCTTTGATTTCCTTTTTATCAGGAACGCAAATCCGATCATGGTGCCATAGAATCCCTTGTTCATCTTCTCTGAAATTGATTGCGTCTCCGTTCTTCATGTCCTCTTTCAGCTCCTGGATATCTGGATTTATTACTTGAGCTTTTCGGATTTGATCTTTTAACTCGCATTCCATCCTCAAGGTAGCAATAGTTCCTTGTTCAACCAATTCCAACTATAGTCTTTCGAAATCCTTGAGCAGTTGGGGTGGTAAACCCAGATTCTTTGCTTGGCTACAATAGGACTTTCTGCTCAAAGCGTCTGCTACCACATTTGCTTTTCCAGGATGGTAATGTACCTCAAGGTCATAATCCTTGATAAGTTCCAACCATCTTCGCTGTCTCATGTTCAGATCTTGTTGTGTGAAGATGTACTTTAAGCTCTTATGATCTGTGTAGATGTCACACTTATTACCCAGTAAGTAGTGTCGCCAAATTTTTAATGCATGGACGACAGCAGCTAGCTCCAGATCATGAGTTGGGTAATTCTCATGGGGTCGTAATTGTCTTGATGCGTACGCTACCACTTTTCCTTCTTGCATCAGGACACAACCTAATCCTTGCTTAGATGCGTCACAATAAACTTCGAAATCCTTCTTGACGTCGGGTAATATGAGGATAGGTGCAGTCGTCAGCCTCTTCTTCAGCTCTTCGAAGCTTTCTTCACACTTTTCAGTCCACTTAAATGGGGCGTTCTTCTTCAACAGCTGGGTCAGTGGCCTAGTGATCTTGGAGAATCCTTGAACGAATCGTCTGTAGTATCCAGCTAATCCTAGAAAGCTTCTCACTTCTGTCACAGTCTCCGGTTGTTTCCATTCCATCACAGCTTGGATTTTTGAAGGGTCCATGAATATCCCTTTGTCAGAAATGATGTGGCCTAAGAAAGAAATCTCTTTCAACCAAAAGGCGCACTTATCAAATTTGGCGTACAGCTGATGGTCTATTATCTTCTTCAGCACTAGCCTGAGATGGTCAACATGTTCTTTCTCTGTCTTGGAGAAAATGAGTATGTCATCCACAAATACAATAATGAACTTGTCCAGATATTCCATAAGGACTTTATTCATCAGGTTCATAAATATAGCTGGTGCATTTGTTAGTCCGAATGGCATCACTGTAAACTCGTACAGTCCATATCTAGTTATGAACGCAGTTTTCGGAATATCCTTCTCTCGGACCTTCAGTTGATGATAGCCGGATCTCAAGTCGATCCTTGAAAATACTTGGGCTCCTCTGAGTTGATCGAAAAGATCATCAATCCTCAGCAGAGGGTACTTGTTTTTGATGGTCATATCATTCAATTTCCGGTAATCAATACAAAGTCTTAGGCTGCCGTCTTTCTTCTTAGCGAAGAGCACTGGGGCTCCCCAAGGTGAAGAGTTTGTCCTGACGAATCCTTTCTCTTCCAATTCTTCTACTTGTTTTCTTAGTTCTTCTTGCTCTTGGCTTGTCATGCGTGCAAGTTTCCTTGCATATGGGGCTGATCCAGGCTTCAGCTCAATGGCAAACTCTATATCCCGGTCCGGTGGCATTCCGGGGAGTTCTTCAGGGAAAACTTCTGGAAATTCGTTGACCACTAGAACATCCTCTACTTTGATCTCTTCAGCGTTATTTAGGCAGTCCATATGATCACTCAATGGAGTTCTACTTGCACTGAAAGTAACTTGTCTTTCCTCGGCATTGGTCAGGGTGACGGTCTTCTTCTCACAATCTATCTGACCTTTGCGTTTGGCTAGCCAGTCCATTCTGAGAATGATGTCTAACCCTTGGAGATTCAGAACTAGCAAATCTGCTAGGAATCCTAGGTTGCCGATACAGAAGGCAATATTTCTATAGATAGATTTCACTGGCATTCTAGCTCCAGGGGATTGAATTAGGATGGAAGATTCTAGTGCAGACTCAGGTAGTTCACTTCCCAAAGCAAAAGATTTTGACACAAATGAATGCGTAGCACCCGAATCAAACAAAGTGACAGCAAGTTTAGAGTGAATTTGAATTCTACCGAGCACGACGTCGGAGGCTTCTCCAGCTTCAGCTGTGGATGCATAATTTAGTCTGCCTCAGCCTGTTGTTGATATTCCTCTTCCTCTGCTATTCTGAGTTCTTCCTCCTCTTGACGGTGGAATGCTTCTGCCAGGGTTCTGAACTGGGGTAGTGGATCCTGCTGCTCTAGCTCTGGCAACACTGAATGACAAGTGTTGGAGCGAGCAGGTCTCTTTGCGATGACCTCTCCTCCCACAGTGAAAGCATTCAACATTTTTCAAAGTGCAATCCTTGTAAAGATGATTTCCCTTGCATCCTGTGCATTGTGGTGTTGAGGTTGATATCGGTCTTGGAGCTCTTTGGGGTTGTTTGAAATTTGGTCTGAAACTTGGTGCTGGTCTTCCTCGACTGGTATTGCCTTGATACGGGCTAGACGAAGCTTTTCTCTTCCGGTCCTCCTCAACTATTCCTTGCTTTTCCTCCATCTTGAGTAGTCTGTCAACCAAGACATGAAAATCTGTAAATTCTTGTGAAGCAATCTGATACTGCAAAAAGTTCTGCAGGCCTTCACAAAATCGATCGATCTTCTTCTCTTCAGTTGCTACGTCCTCTGGTGCATATCTTGCGAGCTAGATAAACACATGCAAGTATTGTTTAATTGGTTTATCCCCTTGCTTGAGATTCATAAACTCTCGGCGCTTCGGTTGGATGACACCTTTTGGGACATGATATTTGCAGAATTGCTCCTTAAATTCATCCCATGTGATTGTGTCTGGACTTGGGTGTACGGACTGATAATTTTCCCACCAAGATGCGGCAGGTCCAGATAGTTGGTGTGGTCGATACAAAAGTTTTTCTTCATTACTACATTTGACTGTGTTCAATTTTCTTTCCACATCCCTTAACCAATCATCGGCCATAATAGGGTCCTTGGTACAGGAAAAGGTCGGAGGGCGTGTCTTTTGAAAATCATACAATCTAGCTCTGATTGTCAATCCTCCGGTCTGTCCTGATGAGAATTGTTGTATCATCTGTTCCCACATCTGGTTCTGTGCAACCATGGACTGTTGCCTGTTCCGCTCCATCCATATCAGCACTTCATTGATATCACTTCCCTGAGGCATAGAAGATGACTCTGGCTGGTTCTGATCAGTACGAACTCTGCTTCCAGATGCATCTCTTGCATTCTCAGCATTCCCTTCGGACATTCTTCCTTGAGATCTTCCATGGGTATTAACCATTCTGTTCTGATTGGGGATCAAAGAAATAATTGCTGATTCAGAGGGAGACACAGATAGGGTACAAGCAGAAGGCTGAGATCAATCCATGAGACAAGGATTGGAAAGTGCAAGATGTTTTTCATAAATTTAGTTTTCATAAGATACATAATTTTAGCCTCCATGGCTTACAAGTACAGCACACAACCAACACAACTAAAGCAGCTACAAAAAAGAGCACAGACAAACAAAGAGATCTAGCGATTGCCGGGGTCAGGTACAGAAAAAGGGTCGAGCCAAAGGGAGTCTAAGATCACTCTTTCCTTTCGGAAGAACCACAGGGTTCCACCTCTTCTGGATCCTCTTCTTCAGGGTCTTCATCCGCATCCATCAGATCTAACTCCATTTTGTCGTCTTCTTCTTCATCATCAGACAAAGTGTCGGTGTCGTCTTCGACAACTTCTTTCCCTTTGCCGATAGGAGCCTCTCTTCTTCCTCCAACATTGAGGCATTCAGGGTCTTGCGAATTAATGACGATTCCATGCCACGCAGGTGTGAATTGGACAAGGTAATCCTTAGGCTTTCCCACACTCTTGCGAGTGGTAGTCCTCAGCTTCGGACGGCTTCTCTTGTTGACGGACTCCGACGTTCTGGGGTTCCTATCTTTGCTTGGTCCGACTAATTCTTGGATCTGCTTCTCTTTTTCTTGGAGATCTACATGAGCTCTTGCAAGCATGCCCTTGAGGTAGTGGCGATCATCCTGAGTGTTCTCATGGTCACGTAACAAACGGTTGTATCCGGTTTCCAGAGCTTGAACAATATCCCTGGTCTTTGTCAGAACTGCATCTCTTTGGTCACTTGATGGATGGACGACTCGGCGATCTGACCTGGGGATCTGACAGGGCACAAAACGAAAAGGGGAATCTACAAGGAAATCCTCGTATAACAGTCTGATGGTACCTATAGCGCGACGAGCATCATCTAGAACAGCGTCTTCCTCTTCCGCTCTGCGGGCTTCTTGTTTCACGGGACCTCTTCCAAGTCTTGGAATTTCATAGACCACCACCGAGGCACAAAAGCCGTAGGGTCTGTTGTCTACTTCTTCCTGTCGGACATAGTACACTGGTCGCTGGCTATCCAAAGCTCCCAAGAATTGCAGCATCATCCATAAAAGCAATGCCCATGATCCTAGCTCATCTCCGTGCACGAACTTCTTGCTGAAAGCCATCTGAAGAAACAGGACACAGAACTCCTAGAAGTTAAAACAATTTTCAAATCCTTTTCAAAGAGACAAGGTGAGAAGATAAATTATTCAGCATATTTTTTTTTGTTTAAAGAAATTAGGTTTTCGAAATTAATTTTTAGTCAAATAGACTAACGATTTTTGCTCTAGGCACGCCAATATCTATCTAAGGGTCACGGCCTACAGTCGAGCCTTTGCTCTGATACCATCTCCTGTGGGACCCTCATTTGAGGAATCCCATGGCAACCGCCCAGGTGGATTGCGCACAAATAGGTTCATCACAAGCTCACAACAAGCGAAAAGCAGTAATTGCATAAAACATAAATAAACAGGTACGAGGTCACAGGGACCAATATTACATTAACATAGCGCCCAGAATGACGCTACTTAGAGTTGCTATGAAAATAACAAGTTTATCCATATAAGAGTCAGTATCGAGATACCGAACACACAAAACAAAGCAGACAGCAACAACGAAGATCTTCACTTCTGGCGGCAACGGTTCTGGTAGGGCTTTCTCCACATCGGACTCAACTCGGCGCGAGACCCTCCTAGAACTCCGAATCATCTGGGGCGTTCCCATCTTCTGCTTCATCCTCATAACCAAAAGAATCAGGATCGGCGGATCCCTCTTCTGAATTGTTTGTAAAGGCAAGGGTGAGCATGCTTTGACACAATGCTCAGCAAGTCTTTTACTTAGAAATGCAATTATATAGATGAGGAGTGATCAAGAAAAGGGGTTAAGTCTTATAATCATAAATAGTGTAGATTTCAATTCTTTGATTTCTTAAATAAGGGTTTTATTTTCAACAGCGGAGTTTTGGAAATATTATAATAGACTTTAAGAAAACATTGTGGATGGCGATCCTCCATGATCCACCATTTTGAATTAACCATATTATGAAAGCTTTTTCCAAATCTTACTTGTGTTGAACCACATGGATAAATCCACCGCGAACATACTCCATGACCTGGGAGTAGAGAGTATCTGATACTTTTCTTACACTTTGCAAAGGTGTACCTCTTTTTAAATCCACTTCTTCACTCGACTTTCAAGTCGGGCCAACTCCATACGACTTTTACACATGTGACAAGGCCGAGATCACACAACGCTTTTGCAATCTAGTATTAACAATATCCCCGCCCGGTAAATAGACAATTAAGTCTCAAGTACCGTTGTGGGTCCTCCCCACTGCCTTACTTCCTAGCCTTGGTCTGTGTCCTCGCAAGACATATGACCTTCTTGATTACAGCCGCGCATGACTTAATCTAGGCATAGGGCGAGTTCCTTCTATCCACCTTATCCCCTCATAATTTTTCTGATCTCACACCACTCACGGACGAACTGCGCCCAACCAGTTTCCACGCGAGAAACTGGACCGACAAACCATGCAGGGAACTATTAATACCAAGAAAGCTACTAAGTTATGCCTGTTACATACCAGGTAAGTGGTTGGTACGTTTTTCATGCCGCATAGAGGCACAACACAAGGTTCTTGTCCTTATGAATTAATAGTGAGGAGACATTCACATACCCAATGTGCACACAGCAGCCAACCAATCAAACCATCCTCACTATCAATCCTTAATTTCACATTTTCTTTCATAAAAGGGGTTTCAAATTCATTTCTCACATATTAGCCATTTCACACCCAACATGTACATTTAAATAAGAGTAGAGTTTAAGCATAGCATCCTAGGGTGACAAGGTTGCATGATGATTCAATCTCAAAAGGGGGTTTCCACATGAGACTTGGGTCGTTTCTATTCACATATTTCTAAACATAGTTTTTATCAAATACTCAACATGCATATATCTTAAAAACAGTTAACCCACTTTATATCAAAATACTAGGTGAGAGGGTGGCGAGTTGCCTTGCCAAGCTTGGTCTAAGAAATCTGCTGGGTCTTCAAATATTCCTTCCAAATCTTCCGCTCCTTGCTCTGCATTCGCACGAAAGCACACACAACACATACAAGGCATAAGCATCCAGAAAATAGGCTTTATACAAAAATATATGTAAAATATAAACATTTATGCAAACGAGGGGATTTTGTCAGAGACAGAATAGCTGAGGAAAGGATATTAGGGTTAGGTTCACTGGACAAGACTCGAATGCGATGAAAGTCAAAGGCTTGGCACTCGGTTCGCGAACAGACGATGTCCAAAAAGGACACAAGAATGATTTGGGGCTTCTGGATGATCAAAACTGGTGCAAGAGGTGGTATTGTGTGCCAAATGCTGTGAGGGACCTAAATGACAAAGTGGATTTTTCAGAAAGGCCCTAGAATTAACAAAAAATCACAGCAAGGCTCAGGACACAGGAAATCGAATGCCACTGTACAGCAGTCAGTTGGGGCACATGCGTCTGCACAAACCACACATGCGTTTCTTCGCCAAACATGCCAGGGAGGTAGGTGGGATCAAAACAAGGTTTCTGGTGAAAGGAATTTTGCTGGGGTGGCTTATCGGCGACGAATGGTGAGGTTGAAACCTTCAGCCGCCTGAGACATGGACGAGCCACGGTGACAGAGAACTGGGGTGGGTTGAACTTGAAATTGATTGAGGGGAAATACTCCTGGGGTTGTGCTGATCGTTCTGGAAAAGGGAATTGAACAGATGTTAAGTGAGCGAGCTCGTTGGCGTTGTCGCCGGACTTGGAGAAGACGGTGAACGATGAACTGGCTCTACACAGCAATGCAGGTTAAAATCTCTGGACTACACCATCTAAGGAATACAGGGAAGGTGTAGGTGGCTTCAATTTGGGGAGATCTGCAGTGAGGCACGCCGGCGACATGCGACGTCCACGGTGGCGTGTGAAAATTGGGAAATCACGCGGTGCTGCACCAATTTGAAAACTGGCTGAATAGGCTTGCTAAGAAGTGGCTAAGGATAAATTCATTCTACAGAAATGGGTCATGAAAAGGATTGGAGTGAGTTTAATTTCAGAAATAGGGATTTTTGGGTTTTCCGGCGATCACCGGCGATGGAGATCACCTGAATGCAATTGGTTGCTTGGACACGGGAAGTGGGTGTGGGGAGCTTACTGGTGAGCTTAGATTGGAGAGAGGGGCTACGGTTTGCTCTGGCCACGGTGGCCTCAAAATCGGCTCGCCGAGAAAGAAGAAACAGCGAGAAAACTGAAATTTGGCTAAGTCCTGGAGTTGTGGTTTCTTCACAGTGCTGGAGGGTTTAAATAGGCACAGGAACGGAGACAACGTGGGAAAACAGCGAGGGAATTTGCGCCGGGGAGGAGACCGGCCGGGCGTAGGCGCAACAGCGGCGAACGGTGATGTGATGGCACGCAGGCGGTGTAGCAGCTTTTCTAGCTTTGTCGGGTGCATTGGGACTTTGCTTGGGACGGCGCAGATGCGGAGGCAACAGCACAGCTCCGGCGATGACACGTAACTACATGCAAGTGCATGGCCATGGGTGTGCGTGCGCGAAAACGGTGCTGGAGCATGGGCGTTTATCACTAGCACGTGCGCGGGGGGTGGCTAAGTTGATCACTAGCACAGGCGACAAGAGGCGATGGCCGGCGGCGAGCAAACGCAGCGAGAAACACGGCATGGCTCCGGTCGACCGGCACAGGGGCTCTGGTCGAAGGCAACGACCAGGGGCTGATCGAATAGGGATTGAAAAAGAATAGAAGGGCCAATTTGTAATTACAGAATTTGATTCTAGGGACTAATCTGTGAATTTGGTGAATGGCTTAGATGAAAAGGGTTTTGACTTTGCCGAATTAATCCACAAAGTCTAAGAGATTGATTAGCAGCTAGGGATGATAGAATTTGGAGATTTAGACAAGTTTTGGGATGAACTGAAAACAGGGTAATTTGGGTAATTGGAACTTTGAAATTTTGATAAGGCTGAAACTAGGGTTTCGAGCGAGATTTGGAAATTCCTCCAGAAGGGAAAAATGTTTAGAAAAGTGAAGGGGAGATGTTCACAGAATCAAATCAGAATTTGGAGATGATATGTGACTTTTAGTCTTTTTGGGCTTCTCAGAAATCTGAAAAAGACTGATTTGTGAAACTTTTGGACTGATCTGCGAAAATGACCTGAATGAAGGAGTCTGGCTGCCAACTTTTCAGGGTAACACTCTAGCATAACCAAGATCTCATCCTGAAATGTAGACAGACAAGGCAAGCTAGGGTTGGGAAAAATAGGGGTGTTACATTTTCAATCATTGAATTTTTTGCTAACCATATATATTTGCAAGGTACAAAAACGTCAACAAACCAGGTAAATGTTTTTCATTTATATCAGTAATTCCATTGTTACAAAATACAATGAAGAATATTACATTAAGAAAGATTAAGCTCTTGGATAGACTTTCAATTAAGGGCCTCACTTCATCCATAATAGTGATCAGCTGATCTTTGCTATCAAAATAGCATCTTCACCAATAGGATTCATATTCAAATTTGGACCATGGTGATGCCTTAGTTTGCAAAGGATAGCATAAGCTACAACTTCAACATTGGACTTTAATGTTTCTTTCTGCCTCCACGCAATTTTAGGAATGTTCACGACCAGCGAGTCAGCTTGAGCGGCAAACAATTTGCAGGACTCACTAAGGCTTAAGTTATCCTTCTTAGGATTGATGATATCAGCCTTCAGCAAGTTTGTAGCCATCCTTAATTTCTTGAGAGTATCTAGCTCGATACTGCTACAGCTCTTGACGGTTGCTTCTAAAGCATTCTTTTCATTGCGAGAAAGCTTAGCAGTATCCTTGGCCTTCTCACTGGCTGCCTTATAATACTCAATGACACTTTGGAGCGTATCAATATGAACTCCTCTTTGAATAAATTTCTGCTCAAAGTGATCTTTCTCTTCAGCAAATTTTCTGATATGCTCTTCTCACTGGCTGCCTTATAAAGTTTTGAAGGGTAATGCAAATTTTTGGTAAAAAGTAAACTTACTGGCCATCCTGTCTTGTTCCTTTTCTCAAAGCACCAAAAGACGTTCAGATTTTTCCTGAAGAGAATGATATAGCTCTGATGCTTGCTGGAAGGTCATTGCTTTTCCTTTGGCTTCTTTTAATTCAGCCTCAAGAGCTAGAAGTTTTGTAAGTCTTTCATCATTCATCTTCTGGGCTTCAGCCATCTCATTTTGCAGATCATTTTTTTCTGTGACAATGAATATTATTACAGTCTTAAAAAAAGACTAAGATTAAAAGCAGGATACTTACTGCTTTAACTGGATATTTTCAATGTACACGACCTTCAATTGCTCTACTAGCAAACCAGATGAGGTCGCTACACGAGCGGTATCCTGCATAAAATAAGAAATACTGGGAATGAAAATCCTAAGGAAATAAAACAAAATTCTAAAATAAAGGTTTTTACTTAGCTCTAGGAATTCATTGAGAAACTTCTCAGAGAAGTCCACAGATCCAGTTGCTTGGTTCGAAGAAGTTAACATGTGAGGCGTTTGCTGGAGTTCTCGGGAAGAGCGCTGGATCTAAGTTGTTCTTATTCCCCCAAAGAGGAGGGAGGCACAGATTCCTCGGCCAAGGGGGGAGCAGAAGTACCTGCCTGCTCATCCATCCCCATAGTCGAAGCCTCAAGGGCGACCTCAGCCCTTCCATCATTGACAGGATCATTTGATTGGAAATTCTTAACCACCTCATCAATGAACAGCAATGATGGTCTCAGGTTCTTCTCCGGCGACTTGTGAAGCTGCAACTTCAACAGTCGCAGCAATTTCATCAGCAGCCGCTGTCCTTGTTGCTGCTTCATCTGTAGCCTCCATTATTTTTGCTTTGGCTGATGGTGTAGGCAATGTAATAAAAGAATGAGCCCTATATTTGCAGGCACAATAAATTACTTCTAACTAAATATTATAACTTAGTTAGAGAAGAGGTGAATATTTACCTGATATTAAGTCACATAAAATTGCGGGAACTCGAGGCCACACCCTTGGGAGATAAGAGTGTGGATAAGGCCTCTAGTTCAAAATCATCAGAGGAAGTTGTTGTCCTCTTCCTCAACAAAAACAAGGAGGCATCTTCCTCCTCCTCCACATCGCTTCCCTCTCCCTGCATGACCTTCAGTTGATTCATGATTGTATAAGGTAAAGTTTGAGAAGCTAAAGACATTACAACGACAATTCTCTTGGTCGTGACAAGGGGACTAGCTGTAGACGCAGCCGCGACCTACTTTTGTTGGCCCGCTGTTACCCTGGTCGCAAGAATTTCTGTGGCCAAAGTTGATGATGTCGTCATAGGGACTCTCGTCATGGTAGTTGTCGCAGCCGCTGTTGCTAAGGTCACGGGAGGGGAGATGGGGTTTATTTGTAAAGAAAGTCTTGGTCACAGAGGGAGCTTTCTTCAGCTTCTTTGATGAAGAACCACTAGAGGATTCAACATCGTCGCTAGTAAGCCTCTTTTGGGCTGTTGGGCGCGTGAACAACTATACAAATCCAAAAGAAAATTTCTTTGGTAAAAATTATCCTGCGAAATCAAGAATACACATGCTTTTCGAAAGAGTGATACCTTTCGACGCGCTTGCCCAGATTCTTCGATGTTACTGACCAAGCTTTACGGTCTCGCTGCATTGATATCGCCTTCCTCGACCAAATTATAAGCTTTTAGAAGAAAGTTTGTCATTATTTCAACATCAGAAATAGACAGGACTGTGAAAAAAATATCAATCAGGATAAGATGACAAAAATTCTAGGATTGGGACATTTACTCGGGTGGTAGTCCCTGGTAGCATCTTCCATCACCCTAACCTCCCAGGCAAGGTGATCACTCTTCCAAAGAGGGCTGATCCGATTCTTCATGAAATTTTGGATTATGTTGCGAGCAGTCAAGCCTTTGTTCATCAGGTATTTAATTACTTGGGCTTGCCTTTTTTGCTCATCATCAAGAGGAGGAGAAACATCCTTCTCTCCTCTCTTCCCTGGTCACTGATCCACGAACCAGAGACGGCTCTCCTTGGGAGCCAAACAATAGAAGCACCGCTGGTACCACTTCTGAATAGAATCACGAAGTGGAAAGTGTACTTCTTCTCCCGCGGCTTGAAGTAAATGCACCCAAGAGCAGCGGTGCCCTTCAAGCTCACTAGGAAATAGTATTGGCGGAAAAGAGCCACACTGGGCAAAACCCCAATGTACACCTCACAGAGATGTTGGAAGACTGCAAGGATCAAAACAGAATTGGCATTCAAATTTACCAATTCTAAGCTGTAGTAAGCGAGAATTTCTCGGAAGAAGTCACTTTCTGGTAGACGAAATCCACAGTGCAGGAAATCCTCGAAAATCACCAACTTGCCCTCTTGCATCACAGGGCTCTCTTCATTCTCCCCAATAGGACGCCATGGGATTAGTGACCTTGCGGGGAGATAACCTTATGTTTCCAAAGCCAACAGATTTTCCTCTATTCGGTGGCTAGAACGCATCCATCAAGCTATTGATTTGGGTTTTGAGAGAAGAAGAAGAAAGCTAAGAACTCAAAAAAACTTAGAAGAACTAAGACACTCTGAGAGAACTTTGGAAATTTTGAGAGTGGTTTTTGTGCCAAAGAAAACTTGAAACGTAAGGTTTTAACACAATTTCCCTCGGGTTCCCAACCATTGTGCCCAACAGATTTCCTTTCAATAAAAAGTTTTACATTTAATGCCTTTCACAGATTTCTTGGGTTCTACGAGAATTCGAAATGAAAAGTCACATTTCCAGTACTGGAAATGCCTTTTTGAAGAAAAAGAAACTTTTTCATTTCAAATTCAGGGGCTAGTTGATGAGGATTGTTACCCGACTTATATGGCCCATGTCTTTTGAATGTCGCCATATCGTTCCATGGTCGCGCATATCGTTCCATGGTCGCACATACCTTTCTATGGTCGCAGGAAACCATACAAAGAGATTTAAACTACCTATCACTACTTTTCCATGGTTGCAGAAGACTAAGGAAAGAGATAATGGGATAATCCAAGGATATTCTGGACATAACCCATCAAGTATGTTTAACTCCCATAATTTTAATAACTATAGAATTCTATAGTCTCGACGCTTATTGTCGTAGAGTCCATGGTCTCATATTATACCTGCAAGTATTATGGTTGTAGAGACATTTGCCCACGATCATACCATGTCGTAGAGACAAAACCAGATACCAATACATGGTCGCAATGTATACGCGACCATAGTATTGAAGACTTATACTATGATCTGGGATCATATACCTAAGTAACCATTCACAATAAACATTCATTGTTCTCTATGATTATTCCTAAAATAATCGTAAACCCCTAACAAGATAACCGTCAAAGAAAATAAAGATGGATATGCAGTTTCTATAACCGCATGTTGTAAAACTGACAAACAGTAACCAACCACAGCCTACAGCAACCGCTATGCAGCAGTTATAGACGATCGCCAAGCATCTCTGCAATGAAGCAACTGACGTCCTTTCGACAAGTATAAAAGAACCTTTTGGGGAAGAGTTCAAGGAGAAGAAACAAGGCAATAGAGAACTAAACAAAACATTCTCTTTGTGATCCTTTATATTCATAGTGAAAAACCAACAGGAGTACGGTTATTACTCAAGATTTGAGGGCCCGAACCTGTATAAATCTTTGTATCATTAGATCCATACTTATAGTGATTTATTTGGTGATTATTTGGATTGTCTCCTTACTAAACAAACTAAATTTGTGTAAGTTCAACTAGGAACCTTGGTTCTAATTGTCGACACACTGGTAGTAAGAACTCTCTTGGTTCTTAATAGATCAATCTGAATTCATAGATTGTCTCTTCAAAATGATAACTATAAAATTCTTGTCTCTAAAACCATGACCATACCTCTCTTTTATAGAGAGTGGTGTTTACAAAAGATAGAAATCAAATCCTAATCTAATTCAAAATCCAAAATAAATCCTAACATACTATAAGAGATAAAAGAAGTCCGGAATCAATCATCTCGGATTCGGACTGGACTTTTTCCTTCTGTGCAGTCGTTACTCTTTTGGATCTCCTGGTTGCATATGACATCAAAATTTAATGATTCTTGATTTTTTGGAAAGCTCTTTTGAATTCCTTTCCACCAAGTACTCATACGACCAACTTGGACATCTGTGCTAAGAACGAGTGCTTGGTCTAAGTTTCCAATCAAACGTCGGACTGTTGCTTGGTCGGTAGACTGCATATCGAGCGAAGTTCTTCTGGTCGTGGTCGACTGAGGTTTGGTGTGGTTGAGTAACTCGACCAAAACCAAACCGTATGCTGGAGTGCATACTCATAAGGGTCTAGTTCCTCTTTTCTTCTCCATAATCATCACGCAATTGTTCCTCTTCCATGTACCTAAGTACCATAAAGAAGAACACATATGAAGCACTGCTAAACCATTACAATCAGAAATTAAACTTAAGTTAGCTTTCACCTGGTTTTTGATCTATTTAACATGGCTGCGTGTAATTGGACCATGGTATGCTTTCTTATTTAAATTATCAGAACTTGAATTACCAAGTCTATGTGTAGCATCGTCATATATTGGTGCTGCTCGTGTAGGTGTATATATGTGCTCATCAGAATGGAACTAATGCGTTTATTCCAAGTGGCTTAAATTTTAGGTCACAGCATAACGTCATGACAAAAGCGAGAGATGGAGAAAACCCCATAACTGATAGTTGAGATAAAGGTGAAGATTAAGGTTCATTTTTTAGTCTTTTACCGGTCGTTGGTGGTGAAGTTGACCCGATTTATTCTTTAAGTTTTAGATTTATCGGTTGTACTATTAAGAGGGGTATAACTCTAGTAGTTTGATCTATCTAATATCTTGAAACTCAAAATGCATACCATATAGTATAGATGCAAACTAATGTCTTCTTGCAAAGCTCAAGGTTAAGTCTCCACAAATTGGTTACACGGGCACAACTTGTCTAATATGATTAGACAAAGTCTGATGTTACAGGACAATGTCCTGACCAGTACAAAACTTGGTCGTGATAGTAAAAAAAAGTAATCATACCAGTAATAAACCTGGTCGAATCAGTAAAACAAAACCCGATCATATTAGTACAAAACCTGATTGTGGTCTTAATAGTAAAAAGTCTGATCATTTCAGTAAAGAAAAACCTTATCGTATTAGTAGAAAACCTGGTCGTGACAGTAAAAAAACCTGGTCATACCAGTAATAAATCTGGTCAAATCAGTAAAACAAAACCTGGTCTTATTAGTACAAAACCTAGTTGTGGTCTTAACAATAAAAAATATGATCATTTTAGTAAAGAAAAACCTAGTCGTGTTTAGTACAAAACTTGGTCGTGATCGTAATAGTAAAAAGTCTGGTCGTATCAGTAAACAAACCTGGATGTATCAGTACAAAGCTTGTCTTATCAGTTTAAACTTGGTTGTAGCAGTACAAAACTTGGTCATATTAAGTTTCAACAAAAATGAAATCAGACATATGCTGTCGACGATTGGAACCAGGGTTCCTAGTCGAACTTACACGAATTTAGTTTGTTTAGTAGGGAGGCAATCCAAACAATCGCCTAAGAAGTCATTGGATCTATGAATCAAAATGACATGAAGTTTATACAGGTTCAGGCCCTCGAAGTCTGAGTAATAGCCCTACTCCTGTTGTGATTTCACAATGAATAAGATGAAATACAGAGAGAATTTGCTGTATAGTCTAACAAGTCTTCTTCGGGTGAATAGCCCATTCAGCCTCCTCTCCTCTAAATTGGTCCTCTTTTTATATTTGTCGAAAGGGTGCCAATAGTGGGCAGTTTTGGTGGTTTGATAATTGTTGTGTGTGGTTAGATAACTACATATCTCTCCTTATCTTCTTGACGGTTGTAATGCACGGTTATAGGTAATTGCACATTCATCCTTATCTTCTTGATAGTTTATCATGTCAGTAAGAAGAGAAGTTGTATTGTCTTGGTATCGTAGTTGGTAGATCTCAACCATGTTCCAGGTTCGACACAACTCATCAATAATCATGGTCGTGTATTGGCTACGACCACGTATTGGTATTGCTTCTCTCTCTATGACCGGGCACTAGTACAGAAAAGCTTTCTTCTATCAGTAAAAAACACCCTTCTACTATCGATTTTTGTACCATTAGAGATAGACATGATAGAACAAGACAGGTCATTTTCTAACGGTAAATAACTGATAGAAGAAGTGCACTATTCTAACGGTATTTTAGGTGACAACAAGTAGAAAAACCGTTCTAGTCTGACGGTTGTGAAAGAGTTTACCGATAGAAAAAGGATAGTACTCTCTCGGTTGTGTATGAGTTTACCGGCAGGAAAAGTTACACTCTCCTAGCGGTTAATTACTAGTGTACCGATAGAAAAAACCTTAGTACTCTCTCGGTTGTGAAAGAGTTTACCGATAGAAAAAAGGATAGTACTCTCTCGGTTGTGTATAAGTTTACCGGCAGGAAAAGTTACACTCTTCTAACGGTTAATTACAAGTGTACTGATAGAAAAAACGATAGTACTCTCTTGGTTGTGTATGTGTTTACTGGCAGAAAAAGTTACACTCTTCTAACGGTTAATTATGAGTGTACCGATAGAAAAAACCATAGTACTCTCTCGGTTGTGAATGAGTTTACCGATAGAAAAAATGATAGTACTCTCTCGGTTGTGAATGAATTTACCGATAGAAATAAAGTATAGATGCTATACAGTACATTCACATATACAGTACATTCTTTACATTCACAATATAGTACATTCACATATACAGTACAAATACAAAGAAGGGTAAATTCACATATACATTGAACAGATTGACACATTAGACAGTTATTCACATTTATTCACATATATATGAACCAATACAAATTGCAATCCAATATGGACAAATACTAACCAATAAGACTATATATAAACAATCTATGCACAGAATACACGAAAAAGAGAAAATTGACAATAAGTGAGCGAAAAGCTTGTCATGGCGGTTGGTTGGGCGCAACTTCCTCCATAACATATTGAGCCCAGATTTGTCAGAGATCTCTAATCTTTGCATTTTCGTATTGGTCTTTGGACATGGCGATCTGCAAGCATGTGTGAATACTGAGTAACTAACTTCCTAATTTTGAACGTAACACCCAATTTTCAAATTTGAGTTAGCTATCGATGCTTACCTGGGGGAATTGGGCAAAGTTTGTCCGTACTAGGTCATACATGTAGCGCAGCACATAAAACCCGCATTCCCACGATTGCGGTTGCTGATGGCACTGAGATAATTGCATATGCGAAGACATGTTAGCTATTGTTTCCATAAACTAATTAAGCATAAACAAAAAGTCTCGTGAGTACCTCATATTCTTTCCAAGCTAGTAGGGAGCCCTACGGTGCGGCATGCCTCCCTCCAGCGGACACATATTTCTCAAAAGCCCTGCATTTCAGTTAGCATTGCCAGTTAATGTATTATCATTAGCTAGTGAGGTCAAAATTTAAATCAAACATATATGTTACTTAAGCCTCCATATTCCCCTTGACCACATATTCATTCGATAATCTGTCACGCATCGAATCGAGGTAGTACACCTCGTTCCTCGACGGACAGATCACGATGAGGATCTAATGGCCCCTACATTGTACATAAAAGAGGACCACTAGCTCAAAGTACATCTGAGGTCTAGCATACAAGATTGAGTTAAATTAGTACGAGATGCACTAACCTTTGGTGGTACGGCACCAGAATGAACTCCCTATCCAACTGCGCCATCAGCGCCTTGGATATGTAGTGCTCAGCATGCGCGGCATCGTGCTCTAGCATCGTGAGGCTTATTTTCTCTAGGTCGAGGAAACCCACCTTGTCACACGCAGCCTCCAATGCTAGCCTGTACATGCACCTGCATGCAAAGGATGACATTAGTATTGCACAGAAAGTTACTACATTTCAAATAAACTACAACAATGCAGAGTTAGCAAACAGAGTTAGAAAACAGCAATACATAGGATCAGCAAACTCACAGGACTCCAGTCCATATGATGGACATATCGAGCTCCCGCCAGTTGTAGAGGTCGAACAGATTCTCGTGTGCCACGGATATGCTCCCGAGCTCACGGTGGAATTGCCCAGGACTGTGGGGAACTAAGAAGTTCAGATTGCGCTGATCGATCCAATTTACGCAAAGCTGCCTCCGACACGAGTGGGAACCCGTTCCTGAACCTCTCCGGCTGTCCCTTTCGCCCTTTGCCCTTGCCTTTTGCCGAAGATTGAGCGCGTACCTTCGAAGGCAAGGGCGAGGTGATGGCGGCTTTCTTCCGAGGTGAAGGCGTGGATGCACTGGCTGGGGTCGAGGCCATCTTTGCTATGTTCAGGTTTGCACGAGATCCGGCCTCATGCCCCGAGATGGGGGCGCAGTCCCCTGGTAGCACGCCAGCAAGACACTTCAATTAATGAGTACGTATGTTAGATTTTGCAAGCTGAGTGTACTGAGTAGGATGTAATATAAAATGTGTAGGATTTACCTGTTGTATTAGAACACACTTCTTGGGCCACTGTACGTAGGAGTCCACTGCCTCAGCAAGTGTCTGCATTTCCTCTGTTGGGACTGGCAATGGAGAATCGTTGTAGCCCGGCATGGCCATGTCCACCTGTACCTTTGCGAACCCCAACCGCAGAGGTACGCAGTGGATCCGGACATCCTCCCCAGACGGATATACGAAGTCGTGTGCAACCACTTCCTGCCCATCGCCTAGGTGAGTCAATAGGATGCAGCTCTCCGGCTTCTGCAAATTTGTAACAATTAAAACAGGTTAGCGAAACAACTCTAACAGAATGGGAGTGGCATCAACTTAAGTGCACAGATGAAGGCTTGCAATACCTCAAGTAGATCCACTGAATCCGTGAGGACCTTCGAAGAGCAACTGCTTATCCGACCCCGCGGGGTACCGTCGTCCTGGGGATCCGCATCTGCACTCTTGGCCAGCAATGCTTCTCTCAACTGTGCAAACTCTTCCCTCATTTGTGATACCTCAGATCGCACCTCAGCCCATATCTCCGCCCGTACCTTAGCCCGTATCTTATCGGAGAGCTCCGCTTCTTTTCCTTCTAGGAGCGAGCCTTCTTCCTCGGTGGAGCCGGATCTGCGAAACCGGCCTTCCACGACACAATGGCTCCCACGGTCCGTGTCCGCTCGGGATGCTCCTTATTTCCTAGAGCCCGGGTGAGGATGTCGTTCTCCCTCTGCGGGGTAAACAATCCCTCCATTGCCTCCTTCTCAAAAGAGATCTGTTACATTTAAAGGTACCTTGTGAGACAAATACATATATACACTTGTGCGCACACAGTTTACGAGGTTAGCCAAATTACTATTTGCCTCACAACGTCGGCGTCCCCAGGGTTTGTGAACTGCACAGACCTCGTGGATGACACGGACCCTCTCCCCCTCCATCATCGCTTGCACCTCGCATCCCAGATCTCAGAGAGCAGCAACTCAGGGGAGTCTATGACAGAATTTTGCTCGTCTTCCTTCTTCCACTGCTCCTCCTTCCCCGCATAGCCCCGGGATCCGAGCCGATGCGGGTGGTCGTTCCTCTTCTGGATCGCCTTATTCTTCTCATTAAGGGCCTTGAACTCCTCAGTCCCCTTCTACTTGGTGAATTCCTCCCATACCTCCTCCGATATGAAGGGTTACTTCTCGTAAGGAGATTTCCCCGCAGCGACGAAGTTACTGACGAGCCAGCTCTTAAAGGTTTTCCATGTTCCGTTCATGTCCTTCAAGTAGGCCGTCCTAGGTTTATCGTCGGGGATGTTCCACTTAGCCTGTTTTCAAACAATGCATACAATTAATCACGAGTTAGTTAAACTTTAGTATAAGCCAAGAGAACGTGATTACGAAAGAGTTCAGTGATTTCAGTTAATTTAACCTTCACTTCCGCCCACAACCTATCCCTCTCGTCCGCCGTCATGTCCTTCCAGCTCTGGACGGTGATCTTCACCCTTTCTTTCACCAACAGCCCAACGTAGGCCGCGTACTTCCCAGCATTCTTTCCGATCGGCCTCCCAAATTGGTTAAACTCACAAGAAAGATCCGTGCGTTTGGCCAAACGGCCCAACGTCGTCGCGCCTCGCCCCACCCTCTTGCGCTGGGATGTGTTGGATCACGAATGCCGACTAGAGGGGAGTGAATAGGAGGCTTTTAAAAACTTAAGACTTAAAACAAATAATTGCAAATCAAGAACAAATAATATAAGCAAGAGAAGAAGAGAATGAACACAGTAATTTTTACCGAGGTATCAGAGACTCGCCCAGTCTCCACTAGTCCTCGTTGAAGCACTCAAGTCACTTGAGTTTTGCCTCAATACTCACGAAGAGTATTATCTACTAGAGGTTGCTCCTTATCCACTCCAGAAAGATGAGCACCAATGCCTTGTACAAACTTGCCGAGCCTTTCTGACAATCTCCGAACTAGAGAGGTCAACGGCCACGCCTCCGAACCGTCTAGGTGAGGGCGCTCACCAAGAGTAATAGGCAGCAATGTCTTCTCTTGACCTCCAAACACGCACCGAGAAACTAAGAGTATGCAAATGCAAATGAACTGAAAATCTCGGTGGATCGAAAACACTCAACTTGATCAAAAGATCAAGATTTTAGGTAGAAAACTAAAGCACAAGAATGTATAAGAGAATGCTGCTGCTTGTTGTATAAAACTCATGCCCAAAGCCCCTATTTATAGCCTCAAGAATCAAATGAACCGTTGGAGCTAGGGATGAAAATCAGCAACACAAACTGATAATCAGTTTGCCTAACTGACAGTCAGTTTCGTGTACAACGGCCGACAAAATTTACAGATAAAAATTTGCTAGCCGTTCGTGGTCGTTTATGGAAACTTGAAACCCACAACTAACAGTCAGTTATGCAAACTGACAGTCAATTCGACCAAAGACTTGACCAAAACAGATAGAAACCCAGTTAAAAACAACTGTGGTCGAAACCCCAACTGACAGTCAGTACGGACAAACTGACAGTCAGTTTACTACAAAAATTTTGAGCACATAAAAACACCCTCTCTGGACAATTGTCAGTTAACACAAACTAACATTCAAACTGACAGTCAGTTATGCAAACTGACAGTCAGCATGAACAGAAACAGCTATAACTTTAAGTTTAGAAATCCAAAAGAGGTGTTTAATAGCTCGTTTGAAAGATAATTTTAAGGGCTACATTTTTGTCAACAGAAGCAAAAGCCAGGTCTGTCTAGATCTTTCTAAAAATTGTAAATACTTTTCTGCTGTCAAAAACTCAACTGAAAATCAAAATTTCTCAAATCAAATTCAAATCAAATCCAACCAAATCGATGTAATGCAATGAACTAAGTTTCTCGGTTTATGTTTAGAGATAAAAAGAGGACTTTCGCCACCCCTCTTTATAGTACGGTTAAAACTAAAAACAAAGTCCTAAACCGATCAACTCCAAACACCGAGATTGGTAAAAATAAAGACAATGTTACCTTCGGTCTTTTGCACTTTAGCGATTCGCGTCTCGACTCCATTCCTTGCGACTTGTGCTTTTACTTCTCTTGTGTTGGGTTCGTCTTGCTCATCTTGACTATCTTCCCAACGAAGCTCTGCATCAAACAGTCTAAAAAACACAATCAGTCTAACACACTTAGTTTTCATTAATCATCAAAATTAGGGTTAGGTATGAAGGCCTAGATGCAACAGGATGAACCAGCTGCATCTTCAGTTACGTTGGGGTTGGCCCTAGTCGAACCACTAGTACCATCCGGTGAAGACGACGACATGTCTTTCCCTACTAAACCATCAACAAACCATCAAAAATTTAATGGAAACACAAACCAAATCATTTTACAAAGCAAAAGGACCTATTTTAAATATTTTTTCTATCGGTAAACACAGAAACTACCAATAGAAGATAAGATTCTATTTCTGAGCATTTTCATCTAGACATTTTCATATAGGAAGCAGGCAACATATGGCAATTAATTCTTCTTGGAGTTCCATAACTCAGTTCAGGATTGGAGACTAATTAGGGCTGCTAAAGGGATGTCCGAAGAAAATAGTACTAAAAGACATGCAAAAATTAATTGTTGAAGTGTTCAGCAATGTATTCTATCGGTAAACCCATGAGATACCGATAGACCATAACAATATTTTCTATCGGCAAAGATATGAGATACCGATAGAACATAACAATGTTCTCTATGTTATGGAATATTGTTGATAAGCTGCCATTCACTGGCATCACATAATCTTGGTTTAAGTCAACATTCTGCATGATTTGCTATACTAATATTCATGGGCTAGCATTATTATTTCACACATAACAATATTTTCTATTGGTAAACACATGAGCTGCCGATAGAACATAACAATTTTTTCTATCAGCAAATACAGGAGATACCAATAGAATATGTGTAAGAACACCTCCAACATATAAAGTGCATTACATGGCAGTTGGATACAATTGATCACACATACAACAATATAGATAAGTTAAAATCTCAAAATAGGTTCATTACAGCACTGGAACATATTATGTCAACCCTAATTTAAATCAACATTGCCTGTGGAATTTACATAATCCAACACAATAGGGAACCCTAGTTTAATTCCAAAACTTGAAGAATTAGTACGCACAAAACACTAAGATCACAAATAAGGAAGATGCTGGAAAAAGAACGACGAATTAGGGTATTTTACGGCGATTAGTTATGGTGATGGAGAGGCGGTGTAGAACGCAGCGGCGGCAGCGAAGGACAAAAATATGGACCGGTGGTAGTGGCGAACCAGTATCCAGGCGGCGATCGTCGTGTGGGAGTGAGGAAGTAAGTGGTCACTGCGGAGGTTGTGGTTTTCGCGCTCGAAGAGACGTAGTGCTATAAGTTGGAACGGTCTGACTGGAGGGAAACTCAAGGGCCATGTTTAATAAAGTAGTGGATGCCCTTTTCTATCGGTAGAAACAACAAAATACTGTCAGACTAATGGTTTTATTCTAATGGTACAACAAAATAATACCGATAGAACAAGTAAATTTTTTCCAGAGTAATTTTTGAAGTGCCTAAGACACATTAAAATAGTGGATGCCCTTTTCTATCGGTACAAACAACAAAATACCGTCAGACTAATAGTTTTATTCTAACGGTAAAACAAAATAATACCGATAGAACAAGTAAATTTTTCTCAGAGTAATTTTTGTAGTGCCTGAGACACATTAAAGTAGTGGATGCCCTTTTCTATCGGTACAAACAACAAAATACCGTCAGACTAATGGTTTTATTCTAACGGTAAAACAAAATAATACCGATAGAACAAGTAAATTTTTTCCAGAGTAATTTTTGAAGTGGGCAGGGCATTGGAAAATGATGTTTCAGGGAATGGGATTTTTGGAGAGGTTAATTTTTGAAGAAGCAAGAGGTTGCAATGAGATTTTGGCAAGAAAATTTGAAGAGAAGAATTAAGTTCTTACAGGATAAAGGTATTGTACATGTTAGAACTCATGCTGTGGAGTAAAATTGAGATATATTAATGCTGTGAACTAGCTTATCATTAAGTTCTAAAGAAAAATGTATTGCCTGATGTATTAATGATAAGTTCCTCATCTTGATGGACAACTTGTGGGCTGTTTGCTTGGCATTTGTCCCTGAAATAGAAAATAATCATCAATAGTTCTCAACCCATAATCCTTCTTTGTGATCATCTCATAGATACGTTGTTTTGTCGATATCTTCAGTAGGGATAGATTGAATGTCCTCTAAAAACGGAGGTATTTCGTCGAATTGGTTATACTCCTCTTCGTCGACAACGTCTTCGACCCCAACCATACGTCTCTTGCTGTGGAGGACAACGTGCAAGTTTGGATTGGCCGGGTCAACGATGTAGAATACCTGTGTGGCTTGCTTTGCAAGTTTGAATGGATCGTCTTGGTGTCTAACTCTATCAAGATTGACGAGAGTAAACCTGTAACTGTCAACTTTAACACCTCGAGGGATTTTGAACCATTGGCATCGAAACAAGGGAATCTTAAATAATCTGTAATCGAGCTCCCATATTTCGTCAATAGCACCATAATATGAGTTTAGCGCCCTTACTGACCTGGCATCCTCGGAAATAGCAAACAGTGTGACTCCGCTACATTGTGTGCTACTCTTGGCGTCTTGAGCTCTTGTGTAAAATGAATACACATTGATGTCGTACCCCTACCAAGTCCCTACAGTGAATCTTGGGCCTCTAGCCAACCATGTCACAGTTTCACTTATGGAGCCCTCGGCAGCTCGCATGACTCTTTCTTGGATCCACCCAGCAAATTTCTTGTTATGTTCTCTGGTGACCCAAATCTCTAACTTCGAAGGATTCTGTGATCGTAACATTACCTTGTGCTCGTGTATGTATGGCTCGACCTCCGTCATGTGTTGTAAGACCCAAAAATGTGATTTTCCATACACATCACGAGCGGGGACGATAGCTTTGAATCCAATTGTTCTGATGCCCTGAAGCCCACCCTCGTGTCGGGACCTAGGAATGCCAATTGGGTCAACCCTAGCCATATAATCTGTGCAAAATTCAATCACCTCCTCGGCGGCATAACCTTCCATGATACTCCCCTCGAGTCGACGACGAGTCCTTACGTATCCCTTCAATACACCCATAAATCTCTCAAATGGATAAATGTAGCACAGGCACACGGGTCCACAAAACTTAATTTCTCTGATAAGGTGAACAATCAGATGGACCATAACATCAAAAAAGGATGGAGGGAAATACATCTCGAGCTGACAAAGAGTTGTAACCACATCGCGTTGCAAAGTGTCCAGTCCATCCGGATCAATTACCTACGAGGACACAGTTGCGCAAAATATTCATATCAGAAAAATCTTCTAATTAAGCTCCACAAATGGAGCCAATTAACTTATAGTAGTACGAGTGCACGTACTTACCTTGCAAGATATTGCGTTGAAGAAATAACATAGGTTTGTGATTGTCTCTCTGACTTTAACTGGGAGAATACCTCTGATAGCAATGGGAAGCATTTGTGACATCAGCACATGACAGTCGTGGGACTTCGTGCCAACCTGTTTTAGGTCCTTCCCCCATGACGACGCGCTCATCGTCTCCAGTACCATCTACAACTGCCATTTGGCCCGCATCCTCGTGGATGGAGGGAGCTTCGCCGACATCCTCTACCTAAAGGCGGACAAGAAGCTCTTGCAGCCTACAGCAGGGCCCTTGCAAGGATTCGTCCCGAGGAAGACGATCTACCCCGTGGGGAAGGTGGATCTCCCCATGACCTTCGGCACCCCGGACAACTACCGGACAGAGATGGTCCGGTTTGATGTGGTAGACCTCCCCTCTTCTTACAACGCGATCATGGGGAGGACCACGATCAACTGCTTGGGGGCCGCGATCCACCATAATTACCTCTGCGTGATCACCGCCCGGGGAGACCAAGACGTGGCCTGCGCTCTATCCGAGCTCGTCGCTGTAATGATCGGGAGCGTTAATATCATCAAAACCCCGGGGGGGGAGGCCTCTCCCCTGGAGTCAGACGCCACCGCGATACTTTCTAGGGGGTCCCTTCCCAAGCCACGCCCGAAAGGGGACCTCCGGAAGATCTCGCTGTCCCCGGGCGATAGGGACAAAACCATTAGGATCGGGGCGGACCTCCACGAAGAGCACGCGGAGCAACTCGCTGCTTTCCTGCGCGAAAACTCCGACGTTTTCGCCTGGAAGCCCTCCGACATGCGAGGCATCGCCTGGGATGTCATCGAGCACAAGCTCCCGGTGACCCCCGGCCACCCCCCGATCAAGTAGAAGCTGAGGAAACTCTCCCTTGAACGCCAAGAGGCGATCAAGGTCGAGATTGCCAGGCTCCGAGAGGCGGGGTTCATTCGGGAGGTCCTGGACCCCGAGTGGCTTGCGAACCCTGTGCTCATGAAAAAGTCGAATGGCAAGTGGCGAATCTGCGTGGGCTTCACCGACCTCAACCGTGCCTGCCCCAAAGGCAACTTCCCGCTCCCGCGAATTGACCAGTTGGTCGATTCGACTGCGGGGTGTGAGTTAATGAGCTTCCTAGACGCATACTCGGGCTATCACCAAGTCCGGATGGTGGAAGGGGATGAGGAAAAGATGAGTTTCATAACTCCCATCGGAACCTTCTGCTACGTCCACATGCCCTTCGGGCTGAAGAATGCCGAAGCAACCTTCCAGCGACTCATGACGCTAGTCTTTAAGGACCAGATCGGTCGCAACGTCGAAGTCAACGTCGACGACGCGTTCGTCAAAAGTCCCCGCGCGATTGCTCACGTCAATGATCTAGCGGAGACCTTCCGTAACCTCCGTGCATACGGGTTGAAGCTAAACCCGGAGAAATGAGCCTTCGGCGTGCGCGGGGGGGAGCTCCTGGGCTTCCTTATGTCCCAGCGGGGCATAGAGACCAACCCTGAGAAGATCCGAGCATTCCTGGACATCCCCCCCCCCCGCGCTCAGTCAAGGACGTTCAACGACTCACCGGCCGCTTAGCCGCACTGAGCCGTTTCGTCTCGTGGTCAGGGGAACGCGGCCACCAATTCTTCAAAATCGTCCGGGGGCTCGAAGGGTTCAGGTGGACCCCCGAGGCCCAGGAGGCCTTCGACGATTTGAAGAAATATCTCGCGGACCCCCCAATGCTCGTGAGTCCGTCTCCGGAAGAGCCCTTACTCCTTTACCTCGCCGTGACCCCGGTCGCCGTAAGTGCGGTATTGTTAAAGGAGCAAGACGGGCAACAGCGTCCCGTGTACTACGTGAGCGAAGCCCTCCAAGGGGCCAAAACTTGGTACACAGAGATGGAGAAGATCTACTACGCCCTCCTGATGGCGTCCCGGAAGCTTCGCCATTACTTCCTGGGCACCCCATCACCGTTCCGTCATCCCTCCCCTTGGGGGAGGTGCTCCAAAACAAAGAAGCCACCGACCGGATAGGGAAGTGGGGGGCCGAGCTTGCCCCCTTTTCCCTTTCCCTCATGGGGCGCTCTGCCATCAAGTTACAGGTCCTCGCCGACTTCGTGGCAGAATGGACTCTTGCCTCCGGACCCAGGGATGAAGACCTCCCCATGCTGCCCCGACGTAGCGACCATTGGACACTCATGTCGATGGCTCCCTGTGTCTCATCGGGGCTGGTGCGGGAGTAGTCCTCCGGAGCCCCGAGGGGAGGCAACTGGAGTACGCGGCGCGGCTCGAGTTCCCTGTCACGAACAACGTCGCCGAATACGAGGCCTTGCTCCTCGGGTTGTGCCTTGCGCGCTCTCTGGGGATTCGACGCCTCCTAGTAAAAGGAGACTCCCAGCTCGTAGTTTGCCAAATGGACAAGTCCTACTTGTGCCATGACGCAAACTTGAGCCTTTACTTGCAGGAGGTGCGCAAGATGGAGAAGCACTTTGATGGCCTAGAGGCCCGGCACATCCCACGAAGGGACAATGACCACTCCCCAATGGGGCCTTCCTGGAGATCATCGAGAAGCCCTCGGTAACCTCCCCGGACGCGGGTGATGAGCCCTGCGTCCCAGAAGTCACCAAAATCACTCAGAATTTGTCTTGGATGGATCCCCTTGTCTCCTTCATCAAGGGGGAAGGGGAACCTCCCAACGAGACCGAGGCCAAGCGCCTCCGGGCCAAAGCTCGGGCATACCTCCTGTTGGAGGGGAAGCTCTACAAGAGGGGGGCTTCCGCCTTGCTCCGTTGCCTTCCGCGGCCGGAAGGGCTCCGGCTTCTCGAGGATATTCATGCGGGAAGCTGCTGGTCTCATCTGGCCCCGCATGCCATTGCAGCCAAAGCCCTTCGCCTGGGTTTCTATTGGCCCACGGTGATTCGTGACGCGCGAGACCTTGTCTCCGCATGCAAGGCCTGCCAGAAGATGGCCAAGGGTTCGAACCTCCCCCCCGTAGCGCTGCAGACTATCCCCATCACTTGGCCCTTCGCGCGCTGGGGGATGGACCTCCTAGGCCCTTTCCCCCCAGCGCCTGGGGGCTACAAGTATGCGGTGGTCGCAGTCGACTACTTTACTAAGTGGGTAGATGTAACACCCCTGTTTTTGCCAAACCCTAAAATAGCCAAAATCCACATCTGGACCCCAAACCCTAATCTGCTTCAGCCATTCCCTTCTAAATGTTGTTCAGAGCATTTTTCCCTTCGGGACCATCTCCTAAATCTCACCCTAAAGCTGAGTGTCAAGCCTTGCCATTTTAAAACCCTAATTACCCTATTCTACCCTAAACTGTTTTCCCCAATTTTGTCGAAACCCCTCAGATCTTGCCCGATCTTACCAAACTTTGGCCAGATAAGTTCTAATAATCTTTTGTAACTTAGCTGCGAAATCAGATTTCAGATCGGACCCTCAGATCTCCAAATTTGCAAACAGGCCCAAGTCCTATTCAAATTTTCCTCACAGAACAGTCCCTGGAGCAAGTTTCAGAATTACAGAACAGCCCAAATATTATTTTCAGGCCCTTTCGACCAGCGCCTGGTCGTTGCTTTCGACCAGTGCACGAGCCCGTTGCAGCGCCGTGGTTTTCACCGTGTTTGCTCGCCGCTGGCCACCTTTTCTTGTCACCTGTGTTGGGAGCAGCTGAGCCACCTCCCGCGCACGTGCCAGCACAGTTGCATCGCCTCGCCCAGCGGATAAACGGCCGCGCTCCAGCAGCGTTTTCGCGCGCGCGCTCCCGTTGCCGTGGCAATTGCATGTGTGTACGTGTCGTTGCCGGAGCTACGCTGTCGCCTCCACATCTGCGCCGTCCCGGACGAAGTTCCAACTCAACTGGCAAAGCTGCAGCACCGCCTGAAGCAAATCACGTCGCCGTCGCCGTCGTTGCGCCTGCGCCCGACAAGTTTCTCCCCGGCGCAAGCAACCGCTGTCGCGTTTTCCCTCGCAAGCTCCGTCCCCGTGCCTACTTAAACCCCCTCAGTGCTGTGAAGAAGCACAACCTCAAGACTTAGCCAAATTTCCAGTTTCTCGCCGTTTTCGCTTTCTTCTCCGGCGAGCCAGTGAGTGAGCTCACGGTGCTAGCCCTTTCCACAGCCCCTCTCTTCAATCCAGGTTCACCAATGAGTTCCCCTCGTTCCCCTCTCTGTGTCATAGCAACCAATTGCACCAGATCGATCCCCATCGCCGGTGATCGCCGGATTCCCGATTTGCCCTGTTCCCCCAATGCCGTTCGATTCCCTCCAAATTAGCTCTCGATTCGGTAGAAGAAGTTGATCAGTAAGCTTAGTAGAGCAAGCCTGTAGAATCAAAATCCCCAATTGAGCTCAAATCGAAGAAATCCCATTTTGGAACCTCGGCAGTTCGCCGGACCTCGTCGCCGAGCCCCTCCGGCCAATCTCCAATGAAATTAACCCCTCCAGTAGCCTTGTTGTGCCCTAGAGATCATTCCCAAGCTTGGAATTGAGCTCATTCGCCCTGTATCAAAAATTCCCGAGCTCTAGTGTCATCTTCTCCAGCGCCGGTCGCCGGAATTTGTTCCCGGTCGATCTAGCCCCTGAAACTTTGTCCCTTAGCTTCGCCTCACCTCCCTGAGCAATTTCTTCCACTAGCTCGACACCTGGATCTGCCTAGATTGTGAGTTATGCCTATGCCAAGATCACTGTCCAGTAACTCAGTTCATGTCCAGGCCACCGTAGTTCATCGCCAGATTTGGCCGCCCTCCGGCCACTTTCAGCCCTTGTGCCTGTTGAGTATATTGTTCCTGTTAGTAATGCCTACCTCCCAGACAAAGTGGTGCATCAATTGGAGCCCTGGATCAAAAGTTAAGCCATGCCCTAGTTTCTGGCCATGTCCAGCACTATGTCAGTGCATGTCAGCCACTGGCATTAGCCTTGTTTGACCCCTTCTGGTTGAGCAATGGAAATGTCACTTTGTCCCCTAGATTCCTGGAGTTGTGTTCTACATCTTTCCCTTCTATCACTTCTCCAGAAAACCATCCTAAGATCAGTTTAAAGTTATGCCAAAGCCATGAACTGAATGTCGACCCTTCGACGTTCAATCCTTTTTAGCCGTTTCTTCGACCAGAGCCCTTGTGACCTTGCCCTAACCTTTTCCCCTGCATACATGACTTATTTACTTAATAATTTCTATAGAAACTATTTTCTGTATGCTTATGGTATGTGTTTGTGTGTTGTCTGATTGCCGCAGAGTCAGAAACTGAAGGAGCGGAAGAAGTCTTTGAAGATCCGTCTGAGTATTTAGACCCCACATTGCAAGGCAAGCCTCATTCCTTTGATCATGTCTCACCCAATATTTTCATATGAAGTATATTCAGTGTTTCTTACTGTACATGCTTAATTGAAATACAAGTTATGTTTGAATGACATGAGTAGATATTACCTAACGGATCATGAAACCCCTTTTGTTATTGAACCTTCATGTATATGCTTTTGTCACCTTAGGACTCATATACTGAATATCCACATTAAACTTGAAATGGTCAAATACATGAGAAGTTATAATGAAAACCGTTTTGGCAAGAAAACTGATAAAAGGGATCAGTAGTGAGGATTGGATTGTATGGAGAGGGTGTGGTGCGCACCAGGGTATGTGAATGTTCCTCACTATTGGTTCATAAGGACGAGAACCTTGTGCTGTGTCTCTATACGAATTGTAAACGTACCAACCACTTGTCTGGTATGGGACAGGCACAACTTAGTAGCTTTTTGGTATTAGCAGTTCCCTGCATGGTTTGTTGGTCTGGTTTCTCGCGTGGAAACTGGTGGGCCGCAGTTCGGCCATGAGTGTTGTGAGTTCAGAAAAATGATGAGAGATAAAGGTGGAAAGAAGGAAGGCGCCCTACGCCTCAGATTAAGCCGTGCGCGGTTGTAATCTTGAACGGTCATATGTCTTGCGTGGACACAGACCAAGGCTATGTGTCTTGCGGGAACATAAGCCAGAGGCTAGGAAGTAAGGCAGTGGGGAGGACCCACAACGGTACTTGAGACTTAACTATCTATTTACCGGGCGGGGATACTGTTAATACTAAACTGTAAAAGCGTTGTGTGATCTCGGCCTTGTCACATGTGTATAAGTCACATGGAGCTGATCCGACTTGAAAGCCGAGTGAACCAGTGGATTTAAAAAGAGGTACACCTTTGCAAAGTGTAAAAGAAGTATCAGATACTCTGTACTCCCAGGTTCAGGAGTCTTTTCGTAGTGGATGTTATCCATGGGTTATAGCACAAGTAATGTTTTGGAATGTTTTCATAATGCGGTTAACAAAGTAGTGACTCATGGGAGACCACTACATCTAATGTTTTTATTGAAAACCTGTTTAATGTTTAAAGTACTATTTTCATGACAAAGTACTGTTTACTGAACAAATGACTTGGAAATCTATATATCTCTATCCATATGAAACTAAAACCCCTGAATCATATGTTTCACCCTCATATAAGTACAATTACAATAATCCCCGGAATGAGTGTTGCTGAGCACCAAGTGCTCACCCTTGCATTTACTTCCAACTGTAGAAGAGGGATTCGAGGATCCCGATTCCTTCAGTTATGAGTTCCCGGCAGAAGATGGAAGTGCCCCGGAAGAGCCCACGTTCTAGAAGGATTACGCACCAAGTCAAGTCAGATGTGGAAGGAGCCACTCCAACCCCGCTGCGGATGGAAGTCAAGCTTTTCGTCGTTGCCTTGTGCTTTATGTTGTGTGTTCGGTACTTGGATACCGATTCTGGTTCTGATAAACTAGTTATTTTCCTAGCAACTCTACTTAGCGCCATTTTCGGTGCTTTGGATATGTAATATTGGCCATGTTGGCCTGATACTTGTTTAATGTTATTACTATGCTTGTGTGATTTGGAGCTCATGTGACATCCTGCTGTGTGTAACCTACCTGGGCGGTTACCAAGGTGATCCTCAAATGGGGGTCTCACAGTAGAGGCCGAACCCTTGGCTAGCATCACGTCCCGAGTGGTACAGCGGTTTTTCTGGAAAAATATCATATGTCGTTTCGGCGTCCCCCGAGAGATCACTGTCGATAACGGGACCCAATTCGACTCGGCATATTTCTGGGAATTCTGCGAAGGCTTGGGGCTCACCATCCACTTCGCCTCAGTAGCTCATCCCCAGAGCAACGGGGCCATTGAAAGGGTCAACGGCGTAATCCTACAAGGGTTACAGCAACGGCTCGAGCAAGCTGCCTCCAAGCGGGGTGCATGGGCAAAGGAGCTCCCTAGCATCCTCTGTTCCATGCGCATGACTCCGAGCTGGGCAACGGGACGTACTCCCTTCTCCCTTGTATATGGGGCCGAGGCAGTCCTCCTCCCAGAGATTGGCTTCCGATCGCTACGGGTCGAGCTCCTAGATGGAGCTACGACCGCGACGTACCAAGCCAACGAGGCAAACCAACGACTGGAGGTCGACCTGGTGGAGGAGGAACGCAACCGAGTGCTCCTCCACCACGCCATCTACGAGCGCGAAATGGCGCGCACATACAACAAGCGCGTCCGTGAAAGGGCTTTTCGCCTCGGGGACCTCGTCCTCAAGCGCGTCACTGACCCCCAAGCCCAGGGCAAGCTCTCCCCCAAGTGGGAGGGCCCCTTCAAGATCTCGGCAGTCCTGGGCTTGGGGGCTTACAAGCTCTCCAACCTTCAAGAGCAGGAGCTGAAGCACACGTGGAACGTACGCTTGCTTCTCAAGTTCTACGTCTAGCCTACAAGCTCGTTCCCTCCCCCGGAACGATTACGCTGGAGGGGGAGGGGACATTGTACCTACCTTTCCCTCCCCTGTCGCGATCTCGTTGGGGGAGGTGTTGTACTTTAATTCATTATCAATACAACTGGTTTTTTCCTCAGCTCTGGCTCATTGCAGGTTTTTACATTACCGTCTCTCACGGCGATGCCCTCCCCGTGAGGATGCCTTCTTAACGAGGATGCCCTCCCCACGAGGAAGTGGGCTACCACAACCCAACAAGTCCCTACCACGGGAGTCCCACTCCTGTAGGGCAGCTTACGATCACCCCTCGTGGACTGAGGGTGTAAGTGGCAACCCGGTCCTAAAGGACCGCGATAACGAGTCAATTTAAGAGACTAGTCCCCTAGTCAAACACTCAGACCCGTCATCGAGCGCATCCTCCACCGAGAGTCAATTCTCCTTAGCGAGGCGGAATTCTCAGATATTTTTTCTTGGAGATCTCGTTCCAGGCTCCCCGTTCTCACGGCGACCGAAGGGTTGTCTCCCGGAAAAATTATCCCCGGGAATTTCACTTTCTCGGATTGTCTTGGATGTTCTCTCCCGGAGATCTCGTTCTCGGCTCCCCGTTTTTACGGTGACTGGAGGGTTTTGTCTCGGGAAAATTCCCAGAAATATTAGGCCTCCCGGAAGACTCGGTTTCCCGTTTTCACGGTGACCGGAGGGTTTTCATCCCGGAGGAAATTTCTTGGAATTTCCGACTTTCTTGGACGTTCTTCCCCGGAGACCTCATCCCCGGCTCTTGGTTCTCACGGCGACCGGAGGATCCCACCGGGGGTTTCGAAAAATCGTTCCCGGAAATTTTCACAACCTTGGGAAAACTTGAAGAATTCTTAAGGGTCCTTACCCCAGGGGCTTTGTCACCCCCATGGCGCGCGGATCTACCCTTCGGCCCGCTGTGGAGGGGGGATAAGGAGCACCCAGGAATCACCCCGTTCCGGACCATCTAAGAATTCAAAGTACACAAGCAAACTTAACTTTATTAAAGAAATCCAAAGTACACAAGCAAACTTAGCTTTATTGAAGACCATTTAACCGGAGAACATCTTACCCCTCCGGTGGGCATCATTACATCAAACGCGATACAACCCGGGATACAACCCGGAAAGATCCTACGCCTAGTAATCCCAGAGGCCCTCCGATATCTCCCGGGCCAGGTCCCGTACAAGCTGCGTATACGACGCTGGGCCTCCCAGAGCAAGTCTTCGGGCCAATATTCGTAGCCCACCGGTGGAAGTATTCGAAGCGGGGGAACCCTCCGGGACCCCTGTCATGGGGGGGATAGTTCGGCGCGGTGATTGTCAAAATTGTCCAGGTGCCACTCCGGATGCCACCACAACCGGATTGGCTCCCGGGAGACGCCCCTGCCACTTCCCCCGGGGAGGAGACTTAACAAGATAAAGGCGGCCTGGGCATCACTCGGATGACACCCGTCGGGGCTCGAAGGCCCCACCTTCAGAGAGGTTCTCCGAAACCTCGGGGACCTTCGCCCGGGAGTAACCTCCCGGGTAACCTGGTAAATTTGATTTGAAGACTTAGCAAAAAATTTCAATTCTATTTCATCAAAATGTTTTTGTACAAGTGTCCGGGGCTTCCTCTAAGAAGCTACCAAGAGCAAAAACCTAAAAACAAAAAAAGGGGCCCTATCTAAAGGCCCGGGGGGGGGGAGGCCCATACTTTTTTGTTGGTGTCCTCCCCCCGGGAGGCTCCCGCCGAAGCCATAGCGTCTGCCCCCGGAGGCACTGGGACTGGGAATCGCACCCAGACTATCCGGTGGTAGAAGCCGTCGGCGAGCTGCTCCACTTCTCGCCTAGACGGCTCGAAGGACTCCGGAAAGCTCCAGGCGATCCGGCCCCCGATTGCTCGAGCGCCAACCCCCCCGGTGCTCCACGACCCCGGCCGCGGCAGCCACCACCGGGATTGCCCGGCCTCGTGCTCGGGCATCAGCGGCCTCCGGGATCACGGAGACTTGCGCGTTGAGAAAACGAACAGCCTCTGTGAGCGTCACCGGCGCCGCCTCGGAGCTACCTCCCGAGCCCAGGCTCACTCCAAGCCCCTCGAGGGTTGAGCGGACAGAGCGTCCCGCGTCCATTACAGCCCGAACGCTGGAGCCCTCGAGCTCCCGGAGGGCGTCCTCCTTGGCTTTCGCCTCCATCAAAAGCCGGTCATTGGCATTCTCAGAGGCGTGGATCTGGGCCCTCACCCGGGACAACTCCCAGAGGGCGTCGTCCCGCTGCTCCAAATAGGTGGCGGCCTTCTTCTCCGCATCCTTCAGCGGCCGGCTAAAGCACCCTTCAATCCCCCAGGTGATGGCCGCCCCCTACAAGCCCAAGAGTTAGTGAAAATCCGAGACCAGAGCACCGAAGGAAACCATCCACCGGCTCGAGAAAGAACCTGGATCTGGAGGGATTGAAGCTCCTCGAAGCGCTCGCGGAGCGTCCCTTGCGAGACGTAGTCCTGGACCTTCCGGGTCTGCAGACTCTCCGCGTACCAGTCGATCTCCCCCGCAGACAGCAGGGGGTCTCCCTCCCGACGACGTCGGACCCATCGGGACCGGGGGCAGCCCTTGCAAAAGACACGGGGGTGATGAGAACCAGAGTGGCGGTGGCCGTCGTCCTCGCCACCCAAGAAGTCTCTGAGGAAGAGGCCGATGAGGTCTCTAAGGGAGTACCTCTCCAGGGGGGACGAGATGAGGAGCCGTTTCCCCTTCCAGGGCCGCGGAGCCCCCGAGACCTCCGTCACCAGGGGGACCTCATAGACCGAGGGGCTCCCCCCTCGTCTACCGGCCACTAGACACGCGGAGGGGAGTCCTCTGCGAATCGAACCTCCAGACTCTCCGGCTCTAGTAGCGCCGGGGCCGTCGGGAGGGCTATCGCCGAAGGTGGTGAGGGGGTGTAATCCGCCGAGTCGGACGCCCCCCCGTCGCCGGCTAGTTCCTTTCCCCGGGCCTCTCCGGAGGCCTCGGGGAGGCGCGCGGGCTCACGCGTCTCGCCCCCAGGGTTATTCGGGGGAGGCGGCGTCACTTCACGCCGGGGAGGTGCCCGCGCACGCCCTGACCCGGGGGCTGCATCCCGGGCCTTCACGGGCGTGCAGCCCGGTGTCGTTGATGGATCGGGGGCCTTCTGAGCCTTGGCCCGCTTCGGCTCAGAACCCTCGGTAACCTCCTTCCCCCTCTTGTGAGAACTGGGTGTGGGGAGAGGCGTCCTCGCCGATAGCCTTAGCCCAAAGGCCTTGGCCACCTAGTTCCGGGGAGGACCCTCCCTAATGACACGCACGATCCTCTCATGCTCGTCGGCATAATACCTCCTGAGGAGGTTCTCCGCCTTCTCCCGGGCGGCCGGGTACAGCTGGACTGCAAAGGGTAAGAGTTAGAAAAATATGCAAAAAGAAAACGAGCAAAGTAGCTGGGAGCTTACGTCGGGTCACTGGCTTTTGCGGGGCCGCTGGGCCAGACACATCCCGATCCACCTCCTCCCGTGCGAGAAGGGGGAGATCTTCAGTAGCGTCAGCTCCTCGGCGGCATCCCTCATAGAGCCGATGCCCCAGGAGCCCACGACCTTACTGAGGAGCTTCAGCTCCTCCTCGGTCCACACCGGGGGCTTGGGAGCAGATGACCGGTTGTAGGAGGGGGGCTCTGGAGAGTACACCACCTCGTCGTCCCGGACCAGGAGGTAGAACCACCTCCGAATCCAGGCCCCCCAGTGGTCCCGGGAGGCCGCTACCGGGTACTTCGCTACCCAGGACGACAGTAGCTAGATCATCCCCGAGCCGAACGGAGACTTCGGCCCTCCCTTCACCAGGTGGGAGCTCCTTGCCGCCGGCTCGTACAAGTACCGGAACAGCCGGAGCATTGGCTCCTGTCCGGTGGCTGTCTTGAAGAGCCATATGGAGAGGCCCATCCGGATGAAGGCATTCGGCGTCAGGTGGTTCAGTGCCACCCCGTACTCCTTCAAAAACTCCCGGAGCAACGGGTGCACCAGGAGCCGGAGCCTGGCCTCAAGGAAAGCCTCGAAGGACACCACTTCCCCGGGCCTAGGGAAAGGGGCTCCGTCCTTCTTCGAGGGGATCCGGACGTCCCCGTCCGCGACCACTCCCCGGTCCACAAGGGACTCCAGGTCCCCAGATGTGAACTCGGAGGCCCAAAGGAAGTCCGCGGTGACTTCCTCCGGTGGCACCTCCGCGGCCTTGGCACGGCTCTTGGGTGCCATTTAATTCTTTCAGTGGCTTAGGCTCTAAAGAAAAAGGGTTGAGGTTTCCGGTGGCTAAGCTTCCGGGACTGGGCTTCCAGGAGAGGGCTACCAGAAGAGCTAAGGGCGCTAAAGGAGTTTGAAGCTTTGAGGGTTGGAGTGCTCCGGGCCCCTCAAGGCCCTATTTATAGGAGCCAAACGCGGCCCCGATGGGTGCCACGTGGCCCTTTGAGATGCATCCATGCCGCTCAAATTCAAACAACATGCGGGAAACGAAGGGACGGGTGCGCGAAACGAGGCGTCACCGATTCAAACTACGAGCGGCCATTATGGCCGGACGGTGCACCCCCATCGAGATGAAGCTTTAATGAATGACGGCGCGGCCATAAACACTAGGCACGGGGATCAAAGCGTCACGGCTCCTGTGGTTTGTCCCGGAGATGTTCTCGGTAACATGAACCATCCCCTCCGGGGACTTGAGCATCATCCCCGAAGGGCATGGGGGGCTGCTGTTGGGGGAAATCTCCACGGGATCAAGTCCAGGTAAGAGGCTGTTCAATTTGCCCGGGGACAAGTCCCCCCAGTGACTTGTCTCGGGCGCCGCCATTGGCCCGGGGACAAGGCCCCCCTGGTGGCTTGTCCCGAGCGCCGCCATTTGCTCAGGGACAAGGCCCCTCGGTGGTTTGTCCGGGGCGCCGCCTTTTGCCCGGGGACAAGGCCCCCCGGTGGCTTGTCTCGGGCGCCGCCATTTGCCCGGGGACAAGGCCCCCCGGCGGCTTGTCCCGGGTACCACCTTTTGCCCGGGGACAAGGCCCCCTGGCGGCTTGTCCCGGGTGACGTGAGGGCCACACGAGAAGCGTCTCGGGAACCGGCGGACACCTGTCAAGCATCCAAGGTCCCTGATCGAGAGAAGGACAATGCTACCCCTCGATCCAACGGTGGCAGGCGGGGTAGTTTAGTCTTTTTGCATCTTTTGGGCCTATAAAAGCCCTTGTAACACCTCATGTAGAGGGGCGATTTCAGTATTACTTGGAACAGACAATCTAACAGGTGTGCTCCGGAGCCATCTCTCCCTCGAGAGAGCTCCCCTAGCCAACTCCGGTTGGGAGCACGCCGACAGGACTAAGGTCTCAACTAAGGCCCGAACCTATATAAACCTTCGTGTCACTTGCTGTGTTTGTCCGACGGGAGAGGACCGATCACTCGGTTAGCTCGCGTCATCTTTTCTTCGCTAGGATCTTCCACAAAACCTGTCGGGGTATTCGTAATACCACGACAACAACAATTCACACATTTGATGTATATTAGAAAAGTCACGTCTGAAATTAACAACATATCGTCACTTGGACCCAGTGGCCCATACATTTTACATAAAAAGAGAACCTTTGCAAATTGCGACAATGCAACTACCGACTACAAGTTAGACCTAATACATCACAAATCCATTCATCCAAAACAGCAAATGTCTGAACCACATTGGACTTAACCATAGGAGTTCAGTTCAAAGACGTCCGAGGAGCTGGAACTGTCGTCGAATTACATTTGTATTTGTGATTTCCTCGGACTCAGACTCAATCAACTCAACTCAACTCCATTAACAAAAAGAATGGCTATGCAAATGACAACAATTCTTCTTCTCCAAGTAGGTAAGCATTTGGCTGCAAGCTGGTGCATGCAAAAAAATTGCTGAACACGATACAAATGTAAGATGCTTTCTATAGGTCCTGATTTGAGAAACACGCCGGGCTTGAGGATCTTCTCGACCGAGCCAACCAAGATCTTGACCTTCATGTGCTTCCAGCTCTCGACGGTGATCTTCACCGTTTCTTTCGCCAACAAGCCAACGTAGGCAGTGTACTGTGATGAAGAACCGTGAAATACGTTGCCCCACATGAGCTTCATCCAAAGACCTGCACAGATCATAAATAGGCATTCTAGAGCAAATTAAGATTGTTTACTGTTTCCTAAATGACTCCCTATCTGAGAAAGACTACCGACTGAAGGTTAGGTTGTGCTTCGTCATAGTAACATCAACTTGCAACTGGAGATCAAGATATTACATTTCTACTCTATTTCATCAGAAGAAATTACCTTGCCAATATACATATATTAATTATTTAATAAACTTTTTTACATGCACTTGATCATTGAGCAAGCTAGTTGGCATTTGACTATGTTATTAGCATTGAACAACCTACAGAGAGATCAAGATATTTGTGTATCTCATGATATTTGTAAATATCTTGACATTAATGATCTTTCAATTTCAATTTCAATTAAAAATATCTTTCAATTTCAATTTCAATTTCATGATCTTTCAATTTCATTTTCAATTTCATGATCTTTCAATTTCATTTTCAATTTCATGATCTTTCAATTTCAATTGTTACTAAGTCCAAGTTGGCATTAAGCAACCGATTGAGAGATGAAGATATTACATTTATACTCTTATTGGCATTTCACTATGTTAGCTAGCGTTGTCTTGCAAATATATCCTGATAATTTTCTTCATTTGATAGGATCAGCAAGCAATTGAACATTATCTGTCCCACAATGATATTATTTAGTTGTTTTAATAAAAAACAGGAACAAGACACCGTACATAATCATATTGAAAAGAAGACACATCAAAATGAAGGCTACAAAAATTGCAGGATAATTGCCATAATCAGATTAGAATAATCTAACAATATTGCCGAAATTTTACATGCCTTGTTTGCCATGTCGAAATCTAGTGGGCGTCGATGGAGGTGTGGAGGTGCAGCGGTCGCCGGTGGAGGTGCGCCGGCCGTCCATGGAGCTTACGGGTTAGGGCTACGAGCGCCCGATGAACAGTTCGAATGAAAGAGACATACCCGGGTATTTATAGAACTAGATCAGTTCTATCGGTACACAACCACCTACCGTTAGTAATTTGAGATCTCTTCTAACGGTATAGACATACATTACTGATAGAATAAGACTATTTGTAGAAGGCGAACGGTTCTAACGGCACACTACATCCTACCGATAGGAATTTTTGTGCATATTCTGTCGGTATAGACATACATTATTGATAGAATAAGACTATTTGTAGAAGGCGTACGGTTCTATCGGCACACTACATCTTGCCAATAGGAATTTTTGTACATATTCTGTCGGTATAGACATACATTACCGATAGAATAAGATTATTTGTAGAAGGCGAACAGTTCTAAAATATTTGTGCTATCTTCTAACGGTATAAACATACATTACTGATAGAATAAAACTATTTGAGATGAACAATTCTAAGGAATTTTTGATATATTCTAACGGTATAAACATACAGTACCGATAGAATAAAACTATTTGTAGCAGATGAACGATTCTATCGGTTCACAACAGGCTACCGATAGGAATTTGTGATATATTTTAACGGTATACAAATATTGTACCAATAGAATAAAACTATTTCTAGAAGTCCATTAGTTCTAACGGTACATAACATCATCCCGTCAGTACTTATGCATCTCTTCTAACGGTAAATATGTTCATCACTGCTAGAGTAAATCATTCTACTTCTTCTAACGGTAAGTTTCTTACAAACCGATAGTAAAAATACCTCCCTTATGCCTTTTATGACCGCGAGGCACCTTTTCTAACGGTTTTGTACTAAATCGCTAATTACCGATAGAAGATAGGGGTTAGTAGACTGCATTTCTATACTAGTGGGGATGACTGCGAGAAGGTGTCTCCACTACCGAGATGATCATGGGAAGGTGTCTCCACGACCAGGATGATCGTGGGAAGGTGCCTCCACGACCATGGTACTTGTGGACATGTAAGACTATGTATTTTGCGACAATATGTGTATCGACCACATATTTCTACGACCATAAACGTTGAGGGCGTAGGCAACAATACCCACAACAGTTTATGTCTAGAAGATCTTGGACTATACCATAGTCTCTTTCCTAGGTCTCTTCGACTACGGAGAGGCATATAAATAATTCAAGTCTCGTTCTGTAGCTCTTTTGACCATAGAACGGCATGGACAACTAACTCGGGTAATAATCTCCATCGGCTAGCCCCCGAATTTGAAACGACACGACTCTTTTTAAATCGACGCTTCGGATTCCAAAAAGTTCCTCTGTCTCTTCAAATTCTAACACAACCCAAGAACATACTTTGGGTGTGGTTGTTAGAATGACAGGCATTAAATGGAAAAAATCTCGAGGTAATTTGCTATGTCCCAATGCCGGGAATTTGAAGCGTCACCTTTGAAACTCTATATATTTGGCCTCCATGTTTCAAAGTCTTCAAGCTTTTCAGAATTTCCAAGTCTTAGCCTCTTCATCTTCTTAACCTTTCTATTTTCATCTCAATGGCGTCCCAGATCCCAGGGTGACTTACTAAAGATGAAGAAAAAAGTCCGATTGTAGAAGGTGATATCGAGGTACCAAAACTTCAAGGCATCGTTACCAGTGCTGATGACCGTGCACAGGTGTCTCAAAAGGTAATTCTCTTTTGGGAAAATCTGTACAAGTTTTTTTCTTGAGAAAAAGTTTCCAAAGTAGAGCTTTTTGGTTTTTACAATTGCTCGAATATTTTGTGGCTCAAAAGAAGTGAGCTGGTGATGATGTTGGATCCTCTGGTGGTTCTTCATCGAAAAAACTAATGAAGACCCCTTCTAGTGGTTCTTCTTCGAGTGACTAAAAGAACCAAAATGTATTACTCTGGAAACCATTCTTTAAGAGAAAAGATTTACGCAGATTCTTCAAAAGAGAATTACCTTTTGAAGTGCCTGCATGACATTATCTTGTATTGTTAATTCCTCTTCTTCACTTTCAATGGGTTGTTTAGAGCTTGGGCTTGCCATTGGAATGGGAATAGAGAAGAAGAAAGAAAGTTAGAAGACGAAAAGAAGTTCTAAGACTTATTAGCAAAAGCTTGAAAACTTTAAGAATGTAAAGGTTAGGTATTTATAGAACTTAGAAGCGACGGTTCATATCCATAGCCTCGAGTTCTTAAAGGATGCCTTATAGCTTTTACCTCAAGTTGTAACGAAAAGGCTTCATAATGGCCTGACAACCGCACCCAAAGTTCTTCTTGGAAATGAAGTGACACACGATGAGAAAACGAACCATTCCAAAGTTGCAATATGCGAAGGTAAAACATCGGAATAATTAAATTAAAAGATTTATAATTTGAAATGACAAAGTATATAACTTGTTATTTCAAATTCAGGGGCTAGCTGACGAGGATTATAACCCGAGTTAGTTACATTTGCCATTCTATAATCGCAAGGTGTTTCGCCGGGAAGATCACTCTTCCGGGAAATTGGCCCCTTTTCGTGTTGCGGGCGTGCCAGTATACATAAGTATACCAATAAAAGGGTAGATAATGAACAATATTAGGAAACACTATACTTTATTAATTCTGAAAAGAATTATAAGTTACAAGTCGTTTTGGGATTTACAATCTCTCATTGGCCAAAGGAAAATACATCTTTGCTTCAGGGGATTGCATGGTTAATGGTTCTCAGGTCTTTTGAAAAGCTCCTGGTTAATTACATCTGCAGAACAAGTCCACAAAAAACCTCTGATTAAGCTGTGCTGATGGTCGTCGTCTTCAAGCTTCAAAATAATTTTCCCATGAATGAATGATTGTAATGTGTATGCCTATGCATGCAAGTATGCAAATCTATAGCCTCGTCAGTCTATGGTGTTATTACAAGATATGACCTTTGCCTCGTTGGTGCCTAGCCAGGGAGTTGTTCGGCCTCATCGGTAGTGAACAAATGGATGCCTTCGCTTCATCAGTACCATGCATGAATGGTGTCCGGCTTCATCAGTCACGGACAAAAAGCATGTTGGATTCGCTTCATCAGTACCCAACAATATGTAAATTATGGATGGAATGACTTGTGATAACACGTTTGACTTCCTTAGCTTCAGGAAAGGCACGTTGTATGGTAGGCAACCCATTGGAATATCCATCAAGGACTTAGTAGGACTTTGACTTCATTTGACATCTTTGAACATAATTGATCATTAGCTCTCTTTTGACTAATTAGATGAGAGATTTTCTGACCTATGATAGGCTTAAAAATTGAAGGAATAGTTTCTGAAAAAATCCTCGATTGTTCATCAAAATTTGATATCAATCAGACCATCAGATTAGAAACTATCTTCATTGCATTGCTTGTACGTCAAACTGGAATTCAACGAGATAGAGCTATTGCAATAGTTTTGATGATATCTTAAACATCTGATCAAGCTGAAACTTGGAGGAATAGTTTCAGTATGAACCTACTATTCTCCATAAAAATTTGGGGTTGATCGGACTTCTAGATCAGAAGTTATCATTGATCTTCTCCCGTGAGACAAGCTGAATTTTCTTTTGATCAAAAAATTTCCTCTGGTCGAATTGGAGATTTAGAGGTCTCTGATTGATATGAAATTTTGTGGAGAGGTTGCCCATAGAGTCCTCTATTCACCATAAAAAATTTGGGGTCAATCGGACTTCTGGATGAGAAGTTATCATCGATCTATCTCCCACGAGGCAAAATAAACAAGTCTTTGGACAGAGCACTGGCTCTAGTCGAATTGGACTTTAGAGGTTTTTGATTGAATTGAAATTTGGTGGACAGGTTTCTCATAGAGTCCTCTGTTCACCATCAAACTTTGGGGTCGATCGGACTTCTGGATGAGAAGTTATCATCGATCTATCTCCCATGAGATGAAGTGAACAAGTTTCTGGATAGAACTTTTCTTTTGGAAGGACCCTTTTGAAAGTGCTCATATGACCTTCAGATCTTTGATCAACCATGACCTAGGTGGCGTGTGGTCTTTGATTGAAAGTATACAACTTTTAGATCTTTGATCGGCCGAACTTGGTGAGGTTTGATCTTTGATCAAAAGATGAACATGCAATTTTTGGATTTGAGCCACCATGAGTGGGACATCCTTACTAATCGGTTGAGATAGCAAGGATCCGAGCCACCGTGAGTGGAATATCCTTGCTAATCAATTGAGACAGTAAGGATCCGAGCCACCTTGGGTGGAATATCATTACTAGGCCCTAAAAGTATTTTAACTAATGATGGTTATTTGAAAGCCAATGAATATTGGCGATGAGGATGGTATGGTTGGTGGGCGAATTTTGCCTAAGCGGGATAGTGGTTGAGTACCTCACCCTAATAAATAAGGATATAACCAATTGTGCTAAACGACCATGGGCATATTAACATGCCAACCACATGATAGAGTAATTGAACTAGGCCAGTAAACTACGGTGTATCAATTTTATCCCTACATGGTGGTCGTTCTCATTCAGGCTCCAAACTTGAGATGTTTGGATGGATCTTAATAAGTTTAGTCGCCTAAACTTATGGCCTAAATGGGTGAGGGGGAGATGTGAGGGGAGAGTTCATGCGATTACCCTAACCTTGGGTACTGTGAATTCTGGGTGTGAAGGTACTTCTAAGTGAGGGTACCTCACAACGACAAGAACGACCAGTGTTGTTCGATTGTCGGGCAGGGATATAATTAATAAAATGTTTTTGAGAGCCTTGTCTCCTCAATCTAGTCGCATGCAATAATGTACGTGTAATTGGCCTGACTGGGAAGATTGATGGACTCATGTGGGTAAAGCGGTGTCCCTCTGCAAAGTGTCAAAAAGTATTCGAGTACTCCGTACCCCTGGACAGGGGTATGCCATGGGTAGTAATTGTTGCATCTAGGCCGTTGTGCCTAACCTAATTTTTGTGATTAATGAAAACAAAGTGTTTTAGACTAACTATGCTTTTGATACAGAGTTATGTTGGGAAGAAATGCAAGATGATCAAGATAAACCCGACGTAAGATGGATCAAGCACAAGTCGCAAAACACAAAGATGAGAAGAAAATCAAGAGATGCAAAGGACCTAAGGTAATATTGTTTTTATTTTTACCGATCTCGGCGTAAGGAGATTGATCGGTTTAGGAAAATTTGCTTTTAGATTTAACCGTACTATAAAGAGGGGTTGCAAAGTCCTCTCTACATTTTCAGCATAAACCGAGAAATTTAGGTCATTGTATTGCATTCATTTTGGATGGATTTGATTTAAATTTGGTTTGAAAGATTTTGGATTTTCAGTTAAGTTTTTGACAGCAGAAGAGTTATTGAATTTTCTAGAAAGATCTAGGCAGATCTGGCTTTTTTCTTCTGTTGACAAAAAGATTGCTCTTAAAATTATCTTTCAAACGAGCTATTAAACACTAAATTTGGATTTCTGGATTTAAAGTTATGTCTGTTTTATTCATATTGACTGTCAGTTTGGTATACTGACTGTCAGTTTGAATGTCAATTTGTTTATACCGACAGTTGTCCAGAGAGGTTGCTTTTTGAGCCAAAAATTTTTGAACTAAACTGACTGTTAGTTTGCATTTCTACCTCAAACTGGTTTATTTGAGTTTCTATTTGATCTGGTCGCTTTTATGGTCGAACTGACTGTCAGTTTCGATAACTGACTGTCAGTTTGTATTATCAATTTCCATATACGACCACAAACGGCTAACAAAGTTTTATCCGTGATTTTTGTCAGCCGTTGAGTTTGGAACTGACTGTCAGTTCCTCATACTGACTGTCAGTTTGCACTGATTTATTTCCTTTTTCGACCTCAAACGGCTAGCTGAGTTTTCTCTGGATTTTACTTCTTTCTGGTCGTGACCCAAACTGACTGTCAGTTTGCACTGCTGATTTTCAGCTCGAGCTCCAACGGTTCTTTTGAGTGTTGAGGCTATAAATAGAGGCTTTGAGCTATGGTTTTGAACAACAAGCAGCCTCCTCTCATACACATACTTGAGCATTTGTTTTTGGAGTTAAAATCTTGATCTGTTGATCAAGTCGTGAGTTTTTTAGATCCACCGAGTGCTTTCTGTTCGCATCATTTGCATCCTATTAGTTTCTCGGTGATTGCTAGAGGTCTAGAGAAGACCTTGCTGCCTATTACTCTTGGTGAACGCCCTCACCTAGACGGTTCGGTTGCGTGGCCGTTGATCTCTCCGTTCGAAGATTGTTGGAGAGACTCGGCGTGTTTGTAAAAGGCATCAATGCTCGCCTTTCCGGAGTGGACAAGGAGCAACCACTAGTGGATTGTATCCTTCGTGGATATTGGAGCAAGACTCAATTTACTTGAGTGCTTCAACGAGGATTATGGGAGACTGGGCGAGTCTCCGAGACCTTGGTAAAAATTATTGTGTTTGTGTTCTTTTCTTCTTTCTCATATTATTATTTGTTCTCGTTTTCTTCGTCTGCCAAACTTTGTTTTAATTTAAAGTTTTTAAAAAACTCCTATTCACCCCCCTCTAGTCGGCATCCTTGATCCTACACGTGGTATCAGAGAAAGGTCTCTCAATTATTTAGGCTTTACCGCCTAGAGAGAGGATGACGTCTAATGAGGGATTTTCTCTCAGTCATACCGGTCGTGCGCCTATCTTTGATGGGACTAACTATCCCTACTGGAAAGTGCGCATGTCAGTATTCCTTGAGGCCATGGGACTTGATGTATGGGACATCGTTAAACTTGGTTTTACTCCTCTGGATGATCCGGCAAGTCACCCGATGACGACAGGAGAAAATTACATTTAAATGCCCATGCAAAAAATGCACTCTTTGTCGGTTTGTCTCTAAATAAGTTCAATCGTGTGAGCAATCTCACTGCTCACAAGGTTTGGACTACCCTCGAAGAAATATACGAGGGTATCACTAAAGTCAAAGAGGCAAAGTTGCTCATGGTAAGGCAACGATATGAGACATTCATAATGTCATCAACCGAGTCCGTGGATTCCATGTTCACTCGGTTGAACAATATTGTGAGTGAACTCAAGGGGCTTGGTGTTGTTTTTACTGACCTTGATATTGTAAGAAAGATTCTCAAGGCGCTTCCAGAAAACTTCGACACTCTGGTCACGGCACTTTCCAACTCTGACTTGTTGACCACAACACTGACGGATCTCTATGGGAACCTCATCACTCACGAAATGCATCGAAAGGAGAAGAAGGAAGTAGTCGAACCCTCGGAGACAAAGAAGAAAGCGTTGGCTTTCAAAGCCGGTTCCAAGAACGATTTAAGCATGGCTCTTCCGACGAAGATCTAGCTCTAATGGTAAAAAATACTAAAAAATTTCTTCGCAGGTTGCACAAGAAGGGTGTCAACATCGACACTCGACCAAAGGGACCAAAGCAAACAAACTTCAAGGACATCATATGCTACAGATGTCACGAAAAGGGACATATAGCATCAAGATGTCCTAACAAGAACAAGACTTTAAATAACAAGAAGAAATTCTTCAAGAAGAGAAATGAAGCAACAAAAGAAGCCTGCTTCGGAGAATGGATGTCCGGAGGTGAGAGCTCCAACTCCGACTCTGACAATGAAGAAAGTTGCTCCAAGAAGCTGGCCGGACTAGCTCTCGGCAACATCAACAGTTCGACTAGTTCATCCCTTTGTCTTATGGCTAAGGGTGATGAAAAGGTACACTCTAACGATCCTTCATATGATGAATTAGTTGAAATGATTAATGAATTAAACGAAGTCTATGGAGCTACTAAAAAGAAGTATGGAGCTCTTAAAGAAGAACATTCTTCTTTACGCACTCAATACTCAGAACTAAAAGATTCATATGAAAGTTGCTTATCAAAGATATTACTCATGCTCCATCTAAAGTCGATGTATCCATTTCATGTGATTTAGATACTTCTTCTAGTAGTCAAGATATACCATGTGCTTCAATCTTAAATGAGAATAATGAACATAGGGCACAAGTTGAAAAACTTGGTAAAGGGTTAGAAAATTGCTACAAAGGTAAAGTATCCTTTGATCTCATTCTTAGCAAATAGAAGTGTTCATTTAGAAAAGAAGGTCTTGGATGCTTTCCGAAGAAAGGAAAGAAACCAAATACTAAAACTATTTTTGTAAAAGCATGCAACACATTTTGCTTTAAATGCCATGAAACTGGTCATTCGCATGAAGCATGTCCTTTAATGACTCCAAACTACTTTGATACTTGCTACATGCTTCAACGGTCAAAGAAAGGTTATGCTATAGCAAAGTTTGTTGGCGCACCCATGCTAAATAAAAAGAAGAAATCAATTTGGGTGCCCAAAGCTTTGATCGTTAACATTGAAGGACCCAAAAAGGTTTGGGTACCTAAAAAGACTTGATTCTTTTGTTTATGCAGGTAAACTACAAAACCAGTGGGAAGCATTGGGTGCTAGATAGCGGATGCTCTGAACATATGACCGGCAACAAGAAACTGTTCACCTCAATAGAAGACAACTCAAGCGAAAATCAAAAGATCACCTTTGGCGACAATCGTCAAGGAAATGTGGTAGGCTTGGGTAAAATTGCTATATCCAATGATCTCTCTATTTCAAATGTTTTATTGGTTGAATCTCTTAATTTTAATTTTCTTTCCATTGCACAAATTTGTGATCTTGGATTTCGTTGCACATTTTATCCCAAAGAAGTTTTAGTTGAAAGTTTAAAAGACAATTCCTTGATCTTTAAAGGCTTTCATTTTGGGAATCTTTATCTAGTTGATTTTAATTCAAAAGATGCATATCTTTCAATATGCCTTGTCTCTCAAACCTCAAAAGGTTGGTTATGGCATAGAAGACTTGCACATGTTGGAATGTATCAATTGAAAAAGCTTTTAAAACGTGATTTGGTTATTGGGTTAAAGGAGGTGAATTTTGAAAAGGATAAACCTTGTAGCGCCTGTCAAGCTGGCAAGCAAGTAGTTACTTCACATCAGATTAAGCGTGTTTTTTCGACTTGCAAACCTTTGGAACTATTGCATATGGATTTATTTGGACCTTCTGAGTTCCAAAGTATCGGGGGTAGTAATTATGGTTTTGTGATTGTTGATGATTTTACTCGCTACACTTGGCTTTTCTTTATTTCTCAAAAATCTGAAACCCTGATGTTTTCAAAAGTTTTGCAAAACGTGTTTCCACTGAATTCGAACTTCCATCAAGAAAATCCATAGTGATCATGGTGGAGAATTCATTAATTCAACCTTATTTGATTTTTGTGACTCGCTCGGAATCAAACACGAATTTTCTACTTCCTACACTCCACAGCAAAATGGAGTTGTGGAAAAGAAAAATCGAACACTACTAGAAATGGCAAGAACAATGCTAAGTGAGTATGACACTCCCACTCGCTTTTGGGCTGAAGCCGTGCATACTGCTTGCTATTCTATTGATCGGCTTTATTTGCATCCTCTTTTGAATTTAACTCCTTATGAACTTCTTATTGGGCCTAAGCTGAATATTTCTTATTTTTGAGTATTTGGTTGCAAATGTTATGTCCTTAATAAAAGAAATTTTGGTGGTAAATTTCAGAAAAGAGTAGATGAAGGCTTTCTAGTGGGATACTCTACCACTAGCAAAGCTTATCGCGTTTTTAATAAATATACTAGTTGTATTGAAGAATCATGTGATGTAGAATTTGATGAAACTAATGGCTCGCAAAAGGAGCAAGTCTCTTGTGAAGTTTCAGGTGAGGATCTTCAAGAAGTCGTGAAGAACATCACCATTGGAGACATCAAGCTAAGAGAAGATGATCGAAAAGATGTTGAGAACATTGAGAATGACGATCAAAATGTATCATCATCTCATGTTAATCCTCCAGAACCAAGGCAAGAAGAAGCAGCACAAGAAGAAGTACCAAGGCAACATCAAACCATCACCTAGGATCACCCTCTAGATCAAATCTTGGGTGATGTCAGTAAAGGTGTTCAAACTCGCTCTCGTATTGCTGCATTTTGTGAACATCATTCGTTTGTATGATCTTTAGAACCTAAACATGTAGATGAAGCTTTAAATGATCCTGATTGGGTAAATACCATGCATGATGAACTTAACAATTTTTCTAGGAATAAAGTTTGGACTTTAGTTGAAATACCCAAGGATCATAATGTAATTGGAACAAAATGGGTTTTTAGAAATAAGCAAGATGAAAATGGTGTAGTAATTAGAAATAAAGCTTGTCTTGTTGCACAAGGTTTAACTCAAGTCGAAGGTTTAGACTTTGGTGAAACTTTTGCACCTGTGGCAAGACTTGAAGCTATTCGTATTTTTCTTGCTTATGCATCATATTTTAATATTAAGCTATTTCAAATGGATGTAAAAAGTGCATTTTTGAATGGTGAAATTTCTGAACTTGTTTTTGTTGAACAACCTCCCGGTTTTGAAGATCCTAAATTTCCAAACCATGTGTTTAAATTGTCTAAAACTCTCTATGGTCTCAAGCAAGCTCCTCGAGCTTGGTATGAGAGACTTAGAGATTTTCTTTTATAAAAAGGTTTTAAAATTGGGAAGGTTGACACAACTCTTTTTACTAAAAAGATTGAAAAAGATTTGTTCATTTGTCAGATATATGTTGATGATATTATCTTTGGATCTGCTAATGAACATTTCTGTCATGAGTTTGGAGAGATGATGTCTAGGGAATTCGAGATGTCAATGATTGGCGAGCTAAGTTTCTTCCTTGGACTACAAATCAAGCAACTCAAGAACGGTACGTTCGTGAGTCAAACGAAGTACGTGAATGACTCAAGCTCTTTGGGATGGAAGACGCTAAGGCAATCAAAACCCCCATAGCCACAAATGGACATCTGGACATGGACAACAATGAAAAATCGGTCGATTCTAAACTTTATAGGTCTATGATTGGTAGCTTGTTATATCTTACTGCATCTAGGCCTGATATCATGTTTAGTGTGTGCTTATGTGCTAGATTTAGTCAGATCCTAAGGAATGTCATTTAATTGCTATTAAAAGAATCCTTAGGTATTTGAAATGCTATCCCAACTTAGGTCTTTGGTATCCAAAAGATGCAAATTTTGAATTAATTGGATATTCGGATTCTGATTATGCTGGGTGTAAGATTGATAGAAAAAGTACATCTGGTAGCTGTCAGTTATTGGAGAGATCATTAGTATCATGGTCATCTAGAAAACAGAATTATGTAGCTCTCTCCACAGCTGAAGTTGAATATGTTTCTGCAGGAAATTGTTGTGCTCAAATTCTGTGGATGAAGTAGATATTTTTGGATTATGGAATTAAATTTGATAAAGTGCTACTGTTGTGTGATAATGAAAGTGCCATTAAATTTGCAAATAATCCTGTTCAACATTCTAGAACTAAGCATATTGAAATATGGCACCATTTTATAAAAGATCATGTGGCAAAAGGAGATATTGAAGTGAGTTATATTAGAACTGACATGCAACTAGCAGATATACCAAACCCCTAGATGAAACTAGATTTTGTTTTCTCAGAGGTGAATTGAATATTATTGATATATCTAATGCTAGGTGATGTGATAAGTATATTAAATTATATTAAAATATATTTGTATTCCCTCTCTGCTCAAATCTTACTTCTGGTCGAATTTGTCCCTACTGACAGTCAGTTCCACAAACTAACAGTCAGTTCAGTGCTTAAGAGCCTGTTCTTAGACTCTGGTCGAAGTCGGTCATGTTGACAGTCAGTTCCACAAACTGACTGTCACTTATGTGCATTGGTCTTTGGTCGTAGCTCCTGGTCGTTTTTGAGACTCAAACTGACTGTCAGTTTCAAAACTCAGTTCTATGAACTGACTATCAGTGTTGTACACTGAATGTCTGTTCCATGTTTCTGGGTTTGAAACTGACTGTCAGTATATCATACTGACCGTCAGTTTGTGTCTCCAAAACCCTAAAACCCCCGTTCTGTTTCCCCATCTCCTCGTCTCCTCATCTCGTCGCCGCTGTGTTTTCGCCGCACCACCACATCCTCACGCCATTTTGAGCCGCGCCGTGCTGCGCCACCACCTCGCCACGCTTCTCCCACATCTCGCCGGTGCCACGTCGCAAACGCCTCGTTGTGGCTCGGTCTCGCCGTGCCGCCGGTTTGCCTCACCGCGCCACTGTGCAGCACTGCACCGTGCCTCGCCATGGATTGCCTCCTCGTTGTTGAGCCGCACATCACCAGTGTCGCCTCACTCTCGACCGTCTCTTCTTTGCTGTCGTCGTTTTCTCGGCTCCTCTTTTTGTATCTCTGCTTTTTTTCCTGCCTCTGTTTTATTCCATCATGTTTGATCAGCCTGGTTCCTCGTCTCGGCGTGTGGCCCGTCGAAAGAACGCTGCAAACAGCAGTCGTTCAACAGGTCAGACGTCTGAGACCCGGCCTTCGCCTCCGCCTGAGCGCGTGCCCGTGGACTATTCCCAGTGGCACGCGAGTCATCTCCGCACCCTGCGTTCCACAAACCCCTACCTTTCTCCTCGCCCCACTGGTCTCGACGGCTGCGATGTTCTCACTTTCTATACGAACTTGCAGCTCGACCTGTTCACTAGTGTCTACAGCTGAGTCCCCATTTTTGCCCACCGCTCTCTCTCCTGGCAGACGATCGTGTCTCGCACAGGCATTGTGTCCCTGGCGGACTCCTTCGCTTCCGTCGGGATCCGTGACCTTGTCGCCGATTGCTCCCTCCACTGGGCTGATGAGCCCATCCTCCAGTTCTACTCCACCGTCTTTATCTCTCCCCAGCGTGACTTCATCAACTTCATGAAAGGCCTCCAGGTTCACACTGTCACAAAGGAGTAGATTGAGACTGCGCTTGGACTGGTTCGTCCCGCTTTTCGGCGCCAACTCTACACTCTCCCCGACCTCAGGCATCGGGAGGTGGCCATGCTCTATTCCGGCCCCTTCCAGCTCCGTCACATTGCTGGCTTGCGCCGCGATGTCGACTTGGCCCTTAGGATCCTTCGTCTCACTTTGGTCCTTATGACCGGAGATAGGGCCAGAGTCACCTATCTTGCCCTCCATGTCCTTATTTCTATCTTTCAGGAGGAGCCCTTTGACATTGCTGATCTCATCATCAGTGAGATTTAGCACGTCATTCTTTCTCCTCGCCGCCAGCTGATATACGCTTCGTATATCATGGCGATGCTTCTGCATATCCGGGCCGTAGACTCTAAGCTCCTGTGGCCCCCATCAGCCTCTTCAGGTCTATCCTCCAGGCCAGGCAGATCATCATCTCGGTGCCCGCCCTGCAGCGGCTGCTGACCCTGATTCTCCCACATCTGATGATGATGCTGCGGGGGAGTCAGAGGACGAGGCTCCAGCTCAGGAGTCCGATCCAGCACCGACTGCAGACTCAAGCATCGGATCTTCCTTGGCATCTCATCTCCAACAGGTCATCCAGACCCAGCAGCAGATCATGTGCACACATCAGGAGCACCATCAGCTGCTGCTTCGACTGGTTGCTCAGTAGGAGGAGATACTGCGCCGGCTGCCTTCGTTTGCCTCTCCAGCCCCTCGCAAGAGGGCGTGCCCAGCTGTTTCTTCACAAGGCTCAGCTTCAGGGCTTGCTGCCCCAATTCCGGCTCTAGCATCTCCAGCTGCACCTCCCGCTTTGTCTCCTGCAGCATCACCAGCCGTCGACCCGACTGGATCTCCCACAGGCTCCAGAGATACAGCGGTTCTCGGCCTCTCGGATGATGATGAGCATTAGGCTCTATTCTGTATTGACTCCCTTTTTGTGCTTGATGCCAAAGGGGGAGAAGTATTATGTCCTTATGTTTTTGGATGAAGTATGACTTTTATATTTTTGATATATTTCAGTTATGAATGATATGGTTATACTTGATGAGTTGTTTTATGTTGGTATGTGTGATGCTCTGATATCTATCTATGCTCTAATATATGTGTTGGATATATGTGTCATCTTATGAGTATGATGTGATATGTATGCGTGTATGATGTATGCTTCTGAACTGATATGTTTGTGATTATATGTGACAGATAAGTATCATACACTCAGGGGGAGCTATTCATTTTTTCTATCAAACACTTGTTGTCATCAATCATCAAAAAGGGGGAGATTGTTGCATCTAGGCCGTTGTGCCTAACCTAATTTTGATGATTAATGAAAACAAAGTGTTTTAGACTAACTGTACTTATGAGATATTTTGATACAGAATTATGTTGGGAAGAAATGCAAGATGATCAAGATAAACCCGACGTACGATGGATCAAGATAAACCCAGTTTGTTGACTAGGTTTGATCATGTTTGACCAATCCAATTTTGACCGTTTTTTGAACAGTGGAGTTTTTGTCCTAATTTTTGATCATTTTTTAAGCCAAAATATACGTGTATTTTTATTTTAGTCCTTTTGGTCATATGAGACTTTTCTAATGAATTTTTTATTACAAAAATTAATCGAACAAATGCCTCTCGCCAAGTTGAGTTTGTGCGCGAAGCAGCTCGAACTTAATTTGGTGAAACTGACTGTTATTTCTGAGTTGCGACACTTGAAACTAGCATCAAGTAACGAAATCTACATGCAATTTACTTACAGATGCTTTGGTCGAAGATGATGTGGTTGGAGAAACCATGATCGAGGTTGTTGCTCAATGTGACCAAAAGTGAAGAAAGTTGTGGTCGACACTTATTTACATCTTTAATCATCTGCAAAGTCAGACATACAACTCTACTGCGTTCGTTTAGTTGCCATGGAGCCGACTAGTAAGAGGAATTGACAGTTTCATTAAAGTGATCCACTGTCATTAGCCTTCCTAAGTCATGGCGAAAGATCATGCCACAACCTAAGGCATTTTATCAACTTTACTGCATCCGTCTAGCAACCACGGAGTCAACCAATAGAGTTGAAGGGTTTCACAGATCCATGCGAACTGCACTGTCACGCTTCACTGCTCCCATCGTCCTAAGTCATGGAGAAGAATCATGCCACAACCTAAGGCTTTTTATCAACTTCACTGTGTTCGTCTTGCCACCACAAAGCCAACCAGTGGAGTTGAAGAGTTTCACAGATCCACCTGAATCGCACTGGTATGCTTCACTTCTCCCATCAATGGTTACATTGCAAATTTTGTTTGGTCAAGGCATTACATAGCCATCTTCAGGCATAACTTTGGCAATGTTAACCTGCGTATTAAAGAAAGGAAAACGACCGCTTTCTTTGAAGTGTTGGGGTAACCTTCCCAAATAAAGAGTATGAAAGGAGGTAAAGCCTTCCCGAAAAGAGCATAAGAGAAAGGAATAAAACATCTTTCTTTTGAATGTTGGGCCAAAATCCTCCCAAAATGAAGAGCATCAAAGAAAGGAGAAGAACATATTTCTTTGGTATATTGGGGTAATACATTTCCATAGTAATGAACATCAACGAAAGGAAAAAACATATCTTTCTTTGGAATATTGAGGTAAGACCTTCCCATCATAATGAACATCAAAGAAAGGAAAAAACATGTCTTTTTTTGGAATATTGGGATAATACCTTCCCATCATAATGAACATCAAAAAAAGGAAAATACATGTCTTTCTTTGAAATATTGGAGTAAGACCTTCCCATCATAATGAACATCAAAAAAAGGAAAAAACACATTTTTCTTTGGAATATTGAGGTAAGACCTTCCCATCATAATGAACATCAAAAAAAGGAAAAAGTGCTTTCATTGGAATATTGGGGTAAGACCTTCCCATCATAATGAACATCAAAGAAAGGAAAATACATGTCTTTCTTTGAAATATTGGGGTAAAACCTTCTCATCATAGTGAACATCAAAGAAAGAAAACACACATCTTTATTTGGAAAAATTTTTGTTTTGAAATGACTAAAAAAATCATCTTTCTTTGAAAATGTTGGGAAGAACCATCCCAAAAAATGAATTTTGTAAAGAGTGGAAAACAAGCATCTTTCTTTAAAACATTGGGGAAAAACTGTCCCAAAATAAAAGACTTTGATTTTAAATAGAGATTTAAAGAAAGGAAAAAGACTTCTTTCTTTAAAATGTTGGGGCAAAACCTTCCTAGAAGAGATTTTATTTTGAAATATCAGGTTTTCTTTAAACATCAAGCCATGGATATCATCCCGAGATAGAGCCTCTGATGGATTCATTGTTGTAAAGACATCGAATGTCCATGATGGACTTCATTTACAACTTCATTCACTCGTGAAGATGTGTATGCAGCATTGCGCTTCAGTAAAAGTCACCAAAGGTAGTAGGAACTGTAAGATCAAGGATGCCAACTAGAGGGGAGGTGAATAGGAGGCTTTTAAAAAAATTTTCCCCACTAAGCAATTTTTCAAAGATGTTTCAGATAACCTAGGGTTGCAAAGGTTTAACAATCAAACATCTAGTTGCATACAACCATATGAAATATTCAATATAACATGCAACAATAGTAAATCAAGAAATTGAGTCAATATGAATGCGAATTATACAAAAGAGAGACAATTGACACAATGATTTTTACCGAGGTCTTGGAGACTCGCCCAGTCTCCCCTACTCCTCGTTGAAGCGCTCACGTGTGAGCCTCGCTTCTATATCCACAAAGGATATTTCACTCGGGTTGCTCCTTCTCCACACCGGATAGGTGAGCACCACACCTTTAACACTTTTTTGTCGCCCTCTCCAACAAACTTCACCTGGAGAGATCGCCACTCTCCTTCGACACCGTCGAAGCGAAGGCGATCGCTAAGAGTAACAAGTCAGGCCCTTTCAGTTGAACCAATCAAGTGCTCGAAGCTCAAATGATGCAAGTGTATGCACATACAATAGCACTAGCTTGCAAATGGTGGATTAAGTGCACTAAGTACTCTTAGCCTCACACAAAGGCTCTCTCTCAAATCCACCCAAGATTTTGGCTCAAATCTAGCCTCTAGAGGCAATAGAACACATGCAATGGACTTGGCTAACTTATACATGTCGACGATTTGGACTCGGGGTCCTTAGTCAAACTTATGCAGAATTTGTGAGTTGTGAGACCTTTCAGGGTGACCCTCCGGGAAGGGATGATGAGCCAAAGTCGGTTGGAGCACAGAGAGATTTATACAGGTTCGGGCCCTCGATGGTGGGAGTAATAGCCCTACGTCTTGTTGGGATTTCACTATATGTAAGAAAAAGGATTACAAAGTTGTGGAAAAGATCATCACAGGCGAAGATCTTTTCCGTGTGATTATGCAAAACATAACTAAACTAGCCTATGGAAGCTTGTCGGTGTTAATTGTCTTGTCTCTTGTCGATGTGTCCTGTTTTGTCTGGTGCATTTGCTCACCCTTTTATACTGGTCGAAAGGGTGCCAATGCACAACGTCTTCGAACGGTTGCTTGGGTGCAGTTTTGGCAACTGCACTTAACTTCCACGCAGGCTTAACACGTGCAATTAAGGAATAACTACACATATTAACCTCTTGGCGGTTGTCTCCGTACATAGAGGAATCTTTGGGATACTCGGGATATGCTCGTTGCAGGGCATAAGCAAACCCGAGTCATCCTGGTCGAGAGTAGTCAATGTCCTTCTGACCGCGCATTGTCCGCAATCACTTGACCGCGTACTGTATCCGACCTTCTATCTGCGCATCGCCTACGGACTTCTGATCGCGCACTGTTTGCGGCCTGATCGCGTAAAGCCTGCGACCATGTGTCTGCGCTTCCCAGGACAGCTGAGATCATATCAATGAACACTTACCTGGTTCGAGTATGTCTTGAACCAGACGTGCATTTATTCTAAACCAACTCGGGTAACAATCCTCATCAGCTAGCCCCCAAATTTGAAGAAAATGAAGAGACATATTTGCTTCAAATTTTAAAACTCACATCGGATAAGTGACCCGACACTTCAAATCTTCTACTTAGTAGCACACTAAGTGTGACGGTTTATTTCCCAAGACGGACTCTGGGCAGTATTTGACGGGTAATGATGGCGCTGTAGAATTGTCTTTTAACTCGAGATAAAATTGTAAATGTTTTAAAAGCTCGACATTCGAAAAACGAAGCGTCACCCCAGGGGTTATAAATACCGAAGCCTCTTAACTTTAAAACTCCACAAATCTTTTCCCGGCTAAGTCTTTTCCAATGCCATCTTTTCTTCTCTTTTGTACACTTCTCAATGGCAGATCAAAACATCATTGAGATTGAAAGCAATGAAGAGGAAGTGGCGCTTGAATTCGACCAAGATTCCCAGAAGGTAAGTCTTTTCTAGAATTCTTGGTTCTAGTTGCCATCCTATGCTCTGATCATTTCCCCGAACACTTTTTTGGAAATTCACAAACGAACGAAGATCTGGTTCCTCCAAGAAAGAAACCCAAGGTTGACAAGAGATCTTCCAGTGGCACAAGGGTGAGAGACGCATCATTGCTCTCTCTTCCTTTGGTTCCTGTAGTCCTCCCTATTCGTGCACCTCGGTAGGTCGAACCTTCATCTCCACCTTTGGAGGTCCATAATAATCCTTCAAAGCCTTCTCAGCTTTCTCCATTGCATCCCAGTGATCCCCGTCTTTTGACGGGTCATCAATTTTCTGGTTGGCAAGCGGTACTTCCGCGACCAGATAATCCTCAACTTGTGTTGGGGAAACAATCTTCTGGTGGAAAAGTTGCACTTCCATGACCTAATAGTCCCCGGATTTTATCGGGTGATCTACTTTCCGAGGGAAATACTTCAACCTCTCACTTGCGAGGATTGGTAACTATCTTCTTCCCTTCCGTTGGTCATTTTAACTTGTAAAACTAACACATGCAAAAGCAGGAAACCAAAATTGTTGGAGCCCCCAGCGACCAGCCTGCTGAGATTCAACCTCCTCCCCTCGAACAGACTCTCCAAAGGGAAAAAGAGGCTTTGGAGAAGAAGACCGAAGAAATGTCTTCAACCATTCTGCACCTGGCAGAATGTTTTGACAGATCCCGTGAAGAGGCGCACCAATTCCGATTGGAGAGGGACTACGCTCGGCAACAGCGAGAACTCTCCGATTCTTTCAGGGATTCTAGTGCTTCTCTGATTCGGGACGATGTAGATAGGCTTAGAGTAGTTGCTAGTTCTCTTGGGGCCGTCAGTGTAGATCCTATTGACGCCAATATGTCCCTAGGAGAACTTTGTAAACTTCTCTCGGATCAAGTCGATGCCCTGGTCGCCTGTATCCCTTTTGTATGCAAGGATTGTAAAAAATAAAAATTTCCTTTACCTTACATAACTTGAAGACTCTTCATAATCTCTGTGTGAAAATATGGTCATAAGTAACGTCTTTACGACCATGCATACACAGGTAAATCTGAAGTAGCAAATCTTCTGATCAGAAACACATTAACATGTCAGTACTGGTACCGTGATTAGAACCAAAGTCGCGATCAGAACTAAAATCCCATCAGAATTGAAATAGCGGTCAGAACTGAAATTCGATCAGAATTGTTATAGCGATAAGAACTGAAATCCGATCAGAACTGAAGTCTCGATAACATAATGCCTTGACCAGATGACAACCGTCTGTATAGCGGTTATCCATTTGCAATGATCACAAAATATCATTATGATCAAAATGCATACTTTAAAGTGATCACAGGAACACATTGTAACCAACACGTGGAAATTTATCTTACAAATAACATGAAGGATAACTTCCTCCAAAAATCTTTGTAGCATTTTCACGTTCTTATGTACACCCTAGCCCCCAAATTTGAAACAAAAAACACTTTTCGTTTCGGATTCACTGTGGGGAATGCATAACAGGTCTCCAAGAGAAAGCATTCATTATGGGAAATAAATAAAATATTCAATGGAACGTTGCCTCGGGCCTATAAAAGGAGCAGGTAGCTTCCTGAGGAAGCCACACAACCAGAAATCTGCCTTAGAACTTCCGCCGCACAAAACCCTCATTTCTCTTCTTCCATCTCCTCCAAAGTCGCCAGCTTTCCTCACAATCTTTTGCAAGAAATGGCGTCTTGGAGCCGATCTGTTCACTACACAGAGGAGAGCCTGGTAGCACTGGAGAAAGAAGAGATCCTCCCTCCGCTGTTGCTAATCAACTGGCAGCCCACGGAGAAGGACCAAGAAACCCCAATCGTCCAAGAGGGCGAATTGGTGGTTTTTGAGGAATACCTGCGATGCGGGTTTAGATTTCCTGAAGGGAATCTTGGGGCACTACGGGTTGGAGTTGGTAAATCTCCACCCTAATGCTGTCCTGATCCTAGCAATCTTCCAGCACCTATGCGAAGCCTTCGTCGGAGTGCTCCCAAGCGTGGAGCTCTCCGGCGCTTCTACTACTTGGCATGGTCGAAGAGCGCCAATGCTGCCGGATGTATTTACTTCCGGATAAGGGAGAAGAAGAGTATCCCTTCCCACCCCTGCGGGACTCCGTTCATGGGTGGTACCAGAAATGGTTTTACTGCACCCCTCCATCGGAGAGCGAGTTGTAGTTCGAAAACTCCTGGGCAGAGAAGTCCAGCGAATTGGATTCTCTTCCTGCTCTAAGCGTGGAGCAGAAGAAACAGACCCAAGTAATTCTTCACTTAGTCCAGCAGGGACTAACCACTCGTGATATTATCCGCGACTTCGTGAAGAATCGGTTGAGCCCCCTGCGTGAAAGGGCTCATCTGGCTTGGGAAATACAGTCCATGGCGGATAGCACCTTGGACTATAACAACGGTATGTCTTCCAGTTAAGAAAAACATATATTTCTTCTGAAATGTCATTTTTGCTAACTTGTTCGCTTGTGACGCAGCTTTGCCTTTGTCCGAAATTGAAAAATGGACAAATTACCTCCTCAAGGCATATAGTGCCAATGTGGAGGGAACCAGGGGATCACCTCGCCCCCAGAGCCTAATCAATGCTAGTGATGACCTCAAACATGAGCGTCGAAAGGTATGGACCTTCTCAATAGGCTCCATTTGTAGATCATTCACTCATCTCATATTAATGAGAACAATTTGAATGACATAGCTCCTGGGAAAATTTGCCGAAGCGACGCGTCCAACCGAGGACGTTGGTCTCCTGGGAAAACTGGCTCCAAAGAGGGTAAAGAAAATCTCTTCGAACCGCGGGATAAAGGAAACTGCTCCCAAGAAGTCCAAGAGGATTCTGGGAGAGGCTTCCTCACCAAAAACTCCTCTTACCGCGAAGAGAATTGTGGTAAGATACTCGATGCCCCCTGTTACCCCAGGTACAAACTGGAATCACTTCTTCGTCGTACAGGGTGAAGGGAGCGAGGAAGAGGAGGATGACGTCCCCCTGATCCGCCGCAAGAGGAAGACGATTGCTTCCTCGTCCAGCGGGGTCTTGTTTCCGCCCGCGAGCATAGAGACGACCGCAGCGGGCCCCACAACCACTGGTAACCCTGTGGTTGCGGGTGAAACCCCAGTACCTGAAGCCCAGGAAGCTTCAGGATTTGCTAGACGTCTCCCCCTGACAGAAGGGGTGACTGCGGTAAGATTCCTCATTGTCTTGGTGGTCGTTATCCGTCCATGAACATCTACTAAGCAATGCTCGTACAGGAGGAAGAAAATATCCCCCCCGTTCGCCGCGAAGTGACTGCTGCCAGCCCTGGGGTGGCGAGTACTCCACTCCTGGCGACAGGGACGGGAATAATAGAGCAGGACACCGTGACCACTAGCAACCCCGTGGTCGCAGATGAAGTCCTAGCGCCTGCGGTCCAGGAAACGCCTGGTCCAACGGTCGTATCCCTACCAACCGAGAAGGTTACCCAGGTAAGGATCATCATAGCTTGAGTCTTTATCATTCCTCATGTGTATGCTTATGATTTTGTGCACACAGGGAGGAAAAGACAGGGTCCTCTTCACGAAGAGGAAGACCAGGACAGACGACGACTGTCCTCTTTTCCTTGGGGAACCCTCTTCGAAATCCGAAAAACTGGAGGAATTTCGAGTAAGGTAAGAAACTCCCCTGTCGGGACAGGATCAGATTACAGTGATCGATTGTAGAAATGCCAACTGATGGTATTTCTATTTGCTTAGGCACAGGGACTTAGCGCCCAGCCCTTCAGCGGCCTCGGCCAATGTTGGAGCTTCCCCTGCCACCGAGGTTTCTGGGGAGCAAAGCTCCATCCCTTCGGCCAGGGAAGTATTCCGGGTCGTGATAGATAGGCTGTCTGCAGAAGTTCAATTGGATGTATTGGAATCTGCAGCCCTGGCGAAAAATAAAGGTCAGCGGGAAGACTCATCGGTTGCTCCTGCTTGGGATAAAGCGAACTTGGCAATTCAACCTTCAGTTGAACCGAGAAGGCGCTCATTCCAGGAATTTTTGCGTTTGCATAAGAGCATCCAGGCTTTGAAACTAATCTCCTTCCATGTCATAGGAAATGACCCGCATGGCGACCATGTCGATGGCTATGGCGGATAGCATCGAGGCCGTAGAAGAGGAAACGGGTCGCTTGCAGCGGTAAGGAAAACGCTTCTTCACTTGTTCGAATGCAAATCCTTATCTTGATAATCATCTCTTTTGTCACAGAGAACATGCTTATTTGATGAAGAGCCTCCCTGATCGGGAAGACCAAGAATTCCGGGCAGCCTCAAAGATCTCGTTCCTGGAGACCTAACTGCAGAATCTGCGGTCACAGCTCTCCTGTAAGCATACTTCTGACTAGAGTGAATTAGTTTTGTCGTCTGAACTGTTTGTAATGGCCTCTTGTCGCAGCGCGAGACGACTAAATAAGCCGGCTCAATCAAGAGAAGACAAATCTCCAGGCGACCATTGATTCTGTTCGTAGGGAGAACAGAGATTTGAGCACGTCACTCTCAACCTATAGCAGTGCTCAAGAAAATATCTTCGGAAAACTGAAGATGGTGGCTAGTCTGCTGAGGGCTGTTGTGGTCGAAACCGCGGTGGACGACCTTAGCCTTAGCGACTAGACCACACTGGTCGCAACCCAAGCAGAGTCACTTCTCGAGTATCTTCCTGAAGATACTAGGCGACAAAAAGAGGTGATCAAGTCAAGCGTTCGATCAGCATCCTCCGCCATCCTCTGTCGACTTCATCTTCGCCATGGCCCAGATCTTGATCTGAATCCAGCGGTGGAAGAGGCAGAGGTCGAGAGTGAGGACCAGCTTGGGGTTATCATGGAGGAGGTCAGACCCCTTGTAGAAAAACTCTTGAATGAGGTTAGCATGATATAAATCCTTGCACCTGTACAGATACAATTTATACAATGCAAATACATGCACTTTTTGTTTGAAAAGGAAACACTTCTTTTTGTTTCATGTTGCGGCCATATTCCCCTAGCCCCCGCCTGTGATTATGTATACTGAAGACTTAGTATTATGATCACAGGAGAAATATAGGTGTAACGACGACAAGGGATACCCGACCAGGCTGATAATAATATATGATACAATACCCAACCTTATGCAAACCGGCAGCCACTCTGATGACTGAGGACATACCAGGAAGCCCCGTGTGTGTTGAGAAACGGCTTATTGAGGGGTGTCTTGTCTAGAAGTGATCACGAGATCAGCCAGCGAATCTAATTAGGGTATTGTGGCAATATAACCATCGGCGACCAGCCCCCGAGTCATACTCGTAACATACGGGCAAAAGAGGAATAATCCACATATGAAACAACTAAAAGCGCTAGTTTTGTTAAATCATGCTAATTGAAAAGGAAAAGGGATTGGGTACTTACACGTAAAACTTGCGTAGTTGATCGATGTTCCAAGTATTAGATAAGATCTGACCATCCTCCATCGCTAACAGAGCTGATCTTGGTCGCGGCACCGAGACAACAATGTAGGGGCCTTCCCGCTGTGGGGAGAACTTGTTGCGACTAGATTGGTTTTGTATTTTAATAAAACCAAATCGCCCACGTGAAGACTACGTGGTCGCACCCTTTTGTTATGGTACTTGCGCAAGGCTTGCAAGTATATCGCGGAGTTGATCAGAGCTCGATCACGTTTTTCTTCTAGGAGGATGAGGTCTTGTAATCGTTGCCCATCCTGATCAACTTGTTCAAATTAATCTGTTCGGACAGAACCAATACTGATTTCCATAGGTAACACAACCTCAGCCCCGTATATCAGATGGAAAGGTGTCTCACCAGTGGCTCAACTAGAGGTAGTACGTAGTGCCCACAGAACGGTGTAGAGCTCGTCAAGCCAAGCTCCTGAGCGTGTCTTAAGGCGATCAAAAACACGTTTTTTGATGCCCTGTAATATTTGCCCGTTGGCATGTTCAACGGCACCATTGCTCTGCAGATGAGCTATAGAGGCAAAGCACACCTTGGTTCCGACCTGATCGCAGTAATCTAGAAAAAGACCACTAGTGAACTGGAAACTGTTATCAGTGATGAGACGATTTGGAACACCGAATCGAGTCACAATGTTGTTATGAAAGAACTTTTGTGCCGCAGCAGCGGTAATGTTGCGTACTGGTTCGGCCTCAATCCACTTTGTAAACGTGTCAATGGCTACGAACAAAAACTTGTATCCACTGACCGCTTGTGGCATAGGACCGACAATATCCATCCCCCAGACAGCGAAGGGCTATGACAGAGGAATGGTTTGTAGGGCATAGGTAGGTTGATGAACCTATCTCGCGTGGAACTGACACTGAGGACATGTCTTGACCATACTCTTGGCATCATCAAGTGCCGAAGGCCAGTAAAATCCTTGTCGGAAAGCCTTGCCAACCAGTGTACGATATGACACGTGCGCACCGCATACACCGTCATGAATTTCTTTCAAGAGGGATTTACCTTCCTCTTGGGACACACAGCGCATAAATACTCCTTCAATACCTTTGCTATACAAAACTCCTATGAGCTTGTATAGACGCGCCTTTCGAACTAACCGATCGCTTTCGGTTTCATCCTCTGGCAAGGTCCCATGTTCAAAATTGACCCTCAATGGATGGTTCCAATCTCGTTCCTGTCCGAGGTTGGTAATGCAGACTGTTACCGGATCATCCTCAACCGTAGTCACCACGTGTGGTGTGGCCACCAAGTAGAGAAGTAATAGTTCTTCTTTGTCGAGAGAAACGAAGACCGGCGGACTGGATAAATACGCTTTTACCTCCTTAAATGCCTTCTCGGCCTCATCGAACCATGTAAAGTTGTGATGTTTGCGTAGGGCTTTGAAGAAAGGTAGCCCCCTTTTGCCTAGTCACGATATGAACCGGCTTAAGGCCACCATGCAACCTGCTAGGCACTGAACATCCTTGATGGTCGAGGGAGACCTCATCTGTTCAATAGCCCTGATCTTTTCAGGATTGACTTCGATTCCTCTGGAACAAACAAGAAAACCAAGAAGTTTTCCTAATGAAACCCCAAAAGAACATTTCTCTGGGTTTATTCTATATCGATTCAAATTACAGAAGGTTTCAGCAAGATCGTCTAAATGAGACAATCTTTTTGAACTTTTTACAACCAGGTCGTCTACGTAAGCTTCAAGATTACGCCCCATCTGGGAAAGGAAGGTCTTTTACATCAAGCGCTGATACGTGGAACCTGCGTTCTTGAGACCGAACGGCATTCTGACGTAGTAGTAGGTGCCGAACGGTGTGATGAAGGCAGTCTTCTCTTCATCTTCTTCTGCCATGCTAATTTGATGATATCCCGAGTAAGCGTCCAGGAAACTCATCAGTTCGCAACTCGCAGTAGAATCGACCAGCTGGTCAATGTGGGGAAGGGGAAAGTCGTCCTTCGAACAGGCACTATTTAGGCTGGTGTAGTCGACGCACATGCGCCACTTGCCATTTGACTTGCGGACCATGACCGGATTTGCAAGCCATTCTGGATGATCGACTTCGCGAATAAATCTGACCTTTTGGAGTTTTTCCAACTCCTCTCGGATGGCTTCTTGCCGGTCCACAGCAAAACGCCTGAGCTTCTGCTTTATTGGTCGCTGTCCAGGTCGAATTGCTAACCTGTGCTCGATTACTTCCCTTGGGACACCGGGCATGTCGGATGGTTTCCATGCAAACATATCTGCGTTCGCCCGGAGGAAAGCAATGAGCTCAGTTCCTATTTGTCATCCAGGCGTGATCCAACCCGAATTGTCTTGGACGGATCATCTGAGTACAATGGAACCATTTTGAGTGTCTCATCAGTGGACACTGTGGCGATCTGGGCGTCTCGGAGGGGAAGTTGGTCCACCACCTCCAGGGATAGCCAATCACACGTCAATGCCACGTTGCAACTGCCTCGGACCAAAATAATACCCTTGGGGCCAAGCAACTTGCCACACTGGTAAGCATAGTGTGTAGCCATCATGAATTTAGCAAGAGCTGGCCTGCCAAAAATTGCGTTGTAAGCCGAATCACAATCAATTACATCAAAAGTAACTAATTCTGTTTGGAAGTTATCTGGTTCTCCCAGTGTGACCGGGAGCACCACCTGTCCCAATGGCATCATAGAAAGACCAGGAATTATCCCATAAAATGGATGGATTATGGGCTTGATTTTTGAACGAGGAATCTGCATCTCGTCGAGCGCCTTGACCAATAAGATGTCCAAGGAACTACCTCCGTCAATCAAGACCCTTTCGAATCTCGCATTGTTGATAATCGGGGTAATGACCAGAGGTAGCCTCAATGGTCGAGTAAGCCCCGCAGGACAATCAGAGCGATCAAACGTCAAAGGTGTATCCGACCAACATGGGTACTGAGGTTCACCAAGGGGAGTCTCCGCTTGGTTAACCTCTCGATAAAAGGCTTTAAATTGCCTCTTAGAACAAAAGAGGAGGAACCTCCAAAAATAATATTAACATGATTACGAGGTACCTGGGAAAACATCTCTTCGTCCCCGTCGGCGTCTCTTAGCCCGCAAGCTTGTTCCTTAGTTGGTAAGGTCAGCATAGGTCCGATCCCCTGGTAGAAGTCATCCAACTGCTTCAACCAACTCCTGCAATTCTTGAGGTCGTGGCCTACGGAGTTGTGGAGCGGACACCACTTCTTGCCTTCCTACGGGTTAGTCGACTTCTTTGGCTGGTCGGTACTGCGACCACCAGGAGCAGTTTTATTTTTAAACGAATGTTTGTTACCTTTGGTCGATGGAGGCTTCTCTGCGACCGTGACCTCTCGGTACTGTCCAGATCGACTCCTTTTTTATTTCTTCGACCTCCCGCCTGATGAAGATTCTGGCTTCTTGCTTGAATCTTCCCTTTTCACATCCTTGAGACCTGGTTGAGGCGGTAGGTTACCCTTATCAACCATTCGATTCCATTCAACAGCCTCGGCTACGTCAGAATATCGATCAGCCATATCAAAGAGATCGGCTACTGATCGAGGAGGATGGATGAGCAAATCTTCGGTAAATCTACGATATCGAACGGCGTGTTTAAACGCCCTGATTACGGAGTTATCAGATATGTTCGGGATAGTATTTCTCACCCTGACAAATATCTTGACAAACTGATGAAGAGTTTCGGTCGAAGTTTGCCGTAGTCGATGGAGGTCGTCCTCTTTACCTGGCTTCTGATAACAATTTTGGAAATTATTGAGGATGTCATCAAACAACATTTCCCAGTTATAGATTGAACCCTCAGGTTGATTGAACAACCAGGTTCTTGCCGGTCCTCCGAGGACTATAGGCAGATAGTTGGCCATAACCCGGTCATCGCCACCTACTGCCTGAATGGCAGTGATGTAGATTTGGAGGAACTCGGACGGATTCTGAGTTCCATCAAACCTCTCTATGGCCCCTGGTTTAAACTTGTCAAGCCAAACGACCGCACGAAGGCCGGGCGAGAAAGCTTTGCAACCAACATAAGGACCGTGAATCGACCTGAGACTCTCGACCTGATCACGGGCGACCTCACGCAAAGGAGGGGTCACTCGTGGTCCCAAGCGAGAGTGGACAGGAATTCGTTCCCTATCACGATAATCCTCCACCCGTCTAGCTTTGTCGTGTCGAGACGGGATTGGTGGTGGACGATTCCGTCTACCAGAACAAGAGTTAGAGTACTCTCGATCATGGGAACGTGTCGCTGACCGGGAAGAGGCCGTTGGGGTCGCCTCGGATGTGACCTCGTCCAACCTTTCCCCCAGGATTCTGGCGAAAGCCGATTTCTGCGCTTCTGTGATCGTAGGAGGAAAATTACACAGAACCTCCGCAATAGATCAAAGCCGGCCATGAGTACTTCTGCTAGGGGCACCAGGTGTTTCCATTTCTTCGTCCGCCGGGAAACGCTCCGGGGGTAAAGATGGTGTCTGGTCGCGTCTGCGACCACGCGATCGACAGGAAGAACTCAGAGTAGCATCGTAACGAGCCTGCGCATTTTGAAGAGCCTCTAGGGCTGTTCTGCGAAGTTCATTGTCTTGTTCCTAACGATCTTGATCTTCCTTTTGTTTGCATTCCTGTTCTTCCCTAGCAGCCTGTATATCGGGAGCTTCTTCTGATAAAACAATGAATTGTCTAGGGAGCGAGGTCATCAACGGAGAAAACATCTCTGTTTGTTCCGAATCAGACTCGAAATCAAAGAGACGGTGGAGGTTATCAGGGTCAAACCTCCCCGGGATAATCACCTGGTCAACATCGTTCTTACCCTCAACAGGGTCGTACGATGGACTGGATTCAACCTCTAATGCATTAAGAACCTCAGTAGGCTCTGGTTCTGCGTCGGCCGCCTCCTAGTCGATAGAAAGGACCTGAGCGATCGAATCGACCTCCGGGACATCTTCGCCTCCGGTTTCCTCCATCGGAATAGGATCACTAGGCGAAGGCATCGGGATGTGGGCATAATCCTCGAGATCAAAGTCATTCTCGGAATCATATGCTCCAGACATAGTTCACCGAACCTCCGGATGGAAATAAGGACGCCTTGAGAAAGGCCCCACGGTGGACGCCAGCTGTCGACGATTCGGACTCGGGGTCCTTAGTCAAACTTATGCAGAATTTGTGAGTTGTGAGACCTTTCAGGGTGACCCTCCGGGAAGGGAGGATGAGCCAAAGTCGGTTGGAGCATAGAGAGATTTATACAGGTTCAGGCCCTCGATGGTGGGAGTAATAGCCCTACGTCCTGTTGGGATTTTACTATATGTAGGAAAAAGGATTACAAAGTTGTGGAAAAGATCATCACAGGCGAAGATCTTTTCCGTGTGATTATGCAAAACACAACTAAACTAGCCTTTGGAAGCTTGTCGGTGTTAATTGTGTTGTCTCTTGTCGATGTGTCCTGTTTTGTCTGGTGCATTTGCTCACCCTTTTATACTGGTCCAAAGGGTGCCAATGCACAACATCTTCGAATCGTTGCTTGGGTGTAGTTTTGGCAACTGCACTTAACTTCCACGCAGGCTTAACATGTGCAATTAAGGAATAACTACACATATTAGCCTCTTGGCGGTTGTCTCCGTACGTGGAGGAATCTTTGGGATACTCGGGATATGCTCGTTGCAGGGCATAAGCAAACCCGAGTCGTCCTGGTCGAGAGTAGTCAATGTCCTTCTGATCGCGCATTGTCCGCAATCACTTGATCGCGTACTGTATGCGACATTCTGTCCGGGCATCGCCTACGGGCTTCTGACACCGCACTATCTGCGGCTTGATCGCGTAAAGCCTGTAACCATGTGTCCGCGCTTCCCAGGACAGCTGAGATCATATCAACGAACACTTACCTAGTTCGAGTCTGTCTTGAACCAGACGTGCATTTATTTTGAACCAGCTCAGATAACAATCCTTGTCAATACACAGTGATATAAACTTCTTGAGCAACCTCAAATGAAAGCAAACACGAGATAAATATAGCTCCTCAAGAAAACTAGCCATTTGCAACAAACTGTGCCAGTTTTGTACAGGCCGGACATTGTCCGGCCAATGCAAGAAAATCTGACCATTGCAAACGATCAGTTACCATTGCGGGACTTTTTGTAAAGGCTGGACAAAGTCCGACCATGCCGGACAATGTCCGGCTCGTCCCGGACAAAAACCCTCGGACACATATATTTGTCTCTATTTCAGTCTCAAATACGAGGCACAAACAATTTGTACAGACCGGACTTTGTCCGGCCATGCTCGGACAATGTTCGGCCAATGCACATTAGCTGTAAAACAAGCATAACTTTTGATCTAGAGATCCGATTGACGTGATTTTTGACTTGTTGGAAAGATAACTCAAATGGCCATAGTTTTGTCAACAGAAGCGAGACCTAGATAGGTATAAATATTTTTAGGAAATTCAAAAAGTTTCCTGCTGCCAAAATGTCCAACACAAATGACATTTCTAATGCAGTTTATCTGTTTTCTCACAGATATGTCTGCTGACACTCAGCATAGACCACGACCAAATTGATTTAAGAACTTTTTAGCCACAAGTTGAATATTGTCGGGGGAAATCTCCGCGGGACTAAGTCCAGGTAAATTGCGTCATGTTTGCCCGGGGACCTGGCCTCTGACCCCTCCCCGGGCGCCGCCTTTTGGCTCCCGGGACTTGGCCTCCGGCGCCGTCCCGGGCGCCGCCATTCGCCCGGGGACCTGGCCTCCGGCCCCTCCCCGGGCGCCGCCTTTTGGCTCCCGGGACTTGGCCTCCGGCGCCGTCCCGGGCGCCGCCATTCGCCCGGGGACCTGGCCTCCGGCCCCTCCCCGGGTGCCGCCTTTTGGCTCCCGGGACTTGGCCTCCGGCGCCGTCCCGGGCGCCGCCATTCGCCCGGGGACCTGGCCTTCGGCCCTTCCCCGGGCGCCGCCTTTTGGCTCCCGGGACTTGGCCTCCGGCGCCGTCCCCGGCGCTGCCATTCGCCCGGGGACCTGGCCTCCGGGGTCTCCCCGGGCGCCGCCTTTTGGCTCCCGGGACTTAGCCTCTGGCGCCATCCCGGGCGCCGCCATTTGCCCGGGGACCTGGCCTCCGGGGTCGGACTTGGCCTCTGGCGCCGTCCCGGGTGCCGCCATTTGCCCGGGGACCTGGCCTCCGGCGCCGTCCCGGGCGCCGCCATTTGCCCGGGGACCTGGCCTCCGGGGTCTCCCCGGGTGCCGCCTTTTGGCTCCCGGGACTTAGCCTCCGGCGCCGTCCCGGGCGCCGCCATTTGCCCGGGGACGTGGCCTCCGGTCCCTACCCGGGCGCCGCCTTTTAGCCCCCGGGAGCTGCCTTTGGACCGGGGACTAGGCCTCCGGGACGTGCCCCGGGCCTCATCGCCCTTCTAAAGGTAAAGTCTCGAGTTGTTTGTCACGTACAGGTCACGCGAGGAGCGCCTCGGGAATCAGCGGCCACCTGTCAAGCATCCAAGGCGTTTGACCGGGAGAAGGACGGTCCTACCCTTCAATCCGACTGTGGCTTCCGGGGTAGTTTAGGCTTTTTTGCTTCTTTTTGGGGCTATAAATAGCCCTTGTACCCCTCTGTTGTAAAGGATCGAATCACTTTTATTGGAATAGCTACACTCACAGGCGTGCTCCGGAAGCCTCTCCCCCAGAGAGAGCCTCCCCAGCCGACTCCGGTCGGGAGCGCGTCGACAGGACTAGGGCCCCCACTGGGACCCGAACCTGTATAAATCCTCGTGTCATTTCTTGTGCTTGTCCGGCGGGGGAGGACCGGTCATCCGGTCAACCCGCGCCGCGTAACCTTCGCTAGGATCGTTCTCAAAACCTGCCGGGGTATTCGCAATACCACGACAAATATCTTCTTAAAAACAGGTGGTCGAGTGGATTTGGTTGAGCGTACGCAATCGAGCTAAAAACTGGTACGACCAGCTTAAATTCCGACGACCATGACCAAACTCCAAACAAGGATACAGCCAATTCGGCAAACACGACCACGACCAGCTCTAGAAATAAAATAGATTGCTCTAACTGGTGACCATGACTAAGTGTAGTTTTTCAAAACATTTTTCTTTAATGCAACACAAACTACACTTAGACAATCTTAGTAATGAAAGAGGTGATAAATCACTAGTACAAGATGATATGAATGCATTTGAACTTCCACACTAGATAGACTCAAGCTACTAGTTTCTGACCCCTCTTAATAGTACGGTCAAACTAGTAAAAAGAAGTTCTATCAATCCGGTCTATCTCCAAACACCGAGATCGGTAAAATCATAAGAAAACAATCCTTAATCTTGGAGTTTACCTTCCATGAAGCTCGACCTCGTGAAGCTCGATCCCTCAAAGCTTATCCTCGCAAAGCTCAACCTCGCTAAGCTTGACCTCGCTCGAGATGACACATATCGACATCATCCTCTTCACACCCTTGCTTGCTTTCATCCTAGAACCATTCTGAGACTAGAACATATACACTCAATGCACAACGTTAATCTCATATTTAGGTTGTCATTAATCACCAGAGAAATTACTCCACACAGGAATTAGCTCAACAATTCTCTTTCCGATGAAATGACAAACCATATTCAGCAATTAAACAATGAGTATGAGATGAATCATACAGTCATATAGATCCATATATGATACAAGAAATACGCACACGATCCATACTACTCAAGTCATGATAAAGATAAGAAACCAGCACAGATGACTAATATTGTGAGCTCCCACTCAACATATACATCGATATCAAATCCACAATAAGGAGTCATCAAAGTTGTCATTATCCAAATTTACATTAATCATCAAAACCTAGATATCTAGATCGACTTAGATCCAACAATCTCCCGCTTTTTGATGATTGATGACAACAACCTCTATAAATCAAAAATAGATTCTTCAGCTCCCCCTCAATATATGCAATAATATTTGGGAGCTGAGCAAAGCATTTAATCATTTAAGTTAAGAGATATAAATGACAATTGAGCACAAGTTCAATCAAGTGATCTTACAAAATATCAACTATCTCAATTTTCTCTAACTCAATTATCTCTCCCAAATATCAATATCAATTATCTCAAATAATATCTCTTATCATCCGAATATCAAATGATATCTATCTCTCCCCCTTCGTCAACTACCTCGACTATCTCTCCCAAACTTTCATAAACTCTCTCCCCCTAAAGCTCTCAAAATCTCTTCCCCTTTGTCATCAAGCACAAAAAAGGAGGGTTAGAAACTTAAATTTTGACAAGCAAAATTTTTGGGGACATTGACTCATTCTCAAGTTTGATAAGACAAGTTGTAAGAGATTTCCAAGAAAAAATTGATTTTTACTCAACATGGTTGTCATTCAAAAACATGATCATAAGAAGAATGTTGCAAGTATTTTTGAAAGTGTTTTCAAGGTATGGAGAGGAAATCAAGACCATCAACATACAAAAGATATATCGATGACATTTAATCCATTGCTAATCATTCAAAAACTAGATGCATCTAATAGTTTGCCATATCATGATTGATCTCTAAATCTCTTTATGCCACAAATTCTCTTATATAATGTTGTCGTATATCAATATACTCTAATCAAGAGTTTTGAATTTAAATTGTTCACCATCTTTACGGCACTTTCAATATTTCATAAGAGTGGCATCTATTCGAAAGCAATTCTATAATCCAATGTTTTGTTTCATCCATAAGAATTGAAGCACAATAACCATGGGATGTACTCTTTCTATTTTTCTTGCAAATCATAAGATCCGATTCCAAATAATCAAGTAATTCAAGATTTGTATTTTTCGGATATCAAGGATCTATCTAGGATTGCATTTCAAATACCTAATAATGCATTTAATGGCAATCATATGACATTCCTTAGGAAATGGTCGAAATCTAGCACATATGCAATCACTAAATATGATGACGGGTCAAAATGCGGTAAAGTAAAGCAAACTATCAATCAAAGATCAATAGGGTTTAGAATTGATCGCTTTTTCATGTTCATCCATGTCGAGATGTTCGTTTGTTACCATGAGAGTTGTGATATCTTCATCATGTTCCATCTCAAGGTTCTTGAGCGATTGCTTCACATGTTTGAATTTACTCTTGAACATTTCGTTCTTGAGTTGCTAGTTTCGTCGTACATGGAAGTAACTTTGCCCTTCAATCATGTGCATCTCGATATCCCCAAGCATCATCTCACAAAAGTCTTGATGGTAGGATTCATTAGTATAATCAAAAGTCATGTCAGCAATATGTAGTTGACACACAAGAAAAATATTGTCTCGATTAAGTATTTGATGATGATTGTGTCAACCTTCCTGTCGACGATTCGGATTTGGAGTCCTTAGCGGAACTTATGCAGAATTTGTAGTTCGTAAGACCTTTCAGGGTATCCCTCCGGGAAGGTATGTAGAATTATGGAGAACTGGAGCACAGAGAAGTTTATATAGGTTCGGGCCCTCGATGGTGGGAGTAATAGCCCTACGTCCTTTTGGGATTTCACTATGTGTAGTAAAAGAATTACAAAGTGACGGTATATGAGTGTACAAAATGAAGCCTAGAAGGCCTATGGAAGCTATCTAATCTAGGCTATTGTCTTGATTGTTTGATTCTTTGGGTGAGATGTGTTGTATCTCGTGATCCTTCGATCCCCCTGTTTGATGCACCATGCCGCCCTTTTATACTGGCCGAAAGGGCGCCAAGTCGTAACTGCATCAAACGGTTGCTTAGATGCGGTTTAGAGAACAGCTCTTAACCCCTATGCAGGGTTAACACGTGTTATTTGTGGATAACTCCACGTATTAACCTCCTGACGGTTGTTCCTCTACGTGGAAGAATCTTCGGGATACTTGGGATATTCCTGTTACAGGGACAAATGAATCCCACATTCCCTGGTCAAAAGAGTTCTGACCGCGCAACACTTCAGCCTTCTGTCCTCGCACAGCATACGAACTTCTGACCGCGCACTAGCTGCGATCTGATCGCGTAAAGCCTGCGACCTCGGGCTGATACTTCTCAGAATGACGAGTCCGTACCGCCAGGCACGTGTCTGGCTCGAATCTATCCTGAACCAGTCGTGCACTTATTTGAACTGACTCGGGTGTCAATCCTCGTCAGCTTGCCCCCAAATTCAAAGAAAACAAAGGGACGTGTTTATTTCGAATTTCAAGACATGCATCGGATTTTTATCCCGACACTTCAAATCCCCCACTTAATGGCGCACTAAGTGTGACGGTTGGTTCCCTGAGACGGGCTCTGGGTATTACGTGACAGGTAATGATGGCACTGTTGAAACATTTTTTAACCCGAGGTGAAATTGTAAATGCTTTTAAAAACTCGAGGCGTTCGGAAGGCGAACCGTCACCTTGGCGGCTATAAATACCCAAGCCTTCAAATTTCAAAGCTTCACAACTTCTCCTCTAGGCTAAATTTCTTTTAAAGCTACCTTCATCCTTCTCCTCATACACTCCCCGATGGCAGACCATAACATCATCGAGATTGAGAGTGATGAAGAGGAAGTTTTTGGACAAGGGCCTCAGATGCCTGAAGATCTCTCTCCTTCAAGGAAGAAACCCAAGATTGACGAGGGATCCTCCAGCAGAGCAAAGGTAGAAGACGCAGCACCGTTCTTTCTTCCTTCTGTTCCTCATGCACCTAGGCAGATCGAACTTTCTTCTCCAACTTTGGAGGGATGTTCATCTCAGTTTTCTCCATTTCATCCCAATACTCCCCATTTTTGTTTGGGTGATCGATTTTCTGGTCGGCAAGCGGTGACTACCCGACTAGATGACCCTCAACTTGTGTTGGGGAAGCAATCATATGGTGGGAAGGTTGCACTTCCACCATCCAGTGATCATCCGCTTTTATCCGATGATCTACTTTCCAGGATGCCTATACCAACCTGTCGCTTGCGAGAATTGGTAATTACTTCTGTCTCCCTTTGCTCATTTGTCATAGTTTAGTAAAACTAACATTTGCAAACGTAGGAGACGAAAATTGTTGGAGCCCCCAGCGACCAGCCTGCTGAGACTCCACCTCCCTCCCTCGGACAGACTCTCCAAGGGGAAAGAGAGGTCCTGGAGAAGAAGACCGAAGAAATGTCTTCGACGATTCTGCACCTGGCAGAATGTTTTGAAAGATCCCGTGAAGAGGCGCACCAGTTCCGTCGAGAGAGGGACCACGCTCAGCAACAGCGAGAACTCTCCGATTTGATTAGGAACAATAGTGCATCTCTTGTTAGGGATGATATAGATAGGCTTAGATTAGTTGCTAGTTCTCTGGGGGTTGGCAGCGTAGATCCTACTGACAACAACATGTCCCTAGGAGAACTTTGCAAACTTCTTTCGGATCAGGTCGACATTCTGGTCGCCGGTATCCCTTTTGTATGTAAAGAATGCAAGAAATAAAATTTTCTCTTTTCTTCATATGAATATTCTTTACATCTTCTGTGCGAAAACATGGCCATAAACAATGTCTTTACGACCACTCATACACATGCAAACTTCAATTCTGCGACCAGAATCGCGTTTTTATAATAGTACCACGACTAGCACTGATATCACGATCAGACTTAAAGCCGCGATTAGAACTGAAATTCAATTTGAAAGATTACTGCGATCAGAACCGAAACTCGATCAGACCATCACTTCGATTAGAATCGGAGCTTAGTCGAAAACATGGTTCCGACCATACCGCAATCTGATCAAACATATCCGTACATCCAAAAACTTGGTCATAAGATATTTTCGTGAAAATTTACAAGGCACATGAGGGAAAATGTCCTCCGAAAATCCTTGACAAACTTTTCATGTTTTTGTATCTTCAAACCTTGAAACAAAGAAGTCCTTTTGTTTCAGATCCGATACCAGGAACACTTAACGGGTCCGCCAGGGATAGTATCCATTATGGGAAATGAATAAAATATTAAGTGGAACGTTTGAGTGACAGTAGTGCACCTCCTCGGGTCTATAAAAGGAGCAGTTAGCTTCTTGGGGAAGCCACACAGCCAAAAAACCCTTCCTCAGTACTTCCGCCGCACAAAACCCTCATTCTTCTCAGCCTCCGTCTTCCCCAAAGTTGCCAACTTTCCTTCCGATTTCTCACAAGAAATGGCGTCCTGGAGCAGATCGATCCACCACTCAGAGGAGAGTCTACTGGCATTGGAGAAGGAGGAGATCCTTCCTCCGCGGCTGCTAATCAACTGGCGGCCCGCGGAGAAGGACCAAGAAACCCCAATCGTCGGAGAGGGCGAACTGGTGGTCTTCGAGGAGTACATGCGCTGCGGGTTCCGATTCCCCGAGAGTCAGTTCCTGAAGGACGTCCTCGAGCATTATGGGTTGGAGTTGATAAACCTCCTGATGCGACACGGGCGGTCCAATCTTTCGATGAGAACAAGAACTATCGATTTGTAAAGACGACTCTCACGATCCGGCTACCAACCATACACGACTGATACGCCCTGGCAATCGCTGAACTAACTTCGGATTGTTATCGACCGAACTAGAAGCACGATCGACCTGATCACGAAGATCTATTCCTGCAAGCAATCGAAGAACAAGAAAGAACAAGATAAACAAGCAATCTGAAATTGCAAATATAGATTGAATCACGAAAAAGAGTTGGGGTTCCGAATACAGATATTAATGTTGATCTAGCTGACCAAGAAGAATATCTCAATAGTTTCACGAAGGAAAGACTATGACTAAACAAAACCCAAGGATGAAGAAGAGGGGTGGCGGCCTTAAGTAGACGTATGACGGCTAGAGGGGGCGTGCTGGCCATGGGGCACGCAACCCTAGGGGTACATGGGCCTTGGGCCCAAAGTTGAGGTGACGCAGCACCTGACAGCTTCTGTCCATCATCTTATTTTCACGATTCCCGTTGACTCGGATGGAATTTGGCCTTGGGACCGGATCGGTTGGAAAGATCTCGTCGTGGGCTTGTCCATGCATACCAAGAACATCAAAAACGGACTTCGTATGACCCAGTTGTGGTTGTTTAAAGTTGGACTGCTCTTGGTGGCCGAACTGGACTCGCGGACGAATTGGGCTTTCTGTTTGACCGGTCTTTGAGCGACGTGGCTTGTGGGAGCTTCGCATATGTTGGAGACGGAGAAACGCCTTTCTTGAATATGCCACTACATAGGGGAGGAGGCCAAGGTGGCAACCGAACTGCCGGTGGTGATGACGCGATATCCGGAGGCCGAGGAGGCCACTCATGTAATCGACCTGGCCAAGGTGGAGGTCGATGAAGCCATGTCAATGGAGCCACCATAGCATACATGGATGATGTCGACGTAGTGGAAGGAGTGCTGAGTATGTTTGCATAGGTGATGTCCTCATCACCTCCACCCAAATGCGGTCCTGATTCTGGCGGTGTTCCAGCACCTGTGTGAAGCCTACGTCGGAGTGTATCGCAACGTGGATCTCTTCCGGCGTTTCTACTATTCGGCGTGGTCGAAGAGCGCCAACGCCGCCGGATGCATTTACTTCCGGATAAGGGAGAAGAAGGATTATCCCTTCCCACCCCTGCGAGATTCGGTGCACGGGTGGCACCAGAAATGGTTTTACTGCACCCCTCCGTCTGAGAGCGGGTTGTGGTTTGAGAACTCGTGGCCAGAGAAGCCTAGCGAGTTGGACTCCCTCCTGGCGATGAACTCTGAGTTTATGAAGCACGCCGAGGTGATTCTTCACTTGGTCCAATAGGGACTGACGGTTCGCGACATCATTCGCAACTTTGTGAAGAATCGGATGAGCCCCTGCGTGAAAGGGCTCATCTGGCTTGGGAGATCAAGTCCATGGCAGACAACACCTGGACTACAATGATGGTATGTTATTTCGACACTGAAACCTCATACTTCTGTGATATGTTTTCTAATTGATCTCCTGGGAACAGTCCTGCCTTCCTTCGAGGTTGAGAGGCGGACAAATTACCTCCTCAGGGCCTACAATGCCGAAGTGGAGGGCCCTAAGGGATCGCCTCGCCCCCAGAGCTTGGTTCACGCCGGCGACGACCTCAAATAGGAGTGCCGAAAGGTATGTCATCTTTCACTCAGCTCCTATTCGCAGGTCTCATGTATACTCATCACTGACAAATTTTGTCGGGATGAAACAGCTCCTGGGGAGATTCGCAAAGGCGACGTTCCCAAGTGAAAACGTTGGTTCCCTGGGAAAGCCGACGGTGAAGAACATGAAGAAGATCTCCTCAAAACCTAGGATGAGGAATCCTGCCCCAAGAAATCCAAGCAAACTCTTGGGGAGTGGTCTTCACGGAGCATTCCTCCTACCGCAAGGAAGACTGCGGTAAGATATCACGTATCTCCTGTCTTTCCAAGTACAAACTGGAATCATTTCTTCGTCGTACAGGGCGAGAGGAGCGAGGAGGGGGAGGAAGATGATGTTCCCCTAATCCGCCGGAGGAGGAAGATAGCGGACTCTCCATCCGTCGAGACTCCACCTTGTCCCGCAGAAACAGAAGCAACTGCAGCGAACCCCGCAGCCACCGAAAGTCCCGTGGTCGCGGGCGAGAGTCCTGCTCCCGAAGCCCCAGAGGCTTCAGGGTCAGTTGCTTCTCCCTCCCTGGTCAAAGGTATGACCACGGTAAGATTTCCTCATGGTCTTATCTTCTCAATTTTCTCTGTACATGTGTTTATCGAATTTATACTTATACAGGGAGAAGAACTTCCCCCTGCCACTCCTGTGAATCCTAGGGAGGAAAATCCTCCACTCCTACGGACAGGAGAGGGGGCGACCGAACAAGACCCCGCGAGAGTCGCGGATGAAGTGCCGGCTCCAATAGTCCAGGAGCCACCCAGGCCTTCGGACATATCCCTGCCAACCGGACAGGTTACCTAGGTGTGAATTCTTACCACTTAGGTCTTTATCCTCCCTTATGAATATGCTTACAGGAGGTCATTCATAGGGAGAAAAGGCCCTGTTTACAAAGAGGAAGACTAGGACTGACAGCGACTGTCCTCTTTCTCAAGGAGAGCCTTCCCTGAAATCCCAGAAGCTGATGGGATTTCAAATAAGGTAAGAACCCCATTCTGGTTATGCTCTGAGTTGGATTGTGGCGATCACCAACGTAATCGTCAATTCCTCTTTTCTTGTTAGGCGTAAAGAGGTAGCACCGAGCCCTTCAGCCGCCCCGGGGAGGGTTGAAGTTGCTACTGGTTCCGAAGCCTCCGGTGAGGAGCGCTCTGTCCCTCTGGTCCAGGAAGTCGTCCGGACCGTCGGGGATGAGTCGAGCGCGGAGACCCAGTTGCAGGCACAGAAACTGCGACTGAGGCTCAGCAGGCACATCCACTTGCTGCTCCTATGGAGGTTGCGAGGGGTCCCTCAACCAGACCTCCCGCCATCCCGGAGGATATTTCATTTCGGGAGTATACAGAGGTATGATGAACATCTCTTTTGGTACCTGAATCGTACATAGGACACCACTGACTTCTCTTTGTATTACAGGAACTATCCCGTGTAATGGCCAGATCGATTGCTATGGTGGTGAGCATCGAGGCCATACAAAAAGAAAGAGACTGCTTGCGCAAGTAAGGATAAATGCCCTCCAATTTGTATAGATACAAATTCATTATGACAACCATTTTTTCTGTCACAGGGAGGTTGCTTCTCTGAAGAGGGAGCTGGCCACTCGGAAGCTCATGTCAATCTCCACATTTTCGAAGCAAGAGGTCGAGCTTAATGATCTGCGGTCACAGCTCTCTGGTAAGTCAATTCTTGACTAGGAAGACTTGACTTCGAAGCTTAGACTGTTGATAACAATCTTTTTATTGCAGCGCAAGCAAGTCAAATAAAACGGCTTGATCAGCACAAGGCGATCCTCCAACTCTCCATTAACTCTACCCGCAAGGCGAATAGAGACCTGAGCCAATCCATCTTTGAAAAGCTAAAGATGGTGGCCCATCTCCTGAGGGCTGATGTGGTTGAGACCACAAAGGACGACCTCAGTTCGAGCGACTGGTCTTCACTGGTCATGGCCCAAGCGGAGTCACTTCTCGAGTATCTTCCTGAAGATACACAGCAACGGGAAGAGACGATCAGAACCAGGGTTCGATCAGCAGCCTCCGCCATTCTCTGCTGGTTTCGTCTCCACCATGGCCCAGATATGGATCGGAATCCACTGGTGGGAACGGTAGAGATCGAGAGTGAAGAGCATCTGGAAGCGATCATGGAGGAGGTTGCCCCCTTGTAGATAAACTCCTGACCGAGCTCGGGATTGTATAATCCCTACAACTGTACAGATATAACATGTAGAATGCAATGCATGTACTAATTGATTTTTGAAAGAAAGTATATATATATATATATTTGTTGTTTCATATTACAAGCATATCCCCCTAGCCCCCGCCTGTGATTATAGATACTGAATGCTTAGTATTATAATCACAAGAGAAATACAAGTGTAACGACCAGGGGTGTGCGATCGGACCAGCAATTATGATCAATGTAACGCCTAACCTTGTTGCAAACCGGCAGCCACTCAGATGACCAAGGACTTACCAGAAAGCCCCGTATGCGTTGAGAAAAGGCTTATTTAGGAGTGACTTGTCTGGAAGTGGTCATGAGATCGGCCAGCGAATCCGATTAGAACGTTGTAGTGATATAACCGCTGGCGATCAGCCCCCGAGCCAAGTTCATAACACATGGGCATGAAGGTAGATGTTCCTCGTATGAAACCAAAATACTTTTTGTTTTATGAAAAAATGCTAATTGAACAAGAAAAAGGATGGAATACTTACACGTAAAACTTACGTAGTTGATCGATATTCCAAGTATTGGACAGAATTCGACCATCCTCCATGGCTAATCGCTCTGATCCTGGTCGCGGCACTGAAACAACAGTATAAGGGCCTTCCCACTTTGGGGAGAATTTGTTGCGGTTAGACTGGCCTTGAATCTTTTGTAAAACCAGATCGCCCACGTGAAGACTACGTGGTCGCACCCTTTTGTTATGGTACTTGCGCAAAGCTTGCAAGTATACCGCGTACTTGATCAAAGCGCGATCACGCCTTTCTTCTAAGAGGATGAGATCCTGTGATCGCTGTCCGGCCTGATCAACTCGTTCGAATTGCTCTGTCCGAACAGATCCAATACTAACTTCCATAGGCAGTACGGCCTCGGCCCCATAGACCAGATGGAAGGGCGTCTCACCGATGGCTTGACTAGAGGTAGTTCGCAGTGCCCATAGAACGGTGTAGAGCTCGTCTGCCCAAGCCCCCGAGCGAGTCTTAAGGCGATCAAAAACACGTTTTTTGATGCCTTGCAATATCTGCCCGTTGGCCTGTTCCACGGCACCATTGCTCTGTGGATGTGCCACAGAAGCAAAACACACCTTGGTCCCAATCTGATCGCAGTAGTCCAGAAAAAGACCACTGGCGAACTGAGAACCGCTGTATGTGATGAGACGGTTTGGAACACCGAATCGAGCAACAACGTTCTTATGGAAGAACTTTTGTGCTGCTAATGCGGTAATATTTCGTACCGGTTCGGCCTCAATCCACTTTGTAAATGTGTCAATGGCTACGAACAGAAACTTGTACCCCTTGACCGCTTGTGGCATAGGACCAACAATATCCATCCCCAAAACCGTAAAAGGCCATACGAGGGGAATGGTTTGTAACACATAGGCAGGTTGATGAACCTGTCTCGCATGAAACTGACACTGAGGACACATCTTGACCATATGCTTGGCATCATCAAGTGCCGAAGGCTAATAGAGTCCTTGTCGAAAAGCATTTCTAACCAGTGTGCGATATGACGCGTGCGCACCACATACACCATCATGAATTTCTTTCAAGAGGGATTTACCTTCCTCCTGAGATATGCAGCGCATGAATACTCCTTGAGTACCCTTTCTATACAAAACTCCCTCTATGAGATTGTACAGACGCGCTTTTTGAATCAACCGATCGCTTTCGGTTTCATTCTCGGGTAGGGTCCCATGTTCAAGATAAACTCTCAATGGATGAGTCCAATCCTGTTCCTGACCGAGGTTGGTAACACAGGCTGTTACCGGATCATCCTTGACCGAAGTCATGATCGAAGGACGGTCCAAGTGTTCAATAAACACTCCTGCCGGAGTGGATGTGCGTGAGGACCCAATTTTGGATAATTGGTCTGCGAGAATGTTGTCCTTTCGAGGAATGTATTGGACTTCGAAATGACTGAAGTGTTTTTCCAATCTCCTCACTTCCCCCAGGTAATGAACCATTGTCTCATCAGAGGTGCTGTACTCCTTGTTTCCCTGGTTTACGACCAACTGTGAGTCTCCCCTCACCACTAATCGATGGACTCCGAGGAATTTTACTGCCCGGAGCCCTGCAAGAAGACCTTCATACTCTACTGCGTTGTTGGTCGCAACAAAGTGTAGTTGGATGACATACTTAAGCTGTTCGCCCTGAGGCGTAACTAAGACCACTCCAGCCCCCGAGTGTTGAAAACTACGGGAGCCGTCAAAATACATTGTCCAATGATCGGGGCATTCCAATTCCTCAGGCACCTGCAAGGGTGGCTCAGGGTTGGTCGATTCGACCACAAAGTCGGCCAAGACCTGAGACTTAACCGCCGTGCGGGGCGTGAAATGGACATCAAAAGCACCAAGTTCGACCGCCCATTTGGCGATTCGACCAGATTTCTCTGGATTTCAGAAAATATCCCCCAGAGGAAAGGAGGAGGGTACTGTGATCTTGTGAGCTTGGAAATAATGTCGTAGCTTACGGGAAGCCATCAGTAGCGCGTAAAGTATCTTCTGGACCTCAAGGTATCGCTCCTTAGGACCATGAAGCACCTCGCTTACATAGTAGACAGGTCTGTGTATTCCTTCCCTATCCACGATCAGAACAGCGCTGACCGCGTGTGGGGTGGCCGCCAAATAGAGAAGCAATGGTTCTCCTTTGTCGGGAGATACCAAAACTGGCGGACTGGATAAGTATGTTTTTACCTCCTGAAATGCCTTTTCAGCCTCATCGGACCATGTGAAATTGTGATGTTTTCAAAAGGCTTTGAAGAAAGGTAATCCCCTTTCACCTAGTCGCGATATGAAATGACTTAAGGCCACCATGCGACCAGCCAGGCGTTGAACATCTTTCATGGTCGAGGGCGACTTCATCTGTTCATGGCCCTGATTTTCTCAGGATTGACTTCAATGCCTCTGGAACAAACAAGGAAACCAAGAAGTTTTCCTGAAGAAACCCCGAAGGAACATTTCTACGGGTTTAATTTTATTCCAAAGCGATTTAAGTTACAGAAGGTTTCAGCGAGATCGTCCAAATGAGACAATCTCTTGGTGCTTTTTACAACCAAGTCGTCTACATATGCTTCGAGATTACGCCCTATCTGGGAAAGAAAGGTCTTTTGCATCAAGCGCTGGTACGTGGAACTTGCGTTCTTGGGACCGAACGGCATTCTGACGTAGCAGTAGGTGCCAAACGGGGTGATGAAGGCAGTTTTCTCTTCATCTTCTTCTGCCATGCTAATTTGATGATATCCTGAGTAAGCGTCCAGGAAGCTCATTAGTTCGCAACCCGTAGTTGAGTCGATCAGCTGGTCGATGCGGGGAAGGGAAAAGTCATCCTTCGGACAGGCACTGTTGAGGCTAATGTAGTCGACACACATGCGCCACTTGCCATTTGACTTACGGACCATGACCGGATTGGCGAGCCATTCCGGGTGATCGACCTCGCGAATAAACCCGACTTTTAGGAGTTTGTCCAACTCCTCTCGGATGGCTTCTTGTCGGTCGACAGCAAAATGCCTGAGCTTTTGCTTTATTGGTCGTTGTCTAGGTCGAATTGCTAACCTGTGCTCGATTACTTCCCTTGGGACACCGGGAATGTCGGATGGTTTCCACGCAAACACATCTGCGTTAGCCCGGAGGAAAGTAATGAGCTCGAGTTCCTATTTGTCATCCAGGCCTGATCCGACCTGAATTGTCTTGGATGGATCAGTTGGGTACAATGGAACTAGTTTGAGTTTCTCATCTGGTCGAGGAGTAGCCTTGATCGCGTCGGTGGCGACAGTGGCAACCTGAGCGTCCCGGAAGGGAAGTTGGTCGACCATCTCCAGAGATAGCCGGTCGCACGTTAGTGCCACGTTGCGACTGCCTCGGACCGAGATGACACCTTTGGGGCCAGGCAATTTGCCGCACTGATAAGCATAGTGCGTTGCCATCATGAACTTAGCAAGAGTTGGCCTGCCAAAGATTGCATTGTAAGCCGAATCACAATCAATTATGTCAAAACTAACCAATTCTGTTCGGAAGTTATCCGGTTCCCCCAGTGTGACCGGGAGGACCACCTGTCCCAACGGTATCATGGAGGGACCAGGGATTATCCCATAAAACGGATGGATTATGGGCTTAATCTTCGAACGAGGAATTTGCATCTCGTCGAGCACCTTGACCAATAAAATGTCAAGCGAGCTCCCTCCATCAATCAGGACCCTTTCGACTCTCGCATTACTGATGATCGGGGTAATGACCAGAGGGAGCCTCAATGGTCGAGTAAGCCCCGCAGGACAATCAGTGCGATCAAACGTCAAAGGTGTATCCGACCAACGGGGGTACTGAGGTTCACCAAGGGATGTCTCCATTTGGTTAACCTCTCGATAAAAGGCCTTAAACTGCCTTTTGGAAACAAAAGAGGAGGAACCTCCGAAAATAACATTAACGTGATTATGAGGTACCTGGTAAGACATCTCTTCGTCTCCGTCAGTGTCTCTAAGTCCGCATGCTTGTTCCTTAGCCGGTAAGGTCGGCATTGGTCCAATCCCTTGGTAGAAGTCATCTAACTGCTTCAACCAACGCCTGCAGTTCTTGAGGTCGTGGCCCGCGGAGTTGTGGAGTGGACACCATTTCTTGCCTTCTTGCGGATTAGTCAACTTTTCTGGCTGGTCGGCACTACGACCACCAGAGGCAGTTTTATTCTTAAATGAAGGCTTGTTACCTTTGGTCGAAGAAGGCTTCTCTGCAACTGCGATCTCGCGGTACTGTCCAGAGCGGTTCCTCTTCGACTTCTTCGACTTCCCGCCTGAAGATTCCGGCTTCTTGCTTGAATCTTCTTTCCTAGCATCCTTGAAACCTGGTTGAGGCGGTAGGTCACCTTTATCGACCATCCGGTTCCATTCGACCGCCCGGTTCCATTCGACCGCTTCGGCCGCGTTGGAGTATCGATCAGCCATATCAAAGAGATCGGCCACTGATCGAGGAGGGTGGATGAGCAAGTCTTCGATGAATCTCCGATATCGAACGGCATGTTTAAATGTCCTAATAACGGAGCTGCCAGATGTGTTCGGGATGGTATTTCTCACCCCGACAAACCTCTTGACAAACTGACGAAGGGTTTCGGTCGAAGTTTGTCGTAGTCGATGGAGGTCGTCCTCTTTACCCGGCTTTTGATAACAATTTTGGAAATTGCTGAGGATAGCGTCGCACAGCATTTCCCAATTGTAGATAGAACCTTCGGGCTGATTAAACAGCCAAGTTCTAGCTGGTCCTTCAAGGACTGTAGGCAGGTAGTTGGCCATGACCCGGTCATCGCCTCCTGCTTCTTGGATGGCAGTGATATAGATTTGAAGGAACTTGGAGGGGTTCTGAGTTCCATCGAAACTTGTCAGGCCTAACAACCGCACGAAGGCCGGGCGAGAAAGCTTTACAACCAACGTAGGGACCGTAAACTGTCCTGTGACTTTCGATCGGATCACGAGCGACTTCACGCAATGGTGAAGTTATTCATGGTCCTAAGCGAGAGTGGACAGGGACTCGATTCCTACCACGAGAATCCTGTGCCCGCCTGGACTTGTCCTGGCGGGATGGTACACGTGGTGGGTAACTTCGTCGACCAGAACCAGAGTGAGAATACTCTCGCTCGCGGGAACGTGTTACCGACCGGGAAGAGGCCGTTGGGGTCGCCTCAGATGCGACCTCACCAACCTCTCCGCCAGGATTCTGGTGAAGGCCGGTTTCTGCGCATCCGTGACCGTTGGAGGGAAATTACACATGACTTTCGCGATAGATCGTAGTCGACCATGTGTACTTCTCCTAGGGGCACCAGGTGTTACTGTTTCTTCGTCCACCGGGAAACGCTCCGGGGGCAAAGAAGGGGTTTAGTCGCGTCTGCGACCACGTGATCGTCGGGAAGAACTCGGAGCAGCATCATAACGAGCCTGCGCATCTTGAAGAGCCTCTAGGGCAGTTCTGCGTAGTTCGTTGTTTTGTCGCTCGAGATCTTGGTCCTCCTTCTATTTGCGACCCTGTTCTTCTCTAGCGGCCTGTTGATCAGGAGTTTCCTTTGATAAGGCAGCAAACTGTCTAGGGAGAGAGGTCGCCGATGGGGAAAACATCTCAGTTTGTTCCGAGTCGAACTCGAAATCAAAGAGACGGTGAAGGTTATCAGGGTCGAATCTCCCCAGGCTGATTTCCTGGTCGATATCATCCTTCCCCTCAGCGGGGTCGTATGACGGACCGGACTCACCCTCTAGCGCATTAAGAACCTCGGTGGGTTCTGACCTTGCGCTAGTCGCTCCCTGGTCGATGGACATGACCTGGAGAGACGATTCGACCTCTGGAAGATTTTCGCCTCCAACTTCCTCCATCGGAACAGGATCGCTTGGAGAAGGCATTGGAATGTGAGCGTAATCCTCGAGATCGAAATCGTTCTCGGAATCATACACTCCAGCCATGATTCAGCAAACCTCCGGATGAAAATTAGGACGCCTTGAGAAAGGCCCCACGGTGGGCGCCAGCTGTCGACGATTCGGATTCGGGATCCTTAGCCGAACTTATGAAGAATTTGTAGTTCGTAATACCTTTCAGGGTATCCCTCCGGGAAGGTATGTAGAATTATGGAGAACTGGAGCACAGAGAAGTTTATACAGGTTCGGACCCTCGATGGTGGGAGTAATAGCCCACGTCCTGTTGGGATTTCACTATGTGTAGTAAAAGAATTACAAAGTGACGGGAAAAGATCTTCACAGGTGAAGATTTTCCTTATATGAGTGTACAAAATGAAGCCTAGAAGGCTTACGGAAGCTATCTAATCTAGGCTATTGTCTTGATTGTTTGATTCTTTGGGTGAGATGTGTTGTATCTCGTGATCCTTCGATTCCCCTATTTGATGCACCATGCCGCCCTTTTATACTGGCCGAAAGGGCGCCAAGTCGTAACGGCATCAAACGGTTGCTTGGATGCGGTTTAGAGAACCGCTCTTAACCCCCACGCAGGTTTAACACGTGTTATTTGTGGATAACTGCACGTATTAACCTCCTGACGGTTGTTCCTCTACGTGGAAGAATCTTCGGCATAGTTGGGATATTCCTGTTACAGGGACAAATGAATCCCACGTTCCCTGGTCGAAAGAGTTCTGACCGCGTGATGTTGGCTGACCGCGCAACATCTTCAGCCTTCTGTCCGTGCATAGCATACGAACTCCTGACCACACACTAGCTGCGATCTGATCGCGTAAAGCCTGCGACCTCGGGCTGATACTTCTCAGAATGACTTGAGTCCGTACCACCAGGCACGTGTCTTGCTTGAATCTATCTTGAACCAGTCGTGCACTTATTTGAACTGACTCGGGTGTCAATCCTCGTCACTTCCAATTTTGAAAATCATTTGATATAAGAAAAGTTTTTCAAGCTTTTAAACCAAACGCAATTGGAAACAATAGTTTCAATCCTCAAAAATTTCACTTCTTTTGGCATTAAACACAAAAAGAACATACAAATGAAGAATATGCCAAAAGGAGGTTTGTCGAAACATTTTTAGGTCAAAAGGTTGAGAGAAAAGCATATGACCTAGTGAGGAGTTCAAATTTCAAAAAAAATAAACTCAAATCTCAAATTCATTTGAATATGCTCCAAATTCATGAAAATAATATTTACTTGATATTTAAAAACATAATTAAAAAGAATTTCAAATATCAGCAAATGAATAATGGGGAAATGCAAAATAGGGGAAAAATTGGAAGTAAGGATCTGACAAAACAGGGAGTAAAATGAAACAGCAGTAGAAAAATTCAGAAACTATCCAGTTGCACAGGGCCGGATGAAGTCTGCTAGGGCTAGACAAAATCCGGTTAGGGCAGACAGAGTCCGGCTCTGGGCAGACAACGTCCGGACAGTTCAGTTAAACGCCAGAAAACTTCTGAAATTTGTGATTTTTGCAATTTTTCTTCAAAAATTAAATCAAGTTCCATAATAGATTTGAATGGAAAGTCAGGAACTTAGTTGGATACCATTTGGATGAATTTGATTTGAATAAAGATCTTGAATTTGATCCTCAAAAGAGATTTTGGGGTAAAACGAGTAAAACAAAAGTGATTTTCACAAAAACATCAATTCTTGATGAAACATGGATGTTTCTCAAATCTTTGGACTTGAATGAGTTTGAAATACTATTTCAAACCAAGACATGGAAGAAAGTTCGGTCCAAATAGCCAAATGCACAAAAATGCACTTTTGGGTATTTTTGGGTCGATAGTCGTTTTTGGACGGCCTAGGATATGTAATAACATGAAAACCATAGGTCTTTTGAGAAAAAGTTTAATATGAACTATCTTTGGGTGAGTGAGTTCTAAATGTTTCATGTAGAATGTTTTGATCAATCTCAACCCGTCGTGGTATTGCGAATACCCCGGCAGGTTTTGTTGAGGTCCCTAGCGAAGAAAAGATGACGCAAAGATTTATACAGGTTCAGGCCTCGCTCCTCCGGGAAGGTAGGATGAGTAATATTTGTAGGGGCAAGAGAGAATTTATACAGGTTTGGGACCTCAATGGTGGGAGTAATAGCCCTACGTCCTATTATGATTTCGCTGTGTAGGAAAAAAGTGTTTACAAGGGGAGGAAGAGATGATCACAGGCAAAGATCTCTTCTCTATTAGTGTCTATCTAACTATGCCTAAGTCTTCAGGTTACTTGGACTCCTGGTAATGCTTGTATGCTTAACCGTCGTTTAGATCGTGCATTGACCACCTTTTTATACTGAACAAATTGGCGCCAACGTGAAACGGCCTTGGACGGTTGCTAGGATGCAGTTTTGATAACTGCACTTAACTTCCACGCAAGCTAAACACGTGCAGTCAAGGTATAACAGCACATGTTAACCTCCCGGCAGTAGTCTTCATACGTGGAGAAATCACCATGATCCTCGGGATATGCCTATTCAAAGGGTTAGACATTCTCGAGCTATTCTGGTCGCAGATAGTCAATGACCCTCTGACCGCGCACTGTTTGCGGTCTCCTGACCGCGCATCGTCTGTGGCTTTGTGATCGCGTAAAGGCTGCGATCATAAATTACCCTTGTGTCCACACTCACCAGGTCGTTTGAGACCGTAGCGATGGCCTTATACATGTGTCTAATTTGATTCTGTCTTGAACCAGATGTGTATTATTTTGAACTAGTTCGTGTAATAATCCTCGTCAAGAACCATTTGGATTTGATCAGGCCTAGACGACAAATAGGAACTCGAGCTCGTTACTTTCCTCGGGGCTAACGCAAATGTGTTTGCGTGGAAACCATCCAACATGCCTGGAGTCCCAAGGGAGGTAATTGAGCAGCAATTCAACTTGGACAGTGACCAATAAAACAAAAGCTCAAACACTTTGCTGTCGATCGGCAAGAAGCCATCTGATTGGAGTTAGACAAACTCCAGAAAGCAGGATTTATTAGTGAAGCCGATCATCCGAGTGGCTTGCAAACCCGGTCATGGTCCTAAAGTCAAATGGTAAGTGGCGTATGTGCGTCGATTACACCAGCCTAAACGATGCCTGTCCGAAGGATGATTTTCCACTTCCTCGCATTGATCAATTTGTCGATTCTACAGCGGGTTGCGAACTAATGAGCTTCCTAGATGCTTACTCAGGATACCATCAAATTAGCATGGCAGAAAAAGATAAAGAGAAAACTGCCTTCATCACGCCATTTGGCACCTACTACTACGTCAGAATGTCATTTGGTCTCAAGAACGCCGGTTCCACGTACCAGTGCTTGATGCAAAAGACCTTTCTTTCCCAAATGGGGCATAATCTTGAAGCTTACATCGATGATTTGGTTGTAAAAAGCTTGAAAAGCTTGAATCATATAGATGATCTTGCTGAAACCTTTTGTAATCTAAACAAGCATGGGATAAAATTAAACCTAGAAAAATGTTAATTCAAGGTTTCTTCTGGCAAACTCTTGGATTTTCTTGTTTGTTCAAGAGGAATTGAGGTTGATCCTGAAAAATCAGAGGCATTTAGCAAATGAGATCTCCTTTGACCATGAATGACATCCAAAACGTAACAGGTCGCATGGTGGCTTTAAGCCATTTCATATCATGACTAGGCGAACGAGGACTACCTTTCTTTAAGGTCTTCACAAACACAATGGTTTCACCTGGTCGAAGGAAGCCGAAAAGGCCTTCAGGAGATCAAAGATTATTTTTCTAGTCCGCCAGTATTGGTCTCCAAATTTAGGAGAGCCACTACTCCTTTATTTGGCGGCCACCCCTCACACGGTCAGCGCAGTTCTGGTCACAGAAAGAGAGGGTGTACAACAACTAATCTATTACGTAAGCGAGGTACTTCGCAGTCCAAAGGAACGTTAGCCTGAGGTCCAATCTATTACGACACTACTTTCAAGCGCACCAAATTATTGTGCCTTCGTCCTTCCCATTGTTAGATATTATCTGAAACTCGAAGAAATATGGTCGCATCGCAAAGTGGACAGTTGAACTTGGAGCATTTGAAATTTATTTCACCCCTTGCACAGTAGTTAAATCTCAAATTCTCGCAGACTTTGTGGTCGAATGGACTAATCCCGACCCTCCTGCGTAGGAATCCAAAGATTTACAATACACAGACCATTGGACAATGTATTTTGACGGTTCTCGCAGTTTTCAACACTCGGGGGCTGGATTGGTCTGAATCACTCTTTAGGGCGACCAAATCAAGTATGTCATTCAATTACACTTTGTGGCGACTAACAACGCAACAGAGTATGAAGGTCTTATTGTTGGGATCCGAGCAGCTAGATTCCTCGGAGTCCGTCGATTAGTGGTGAGGGAAGACTCACAACTAGTTGTAAACTAGGTAAATAAGGAATACAGCTCCTCCGATGAGACAATGGCTCATTACCTGGGGGAAGTGAGGAAGCTGGAAAAACACTTCAATCATTTCGAGGTCCAATATATCCCCCGAAAGGACAATATACTCCCGGACCAATTATCAAAAATTGGGTCCTCACGCACATCTGGTGGCAGTTTGCATCACCAACCTTGGACATGAAGGAGATTGGACTCGTCCATTGTGGATCTATCTCAAACATGGGAGCTTGCCCAAGGATGAAACCGAAAGTGATTGGTTAGTTCAAAAAGCGCGCCTGTATAAAGTCGTAAATGGAGTTTTATACAGAAAGGGTACTCAAGGAGTATTCATGTGCTGTATATCTCAAGAGGAAGGTAAATTCCTCTTGAAAGAAATTCATGATGGTGTATGTGGTGCACATGCATCATATCGCACACTGGTCGGAAAAGCATTTCAACAGGGTTTTTACTAGCTTTCGGCACTTGATAATGCCAAGCATTTGGTCAAGACATGCCCACAGTGTCAATTTCATACAAGGCAAGTTCATCAGCCCGCATATTCCTTACAAACTATTCCTCTAACATGGCCTTTTGTGGTCTGGGGAATAGATATCGTGGGCCCTATGCTCCAAGTGGTCAATGGATACAAGTTCCTATTCGTATCCATTGACACGTTTACTAAGTGGATTGATGCTGAACTAGTCCGCAACATTACCGCCACTGCGGCAAAAAAATTCTTTCATAAGAATATAGTCACATGATTTGGTGTTCCAAGTCGCCTCATTACCGACAATGGTTCCCAGTTCGTTAGTGGTCTCTTTTTGGACTATTGCGACAACCTTGGAACCAAAGTGTGCTTTTCTTCTGTAGCTCATCCACAGAGAAATGGTGCCGTTGAACGTGCCAACGGGCAGATATTACAAGGCATCAAGAAACGTGTTTACGATCGCCTTACGATGCGCTCGGGGGCTTGGGTAGATGAACTCTACTAAGTTCTATCGGTACTACGCACCACTTGCAGTCGAGCTAGGGTGAGACGCCTTTTCAACTAGTACACGGTGCTGAGGCTATCCTACCCATGAAAATTCATATTGGGTCTGTGCGTGTTGATCAATTTGATCATTTTGATCAACATGAACAATGTGCCCAAGACATTACCCTCATTGAAGAGAAACACGATCGGGTGTTGATCAAGTCTGCAGTGTATTTACAAACTTTGCGTAAATATCACAATAAACGGGTGCGGCCTCATAGTCTTCACATGGGCGACTTGAATTTACCAAAGATACAAAACCAATCTAACCGCAATAAATTCTCCCCTCAATGGGAAGGCCCTTATAGTGTAGTTTTAGTACCGCGGCCAGGATCAGCTCGATTAGCAATGGAGGATGGAAGGATCTTGTCCAATACTTGGAACATAGATCAACTACGCAAGTTCTACGTGTAAGTTTTCCATTTATTTTATCCTTTTCAATTAGCATGATTTTGTTAAAAACTTATGTGTCCTTTTCTTCGCATCATATTGTGGTTCGATTTCTTTTGCCCCATTCTGACCGAGCTATGCTCGGGGGGGGGGGGGGGGGGGGGGGGCGCTAGTCACCAATAATCATCTTATTATGATAACTAGGTCAGATTCACTGGCCGATCTCATGGTTGCATCTAGATAAGACAACCCTAAATAAGCCGTTTCTAAACACATACGGTTACTAGCATGTTTCTGATCATTCGAGGGGCTGCCAGTTCGTAATAAACCTTGGTATTGTATTAACATCAGTACGTGTGCGACTGAATGATCGTATCTAGGCTGAGACTTTCCTTTGCAAACCATTTCTTAACATATAAGGAACTTGCCAGATATTTCCTGATCGTCAGCAACCCATATTTTTCCTGATATTATAATACCATGCCTTCAGTATGTATGATCTTAGGAGGGGGCTAGAGGAATATGGGCCATGATATAAAACAAAATTGAGCACATTTTTTCCAAAATAAATATGAGGCATGCATTTGCATATTATAACTATATATGTACATGTACAATAAAAACAAAGGATCGTCGTTCACTACAATGAAATGACAGTAAGCCCAATTCTTTCAGAAGATCTTCAATCAGAGGTTTGACTTCTTCTGAAATGGCTTCAAGCTGGTCTTCACTCTCAATCTCTGCATCTCCCACCACCGGATTCAAGTCCAAATTTGGGCGGTGGTGAAGTCTTAACTTGCATAATATGGCAGAGGCTCCAAATCTTACATTGGTCTTCATTGCCTCTTCTTGCCACTTTGTATCTCTTGGAAGATACTCAAGGAGTGATTCAGCTTGAGCCCCGACCAGTTTGCATGAATCGCTGAGGCTTAGATTGTCCTTTTGAGGCTCAATGATATCAGCCTTCAGCAATCCTACAACCATCTTCAGTCTTTCAAAGATGTCTGATTGAGCACTACCGAAGGATGAAATTGTTGCCTTCAAGGTCCTATTCTGCAGTCAATATCAATCTTTGGGTTTTGTAGATCAATGGTCGCATGAAGGTCATATTTCTCTTTTGAAAGAGAGCTTATCTAATCCTCTTGTACTGCATGTGCCAAGTAATTGAATTCACAACGGTTCATGCAAAGAAATTATTTCCTCTGGTTGGGAGTAAATTTACAGGAAAGCTTTGACTGCGCCTCGCGAAGTTCCTTCTCCATAGAAGAAAATCTAGCAGCCAGAGCTTCTTCCTAGTTTTGCCGATCAGTCAGGCTTCTTATCAAAGAGGCATTTTCCCTATGACAAAGAAGGCAGTTACTAAGATGAAGTTCAAGGTTGGAATAAATAAGATACAGATACTTACTGTTGGAGTTGGCTTATCTCCCGTTATGCGACGTCAATATGCGTTGCTAAAGCTTTTGACTTGGTCACCACCCGGGTCAGATCCTGAGACACAGTAAGACCTATTGTTTGAGCTTGAACATTCCTAAGATTGTCAATCCCATAGAAGTTAAAGGAACTTTTACTTACCTCTATGAAGTCATTAAAAGAAGCATCCTCGGGTTCGCTCAAAGGCTGAACCTTGAGATCAGTTTTTTCCTTGACAACAGGAGCAGCAAATGTTTGTTCTTGCTGGCTTGTTCCTATGGTCAAAGCTGCAGTTTCCACCTCAAAAGATTGGAGGTCCATGATTATTTCCTCCACAATGGGCTGAGAGGATGCCTCAGCCATTGTGCTTGCACCTGTGTCTCCCTCGGCCTCCAAGGTAGGAGTTGCGTCGGTTCTTGAGGAGGTCGGTAGGGTACTAGACACAGGGGTCCTGAAAAAAATCATAACTTGTGGCATCCTTATGCTCAAGCAAATACAAGGTAACAAGATGCGATGTCCTTACTTGAGTTGAAACCCCAACATAGATTTGGGTTTCGATGATGCACTTTGGGGAAAAAGAAGCCCACTGGGTGCCCCTATTGAAGTAGCATCGACATCTGTTCTTATTTTCCTTTTCTTGAACAAGACAGTGTCTTCTTCCCCCTACATGTTCACAATGCGATTGGTATATGCAGAGAAGTAAAAACTTAAAACTGTTAAGTTCTTACCACAGCAGTCCCTTTGATAATCGAAGGAGGGGTTACCAACCCTGAGGCGGCGCATGCCTCGGGATTGGGAGTCTCCTCTGTGATCGCAAGTTCTTCTGCGGCCACGTGATCCTCTGCCACCATTTTTTCCTCCGCCAAGGAGGACAAGACTTTGGCAATGGTAGGAGAGGATGGCCTCTCTGGAATGCTAATCTCCAGAGCGTTTGATGCCTTCCTCTTGCGACGGATGAGAGGAACTTCTTCCTCATCCTTACTCCACTCACCCTGTACGACTAAGAAGTAACCCTTACTCATACCTGGCATAACAGGGGGAAGAGAAAATTTTACTGCAGTATCTTTCGCGGTTATTTTCTTCTTCTTTGAAGAAGCCCCTCCTATGATATTCTTGGAGGATTCAGGGGCTGGCTCCTTCGTCGTCTTCAACTTGGAAGAGGATTTCTTCACCCTCTTCGATGCTGACCTCCCAGAAGACCCAGTGTCATCACCAGGACGCTTTGTCCCAGTGGTTCACCCCTTCACCAGCTGCATCATTTCAAGAATTTCGATTTGATGATCAAAATCAACAGGCGATCTCGGACATGTTCCATGAAAGAAATTATACCTTTTGACGTTCTTGTCTTAGGTTGTCACTGCCGTTGATTAAGCTTTGAGGACAGGGTGATCCTTGACCTCCTTCTATTGCGGCATTATATGGCCGTAGAAGTTTATTTGTCCACTTCTCAGTTTCGACAAGGATAGAACTGCGTCACAAAAGGCAAATTACTTGGTATGATATCTTTCATTAGTAAAATTGCGTGTTTTGTAGACCAGAGGACATACCAATATTGTAATCCAGGGTGCTGTCCGCCATGGATTCCACCTCCCAAGCAGGATGTTCCCTCTTCCGAAGAGGGCTCATCCTACTCTTCACGAAGTCGCGGATGATATCCCGCTCTCTGACGGGGGGGGGGGGGGGGGTGTAGTAGAACCATTTCTGGTGCCACCCATGCATAGAATCCCGCAGAGGGAGAAATGGATTGCCTTTCTTCTCCCTCACACAGAAGTAAATGCATCCCGCGGCGCTGTCACTCTTCGACCATGCCGAGAAGTAGAATCATCGGAAGAGATCTACACTACGTAGCACTCCGACGAAGGCCTCATAAAGGTGCTGGAAAATCACAAGAATCAGAATGGCGTTGGGGTGCAGATTCACCAGTTCCAACCCATAATGTCCCAAGATATCTTGAAGGAACTTGCTTTCTGGGAGCCGAAACCCACATCGCAAGAACTCTTCAAAGATCACCAGTTCGTTCTCATGAACGACTGGGGTTTCCTTGTCCTTCTCCGCCGGCCGCCAGTTGATTAGCAGCTGCGGGGAAGGATCTCCTCTTTTTCAAGTACCACCAAGCTCTCCTCACTATGGTGGATTGATCGGCGGCTCCAGGACGCCATTGTTGATGAGATCAGTGGAAAGACGATGGCTTTGGTGGCGATGAGGGCAAGGTGCAAAGAGAGGATTTTTTGCGGCGAAAGTGGCCAAGGCAAAAGAGGGTTTTTTCTTCTGAAGCTTCTCAAGAAAGCTACCTTCTTTTTATACGCCCGAGACCACTACTCGCCAGGTTCACTATTTTATTAATTTCTCGTGACGGGTATTCTCTCGAATAGAACCCAGTATCATATCTTTAACCCAATTTGAATCTGAAACAAAATGAGTCTGTTTTCAATTAATGTGTCATTTTATTTCACATTCGGGGGCTACGATATAGATAATTTTAGGAGAAATTTTTGAGAAATTAAAACCTTATGATTCTAGGGTAATCTCATATCTTAGCACTATCACAATCTTAAAAGCAAAAATTCTTTTGTGATTGCAGTATCAGGTATGATCGCAAGGCTATTCTGTGATCTCGGTATTGTCTGTGACCTCAGTGCTACGCGCGGTCTCGAGGCTGTTCTGTGACCGCAATGTTTTTTATGGCCTCAATACTATCTTGAGACCAAAGTCTGGAGTTGATTTCGGACAGAAGATGTACGACCTGTGTATGTTTTAATTACAGAAGTGTTTTCCTGGCACCATTTTTCACATAGAGAACGCTAGTTGGTGATTATAAGTTATACATAATCCTTCAAAGAGTCAAGTATGTAAGGGAAAGAAATTCTTTATTTTTTGCAGTCTTTACATACAAAAGGGATCCAGGCGACCAAAGCGTCGATCTGATCCGAGAGTAATTTAAAAAGTTCTGCTAGGAACATATTGGAATCAATGGGATCAACACTGGCCACCCCAAGAGAACTGGCTACGTCTTTAAGCCTATTGATGTCATCCTTTATTAAAGGAGTGCAACTATCCCTTATTGTATCTGAGAGGTCTCGCTACTCTCGGGCACGATTTCTCTCCATTGCGCGCCTCTTCGCGGGCTCCATCATATCATTCTACTAGGCGCAGAATGATCAAGGAAATCTCCTCAGAACACTTCTCCAATGCCTCTTTTTCTTCTTTGAGGGTTCTGACCAAGTCAGATTTCTCCCTTAGAAGAGTCTAGATCTCAGCAAGCTGATCGCTGGGGGCTCCAGGGGCCTTCACCTCTTGAACATGTATGGGTTAGTTTCTGAAAATATGAGACCAACAGAGAGGATGAAGATGATAACCTGAGAAGCAGAGGAGAAAGCCAAACATGGTGTGAGACTTTCTCCAGAAGAATGATGGTTAGAAGGATTGTTGTGGTGATCCAAAGGAGGTGATGAAGATGCAACTGGATGGGTTGCAAGGGCTGAAGAAAGGGGCAATGTGGCAGCCCAGATGTCAGCACCCTTTAGTATTTTTGATGCAGCTCCACTGGAGGATCCTTCATTATTTCTGGATCTCTTCTTAAGAGGAATCAGTTCCTCGAGCACCTATAAGTTCCAAAATGCATTACTTTGGAAATGATCAAACTATAAAGGAAAGATTTGCATTAGAGTTTTAGAAAAGACCTACCTTCTGGAGATTCTGTTCAATCTCGATTCCTATCTCTACTTCTTCCTCATCACTCTCAACAATCTTCTTGGAGTCTCGGTCTGCCATTAAGATGAGAGTCGAAGAGGAAATGTGAAGTAAGGAGTGAAAACAGGTTCTAAAAGACTTAGCCAAAAGGTAGCTTGTGAGTCTTAGAACTGAAAGGCTTCGCTATTTATAGAGCCTGGAGGCGACGGTTTGCATTCGTGGGTGCCTCGAGTTCTTAAAACGCACTTAGGGCTCTTGCCTTGGTTAAATAGTCAATAACTTTATGATTACCTATCAAGAAAAGCCCGGAAGTTTTCTCGGGAGATAAACTGCCACACGACATATAGTGCCAACTGAAGAAGTTGAAGTGTCGGATTATATATTTGATGCAGATTAAATTTGAAGTTATAATCTTTTTATCTCTTCAAATTTGGGGGCTAGCTGACGATGATTATCACCCGAGCTAGTTTATTTAACATATATCGTGTTCAAGTCAAGTTTGGACGTGATATATGTCTATACGTCCTAGTAGCCACTATGGTCGTAGACGGACAGCTTCCTGTGCACCAGAAGGTTGCGGACACATAGTTAGTCTATGATCGCAGTATTTGCGTGGTTATAAGCTCGCAAGCTATGCGCGATTAGAAGGTCGCTGGCTATGCGCAACCAAGACAACCTGGGGTTGTTCAAGCCTTTACTGGACACTTTCTCAGGGTCAAGATAACTTCTTCCATGTGGGAAGATAACCGCTAGGAGGTTAAAGTGTGCGGTTATCTATAATTGCACGTGCTTAACCGGCGAAGAAGATTGGTGCGGTTATACGAACTGCACTATGGCAACCGTCTGGAACTGCCTTGCATTGGCATCCTTTCATTTAGTATAAAAGGATTGCTGATGAAGCACCACTAGTACAGAAAAGCTTTCTTCTATCGGTAAAAAACACACTTCTACTATCGGTTTCTGTACTGTTAGAGATAGACACGATAGAACAAGACAGGTCATTTTCTAACAGTAAATAACCGTTAGAAGAAGTGCACTATTCTAACGGCATTTTCAGCAATAACCGGTAGAAAAACCATTCTAGTCTGATGGTTTTGAATGAGTTTACCGATAGAAATACTTACACTATTCTAACGGTTAAATGAGAGTGTGCCGTGAGAAAAAAGGGTAGTACTCTCACAGTTGTGTATGAGTTTACCGGTAGGAAAAGTTACACTCTTCTAATGGTTAACTAAGAGTGTACCGATAGAACAAAAGATAGTATTCTCATAGTTGTGAATGAGTTTACTGATAGAAATACTTGCACTCTTCTAACGGTTAATTAAGAGTTTACCGTGAGACAAAATCATAGTACTCTCACGGTTGTGTACGAGTTTACCGACAGAAAAAGTTACACTCTTCTAATGGTTAAGTCTGTACCGATAGAAACAATGTTGTTGTTTTCTAACTCTGTTTGCTATTTAGCCATTCGAAGAGTACATTCTCAAAAGCCCTGCATTTCAGTTAGCATTGCCGGTTAATGTATTATCATTAGCTAGTGAGGTCAAAATTTAAATCAAACATGTTACTTACGCCTCCATATTCCCCTTGACCACATATTCGTTCGATAATCTATCGCGCATTGAATCGAGGTAGTACACCTCGTTCCTCGATGGACAGATCACGATTAGGATTCAGTGGCCCCTACATTGTATGTAAAAGAGGACCGCTAGCTCAAAGTATATCTCAGGTGTAACATACAAGATTGAGTTAAATTAATACAAAATGCACTAACCTTTGGTGCTACAGCACCAGAATGAACTCCCTGTCCAGCTGCACCATCAGCCCCTTGGATATGTAGTGCTCAGCGTGTGCGGCGTCGTGCTCTAGCATCGTGAGGCTTATTTTTTCTGGGTCGAAGAAACCCACCTTGTCACACGCAGCCTCTGATACTAGCCTGTACATGCACCTGCATGCAAAGGACGACATTAGTATTGCACAGAAAGTTACTACATTTCAAATGAACTACAGCAATACAGAGTTTGCAAACAGAGTTAGAAAATAGCAATATATAGGATCAGCAAACTCACAGGACTCCAGTCCGTATGATTGACATATCGAGCCCCCGTTAGTTGTAGAGGTCGAACAAATCCTCGTGTGCCACAGATATACTCCCGGGCTCACGGTGGAACTGCCCAGGCTTGTAGGGAACTAAGAAGTTCAAGTTGTGCCGAGCTCGGTGTAGGAACCACTCGTGGAGGTCTCTAGTTGATCAATCCAATTTGCGCAAAGCTGCCTCCGACAAGAGTGGGAACCCATTCCTGAACCTGTCCGGCTGTCCCTTTCTCCCTTTGCCCTTGCCTTTTGCCGGGGACTGAGCGTGTACCCTCGAAGGCAAGGGCAAGGTGATGGCGTGGATGCGCTGGCTGGGGTCGAGGCCGTCTTTGCTGTGTTTAGGTCGGCACGAGATCCCTCATGCCCCGAGTTGGGGGCGCAGTCCCCTAGTAGTACGCCGGCAGGCCACTTCAATTAATAAACACGTATGTTAGATTTTGCAAGTTGAGTGTACTGAGTAGGATGTAATCTAAAATGTGTAGGATTTACATGCTGTATTAGAACACACTTCTTGGGACATTGTACGTAGGAGCCCACTGCCTCAGCAAGTGTCTGCATTTCCTCCGTTGGGATTGGCAACAGAGAATCGTTGTAGGCCGGCATGGCCATGTCCACCTGTACCTTTAAGAATCCCAACCACAGAGGTACGCAGTGGATCCGGACATCCTCCCTAGACGGATATACGAACCCTGTGCAACCACTGCCTGTCGGTTGCCTAGGTGAGTCAGTAGACTGCAGCTCTCCAGCTTCTACAAATTTGTAACAATTAAAACATGTTAGCGAAACAACTCTAACAGAACGGGAGTGGTATCAACTTAAGTGCACAACTGAAGGCTTGCAATACCTCAAGTAGATCCACTGGATCCGCGAGGACCTTTGAAGAGCAACTGCTCATCCGACCCCGCGGGGTACCGTCGCCATGGTCTGCATCTGCACTCTTGGCCAACAATGCTTGTTTCAGCTGTGCAAACTATTCCCTCATTTGTGCTACCTCAGCCCATATCTCGGCCCATACCTCGGCCCGTATCTCCTCGGAGAGGTCCGCTTCCTTCTCCTTCCAGGTGCGGGCCTTCTTCCTCGATGGAGCCGGATCTGCAAAACCGGCCTTCCACGGCACAATGGCTGGGGTCAAGGCCGTCTTTGCTGTGTTCAGGTTCGCACGAGATCCGGCCTCATGCCTCGAGCTGGGGCACAGTCCCCTGGTAGCACGCCGGTAGGCCACTTCAATTAATGAGCACGTATGTTAGATTTTGCAAGTTGAGTGTACTGAGCAGGATGTAATCTAAAATGTGTAGGATTTATTTGTTGTATTAGAACACACTTCTTGGGCCACTGTACGTAGGAGCCCACTGCCTCAGCAAGTGTCTGCATTTCCTTTGTTGGGACTGGCAATGGAGAATCGTTGTAGCCCGGCATGGCCATGTCCACCTGTATCTTTGCGAACCCCAACCGCAGAGGTACGCAGTGGATCCGGACATCCGGCCCAGACGGATATACGAAGCCGTGTGCAACCACTTCATGCCCGTCGCCTAGGTGAGTCAGTAGGATGCAGCCCTCCAGCTTCTGCAAATTTGTAACAATTAAAATAGGTTAGCGAAACAATTCTAACAGAATGGGAGTGGCATCAACTTAAGTGCACAGATGAAGGCTTGCAATACCTCAAGTAGATCCACTGGATCCGCGGGGACCTTCGAAGAGCAACTGCTTATCCGACCCCGCGGGGTACCATCGTCCTGGGGATCCGCATCTGCACTCTTGGCCAGCAATGCTTCTCTCAACTGTGCAAACTCTTCCCTCATTTGTGCGACCTCAGACTGCACCTCAGCCCGTATCTCCGCCCATACCTCAACCCGTATCTTATCAGAGAGCTCCGCTTCCTTTTCCTTCCAGGAGAGGGCCTTCTTCCTCGGTGGAGCCAGATCTGTGAAACCGGCCTTCCATGACACAATGGCTCCCACGGCCCGTGTCCGCCCGGGATGTTCCTTATTTCCTAGAGCCTGGGTGAGGATGTCGTTCTCCCTCTGCGGGGTAAACAATCCCTCCATTGCCTCCTTCTCAAAAGAGATATGTTACATTTAAAGCTACTTTTGAGACAAATACATATATACACTTGTGCGCACACAGTTTTCGAGGTTAGCCAACTTACCATTCGCTTCACAACCTTGGCGTCCCTAGGGTTTGCGAACTCCACAGACCCCATGGACGACACGGACCCTCTCCGCCTCCACCACCGCTAGCACCTCGCATCCCGGATCTCAGAGAGCGGCAACTCAAGGGAGTCGATGACAGAATTTTGCTCGTCTTCCTTCCTCCACTGCTCCTCCTTCCCCGCATATTCCCGGGATCCGAGCCGATGCAGGTGGTCGTTCCTCTTCTGGATTGCCTTATTCTTCTCGCTAAGGGCCTTGAACTCGTCGGTCCCCTTCTGCTTGGTGAATTACTCCCATACCTCCTCCAATATGAAGGGGTACTTCTCACAAGGAGATTTGCCCACAGCGAGGAAGGTACTGACAAGCCAGCTCTTAAAGATTTTCCATGTTCCATTCATGTCCTTCAAGTAGGCCATCCTAGGTTTATCATCGGGGATGTTCCACTTAGCCTATTTTCAAACAATGCATACAATTAATCACGAGTTAGTTAAACTTTAGGATAAGCCAAGAGAACGTGATTACGAAAGAGTTCAGCAATTTCAGTTAATTTAACCTTCACTTCGGCCCACAACCTATCCCTCTCATCTGCCGTCACGTCCTTCCAGCTCTAGACGGTGATCTTCACCCTTTCTTAGGCCAACAGCCCAACGTAGGCCGCGTACTTCCCAGCATTCTTTCCGATTGGCCTCCCAAATTGGTTGAACTCACAAGAAAGGTCAGTGCGTTTGGCCAAACGGCCCAACGTCGTCGCGCCTCACCCCACCCTCTTGTGCTGGGACGAACCAGCATCTTCAGTTACGTTGGCCCTAGTCGAACCACTACTATCATCCGATGAAGACGATAACATGTCTTTCCCTACAAAACCATCAACAAACCATCAAAAATTTAATGGAAACACAAACCAAATCGTTTTACAAAGAAAAAGGACCTATTTTAAATATTTGTTCTATCGGTAAACACAGCAACTACCGACAGAAGATAAAATTCTATTTCTGAGCATTTTCATCTACACATTTTCATAGGAAGCAGGCAACATATGGCAATTAATTCTTCTTGGAGTTCCATAACTCAGTTGAGGATTGGAGACTAATTAGGGTTGCTAAACGGATGTCCGAAGAAAATAGTACTAAAAGTCATGCAAAAATTGTTGAAGTGTTCAGCAATTTTTTTCTATCAGTTAACACATGAACTATCGATAGAACATAACAATGTTTTCTATCGGCAAATATATGAGATACCGATAGAAAATGTTTATAAACACCAACAACATATAAAGTACATTATATGGCAATTGGATACAATTGATCACACATACAACAGTATAGATAATTTGAAATCTCAAAATAGGTTCATGTGGCAATTAATTATTCTTGGAGTTCCAAAACTCAGTTGAGGATTAATTGGAGACTAATTCTTCTTGGTTTCAATGAGAGTAAAAAAAATTTTAATACTTGTTGAACTTTTATGACAAAATGAACACACATAGAAAACAGGGTACTGATTGTTTCTTGGCCTATGTAATATAGCAGGCCAGATTGACACAGAAATTTTTTTCTATCGATAAACACATGAGCTACCGATCGAATATAACAATTTTTCTATCGGCAAATGCAAGAGATACCGATAGATGTTTAAGAACACCTCCAACATATAACATACATTACATGGCAATTGGATACAATTGATCACACATACAGCAGTATAGATAATTTCAAACCTCAAAATAGGTTAATTACAGCACTAGAACATATTATGTCAACCCTAGTTTAAATCAACAATGCCTGCGAAATTTACAAAATCCTACACAATAGAGAACCCTAGTTTAATTCCAAAACATGAGTGGAGGAAAATAGCGAATTAAAAAACCATAGTGTAAAAAACACTAAGATAAAATAAGTAAGACGCTGGAAAAAGAACGACGAATTAGGGTATTTTACGCGATCAGTTGTGGTGATGGAGAGGCAGTTTAGAACGCAGCGGCGGCTGGCGAAGGACGAAAATAAGGACCGGCGGCAGTGGCGAACCGGGATCCAGGCGGCGATCATCGTGCTGCAATGAGGAAGTGGTCACCACGAGGGTTGGCGTTTTCGCGCTCGAAGAGACACAGTGCTATAAGTTGGAACGGTTCGACTGGAGGGAAACTCTCGGGCGATGTTTAATAAAGTAGTGAGGGCCTTTTCTATCGGTACAAATAAGAAATACCGTCAAACTAATGGTTTTCTTCTAATAGTACAACAAAATAATACCGACAGAACTTGTACGTGCACTTTTCTCACAGTAGTTTGAGAAAATTTCGTCAGAGTGGCCAACTTTGTCTAACGGTACTAACACAAAATACCGTTAGAACAAGTAAATTTTTCCAGAGCTTAATTTTTGAAGTGGGCAGCGCATTAGAAAATGATGTTTCAGGCCTCTTGAAGAATCAAGAGGCTGCAATGGGATTTTGGCAAGAAATTTGTAGGGAAGAATTAAGTTCTTATAGTATAAAGGTACTGTACATGTTAGAACTCATGCTGTGGAGTAAAATGAGATATATTAATGTTGTGAACTAGCTTATCATTAAGTTCTAAAGAAAAATGTATTGCCTGATGTTTTAATGCATGATAAGTTCCTCACCTTGATGCACAACTTGTGGGCTCTTTGTCTGGCATTTTTCCTTCAAATAGAAAATAGTCATCAATGGTTCTCAACCCAAATCCTTCTTCATGATCATCTCGCAGATACGTTGCTTCGTCGATATCTTCAGTAGGGATAGATTGAATGTCCTCTAAAAATGGAGGTATTTCGTCGAATTGGTTATACTCCTCTTTGTCGACAACGTCTTCGACCCCAACAACGTGCAACTTTGGATTGCCGGGTCAACGATGTAGAATACCTGTGTGGCTTGCTTTGCAAGTATGAATGGATCATCTTGGTGTCCGACTCTATCAAGATCGACGAGAGTAAACCCATAACTGTCAACTTTAACGCCTTGAGAGATTTCGATCCATTGACATCAAAACAAGGGAATCTTAAATAATCCGTAATCGAGCTCCCATATTTCGTCAATAGCACTGTAATATGAGTTCAGCGCCCTTACTGTCCTGACATCCTCGGAAATAGCAAACAATGTCACTCCGCTACATTGCGTACTGCTCTTGGTGTCCTGAGCTCTTGTGTAAAATGAATACCCATTGATGTCGTACCCCTGCCAAGTCCCTACAATAAATCGCCAACCATGTCACAGTTTCACTTATGGAGCCCTTGGCAGGTCGCGTGACTTTTTCTTGGATCCACCTAGTAAATTTCCTGTTATGTTCTCTAGTGACCCAAATCTCTGGCTTTGAAGGATTCTGTGACCGTAACATTGCCTTGTGCTTGTGTATGTATGGCTCGACCTCCGTCATGTGTTGTAAGACCCAAAAATGTGATTTTATGTACACATCACTTGCAGGGACGATAGCTTTGAATCTAATCGTTCCGATGCCCTGAAACCTGCCCTCGTGTCGGGACTTAGGAACACCAATTGGGTCAACCCCGGCCATATAATCTGTGCAAAATTCAATCACCTCCTCGGTGGCATAACCTTCCATGATACTCCCCTCGGGCCGACGACGAGTCCTTACGTATCCCTTCAATACACCCATAAATCTCTCAAATGCATACATATAGTGTAGGCACACAGGTCCACAAAACTTAATTTCTCTGATAAGGTGAACAATCAGATGGACCATAACATCAAAAAAGGATGCAGGGAAATACATCTCGAGCTGACAAAGAGTTGTAACCACGTCGCGTTGCAAAGCGTCCAGTCCATTCGGATCAATTACCTGCAAGGACACAGTTGCGCCAAATATTCATATCAGAAAAATCTTCTAATTAAGCTCCACATAAAAATGGAGCTAATTAACTTATAGAACGAGTGCATGTACTTACCTTGCATGATATTGCGTTGAAGAAATAACATAGCTTTGTGATTGTCTCTCTGACTTTAACTGGGAGAATACCTCTGATAGCAATGGGAAGAATTTGTGACATCAGCATATGACAGTCGTGGGACCTCGTGCCAACCAGTTTTAGGTCCTTTATGGACACAAGTTTTTTCAAGTTCGCAGAATACCCACATGGAACTTTAACACCGTGCAGGCACTGACAGAGTTCTGTTTTTTCACTTTTGGACAACGTATAGCAGGCTGGGGGGAGGTATGTATGCTTTCCCTTCTCCAAAGATGCAAGCTCAGTCCTTATCCCCATTTCCACCATGTCACGGCCAACTTTCACACCATCCTTTGTCTTTCCCAGAATGTTCAATAACAAACCAATCAAACTGTCACAGACATTTTTCTCTACATGCATGACGTCAATGCAATGTTGAACTTGTAAGTGCTCCCAGTACGGTAGATCCCAAAGAATCGATCTCTTCTTCCAAACATTTTTTTCTTGAGATTTACAACACTTACCGAACTCAGCTTTGATGTCCTTCACGTGCGAGTAAATATCCTTACCAGTCAAAAACACTGGGGCTGATCCCTTCTCAGGCTTCCCGTTAAATGATTTCCTCTTCTTACGGTAGGCGTGATGCACCAGAAGAAACCTGTGGTGACCCATGTACACTGTTTTCCGGCAGTTTCGCAACTACATGCTCTCAGTTTCATCTAGGAAAATAGGGCAAGCCTTGGATCCTTTCGTACTATACCCTGACAAATTGCCGTAGGCTGGGAAATCATTTATGGTGCAAAATATCAGGCCCGCAAGATGAAATTCTCTTTCTTGTATGCATCCCAGACCTGCACCCCCTCGCTCCACAATTTCTGTAAGTCCTCGATTAAAGGCACTAGAAACACGTCAATATCATTTCCGGGTTGTCTGGGTCCTGAGATTAGTAACGACATCTTGATGTACTTGCGCTTCATGCATAACCAAGGAGGAAGATTGTAGATACATAAAAGAACAGGCCGAGTGCTATGCCGACTACTCATATTACCATGTGGGTTCATACCATCTGTACTCAGCCCGAACCTTATATTCCTAACTTTGCCGCCAAACTCATCAAATGTTCTGTTGATGATTCTCCATTGAATAGAATCAGCTGGGTGTCTCAGTTTTCCATCTTGTTTCCGACCTTCAGCATGCCAACGCAAGTACTTCACGACTTTCGGATTTGCAAACAGCCACTTCAATCTAGATATCACAGGCAAGTACCACACAATTTTCGCCGGATGTCCTTTACCTCGTGATGTTCACTATCAATCCGGTCCCTATGCGTATACCTGGATGCACCGCATCTTGGACAAACATGCAAACTGGAGTACTCATTACGGTACAACACACAATCATTTGGGCATGCGTGTCTTCTTTTGATTTCCATTCCCAACGGACGCAACAGTTTTTTGGCTTGGTAAGTAGATCTTGGCAACTCATTTCCCTCTGGAAGCATGTCCGCTAGAAGATCTAATAGTGCCGCGAAACTCTTATCGCTCCAACCGTTGCCTACCTTCAAGTTATATAATCTCAGCACAGAAGACAGCTTTGTAAATTTTGCACATCCAGGAAACAGAGGCTCCTCAGAGTTAGCAACCAGTTTCTCAAATTCACAGAAGTCGTTTTCATTGTAATCTTCCTCTACATCATGTAACATCTCATCTAGATTGTCATCATCATCTACGTGCACATTGGAATGAACATTATCAAAATTCGGATGATCATCGATATTATTGCAACGGGTGTATCCTCAAGATCTTTGCCATGCCATATCCAACGGGTGTATCACGCATTAAAACCACGACGAATCAAATGACTCTTAATTTGATCAGAGTTGCTAAACCGCTTCAAATTCATACAATCTATACAAGGACAAAGCATATCTTTCTCCCCCTTCCTCGCCTTTTGTTGCTCAGCAAATTTAATAAACACATTCACACCATCCAAATATTCAAGAGTAGTACGTTTTATTCCATACATCCAATATTTCTTATTCATCTACAATTAACAAAATTTAACGAGTCAAGAATGCATGAAACCTGCCCGATTAAGTTTTGTATATGTACATGTACATGCAGCCTCTTACAACTGATGTGTTAAACCCTAGCCTGATGAAATTAACACTAATATATTAACCTAACTACACAATACAAGCTAGTGAGCTCCTAAACATGAGGCATTTCCAGCTAGCTCCCAAGCTTGGAACTACACAATAAAGCTAGCTTGCAAGTAGAGAGGGAGGGAGATCTAGAGGGAGAGAGAGATAAGTGATGACAATTAGGCTTACATTAAAGAGAGGAGTCCAATCAACTTCCTTCCAGATTTCCTTGATCACCCTAGCAGTGTAGCTTCAAGCGTGGAACTCTCATCGCAAACAGAGGGAGATAGAGTGCAACAGAACAAGATTGCAGCTCAGCAATGGTCGAGTGGGATTTACTTATACTGGACCCATTTCTAACGGTAAATACACGAAATCCCCGTTAGACTATGTGCAGCGAATTTTGTACACACATCTTCTATCGGTAAAAACAAACATATACCATTAGAACAGGTACTGGTGGATGGCTGAACAAAAGCAAGCTGGGTAATGCATGACACAGCAATCTAAGTACACACATGCACACCAGTTCTCACATTAAAGTGCATGCCTGAGGCACATAAACAAATACGTGTGTTTGTTCTATCGGTAAATATGTCTATTTACCGTTAGAACAGGTACTGGTGCATGGCTGAACAGAAGCAAGCTGGGTAATGCATGACACAGCAATCTAAGTACACACATGCACACCAGTTCTCATATTAAAGTGCATGCCTGAGGCACATAAGCAAATACATGTGTTTGTTCTATTGGTAAATATGTCTATTTACCGTTAGAACAGGTACTGGTGCATGGCTGAATAAAAGCAAGCTGGGTAATGCATGACACAGCAATCTAAGCACACACAAGCACACCAGTTCTCACATTAAAGTGCATGCCTGAGCCACATATGCAAATACATGTGTTTTTTCTATTGGTAAATATGTCTATTTACCGTTAGAACAGGTACTGGTGTACCGTTAGAACAGGTACTGGTGCATGGCTGAACAAAAGCAAGCTGGGTAATGCATGACACAACAATCTAAGTACACACATGCACACCAGTTCTCACATTAAAGTGCATGCCTGAGGCACATATGCAAATACATGTGTTTTTTCTATCGGTAAATATGTCTATTTACCTTTAGAACAGGTACTGCTGCATGGCTGAACAAAAGCAAGCTGGGTAATGCATGACACAACAATCTAAGTACACACATGCACACCAGTTCTCACATTAAAGTGCATGCCTGAGGCACATATGCAAATACATGTGTTTTTTCTATCGGTAAATATGTCTATTTACCTTTAGAACAGGTACTGCTGCATGGCTGAACAAAAGCAAGCTGGGTAATGCATGACACAACAATCTAAGTACACACATGCACACCAGTTCTCACATTAAAGTGCATGCCTGAGGCACATAAGCAAATACATGTGTTTGTTCTATTGGTAAATATGTCTATTTACCGTTAGAACAGTTACTGGTGCATGGCTGAACAAAAGCAAGCTGTGTAATGCATGACACAGCAATCTAAGTACACACATGCACACCAATTCAAGCATTCAAATAATCATATATATCTAAACACAATGTAACATCAAACAGATCTTAACTAGAAGATAAAAAAATATTTCAAGAGATGCTAATTTGTAGATTAACTAGGAGACACAAAAGCAAGCAATTGATTCATGCATGACACAGCAATTTAGGTACAAACATACACATGCCAGTTCACAAATTCAAGTGTATGTCTGAAACAGCAGTACAAATACACATGTACACCTACCTACCAATACAACTAAATACACATATACTCGATCCCATGTACACATTCAAGTTCATGTCCCAAATAGCAATACATGATACACAAATATACAACAATATACAAATACAACAATTCACACATTCGATGTATATTAGAAAAGTCACGTCTGAAATTAACAACATATCGCCACGAGGAACCAGTGGCCCATACATTTTACATAAAAGAGAACCTTTGCAAGTTGCGGCAATGTAACTACCGACTACAAATTAGACCTGATACATCACAAATCCATTCATCCGAAACAGCAAATGTCTGAACCACATTTGACGTAACCATAGGAGTTCAGTTCAAAGACGCCCAAGGAGCTGGAACTAGCGTCGAGTTACATTTGTATTGGTGATTTCCTCGGGCTCAGACTCGATCAACTCAACTCAACTCAACTCAGTAATATAAGTGGTTTCCTCTTCCATTTTCTTGAAGGAATGGAGGAAAACCAAGATGAGGTTTGCCTCCATTCCTTCAAGAAAATGGAAGAGGAAACCACTTATATTACTGAGTTGAGTTGAGTTGAGTTGATCGAGTCTAAGCCTGAGGAAATCACCGATACAAATGTAAGATACTTTCTATAGGTCCTGATTTGAGAAACACGTCGGGCTTGAGGATCTTCTCGACCAAGCCAACTAAGATCTCGCCCTTCACGTCCTTCCAGCTCTCGACAGTGATCTTCACCCTTTCTTTCGCCAATAAGCCAACGTAGGCAACGTACTGCGACAAAGAACCGTGAAATACGTTGCCCCTCATGAGCATCGCCTAAGGACCTGCACAGATCATAAATAGGCATTCTAGAGCAAATTAAGATTGTTTACTGTTTCCTAAATGACTCCCTATCTGAGACGGACTACCAACTGAAGGTTAGGTTGTGCTTCGTCATAGTAACATCAACTTGCAACTGGACATCAAGATATTACATTTCTACTCTATTTCATCAGAAGAAATTACCTTGCCAATATACATATATTAATTATTTGATGAACTTTTTACATGCACTTGATCATTGAGCAAGCTAGTTGGCATTTGACTATGTTATTGGCATTGAACAATGTCGCGCCCCAAAACTGGGACTACGACTACTCCCGTGGAGACCTAGCTTGCTACATCTAGTCCCATATATGCATACCTTTGACTTCCCAGGATAAGTCAAGCATAGGAGTATATTCACATTGCAGCAGAAAAACTTACAAAATATTTAAGCAGTGTGACCTGCTGGCCTTAATATTACATAAAGAGATTACAATACCTTCACGGCATACATGGTTTAGCAAAATAAAAACATCTACACAGCAGATGATGGGTGACCCTCCCATAGTAAGAAGTTGACGACAGAACCACACCCATTAGAACTCTGGCGGAACTAGCTTTCTTCCTTCTAGATCCAAGAAGTTCTCCACGCCTTCTTCTTGATCATGGAACGCTCCATCTACTGGGTTGTAAGTTGCAAGGGTGAGTACTTACGTACTCAGCAAGTCATAGGTAAGAGTAGATACATATAGTTAGTGTTGTTATGAACTTAGACTAGTCAAGAATTATGGATGTTTGTAAAATAATCTTTTCTTTCATATCTCATCTCATGGCAGCACTTTTCATAACATAGTATCGCTATTCATGTTCACTAAATTATAGCACTACCGCGACACATCAACACACGATAGCCCACGGCAGCACCCCTTATCATGACAACACATGTCATTTGGGTAATCTTAACTTATCAAATTTTATTTAGAAAACATACTTGTGCCACACCCCGTGGATTTAATCCACCGCAGCAGACTCCTATAAACCCGAGAGCTCAGAGTATTCGAATACGTTTTTAACTCTGCAGAGAGATACCAATTTACCCGCAAGACATTCCACTTTCATGCCCATCCTATCAATATGATTAGACCCTTCCTCACTGCATACTGTGAGTGGAAAGGTGAAGATAACAAGAACTTTTGTTATGTTTCAGTCACAATTCACCCCTGACCCTGTGGATCTCTCGTGAACCACAGTTGTGGCAGGTACTACCTACCACCCCTATTGCATCTTCCCATTACTGGGTCAGCATGCATGATCACATTCAGTGATATATGTAGGAGCCGCACTCCGTGCAAAACGTGCATCACTTCACACTCATGTAGGGGTTTCATGTGCGATCCGCATAAGTACTTGTTCAGGCCTGTCCCATACCAGACTTGCGGTTAGCACGTGTTTCATGCCACTAGATGCACAACACAAGGTTCTAGTCCTTATATGCCAGTGACCATATCATACCACAAACCATGCACCTTCAGTGCCTGCTCATCCTTTGCAATTAAGCACCTCCAGTGCTACCACCATTCCAAACCAAAATTCTGGTCACGGCTAGGGGTTTTATTTCATGAATATATATAAGTACATATATAATAGTTCATGGCTCACTATTTGATCATTTCACATTTCACAGGCATCCAGCCTAGTACTGCCAATTCATAATTCAACCATTCTTTCACATGCAATATTATTTATATTCAAGGTCATATTATAGCAATTCTTAAAATATAGGTTCAAGATGATCAAGACTATGACTTGCCTTCCGCGTCGTAAGAAACAGCAGTCGATGTCGAGTCTGCGACGAAATCTTCGTACTCGGGCTCTTGATCTACTCTCCAATCAAACAAGCACACAAAGATCAGAAAATATTTTAAATACTTTAAAATCTATATCAACATGCTTTTAAGAGAAAAGATCTTGGCGATGATGAAACGGACTGAGATTGCAAGCTGATCTGGGTCAAAACCCTGGAGTTTATAGAATATGAGCTAAGGATGGTGTTAGAAATTCTTAGGGCTTCAAGGCTGCAATATGGACATCAAGTCCGCGGCTGGTTTGCCCAAAACCGACGAATGTCTTCAGGTCGACATTCGGTTCAAGGTGTCGACAAAAGATCAATGGTTGATAAAGGGCTCAACTCAAGTTGTGACAGAAGAAGAAAATGTAGATCACAACATCAGGAGTCTAAGGGGCAAGGTTATGCTCAAAATGCATGGCTGGAAGTAGGTAAAAGGTTCAATGCCACTGGCTGACATAGACCGGCACTGGGCTGACATGGCCAAAAACTAGAGTTTACCATATATTTTGATCTAGGGCTCCAATTGATGCAACACTTTGTCTGGGAGATAGGCCTTGATAACAGGAACAAATGATTAAACAGGTTCAAAGGTTGAAGATGGCTGGAAAGTGGTGAAAACCTGCGAAGAACACGGTGGCTGGAGTTTCAAGTCATGACACTGGACAGAAATAAGGACATAGCCATAACTTTTTATTTAGACCGAATTAGATGTCGAGCTAGTAGACAAAATTGTTCAGGAGACTAGGGCGCATCTAGTGGACAAGGTGGCTGGAACTAGATCGGCCGGGAACAGATTTTCGGTAGCCGGCGCCGGAGAAGAAGACACTGGATTTGGGGATTTTCGCTACACAGGGTTTGAACTCAATTCCTTGCTCGGGGAGTAAGAGGGATGCATATGGAAGCTATTGGCACGATCAATTTGGCCGGAGCATCACCGGAGTAGCCTGGCGACAAGCGCCGGCGACTAGTGAAGCTCAAACTTGGGGATAGCTTCGATTCGAGCTCAATTTCAACATCTTGATGCACTGGCTTGCTAAGGATAGCTCACAAATCATTTTACTCTATGGATCGAGGGCTAATTTGGATTAAATCAAATTGTAAAGCTGGAACAGGGGTTCTGGCAATTCCGGCGATCACCGGCGATGAGGGGCACGGGGGTTCAATTAAATGATACAGCACAGAGAGTATGATGAGGGGAACTCATTGGTGGCTTAAATTTGGAGATTGATGCAATGGATGAAGCTGGCGTCGTTGACCTACTCGGCGGCTCACCGGAGAAGAAGACAACAACGAAGAAATGTTGTTAATTTGCTAAGAAGTTCTGGAGGCAGTGCTGGAGATGAAGAAGCTGCCGTGGACTGCTATTTAAAGGCAAGGCAAGGTGAAGCGAAGCTCACTGCTTGGAGGCTAAGATGCTTGCACCGGTGGAAACTTCGGGTTGAAGCAACGGCGAGCAAACGAGAAGGTGTAGCTTCTCTCTGGCGCGCGAGCTGCTGTTGTGCTAGACAAGGACTGCCACGGCGATAACTGAGGTGCAAACACGTGTGCGCATGCAAACACGGCCGTGAACGAGCACAGGCGAGCGCGGCGCTGATCGGCGGCAAAAAGCACGGCGACACGGCGCACCTAGTCGCGGTCGCAGCGGTGCTGGTCGAAGTGATCAAACACTGTGCTGGCTTTGGTCACAAATGGCTACTCTGGTCGTGAACTGCAGCTCTGGTCGAAGCAGGGACCCGGTTGCAAGAATCTTTGATGAATTCTGGACTTATTTGTAATTTCTAATTTAGAGAGGGGTAATCTGCAATCTGATTTCATAGATGAGTATAAACTTATACCTTATACTCATCCAGCAAGAAATTTGGTAAAATCTGGCATGATTTAATGGTTTTTGATATAAACTGAAAATAGGGTATTTTAGGGTAATTAAAATCTGAGTTTTGGTCGATTTTGAATTCAAGGTAATTGGAGAGATATTTGGGTGTTCTAATAAAAGAAGATTTTGTATTAATTAGCATTTGGGAGGTGTTCCCTGAAACAGATTTGAATTTGGAGTTGATTTGAGGATTTTAGCCTTTTTGGGTTTCCAGATATCAGAAAAAGGACTAATTCACGATACAATTTGGACTGATCTATGAAAAAGGCTTAAATGATATAATTTGGCTATCAACTTTCTGGATTAAGGTATTGGCACACCCATAATCATAATCCAAGAATAATCTGGTCTGGATTAGGTCAAGATTTGGCTAAATCGGAGTTCAGAGTATTTAGGGTAATTAGGATATTAATTAAATTCCTGTTTTCGAAAACAGAAAAGGATTGCAAGATCTGAGAGTTAGAGATGGGATTGAATCTGGCTTTTGAAGGCTTTTATGCTCAGAGTAACTGATAGATCACATCTGAGTAATCTAATCTTGATTTGGGTTCACTGGATAGATTTGGAAATTTTAGGGCTTAAGATAGATACTGATCTGGCTACTACTACAGATATATGCATGCATAATGTTCATGAAAAAGAAAGTTTTTGCACCTAAACTCAGGGTGTTACAAACAACCTACAGAGAGATCAAGATATTTGTGTATCTCATGATATTCGTAAATATCTTGATATTAATGATCTTTCAATTTCAATTCAATTACAAATATCTTTCAATTTCAATTTCAATTTCAATTACAAATATCTTTCAATTTCAATTTCAATTTCATGATCTTTCAATTTCATCTTCAATTTCATGATTTTTCAATTTCAATTGTTACTAAGTCCAAGTTGGCATTGAGCAACCTACTAAGAGATTAAGATCATATATTTATACTCTTATTGGCATTTGACTATGTTAGCTAGCGTTTGTCTTGCAAATATCCTGATAATTTTCTTCATTTGATAGGATCAGCAAACAATTGAACATTATCTGTCCCACAATGATATTATTTAGTTGTTTTAATAAAAAAACAAGAACAAGACATCGTACATAATCATGTTGAAAAGAAGACACACCAAAATGAAGGATACAAAAATTGCAGGATAATTGCTATAATCGGATTAGAATAATCTAACAATATTGCCGAAATTTTACATACCTTGCTTGCCATGCCGAAATCTAGTGGGCATCGATGGAGGTGCGGAAGTGCAGCGGTCGCCGGTGGAGGTGCGCCGGCCGTCCATGGAGCTTACGAGTTAGGGCTACGACCGCCCGAGGAACTATTCGAATGGAAGAGCCATACCCGGGTATTTATAGTACTAGATCAGTTCTAACGGTACACAACAGCCTACCGATAGGAATTTGTGAAATCTTCTATCGGTATATACATACAGTATCAATAGAATAAAACTATTTGTAGAAGGTGAACGGTTCTAACGGTACACAACAGCCTACCGATAGGAATTTGTGAAATCTTCTAACGGTATATACATATAGTACCGATAGAATAAAGCTATTTGTAGAAGGCGAACGGTTCTAACAGTACACAACAGCCTACTAATAGGAATTTTTGAAATCTTCTAACAGTATATACATACAGTACCGATAGAATAAAACTATTTGTACAAGACGAACAGTTTTAACGGTACACAACAGCCTACCGATAGTAATTTTGGGATCTATTCTAACTGTATAAACATACAGTACCGATAGAATAAATCTATTTGTACAAGTCAAACTCTTCTAACGGTACATAACAGTCTGCCGTCAGTACTTATGCATCTCTTCTTACGGTAAATATGTTCATCACCGCTAGAGTAAATCATTATGCTTCTTCTATCGGTAAATTTCATACAAACCAATAGTAAAAATACCTCCCTTATGCCTTTTACGACTGCGAGTCACCTTTTCTAACAGTTTTCATCTAAATCGCTAATAACCGTTAGAAGATAGGGGTTAGTAGACTGCATTTCTCTACTAGTGCACAGAGAGAGAGAGGAACAACGCTTGAAGACTTAGACATAGTTCATAGACAGAAGTGTAAAAGGAGATTATCGCCTGTGACAATCTCTCTTTCCTGTAAACCCCTTCTTTCATACATAGTGAAATCACAATAGGACGTAGGGTTATTACTCCCACCATCAAGGCCCCGAACCTGTATAAATCTTCGCGTCTACATTTTATTGCTTGTCTTCACTTACCTGATAGCACTTTGAAAGGTCTCACATACAACTCACAAATCTACGTAAGATCGACAGAGGACCCCGAGTCCGAATAGTCGACATAAAGTCATCCTTCGGGCAAGCACTATTCAAACTGGTGTAATCGACACACATTCACCACCGTTTGATTTCAGGGCCATGATCAGATTTGCGAGCCATTCTGGGTGGTTGACGTCGCGAATGAAACCAGCCTGCTGGAGTTTATCTAATTCCACACGGATAAATTATTGCCGATTAGGAGCAAAACTTCTGAGTTTTTGCTTTATTGGTCGCTGTCCAGGCCAAATAACTAGCCTATGCTCAATTACTTCTCTTGGGACTCCAGGCATGTCTGAGGTTTTCCACACAAACATAGTCACGTTAGCCTAGAGGAAAGCAATGAGCTCTAGTTCCTATTTATCATCCAAGTTTGATCCAATCCAAACAGTTTTAGATGGATCATCTGGGACTAAAGGAATCTGTTTGAATTTTTCTTCTAGTCGCGGGTATCCCTTGACCGCATCTAGTGCTGAAGTCGCAACCTTAACATCTCGTAAAGGAAGTTGATCGACCAGTTCTAGGGAAATTCAATCACAAGTTAGGGCTGTATGTTGACTGTCCCTCACCGTGATTACACCATGAGGACCTAGGACCTGATGCATTGATAAGCATAATACGTCGCCGCCATGAACTTAGCGAGAGAAGGCCTGCCAAAAATGGCATTATAAGAAGAATCAAAATCAATTACATCAAAAGTAATTAATTCCGTTCGAAAATTTACTAGTTCCCCAAGTGTTACTGGCAGCACAATCTGTCCAATTGGTAACATTGAGGAGCTTTATCTTCGAAGGAGGAATGTGCATCTCGTCGAGAGCCTTGGCAAACTGGAGATCAAGCGAACTCCCTCCATCAACCAATACTCGCCCTACCTTAGCATTACTAATGGTAGGGGATATCACCAAAGGGAGGTGCCGAGGTCGCGTCAACCCCTTAGGAAAATCTTTCCAACTAAAGGTCAGGGAAACCTCCGACCATCGGGGAAACTGAGGCTCTCCCAATGGAACCTCAGTACTATTTACCTCACGGCAAACATTTTTATACTAACACCTAGAAACATAAGATGAAGAACCACCAAAATAACATTAACGTGATTGTTAGGTACCTGATATGACATGTCTTCATCTGCATTAGCACCTTTGCTCCCGCTGGTTTGTCCTTGACCTGGTACTGTAGGTATTGCAATTTTACCTTGATAAAAGTCATCTAGCGTCTTTAACCAAGTCCGACTATTTTGAAGATCATGGGATGAAACGTTGTGGAACGGACACCATTTCTTCGACCCTGCGGTTTAACTTGTTTTTTTGCTTGGTCGTTGCGACCAGCAAGAGAAACTTTGTTAGTTTTAATTGGAACCTTCTTACCTTTCCCTTGAGGCTGCTTGTCGATGACGGTGACCCCTCGGAATTGGTTGGTTCTAGCTTTCTTCACCTTTTTTGATTTCCCGCCCTCAGAGAAACTTGTTTTCTTGCCTGATTTATCCTTCTTGTTAGCCTCGAGACCTGGTTGAGGCGGCAAATTTCCCTTATCCACCATCTTATTCCACTCAACGGCCTCAGCTGCGTTGGAATAATGATCAGCCATATCGAAGAGGTCTACGACAGATCGTGGTGGATGGATGAGCAAATCTGTGGTAAACCTCCGATATCGAATGGCATGTTTAAACTCCTTGACAACGGAGTTGTCAGAAATATTTGGAATAGTATTTCTTACTCCCACAAATCTTTTGAAAAATTGGCAAATAGTTTCTATAGACGTCTGACGCAATCGATGGAGATCATCTTCCTTGCTAGGCTTTTGGTAACAATTCTAGAAATTGTTGAGGATTGCATCAGACAAGATTTCCCAATTGTAAATGGATCTTTTGGGCTAATTGAACAGCCAGGTCTATGCTAGACCTTCCATAATGGATGGTAAATAATTCGCCATAGCCCATTCATCACCACCAACCCCTTGGATGGCAGTGATGTAAATCTGTAGAAATTCTGAAGGATTTTTGGTCCCATCGAATCGCTCGATTGTCTCAAGTTTAAACTTATCTGGCCAAATTACTACACATAATCATGGCGAGAAAGACTTGTAACCTACATACGAAGGACGTGGTTGTTGTTCCTCGCAACCTCCATCAAGATCACGGAATGAACTAACCTGTGGCCCCAAGCGCGAACACACCGGTTCACGATTATGATCACGAGAAGAATCTACTTGCGGTCCTAATCGCGAATGTACCAGCTCACATCGAAGGTCACTAGAATTACCTATCCGCCTGGTTTTATGATGCCGGGCCGATGGAGTGTGTCCACGGGAATTTTCCTTGCTTGAGTGATAACTATCCCGCTCACAAGAACGAGTTGATGATCGTGAGGACGATGTTGGGGTCATAATAGTTGCTACCTCATCGAGGTTGTCTGCCAAAATCCTTGCAAACATGATTCTGTCATCATTCGCCAAATCAGAAGGAGAATTTTGAAGGGTATCTACAATCACATGAATACGCTCCTGTGTTCTCCTTTGAGGTGCCATGGGATTTATCATAGCTTCATCCACCGGAGGATAGGCTGGAACTGATGAAGGAGTTTGGTCCCGCCTGCGACCATGATGTCGCGGACGAGATGTTCCAGGCGCCAAGTCACTTGCTGCAGTATCATGGTGAGATTGCGCAAGTCGCAGAGCTTGCTCTGTGACTCTACAAACCTCAATCTCTCACTACTCACGAGTTGCATGTTCTTCCCACTTGCACTCTTCTTCCTCCCTAGCAGCATGCTACTCAGGGGTCTCCTCAGAAAGTACAGCGACTTCCCGAGGAGCTGAGTTTGCAGAAGGGGAGAGCATCTCTTCATCGGATTCAGACTCAAAGTTGAAGATAGAATTCAAGTTTTTTGGAGCAAAACCTTCCAGACTGAACTCAAGGTTCTCATCTCTTGCATCATCTGGGATGATGGGTTCTAGCACATATTCACCATTTGATGTGGTAGGACTCACAAGAGGTGAACATACTGCCTGTTCAGGTTCTTGACCATGGATCGAGTCCTGAGGATACTCCTCAGTAGAAGGCTCTGAGGGAACTTCATTTTCTTCCATGTAGAGAGTCTCATCCTCCATGTTAAGATCAGCATAATCTGTAAGATCAAAATCATTTTCGGAATCATAAACTCCTAACATGGCTTACCGAAACTTCTAATGAAGAAAGACACTTGAAAGAAGGCCCCACGATGGGCACCAGCTGTCGACAATTGGGACTTTCGTCCTTAGTCGAACTTACGTAAATGTTTAAGAAGAATATGAAGCCAATCTAAGGTGAATATCAAGTAAGTTATGATATCTATGTCAGAGGAAGAAAGGAATTTATACAGGTTCGGGCCCTCTGATGATGAGTAATAGCCCTACGTCCTGTTGGTATTTCACTATGTAAAATGAGGGTTACAAGAAGAGAATTAAGAATGTTCTTAGGTAGACTAAGAACAATCTTGTACTCTTTAGCTTACAGTCAATGTAAATCTACTATGGCTAGTTCTAAAGTCTTGTTTTCTTGATCTCTCCCGGTGATCCTTCTTTTATAGCTCGCAGCTAGTCATCGGTTATGAGATTTGAAGGGTTGCTAAGAGGCGGACGTGCTCCGGCCATAATGTGCAATTATGCTCATTTTTTATTGCACTTTCATCTTCTTGTCAGTTACAAGGAATTATGCTCAACTACTACATATGATTGAATGGAACTAATCATATGACCGTTAGACATTTTAACTCTTTAATAAGCCAAGGTCACGTATTAACTACAACAATACATGATTATCTCTGGGTCCTCCATGACCTGGGCTACCACGGGAAAATATCTCCATGTGCATAGTATTCATGGGCATATGAGACCATGGTCTTTGCGTCTTCGGTATTGTGGATATCTAAAGACTACAAAGCTTGTGACATCGCAGAGTGAGACTATGGAATGTGTCATGTCTAGAATATCTTGGATCAATCTATTGTCTCCCTCTTATGCTCTTGAGACCATAAATAGGTAGAAATCTCATTATGTAGTCCTTGCGACTATAGAACAGCAAAGGTGACTAACTCGGGTTATAACCATCGTTACTACTCATGAGTCTTTTAGTTTATGCTTAATTAGTTTATGGAAAGAATAGCTAACATGTCTTCGTATATGCAATTATCTCAATGCCATCAACAGCCACAATCGTGGGAATGTGGGTTTTATGTGCTACGGTATATGTATGACCTAGTCAGGACAAACTTTGCCCAATTCCCTCAGGTAAGCATTTTAGCTAACTCAAATTTGAAAATTGCATGTGAAATTCAAAACTAGGAAGTTAATTACTAACTCTTCACACATGCATGCAGAGCGCCATGTCCAAAGACAAATACGAGAATACAAAGATTCGAGAGCTGCGACAAATTTGGACTCAATATGTGATGGACGAAGTGGTTGTCAACCAGCCGCCATGACTGGCTTATTTCACTTGTTGTAATTTTTCTTTTTTTTTCTTTGCATTCTCCTACTCTCTGTGAATTGGTGTTTTTTGTATTTATATTGGTCTATATGTGAATAAATTGAATGTGTGAATAAATATGTGAATAAATTCAATCTCTTGAATGTTAATAGATTCAGTCTGTTGAATGTTGGATGTGTATTTGTGAATGTACCTTTTTTGTATCTGCACTGTATTGTGTATCTAAGCTTCTTCTAACGGCTAAACAACAAAAAAAGTTAGAAGAGAACAACATATTCTAATAGTTCACTAGTACTATCCGATAGAATAATATAACAAAGTCCAACGGTTCACTAGTACTGTCCATTAGAATATAGTAAGATATGCTTATGGTTCACTACAACTATCCAATAGAATACTATACCATCTTCTAACGGTTCACTAATAATGACCGTTAGAAGACGATAAGATTTTCTAATGGTATACTACGAATAACCGTTAGAATATAGTAAATTATTCTAATGGTTTATCTTAAAGAACCATAAGAATATTGTAGAGCCTTCTAATAGTTCACTAAGAAAACTCGTTAGAATATCGTAAGCTTTTCTAACGGTTCACTAATATTGACCGTTAGAATATGGTAAGATTTTCTAATGGTATACTATGAACAACCGTTAGAATATAGTGTAATGTTCTAACAGATAGTACTCATTAACCGTTAGACTATAATAAACTATTCTAACGGTTAATCTAAAAGAACCGTACGAATATTGTAGACTCTTCTAACGGTTCACTAAGAAAACCCATTAGAATAACGTAAGCTCTTCTAACGGTTCAAAACCGTTAGAGTAGTGCTAGAATTATTCTATCATGCCGATCACTAACGGTATGAAAACCGTTAGTAAAGGTGTGTTTTGAACCGTAAGTAGACAGCATTTTCGTACTAGTGGAGGCACATCTTCCAGGATTCCTTCCGGATGCTTCACTGAGCGATCGGCAAGTTGCAGAACCATGCGTGCCGGCATAGGTTTGGCTGGTGGCATTCGTTCTAGTAGCTTTGTTCCACTCCTTAAGATTACTGCATTAGAAACAAAAGGGTTAGAACAAGCTATGGAATTAATTTGTTCAAAATTGTGAGGATTAATTGGTTGAGAACAAAGAGGGTTATCACTTTTCGGTACAGGATTCACCAATTGTGCGATTGGAGTCTTGAGCATGCGGATGTGAGTCAATATGGAGTCTATCTTTTGGCTCATGGACGTCTTCTCTTTCTCTTGATTTGCTAGAAACTTCTCTAGCATGTGCTCCATGTTCGACTGCTCGGGTTGTCGTTGGTGTGGCGGTCGATAAGGTTGCTGAATTTGTTGAAACTATGGCCTTTGAGCTTGATATGGGGGAGTTTTTTGATTTCATTGCTGCTCTCCAAAATTTGGTTGTTGACATTGAGGTTGCTGATTTTGTCCTGATCATGCAAAATTTTGATTGTTGTGCCATCCAGAGTTATATGAGTTAGGAAAAGCATTACCTTGCCGATGTTGCATAACCTGAAAAGCGTTTGCCTGCTCCATGGATGGGTTAAATTGGCATTCATGGCCATAGTGACCTTGTATGCCACACAGTTCACATATAGGTGTAATCGCATTAACAGATGAAATAGCAGATGATCCAAGCATAGCAAGTTTATTAGTGAGAAGTGCTACCTGTTCAGCTAGTTACGACATTACACTTACATCCAAGTTGTTGGTCGGAGTTTGTTGAGCAGCACGTTCGGTTCCCCATTGTTTGTAGTTTGGAGTTATACTTTTGATAAGGTCGTATGCTTCATCTATACTTTTCTTCATTAGTGCGCCGTTGGCTGTGGCGTCTATGGCCATTTGCGCATTGTAGGTCAATCCGCTATAAAACGTTTGAACTACAAGCCAATTCTCTAGTCCGTGATGCGGGCATTTCATCAATAAGTCCTTGTATCGCTCCCAAGCGTCGTAAAGTGATTCGCCTACCTGCTGTGAAAAAGATGTAATCTGGTTGCAAATATGAATAGTTTTAGTAGGAGGGAAAACTTACCAAGAAAAGCTCATGAGAGTTCGTCCCAAGTAGTGATTGATACAGGAGGAAGAGTGTATAGTCATGCCCTCGTCTTCTCGCAAAGTGAAAAAGGAAAGAGCCTCAAACGAAGTGCATCCTGTGTTACTCCATGAATCTTGAAAGTATCACAATGCTCAAAAAACATGTGCAGATGTAATTATGGATCTTTAGCGGGAAGATTGCTCAAATGATTTTGTTGAACCAATTCAAAAGCGCAGGTTTCATTTCAAAGTAATTTGATTCAATCAGTGGTCTAAGAAAAAAATACCTAATTGCAACCTCATGCTGAGTGGGATTTCATAATCCTTCTTGCCATCTTACCTGTCTTGCCTCGTAACGAAGTCAGTGCGCCATTTTGACAGGTTTGTCCAAGCTATCCAGATTTTTTAAGACGAAGAGCTATCCAGATTTGCACTACTTCTCTCAAAGGTTAATGCTGCAAACAAAAGAAGAAAAAGAAAAATAGAAGAAATATTGAGAAGTGAGACTGACTTATATCAGCGAAAATTAACCTAAAAAGATAAATTATCGTTCTTCCCTAGCAATGGCGCCAAAAACTTGATCGCACCTAAAACGGTGTGACTGTGTAATAACTGCAAGTGAACGGTTGAATATTGAACACTTGAGGGTTGAATTCCACGAGGAACAAGTGTATTCATCTTTCTAGCTTAATGGACACTGATTAAGTCTAAATGAGTTAGGGGTTTGTTTTTCTACAACCAAATCTATTACTAAATCTATCAATCTAGGGTTTAAAGCAGTAAAGTGCAAATATAAAATCTAGAGTTTGTAAAGATGGAATGAAAACATATGGTTTCGGGATTTCCATAACCATCCGGCGTAATTCTATCCAAGGTTCGAGGATTACAAGTTAATTTCAATTGTTTTCCAAGACAGATTAAGTTGCCAGTACGGTCGCTGGTACAACGGTCAAAGGATCGCTTCCACTATTATGTTTGGTAAGAGCCTCTCTCCTGTTCAGGATCCCGCGTCAAAGTGCTAAGGACTCAAGAACTCCCCTAAATTCTTGCTAAGGCTCAACTATTACATCTGTTGCTGAAATGAGAATTTAGGGTTTGGAGAAAGAAAGCATCAGGAAATAACTCCAAAACTTGAGATCAAGACCGAGGAAGAATCATACCTTCTGGATTAGGTCATCCCTAACCCTAGAAGGGATCTACTCGCAAAAAGCCATAATAATGCAGAAATAACAATAAGAATTAAATGAAAACTTACTTGATTACTTGAGAATTGGGTTTGTCGTCCCTGTCGGCTTACAAAAGTAAGAAAAATAGAGAATGAGGCTCTTCTAAGAAAACTATCTAAAATCTAAGCCCTAAAGGCTAGCATGTAAAAAAGATCTTGATTGAGCCAAAAGTTTCTCTTTATCTAACACATGTTTAAACGTGCCCAAAAATAACTCCTTGATGTGCAAGCGACAAAGTCTAGCTTCAAACGGCCCGAGAACGGACAAATCTGAGTCAAAACGGACTAGATTCGACTAGTCCTAATCAAACCCAGCTAAAACCGACCAAATCCGACCAGTAAAAGCCACTGAAACTGAAATGAACACGACCAGGAACACGTGGCATGCTCCTGGTTGAACACGTGTCGTGCTCGAAATCGTGCTCCGCTCTACCAATTAACCGGCCAAGCGATAGTCATGATCGATCGGGACTCTTCTCGACCAAGTGTTCGTGATCGCTCAGGACTCCTTTGGACAAAGTGCTCGTGTTCGATCAGGTCTCTTTTTCATCCAACCATGTTCGATTGGGGTTCTTTCTCATGTAGTTGTGTTCGACCAGATCTTTTTGTCCGAAGAATATTCGACCAGTGTCCTTTTGCTCTCCAGTTAGGTTTCTTAGTCGAATTTTGCCCAAACGAAGTCGAAATCTTCTCAAATTTGGTAGGTTTGGTTCCTATAACATGGAAAACACAGTCATGAAAATAATTTGTAAAAATAATATAAAATTATGCATAAAATGTCGCATCCAAGGAGTTTTTAGTATGATTTAGCACTTATCAGCACGCTAGGCGCTGGTGATCTCACTACAGCACCAGCAACCTCGGTGTGCTATGCCACCTAGAATTGATCTGCTCTGCCTCTTGATGGCAGCCACGACATTGTACTGCATAAGACAAGTTTGAGTTTGTAGTAGAATGAGTAAATAGTATAACATTAAAGGGAACTACTATCCGAACGTACCGAATGGTGTATCTACCTAGACCAGGTTTTGATCCAGCCTTGATCAGATGAAGTTTGCTCTGATTGAAGTATAGACGAGCTTCGACTATCCTCGATCAGATGCGAATATGCAGAATGACGGGATCCTACTCAGAATTACCGAAACCCAAGTTGATCGAAAACACAATTGAAAAGATAGCACACTCTTTATTTCAAAGAGGGATCTTGTACATGTCGAACGTTAGGACGCACTCGCCTATGTCGATGAACTAGACTCGATCTGATCTATGCAAAAGTAAGACACTTTGGTAAATAGATACTAAACTCGATCTATTACAAAGTATTTATAGTCTAATCATATGAATACGTATTAGACTCAATAATCTAAACTATTAGATTCAAACAGCTAACTAACCCTAATCAAATACGACTTTGTTATATATTTATGGAACGGATCGGAATACAACCAGACCAGAGATCAAATACTTTATGAGGTCGCGAAGCCTTTCTGAAGTCGCGATTCCTTTTCGAACTTGACCTAAAGTATTGAAAGACCGAAAGATCCTCCCAGATGTTGACTCCCCTATTGAGAAGGAGCCAACCCCCGTTGGCAACCACTTGATCAAAACTGGAGATGTGGAAATTGAGATTGACCATCTTCTCGGGTGTACTACTTTACTGCACGTGCTTGATGATCTTTCTAGCCAATTCGAAAAGACTCTCGCAAGCCACTATGGGTGGTCGCTACCTTCTTCTCGAAGGTCACGTCGTCAGGTAGAGGTTTTTCTTGTTGATAGACCAAGTCTTCAATAGATGATACTATAATATCAGGCTCATCATCCATCATAGAAGGCTCGAAGAGTTTGAGGTGCTCAATATTGACATCCGAGTAAATATCCATGTACGGAGGTAACTCGAGCTGACAAGCATTAGTGCCAATTTTCCACAAAATCCAAAATGGACCATAATGAATTGGTTTAGGCTTTTTACCTTCACCTTTTAGTCTCTCCTTACTCAAATGTTGCCATACCAAATCACCTTCTTGAAATTGAGCATCAACTCGGTGCCAATCATGTCGCGCCTTATACTTGAGTTGAGTTTCAGCAAGTTCTGTTCAACCTCACCATGGAGCCATTGAATACCTTCCAGAAACTTTTGTGCTTGATCCTGATCAAAGGCTTCATTTCTATTCTGTGCCAAGGTAGGGATCACAAACTCCATGTCAAATGGACTCTGTGGTAGAAATCCCAAATAGACCTCAAAGGGTGACTTTCGAGTCAAACCATGCACTGCTCGATTAAAAGCAAACTGCAAGTACGGTATGCTTTCATCCCAGGTCTTCGGATGCTCAGAGTTAAAGCCCCTCAAAAGATGAACGACTGTTCGATTTACTTCGATTTGACCATCAATTTGAGGATGAAATGCAGTACTCCTCTTTAACTTTGTATCCATCATCGTCCAAAGCAATTGCCAAAAGTAACTAAGGAATTGGGTATCATGATCAGACACAATAGAAGTCGGCAATCCGAAATATGTCCAAACGTGCTAAAAGAATACCCGAGCTGCCTCTTCTCCCCTGATAGTCCTTCTAGAGAATTATCATTTTGGAGACCTGATCAATGACCACAAAGAGATAGTCATTGCCATGTCGGGTCTTAGGCAATCCTCCCAAGAAATCCATAGATATGCTTTCCCATGGTCATGATGGAACTGGTAAGTGAGTGTAAAAACCCAATTTTCGGTTTGCCGGTTTCGACATGCTACAAAGACCACAGCCTCGAACAAAACCAGCCACATCTTACTGCATTCGCGACCAGAACACATGTCAATGAAGATTTTTTAATGTCTTCGTAACCCCAAAGTGACCAGCAACCTTCGATGTATGCGATTCTCGCAACCATTGAATTTGAAGTGCTCCACGAGGTATACAAAGTAAATTGCCCTTGTATAAGAGTCCTTCTCGCCGAACAAACTCTGTAGGTTACTTGTTTTGAGCTCAGCCAGTGCTAATAAAAAATAAGGATCTTCACTATAGACTGCGGCATAGTCATCATGACATAAGGACTCGATCTGCATGAATGCTAATAAGCAGAGGGTCATAACTGGTGGTCATGACAACATGTCAACTAGTTTATTGTGTACGCCCTTCTTGCACTTAATCACCAGATTAAACTGTTGCAGATACGACATCCACTTCATATGCTGAGCTTGCTGTAGCTTCGATTGAGTTTGCAAATATTGCAAAGGTTGGTGGTCGATGTGGACAACCGTCTTTTAACCCAAAAGGTAACACCGCCAATGTTTTACAGCCTGATTTAGTGCAAACAACTCCTTGTCGTAAGTCAAGTAGTTCTTCTAAGCTCCCTGGAATAACTTAGAGTGATACACTACTAGTCGACCTTCTTGCATGAGCACTGTGCCCATTGCATAACCTGAGGCATCGATTTCTAGCTCGAAGGGCTTATGTAGATTCGGCAAAGCTAGAACAGGAGCTTTACTGATCTTCATCTTCAGCAAGAGAAACGTGTCCTCATGTTTCCCTGTCCACTTGAACTTCTGGTCGATCCTGGTTAATGAATGCAATGGAGAAGCCACAATCGAGAAGTGTCGTATGAACTTCTGAAGGTATTGGCATGCTCCCACAAATCTACGTACTCCCGTAACTGTTCACGGTCGAGGCCACCCGTGAATCACTTTTACTTATCCGAGTCAATTTGCAATGTATCGTTGCTAACCACGAATCCCAGGTATAGGAGAGTTTGCTAGCTGAACTTGCATCTTCTTACAGTTGAGGCAAAGTTGATGTTGCCAAAGCTGTTCGAACACCTTTTTGACATGGATGAGGTGCTTGTCCCATGAATGACTATAGACCAGTATGTCGTCAAGGTAAACGATCACAAAGTCATCAATGAACTGTCGCAATACGTCATTCATGAGATGCATGAAAGTAGCCGGGGCATTACAGAGGCCAAACGGCATGACCAGCGTTTCAAACAGACCTTCTCACATTTTGAACATGGTCTTCCACATATCCTCCTCTCGGATGCTGACTTGATGATACCCTGACTTAAGATTCAACTTTGAGAAGAGAGCAACAGGCTTCAATTGGTCTAGCAGGTCGTCAATATGAGGAAGGGGATAGGTCGTCAATATGAGGAAGGGGATACCGGTTCTTGATGGTGATCTTGTTCAGTGCTCACTAGTCGATGCACATACGCCAAGTCCCATCTTTCGTTGGTACGAATACCACAGGAGATCCACAAGGTGAACTACTTGGTTGAATGACACCATCATTCAGTAATTCTCCAAGTTGTCTTTTGATCTCTTCATTCTGCAATACCAAGTTGCAATACATACTCATATTGGGAAGTGTCGCATCGGACACAAGCTGAATTTCGTGCTCGACTGGACATTTTGGTCGATGACCCTGGATATTGTCGAAAAGATCACTGTATTTCTCCATCAGTCCTAACAAACAACTAGAATCTTCTCGGTGCGTCAATGACAACGTTGCTCGAGTACTATCACTTTGACCAATTGGTCGAATCATAACAAGCACGTATTTGTGACATGCATTGACAATTCTTTTGTCTTGATTTGCGGTAATCAAGTTCGAAGTATTGACATGAACGTCTCTACTGATCACGAACTTTACTCCATCTTTAGTGAGCTCATACTCTTGCGCTCGTCGATGGAAGTGAGCGTCTTGATCCTACAAGAACAGACTCCCAAAGATCACCTGATAGATATCGATAGGAACAATGTTGCATTCAACCTCATCGATATACCGAGCAAAGATCATAAATTTCAACACAGACTGACTCGTAATTTGTTGGTTCACATCTGATGTAAACCAAGCCAGCGAATACGGTGGTGGGTGTGTGGTCGTCTTCAAGCCAAGTCATCGAACCAGTCCAACAGAAACCAAATTCTTCTGACTTCCGGGATCGAATATTGCTGTGACCACTTTGTGCTTCACCTGGATGTTGATAGTGAACAAGTCCTCCATTGAGTGATGGTTGTCAGGTGAATCCGAACCTTTCTCCTTTGGCATTGCCATCAAAGATAAGGTCGTATTCGCCTCATCGACCGAATTCACTCGGACAACTCCGTCTTCAGGTGTAACCGTAGTAGCTGTAATTGTTCTTTTCCCTGGTCCGTTTTTCTTTGGTCGAAGCTCAGGATGGAGCTTATAGCACCTATCCTTTGTATGCCCAGTAACGTGACAATGATCACAAGAGATGCTCATACCAGATTTCGGAGTACTTTTCTTCGGACTCAGCTTTCCTTTTGACAAGGTCGAATTCTCTTTCTTGTCGTTGCGGGATTTATTCTTCTTCTCGATCGCCATAGCAGTTGTGCTCGCGGTTGTGATGTCCTGGATGCCGAACGGGCTTAGCTCGGCACTGATCGATTTCTGATGTTCAAACGTGTATTTTCCGAACACTTGAGGATCAGAGAGCAAGATGCCAATGACCATTGCTTGTCTCCAAAATTCTGTCGTATAATCCTGAACGGATTGGTCGCGGCACTAATACAGTCTATGCCAATGATCCCATCTCTCCTCGAGATAACCCATCGGGTAGAATTCTTATCGTAGGTGACATTTGAACTAACCCCATGCAAAGTTGTCAACTTCACCACTGGCAACAAGAGCCTTCCTCCATGTCTTGGCATGATCCTTCATCTTCAAAGGTGCGATCTTCACCTTTTAAGCGTTACTGAACCCTCGTAGGTCAAAGCAAGTCTCAAACTGGTCGATCCAAGAATCCTGCTTCTCGGCATCGATCACCCCATCGTATATGGCTATGTCAACCTTAGCTTCGACCTTGAAAGATCCGACAGCTAAGGAGATGTTGGCGAGGTCGTCAACCTTATGGTCATCTTCGTCTTCATCTTTGTCTGTCCTGTGCAAGTCTTCACCAATCTTCACACCATTAACCTTGCCTTTTGAAGCATCAACTTCAGAAGGTACAACCATGGCTTACTGCTTAATCCAAGCAAGCACGGTATCCATGTCGGTGGAAAGCTTAGCCACTTGTTCGGCTAGCTTAGCTTAAACGGAGGTATCACAGACATCTTCGGAGACGCGACTATAGGAACCATTGAATGATCGCTTGGAGTTTCACCAGAAGTTTTGTAACCCTGGTGAGTCTTCACCATCCATAGGACAGGATAGTTGCTCTGATACCAACTCGATCAAATGCAGTTTGCTCTAATTGAAGTATAGACGGGCTTCGACTATACTCGATCAGATGTGAATATGCGGAATGATGGGATCTTACTCGGAATTAACGAAATCCAAGTTGATCGAAAACATAGTTCAAAAGATAGCACGCTCTTTATTTCAAAGAGGAATCTTGTACACGTCAAATGTTAGGACGCACTCGCCTACGTCGATGAACTAGACTTGATCTGATCTATGAAAAAGTAGATACTTCAGTAGATAGATACTAAACTCGATCTATTACAAAGTATTTATAGTCCAATCGTATGAATACATATCAGACTCAATAATCTAAACATATTAGACTCAGACAACAAACTAACCCTAATCAAATAGGACTCAGTTATATATTTATGGATGGGATCGGAATACAACCCGGCCAGAGATCAAATCCTTTCTGAGGTCGCGAACCCTTCTGAGGTCGAAAAGCCTTTCTGAAGTGACGATTCCTTTTCGAACTCGACCTAAAGTACTGAAAGACCAAAGATCCTCTCGGATCAAGCAGAGTGCGGCACAAGCCCCAGCGTACCCTCAGGTACATGAGAGAGTTGTGTGACATGCGTGGCACATACCAGTCAAGATACACCTGGTACATGGTGGGATTGTATGGTGGATGCTCAGCAACAACATCTGTCTATGCAAGATTGTTCCACTCCTACACCCATCTAGCATTCCTGACATGCCAATTATTGGAATGCATTCCTTCCCTTGTCTGCCTACAATATAAAATGTTAGTAATATTAGATATTGAAAATGCGATATAGAATAGAATTGAAAGATTATGCATGCATGGGATGTACCTGTGGATCTCTCCCAGAAGATGTACGTCCTGTCCTCTACCCGAAGGTTGGATCTCCTCATACAATCCAAACTGACACATCACCCTCCCTAGGTAGTACGGCTCCACCATGTGAGAGAAAATAAGATGATGTCATGTCATCCAAGAATCATGCTCCGCTTGGCACAACATCGATATGCCATCCAATGCAACCTCTTCTATGAATTCCGACATCCATAGTTTCCATATGACTCGTGTATCAAGAAGGAGATGAAACTCCCCTCGATATGAGATGTAGCACCAACGAACCTGAGACGCAGACCATCTTGGTTGATTTTGTAGCCATCTTGCACCCATGGTTGGTCGGTCTACCCAATCATGTACGTCGTCAGGCATAGGATATAGATGGATCAGCCGATCCAAGCGTGCTTGCTCGACTGGGAAGTGCTTCCAAGACCACAACTGGAGCGGAATGCAACATGCAAACAATAAGGACTCCAGCATGCTCCTGATGTACGCATTGCATAGCCCTTGGTACGTGGCACATAGGACGAACATAGCCCAATTATAACATGCAACTTGACCGGGCTGGGCATCCACTATGCTGTCCACCAATAGAATGAGTATTTGTACACTATATCCCCATGTGTAGATGGGAACAAGATGTACTGGAACATAACCATTAGGTATGTAAACAAATGCTGTTGCACAACATGATCCAGTGCATCAGGCGGGCACTCATGATACCGCAACAAAAATCTATGAGGCACGCCACGAATAGATTTTGGAATACGATCTGCCTGATCAACGATGCTAAATCTTATGTGTATCTATGTGCGCCAGTCTGCAGTCATCGGTGGTGGAACAATGGGAGCTCTCCATTGCTAGGTAAGCCTAGAAGTATGCTCACATCCTCCATCATGATCGTCATCTCCCCCCATCGGAAATGGAACATGTGTGTCTCAGGACGCCATCGATCCACTAAAGTAGTGATCAATGACCTATCCAATATGAGACCATGACCAATCTATAGCATATGGGCAAAAGGTAGTAGACCCGCAGCTGCAAGAACAGGGATGTATCCCGCATGAAGAGACCAGAACTCCATGGGGTCCTCAGTACAAGTGGCTCAAGGTCTAGTCCTGGCGACAACAAATGACCATGATGGGAAACATCGTACTTGCCTATTAGTAGCTCTGGAAGCTGTATATTCTTCTCAGCCATATCTACAAACGTCGAGTGCATTTTTTATTTTTCAGTGCATCGATAACGGCATGTTGGAGCACGCTAAGAAATATATGTCATTTTACCTAGATGCATATGAATTAAGGAATTTTTTTATATATAACCTAGAAATAAAAAAGTGCGCTTGAAGACATGGCAGTCGCACACCGGGAGTGCTTTAGTTACTTTTGAATTTTGTTTTTTTAATCAGTTGTAGTCCAATCACCAGTCATGTTCTTACATACAATTTTTTGAAAAAATTCCAAAATCATGAATACTATGTTACTAAAATATGTAATATCATTTCATTTAATATAACTAACATGTTATACTATTACTAATAAATAATATAATTGCTTCATTAAGTGAACAAATGCATGCAACCATAAATATGCACATGCAAACAATTACTACAATAACATGCAACTATTAGCGTACACATGCAAACAACTAAGATGGTCTTTGAAAATTTTAATACATACATGAAAACCTCTCTTTCTTCCCTCTAAGTACAAAACATTAGCAACAACATTATCAGATTCATATTATTAATAATCATATCAACAAAATATTAGCAACAACATTATGCAATTTTAACAAAACTTATGCAGTTTGGAAGAGAGTCGCTCGAGCTTGAATATTGCCAACTGTACCAACTTGAGATTACAATTAACTTTGGAGATAATTGGAATTAAAGAAAGAAGTAAATGAAGAGAGGAGAAGAAGATTGTAAGTGAGAGTGAGAGTGAGAGTGAGAGTGTGACTATGAGTGTTGTGAGGATCAAAGAAAACAAGAAAGTAAAGAGTGTGGAGGTGTGGAGGTAAAGAATATGTGAGTGTGTGAGACAACATTATTGGATTCACATTATTACTAATTATATTAACAAAATATTAGCAACAACATTATCAGATTTTGACAAAATTTACATATTTTGGAAGAGCGTTGCTTGAGCTTGAATATTTGCACTACACCAACTTGAGATTAGAATTAATTTTTGAGATAGTTAGAATTAAAAAAAAAATAAATAAGTGTAAGTGAGAGTGAGAGTGAGAGTGAGAGTGAGAGCATGACTATGAGTGTTGTGGAGGTGACCTGTCACGGCTTGGAGCCTGACAGGCTTCCCAGCGGAGCCGTGTGTACTGTCTGTCTGTGTCAAGCCATGTGTGTCAAGCCAAGACGTGTATAAGCTTGTCGCGCAGTGGCTTGTCTTGCATGTGAACTGCGATATGTGTACATATTGTGGAAAATGCTGCTGTCATGGCAGGTCAAAAATGCAATTTTGTTCCACTGGGTTAATTTTTGAATTAATTTTTTATTTTGGGTTATTTAAAAAAAATTCTTGGAAATGACAAGCCACCTTAGCCCTAAAGTTACTGATTGAATAACAAAGGGCGCCCTCTTACAGTTGAGTATTATTTATGGAATAATGTATTGTTAATATATCTAAAACTGAGAAGATCTCTTGAAAGCCATAGATTGGAAAGTGATGAGGACATCCCAAGGACATATACACCTTCACGAATAGCATGTACGCATGGTGATGCTTTTGAATCTTGAGCCCTAATTAGGGTTTTGGTGATTAATGACATCCGGAATACACGCAACTAACCTTTGCAATTGAGATTTAGGTTAAGGCGTGGTGGAAACAGTACAAAAGCAAAAAATCAAGATCGTCAAGACCTCTCGAAGCGTCAAAGACGACAAAACTCGGCATAAGGGCAAAATACTGAGTTGTACGCTCGTTTCTTTTGATAATTTCTATTTTAGATGGTCGTACTATTAAGAGGGGTCTTAGCACAAGTATTTTGATCAAACACAGTTCTTTGAAAACAAAATTGCATTTGCATATAGCCACAAATCAATTTTGAGTAAAATGGTAAAGTCATGTTTTCGTTTTGCACAGGCTGGACATTGTCTATGATTGTCGGACAATGTCTGGCCCATACAAAACTCTTTTATAAATTGCAAAACAAAACCAAATACAGATAGATCTATCCGGAGCATTTGTCCTGTATAGGTCGGACATTGTCCGTTATGGTCGGACAATGTCTGGCCTATACACAACTTATGAGCCTCGAATAAAAGTGAACCAGAGACATATAGATATGTCCAGGCACATCTATCCAGGACTGAGCGAACTTTGTCCGGTGTAAGCGGACAATGTCCTCCCAGTACAAATCTACTTTGAGGCAAAATTAAAAAGGTGAACCAGAGATATTTACATCTGTCCAGGGATTTTTTTCCGGACAAAAGGCTTTTGTCCGGCCTTCACAAAAGTTGTTGAACGGTAACTGACAAGTTTGCCGTTGTGAGTAATGGTTACTATTGAAATGTACTGACTAAACATTGATAGACAATGTCCGACCTGTACAAAATTTTCTCAGTTTCTTGCAAACGGCTAGTTTCTTTGAGATAGCTATATATACCTCGACTTGGGCAGCATTTTGGTTGTTCACAATCTCAAAAACTCTATGCAAAAGCTAGCCAAATCTCTCACACTTACTTTCTTGCATTTAGAGCAAATTCTTGAGCAAATTGTTGAGAGCAAATTGAGTAGAGTTGCATTTGAGCCATTTGCACTTGTATCCTTGCATTTTCAATCTTTGTGTTTGATCAAGTGAAGTGCTAGTCTTGTTACACTTGGTGATTGCCATCACCAAGATGACCCGAGAGGTCTGGCGATCTCTCCATTGATGGTGTGTGTCAGAGAGGCCCGGCGGTTGGCTGTAAAGGCTCGAAGCTCACCTATCCGAAGAGGAGAAAGGCTACCCCTAGTGGAATTGAAGCTAAAGCTCTTGTGTAGAGTGCTTCAACAAGGATTAGTGGAAATTGGCAAATTTCTAACACCTCGGGAAAAATTCGATCTCATTCAGTTATTTCTATTACTTGCTTTATACTTCTAGAAATTGTGATATTGTGATTTGTCACCCTAGAATTGCAAAACTTAATTTGTGTCATCATCTAGATTATTTGTTAGTTGATATTGCAATCTAGGATATAAGTTATTCAAGCAAGATTATAATTAGAAAAACCGCCTATTCACCTCCCCTCTAGTCGGCATCCTTCGATCAACACATGGTATCAGAGCGTGGTCTCCCATTTGAGTAGCTTCACCGCCTAGAGAGAGGATGGCTTTCGATGAGGGTTTTCACCTCGGTCACACGGGACGTGTGCCCATCTTTGATGGAACTAACTATCCCTATTGGAAAGTGCGCATGTCAGGTTTTCTAGAGGCAATCGGACTTGACGTTTGGGACATCGTTAAGATTGGGTTTACTCCTCCGATCGATCCGACAAGTCATTCTGATGATTATAGGAGAAAACTTCACTTAAATGCCCGAGCTAAAAATGCGCTCTTTGTCGGCTTGTCTTTGAATGAGTTCAACCGTGTAAGCAACCTCAACACCGCTCACAAGGTTTGGAACTCTCGAAGAAATTTACGAGGGTACTACTAAAGTCAAGGAGGCAATGTTGCTTATGGTTAGGCAAAAATCTGAGACATTCACCATGGTATTAACCGAGTCCGTAGATTCTATGTTCACTCGGTTGAACAATATTGTGAATGAACTCAAATGACTCAAGAGTTATTTTTACTGACATTGAAATTGTGGGAAAAATGCTTAGGGCCCTTCCGGAGAGTTTCGACACCCTTGTGACAGTCCTCACCAACTCCAACTTATCATCTACTACACCAACCGATCTCTATGGGAACCTCATCACCCATGAGATGTATCGGAAGGAAAAGAAGGAGGCGGCCGAATCATTGGAGACAAAAAAGAAAAAAATTGGCTTTCAAAGCCATCTCCAAGGATGATTCAAGCAATAGCTCATCAAATGAGGATCTAGCTCTTCTTGTGAAGAATACTCAAAAGCTTCTCCGAAAGTTGCACAAGAAGAGTGTTAACATCGACACAAGACCAAAGGGATCGAAGCCATCAAACTTCATAAACATCACATGCTATGAATGTCATGAAAAGGGACATATAGCATCAAGATGTCCAAACAAGAACAAATCTTGGGATAAGTAGAAGAAAGATCCCAAGAAGAAATTCTTCAAGAAGAAGAACGGCGGAAATAACGAAGCATGCTTTGGGGAGTGGATGTCCAGAGGAGAGAGCTCCGACTCTGACTCTGACGATGAGGAAGATTATTCCAAGAAACTAGCCGCACTAGCTCTTGGCAACAACAACACGTCATCCACCTCATCTCTTTGCCTCATGGCTGAGAAAGATGAGAAGGTATATTCACTTGACCCTTCATATGATGACTTAGTTTGAAATGGTTAGTGAATTAAATGATGCTTTTGGAAAAATAAAAATGAAGTATAAAGCACTTAAAGAAGAGCACTCCTCCTTTCTTACTCTTTACTCAAATTTGAAAGATACTCATGAAAGCTTAGATCTCACAAACTCATCAACCAAAGTAGATGTAGCCACTTCTTGTAACTTAGTTGATGATTTGCAAAATAAAGTCTCTAAGTATGATATGTCAACTAGTTGCAATGATATAGTTGATACTTCATGTACTCTAAATAAAGCATTTCCATGCTATACATCATTCTCAAATGAAAATGAAACAATTCTAAACGAAAACAATGAACTTAAAGCTCAAGTTAAGAAACTCAATGAAACTTTAGAAAATTGTTACAAAGGAAAAGCATCCCTTGATCTTCTTCTTAGTGAGAAAAGGTGCTCATTTAGAAAATAAGGGCTCACATACTTTTCTAAGAAAGGAAATAAACCAAACACAAAAGCTGTTTTTGTAAAAGCATGCAACAAATTTTGTTTCAAGTGTCACGAAATAGGTCATTCTCATGATGCTTGTCCTTTAATGACTTCAACTCAATTTGATGCATGTTACATGCTTAAGAGATCAAAGAAAGGATACGTGATAGCAAAATTCATTGGAGCACCCATGCTAAAAAAAAAGAAAAAATCTATTTGGGTGCCAAAGCTTTGATTGCTAACATTGAAGGACCCAAAAGGGTTTGAGTACCTAAACGGACTTGATTCTTTTATTTTGTATGTAAACTACAATACCGGTGGAAAACATTGGGTGCTAGATAGTAGATGCACCGAACATATGACAGGTAACAAGAAGTTGTTCACCTCATTGGAAGATAACTCAAGCGAAGACCAAAAGATCACCTTTGGTGATAATCGTCAAGGAAATGTGGTAGGCTTGGGTAAAATTGCTATATCTCATGACCTTTCAATTTCAAATGTCTTACTAGTTGAATCATTGAATTTTAATTTGTTATTCGTTGCACAAATATGTGATCTTGGTTTTCATTGTATATTCTCACCTAAAGACGTTTTGGTTGAAAGTTTAAAAGACAACTCTTTGATCTTCAAAGGCTTTCGTTTTAGAAATCTCTATCTTGTTGATTTCAACTCAAAAAATGCATCTCTTTCAACTTGTCTTGTCTCTCAAACTTCAAAAGGTTGGCTTTGGCATAGGAGATTTGCACATGTTGGAATGCATCAACTTAAAAAGCTTTTAAAATGTGATTTAGTAGCTAGCTTGAAGGATGTGAACTTTGAGAAGGACAACCCTTGTAGCACTTGTCAAGCAGGCAAGCAAGTAGCTACCTCATATCTGACCAAGCGTATTCTTTCAACTTGCAAACCTTTGGAACTCTTGCATATGGATTTTTTTGGACCTTCTAAGTTCCAAAGTATCGGGGGAAACAACTATGGTTTTGTTATTGTTGATGACTTCACTCGCTATACTTGGGTTTTCTTTATTTCTCAAATATCTGAAGCCCCCGATGTTTTAAAAGTTTTGCAAAACATGTATCTACCGAATTTGAACTTTCCATCAAGAAAATCTGTAGTGATCACAGTGGAGAGTTTGTAAATTCGACATTGGTTGATTTTTGTGATTCTTTGGGCATTAAACATAAATTTTCAACCTCCTACATTCCACAACAAAATGGGGTTGTAGAAAGAAAAAATCGAACACTAATAGATATGGCAAGAACTATGCTAAGTGAGTATAACACTCCTACTCGCTTTTTTGGGCTGACACTACTACAAAATTCATTATCACAGTTGGGTCAAAACAGTCATCACAGATGGTTCTGACCCGTCAGGGATATTCAAGTCAGTGATAATCGAGTACTATCACTAACAGTTTTGAACCGTCTGTGATTTTTCCCTTCACAGACTGTTATAAGATCAAAACCGTCTGTGATACTCATACTACACAGACTGTTATAACATCAAAACCGTCTGTAATACTCTTACTACACAGACTGTTATAACATCAAAGCCGTCTGTGATACTCATATTACCACAGACGGTTATAAGCTCAGAACTGTCAGTAATAGTATGAGTATCGCAGACAGTTTTGAGGACAAAACCATCTGGGATAGTGTCATTATCGGTGATGGGTTATAAATTCAGAACCGTCTGTGATAGTATGAGTATCACAGATGATTTTTATCTTATAACAGTCTGTGATACTCATACTATCACAGACAGTTATAATGTCAGAACCATCAGTGATAGTATGAGTATCACAGACGGTTTTGAGGTCAAAACCATATGGGATAGTGTCATTATCGGCGACGGTTATAATCTCAAAACCGTCTGTGATAGTATGAGTATCACAGATGGTTTTGATCGATCTTATAACAGTCTGTGATACTCATAGTATCACAAACGGTTTTCAAGTCAAAACCATAAGAAATAGTTTCATTATCGGAGATGGTTATTAGCTCAGAACGGTCTGTTATAAGCTCAGAACAGTCTGTGATACTCTGTGATACGTACATAGTTCGATCTATCATAGACGGTTTATAAGATCAAAACCGTCTGTGCATATTAATATTTTTTTAATAAATTTCTTTTTTTTGTGGCTAGCCTCAGGAATCATGCTAGTCATGCCCTCTGTACAATAGCATTTCATATATACAGTTCATTTCTGTAACATCCTGAGTTTTGGGGTGAAAAATTTCTTTCTTAAAAATCATGCATGCATATGTCTCTTCTAGATCAACCAAATCAGCCTCAGCTTTATTCTGTTCTAGCCCTAAAATCTCCAAAATCTATCCTGTGACCCCAAGTCAAGATCTGACTTTCCAGATTTGATCTATCAGTTATCCTAAATCTAAAAGCCTTCAGAACCCAGATCCAATTCTATCTCTAACTTCCAGATTTATCAACTCCTTTATGTTTTCGAAAACAGAATATCTTTTACCCTAAGTTTCAGAAATCCAGATTTAATCAAAATCTTAGCCAAGTTCAGATCAGATTATTCTTGGATTATGATCAAGGGTATGCCAATACCTTAATCCAAAAAGTTGGCAGCCAGATTTTACCATCTAAACCTTTTCGCAAATCAGTCCAAGAGTATCGCAGATCAGTCCTTTTTCCAGATTTTCCAAAAGCCTAAAAAGGCAAAATGTTGCAAATCATCTCCAAATTCAAATCTGATTCAGGGAACACCTCCCAAATGCTTTTCAACACAAATTCTTCTTTTATGAGTATCTCAAAATCAAACCCTAAATCCCAGAATTCGAAATCAATTGAAATTCAGATTTCAATTACCCTAAAATACCCTATTTTCAGTTCATATCAAAAATCATCCAAACATTTCAAATTTTATCTTCAATCTGTGCCAAATCATCTGTTGAATCAAGTTTGCCAAATCAGCAAAATCAAAATCAGATCAAACCTTCCAAATCTCCAGAATTACAGATCAGTCCAAATCAAGAATCAGAAATTGCAATCAGGCCCCTAATTCGACCAGGGCAGTAGCCAGTGCACGACCAGAAGCCTCGCCGTGCGTTTGCGCCGCGCTTGCTCGGCGCCGGCCACGCCTCGCTTCGCCTGAGCTCGTGCTCACTTGAGTTGCATGTGCACACGCGTCCACACCCCAGCCATCGCCGTGGCAGTGCCATTGAACAGCACTTTCTTCTGTGCGCGACCAGCAGCAACCATTGTCAGCATCCTCTTGCCACGTTGCTTACTTTGCCAGCCCTTGTCGCCACCGCTTGCTCCAGCACTGCTAAGTCCTGTCGCCGTCGCAATCACCATCCTTTACTGTGTCTTCGCCGTTGTTGCATCGGCGCCCGGCAAATCAAATCACTGGCGCCAATTTATTGCTATTACTTCCTTGCAAGCATCGCCCTCTGGTCTATATAAGCAGCCATATCTTGTGTTATCCTCTCTTCACCAGGACTTAGCCAAATTTCCAAATCTCCTCGCCATCGTCTTCTTCTCCGGTGAGTCCAGATTGAGGCCTCACGGTGCCAGCACGCCCTGCTGCACCTCTCACCGAATTAACAGCACCAGAAGGTATAGCTCATCTCCCTCATCGTGCTGTACCATCTAATTGAGTTACCTTGCATCTTATCGCCGGCGATCACCGGAAATCTCGATTGCCCTGTTCCGGCAATGCAGGCCAATTTACTTCGAATTAGCCCTCGATCCTGTGAAGGAAGATGATCAGTGAACCTTTTGAAGCAAGCCTATGCATCAATATCTCCAGATTGAGCTCGAATTGAAGTTTTCCCCAATTTTGAGCTTCTCCAGAAACCGGCTATTGTCGCCAGGCCACACCGGCCATCCTCCGGTCAAATTGATGCTACCAGTAGCTTTCTCTTACCCTTCTATCACTCCTCAAGCTTGGAATCGAGTTCTTTCGGTCTGTATCAAAAATCCCCAAATCTCTTGTCATCTTCTCCGGCGTAGTTCACCGGAAATCCTTTCCCGGCCGTTTCAGCTTCATCCACTTTGTCATTCAGGTGTGCCTCAACTTCCTGAGCATAATTGTCTTCTAGCTTGATCTCTGAAACTGCCCAGAATTCAAGTTATAGCCATGCCAAGATTTTTGTCCAGTGGCTTCACTGTGCCGTGTCGCCACCACACTTCTCCTTTGAATTTCATCATCTTCCAGCCATTTTCAGCTTTGGATCCTGTTGAATGATTTGTTCCTGTTATCAACGCCTACCTCCCAGACAAAGTGGTGCATCATTTGGAGCCCTAGATCAAAAGTTATGCCAAGCCCTAGTTTCTGGCCATGTCAAGATCAATGCCAGACTATGTCAGTCAGTGGCATTAGCCCTTTTCACTCCCTTCCAGATGTGCATTTTGGGCATAACTTTGTCTCTTAGATTCCTGAGGTTGTGATTTACATTTTCTTCTTCTATCACAACTTGATTTGAGCCCTTGAATTATATTTGCTGCTAAACCCTAGTTTTTGACACTATCCCAGTGCATGCTAGCCAATGGCATTGGCCTTGTTTACCCACTTCTGATTGTGCAATTTGAAAACCACTTTGTTCACTGAATTTGTAGAGTTATGATCTATATTTTCTTCTACTATCATAACTTGAGATAAGCTCTCTAGTTTTCCTTGAAGTTATGTCAGATTCTTGATCCGAATGTCAATCTGCTGACATTCACTGTTTTTGATCAAACCAGCCACAAAACTGATGTTCTTATTGTAACCTTGAGATCCTAAGAGCATCTAACACCCATCCTTAGCCAATTCCTTGAAACCCTAGATCTCAACTCAGTTCAGCTTGCAATCTCAATTATCTCCAATATCGTTCAGTCACTCTTGTAAAGCATATCTGCATATAGATCATAAATCATTTTAATATATTAAGTAATATTTGTGTGTATTGTTTGTTTGTCGTCGAGCAGATCCAGAAGCTAAGTCTGAGGACTTCGCTGTTGATCCGTTATCAACTGCTGTTTCTTACGACGCGGAAGGCAAGTCATATCCTTGGTCATCTTGAACCTATATTTTTAATGTTGCTAAAACATAACCTTGAATATAGATAATATTGCATGAGAAAGATTGAGAATGATTGATTTATGAATTGGCAGTACTAGACTGGTTATCTGTGAAATGTGAAATAAACAAGTTTTGAGCCATGAACTATTATATATGTATGTATATATTTATATTCATGAAATAAAACCCCTAGCCGTGACCAGAAAAATGGTATGGATGGCGGTAGCACTGGAGGTGCTAAACTGCGAAGGAATGCAGGCACTGAAGGTGCAGGGTTATGGATGGTCTGGTCACTGGCATATAAGGACTAGAACCTTGTGTTGTGCGTCTAGTGGCATGAACAACGTGCTAACCGCAAGCCTGGTATTGGACAGGCCTGAACAAGTACTTATGTGGATCGCACATGACACCCCTGCTGGAATTGTGTAGTGATGCACGATAAACGCGGAGAATGGCTCCCACACATATCACTGAAAGTGATCTCGCACGTTGATCCAGTAATGGAAACATATGTAGGGGTGGAGGTTAGGGTACAACCTACCACAACTGTGTCTCGCGGAGAGCCACAGGGTCGGGGGTGAATTGTGAGTGAGACATAACAAAAGTTCTTGTTATCTCCACCTTGCCACTCACACATGGTTGTGAGGAGGGGTCTAATCATTTTGATAGGATGGGCTTAAAAGTGGAATATCTTGCGGGTAAATTGGTACCTCTCTGCAGAGTTAAAAACGTATTCGAATACTTCGTGCTCCCGAGTTTTTGGAGTCTGCTGCGGTGGATTAAATCCATGGGGTGTGACACAAGTACTATTTTCTAAATAAAATATGTTTAATCAAGATTACCCAAATGACATGTGTTGTCATGATAAGGGGTGCTGCCGTGGGCTGTCGTGTGTCGACGTGTCGCGGTAGTGCTATAATCTAGTGAACATGAATGATGATGTTATATTATAAAAGGTGCTGCCATGAGATGAGATATGAAAGTAAAAGATTATTTTATAAACATCCATAATTCTTGACTAGTCTAGGTTCATACCACCACTACTATATGTATCAACTCTTACCTATGACTTGCTGAGTACGTAAGTGCTCACCCTTGCAACCTACAAATCAGTAGATGGAGCGTTCAATGATCAAGATGAAGGCATGGAGAACTTCTTGGATCCAGAAGGAGAAGAGTCAGTCCCGTCATTGCCCTAATGTGTTGTTCTGCCGTCCACTTCTCATTGTGGGTGGGTCACCTACCTTCTGCTATGTAGATGTTATTTTGCTAAACCATGTATGCCGTGAAGGCATTGTAATCTTCTTATGTAATATCAAGGCCAGCAGGCCACACTGCTTAATTATTTTGTAAGTTACTCTGTTGCAATGTGATATACTCCTGTGCTTGACTTATCCTGGGAAGTCAAGGGTATGTGTATGCTATGCATATATGGGACTAGCTGCAGTGGGCTAGGTCTCTACAGAAGTAGTCGTAGTCCCAGTTTCGGGGCGCGACAATTTCATACATGCACAGTACTCAAATATATACAGTTCATCTCATACATGCACAGAACTTAAAAACATGTACAATAGCATGCATTTCATATATACAGCATAGAACTCAGAAATATGTACAATTGAGATTGAACAAATAAATGTAATCGACAATTAAAGTCAGTATGTTAGATGTACTATACTATCTGTACCTATTTCTCAGTTAGATGCCCTTCAGATAATCCCAATTAGTAAGGCCGCACTAATACAAACCTTGTGGGTCCCTAAACTTCCCCTTGGTTGATATGACCTCCGTAAGGAAAAACTCAACGAGCATCCCTCGGACCATACCAATTTGCCGAGGGTCAAAGCTTTCCGAAGGGAAGTTGACCCCCTGCAGCAAGCGTTGGTACAGAAAAAATTAGCTCAATGTAGTTGTAAATTCTGCCAAATCGATAGAAAGGGGAGCAATTGTATACCTCGAGGAAATCTGGCCAGTGAGGGGTGATGAGGTCATACATGTGGCGCATTACATAGAACCCACATGTATTGTCGTCCGGCTACTGATGGCACTGCCAATTTACGGACTGAGAGTTAGCTGGGGACACGTTATGAAGTAAAACAGATGCCAGTTGAAATTTGTACCAAAAATTGTAACCACTGGAACTTATTGGCTCGCCGCTCGTGTTGTCACCCTCCCTCGGCAAAGTAGTCTGTGAAAGCCCTACAGATAGTCAAAATTGATAGTTTGAGGATAGTCGAAATTGACAATTTGAGGACAGTAAATCTAGATGTAAGACAGGTCCACATGAATATCATAAAACATGTTAACCTTTCGAATACATCTCGTGCGCCGCAATACTCGTACCCTTTCCTCAGCAATGAATCAAGGTAGAACACCTTGTTCCTTTTTGGAATAAGTACTAGCAGGATCCAGTGGTAGCTACATGTTACACGTAAAGAATTAATAATTTAATCTAAGTTTGGGGGTGTGCATATGGAGACACTAATCTACGGGTGAAGTACTGATGAAAGCACTCACCTCTGGTTGTAGGGTACAAGTATGTACTCCTTGTCGACTTGAGCAAGCAACCCTTTTTTGATGTAGTCGACAACGAAGTCCACGTTAGTCCTAAACATCACCTCGGCGACCATCTAGGGGTCCAAGAAACCGACAGGTTCGCCCTTAGCTTTGGCATATCTGGTCATGCAGCTGCACGGACGTAACCAATTAATAAATGACATATATCTGTATATGCACGAACAGGCGTAAGATAGTAGGATACTTACAGCACCCAAGACTGTAGGATTGACAAGTCGAGCACATCTTTGTTGAGTATTGTGCAGGTCTTCAAAGGTCACTGAGTAGGTCCCGACGTCGTTATGGAACACTGCCACGGTGTACTTGACCATGATGTGTGTCGGACGCTGCGTCCTGGTCTTGTTTGTCCTCTTCATGTACCATCCAAGCAGGCTCTGGCATGCTAACCCCATGCTAGAAATTGCGGCATCGGAGGCCATGGTCATCCCCAGAGCGAACGACATGAGAGCTGGCGCACTCTTCTCACTCTCCTTCGCCGGGCTCTTCTTTGTTTTTCCCCTACTAGCCAGCTTCTTGAATGGTTGCCTCCTAGTCAGACTCAGCTTTGTCATCGGACCCGTTGGTTGGCTTCTTGGAGGGGTCGGCTGGCTAGTAGGCCGAGTGTCGGTGTCCGTCTGTGATGTAAGAACCTACGTATAGTAATGGCCACTAACTCCGAGGGCTATTATTACAGTACGAATTATGAAACTGGTGGGGGAATTACCTCATCCAGGACGATGTCTTTCTTTGGCCATTGCACGAATGTGTGCACCGCATCCCCGAGAGTGGTAATCTCGTCGTTCGGCGGCTTGTCCAACGGAAAACCCTTGCAATGGTCGGAGACACTGTCCACTTGGACCCGTGCAAAACCCTCAGATAGAGGGACACCGTGGATTGTGGCCCCCGCCGTGCATGGTTGCGCTATCCCACGGCCAGCCTCGATCGGGAAGAAACCAGCCAGCACCATAATCTTGCAGGAGGCGGGGGTTCCTACAAACAGTGCGCATTAACATATTGAATTTCACTGCTTTTCACTTTCGAATGAATTAACATAGAAAAATGGTCATTACCTGCAGAAAGTCCACCGGATACTTTGGAGAGGGCTCCGACTACGAAGACCCCGGCGCGGACACGCAGCTACTACGGTGGCCAAGATTGGGGCTCGGTAATTCCGCTGCTACAAGGGGGGTGCCCTGGGTCGCCTATTTTAGCTCGTCATACATGGCCCGCATCTCCGACAATTGCTGCAGGAGTGCTTGGTCCCTAACAGCGAACTCCAATCGCATCTCCTCCTTGAGCCGTTCATCGCGGGCTTTGTGGGATCTCTTTCTCCTCTTAGCCGCCTCCTCATCATCAGGGAAACCATCCCTCCAAGGCACAGTGGCACCGAGGCCGCGCACGCGGCCTGGATGCTCCTTGTTTCTTAGCACCGTCGTGAGGATATCCCTGTCCCTCCTAGGGTTGAACTCTCCAGATGCCGCCTGCGCACTCAGCGTCACCTGCAATAGGAGAACTTAGCAATACAACCCATTGCATGCTTGTTACTAGGATAGTACATGATCGTACAATCTTACCAGCCGGTCGATCACTTCCCTGTCCGCAGGGTTATTCACAGAGACGCTTCCGGAGGAGGTTTGCTCGGCACCAATTACGAGCGCGCACATCCATTATGCCCACATAAGGAGTGTCGGCCGAAGACTGGGAAGCCTCCTCGTCCTTCTTTCTCCACAACCCCTTCTTCCCCACATACCCACCGGTGCCTAGTCTATGTGGGTGGGTATTCTTGGCCTGGTTAGCCTGGCCCTTCATACTAAGCTCCTGGAACTCAGTCTTGCCCTTCATCTCCATGAACTGCTGCCATGCCTCGAGAGTCACGAAAGGGTAGTCATTGAAGGTGGTCTTTGACTCCTTCACATAGTGCCTGACAAGGTGGCTCTTGAAGTTCCTCCACACCTTGTTTATTGGCATCAGTGTCGTTCGGCGGACGGTGAACTGGCGATTCTCGGGAATGTGAAACACCGCCTACACTTCTTCCCACAGCGTATCCTTGCACTCTGGGGGCACTTGACCCCAGTCAGAGCTGGTGATTGGCACCCACTCCCTTGCCACTTTGCAGCATAGTGAGTGGTACTGACCAACAAGTTTGTCCGGAGCTTCCGGCACACCATTGTCGTCGAACTGTACGTGCTGCTTTTCCCTCTTGTCAAGACGCGCACATGTCATCCGGCCTCGCCCCTTTCTCTTCTACGACTGGGTCATGGTGGACGCGGCAACCTCCGGCCTAGGCGTCTCATCGCCAGCGAGGTCACTCAAACTCCCCGACTAGTTCATTTTGTCACCAGACATATCAGTTCCTAATATAAGTGAAAGAGAGAATAGTTTAAGTAAATCTGAAACTAATAATTTTATAACAAAATCCATATACTTATAATTAACCAAGAATGGCAGAAACGGTGGGGAGGCGACGGAGGTGATCGCGCCGGAAGGTGGGAGGGCGATGGAGGTGATAGCGCCTGACAGTGGCAAGGCGATGGAGGTGATTGCGATGGACGGTGGGGAGGCGATGGAGGTGATCGCGCAGGACTGTGGGGAGGCGATAGAGGTGATCGCGCCGGACGGTGAAGGGCAGAGAGAGCTAGGGCAAATGAACAGTCGCAAAGTCTGGAAATGAGCGGGACAAAGCCCGTCTTGAACTATGTACCATGTAGAGAGATTATCACAGTCGGTCCTAACTTCATACCTGTTTGTGATGAGATTATCACAATCAGTCCTAACTTCATAACCGTCTGTGATAATCTCTCTAGTGATAATCTCTAGAGAGATTATCATAAACGGTTTTGACTTCAAAACTGACTATGACTGCACGAATGCTCGTAACTTTAGAAACTTAACTCTGAATATCTTCTACGCAATATGTAGAGTTTTACAACCAAAAACTCTGTAGCTCTGCAACTCTGAAAGCTCGAAAAATTGGTTACAATGTGCAGCATGCTCAAATAAATTTAACATACAATGTGGGGCATGCTCAAATAAATGTTACATACAAATGGGGACTTTGACCAACAATTAATTTTCACATACACAGCCATGTTATCCTCAACTTTTCACTTGCCGCGGCCCTGCAAAGACGAGAATTAGAGGAGATATATAAGCTATATTGATGGAAACAGAGAGATAAGGACAGTTGATTACCTTTAGAGTATAACCCTTCCTGGTGATCCATACACACGTAACTGGTTTCGTCGGTGTCTTCAGTATCGACCTGTACACCATCTCCAAATGGAGGCATCTCATCAAATTGATTGTATTCCTCCTTATCTATGACATTTTCAACTCCAACAATCCTTCTCTTGCCATAAAGGACGACGTGCCACTTCTTATTGGCCGGGTCAGTGACATAAATGACCTGAATGGCTTGCTTTGCAAGTATGAATGGCTCATCTTTATAAGCAACTCGATCGAGATCCACAGAAGTGAAACCGTAACTGTCAACCTTCACACCCTGTGGGATTTGGACCCATCGGCATCGAAACAGGGGAATCTTGAACAGTTCATAATCGAGCTCCCAAATTTCTTCAATGAACCCGTAGTACGAGTTCAATCCACGTACTACCCTTGTTGGGCCTGTCTCGCTGAACTCCTCATGAAAAGCTTCTACGCTCACCCACTATTTTGCACAGCGCTCTTTCGATCTTGAGCTTTCGTGTAAAATGTGTACCCATTGATGTCGTATCCCTGCCATGTCTATACAGTAAACGTAGGCCCTTTTGCCAACCATTTAAGGTTCTCATTTGTGGACTCTCCGGTGATTCGTACTTTCATCCACACGTTGAATTGACTGTTATGTTCTCCCGTGATCCAAACCTCGGATCGGCAAGGATTGTCTTATCGTAGCACCTCCTTGTGCTCGTCGATGTACGGAGACACCTCCGTCATGTGTTGCAAGACCCAAAAATGAGCTTTTGAGTACATATCGAAATCAGGAGTGATGGCTCTCCGTCCAATAGTGCCAACACCATCAAGCCTCCCCTCGTGACGAGACACAGGAACTCCTATTGCTCCTACCTCAGCCATGTAATCGACGCATAACTCAACAACCTCTTCTGCTGCATAACCTTCGACAATGCTACCCTCGGGCCGAGACCGATTCCTCATGTAGGCCTTAAGTACACCCATGTACCTCTCGAATGGATACATATAACGTAGGAACACGGGTCCACATATCTTGATTTCTCTCACAAGGTGGACGATGAGATGGACCATGATATCAAAAAACGAAGGAGAAAAATACATCTCAAGCTGACAGAGAGTTCGAACCACCTCGCTCTGCAGAGAATCTAGTCCCTCGGGATCAATGACCTTGCAAGAAATTGCATTGAAGAAATAACACAGCCTCATGATCGTCTCTCTGACCTTATGCGGCAGAATACTCTGGATGTCAACAGGAAGCATTTGTGTCATCAACACATGACAATCATGAGACTTCATACCCAGCAATTTCAAATCACCCATGGACACAAGCTTTTTCATATTTGCAGAGTAACCCGATGGAACTTTAACATCATAGAGACACTTACAGAGTTCTGTCCTCTCAGCCTTACACGAAGTGTAGCATGCAGGGGGGAGGTATATACGGCCTTTATCGTTCTCTCGCGGTGCTACCTCGGGCCTGATTTTCATTTCGATCATGTCACGCCGCACATTGACGCCATCCTTTGTCTTCCCCGGAATGTTCAGCAATAGGCCGATTAAACTATCGCAAACATTCTTCTCTACATGCATGACATCAATGCAATGACGAACCTCTAAATGCTCCCAATATGGTAAGTCCCAAAATATCGATCTCTTCTTCCAAGTGTTCTTCGTGCGGGGTTTCAATTTACGATCCTTTCCAAACACAATGTCTATGTCCTTCACCCGTGAGTAAACTTGTTTCCCGCGCATAGGCTTCGGGGCTGAACCATCTTCCTTGTGGCCGTCAAATTCCCTCTTCCTCTTACGATACGCGTCATTCTTTGGAAGAAACCTACGGTGACGCATATACACTATTTTCCTGCAATTCTTCAGCCACACGCTCTCAGTCTCACCTTCACAGTGGGTATAGGCTTTGGCTCCTTTCGTACTACGGCCCGACAAATTTCCAAGGGCAGGGATGCAGAATATCATAGCACGTAGGATGAAGGTCTCTCGTTTGTATGCATCCCATACCTGCACCCCTTCGTTCCACATTGTTAGGAGATCCTCTATCAATGGTGCTAGGTACACATCAATATCGTTTCCGGGTTGTTTTGGTCCTGAGAAGAGTAGAGACATCATGATGTACTTGCACTTCATACACAACCAAGGAGGAAGGTTGTAGATAAACAAAAGAACCGGCCAAGTGCTATGCCGACTGCTCATGTTACCAAAAGGATTAATTCCATCGGTACTCAACTCGAACCTTATATTCCTCAATTTCGCTCCGAAGTTAACAAATTCGAGAGAAGAGTTCTTATATGCTAACCTTAAAAAGTGCACATTTTGTTAGACAAGGTTGTGTTTCTTGACTTTATTGTTCCAGGAAATGGAGTTGAGGTGGATGAGGAGAAAATCAAAGCAATTCGTGATTGGCCACCTCCATGAAACGTAAGTCAAGTGAGGAGCTTTCTAGGACTCATGGGTTTCTACCGCCGGTTCGTGAAAGATTTTAGTACCATCGCTACCCCAATTAATGAATTAATGAAGAAGGAGGTTCCTTTCATTTGGGGGCCGGATCAAGACCAAGCATTCCCAGAGTTGCGAGATAACCTTACAGCAGCACCACTACTAGCCCTGCTGGATTTTGGTAAGATGTTTGAAATTGAATGTGATACAAGTGGTGTGGGTATTGGTGGAGTGCTTATGCAAGAAGGTAGGCCAATTGCTTATTTCAGCAAGAAAGTAAGTGGTCCAACACTTAATTATTCAGTTTATGATAAGGAATTGTATGCATTAGTGCATGTGTTGGAAACTTGGCATCACTACTTATGGCCTAAAGAATTTATTATTCGTTCTGACCATGAATCACTTAAACATCTTAAGAGTCAATTGAGACTGAACCATAGACATGCACGTTGGAGTGAGTTCATTGAATCCTTTCCGTACATTGTTAAATATAAGAAGGGGAAGGATAATGTTGTAGCGGATGCATTGTCTAGGCGACATTCTTTGCTTAATCATCTAGATGCTATGGTTTTGGGATTAGCGAGTATAAAAGAATTGTATGCTACTGATGTGTTCTTTTTCTCAACTTTATTCTAAGTGTCGAGAAGGAAAAGGATGTGTTCATTGTCTTCTCAAGATTAAAGGTTTTTTTTGGATTTTTCTTTAGGAGAGATTGAATACCAGAGCCATGTTGGATAAGAAGAATTTTCTTATTCATACAAATATCTGTGAATTATGTGCACATGGGAACCTTGAAACTCAGTTCCATATCTTCTTTGAGTGTCCCTTTGCCATTAGTTGTTGGAACTTAATTGGCTTTAAATGGACCCTCAATCCTTCATTTTTGGATATGATATGGACAGCAAAAAAAGATATATAGCTCTTAAAGATTTTTTCATGGAGGTCATCATGGTGGCAATTTGGAACATTTGGAAGATTCATAATAAGAAGATCTTCCAATTCAAGGTCTCTAATTCTTTGGATTGGAAAAGGGCTTTTATTTCACATTTAAACTGGTTGCCTTCCATTTACGGGAGAGGATTAGACACCAAATTGTTAGATGGCTTGACCTTTTGTAACCTTTTGTAATTCTTTTTCTTTTCTTTCTGTCTTTTCTCTTCGGTTCACTGTTACTCTCTTCTTCATTTATAGCAGTAGGCTTCTTTCCTACTGCCATTGGTAAAAAAAAAAGGATGGGATAAGTATCATTTGCATGATGGTTTCTTATTTTGCGCTAACAAATTGTGTATTCCAGATTGCTCGGTTCGATTATTCTTATTGCAAGAAGCTCATGCTAGCGGCCTCATGGGTCACTTTGGTGCTAAAAAGACCGTGAGCGTGCTGGCCGATCACTTCTTTTGGCCAAAGTTGTGGCGTGACGTTGAGCGCTACGTGCTGAAATGCGTGCCATGTCACAAAGCTAAGTCCCACTTTAATCCCCATGGGTTATACACATTTTTACCTATTCCTAGTGTTCCGTGGGAAGATATCTCTATGGATTTTGTGTTAGAATTGCCATAGACTAAGAGGGGGATGGATTCAATATTTGTGGTGGTTGATCGTTTTAGTAAAATGGCGCATTTTATTCCTTGTCATAAGAGCAACGATGCTTCACATGTTGCTGATTTATTTTTCTGGGAAATTGTGCGTCTACATGGTGTTCCAAAGACTATTGTTTTAGACAGCGACACAAAGTTCCTAAGCTACTTGTGGAAGATGTTATGGGGTAAACTTGGTATGAAGCTGAAGCTGCTTTTTTCTACTACATGTCACCCCCAAACGAATGGACAAACTAAGGTTGTGAACTGTACACTATCTATGATGCTGCGAGCGGTTCTTAAGCGTAATTTGAAGATGTGGGGAGAGTGCCTTCCGCATGTGGAATTTTCTTATAACATGGAGGTACATTCTACCACAAAATCCTGCCCATTTGAGATTGTTTATGGATTTAAACCTATTGCTCCCATCGATCTCTTGCCTTTGCCATTGCAAGAATGAGCAAACATGGATGCCAGTAGGTGTGCTGACTTCGTTAAGAAGATTCATGAGACAACGAAGGAAAATATAGAGGAGATGACAAGAAAGTACATGCAGCGAGCAAATAAAGGACGAAATAAGATGGTGTTTGAACCAGGAGAGCTTGTTTGGGTGCACCTGTGAAAAGAATGTTTTCCAAAGTTACGCAAGATCAAGTTGCAACCCCACGGTGATGGTCCTTTTAAAGTGCTAGAAAGAATCAATGATAACGCCTACAAGATTGAGCTACTAGGAGAGTATGGTGTAAGTGCTACATTCAATGTCGCTGATTTATCCCCATTCTTTGGAGAGCTGAGTAAGTCAAGGACGACTCCTTTTGAGGAGGGGGAGGATGATGAGGACATCCCAAGGACATATACACCTTCACAAATAGCACCTATGCATGGTGATGCTACACATACACTTGATGATTATGGCTTGGAGAATTCAAAGGAAGCATACAATGGTCCAATTACACACAGTCATACTAAACAAATCCAAAACCAGGTGAAAGCTAACTTGAGTTTAATTTCTAATTTTAACGACTTAGCGGTGCTGCCGGTATGTTCTTCTTTTGTGTTACTTAGGTACATGGGAGAGGAACCAATGCATAAGAGTTTTAAATAAGAGAAGAGGAGCTGTTGTACACTTGTTTATGTGTGGTTGAACCAGCCCAAGATGGATTCGACCAAAAGAATTTTGTTCGGCACGCAGTCTGCCGACCAAGAGATAGTCCAATTTTGACGAAGCACCATTCTCAGCACAGATATCCAATTTAATCGTGTGAGTGCTTTTTGGAACAGTATTCAAAAGAGCTTTCCAACGCATAAAGAATCATTAAATTTCGATGTCATATGCAACCAGAAGACCAAAAAGAGTAACGACTATACGAGAGGAAAACGTCCAGTCCGAATCCAAGAAAAATGATTCCGGGATTCTTTTATCTCTTATAGTATGTTAGGATTTATTTTTGATTTGAACTAGATTAGTGTCGACGATTGGAACTCAGAGGTCCTTCTGTCGATCTTATGCAAAGAAGAGTGTGAGAAAGAAAGAAGCCAATCAGACAAATTCTCAAGGTGTCCAAATATCTATGAATCTAAGACACTGAAAAGATTTATCTAAGTTCGGGCCCTCTTAGAAAAGTAACGACCCTACGTCCTGTGTATTTGACTAAGTGGGAAAAAGAGTTACAGAGAGGTTTTTACAAGATGTGTGAGCTAGTTAATCCTATCTTTGCTAAGCCTAGTCTTCTCTCTGTCGTTGATCCTCCCCCGATCATTCCCTTGAAGGCCTTCTTATACTTGCCTAAGAGTTCATCGGTTATCCTCCTAAAGGCATGTCCCACGTTTACTCATAACCACCCCCCCCCCCCCGAAGTGGTAGCTGTGAGGTCATGGGTACATGGTGGTTGCCGTAGTTCATGGGTACGTGGCAGTTTGGCAGTACTAACTCGGTCGTCGTGGAATTTCCTTACCATCCTAACCTCCTTCGACGGTAACCTTGTCAGGGACTTATGATTATCTCGAGATTAATCATAAGGATCATGGTGAGGTAATGATAAAGGATGATCGCTACTGCTGCGACCATGGTAATGAGATCAAAACTTGTATCTGCGAGAGAGGTTGGTCGTAGGGATGTATCTCTGTGACCATAGCATTCTCAGATACATTATATGATATGGGTTTTATGATAATAAGTGTCTTGAATTTGCACAAAATAAATATGGTTTTTGAGTTTTATCCAGAACGCCTTTGGATTACCTGATGTCGTTCCTTCTAGCCCTTGGCGACCATAAGGAGGACCTACGGCCATGGTTATGGGCGACCATGGGACGCTTATGCGATCATCAGAGCTCAAAAATGGCTAACAATTCTCGTCAACTAGCCCCCGAATTTGAAGTGACAAAGACCCACTTTAGTGGTGTGTCGCTTCAAATTCCTAACAGTGCTTCGTCGCTTCAAATTCCCACATCGTGTTATGTTAGTTAGAGCTTCGATACATCTCAAGGAATGAGCTACAAGCACTAGGGAGGATCTCGAGGTTTTCACACTGTGCCCTAGGTCGGGAACTTGAAGCGTCACCTAAGAAAGTCTATAAATAGCCATTCCTTTGCTGTGGAATTTCCAACTTCTTCACAAATCTCTCTAAGTCTCAAGCCTTTCATCTCCTTAACCTTTTGTGCCAATGGCATCCCCGAATCAAGAACGATTCAGTGAGGTAGTTGGAGAAGAGAATGTTGAGGCTTTGGGAGCACGAGGAACCAACGTTGCATCTTCACCTCAAGAGGTAATCCTCTATTGGTAGACAGATGTAAATTTCTTATTGAATGTCATCTTTTCCTAAGACAACTGGGTTTTTGCAGTCGCTTGAGCGTTCAACCATTTCAAGAAAATGAGGTGGTGATGATCCCAGATCATCTGGTGATCTTCTCCGAAAAGACTGATGCAGCTTGATGAGCCAGCTGCATATCAGGCTTCATCCCAGCCATCCTCTGCAACTGTGGCTCTGGTGCCGCCCATGGCCACACAAACTTCTCCTCATGGCATGAGGTAAAGTTGCCTTTTTCTCTAACTAAATCAAATCTCTTAGTTAGGGATGCATTAAGTATGGTTTTTTCCTTAATGACTCATTCAGGATGTCTTCTTTTGATTCTCCTTCATCGACGGAGGATGAGGAAGCTCTAGGCCCTGCTGTGGCCGCATCGACCTTGCATTCCCTAGTAAAAGTTTTTAATTCTCTAGGCTTACACTCATAGTGTCATTCCCTGGTCAATAGATCTTTACCTTGGAGTAAGTTGATGATTTTGTATAGGGAAGCGGAGTCGGGGAAGAGCTGGGCAAGGTGAAGGCCGAGCTGAGGGCCCTCCAAGAGGAGCACAAGCGCCTTGAGGAGAAGTACCTTCGGGGGGGGCTCGATCTAGAGGACTTCTTCAAGCGCGTTGAGCATTTGAAGGCAACTTTTGACAGGGCTAGGGAGACAGCGAGGCTGGCTCGACAAAAGGAGCAGCTTGTTCGTGAGGAGAAGCATGCCGCGGATATAACCATCACCGGCTGCGGTCTCACTATGAAGGATACTCTCGCAAAGTTGAGGAAGGTCGCAGGCTTTCTCGAGATGAAGGTCCTTGTAGAAAAACTATTACATGATCTCAGCCTTCCTTGATGTATTGTTACTTATTGTACCTTTTGAGAGGTTGACAATGAATATTCAAATATAATGATTTTTCTTTAGTTATTGTACCTTGCAAATATACATAATTAGTAGAATTAACAAAAACTATGTGAAATGCTTGAACTTAAAACTGAATGTTAGAATTATATTCCCCTAGTCCCCTCTTGCAATTGATGATACTAGAGACATAGTATTATGATCGCAGGATCAGGAATATACGGCTAAAATGATTGTTGACAAACTAGTAAATGGCTTACAAAAGGATGTGTAAGCTAGATGTCATCGAATGATCGGCTTATAGAGCATGTTAATACAAAGGCATAAGGTTATTACTAACTAACAGCCACCCAAATGATCAGAAACATGCTAGTAAGTTTCTAGGGCGTTGAGAAACGGCTTACAAAAAAATTTCTTGTCTACATGTGACCATGAGATTAACCGGAGAATCCGCTTAATCATCATAGTAAGGTGCTCAGGGCAATTAGCCCCCGGGCGTGGCCCGAAGGAGGTAAAATGGGAATGTAATCGTAACATTAAAAAGGTTTTAAACAATGGAAAAAGGAAAGGGAGACTTACACGTAAAACTTGCGCAGTTGGTCGATGTTCAAAGTGTTGTACAGAACTCTACCATCATCCATAGCTAATCGAGTCGATCCAGGTCATGGCATTGAAACCATAGTGTAGCCTTCCCATTGGGGAGAGAATCTATTGCGATTAGACTGATTTTGGATCTTTCTCAAAACCAACTCTTCGATGTGAAGGCTATGTGGTCGCACCGTTTTGCTGTGATATTTACGTAGGGCTTGTAAATATGTTGCAGACCTAAACAATGCTTGATTGCACTTTTCTTCCAAAAGGGCGAGTTTGTTTTTGTGTGTTTCGGTTGAATTTGTAGTATCGAAGTTGGTCACGTGAGGAGAAATAAGTTGTATTTCACTTGGCAGCATGGTGTCGGCACCAAAAACCAGTTGGAAGGGCGTGTCGCCCGTGGCTCTACTGGGTGTGGTATGAATTTCCCATAGAATGGGGTAGAGTTCGTCTACCCAATCCCCCGAGCATATGTTAAGGCAACCGAACATGCGCTTCTTAACCCCTTGAATTATTTCCCCGTTGGCATGTTCAATGCCTCGTTGCTTTGCGGATGGGGCAACGGAGGCGAAACAAACTTTGGTACCAATATCGTCGCAATAGTCGAGGAAAAGGCCACTGACAAATTGGGAACCATTGTCTTGAGGCGATTTGGGACACTAAATCGTGTCACGATGTTCTTGTGAAAGAACTTTTGCGCTGCAACGGCAGTAATGGTTCGGACTGGTTCAGCCTCGACCCATTTGGTGAACGTGTCAATGGTTATGAACAGGAACTTGTATCCATTGATGGCTTGGGGCATTGGCCCCAGAATACCTATTCCCTATGCAGCGAATGGCCATGTTAATGGGATAGTTTGTAATGCATATACCAACTAATGAGTTTGCCGAGCATGAAATTGTCACTGGGGGTACGTCTTGACAAAGTGTCTGGCATCATTCAGTGCCGTAGGCCAGTAATACCCTTGTCGAAAAGTCTTTCCGACCAGTGTTCTATAGGATGCGTGTGTGCTGCACATGCCTTCGTGAATATCTCTCAGAAGGGATTTGCCTTCTTGCTGAGGTATGCAACGCATGAGTACGCCTTGTGTGCTCTTTTTGTACATGGTTCCTTCGACCAGTTTGTACATGCGTACTTTTCTAACTAACCGATCAGCGTCGGTTTCGTCCTCGGGCAAGGTCCCATGCACAAGATAGATTCTCAATGGTTTGATCCAATCTGCTTTCTGCTCGAGGGCGGCGATGTTAGTCATCACCTCAGTCATCTCAGTGATCGAGGGATATTTTAAGTGTTCGATGAACACTCCTGCCGAAGCGGATGCGCGTGAGGACCCAAGTTTCGATAACTGGTCAATGAGAGTACTATCTCTTCTCGGAACGAATTGGACTTCAAAATTTTTGATGTATTTTTCCAATTTCCTTACCTCGCCCAGGTAACTAGCCATTGTCTCGTCGGAGGTGCTGTACTCCTTGTTTACCTAGTTTACGACTAGCTGTGAGTCTCCCTTCACCACTAGTTGATGGACTCCAAGGGATTTGGCTGCTCGAAGCCCAGCTAGAAGACCTTCATACTCTGCTGCGTTGTTAGTTGCAACAAAGTGGAGTTGTATGATGTACTGGAGTTGGTCGCCCTGGGGCATGATTAAGACCACTCTAGCCCCCGAGTTCGAGAAACTGCGAGAACCATCGAAGTACATCGTCCAAAGGTCGTTTGTAGACAAATCTGTCGGTTCTTGTGAAAGTGGTTCGGATTAGTCCATTCGACCATGAAATTGGCAACAATTTGAGATTTGATTGCAACGCGAGAAGTGAAGTGGAGATCGAACACTCTTAGTTCAACTACCCATTTCGCAACTCGACTAGTTGCTTTCGGATTACGGAGTATGTCCCCTAAGGGAAAGGATAATGGAACAGAGATCTTGTGCGCTTGAAAGTAATGTCGCAGCTTACAGGAAGCCATTAAGAGGGCATAAAGTAGTTTTTGGACTTCAGGGTAACGTTCCTTTGGTCCGTTTAGTACTTTGCTTACATACTATACCGGTCGTTGCACGCCTGCCCTTTCTACAACCAGTACTGCACTGACCGCGCATGGGGTTGCGGCTAGGTAAATGAATAATGGTTCTCCCACTTGTGGAGAGACCAACACAGGAGCACTCGATAAATATGCTTTGACTTCCGGAAAGGCTTTTTTTCGGCCTCATCCGACCACTGGAAACCATTTTGCTTACGTAGTACATTAAAGAAAGGTAGATCGCGTTCACCTAACCGTGATATGAAACGGCTTAGGCCGCCATTCGACCAATTAGACTTTGGACGTCCTTTGTTGACGAAGGGGATCGCATTTGCTTAATGGCCCATATTTTATCGAGATTAACCTCAATGCCCTGTGAACAAACAAAAAACCTAAAAGTTTGCCAAAAGAAACTCCAAAAGAGCACTTTCGGGATTCAATTTGATTCCATGTTTAATCAAATTACAGAAAGTCTCAGTGAGATCATTTACATGGTTAGAGCTTTGTAAGCTATTTACAACCAGATCATCTACATAAGCTTCTAAATTATACTCTAATTGATATAGAAAGGTCTTCTGCATCAAGCGCTGGTAAGTTGAACCAGCGTTCTTGAGCCCGAATGACATTCTGACGTAGTAGAAGGTGCCAAAGGGTGTGATGAAGGCAGTTTTCTCTTCATCTACCTCTACCATGCTAATTTGATGCTAGCCTAAGTAAGCATCCAGGAAACTCATCCGTTCGCAACCCGCTATGGAATCGACCAACTGATTGAGCGGGGAACGAAAAAGTCATCCTTCGGGCATGCATTGTTGAGACTGGTGTAATCAACGCACATGCACCACTTAGCATTGGACTTAAGGACCATGACCAGGTTTGCGAGCCATTCGGGATGGTTAACCTCATGGATGAAGCCAGCTTCCTGGATTTTAGTCAACTCCACACGGATGGCTTGTCACGGTCAGGAGCGAAGCATCAGAGCTTTTTCTTTATTGGTTGTTTTCCAGGCCAAATAACTAGCCTATGCTCGATCACTTCCCTTGGAACTCCGGGCATGTCGGATGGTTTCCACGCAAACACATCTGCATTAGCTTGAAGGAAAGTAATGAGCGCGAGTTCCTATTTAGCATCCAGCGATGACCAGATCCGAACAGTCTTAGTTGGGTCGTCTGGGAACAGAGGAATTTTCTTTAGTTTCTCATCTGGTCTAGAGTTGTCTTAACCATATCAGGTTCTTTGGTCACCAACTTGACATCCCGTAGGGGTAATTGGTCGACCAACTCCAAAGAAATGCGATCACAGGTTAGAGCCGTATTCTGACTACCTCTGACCTTGACGCCTTTCAGCCCTGGTGACTTGATGCACTTATAAGCGTAGTGTGTCGCTGTCATGAACTTGGTGAGGGATGGCCTGCCAAAGATGGCATTGTAAGCTGAATCAAAATCAATCACATCAAAAGTAATTAATTCTGTTCGAAAGTTTTCTGGTTCTATGAGTGTTACAGGTAACACTATTTGCCCAATGGGCATCATTGTGGAGCCAGGTATAATCCCAAAAAATGGGTGGGCTACTGGTTTAATCTTGGAACGAGGTATTTGAATCTCATCAAGAGCTTTGGCGAACAACAGGTCGAGTGAGCTCCTCCATCAACCAATATCAATCCCACTTTAGCGTTGCTAATAATGGGGGTTATTACCAAAGGGAGTCGTTGAGGATGTGACAATCCTTGGGGACAATCCTCCCTATTGAACGTCAGAGAGGTCTCCGACCAATGGGGGAATTGAGGCTCCCACAAGCGAGCTTCAACACTATTCACCTCTCAGTGAACAGTTTTAAATTGACGTTTAGAATAATAAGATGAAGACCCGCCAAAAATAACATTAACGTGATTATTACCTGGTATGGCATTACCTCGTCTCCATCGGCATCTTTGGTTCCTCGAGATTGTCCATTTTCTGGTATAGTTGGCATGGCCATAGTTCCTTGATAGAAATCGTCCATGTGCTTCAACCAAGCGTGGCAATTCTTGAGGTCGTGTCCAGAAGTGTTGTGTAATGGACACCATTTCTTGTTTCCCTGTGGGTTAGTCTATTTTTCCGGGCGGTCAAAAGATTGACCACCGGAGGGAAGCTTATTAGATTTCAATGGAACTTTTTTACTTTTCTCTTGTGGTTGCTTGTCCGAGACTGTGACCTCGTGGAACATGCTTGCTCCATTCCTGTTGGACTTCTTAGATCTTCTACCTGTAGAGAACTCATATTTCTTGTTCAAATCTTCCTTCTTTTCTTTTTTTAGGCCTAGTTGAGGAGGCAGATTACCCTTATCCACTATTCTATTCTATTCCACAGCTTCCGTTGTGTTGGAATATCAATCTGCCATTTCGAAGAGGTCTGACACTGATTGTGGGGGATGGATATTCAGGTCCTCTGTGAACCTGCGATATCTAACACCATGTTTGAAGGCCCTGATAATCGAAGAATCAGAGATGTTAGGAATGGTATTCCTCACTCCCACAAATCTCTTGACGAACTGCCGAAGGGTCTCCGTCAAAGTCTAGCGCAAGCTCATCTTGTTTACCAGGTTTCTCATAGCAGTTTTGGAAGTTCTTGAGGATAGCGTCACACAACATCTTCTAGTTGTAGATTCATCTTTACAGTTGGTTGAACAACCAGGTCTGTGCCAGACCTTCCAGGACCATTGGCAAATAATTTTTCATGACCCGTTCGTCTCCTCTAGCCGCTTGGATGGCAATAACGTAGATATGAAGAAATTCGGTTGGATTTTGAGTCCCATCGAATCTATCGATCGTACCGAGTTTGAACTTATCAGGCCAGACCACATTCCATAGTCCAGGTGAAAAGGCTTTACAACCCACGTACGTACTGCATGGTTGTAGATCATCGCAACTAACTCTGTGGTCGCGGAAGTTGTCGACCTGGGGAGGCTCACGACGTTGTCCCCAACGTGAGTGTACTAGTGTCGCGCCCCAAAACTGGGACTACGACTACTCCTGTAGAGACCTAGCTCGCTGCAGCTAGTCCCATATATGCATAGCATACACATACCCTTGACGTCCCAGAATAAGTCAAGCACAGGAGTATATCACATTGCAACAGAGTAACTTACAAAATAGTTAAGCAGTGTGGCCTGCTGGCCTTGATATTACATAAGAAGATTACAATGCCTTCATGGCATACATGGTTTAGCAAAATAACATCTACACAGCAGAAGATAGGTAACCCACCCACAAAAGAGAAGTGGACAGCAGAACAACACACATCAGGGCTCCGGCGGAACTGACGCTCCTCCTTCTGGATCCAAGAAGTTCTCTACGCCTTCATCTTGATTGTTGATCGCTCCGTCTATTGATTTGTAGGTTGCAAGAGTGAGCACTTACGTACTCAGCAAGTCATAGGTAAGAGTAGATACATATAGTAGTGATGACATGAACCTAGACTAGTCAAGAATTATGGATGTTTATATAAAATAATCTTTTTCTTTCATACCTCATCTTATGGCAGCACTTTTCATAATATAACATCATCATTCATGTTCACTAGATTATAGCACTACCGCGACACGTCGACACACGACAGCCCACGGCAGCACTCCTTATCATGACAACACATGTCATTTGGGTAATCTTGATTAAACATATTTTATTTAGAAAATAATACTTGTGTCACACCCCGTGGATTTAATCCACCGCAGCAGACTCCTATAAACCCGGGAGCTCGGAGTATTCGAATACGTTTTTAACTCTGCAGAGAGGTACCAATTTACCCGCAAGATATTCCACTTTCAAGCCCATCCTATCAAAATGATTAGACCCCTCCTCACAACAATGTGTGAGTGGCAAGGTGGAGATAACAAGAACTTTTGTTATGTCTCACTCACAATTCACCCCCGACCCTGTGGCTCTCAGCGAGACACAGTTGTGGCAGGTTGTATCCAAACCTCCACCCCTACATATGTTTCCATTACTGGATCAACGTGCGAGATCACCTTCAGTGATATGTGTGGGAGCCGTACTCTGTGTTTATCGTGCATCACTACACAATTCCAGCAGGGGTGTCATGTGCGATCCACATAATTACTTGTTCAGGCCTGTCCCATACCAGGCTTGCGGTTAGCACGTTGTTCATGCCACTAGACGCACAACACAAGGTTCTAGTCCTTATATGCCAGTGACCAGACCATCCACAACCCTGCACCTTCAGTGCCTGCATTCCTTTGCAGTCTAGCACCTCCAGTGCTACCACCATTCCATACCATTTTTCTGGTCACGGCTAGGGGTTTTATTTCATGAATATAAGTATATAGATACATATAATAGTTCATGGCTCAAAACTTGTTTATTTCACATTTCACAGATAACCAGTCTAGCACTGCCAATTCATAAATCAATCATTCTTAATCTTTCACATGCGATATTGCCTATATTCAAGGTTATATTATAGCAACATTTAAAATATAGGTTCAAGATGAACAAGGATATGACTTGCCTTCCGCGTCGTAAGAAACAGCAGTTGATGATGGGTCAACAGCGAAGTCCTCGATCTCAGCTTCTAGATCTGCTCGACGACAAACCAAACAATACACACAAATATTACTTATATATTAAGATGTTTTAGGATCTATATGCAGATATGCTTTACAAGAGTGACTAAACGATATTGGAGATAATTGAGATTACAAGCTGAACTGAGTTGAGATCTAGGGTTTCAAGGATTTGGCTAAGGATGGGTGTTAGATGCTCTTAGGATCTCAAGGTTACAATAAGAACATCAGCTTTGTGGTTGGTTTAATCAAAACAGCGAATGTCAGCAGATTGACATTCGGATCAAGATTTTGACATAACTTCAAGGAAAACTAGAGAGCTTATCACAAGTTATGACAGTAGAAGAAAATGCAGATCATAACTCTACAAATTTAGTGGACAAAGTGGCTTTCAAAATGCACAATCAGAAGTGGGTAAACAAGGCCAATGCCATTGGCTGGCATGCACTGGAATAGTGTCAAAAACTAGGGTTTAGCGGCAAGTATAATTCAAGGGCTCAAATCAAGTTGTGATAGAAGAATAAAATGTTGATCACAACCTCAGGAATCTAAGGGACAAAGTTATGCCCAAAATGCACATCTGGAAGGGAGTGAAAAGGGCTAATGCCACTGACTGACATAGTCTGGCATTGATCTTGACATGGCCAGAAACTAGGGCTTGGCATAACTTTTGATCTAGAGCTCCAAATGATGCACCACTTTGTCTGGGAGGTAGGCATTGATAACAGGAACAAATCATTCAACAGGATCTAGGGCAGAAGATGGCTGGAAAGTGATGAAATTTGAAGGAGAAGTGTGGTGGCGACACGGCACAGTGAAGCTACTGGTCAAAATCTTGGCATGGCTGTATCTGGAATTCTGGACAGTTTCAAAGATCGAGCTAGAAGACAATTATGCTCAGGAAGTTGAGGCACACCTAAATGGCAAGGTAGATGAAGCTGAAACGGCCAGGAATAGGTTTTCCGGTGATCGACGCCGGAGAAGAAACACTGCCATTTGGGGGTTTTTGATTTAGGCCGAATGAACTCAATTCCAAGCTTGGAGAGTGAAAGAGAGGTAAGAGGAAACTACCTGCACGTTCAATTTGGCCGGAGGATGGCCGGAGAAGCCTGGCGACGATCGCCGGTTTCTAGAGAAGCTCAAAATTGGGGAAAGCTTCGATTGAAGCTCAATCTGGAGATATTGATGCATAGGCTTGCTGGAAATGAGTCACTGATCATTTTATTCCACAGGATCGAAAGCTAATTTGAGGTAATTTGGCCTGCATTGCCGGAACAGGGCAATCTTCGAGTTTTAGTAAATTCCGGTGATCGCCGGCGATAAGGTGCAAGGTAATCCAATTAAGTGATACAGCACGATGAGAGAGATAAGGGGAACTCACTGGTGCTGTTAATTTGGCAGGAGATGCTGCGGTTGAGGCTGTCACCGTGAACCTCCTCGATGGCTCGCCGGAGAAGACGACTGCAGCGAGGAATTTTGGAAATTGGTTAAGTCCTGGCGATGTGTGGAGAAGCTGCTGCACACAGGAGCGTTTAAATAGGTCAGGCAAAGATGGCAAAGGGGAACAACAAAGTGATTGACTGCTGTGATGAGGTTGTTTGCGTGCTGGACATCAGCGGCGAAGACACAGCAAAAGCGGTGATGCGACGGCGACAAGCTTTCAACTGATCACAATGTCGCCTCATCGGGACCTGGCAAAGCTTGTAGCAAGCGGTGGCGACAAGTACTGGCGCGGCGAGGCTACGTGGCGATGGATTGCTGACAAAGTCACTGCTGGTCGCACGCGGGAGCAAGCACTGGTCGTCGACGTAGCAGCGGCCTTGCCACGGCACCAGCTGGAGCGAGGAGACGTGCGCACTGGCATGCACGGTCACAAGTGCGGCGAAGCTTGGCCGGCGGCGAACGTGCACGGCGCAAGGAAGCAAAACACGGCAAGGCTTCTGGTCGTGTACAGCAGTATACGGCCTGGTCGAAAATGGACTAAACTGCAGTTTTAATTCTTTGAGTTTTGGACTGAAATGCAAATCTGGAGATTTGGTAAGTTTAAACTAAAATTGATTTCACTAATCTGGTAGATTATATTCAACAAGGTATTTGGCAAAGGTAATTGATAAAATTTGACACATTTGAATAGTTTTCGGTACAAACTGAAAATAGGGTGTTCTTAGGGTAATTGAATATGAGTTTCAATTGATTTCGAATTAGGATGAGATCTTGAAATCTGTGCAGAAGAACTTGTTTCAAATAGCATCTAGAAAAGATTTGCCGAAGAAATTCTGAATTTGGAGTTGGTCTGGAGATTTTAGTCTTTTTGGGTTTTCAGAAATCAGATAAGGACTAATTTGAAATAACTCTTGGACTAATTTGCGAAAAGAGTCTAGATGGTAAAATCTGGCTGCCAACTTTTTGGATTAAGGTATTGGCATACGAATAATCTGGTCTGAACTTGGCTAAGATTTTGATTAAATCTGAATTTCTGAAACTTAGGGTAAAAGGTAATAACAGATATTCTGTTTTCGAAAACAGAAAAGAGTTGATAAATCTGGAAGTTAGAGATAGAATTGAATCTGGGTTCTGAAGGCTTTTAGATTTAGGATAACTGATAGATCAAATCTGGAAAGTCAGATCTTGACTTGGGGTCACAGGATAGATTTTGAGATTTTAGGGCTAGAACAGAATAAAGCTGAGGCTGATTTGGCTGATCTAGAAGAGACATATGCATGCATGACTTTTAAGAAAGAAACTTTTCACCCCAAAACTCAGGATGTTACAACTAGTACGCGATTATGGTCGCAAGAAGTACTAGTTCGTATGGTCTTGTCATGTCGGGATTGTGTAGGGTGACGTCTCTTGTGACCTTGATGGGAACCGACCTGTCCTCTGGTCGTCGAACATGATGATGCCCTGGAGTAAATCCTAGGGCAACTTCGTCGAGATTATCTACAAGCACACTTGCGAATATAATCCTATCGTCGTTCACGAGACTGGAGGGCGAATTATGGAGTGCATATGCAATCCTTCGAATACGATCCTCTGGATTACTCCCGGGTGCCGGTGGAGTTTTTGGCGAGGTCGCTGATAAGTCTTAATTTGGTAGAATTTTACCCTAGGCTTAGTATTGAAAATGTGCAAAAATGATTCTTAAAATTCCTTTGATACGTCATTTTATGTGGTAAAATTCATACAATCTGCTTGCATGAGTGTGTTTTTCATGTTTGAGGGAACAAACGTACCAAATTTGGAGTTATTTCGACATCGTTTGGATAGGAAACGAAGTGGAGAAAGAAGATGCTGAAAATCTGAAAAAAAAGGAATCTGACCCAAAATTGGACCCGAAACCCAATTTCTGAATCCAAGACAGACCCGTTAGTCAGTTTAAAGTTTGAATATGAGACAATTTCCTTCCTAAATAAGTCTTGAGTTGTAATTGGTTAATTCTAAGACTTATGTACTATAAATAGAGAAGATTTTGGCTCAATTAGACATATTTTTTTACATACTAGCCATTAGGATTTAGTTTTGGTTTAGTTTAGTAGAGCCCCTTCTCTATTTTATTGCTTTTGTAAGCCAGCAAGGATGGCAACTTCAATTCTCAAGCAATCAAATAAGTTTTTATTTATTTCTTTTTATTATTTCTACATTCTTATGGCTTTTTGCGAGTAGATCTATTCTAAGGTTAGGGATGACCTAATCTTGAAGGCATGATTTTTCCTTGGTTTTGATCTCAAATTTTGGAGCTATTTCTAATGTTTTCTTCCTCTAAACCCTCAATTCTTGTTTCGGCAACAGACGTAACAACTAAGCCTTAGCTAGAATTAGGGGAGTTCTTGAGTCCTTAGCGCTTTGACGCGGGATCCTGAACAGGAGAGAGGCTCTCGCCAAACATGACAGTGGAAGCGATCCTCTGACTGTTGTCCCAGCGCCCCAAACTGGAAACTTAATTTGTCTTGGAAAACAATGGAAATTAACTCACAATCCCCAAACCATGGATAGAATTACGTCAAATGGTTATGGAATTCCCGAAGCCCTAGGTTTTAATTCCAGCTTTATAAATCTAGATTTCATACCTGCAATTTACTGCTTTAAAACCCTAGATTGATAGCTTTAGTAGTAGAATTAGTTATAGAAAAACAACCCCAAAACTCGTTTAGACTTAATCAATGATCCACTAAGCTAGAAAGATGAATATGCTTGTTCCTCGTAGAATTCGACCCTCAAGTATTCAACATTCAACCGTCCACTTGCGGCTTATTACTTCGCAAATCGCACTCGACCCTCTCTGGCGCGATCAAGTTTTTGGCACCGTTGCCGAGGAACAACGGTAATTCATCTTTTTAGATTAATTTTTGCTGATATAAGTCAATCTCACTTCTCAATCTTGCTTCTATTTTTCTTTTTCTTCTTTTCTTTGCACCACTAACCTTTCAGGGACAGTAGTGCAAAGCTAGATAGCTCGGATGAACCTGTCAAAACCGCACGCCAACTTCGGTATGAGGCATGACAGGTAAGATCGGAGGAAAACTCGCAACTTTTCGAAGACATCAATTAAAAACCAACAATGGAGGACCAAAAAAGACTCAAAGATTATGCAACCCCACTCAGCATGGGATTGCAATCGGGTATTCTTAGACCACCGATTCAATCAAACAATTTTGAGATAAAACCTGCGCTTTTGAATTTGGTTCAACAAAACCAATTAAGCTGTCTTCCCGCTGAAGATCCATCACTACATTTGCATATGTTTCTTGAGCATTGTGATACTTTCAAGATTCATGGAGTAACACAAGATGCACTTTGTTTGAGGCTCTTTCCTTTCTCGCTTCGTGAGAAGGCGAGGGCATGACTATACACTGTTCCTCTTGTGTCAATCACTACTTGGGACGAACTCTCACGGGTTTTTCTTGGTAAGTTTTTCCCTCCTGCTAAAACTATTCAAATTGGCAACCAGATTGCATCTTTTTATCAGCAGGTAGGTGATTCACTTTATGACGCTTGGGAACGATACAAGGTCTTGCTGATCAAATATCTGCATCATGGACTAGAGAAGTGGCTTGTAGTTCAAATGTTCTACAGCGGATTGAACTACAATGCACGGATGGCCGTAGACACTGCAGCTAGCGGTGCACTAATGAACAAAAGTGTAGACGGAGCATACGACCTCATCGAAGAAATAACTCAAAACTACACTCAATGGGGAATCGAATGAGCTGCTCAACAAGCGCTGACCAACAACATGGAGGTAAGTGTAATGTCACAATTAGCCGAGCAGGTAGCACTCTTGACCGATAAATTATCAATTCTTGGATCTTCTGCTACTTCATCTGTTAATGCAATTGCACCTATATGTGAATTGTGCAGCATACAAGGCCACTATGGCCATGAATGCCAATTTAACCCATCCATGGAGCAGGCAAACACTTTTCAGAGTATGCAACAACGGCAAGGTAATACTTTTCCTAATTCATATAACTCTGGATGGTGCAACAATCAAAATTTTGCATGGTCAGGACAAAATCAGCAACCTCAACGCCAACAACCAAATTTTGGACAGCAGCAAATACATCAACAAAATCCCCAATATCAAGCTCAAAGGCCGCAGTTTCAACCACAAAATTAGCAACCTTATCGACCGCCAAACCAACAACAACCCGAGTAGTCGAACATGGAGCGCATGCTAGAGAACTTTCTAGCAAATGATCAAGAGAAAGAGAAGACGTCCATGAGCCAAAAGATAGACTCCATATAGACTCACATCCGCATGCTCAAGACTCAAATCGCACAATTGGCGCATCCTGCATCGAAAAATGATAACCCTCTTCCTTCTCAACCTATTAATCCTTGCAATTCTGAACAAATTAATTCCATAGCTTGTTCTAAATCTCTAGTTTCTAATGCAGTGATCTTAAGGAGTGGAACAAAGCTACCGGAACGAACATCACCAACCGAACCTGCGCCGACAAGCGAAATTGAAGAAGTACCATCATAGCCGGCAAAGGATGATGACAAGGTCGCCGAACCACAAGAAAAGGAAGTGGAGAAAATCAGGTAACACGTATTTATAATCCAACTCTACCTTTCCCGAGAAGGTACGTAAAAGCAAAACTCGATAAGCAATTTGAAAATTTTGTTGAGATCTTGAAAAATCTTAATGTGACTGTGTCTTTCACTGATTTAGTAACTCAAATGCCTTCTTATGGAAAATTCTTGAAAGATATACTTACTAAAAAGAGGGATTTGAGTGAATTTCAAACTGTTGCTTCAACCGAAATTGTAGTGATTTAATTCAGAACAGGATGCCAGCAAAGCTATGGGATCGAGGAGCTTCTCCATCCCTTATAACATAGGTACAGTACATATCAATCGAGCACTTTGCGATGTTGGCACAAGCGTTAGTGTGATGCCTCTTACCATCGTACAACGTTTGAGCATGCGTGAGATTAAGCCTACACGCATGGTTCTGCAACTTGCCGATCATTCGGTAAAGCATCCGGAAGGAATACTGGAAGACATGCCTCTTCAAGTCGGTAAATTTTATCTTCCAGTTGACTTTGTCGTTCTTGATATGGATGAAGATGTTGCTATACCTATTATTTTGGGACGACCAATGCTACGGATAGCAAGTGCCCTCATTGATGTTCGTGAGGGATGAATTACTTTTCGCATAGGGGAGGAGAAAATTTTATTTAAAATGTCTAAACTTGTTGAGTGCCCTATGTATGAGGAGAAAATTTGCAGCATGGATGATATAAAAGAAGTCCTAGAAGAGGAGTCACCACTTCGACTCACTTCTGGAGAAGGAACGGATGAAATATTCGAAAATGAAAAAACGGATAGCAGCGAAGAAAACGAACAAAACGAAGACGAATCAACAAAAGAACCATCCAAAGAGGACATCTCGGATTCCAACATCACAGGTAAGGAAAAAGGTAAGTAAACCTACACTCAAAACTCTTCCTTCCTCGCTGAAATATATGTTTTTGGATGATGATGAGATGCAACCTGTCATTGTTAATGCAAACTTGACCAATTCGCAACTAGAAAAATTGGTTTCTTTACTTCGTGTGCATCGCAATGCCCTTGGTTATTCTATTGATGATATCAAAGGGATTAGTCCTAAAATTTGCATGCATAGGATCTATCTAGTTGATGAAACTAAAACCTCCGTTAAGTGTCAACGTAGATTAAACCCGAACTTGAAGGAAACTATAAAAGCTAAAATTTCTAAATTATTAGATGTAGGTATCATTTATCCTATTTCTGATAGTTATTGGGTTAGCTATGTTCATGTGGTTCCAAAGAAAGGAGGTATGACTATGGTCAACAATGCTAATAATGAATTGATCCCTACTAGACTTGTTATTGGATGGTGCATGTGCATTGATTATCGTAAATTAAATAGCGTCACTAGGAAGGATCACTTTCCATTACATTTCATCGATCAAATGTTGGAAAGAGTAGCCAAACATGCATACTTTTGTTTTCTTGACGGGTATTTGGAGTTCTTTCAAATCCCAATTCATCCCAATGATCAAGATAAGACGACATTTACATGTCCCTTTGGTACTTTTTCCTATAGGCGCATGTCGTTTGGATTATGTAACGCGCCTACAACCTTTCAACGATGTATGATGGCTATATTTTCATATTTAATCGAAGAAATAATGGAAGTATTTATGGATGATTTTAGCGTTTATGGTTCATCTTTCCATGCTTGTCTCCAAAATCTTTCTCGAGTCTTAAGCAGGTGTGAAGAAGTCAACCTTGTGCTAAACTGGGAAAAGTGCTAATTTATGGTTCAAGAAGGCGTGGTGCTTGGCCATGTAATTTCTGAACGAGGGATTGAAGTCAACAAGGCAAAAATCAAAGCCGTAGCAAGTCTTCCACCACCAACCAACGTGAAGGGCATAGGCAGTTTCTTGGGACATGCAGGTTTTTACCGTTGTTTCATTAAGGATTTTTCCAAAACTGCTGAACCTCTCACTCATTTTCTTGGTAAAGATGTGCCTTTTAATTTTGATGAAAAATGCCTTAATGCTTTAATCAACTGAAACATGCATTAACTAGTGCTCCCATCATACAACCTCCAAATTGGAAAGAACCTTTTGAATTGATGTGTGATGCTAGTGATTATGCAATTGGCGCTGTTCTAGGGCAAAGAACAACTAAGGTCTTACATGCTATATACTACGTAAGCAAAACTTTGGATGATGCTCAAAATAATTACACTACAACCAAAAAAGAATTTCTTGCTATAGTGTATGCCCTAGATAAATTCTGTCCATATTTGATTGGTTCAAAAGTAATTTTGCATACTAATCATGTTGCTCTTAAGTATCTTTTGACCAAGATATAAACGAAGCCACAGCTTGCACGATGGATCTTACTACTGCAGGAATTTGATTTGGAGATCAAAGATAAGAAAGGTGCTGAGAACATCGTCGCCAATCATCTCTCACGACTCTTGACCAACACAGCTGACATTCACATCAATGACACTTTACCCGACGAGCACCTTTACTTGATTCAACAAGAACCATGGTATGTTGATATTGCCAATTATTTTTTTAACCATGAACTTCCTCCAGGGTTGACAAGTAGACAACGAAAGCACTTCCTCCATGACATCCGACGCTACTAACGAGACGATTCGAATCTTTTCAAAAAGGGAGTTGACAACATATTTCGAAGATGCGTGCCTCACCACGAGATCCAAAGCGCTCTTGAACATTGTCATTCATCTCCATGTGGTGGACACGCCGGAGCTTCAAAAACAGTGGCTAAGGTATTGCAATCAGGTTTATTTTGGCCTTCTTTATTTAAAGATGCTTATGACTTTGTGCAAAAATGCGATCCTTGCCAACATTCAAGAAATTTAAGTAAAAGACATGAAATGCCCTTAACAAACATTCTTGAAATTGAACTCTTTGATGTATGGGGGGTAGATTATATGGGACTTTTCTATCTTCTAGGGGTAACTCCTACATCTTGGTTGCGATTGATTATATTTCTAAATGGGTAGAGGCTATTGCTACACCAACAAATGAATCAAAGCATGTGATCAAGCTTTTCAACACAGTCATCTTTTCTCGATTTGGTTTACCGCGAGCAATAATTAGTAATGGCGGTGCACACTTTACTAATTACCAATTTCAGAAATTGCTAATGAAATATGGGGTGCTTCATAAAGTTGCTCTTGCATATCACTCTCAAACAAGTGGACAGGTAGAAGTCTCAAACAGGAAAATCAACTCGATCTTGCAGAAGGTGGTGGCACCGTCTCATACGGATTGGGAACTCAAACTTCTAGATGTCCTTTGGGCATATCGCACTGCATTCAAGATTCCACTAGGTATGACGCCTTACAAACTTGTATTTGGTAAAAACTGCCATTTGCCTATTGAACTATTACACAAGGCGTTATGGGCGTTAAAAGAACTCAATTGGGACTTTGACAAAGCGGGGCGAAGGCAAATCCTTTAATTGCATGGGCTAGAAGAGCTTCCGAACAACTCCTATGAGAGTGCCTTGATCTATAAAGACAACAGGAAAAAGTGGCACGAAAAACGGATCCTCAACCGTGAATTTAAACCAAGTCATTTGATTATATTGTTCAATTCTCAGTTGAAATTGTTCCCAGGGAAATTGAAATCGTGATGGACTGGGCCATACGCGATAGAAAAGGTCTTTTCATATGGTGCCGTCGAACTTCGAGAGCAAAACGGCACCACTTTCAAGGTAAACATGCACCGTATCAAGCTATACAATGCGGGAGACCTGGTAAGTAAACTAAACTCGGTCGATTCTTTTGATTCTATATATTTTTGAACGGTCGAGGATGTTCCATCGAGCGGGACGTTAAACCAGCGCTAGCCGGGAAGCAACCCGGTTACCCAAACTCCGATGGTTGATCCACACGGTGTGCAAGTTTTTCTTTCTTTTTATTTATTTTTTTCATTTTTTTATGTTTTCACTTGCGACGCCTTGAACTGCACCATTAGAGCTACGTGGACCACAACATCTTCTTCCACCACATCATCATCCACAACATCCACCAACCTAAGCCACAACCGCAAACGGTAATCTGTATCTATCTCCATACATTGAGGACAATGTCTGATTTAGCTTGGGGGTGTTCACTTAACCATTTGCTTAGTCTGATTTAGCTTAGGGGATGTTCACTTCACCAATTGTTTAGTCTTCAGCAAATCATCATTCCACCACATTCCACCATAAACTGAAAAATAAAAAGAGATTTATCACTTGGAATGTCTGGTTTTGAAGATGATCTTTAATCAATTAGATGATTATTCTCTCACATCTTTGCATATAATCCATTGAACTTAGATCTTTTAAAGATTTTCATTGTCTATGTTTAGTTTTTATCTTAAAGTGACCATTAAAGTTTGAACTTATCCATTAAATTGTATTCGACTTCTTCCAAATTGAAGATTTCTAATAGAACCATTTTTTGGAATTAACTCTCTTATATTACTCTTTATGCCTAGATTGCTAATTTCCCTTCTCTTTAAAAATAAAAAAAGTGTAAAAGTAAGTATAATCGACCCATTGGGGGGAGGCGGTGGTGAATCGTCGACCAACTGGAGAAGGGAAGATTTCTTAACTTATGCATACAAAAAAAAATAATATTTTCAGTAAAACGGTTACTTAAGCTGCAACTTTGTCTAATCTTGTGTAACGTATATGCGACCCACTGGGGGGAGGCGGTGGTGAATCGTCGACCAGCTGGTGAAGGGATGGTATACGGAGCATTGAGGTTGCTTACAGGGGCTCGAGAAACCGACAAAGCTACATTTCTATAAGTGCACTTAAGTAAGCATCTTCAGCTGTGTCTCCTCTCGCCGCGATGGAATGATTCATTAAAAACATTCTGGCCAAAAGCACAAAAAAGTTGAAGAATAAAAAAAAAGAGGCAAACAAACAACAAAAGAAAGAAAATAAGTGTTTTTCTTTAGAAGAGGGCAATTTAGCAACTTTGTATAAATCGTAGCATAACAGGCATTTTCTTTGCATGGTTTATTTTAAATCCTATATGAAAGAAGATTGTTAAGACAATTTAATTGATTAAGCTCTCTTTTCTAATGTTAAAATTTGATAATCTTAATATATGCATTTGGAAAATTTAAATTGCTAAGATCAATTGACTCATATGCATAGATGTGTTGTGAATCTTCGGAAGATTGTTTATAGATAATCTAATTTATCAAGGCATCTCAATTTTTGGAAAAATTATTCACATTATTTGCTTCAGGACAAGCAAAATGCTAGCTTGGGGAAATTTGATAAGTCTTAATTTGGTAGAATTTTACCCTAGGCTTAATATTGAAAATGTGTAAAAATGATACTTAAAATTCATTTGATACGTCATTTTATGTGATTTTTTTGTAACATTTTTATAATTTTATTTCACGAGTGTGTTCGTCATGTTTCAAGGAACAAATGAACCAAATTTGGAGTTATTTCGACATCGTTTGGATGGGAAATGAAGTGGAGAAAGAAGATGCTGAAATCTGAAAAAAAAAAAAAAAGGAATCCGACCCAAAATTGGACCCGAATTCGACCCAAAACCCGATTTTTGAATCCAAAACAGACCCGTTAGTCGGTTTAAAGTCCAAATCTGAGACAATTTCCTTCCGAAATAAGTCTTGAGTTGTAATTGGTTAATTCTAGGACTTATGTACTATAAATAGAGAACTTTTGGCTTAATTCGACATGCTTTTTTACATACTAGTCATTAGAGTTTAGTTTAGTTTTAGTTTAGTATAGCCCCCTTCTCTATTTATTGCTTTTGTAAGCTGGCAAGGACAGCAACTTCAATTCTCAAGCAATCAAGTAAGTTTTTATTTATTTCTTATTATTATTTCTGTGTTCTTATGGCCTTTCGCGAGCAGATTCCTTCTAGGGTTAGGGTGACCTAATCCTGAAGGCGTGATTCTTTCTTGGTTTTGATATCAAGTTTTGGAGTTATTTTCTAATGTTTCTTCCTCTAAACCCTAAATTCTCGTTTTGGCAACAAACATAACAGTTGAGCCTTAGCTAGAATTTAAGGGAGTTCTTAAGTCATTAGCGCTTTGATGCGGGACCCTGAACAGGAGAGAGGCTCTCGCCAAACATGACAGTGGAAGCAATCCTCTGACTATTGACCCAGCACCCCGAACTGAAAACTTAATTTGTCTTGGAAAAAAATGGAAATTAACTCACAATCCTCGAACCTTAGATAGAATTACGCCGAAGGGTTATGGAATTCCCGAAACCCTAGGTTTTAATTCCTGCTTTATAAATCCAGATTTCATACATGCAATTTACTTCTTTAAAACCATAGATTGATAGCTTTAGTAATAGAATTAGTGTAACACCCTAGGTTTGGGGTGAAAATTCTTTTGCATAAAAAGTCATGCATATATATGTCTCTTTAAGATTAGCAAAATCAGCCCTAAAATCTCAAAATCTTCCCTGTGAACCCAAATCAAGATCTGACTTTCCAGATATGACTTATTATCTATCCTAAGTATAAAATCCTTCAGAAGTCAGATTCAATTCCATCTCTAAGTCTCAGAACTATCAATTCCTATCTGATTTCGAAAATAGAATTAAATTAAATATCCTAATTACCCTAAATACTCTAAACTCTGATTTAATCAATCTTGACCTGATCCAGACCTAAATTGTCTTGGATTATGATCATGGGTATGCCAATACCTTAATCCAAAAAGTTGGCAACCAGATTCCATCATTTAGGCCCTTTTCGCAAATCAATCCAAATTGTATCGCAGATTAGTCCTTTTCTGATTTTCCATAAGCCTGAAAAGGCTAAAAACTGCAAATCAACTTCAAATTCAAATATGTTTCAGGAAACACCTCCCAAATGCTATTCTATACAAAATCTTCTTTTGTGAGAATATCAAAATCTCACCCTAAGTCTCATAATTCCAATCTCGACAAAACCCAGATCCTAATACCCTAAATTACTCTGTTTTCACTTCAGTGCAAATTTGATCAAAAGTTTCCAGATTTTATCATATCTTCTCTCAAATCATTTATGGAACAAAGTTCATCAGATTCATGAAGTTCCAATCAACCCTAATTCTCTAAATCTTAGAATTTACAAATCAATCCAGCCAAATTTCTAGATATTGCGTTTCATTTCAAATCTCTTTTTCGACCAGCACCAGCCGGCTCGACCACGACCAGTGCCTCGCCTCGCCGTGATTTTCGCCGTGCCTGCTCGCCGCCGGCCAAGCTTTGCCCTCGCCCCTGCACGTGCTCGTTTGTACCTGCATGTGCGCACGTGTCCACGCCTACGCCGTGTCGTGGCAGCACCGACGATCAGCAACCACACGTGCGTTCGACCAGCAGCGACCATCGGCAACCGCAGCAGCCTTTTGTCAGGAACTTCGCGCCACGTCGCCACACCGAGCCAGCCTTGTTGCCACCGCTTTGCACCGCCCAGCACCAAGTCCCAACGAGCCGACCAAACTTAGTGCAGAGCTACCTGCTTGCCATCCCTTCGCTGCCGCTGTTATTTCGATCAGTTGCTTGTCGCCGGCACGATTCTCACTGCTCCAGCCTCGCCATCTCCATCCTATGCCTATAAATAGCAGCCCCGATCAGCCTTGTCTTCACCAATCTTCTCCAGAGCTTCCTTAGCCATTAAATCCACCATCTTCTTCGTTTTCGTCTTCTTCTCCGGCGAGCCAGCGAAGAGGAGCATGGTGCTAGCTCAATCCACTGCACCTTTCTCCAATCCAGCTTCACCAGTGAGTACCCCTTATCCATCTCTCTGTGTGGTAACATATTCAATTGAACTCCGGCGACCCTTAACGCCGGCGATCGCCGAAGATTGAGATTTCCCTGTTTCGGCAATGCCATTCGATTTAGCCCGAATTAGCCCTCCCTTTTATTAAACAAATTGATCAGTAGCTCAATCCTAGCAAGCCTGTGCATTTAGATTTCAAATTAGAGTTTGGATTGAAGCATCCCCATTTTTCGCTCGCCACCGACGACCGGCTCACGTCGCCAGGCCGCACCGTCGTTCCTCCAGCCAAATTGGCCTTACCAGAGGATTCCCCTCATCAACCCACTGCTCTCACCATGAGGAATTGATCTCCAGAACCCCGTATAGATTTTGCCCAATTCCGTGTCTTCTTCTCTGGCACAGTTTACCCGAAAATTGTCTCCGGCCAGCGCCGTCGACGCCACCATGTCTAGTACCTTCTCCTCAACCTCCTGAGCATATCTCTCCACTACCCCGACCTCTGATTCTGCTCAAACTGCAAGATATAGCTATGCCAAGAATCTGTCCAGAAGCTGTATTGTGCCGTGTCACCATCGTCCTTCCTCACCGCCGTTCATCACCGTTCGGCCATCTCAGTTCCTAAAACCACCACCAATGAGTTCCTGTTATCTTTGCCTACCTCCTAGACATAGTTGGCGAAGCAAAGCTCAAGAAGATCGACCAAACACTCAAGCCCTAGGTTTTGACAGTGCAAAGACACCTAGTTCACTGTGTCCAGGGGCCTCTTTGTAAAACTTTTGGAATTTCTGGACCTTCCTGTGAAAACGTTGTTGTCAAACAGATGCCTTGTTCAATTATGCACCCAATGCCTTAATCCAAATCTGTTTTGTCCACTGGAAACCTCCTAAAACATGTCAGTGCCATTCTTGGACATTGTTAGCCCTTGTCAGCTCTATGTCAGCCAGTGGCATTAGCCCAATTTGACCACTTCTGGTTATGCAAATTGGAATCCACTTTGTCTACTAAACTTTTGGAGCTATGTTCTACATTTTATTCTTCTACCACAACTTGAAACAAGCCCTTTTTGAGTTCTCTGAAGCCATGTCAAGTTATGACCCGAATGTCGACCTATTGACATTCGTCGTTTTTGATCAAACCAGCCATGAACCCTATATCAATTTGGATATCTTGAACCTCTAGTAACCTTCAGTACTCAATCTTAGCCCAAATTCATTGAAACCCTAGAATCTCGACTCAGTTCAGCTTACAATCTCAGTCAATTTCAGCGTTGTTCAGTTATTCTTTAAAGCATATCTACATGTAGATCATAAAATTTTTTAATATAGTTAGTAATTATTGTGTGTTTATTTGTCGCCGAGCAGATCCAGAAGCTGAGTTCGAGGACTTCGCTATTGACCCGACACCAACTGCTGATTTTTACGACACGGAAGGCAAGTCATATTTTTGAACATTTTGAACCTATATTTTATGAGTTGCTATAATATAACCTTGAATATAAGTGGTATTGCATGAGAAAGAATGATTGAAATATGAAATGACAGTAAAAGGTTGAATGCCTGTGAAATGTGAAATGATCAAGTAATGAAGCATGAACTATTATATGTGTATTTATGTATATTCATGAAATAAAATCCCTAGCCGTGACCAGAATTTAGTATGGAATGGTGGTGGCACTGGATGTGCGTGGTTGTGGATGGTCTGGTGATAATTCTCATATTTGTGCATATTTTCTGGATATTTTCCCCTCATTCATGCTCATTTTAGCGATAAAGATCACCAAATACTCAAATATATTTGTATTGGCTGTCGTTTGACCTCGACTGTGTGTTTTGTTTATTTTAATCGCAGGTCGACGCAATTCAGGTAATTTATGGCTGAATGGATGAGCTGCATCGATTAAATCTGACGAACGGACGATTCCGTACAGAAGTGCGCGTCATTACGGACGCGTAGGAGCTGACCGCGTAAAAATCGGAGTCACCGGGAGTCCAGAACAACCAAACCTAGCAGCCAAGGGCCAGTTTGCAATTTCTAGAACCGTAGAACCCCCCTGCAAAATAGCCAAGACACATAAACTCTAGCCGCCACCACATAAGGATCTTTTCGCAATTTCTTCAAAGGTCGAGGGCTTTTCTGCAAAAATGCCATAATCAACAAAATTCCCTTCGGCCGGCCCTAGCTTCCTTGGCCTGGCACATACCCAAATTCTCCCACTTCTTCTCTCCCAACCCCGGCGAACTTACCGCCGGCGATCAGGTCCACACCGGCGGTAAGCGGCCGGTCTCCTTCCCTATTGCTATCTCCCCCGTTCTTCCTCTTCTCCCCCTCCAGTGAGCCGCTGGTGCTCTCTCCCTTCATCCTCTCTCACCACAATTCGTCCTCCCCTCCCCCATTCGTCCTCATCACCGGCGAGAGCCCCATTTCCTTCATCTTCTCCAATGCATTTCCAACACGACGCCGCAGATCCAGCGCCGGTGTGCCACCTCGCCATTGGGTCCTTCACCACCCACCAGATCCACCACATCTCCTCATTCCCGAGCCTCTCTCTTTTTCTCCTCTAGTCTTTTTCCTCTCTGTTCCTTCCTCTCTCCACTTCTCTAGCTCCTCTTTCTCTCATCCCAGAAGCTTCCTCGCGCCACAGCCGCGTCGATCTACTCCAGCGCTGCACCGCCGCGCCTCCACAGACCCCGATCTCATCGATCCGCCACCGCGTCGACACCACAGCTGCCACCTCGCCCACAAACTCCACAGCCACTGTGTCACCATCCGGCCGTCGCTGATCTGCCGCCGCCTAGACAGATCCATCGAGCCACGCCACCAGACGCCACTGGATCGCACCATCTACACCGAGCAGTCGCCGTGCCAGAGCCGCCCTCGATCCCGCCTGCGTTGCCACCACTGGAGTAGCCAAGCCGTCGCCAAGGTCCCGTGGCCATCTTCTTCCTCGGCTTCTTCACCGACCTTGGCCACATCTTCATAGCCGACGGCCACTTCGACTGCAACTACAACCAAGTAGCTGCTGCTGGGATTCTGCTTGGCATTGTCTTCATCGACGGCGTTCTTCATCAAGTCTACATCCAACTGGGCAACGATTCCTTTCTCTGAATCTTGTTCTCCCCCTCACCCCCAAATTATCTTCCTGTGATGCATGTACAGAATAGGGAACTAGGTCTGAACTGTGATGAAGCAACGATCATATGAATTGCATACTTGCTAAATTAAAGTTCCTCTGTTGCCTCTGTGAGCTGAATCCAAATGCTTTCTGAACTGAATTGATGCATGTTGGTTCTATTCTTGTGTGTTGATGCTCTCATACTTTGTTCTTCTGGCTTGCTGTTTTGATCAACTTATTTTCAGTGCATCGTCTGGATTCTTGTTCTTCTATTTAGTGTCGCTGAGTTGGATGTTTGAGTTGCTGTTGTTGTGAGTTTGGACTGTATGCTGATTGAGCTTGGAAACGAGTGGAGGTCTTAGTGTCTACTCTGCGCTCTCGCCGTATCATGGATACATGCAGTGGTTATGGTTCGATAGTCGTCTACGCATTCTCACTTGCTAGACCTTTACTCGATTTAACTAAATACTGCACATATTTACGATCGTCACGTAGATTAAACACTAATGACAAGTTGCAATCTCACCTTTCTCTTTCTTTGCTTCTTCGGACATCTTCTCTCTTTTCTTTCGTCTGATTTATTTTCACCTGCCACCGATTTAGTTTAATTCTTCATGTTTCATTTCTCTAGTCCATGTGGAAAGAACGATATAGAATACTCGCCTTACTGCATCGTCCTCGTTCTCTTGCGAGATGGTCTAGGCCGGTATCATCTGGTCACGGGCATATAAGAACTAGAACCTTGTGTTGTGTGTCTAGTGGCATGAAAAACGTGTTAACCGCAAGCCTGGTATGGGACAGGCCTGAACCAGTAAGTATGCGCGTCGCACATGAAACACCTGCATGAGATGGAAAGTGATGCACGATTGGCACGGAGTGCGGCTCCTACATATTTCACTGGATGTGATGATGCACGCTGACCCAGTAATGGGAAGATGCAGTATGGGGTGGGGGTATAGCCCGCCACAACTGTGGTTTGCGTGAAAAACACAGGGTCAGGGATGAATTGTGAGTGAAACATAACAAAAATTCTTGTTATCTCCACCTTGCCACTCACACTATGCAGTGAGGAAGAATCTAATCATCTTGATAGGATGGGCATGAAAGTGAAATATCTTACGGGTAAATTGGTACCTCTCTATAGAGTTAAAAACATATTCAAATACTCCGAGCTCCCGGATTTATAGGAGTCTGCTGCGGTGGATTAAATCCACGGGGTGTGGCATAAGTATGTTTTCTAAATAAACTTTGATAAGTCAAGATTACCCAAATGACATGTGTTGTCATGATAACGGGTACTACCGTGAGCTATTGTGCCTCGATGTGTCGCGGTGGTACTATAAATAGTGAATATGAATAGCAATGCTATGCTATGAAAAATACTGTTATGAGATGAGATATAAAGGAAAAGTCTATTTTACAACAATCCACACTTCTTTACTACCATAGGTTCATATCATCACTACTATATGTATATACTCTTACTTATGACTTGCTGAGTACGTAAGTACTCACTCTTGCAACCTACAATCCAATAGATGGAGCGTTCAATGATCAAGATGAAGGGATGCAGAATCTCTTGGATCTAGAAGGAGGAGAGCCAGTTCAGCCAGAGCCCTGATGTGTGTTGTTCTACCGTCAACTTCTTGCTGTGGGGGTTCACCTATCTTCCGCTGTGTAGTTGTCATTTTGCTAGACCTTGTATGCCGCAAAGACATTGTAATCTCTTTATGTTGTATTAAGGCCAGCAGGCCACACTGCTTAAATATGTTGTAAGTTACTCTGCTGTGATGTAAATATACTAATGTGCTTGACTTACCCTGGGAAGTCAATGGTATGCATATATGGGATCAGCTGCAATGAGCACGAGAGTAGTCATTGTTCCCAAGGCGGGGACGCGACAATTAGTTATAGAAAAATAACCCAAAAACTCGTTTAGACTTAATCAGTGATCCATTAAGCTAGAAATTCGAATACGCTTGTTCCTCGTGGAATTCGACCCTCAGGTGCCCAACGTTCAACCGTTCACTTGCGGTTTATTACTTCGCAAATCGTGCTCGACCCTCTCGGGCGCGATCAGTCGCCTCAGCCGATGGTGAATAATTCAGAGAGGCAATACCCGTGTAATCACGCCCGCACCCTCCAAGAGAGGGTTGTCGAGACGTTCCCAGACCAGGGTCGTGAAAAAGGTATCTCGTCAAGTTGTTGATGGTCGTAGAAGATCTTCTACGACCTTGGAAACCTCGGCCTCTCGCTATCCGCGCTCTTGGTCCTCTTTTCAGTTTGTGTTCTTGTTCTTGCATAGCGTCATGCTGCTCTGGAGTTTCCTCCGAAAGTGCAACAATTTCTCTATGGATTGAATTCGTAAACGGAGAAAGCATCCCATCTTTGTCTAAGTCTGACTCGTAATCAAAAAGAGACTTTAAATTGTCTGGGGGAGAAGTTCTCCATATGAATGTTAAGATCATCCTCTTCCACGTTGTCTAGGGTAACGGGTTGCGGCACATACTCATCCTCTATTGAGGGCAAGTGAACTGCCTGCTTCGATGCTTGTTCAGCAGACGCGGTCGGGATCGAGGATGATGCTTCCCCAAGACAGGCTGTGAGGGTAGTGTCGTCAGCATTGATGGGGACTCTATCTTCATCCATAACATCTACGTGATCCTCGAGATCGAACTCATTCTCAGAATCATGTAGGCAAGGGAAAGGATTCATTTTCACAATGAACCTTGATGAAAATGTCTTCAAGGCCCCACAATGGGCGCCAGTTGTCAACGATCGGAACCCGGGGTTCCTTCTGTCGATCTTATGCAAAGAATAGTGTGAGAAAGAAAGAAGCCAATCAGACAAATTCTCAAGGTGTTCAAAATATCTATGAATCTAAGACACGGGAAAGAGTTATCCAAATTCGGGCCCTCTTAGAAGAGTAATGACCTTACGTCCTGTGTATTTGACTGAGTGGGAAAAAGAATTACAGAGAGGTTATTACAAGGTATGTGAGCTAGCTAATTCTATCTTTGCTAAGCCTAGTATTCTCTTTGTTGACGATCCTCCCCCGATCCTTCCCTTGAAGGCCTTCTTATACTTGTCGAAGAATTTGTCGGTTATCCTCCTGAAGGCATGTCCCACGTTTACTTATAACCGCCCCAAAGTGGTAGCTGTGAGGTCGTGGGTACATGATGGTTGCCATAGTTCATGGGTACGTGGTAGTTTGGCAGTCTTGACTCGGTCGTCGTGGAATTGCCTTACCATCCTAATCTCCTTCGACGGTAACCTTGTCAGGGACTTATGATTATCTCAGGATTAATCATAAGGACTATGGTGAGGTAATGATAAAGGATGATCGCGTACTGATGCGACCACGGTAATGAGATCAGACCTTGTATCTGCGAGAGTGGCTGGTCATAGGGATGTATCTCTGTGACCATAGCATTCTCGGATACAGTATAAGATATGGGTTTTATGATAATAAGTGTCTTGAATTTACACAAAATAAATATGTTTTTTGAGGTTTATCTAGAACGCCCTTGGATTACCCAATGTCCTTTCTTGTAGCTCTTGGCGACCATAGGGAGGACCTGCGACCATGGTTATGGGTGACCAGGGGAGCTCAAAAATGGCTAACAATCCTCGTCATTTAGGATTTGATTTCTAGTTTAAATTTTCTATCTTTTGTAAACACCATCCTATATAGAAGAGAGACATGGTCATGGATTTATGCAGATCATGAATATTATAGATTATTTTGGTTAGACACCATATGATTTTTATAAGAACCAAGAGAGTTCTTGTTGCCATGTCTTTGTGATTCCTCGTGAATTGCACCTAATCTGTGCTACTGTGCCTTCGAGCGTCGTTTGTGTGGATTAGTTTTTCGGTTTGTGGACTAGCGATTGTTCGGATAACAGACTACGGCTGGCTTCCTCCTCGTCAGGTCACAGTTTCACCAAGTTAGCTAAGAATCATATGACGTAAAGATCAGAAATACCGTGTACTGATTTCTCACGAAGTTGGTGCATCTCAGAAAGACTTACTTTTTCTAATTGAAAATTGAAGGTTTGGTTTTAACAAAAGCGGTTTCTTTGGGCATGACAAAATTATAGAGTAAGCCTGCTATGGTAATTGGAAGACTCATTTTTCACTGAATACTATGTTGGAGCATCGCTATAAATGATTTCATAAGTAGTTTCCTTTGGCAATATTTATGTAAGAAAACATGAGTTTACGATGAATTGCATGGAGGATTATCCAAATTTTATGTCTTCGAAATTGTAAGTTATCTAACATGACAAGCTGAATCTGCATTACAAACTGCCACTTAATAATTAAATTTTATTCGCACAGAACATACTCCCTGAAATATCTATTATAAACCACAGCAACGCATGAGATATTCTCCTATTATACAAACAAAGTATCAAGATTTACCATATAAAAATAATATCACTAGATTTGTCATCAAATTTACTTCCATTTTATTATTATTTATAGTTTTTATTTGTATATAGTTATAAAAAGTAATAGTCAAAATTGTATTTTGAAGATAGTGAAAAATCTAAAACAACATATGAAAAGGGATAAGACACTTTTTAGCTCTCTACTTTACACAAAATCTCATATTAATTTCTTTACTTTCAAAAGAGCTAAATTGATCCCTCTATTTTGTACAAAATCGCATTTTAGTTTCTTTACATCTAAAAGGGATAAATTAGTCCCTCTACATTTTGAATCAGCTCAAAATAGTAATTTTGAATTTAAATTGAACTTAAGATGATAAAATAGCATTATTTTGTATTGATGCGGTGGGCTAAGCTTGGCTTCCTCAATTGCTTCCTCCTCAGGGTTGGTGCCGCTCTAATCCGCCCAATCTACACTGCTCACCAGCCTCTAGCGAGCGGCACCAATGACACCGACGACTCCACTAGTGCACGGCCCAATACCGGCACCACTGGCCACCTCCACCACCTAGTCCATGCCTGCGTCACGCCCTTTCCCTCTTGGATGCAGCCATTGCACCATCCATACCCACCCCACGTGTGTTTGCTGCAGAAACAACAGCAACAAAATGATTAGAAGAAATATAACCCAATACCATGTGCCCATGCACAAAAGCTTCCATGGCATAAATCAAAGGTGGAAGCATCAATTGTAAGCATTATTGCTCTCTATACAAAACCTTCCATGGCTTAATTAGCTTGACACATGAGGGCCCTAGTGCAATTAGAGCGTAAGCTTTGCACAGACTGGGATGAGGTGGTGGCTGCAGACAAAGTGATGCCTCGATCTCCGAGCCCATGCGGCGAGGGGCTTCTAGACTCAATGCTGCTGCTCGGTAGCAAGGGGTGGTGGCATGGGGGTGCACTGTGCCAGCCATCGCTTTGGGGGGCCATGCGGGTGTTGCAGCCAACAGGCAATGTAGGAGTTGTTGCTAGTGCAGGAGGCGATGGTGGAGCAGCTCAAGGAATGCCAGGTGCATTGGGCTTACTCCAACTTAGTAGTGGTGCTCAGTCTCTATGGATCAAGTATGCAAATTAGAGGGGATGAATATGAGACTTTTAAAATTCTTTTGGCTAAAAAAAAATTTTGAGTATGAAAGAAAATCAAGTTTTGCGATCACAATCTACAAGCACACTAGGTGCAAGTGATCAAGTGCTTAACAAGGTTTAGCAACCTAGGATGACAAGCAAGTATATGAAGGCAATCTAAGTGATGAAAAGTGAAGAGATCAAGAGACAATCAAAAGACACAACAATGTATTCCGAAGTCTCAGAGACTCGCCGGTCTCCACTACTTCTCATTGAAGCTCCTCTCTTAGGTCTTACTTTGGTTTCTCCACTACTTCACAACCACGCTGAACCTCTCCAACAAACTTTGTTGGTAGAGAGATCACTGATACTCAGATGAATGTTTGGGTGGTGATGACCACAAAGAGTAACAAGTTGAAATCTCTTCACTTAAGCCTTCAAGTGCTAGAAAACTCAAATGCTTGAGGAGTAGCAAATGAATTTGCCTCTCAACTCAAAGAATGCAAAGTGAATGCAAGAACCACTAGATATCAAACTAAATGCTCAACAATGCAATTAAGGCTTTGGGGGTTGCTTGATATTCAAAAGATGTGAAATAGGTTCCGAAAGATGTGTGTGCAACCTGGTGGAGCTGTATAAATAGCCTAACAACAAACACTATCCGTTGGAAAAAGCTGGTAGAATCTGCCACAGTCTACTAGATGTCCGGCGGACGTCGAGTTATTAAATCACCGAGTGTTTGATGGCATACTACGGTTACCTCCAATAGTTGAAATTATAGTTGTTGCGACAGGCTGTATGGACATCCGACAAGAAACCACAAGATGTCTAGTCGAACAAAAGATTTGTAGAGAAAATTATCACCAGATGTCCTCTGACAAGAGTTAAGAGAAATTTTGCCCACCAAATGTACGACAAGCCTTCATAGGGCGTCCAACTAGAAAAAGATTTGCGAAAAACCTTCCATCAGACATCCTTTGCTGAGCTGAAGCTGGCAAAGGGTATCGGACGTCCGGTCAAAAAACCACCAGACGTTTGACGACCTGAGAAAAATTCTACAGTCAACAGTTCAAGGATTTAATTCAAGGTCTAGTGAATTTGTGTATGCATTCATTTGAGTTTCTGCACTAGAAAACCACAAAGTACTAATTTCTGACACCTCTTTATGATACGGCCAAAACAAAAAATATATTTATATTAATCTGGTTGTCTCCGCACTTCAAAGCTAATAAAATCTGGAAAATATGATCTTAATCTTTAATTTTACCTTAAATCTTGTCAATCATCTTTAAGAGTCTTATCAATTTAAATCAAAGCATTCATAAAATCATATGTGATAATCTCATTGGACTCTTAACTATAAGCACACTTAGCAAACATGTTAGTCTGAATAACTTGTTGTCATTAATCATCAAAATTAGGAAACTAGGGACCTAGATGTAACAACCTCATCTAAAACCTCACCTTCATCGTTGTCACCGCTGTTGTGCTTGTGATGAACCGTTGTTGTGCTTGTGCTTAGCCACCACAAGATCCACCCATGCCACTTCGCCTCTAGATTGCCAACTACATTGTCCAGTGTGTCGTGCACATGGTTTGCATCGCCATTGAGTACTGCATGCACAATGGCTAGTGTAGCGAGGCCCCTATTGCTGTCGACGAGGAGGGGTGGCGATGATTCTACCTCTTCTGGCGACAAGGATGCCAATGGGGTAGAGCTAAATAGTGACATCAATGGGGTCGAATGTACAAAGTTTTCGAACGAATGTTCATCGAGAAAGATGTATTCAGGCTAACTGACTAGTAAGATCTATTTGATAAGTAGATTAAATAATATCTTATGTGTCATTCAGTAGCATCACATATTAAACTTGATTAAAATTCAAAAAGATATTTTGAGCCAGTTAAAAAAAAACAGGGACTAATTTTACCTTTTTTTTAAAATAAAGAGATAAAAATTAACATTTGTATAAAATAAAGCGACCTATTAAAATTAAGGGAGGCGGTAGCAAGCAGCAACAACCAAACCCAAAAACCACCCCTTCCCACCCGTAGACTCGACACCTCCTCCGATCCCTCCGCTCCAGCTTTGTTGGCGCACCAGCGGCGGCCGCCTCGCCGCCGATGCAATCGCCCGGCGCGGCCGGGCCGGAGTTGTCGGAGCCCAGCGCCAAAAAGCCGCGCTGCGACCCCGGCATGCCGCTCGGGGACTTCACTTCCGGCGGCGACGGCCTCGCCCTGTCGGTGGAGGAGATCGTGCACCACCCGCTGCCGGGCTACGCGGTGCCTACGGCGTTCAGCTTCAGCCCCGACGAACGGCGGGTGGCGTACCTGTACAGCCCCGATGGCACGCTCCACCGCAAGGTGTTCTTGCTCGACACCACGGCGCGCCAGCAGGAGCTGCTCTTCGCGCCCCCTGACGGCGGCGGGCTTGAGGAGGGAAACCTCTCTGCTGAGGAGCGGCTGCGGCGGGAGCGCGCCCGCGAGCGCGGCCTCGGGGTCACGCGCTACGAGTGGCGCGCCCGCGCTCCCGGCGCCCGCTCTGCCGGTATTGTCGTGCCGCTCCCCTCCGGAGTTCGTATTTTCTTGGAAACCCTTATCTTTGAGTTTGTTCTTGTTTTGCCAATGTATTATCGCAATGCTGTCTAGAGTGTATTTTGGTGGTTGTGTGTAGTGGTTGGGCATGTGAGATGCGTTAGTTTGATCAAATTCTGTGTTTAATTTACTTATTAGTGGACCGCTTACATCTTGTTTGTGTCAATGCTTCAGAAGAATTCTTGCTTGGTGATTGGACTAAAGTTTGGGATGCAATGTATTGGTTCTGGAAACAGTGGGGTTGTGCATTTTGCTCTGCAGTTGCTAGAGTTTCAAATTGATTTAAGTTGTTTGGTTTGTCATCTAAATTCATTCTTCAGTTGGTGTAATAGCCAAATTACATGTTTTATGGTAAAGTGTGGTGAAAGATTTTTTTGCCTGTTCGTTTAATTGAGTAATTTTAGAATGTAGTGCATTGAGCATGGAACTGCTCTTTATTGTTTGTCAACAAAGTTCAGTGGTTTTACATAGCTTTATGCTTATGATCTTGCAGTCATTTTGCAGTGAGTGATGATTGTTGTGCTGCCTAAATCTTATTTTTGGTAAACTATGAAACCAGACACCAAATTTTCCTGGATAGGTGGCTGTTTGTTTTAATGATTAAGTGTCCCTGTTTGGGATGTGATCTGTAATCCTAGAACTAATGTTGGAATATAGAGAATCCAGAAACGATTACTCTGTCATATGTTTGTTAGTTTTGCGTTAACCATAGGTTAACACAGTGTACTGTTGTCAAAATGAAATCACAGTTTGGTTGTTTAGTGCATTAACTTGATAAGTCTTACTGAGCATTTAGGCTTTAAATAAGTGAAACCTTCAATCATGTTGTTTCTCTCCATCTATGTTACTTTAATTGCATCTTTTTTTTTTTTTTTATATTATGATGTTGAAGTAATTGCTTTATACTCTGGATTTGTTTTTTGTGTTGTGACATATGAGAGGTGTTCGATTTTATATAAACATACCTTCTGCTTCTTTTCAATAGGTTTATTTCCAAGATTTGTGTGGCTCGGAGCCAGAACTCAAGCTGCCAAGTTCACCCATTTCCCCTATCATCGATCCACATCTATCTCCAGATGGGAGCATGATTGCATTTGTTAGGGATGACGACCTGTATTCTTTGGGTTTTTCTGATGGGGAAACTAGGCAATTGACTTTTGGTGCCAGAGAAAGTGGAAAGGTATAACCTTTTTTTGTAATTTTTGAAAGCATTCTTTCTTGACATCATTAGCTGTTAGGGTTACCAAGTATTATTCAGGAAGTTGCAAGAGAATGCTGTGAATCTTGTTGTGGAATCTGTAATCCATCACAATTGTCTCCTTCAAATTAAGTGATCTTATCCAGCATATTTAATGTCTAGCAGTTCAAATTCTTTGTGCTAGCCTTTCTCCCAGGTGGTTCATGTTCCAACCATCAAACTATGAGCATGTTAGTTTGTTTTCACACTTTGCCTAATCAAAGCATGCTGTCCCACACCTATTATGGCCACCGTTTGGTTCATTGCCATAGAAAAGTATGGCAAAAGGGCTTACATGTCATACTCAAATTTTGGGAATTTGTTGTACGGATAACATGTATATAAAAAAAAAGCCAAAAATAACAGAGAACAAAAAGTAATTGCAAAACTGATAAAAGTCGCCAACCTGATTGACGACATTCGGGAAATTCGACCAGTCGTTTGAACTGGCGACTTAAGCTACCTCATTAGTTGCCATCTTAAGTCGCCAATTGAGATGGCGATTGGTCGAATTGTCCTGGAATTGTACGACTGGTCGAATTCCTCAGAGAAATTGTAAACAGTTGGTTGACTGGTCAAAATCCCCTGAGAAAAGGCCTTTAGTCGCGGGGGGGGGGGGGGGGGGGGGGCGGATTCGTAGCCGTTATATAGTCCCATCAGTCATCAGCTGGTCTGTCGATCAGTTGATCATTCCGCGGTCGCTAATTGGGCCGGCGACTAAAGTGCTAAATCGTTATCTGGCCTGGCGATTGAAGGCCTTTCCGGATAAATCGACATCGGGCTTGGCGACTGAAATCATTTCTGCAATTTAGTTTTATTCCGTGCTATTTTGGTATTTTTCCTTTTTTTTATGTGCAATCCGTACAAAAAATTCCACATTTTGGTCTAAGAAGTGTAGTTAACTTTTTGTTCACAACCAAAGTGTGGTGCGCCACACTTAGGTGTGGGACACCACACTTTGTTTAGGTAAAATGTGGCTATGAACCAAGGAGGCGCTATTCTACTTTGATTGATGTGTCTGTATATGTAGTGCCAATGCCCTTATGTTAAGAATGTCTTTTACGATAGTCAAGAAACAGAGTGTGCTTTACTGCTTTACTAGTGAAGTAAAAAAGTGAACAAAAAATTACCCTGTTAACAGAAATTTATTTGCTATTCATATTTTTGTAACATATGCCTCCTGAAGGGCTTATTTTACATGCTATTATTCCAGCTATCTAAGGATCTAACAGTCTGATCATTCTTTTTTTCTCTTTTCAGACTCATGGACTTGCAGAGTACATTGCACAGGTGTGCATAGTGATCCAATCGTTGGTACTAAATCTGTTTAGAGCACTTCTATATCTTACCTATTGTACACTTTCTCATTTTAGGAAGAGATGGAAAGGAAGACAGGATTTTGGTGGTCTCCTGATAGCAAGTACCTTGCATTTACTGAAGTTGATTCGTCTGAGATCCCACTATTTAGAATTATGCATCAGGGCAAAAACTCTGTTGGTCCAGATGCCCAAGAGGACCATGCTTACCCCTTTGCTGGAGCAGCTAATGTTAAAGTGCGACTTGGAGTTGTTCCTTCACATGGAGGAGATATTACTTGGATGGATCTCCTTTGTGGTGGACAAAATGAGACTAATGGCGAGGATGAATATCTTGGAAGAGTCAACTGGATGAATACTAATGCTCTTGCAGTTCAGGTTCTTAACAGAACCCACACCAAACTTAAGCTACTTAAGTATGATATAGCCACAGGGAAAAAGGAGGTCTTACTAGAAGAGCAGCTTGATGTATGGATTACATTACATGATTGTTTCACACCTCTAGATAAGCGAGCAAGCGATAAACGAACAGGCGGTTTTATTTGGGCCGGTGAGAAGACAGGATTTAGACATTTATATCTTCATGATAATGATGGGACTTGCTTGGGACCACTTACTCAAGGTGATTGGATGGTGGAGCAGGTTATCGGTGTTAATGAGAGCACTGGAGTGGTATATTTTACTGGTACATTAGATGGACCATTGGAGACAAATCTGTACTGCACAGACCTCTTCCCTGAATGGAGCCTTCCGTTATTTCCTCCTAAGAGGTTGACTCGTGGGGCAGGACGTCATTCAGTAATTGTTGATCATCAGTTGCTAAGGTTCATTGACGTGTATGACTCCATTAAGTCTCCACCTGTGGTTTTACTTTGTTCATTGCTTGATGGAAGTGTAATAGTGCCACTATATGAGCAGCCAGTGACAGTCCCACGACTTAGAAAGCTTCAGCAGTTGTCTCCAGAGATAGTCCAAATTGCAGCAAAGGATGGGGCCACTTTATATGCAACTCTGTACCTTCCTGATGAAAAGAAATTTGGGCCACCCCCCTTCAGAACACTAATTAATGTCTATGGTGGTCCTGGTGTCCAACTTGTGTGTGATTCATGGATTAGCACAGTTGACATGAGAGCTCAGTACTTGCGAAGTAAGGGTATATTAGTTTTGAAGGTAAGTATCCTCCTCGTCTTGTTATGTTAAAAATCATTGAGTTACACTTGAACATCTTTGGTTGCTCTTGTTATTTAAGAAGTCTCATTATAGTGTTCATACATTTTCCATTTAGAAGAGGAAATTAAACAATTGAGGGGAATAAGAAATCTGAAGTTCATTAACTGCTAGATCATGATATTAACTTCTAGAGTTGGTGGATCTTTTTTTTATTTTTTTTTGGCCTAGTATGGGACTAGTTACCGCTCATTTGCCAGGATCTGGACCAATTAACAGTCACCAGTTACGACTCCTATGCTGATAGCAGTTCTTGGCTGTTTATGGGTGGTACCTGGCCCAGTACTGCCCAAAACATCGTAAAGAGGACTTTGTTACAAGATATTGTGTTTACATAAAACGTAATGTGAAACTCTGTTGGATTCGGCAGGAATGCTATATAACATGTTATAAGTTGAGGTGATTTTGCATGTTTTTTGAAAACCTGGCCTGATTGTAATTATTGCTTACTGGTGAGGTGGTAATAATCAGCCAGTTGATGCCTACATTAGGAACCATGGTCTTGGCTATACATGTTAAATTCCATTTCTTAGTGATCTTGATCTAGTTTGTACTATGAGCTCATAAGCTTGCTTTAACTTCTAAAGTTTAATAGCTCATTGTATCGTTGCTTCTCCTGATAAAAAAACATAAAGGCTCTTCTATTCCAAACGAGAATTGCACTCCAATTTTGGTTTATAGATAGTTTCTGTCAGCACTAATGATGTTGACTTAAAAGGAGCACGTTCAGGATAAATAAAGTTGTGGCTGGATAGGAATTACACTTTCTTGCCATTTTCTGAACTCTTAATGATTATGCCAATCTTCAATATTGTAATTTGCTGCATTTAAATTTACAGTTTGGACACATAATGTGATTGCATTAATGGAAAATACAGTAATGTGTAAGATACTAGATATCATGAACTGTGATATTAACATTCAAGATTTTTTTGTGCTGGGCGCATGACAATACAAATTGATTTTAACACTTCATGCCTAATCATGCCTAATATTATGCCAATCTTCAAATTGGCAGTTAGACAACCGAGGAAGTGCAAGGCGAGGATTGAAATTTGAGGGACAACTAAAGTACAGCGTTGGTCGTGTGGATGCTGAAGATCAATTAACAGGTGTCAAGTGGCTACTCAAACGAGGCATTGCCAAGCCTGGACATATTGGCCTGTACGGCTGGAGCTATGGTGGTTTTCTGTCAGCAATGTGCCTTGCAAGGTTTCCTGATACATTCCGCTGTGCTGTGGCTGGTGCTCCGGTGACATCCTGGGATGGGTACGACACCTTTTATACTGAGAAGTACCTGGGCTTGCCCTCAGAGAACAGGGATGCTTACCAATTCGGGTCGATTATGCATCATGTGGAAAATCTCAAGGGGAAGTTGCTGCTTGTTCATGGTATGATCGATGAGAACGTGCATTTCAGGCACACTGCGAGGCTCATCAATTCACTAATCGCAGCAGGCAAGCCTTATGAGCTCCTCCTCTTTCCAGATGAAAGGCATATGCCGCGGCAACTGCGCCACCGGGTTTATATGGAGGAGAGAATTTGGGACTTTGTAGAGAGAAACCTATGACTTGTGTAGCACACGTTTGTTGCTTTCTTTTGGCTCCTGAGAAATATTTCATCTGTAATTCTCCACAAAGGAAAGAAAAATGTTTTTGGCTTTACAAAGAATGGTATGCAGATGCGCCGTAGTGCAATGAAATGGTTCAAATTATCCAAAATTTTCTGAAGCAAGAGACTACTTTCCGTTTTACTTATTTTAATTTTTCCTTTTTCCTTATTTTACCATCTACAGTCTAGACGTCTTGTCAATAGTCAATATTCCCTCGGTTTCTAAATTCTTCTTTTACTCTTTTCTTTACTCACAACGAAGACTTAGTTGTAACACATCAAGAAGTAAATATGACACTTCTTATTATCACAAGTTGGAAACACAAGTTGTTCGTCCCTACTCCGTGACTTAGATTATCAACTTGTCTTCCTTGACACCTTCAGCTTTGTATTTCTCTCGCCTTCCTAAATATATATACATGTTATTGATCCGGCCATGACTGAATTTTTAAATATCTAAAATTTTTTTAAATATAAATATCCTTTAAAAGCATACAACAAGCTACTCTGGCTCTGGTCTTGCTTGCTTCTCCATACCCCCACCCCCAACCTCTGGTCCCCTTTTCCACCCACTCATCTCTCAAACACACATATTTCCTCCCACATACATTTCAATTTTCAAATCCAAATATCTTAAAATTTAAATTTAATTTTTAGTTGGTGCAATTATCGAAGTTGTAGATCAAATAGAACTCTTTAAAACAAGGTAAATTTTATTGAAATGTAACCATAGTTTTGGTAATGATATTTTTAATTATGTCATTAGTGGGTCATTAGACGAGAGAAACATTTTTTGATAGGTATATATATAAAGTTAGATAGAGCATCCTAGAAAACATGCTGTTATTCAATACTTCAATTTTCTATTGACGCAAATTTGATTATTTTTCTTCAAATTGAAATGTATTAAAATTTAACTATAATTTTTAGTTGGTACAATTATCAAAATTATAGATTCAAGAAAACTCTTCAAAACAAGATAAATTTTGTTTACATACAACCATATTTTTTAATGATTTTCTTAATGACGTCATCAGTGATATGAATGATGTTAAAGGCCACTGTTTATTAGAGGTAGATATTAGGGATATTTGTTGGAGAGGTATGATAGGGATATTTGTTGAAGAGACCACATAATAATCTCCTGACATAAAAACTTTTCAATTTCAAAATTCAAATAATAATTGTGTAGTTACTATAAATGATCAAATGCATGAGGCAATTAAACAAAATGAGAACATTCAAATAAATTCTTTGTCGGGGAAATCTCCACCCGATCAATCCCGGTGATAGCGCCCTCGGGATCATGTCCCGGGCGCCGCCACTGGCCCGGTGAGAAGTGCCCCAGGGACCATGTCTCGGGTGCCACCGTTTGCCCAGAGACAGGCACCCACGGTGACCCGTCCTGGGCGCCGCCGTTTGCTTGGTGACAGGCACCTCCGGTGACCCGTCCTGGGCACCGCCATTAGCCCGGGGACAAGGGCCCCTGGTGACCCATCCCGGGCGCCGCCCGTGGCCCGGTGACAGGGCCCGCCGGTGATCCGTCCCGGGTGCCGCCATTTCCCGGTGACAGGCACCCCCCGTGGCCCGTCCCCGGCGCCGCTGTTTGCCTGGTGATAGGACCCTCGGTGACCCGTCCCGGTCGCCGGCCTTCGCTCGGGGACACGGGCCCCCGGTGACCCGTCCTGGGCGCCGCCGTTTGCCCGGTGACAGGCCCCCCGGTGACCGGCCCCCCGGTGACCCGTCCCAGGCGCCGCCATTAGCCTGGGACAAGGGCCCCCGTTGACCTGTCCCAGGCGCCGCCTTTCGCCCGGGGACAAGGGCCCTCGGCGGCCCATCCCGGGCGCCGCCGTTTGCCCGGGGACCAGGTTCTCCGGTGACCCTGTCCCGTCCCAGGCGCTGCCATTCGCCTGGTGATAGGAGCCCCCGGCAGCCGTGGGGGGCCTCCTGCGCAGGGCCACGTGGGGATCATGAGAGGAGCGCCTCGGAAATCGACGAAGACACTTGTCAAGCATCCGAGACCCCTGGTCAGCAGAACGACGTCGGTGCCCCTTGATCCGATGGTTGCAGCCGGGATAGTCTTGTAATTTGCATCTTTTGGGCCTATATATGCTCTTGTACTCTTCTCTTGTAACTAAGGACAATTCATTATGATCAATACACAGAAAACGAATAGGCGTGCTTAGGAGCACTCTCCCCACGAGAGAGCTCTCCTAGCCAACCCTTGTTGGGAGCACGTCGACAGGACTAGGGCCTCCACTGGGGCCCGAACCTGTATAAACCCTTGTGTCACTCTCTGTGTTGGCGCGACGGGAGAGGATCGGTCACGTAGTCAGCTCGCGTCGCTTTTCATTCGCTAGGAACCTCTGTAGAACCTGCCGAGGTATTCGTAATACTACGACAGTTGGCGCCGTCCGTGGGGACTCGTGACGAATTGCCATGGCTCCCCCAAGAACGAGGGCTCGCGCCCTACTTGGTGACGCCGGTCCCAGTGACCCGGCGCCACCCCCTCGAGACACGGTCGCCCCGGCGCCTTCGACCGGACGCGGCCACACCGAGGTATCACCTCTTACTCTCCCGGTTAGTTTCGGTGGACAGGCTTCCGGACCCGGCCCGGTGATCGCGGCCGCCTCGGCGGGGACTAGCGTCTTGCCGACTGCGCCCCCGGCTCCGAGGGACACGTTGCTCGAAGCTCTTGTCGAGGGTCAACTCGGCGCCCAGCGCACCATGGAGGAGCTGCTCAGCGTCTTGGCGTGGCTGCCTGCCCCCGTCTATCCGACACAATTCCCATTTATGGGGGCCTTGCCCCCGTTTATGGGACATCCGATAGCCCCCCCGATTCCCAGGGGCCCGGCTGTCACCGGGACCTATGACCCCGCCGGGGGCTACGTTCCCTCTGCGGGCCCGTCGTCCCAAGTGTGCCCCGTGCCTGGAGCCTTCCCCGCGCCAGGAGCCTTCCCCGCATCGGGGGCTTACCCCGTGCCCGGAGCCTTCTTGGCGCCAGGGTCTTATCTCGCGCCAGGAACCTTCCCGGGACCGGGGGCACATCTTGCTCCGGGAGCTTTCCCTGTGCCGGGGGTCGACCCCGCCCCACCAGCAGCATCCACCGCGGTAGAGGTGGTCCCTGGGCGAATGGGACCCATTACGCTCAGGACAGCAGCCACGTCACCGCGGGATCTCCCCTGTGAGGGACCCCCCTCACCGATTCTGGTAGTCGCTCCAGGGGCCTGCCCGGCAGCAGGTCCCGCCCGAGCCTCGGCAGCACCCTCCGGGCCAGCGATCGTCGCGCATGAGCTCCCTCCTCCCCCGGGGCTGCCCCCGAGGGCTCCCCTGGTGGATCAAGTCCGCTTCACCCGGGAGGAGGTCAAGAGAATGCGTACCACGAAATCCGGGGAGGCTCCCTCTTGTGACCGACCGGAGCTCCCGCCGGCACGCGGTCGCGGGGAGCCACGCTCCCGTCCTAACCGGGGGAAGAGACCCGTTGAGGAAGCGACCGCTACCTCTGGGGGGTACCCGGACGTCCAGGAGGTTAGTTCAACCAATCCGGAGGAGAAGCGCTATCATCGCACTGGCGGACCGCTTGGAGCCCTCCCAGACTCTGACAACAAGCGCGAGTCCCCTGTGAAAGGGGACAGCGATTGGGACTCCCCCCCGGAGGTTGAGGGGGCCAACCAACCGCTGTGCCGCCAACTCCGATGCATCCGCTGGCTGCGACCCTACCGCCCACCACACATCAAGCACTACAGCAGTGAGGCTGATCCTTATGAGTTCGTGCAGGTGTACTCCATGACCATTTCATCGGCCGGGGGGGGGGGGGGGGATGAGACGGTGCAGTGCAACGTCTTCCCCCTCTACCTCACCGGGATCGCCTGTTCGTGGTTTTACAACCTGAGGGCTGGTTCCATCAAGTCCTTCGCACAACTCAAGTGCAAGTTTTGCGTGAATTTCCAGGGGAACTATGTGCGTCCCCTAGACTCGTCCCATCTCTACACCATTCGATAGAGGACGGGGGAGACCATCCACAGCTTCTTCAAACGCTTCGCTCAGGTCAAGAGAAAAGTGGCTCACGTCCCTGACTCTACAGTCATCGAGGCGTGCAAGAGCGGGATCCTCCCCGGGGAGCTCCATCGGAGGCTCTCCCGGAGCTGCCCCACCTCCGCCGACGAGCTATTTGCTGTGCTAGAGAAATATGCTCAGGCGAAGGAGGATGACCTTTGGAAGAAGAACCAGGGGGCTCCTGCCCCCGCCGATTGGGAGACTAGGGACCCCCTCAAGCGTCCCAGGAGGGGCAACTGCAGCGAGCCACGGCCTCGGGACACCTTTGTCCTCGAGGGCGGAGGGGGCTCGCGCGAGGCCCCCAAGGGCAACCGCCCCTTCCCCAAGCCGAAAGGCCTTGGGGGGTGGGGGACAACCATCCCGTGGCCAGGAAGACCCCACCCGAGAGGCAAGGCGGGCGCAACCGGCTTGTGGTGCACCTTCCACAAGTCAAATACTCACACTACTCGCGAATGCCACCAGCTTCTTCAGCACTTCACCGCATTCCTCGACCAACGTGGGAAGGGGGGAGGGAGCCCTGCCTCCTTGCCCCCTCAGCCGGCTCTCCCTACTCCTTCGGAGGAGCAACAGAGACAGGCGTGAGAAGGGGGACTCAACCGGATAGCTCCCCTTTCAAACCTCCGAGAGGCATGTAAACGTCATTACGGGGGATCCACCTCAAGGCGAGATTCCAAGCGCCAGTGCAAAGAGTATGCACGGGAGGTAAAAGTTGTGGGGGTGCTACACACGTCCAGACCACCAAAGTGGTTGGACGTCCCCCTCACCTTTACGGCGGAAGTCACGCGCGGGGTTCGCTCCCCCCACGATGACGCGCTCATCATCTTTGCTATCGTCTACAATTGCCAACTGGCACGCATCCTCGTCGACGGTGGGAGTTCCGCCAACATCCTGTACCTGAAGGCATTTAGGGAAATGTAGGTCGACGAAAAACTACTGCAACCCACAGCCGGGCCCTTGCAAGGCTTCGTCCCCAGGAAGACCATCTACCCAGTGGGGAAGGTCAATCTCCCCGTGACCTTTGGCTCCCCGGACAACTACCGGACCGTGCTAGTCTGGTTTGACGTGGTGGACCTCCCCTCTTCGTACAACGCCATTATGGGGAGGACCACTATCAATTGTCTGGGGGCTGCAATCCATCAAAGCTACCTCTATGTGAAGATCCCTGGGCCCCATGGCTTGATCACCGCTCGAGGCGACCAGGACGTGGCCTACGCTCTCTACGAGCGCGCCACCGCAATGATCGGGAGTGTCAACCTGATCAAGGCCCTCGGGGGAGAGGGTTCCCCCCCGGCGCCGGACACCTCAGCTATCCCCTCCGGGAGGTCTCCCCCCAAACCGCGCCCGGAGGGGGACCTCCGGAAGGTCCCGCTGTCCCCGGACGATGGGGGCAGGACCATCAAAATCGGGGCGGACCTCTCCGAAGAGCACGCAGAGCAACTCGCGGCCTTCCTACGCAAAAACTCTGATGTCTTTGCATGGAAGCCCGCCGACATGCGAGGTGTCGCTTGGGACGTCATCGAGCATAAGCTCGCTGTGACACCCGGCCGTCCCCCGGTCAAGCAGAAGTTGAGGAAGCTCTCCCTTGAGCGCCAAGAGGCCATCAAGGCGGAAATCGCTAGGCTCCGAGAAGCAGGGTTCATTCGGGAGGTCTTGCACCCTGAATGGTTGGCAAACCCTGTTCTCGTGAAGAAGTAGAACGGCAAGTGGAGGATGTGTGTTGACTTCACCAACCTCAACAAGGCTTGTGCAAAAGATGACTTCCCACTTTGTGGATTGACCAGTTGGTTGATTCGACCGCAGGGTGCAAGCTTATGAGCTTCTTGGATGCGTATTCGGGCTATCACCAGGTCCGGATGGCAGAAGGGGACGAGGAGAAGACAAGTTTTATAACTTCCCTCGGTACCTTCTGCTACGTCCACATGCCCTTCGGGCTAAAGAATGCTGGAGCAACATTCCAGCGACTTATGTTGTTGGTCTTTAAGGACCAAATTGGCCGCAACGTTGAAGTCTACGTTGACGACGCGGTTGTCCAAAGCCTCCGTGCACCTGCTCACATCGACGACTTAGCGGAGACCTTCCGCAACCTTCGTGAGTGCAGGTTAAAGCTCAACCCGGAGAAATGCGCATTCATCGTACGCGGGGGGAAGCTGCTGGGCATGCCCCGAAAAAATTCGGGCCTTGCTGGACATGCCCCCTCCGCGCTCCGTCAAAGATGTACAACAACTAACCGGCCGCATGGCCGTGCTAAGCCGCTTCGTCTCGCGGTCGGGGGAACGTGGCCTCCAATTCTTCAAGATCCTTCGAGGCCCCGAGGGGTTCCGGTGGACCCCCGAGGCCCAAGCAGCCTTCGACGACTTGAAGAGGTATCTCATGAGCCCCCCAATGCTCGTGAGCCCATCTCCGGGAGAACCCCCTGCTCCTCTACCTCGCCGCGACCCCGGTCGCTGCAAGCGCGCTGCTAGTGAAGGAGCAGGACGGGCAGCAGCGTCCTGTGTACTATGTGAGCGAAGCCTCCAAGGGGCTAAGACGCGGTACACGGAGATGGAGAAGATTTTCTACGCCCTCCTCATGGCGTCCAGGAAGCTCCGTCACTACTTCCTGGGGCACCCGATCACGGTCCCGTCGTCTCTCCCATTGGGGGAGGTGCTGCGGAAGAAAGAAGCCATCGGCCGGATAGGAAAGTGGGGAGCTGGGCTTGCTCCCTTCTCCCTCTCCCTCATGGGCCGTTCCTCCATCAAGTCACAAGTCCTAGCTGACTTTGTGGCGGAATGGACCCCCGCCTCCAGGACGGAGGGAGAGAGTCTCCTCGAGCTGCCCCGATGTGACGACCATTGGAAGCTCATGTTCGACGGCTCCTTGTGTCTCGCTGGGGCCAGCGCGGGGGTGGTCCTCTGAAGCCCCGAGGGGAAGGTGCTGGAGTACGCAGTGATGCTTGAGTTCCCCGCTATGAACAATGTTGCCAAGTACGAGGATCTTCTCCTAGGGCTGCGCCTCGCGCGGTCCCTAGTGACTGTCGCCTCCTCATCAAAGGAGATTCCCAGCTCGTGGTATGCCAAATGGACAAGTCTTACTTGTGCCATGACGCGAACCTGAGCCTGTACTTGGGGAGGTGCGCAAGATGGAGAAGCACTTTGAGGGTTTGGAGGCTCGGCATATCCCCCCGAGGGACAATGACCTGGCCGATGCCTTGGCCCGGGCGGCTAGCGCCCGGGAACCTCTCCCCGGGGGTGCCTTCCTGGAAATCATCGCGAAGCCCTCGGTGACCTCTCCGGACGTGGACCATGAGTCCCGTGCCCCAGAATTCTCCGAAATCACCCGAGCGGCATCCTGGATGGATCCCCTCGTCTCCTTTATAAGGGGGGAGGGGGACTCTGCCAGTGAGACCGAGGAGAAACGCCTCCGTGCCAAGGCACGGGCTTACCTCTTACTAAAAGGGAAACTCTACAAGCAGGGGGCTTCCGCCTTGCTCCACTGCCTCTCGCGGGCAGAAGGACTTCAACTCCTCGAGGACATTCACTCGGGGAGCTTCAGGTCTCACCTGGCTCCACGCGTTGTCGCGGTAAAAGTTATTCGCTAGGGCTTCTTTTGGCCCACAGTGGTCTGCGACGCGCGAGATCTCATCTCCGCGTGTGAGGCCTGCCAGAAGATGGCGAAGGGCTTCAATCTGCCCTTCGTAGCACTGCAAACCATCCCCATCACTTGGCCCTTCGCGCGTTGGGGAATAGATCTCTTACGTCCCTTCCCCCCGACGCCCGGGGGCTACAAGTATGTGCTGGTCGCAGTGGACTACTTCTCCAAGTGGGTGGAGGCTGAGCCCTTGGCCAGAATCAACTCTCGAGCAGTACAACGGTTTTTCTGGAAGAACATCGTGTGTCATTTTGGGGTCCCTCGAGAAATCACTGTTGACAACGGGACCCAATTCGACTCCGCATACTTTCAGGAATTCTGCGAAGGCTTGGGGACTACCCTCCACTTCGCCTCTGTGGCTCACCCCCAGAGCAACGGAGCCGTCGAAAGGGTCAACGGCGTGATCCTACAGGGGTTACGCCGGCGACTCGAGCAGGCCACCTCCAGTCGGGGCGCATGGGCAGAGGAGCTTCCGAGCATCCTCTGTTCCATGCGCACGACCCCAAGCTGGACGACGGGGCGCACACCCTTTTCACTCGTGTACGAGGCTGAAGCAGTTCTCCCCTCGGAAATTGGCTTTCGGTCGCTGCGAGTCGAGCTCTTAAACGGAGCTACGACCGTGGCGTACCAGGCCAACGAAGCAAACCAGCGGCTGGAAGTCGACCTCGTCGAGGAGGAGCACGACCGAGCGCTCCTTCGCCACGCCATCTATGAGCGCAAAATGGCGCGCGCGTACAACTAGCGCGTCCGGGCGAGAGCTTTCCGCCTCGGGGATCTTGTCCTCAAGCGCGTGACCGAACCCCAAGCCCAGGGCAAACTTTCCCCCAAGTGGGAAGGCCCTTACAGGATCTCCGCGGTCCTGGGCTCGGGGGCTTATAATCTCTCCAACCTTGAAGATCAGGAGTTGAAGCATACGTGGAATATAGGCTTGCTTCGCAAGTTCTACATATAGCCTCCGGGCTTACTCCCTCCCCCGCCACGATTACGCGGGGGGAGGCGTTGTACTCACTATTCCCTCCCCCACCACAGCATTGGGGGGGGACGTATTGTATTTCAATATCTATCAATACAAATGGCTTTCTTGGTCAACTGGATTTTTTGTAGGTTCTTGATTTACCGTCTCCTGAGATGATGCCCTCCAAATGGGGATGCCCTCTGTGGGACCCTCATTTGAGGAATCCGGTGGAAACCGCCCAGGTGGGTTGCACTCAGAAAGATACATCACAAGCTCACAACAACAGGATTTACTTTAAACAATAAAGCAAATAGATAAAACAAGTACAAGGTCACAAGGACCACTATTACATTATCATAATGCCAAGAATGGCATTCATTAAAGTTGACACAAAAGTAGGGAGTTTTTCGAGATCAAGAATAAAAAAGAATCAGCATCAGAGTACCGAACACAGAAATATAACACAAAAGTAACAACAAAGGTCTTCATTTCCTTCAGCAGCGGTTCGGCTCGGGCCTTCACCACATCGGACTCAACTTGGCGCATGACCCTCCTAGAAGCTCAAATCTTTTGGAAAGGTTCCTTCCTCTTCTTGGTGCTCAAGGCTAAAGGGATCAAGATCCTCGAATCCTTTCTTCTGAATTTGTGTGAAAAGGCAAGGGTGAGCATGTTTTTACACGATGCTCAGCAAGTCTCGTTATGAGAATGCAGGTATATAGATGAGGGGTTCTCAAGGAAAGAGGTCTTGGCTTTATATATAGGAATAGAATAGATTTTCACTCCTAATTTGAAGAAAAGGTTTTTGTTTTCAAAAGCGAGGCTTTTAAAATCCTAAGCTAGATTTTCAGAAGATGTTATGCGTGGCGGTCTTCCATGAGTCACCACTTTATTCACATTTTATGAAAAACTTTCTCAAAAGCTACTTGTGTTGCATCGACGTGGATAGAATCCACCGCGCGCAGACTCCATGACCTGGGAGCTCAAAGTATCTGATACTTTTTATAACTTTGCAAAGGTGTACCACCTTAATCCACCGATCACTCAGCTTTCAAGTCGGATCAGCTCCATGTGACTTTCACGCATGTGACAAGGCTGAGATCACACAATAGTTTACAATCCTAGCATTAACAATTCCCTGCCCAGTAAATAGACATTTCAGTCCTTATTATCGTTGTGGGTACTCCCCACAGCCAATTCTTCCTAGCCTTGGTCTATTGTCTAGCAAGACACATAGCCTCTTTTGATTACAGTCGCGCAAGACTTAATCCGGGCGTAGGGCATCTTCCTTCTTACACCTTATCCTCTCATTATTTTTCTAATCTCACATCACTCATGGCCCTCAGTGGCCCACCAGTTTCTCTCGAGAAACCGGACCGACAACCATTGCAGGGAAAAGCTAATACTGAGAAAGCTACTATGTTGCGCCCGTCCCATACCGAGCAAGTGGTTGGTACGTTTTTCATGCCGCATGGAAGTACAACACAAGGTTCTAGTCGTTATGAATCTTTAGTGAGGAGTCTTTCACATTCCCAGTGCACACACAGCACCAACCGATCAAACCATCCTCACTATCGATTCCAATTACATTTTCTTTCACAAAAAGGGGTTTGAATATGCTTTTCTCACATGTGACCATTTAACATTTAACATGTAATCTTGAGCATAGTATAGCCTAAGCATGATATTCTAGGGTGATAAGGGTGCATGGATATTCAATGACAAAAGGGGCTTCACAATTATTTAGGTCATATCTACCACTTTATTTGAATATAGTTCTCATTTGAATTAAGGCATGCATATACTTGAAAACAGCTAACATACTTCATTTCAAAATATTAGGCTAGACATGATCAAGGGTTTGAGACTTGCCTTGCAGTGAGGGGTCTAGTTGCTCAGACAATTCTTCGAAGATCTCTTCCGCTCCTTCAACCTCTGGTTCCACGGCGGATACAAATAATACACACACACACACACACACACTATATAAGCATATAGAAGATAGTCTTTATGGGAAATGATACGTAAAATATATCATGCATGCAGGGGAAAGGTTTGGACAAAGCCACTTGGGTGCTGATTGAAGAGATGGGCTAAAAGGACTTGAACGTCGAAAGGCTGACATTCGGTCCACGGCTAGACATAGCCCTAAATTGGTCTTAGGTAGGTTTTCTGGAGAAGTGGAAGAAGAGAAAGATGTAGAGCACAACTCCAGGAATCTAATGGATAAAGAGGCATTTCAATTTCTCAAGTGTAACAGGTCTAAATAATCCAATGCCACTGGTGGACATGCACTAACATAGTGCTAGACATGGCCAGAAACTAGGGCTTGACATAACTTTTGATCCAGGGCTCCAATTGATGCACCACTTTGTAGGGAGTCAGGCCCTGATAACAGGAACAAAGTACTCAATAGGCTCAAGGGCAGGAAGTGGTCGGAGGGCGGCCAAATCTGGCGAGTAAACCCGGTGGCCTGGACATAAACTGAGCTACTGGACAGTGATCTTGGCATTGGAATATCTCTTGATTTAGGTTGATTCAGAGGACAAGCTAGTGGGCAGTTTTTCTTAGGGTACTGGAATCTATCTAAGGGACAAGGTGTCTGGAGCTAGATCGGCCGGAGAAGAATTCCGGCGACCGGCGCTGGAGAAGATGACACTGGACATTGGGGGTTTTCGATACAGAGGATTTGAACTTGATTCCTTGCTCAGTGAGTGAGAGGGTGAAGTGTGGAAACTACTGGTGAAGTTAATTTGGCGGAAGGATCATGGGAGAAGCTCGGCGACGGAATCCAGTGAACAGGTAAGGTGGAGATTTGGGGATTTCCAATCTGAGTAGTAATTGGGGGTTTTGATCTATCAGGGATGCTTAGGAGGGCACACTGATAACTTTCAATCACAGGTTTGAAGGCTAGAATCGAGTTGAATTGCTCGCTGGAGGTTTTTGGGGGAAACCGGCGATCACCGATGACAAAGGGTGAGGAAACTAAATTCCAAGCTTCGACACGATAAGAGAGGTAAGGGGAACTTACTGATAAGCTTGGACTGAAGAGGGAAACAAAGGGAGAAGCTGGCGCCGTGAGCTCCAGAAGTAGCTCGCTGGGGAAGACGAAGATGAACGCGAGAGCTGAAGCTTGCGGCTGCTGGAATGGTGTGAAGAGATTTTGGGCGAGGGGAAGCTTATATAGGCAGTCGCTGGGCTCTTGAGAGTTGAAGCAAATCAAACAGGATACGCGTGATTGGCACCGGAGGCAGGATCGAGACGGCGTGCACGGCGTTGGGATGCGGCAGCGACTCTACCAGAGGAGCGGATCGCGCCAAATCCGGCTGGAGCAGGGCGACGGGGGTGGTTGGCTTCGGCATGGCCGCAACGTGGCGATGGTTTGCTGCTACTAGAGCACGCGTGTGCGCGGGGAAATCGCGGCACAGGCGCGGCTGAGGTTGCTCCACAATGGCGGCACGGGTGCGCACATGTGGTGGCTACGTGGCGGCGGTGGTGGCAGCGTGGGAGCTTCGCCGGCAGCGAGTTCTGCGGCGAGGCGAGGTGGCGGGGCGCGGTCGAACGGTGCCTGGTCGTGGTCGAAAATGGCACAGGGGCCTGGTTGCAAGATTTGGACTGATTCGCAAAGGTTTTGGACTGATCTGCAAGGATTTAGTTCGGGATCTTGGACCTATTTGCAAATCTAGGGATCTGGAGGGCTGATCTGAGATCTGGTTTTGCAGATGAGTGTTACTAAATCACTTGAACTCATCTAGCAAGAAAAATGGTCAGATCCGATAATATTTGGTGGTTTTGACAAAAATCGAAAACAGAGTAATTAGGGTAAACAGGGTAATTAGGGTTTGAAACTTTGGCAAAGCTAAAACTAGAGTTTCAGTTGAGCTTTTGGAATTCTTCCAGAAGGAAAAAATGCTCAGAAAAGTAAAGGGGAGATATTCACTAATCAGATCAGAATTTGGAGGTGGTCTGAGACTTTTAGTCTTTTTGGGCTTTTGACAATTCTGAAAAGAACTGATCTGCGATACTTTTGGACTAAAAAGCAAAAATGGTCTGAAAGGTGGAGTTTAGCTGCCAACTTTTTAAATTAAGGTAGTGGCACACCTAAGATCATAATTCTGAGATAAGAGATCAAAAATGGGGTTGAGACATCCGAGAATCCAATGAAGATACGCTGGTTGACATGCTAAAGAGGTAGCAAAATTTGGGATTTACACCCTCTCCGTGAGGATGTAGGATATCGTAGCCTAAAATCCCCTATGACGGGAGCCCCGCTCCCGTAGGGCGGCTTACAATCACCCCTCGTGGATTGATGGGGTAAGCGACAACCCAGTCCTCAAGGACTGCGGTAACAAGTCAATTTGAGAGACTACTCCCCCCTCAAATACTCAGACCTGTCATTGGGCTTATCCTCCTCCGGGAGCAAATTGTCTCCTCAGTGAGACGAAATTCTCGGTTTCTTAAAAATTATCTACCCAGCCCCCCGTTCTCACAGTGACCGGGGGATTTTCTCACCGGGATCTTTGGAAAGTTTCCTCCTGGAGGCCCTTTACCCGGCTCCCCGTTCTCACGGCGACCGGGGGATTTTTTTCACCGAGGTTTTTGGAAATTTTCCTCCCAGAGGTTCTTTTCCGGGGGAATTTTTCACCGGTCTCTAGAATTTTTTTGGCCGGGGGCTTCGTAACCCCGGTGGTCTTTAACGCCCGGGTCTCTTCGTTCCTTACCCACAGCACGCGGAGACAAGCTACACCCCGCTGTGGGGGGGGGGGGGGGGGTGACTCGTGCCCAGACAGGTGAATATTTTTTGAAAATTTCGAAGATAAAAGCAAGCAAACTTAGCTTTATTGATACATTTAACCGGGGGACATTCCCCCCCGGTGGGTATTCATACAACATGTAACCAGGGGACAACCCCCCTGGTGGGCTAAGATGTCCCGGGGACGACAAGCCCCAGGCAAATACAAGATACAATCTGGGGAGTTAAGCTCCCACGAAAAACTACTCCGGAGGACAGCCCCCTCCGGGAGGTGGCTACACCTAGTACTCTTGGAGGCCTTATGATAGTTCCCGGGAAAGGTCCTGGTACAAGCTCCTTATGCGCCTCTGGGCTTCTTGAAGCAAGTCCGCGGGCCAATACTCATAGCCGACCGGAGGGCATATCCTAAGGGGGGGGGGGGGGGCTTTCGGGACCCTGGTCTCGGAGGGGACAGCTCGGCGCGACTATTGTCGAAGTTATCAAGGTGCCACTCCGGGAGCCATCGCAACCAGATCAACTCCCGGGAAGCATTCTCACCACGCCCCTTCTCGGCAAGGCTTAGCAAAGCCAGGGCTTCTTGGGCATCTCCCGGATTACCTTCTCTAGGACCAGGAAGCCCCTTCTCGGGAGCGAGTCCCCGGACCACTGGGGAGCCCCCAGTGTTAAGGCATTCAAGCCTGGGAAACTCTCCCCCGGGAGCAAGATCCTGGGGGACCTGTTCATGATGAGTCGAGACTTAGCAAAATATTCATTTCATTGATTGAGCAAAAATTTTTTTAGAAGTCTCCCGGGCTTCCTCTAAGATTCTACCGGGAGCAAAAATCCTAGCAAAGCAAAAAAGGACCTATATAAAGGCCCGAGGGAAGGGGAGATTCATACTTGCCCAGTGACGTCCCCCCCCTCCCAGGGAGTCTCCTCCGCCGCCGGGGCGTCCGCCCTCGGGGGGCGCCGAAGCTGGGAACCGAGCCCAGACGATTACATCGTAGAAGCCCCCTGCCAACTCCTCCAACTCCTGCCGTTGCGGCTCGAAGAAGTTGGGGAAGCTTCGGGGGAGCCGACCTCCGACTACTTGGGTGCCGGTCACCCGGTGCTCAACGAGGGCCGTAGCTGCGGCCACCACCGGGACCGCCCGGCCCCGGGCCTGTGCGTCGGTGGTCTCCGGGATCACGGAGACTTGCGCATTGAGAATGCGCATTGAGAAAGTGCATAGCCTCCGTGAACGTAGCCAGGGCTATGCCGGAGCCGTCGCCAGGGCCGAGGCTAAGCCCGAACCCTTCGGGGGCCGAGCGAACGGAGTGGCCCGCCTCCGCAACCGCCCAGAAGTGGGAATCCTTGAGCTCCCGGTGGGCGCTCTCCCTCGCCTTCACCTCCCTCCGGAGACTGGCGTTGGCATCCTCCGAAGCGAGGAGCTAGGCTCGGATCCTAGCCAGCTCCCCGAGGGCTTCATCCCTCTCAACGCAAAAGGCGGCGGCCTTGTCCTTCGCCTCCTTCAAGGCTGCCTCATAGCGGTCCTCGACGCCTTGAGCAAGGGCCGCCCCCTACGAACCCAAGGGTTAGACGACCTCCCAGAAAAAGTAACTGGGCGACTTGAAAGCAAACATACCTGGAGATGGAGCGAAACCAACTCAGAGCTATGCTCACGGATGGTCCCCTGCTGGACATAGGCCCCGACCTTTTGGGTTCGAAGGTCTGCGGTGAACCTCCGGGCCTCACCCGGGGATAGCATGGGGGTCTCCCTCCCGTTGGCACCGGACCCGTGTTCGCCGACGGGTCCCCTCCAACCGTCCCAGGGAGTGATGTGGACCAGGCTGGTTTCGACAGCAATCCTGGGCACTGAGGACTCGGTCTCCAAGGAGTCGGACGAGGAGCCCCCGGAGGGAATGTGGCCCTTGGGGGGGACAAGAAGCCCTTTGCCCTTCCTGGGCTGCGGAGCCCCCAAAGCCTTGTGGACCCGACAGGATGAGGGGGTGCCCCTCGTCCTCCGCGAACCACACCTCCGAGAGCTCCACGCTTGCCTGCTCTAGGACCACTGGAGGCGTGGCCACCAGAGAGGGCAAGGGTTTGTAGTTCGCCGAGTCGGAGTTGGCCCCGTCACTCGTCGCCTTCCCGTTCTCACCCGATCAGGTGGGCGCGTCGAGGAGGCGCATGAACTCCCCCGTCACCCCAAGACTGGGAGAAGGCTCCGCCTCTGGGAGGGGCAACGTCGCCCCGGGCCTTGGGGTGTCTCGCGCATGCCCCGACCCAGGAGTTGCCTCATGGGTCTTGCCGGGCATAGCGTTCAGCGCTGTTGCAGGGCCGGGGGCCTTCCGTTCCTTGGCGCGCTTAGGCTCGGGGCCCCCGGCGGCCTCCTTCCCCCACTTGTGAGAGCCGGGGGTGGGGAGAGGCTCCCTCACAGGTAGCCTCAACCCGAAGGCTTCCGCAACCAAGTTATGGGGAGGATCCTCCCCGATAACGCACACGACGCGCTCGTGCTCGTCGGCATAGTACCTCCCGAGGAGGTTTTCCGCCTTCTCCCAGGCGGCCGGATACGGCCGGACTACAAGGAACAAAGGTTAGCCAAAATATCGAAAGGACTAATGGTAAGGGTCACTGGAAACTTACGTTGAGTCACCGGCCTCTTCGATGGCCGGTGCGCCGGACATATCCCTATCCCCCTTTTCCTGTGGGAGATGGGGGAGAGCTTGGGGAGCACGAGCTCCTCTGCGAGGTCCCTCATGGACCTCACACCTTGGGCACCCACCATCTTGCCGAGGAGCTTCAACTCCTCAGGGGTCCATACCGGTGGGCTTGGGGGCGGACGAGCGGCAGTAGGAGGGGGGCCCCGGGGAGTAAGTTACCCCGGTGTCCTTGACCCGGAGTTAGAACCACCTCCAGAGCCAGTCCCCCCAATGGTCCCAGGAGGCCGCCACCGGGTACTCCTCCACCCGAGACGGTAGCAGCTGCATTATAATGGAGCCGAACGCGGACTTCGGCCCTCCTTTCACGATGTGTGAGCCCCTCGCCGAGGGCTCGGAGAAGTACCGGAGCAGCCGGAGCGTTGGCTCCCATCTGGTGGCGGTCTCGCACAGCCAAATGAAAAGGCCCATTCGGACGAGGGTGTTGGGCGTCAAGTGGTTGAGCACCACCCCGTATTCCCGGAGGAACTCCCGGAGCAATGAATGCACTGGGAGCCGGAGGCCGGCCTCTATGAAGGCCTCGAAGACATCCCCGTCCGCGGGAACCCCCTGCTCCACGAGGGACTCAGAGTCCCCTGAGGTGAACTCCGAAGCCTAGAGGAAGTCCGCGGTGACTTCCTCCGGGGGTACTCAGCGGTTTTGGCACGACCTTTTGGCGCCATGTGGTTTGTCGGTGGCTAAGTTTCCGGGAGTGAAATTTCTGGGAGCAAAATTCCCGAAGGCTCGATTGTCGGGAAGCGAAGTTCCCGGGGGCTAGGTTACCGGGAGAGGCTCGGAGCACCAGTGAGAAGTTGGAGGCTAATGCTTGAATATGAGCTCTCCGGGCTCCCCGAGGCCCTACTTATAGTAGTCAAGCGCAGTCCCAATGGGCGACACGTGACCCCTCAGGATCAATCGAGGTCGCCCATTTCAAACGTCGCGCGCAAACCGAAGAGACTCACAGGAAACGACGCGCCCACGGTCGAATGGCACGAAGCCATCATGACCGATGGCGCACGCTAATTGAGAACCGCAGCGTCATGATGATTGGCAGCGCCACCATAAGTGAGTGGCACAAAAATCGAAGCGTCGCCAAGCGCCTGTCGATGATTCGGACTCGGGGTCCTTAGTTGATCTTATGCAGAATTTGTGAGTTGCGAGGCCTTTCAAAGTGTCCCTCCGGAAAGGGATGATGAGCAATGTCTGTCGGGGCACAAAGAGATTTATATAGGTTCGGGCCCTCGATGGTGGGAGTAATAGCCCTACGTCCTGTTGTGATTTCACTATGTATGGAAAATATTTACAAGATTGAAGAAAAGATCATCACAGGCGAAGATCTTTTCTGTGTGATTGTCTAAAAAATGACTAAACTAACTTATGAAAGCTTGTACTTGATCCGTCGTCGTCTTCTATCTCTCCCCGTCAGGTACATTTGCTCACACTTTTATACCGGTCAAAAGGGCGCCAATGCACAACGGTTTTGAACGGTTGTAGAAGCGCAGTTTTGGTAACCGCACTTAACTCCTATGCAGGCTTAACACGTGCAATCAAGGGATAACCGAACATGTTAACCTCCTGGCAGTTGTCTTCATACGTGGAAGAATCATCACGATCCTGGGGATATGCCTGTTGCAGAGCTAAGCAATCCCGAGTTACTCTGGTCGATGATAGTCAACGACCTTCTGACCGCGCATTGTCTGCGGCCTCCTGACCGCGTAACATCTGCGATCTTATGATTGCGCAAAGCCTATGACCATAAGTCATTCTTGTGTCCGCGCTTCTCAGGTCGTCTGAGACCATAACAGCGGACCTTCAGACACTCATCTGGTTCGAATCCGTCTTGAACCAAATGCGCATTATTTTGAACTAGCTCGGGTAACAATCCTCGTCAGCTAGCCCCCAAATTTGAAGAAAATGAAGAGACATATTTACTTCAAATTTTAATCCTGCATCAGATAAGTGACCCGACGCTTCAACTTCTCCACTTAGTGGCGCACTACGTGCGGCGATTTATTCCCCGAGATGGGTTCTGGGTTGTTTTCGATAAGTTATGATAGCGCTACTGACTTGTCTTTTTAACCAGAGATAAAACTATAAATATGTTTTAAGAACTCGAGGCGTTCGCAAATACAAACCGTCACCCTTGGGTGCTATAAATACTGAAGCCTCTTAGTCCTAAAACTTCACAAGTTTTTTCTCGGCTAAGTTTTTTCCAGAGCTATCTTCTCTTCTCTTCTGTTTTCATCTCAATGACAAATCAGGACTCCAAAAAGATCATTGAGATTGAGAGTGATGAAGAGGAAGTGATACCCGAACTTGACCAGGACTTCTAGAAGGTAAGTCTTTCCTGGAACTTTTGGTTCAAGTAGTCATTTTATATTCTGATCATTTCCAAAATGCTTTTTGGGAATTCACAGGTGACTGAAGAGCTGGTTCCCCCAGGGAATAAACCCAAGGTTGACGAGGGATCCTCCAGCGGAACTTCATTCACAGGTACAAAGATTGGGGATGCATTATTGCGCTCTCCTTTCTTGTCCCACGTAGTTCCTATCCATGCAACTCGGCAGGTCGAACCCTCATCTCCACCTTTGGAGATCCAAAATGCTACTTCAAGGCTTTCTCCTTCTTCTGATCAGCTTTCTCCATTGCGATCAAGCGATCCCCATCTTTTGATGGGTTATCAATTTTCTGGTGGGAAGGTTGCATTCTCGCACCAGATGATCCTCAACTTTTGATGGGTGATCAATTTTCTCGTGGGAAACACTTCATCCTCTCATCCAATCTTACCACGAGGATTAGTAATTATTTTCATTTCCTTCGCTGGTCGTTTTACCTTGTAAAACTAAAACATACATGTGCAGGAGATGAAAATTTCTGGAGCCCCCAGTGACCAGCCTGCTGAGATCCAACCTCTTTCCCTCGAACAAACTCTCCAGAAGGAAAAAGAGGCTCTGGAGAAGAAGATTGAAGAAATGTCTTCGGCCATTCTGCACCTGGCAGAATGTTATGACAACTCCCACGAAGAGGCGCGCCAATTCCGCTTGGAGAGGGACTATGCTCGGCAGCAGCGAGAACTCTCCGATACAATAAGGAATAATAGCGTTTCTTTGATTCGGGATGATGTAGATAGGCTTAGAGCCATAGCCAGTTCTCTTGGGGCGGTCAATGTAGATCCTACTGACGCCAATATGTTCTTAGGAGAACTTTGTAAACTTCTCTCGAATCAGGTCGATGCTCTGGTCGCCTGTATCCCTTTTGTATGTAAAGATTGCTAGAAATAAGAATTTCCTTTATCTTACACACCTTGATTTCTCAAGAAGGATTATGCAAGACTTATAATCCCGAATTAAAACTTTTCACAATTTCTGTGTAAAAACATGATCACAAAAAATGCCTTTGCGATCACACACACACAGGAAAATCCGAAGTAACAACTTTTTCGATCAGAAACGCATTGATGTGCTATACCGCGACCAGTACTGGTATCGCGATCAGAACTGAAACCGCGATCAGAACATAATACCTTAATCGAGTGATAATCGCATATGTTGCAATTATCCACTTGCAGCGATCACAAAATTGCATTGCGATCAACATGCAAATCTCGAGACGATCACAGAACTGCATTGTGATCCACACATAAAAATTAGTTTACAAAAGACATGAGGGATCATTTCCTCCATAATCTTTGCAAAATTTTCATGTTTTTGTGTGCACCCTAGCCTTGAATTCGAAACAAAAAATCATGAAAATATATTTTGTTCCAGATTCACTGTAGGGAGTGATCAAGAAACCCCAATTGTCCAATAGGGCGAATTGGTGATCTTCAAGGAATACCTGTGCTGTGGGTTCCGATTCCCAGAAAGTGAGTTTCTGCGGGGAATCTTGGAACATTATGGGCTGGAGCTAGTGAATCTCCACCCAAATGCAGTTCTTATTTTGGTGATTTTCCAACACCTCTGTGAAGCCTTCGTCGGAGTGCTTCCAAGCGTGGAGCTTTTCCGACGCTTTTACTTTTTGGCATGGTCAAAAAGTGCCAATGCTGCTGGGTGCATCTACTTTCATATAAGGGAGAAGAAAGAGTACCCATTCCCGCCCCTACGGGACTCTGTTCATGGGTGGTACCAGAAATGGTTCTACTGCACCCCTCCGTCGGAGAGCGGACTATGGTTCGCGAACACCCGACCGGAGAAAGCCAGTGAGTTAGACTTCCTTCCCGCTCTGAGCGCAGAACAGAAGAAACAAACTCAAGCTATTCTTCACCTAGTCCAGCAAGGCTTGATCACGTGTGATATCATACGCGACTTCATGAAGAATCAGATAAGCCCCCTGCGTGAAAGGGCACATCCATCTTGGGAAGTTAAGTCCATGGCGGACAGCACCCTGGACAATAATAATGGTATGTCCTTTAATCAACAAAACATACATTTTTACTAAATAAAAAATGTTGTGTTTGTTAACATGCTTGTTTGTGACACAGCTCTATCTTTGTCCGAGATCGAGAAATGGACAAACTACCTCCTTCGCGCGTATAACACTACTGTGGAGGGAGCTAAGGGATCGCCTCGCCCCCAGAGCTTAATTAACGCCGGTGACGATCTTAAGCAAGAGCACCGATAGGTATGACTTTCTTCAAACAAGCTCTGTTGCAAATCATCCATTTGTCTTGTATTACCAAAAGCATATTGAATAATACAGCTGCTGGGAAAATTTGCTGAGGCAATGCGTCCAACTGAGGACGTTTCTCCTTCGGGAAGACCGACTGCGAAGAAGGTGAGGAGGACTCCTTCGAAGCACGTAGCGAAGGAGTCCGCTCCCAAAAAACCTAAGAAGATTCTGGGAGAGGCTTCTTCGCAGAAGAAAACCCTTACCGCGAAAAAGACTGCGGTAAGATTCTCGGTTCCTCCTGTACCCCCAAGTACGAGCGGAAATTACTTCTTCATCGTACAGGGTGAAGGGAGCGAGGATGAGGAAGATGACATTCCTCTTATCCGCCGCAAAAGGACTCCTGCCAGTCCTGGGGCGGTGAGTACTCCACTCCTGACGACAGGAGTGGGAATGACTGAACAGGGTCCTGCGACCACTACTGATCTCATGGTCGCGGACGAAGTCCCAGTGTCTGTGATTCATGAAGCTCCAGGACCAATGGCTTCATCTTTACCAACAGAAGAAGTTACTCCTGTAAGGACCCTTACAAGCTTGTTTTTCATCATTCCTCAGGTGTATTCTCATAGATTTGCGTACACACAGGGAGAAAAGGACAATGTCCTATTCAGGAAAAGGAAGACCAAGACAAATGACGACTGTCCTCTTTTTCCTGGGGAATCATCCTCGAAACCCCAGAAATGGATAGGGTTTTGAGTAAGGTAAGAATCTCTCCCAATTTGGACAGGGTCATATCGAAGCGATCGACTGAAGACATTCTAACCGATGATTCTCTTGTTTGCTTATGCTAGGCGCAAAGATGTAGCGCCAAGCGCCCCAGTGACCTCTACAAGTCTTGATGCTCCTCCTGCTACGGAGGTCACGGGCGAGCAAAGTTCCATCCCCATGGCCGAGGAAGTTTTTCATGACATTGTAGAGGGGATGGCTACAGAGGTCCAATCGGAGAGATTGGAATCTGAGACCCCAGCCATGGAGGAGGCTCAGCAGGAAAATTCATCTGCCGCTCTAGCTGGGGATAAGGCGAGTCTAGAGACTCAGCTTTTGGCTGAATCAGAAAGTAGCTCGTTTAGCGAGTATATTGAGGTATGCAAAACACCTCTTGTTATTTTTAAGTTCGCATTTGCATAGGAATATCCAGGCTTTGAAACTGATCTCCTTCCATGTCATAGGAACTAACTCATATGGCGACCAAGTCAATAGCTGTTGCGAAGCATATCGAGGTCGCCCAATAGGAAACGAGTCGCCTGCAATGGTAAGGAAGATGTTTCCTCATCTGTCTAAATTTTAATCCTATTTTAACAATGGCCTCCTTTGTCACAGAGAAAATGCCTTTCTGATCAAGAGCCTCGCTGACCGGGAAAACCAGGAGATCAAGGCAGCCACCAAGATCTCTTTCCTAGAAAAATAACTCCAACAGCAGCGATTGCAGCTCTCCTGTAAGTGCACTTCCGACTAGAAAGAATTAACTTGTTATGCAAACTGTTTGTGATGGTCTCCCATTACAGCACGAGAGGACCAAATAAGCCAACTCTCTTAAGAGAAGAAAGATCTCCAGGCGACCATCGAGTTGCAAAACTCAAAAGTTGATTCTGTCTGCAAGGAAAACGAGGGCTTGAACACGACGCTCTCAACCTGCAGCAGTGTTCAACAAGACATCTTCGAAAAGCTGAAGATGGTGGCCAGTTTGCTAAAAGCCGATGTGGTTGAAACCCAGAAGGACGACCTTAGCCTTAGCGACTGGACCACACTGGTCGCAACCCAAGCTGAATCACTCCTCGAGTATCTTCCTGAAGATACAAGGCGTCAAACAGAGGAGATAAGGACAAAAGTGCAATCCGCAGCCTCCGCCATTCTCTACAGACTTCATCTTCACCATGGCCCGGATCTTGATCTAAATCCAGTGGTGGGAGAAGTAGAGATCGAGAGTGAAGATCAGCTTGCGGTTATAATGGAGGAAGTCAGGCCTCTAGTCAAAAATCTCTTGAAAGAACTTGGCTTATGGTAAATTTTGTACCTGTACAGATGTAACTATACAATGCATATGTATGCCTTAATTTTTGAAAGAAAAGCACTTCTTTTTGTTTCATGTTGCGACCATATTCCCCTAGCCCCTTCCTGAGATTATGTATACTGAAGACTTAGTATTATAAGCGCAGAAAAAATATGGGTGTAACGACGACCAGGAATACCTAGGGAATACTGTGACTTTAGGTATTATCATCCGACCAGACCGATAACCAGTTGCAACAGAACACCCGACCTTATTGCAAACCGGCAGCCACTCTAATGACCAAGGACATGCCAGCAAGCCCCGTGTGCGTTGAGAAACAGCTTATTGAGGGGTGTCTTGTCTGGAAGTAATCACGAGATCGGCTAGTGTATCCGATCGAGGTATTATAGTGATACAACTATCGGCGACCAGCCCCCGAGCCAGACTCGTAACATATGGGCAAAAGGAATAATTATCACATGAAACAATTAAAAGTACTAATTTTGTTAAATCATGCTAATTGAAAAGGAAAAGGGTTGAGAAACTTACACGTAAAACTTGCGCAGTTGATCCATGTTCCATGTATTGGATATGATTCCACCATCCTCTATTGCTAGCCGAGCCGATCCTGGTCGCGACACCGAGACAACAGTGTAGGGGCCTTCCCATTGAGGGGAGAATTTATTGCGATTAGATTGGTTCTGTATTTTACGTAAAACCATATCACCCACGTGAAGGCTATGTGGCCGCACCCTTTTGTTATGGTATTTGCGCAAAGCTTGCAAATACACCGCGGACTTGACCAGAGCTCGATCACATTTTTCCTCTAGGAGGATTAGATCTTGTAATCATTGTCCATTCTGATCAACTTGTTCGAATTGATCTGTTAGGACAGAACCAATACTAATTTCCATGGTGTTGGGGGAAATCTCCGCGAGACTAAGTCCAGGTAAGAAGTTGTGTCGTTAACCCGGGGACAAGGTCCCCGGTGCTGGCCCTCGGTGCCTGTCTTGGGCGCCACCATTTACCCGGGGACAAGGCCCTCGGTGCCTGTCCCGGACGCCGCCATTTGCCCGGGGACAAGGCCCCCGGTGCCTGTTCCGGGCGTTATCATCCTTTTAGAGACAGAAGTCTCCGGTTCTGGGTCACGTGCAGGTCACGCGAGGAGCGCCTCGGGAATCAGCGGACACCTGTCAAGCATCCGAGGCGCCTGGCCAGGAGAAGGATGTTGCTACCCTCCAATCCAACGGTGGCAGGCGGGGTAGTTTAGTTATTTTGCTTTTTTTGGGGCTATAAAAGCCCTTGTACACCTCTTTTAAAGGACAATTGGCTCATTATTGCTAGAATAGACAATCTCATAGGTGTGCTCCGGAGCCATCTCTCCCCGAGAGAGCTCCCCCAGCCGACAGTGGTCGGGAGCACGCCGACAGGACTAGGGCCCCCACCGGGACCCGAACCTGTATAAACCCTCGTGTCACTTGTTGTGCTTGTCCGGCGGGGGAGGACCGGTCACCTGGTCAGCCCGCGCCATATTTTCTTCGCTAGATCGTCAACAAAACCTGCCGGGGTATTCGCAATACCACGACAGTTGGCGCCGACCGTGGGGACTCGTGACAAGACGCCATGGCTCCCCCAAGAACGAGGGCCCGCGCCGTTCCCGGTGACGCCGGTCCCGGAGACCCAGCACCACCCGTCCGGGACACGACCGTCCCGGCGCTTCTGCCCGGAGGCGGCCAGACCCAGGTACCACCTCCCACCTTCCCTCTTAATTTCGGTGGTTCGACCTCCGGGTCAGTCCCGGTGACTGCGGTAGCCTCGGCCGGGACCAGTCTCCCCCGAATGGCTCCCTCGGCCCCCCGGACGCCTTGCTTGAGGCGGCCAGCTCTGCGCCCAGCGCTCTATGGATGAGCTGCATCGCATATTGGCGGGGCCGCTGGCCCCCACATACCCGCAGTACCCATACCCGGGGGCTATACCCCCGTTTATGGGTCACCCGGTGGCCCCTCCGGTCTCCGGAGGCCCGACAACCCCGTACGACCCCACTGGGGGGTACCCTCCCCCGGTGGGTCCTCAGTCCAGAGCCTTCCCGGCGTCGGGAGCCTTACCGATGCCGGGGGGTTACTTCATGCCCGGGCCCTTCGCGGCACCGGGGGGATACCCCTTTCCGGGCCCATTACACGCCGGGGGTTTTCCCTCTGCCGGGAGCTAGTCCCGCCCCACAGGTCACGTTTACCGCACCGGGGGCGGTCGACAGTGCAGCTCCCATGCCACAGCGGACCTCCCCCCGCTACGGCGCCCCGGTTTCGGACGTCGCCGCGGAAGTTCCCCCCTCGCCGGTTCCGGATAATACAGGGGTTTCCCCCTTTCCGGTTCCGGTCGTCGCAGCGGGGGCTCCGTCCTCTTCAGTTCTGGATAATATAGAAGTTTCCCCTTTCTCATTCCGAACGTCGCCGCGGGGGCCCCTCCCTAGTTCCGGATGATACAGGGGCTTCCCCCTTTCCGGTTCCGGGGGTCTTCGCAGGGTGCTCTCCCTAGCCGGCCCCGGTAGCCCCCGGGTCGGTAGCTATAGTGCACGAGCTCCCTCCTCCCCCGGGGCCGCCCCCGGGGTGCCTCCGGCGGACCAGGTCCATTTCTCCCCGGAGGAGGTCGAGCGAATGTGCACGGCTAAGTCCGGAGAAGGGCTTCCCCAGGGTCGCGGACGCGGAGAGCTTCGGTCCCACACCGTCCGGGGGAAGAGACCTGCCGAAGAGCCAACTTCTCCGGGGGAGAGCCCGGACGTCCTGGAACTCAACCCCGGTGCGGAGGAAAAGCGTCGTTATCGCCATGCCGGCAGACGTCTTGGGCCACTCCCCGACTCCGACAACAAGGGCGCGTCCCCTGTCAAAGGAGACAGTGACCGGGACTCCCCTCGGGAAGTGCAGGGGGCTAATCAGCCGCTATGCCGCAGACTTCGATGCATTCGATGGCCGCGGCCTTACCGCCCGCCGCACATCGAGCACTACAATGGTGAGGCCGACCCCTATGAGCTCTTCAACGTACTCGAAAAGTACGCTCGGGCGGAGGAGGACGACCTCTGGAAGAAAAACCAGGGGGCTCCCGCCTCCGCTGATCGGGGGGCCAGTGACCCCCTCAAACGCCCCAGGTAGGGAGGTCGTAACGAGCCACGGCCTCGGGACACCTTTGTCCTCGAGGGCGGAGGCGGCTCGCGCGACGCCCCGAGGGGCAACTGCCCCTTCCCCAAGCCGAAAGGCCACGGGGGAGGGCAGTCATCCCGCGGTCGGGAAGGCCCTGTGACAGGAAGCAGGGAAGGCCCGTGGTGCACCTTCCACAGGTCCAGTACCCATGCCACCCGGGAATGCCATCAGCTGTTGCAGTAGTTCGCGGCGTTCCTCGACCAGCATGGGCAAGGGGGAGGGACTCCAGCCTCCTTTCCCCCTCAGCCGGCTTTACCGGCCCTTCCTGCTCCCGCGGGGGGACAGCAGGGACGAACGCAGGAGGGGGAGCCGTCAGAAACTCTCCCCTTCCAAACTTCCCAGAGGTGTGTCAACGTCATCATGGGAGGGTCCGCTTCCGGGCGGGACTCCAAGCGTCAGCGCAAGGAGTACGCGCGCGAAGTAAAGGTAGTGGGGGTGCTGCATACGTCTCCGCCACCCAAGTGGTCGGACGTCCCCCTCACCTTTACGGCAGAAGATGCACGCGGGGTTCGCTTCCCCCACGACGATGCGCTTATCGTTTTCGCCACCATCTACAACTGCCACCTGGCCCGCATCCTAGTGGATGGCGGGAGCTCCGCCGATGTCCTCTACCTGAAAGCCTTCAGGGAGATGCAGGTGGACGAGAATCTCTTGTAGCCCGCAGCGGGGCCCTTGCAAGGATTTGTCCCGGGGAAGGCGATCCACCCCGTGGGGAAGGTGGATCTCCCTATGATGTTCGGCACCCCAGAAAACTACCAGACTGAGATGGTCCGGTTTGACGTGGTGGACCTTCCCTCTTCCTACAACGCGATCATGGGAAGGACCACGATCAACCGCCGGGGAGATGTGATCCACCAGAACTACCTCTGCGTGAAGATCCCCGGGCCTCACGGCGTGATCACTGCCCGGGGAGACCAAGACATGGCCCGCGCTCTATATGAGCGTGCCGCCACAACGATCGGGAGCGTCAACATCATCAAGACCCCGGGGGGAGAGGTCTCTCCCTCAGAATCAGACGTCGCCTTGATACATTCCGGGAGGCCCATCCCCAAGCCGCGTCCAGAAGGGGGCCTCCGGAAGATCCCGCTGTCCCCGGACGACGGGGACAGGACCGTCCGAATCGGAGCGGAGCTTCCCGAGGAGCAGGCAGAGCAACTCGTGACCTTCCTGCGTGAAAACTCCGATGTATTCGCGTGGAAGCCCTCCGACATGCGGGGAATCGCCCGCAACGTCATCGAGCACAAGCTCGTGGTGACCCCCGGTCACCCCCCAATCAAGCAGAAGCTAAGGAAACTCTCCCTCGAACACTAGGAGGCGATCAAGGTAGAGATCACCCAACTCTGAGAGGCAGGGTTCATTCGGGAGGTCTTGCACCCGAGTGGCTCGCGAACCCCGTCCCCGTGAAGAAGTCGAACGGCAAATGGCGAATGTGCGTGGACTTCATCGACCTCAACCACGCCTGCCCCAAGGACAACTTCCCGCTCCCACAAATTGACCAGTTGGTCGACTCTACCGCGGGGTGCGAGTTGATGAGCTTCCTAGACGCCTACTCGGGCTACCACCAGGTCCGGATGGCGGAAGGGGACGAGGAAAAGACGAGTTTCATAACTCCCCTCGGAACCTTCTGCTACGTCCACATGCCCTTCGGGCTGAAGAACGTGGGAGTGACCTTCCAGCGACTCATGACGCTAGTCTTCAAGGACCAAATCGGTCGCAATGTTGAAGTCTATGTCGACGATGCGGTCGTCAAAAGTCCCCGTGCAACCGCCCACGTCAATGACCTAGCGGAGACCTTCCGCAACCTCCGCGCGTATGGGTTGAAGCTCAACCCGGAGAAGTGCGCCTTCGGCGTGCGCGGGGGGAAGCTCCTGGGCTTCCTCGTGTCCCAGCGGAGCATAGAGGTGAACCTCGAGATGATCTAGGCATTCCTAGACATGCCCCCGCCGCGCTCGGTCAAGGACGTTCAGCTACTCGCCGGCCACGTAGCCGCACTGAGCCGCTTTGTCTCGCGGTCGGGGGAACGCGACCTTCAATTCTTCAAGGGCTCGAGGGGTTCCGGTGGACTCCCGAGGCCCAGGAAACCTTCGACGACCTGAAGAAGTACCTCACGAGCCCCCCAATGATCGTGAGCCCAACTCCGGAAGAGCCCTTGCTCCTCTACCTCGCCGCAACCCCGGTCGCCGTAAGCGCGGTATTGGGGAAGGAGAAACACTGGCAGTAGCGTCCCGTGTACTATGTAAGTGAGGCCCTCCAAGGGGCCAAGACTCAGTACACGGAGATGGAGAAAATCTGCTACGACCTCCTGATGGCGTCCCGGAAGTTTCGTCATTACTTCCTGGGGCACCCCATAACCATCCCGTCATCCCTCCCCTTGGGGGAGGTGCTCCGAAACAAAGAGGCCACCGGCCGGATCAGAAAGTGGGGGGCCAAGCTAGCCCCCTTTTCCCTTTCCCTCACGGGGTGCTCCACAATCAAGTCACAGGTCCTCGCCCACTTCGTGGTGGAGTGGACCCCTGCCTCTGGACCCGGGGACGAAGACCTCCCCGCGCCGCCCTGACGCAGCGACCACCGGACACTCATTTTCGATGGGTCCCTGTGTCTCGCCGGGGCTGGAGTGGGAGTAGTCCTCCGGAGCCCCGAGGGGAGGGAACTCGAGTACGCGGCGCGGCTCGAGTTCCCCGCAACCAACAACGTCGCCGAATACAAGGCTTTGCTCCTCGGGTTGCGCCTTGGGAGTTCCCTGGGAATTCGACGCCTCCTAGTGAAGGGAGACTCTCATCTCGTAGTTTTCCAAATAGACAAGTCTTACTTGTGCCATGACGTAAACTTGAGCCTTTACTTGTAGGAAGTGCGCAAGATGGAGAGGCACTTCGACGGCCTCGAAGCCCGGCCTATCCCACGAAGGGACAATGACCAGGCCGACGCCCTAGCCCGGGCGGCCAGCACCCGGGAACTGCTCCCCAAAGGGGCCTTCCTGGAGATTATCACGAAGCCCTCGGTGACCTTCCCGGACGCGGGCGATGAGCCCCGCGTCCAAGAAATCATTGAAATCACCCAGACTTCGTCCTGGATGAACCCCCTTGTCTCCTTCATCAAGGGGGAGGGGGACCCTCCCAGCGAGACCGAGGCTAAGTGTCTCCGGGCCAAAGCCCGGGCATACCTCCTATTGGAGGGGAAGCTCTACAAGCAGGGGGCTTCCGCCCTGCTCAGATGCCTCCCACGGCCAGAGGGACTCGGCTTCCCGAAGACATCCACGCGGGGAGCTGCGGCTCCCATCTAGCCCCGCGCGCCATCGCGGCCAAGGCTCTTCGTCAGGGCTTCTATTGGCCCACGGTGATGTGCAACGAGCGAGACCTCGTCTCCGCTTGCGAGGCTTGCCAGAAGATGGCCAAGGGTTTGAACCTCCCCCTCGTAGTGCTGCGGACTATCCCCATCACTTAGCCCTTCGCGTGCTGGGGGATGGACCTCCTAGGGCCCTTCCCCCCAGCGCCCAGGGGCTACAAGTATGCGGTGGTCGCGGTTGACTACTTTACTAAATGGGTAGAGGCTGAACCCTTGGCCAGCATCACATCCCGGGTGATACAGCGGTTTTTCTGGAAAAACGTAGTTTGCTGTTTTGGTGTCCCCCAGGAAATCACTGTTGATAACAGGACCCAATTCGACTTGGCATATTTTCGGGAATTCCGTGAAGGCCTGGGGCTCACCATCCACTTCGCTTCAGTGGCCCATCCCCAGAGCAACGGGGTCGTTGAAAGGGTCAACGGTGTAATCCTACAAGGGTTACGTCGACGACTCGAGCAAGCCGCTTCTAAGCGGGGTGCATGGGCAGAGGAGCTCCCTAGCATCCTCTGCTCTATGCGCACGACTCCGAGTCGAGCGACAGGATGTACCCCCTTCTCCCTGGTCTACAGGGCTGAGGCGGTCCTCCCCCCAGAGATTGGCTTTCGGTCGCTATGAGTCGAGCTCCTAGACGGAGCTACGACCACAGCGTACCAAGCCAATGAGGCGAATCAACGACTGGAGGTCGATCTCGTGGAGGAGGAACGCGACCAAGCGTTCCTCCGCCACGCCATCTATGAGCGCGAGATGGCGCGCGCATACAATTAGCGCGTGCGCGAGAGGGACTTCCGCCTTGGGGACCTTGTCCTCAAGCGCGTCACTGACCCCCAAGTCCAGGGCAAGCTCTCCCCCAAATGGGAGGGCCCCTACAGGATCTCAACAGTCCTGGGCTCGGGGGCTTACAAGCTCTCCAACCTTCAAGAGCAGGAGCTGAAGCACACGTGGAACTTACGTTTACTTCGTAAGTTTTACGTCTAGCCTACACGGGCTCGTCCCCTCCCTCGGAGCGATTACGCCGGAGGGGGAAGGGGGGCCTTGTACTCATTGTCCTCTCCCCCGGACCGATTGCGCCAGAGGGGGGGGACATTGTAATCACCGTTCCTTCCCCTTTCGCGATTTCGCGGGGGGAGGCGTTGTATTTTGGTTTGTTGTTAATAGAACTAGATTTTTCTTCAGCTTTGTCTCAATGCAGGTTTTTTACACTACTGTCTCTCACGACGATGCCCTCCCCGTGAGGATGCCCTCCTAATGAGGATGCCCTCCGCGTGAGGAAGTGGGCTATCACGACCCAACAAGTCCCTACAACAGGAGTCGCACTCCCCGTAGGGTGGCTTACGATCAGCCCTCGTGGACTGAGGGTGTAAGCGGCAACCCGGTCTTCAAGGACAGTGGTAACGAGTCAATTTGGGAGACTAGTCCCCTATCCAAACACTCAGACCCGTCATCGGGCACATCCTCCTCCAGGAGTCGATTGTCTCCTCAGAGACGGAATTCTAGGATATTTTTTCTCGGAGACATTACTCCCGGCTCCCCGTTTTCACGGTGACCGGGGGGGTTCTCTCCCAGAAAAATTACCTCTGGAAATTTCGTCTAGAATTTTCTTGGATGTTCTTCCCCGGAGACCTTATTCTTGGCTCTCCGTTTTCACGGTGACCGGGGGGTTCTCTCCCGGAAGATTCTCCAGAAACCCGGTTCCCCGTCTTCACGGCGACCGGAGAGCTCCCGGAAAAATCTTGGATTTTGGATTTTCCCGGATGTTTCTTCCCGGAGACCTCATTCCCAGCTCCCCGTTTTCACGGCGACTGGAGAGTTCTCTCTGAAAAATCTCCCAGAAAAATTGAAATTTCTACCTTGGAAAAACTTAGAAAATTTTTTAAGCAACGGGTCTTCATCCCGGGAGCTTTGTCACCCCCACAACGCGTGGAGCTACCCTCCGGCCTGCTGTGGAGGGTGGGGGGGAGGCCTCCGTGAACCGGACCTTCGGCCTCTCCGGCTCCAGTGGTGCTGGGGCCGCCGGGAGGGCTATTGCCGAAGGTGGCGAGGGGGCGTAGTCCGCTGAATCGGACGCCCCCCCCGTCTATGGCTGGTCCCTTCTACCGAGCCTCGGCGGGGCTCTCCAGGGGAGGGGGCGTTGTTTCCTTCCGGGCCGGCTCCCGTGAGCGCATAGTCCTGGGGGTCTCGTCCCGGGCCTTCGCCGGCGTGGAGCCCGGTGTCGTCGACGGGCCAGGGGCTTTCTGAGCCCTGGTCTTCTTCGGCTCAAAGCCCCCAGTAGCCTCCCTTCCCCTCTTGTGGGAACCGGGGGTGGGGAGGGGCTTTCTTTCCGGTAGCCTCAGCCCGAAGGCTTCAGCTACTAGGTTCCGGGGAGGGCCCTCCCCCACGACGCGCACGATGCGCTCGTACTCGTCGGCGTAGTACCTCCCGAGGAGGTTCTCCGCCTTCTCCCGGGCCGCCGGGTATGGCCGGACTGCGAAAGGTAAGTGTTAGAAAAATTTAAGCAAAATGGACTAAGTCATCGGGAACTTACGTCGGGTCACCGGCTTCTGCGGGGGCCGTTGGGCCGGGCACATCCCGATCCCCCTCCTCCCGTGCGAGAAGGGGGAGATCTTTAGGAGCGTCAGCTCCTCGGCGGCGTCCCGCATAGAGCGGACCCCCCGGGAAGCGACGACCTTGCCGAGGAGCCTTAGCTCCTCCTCCGTCCACACCGGGGGCTTCGGGGCGGACGACCGGCTGTAGGTGGGGGACTCCGGGGAGTACACCACCTCATCGTCCCGGACCCAGAGGTGGAACCACTTCCGGATCCAGTCGCCCCAGTTGTCTCGGGAGGCTGCCACCGGGTACTCAGCTACCCGGGACGGTAGCAGCTGAATCATCAGCGAGCCAAAGGGGGACTTTGGCCCTCCCTTGACCAGGTGGGAGCTCCTCGCCGCCGGCTCGTAGAAGTAGCGAAATGCTCGGAGCGTGGGCTCCCGTTCGGTAGCCATCTCGAAAAGCCATATGAAGAGGCCCATCCGAACGATGGCGTTCGGCGTGAGATGGTTTAGTGCCACCCCATACTCCTTCAAAAACTCCCGGAGCAAGGGATGCACCGGGAGCCGGAGGCCCGCCTCGAGGAAGGCCTCGAAGGCCACAACCTCTCCGGGCAGGGGCGGGGGGCTCTGTCTTTCTTCGTGGGGATCCGGACGTCCCCGTCCGCGACGATCCCCCAATCAACCAGGGACTCCAAGTACCCGGTCGTGAATTCGGAGGCCCAGAGGAAGTCCGCGGTGACTTCCTCCGGGGGCACCTCCACGGCCTTGGCACGGCCCTTGGGTCCCATCAGATTTTACCGGTGGCTAAAGGCTTCGAAAATTGGGGGGACCTAAGGGTTCTGGAGGCTAAGCTTCCGGGAACTAACTACTGGGAGAGGGATACCGGGAGAGCTAAGGGCGCTGGAGTTTTGAAGGTTTGAAAGTTTGGAATGAGCTCTCCGGGCCCCCCGAGGCCCTATTTATAGAGTTGAAACGTGGCCCCGATGGGCGCCACGTGGCCCCTCGTGGTACATCCACGCAGTTGGAATTCAAACAGCGCATGGGAAACGAGGGGATCGGCACGTGAAACGAGGCACCGATTCGAACTCGAGCGGCCATTATGGCCGAACGGCGCGGTCATAAGCGCGCGGCACGGAAATCGAAACGTCACGGTTCCGGTAGCTTGCCCCTGGTGGTTGCCCCAGGTGCCTGTCCGTTGCCCGGGGACAAGGGGACAAGGCCCTCGGCGCCTGTCCCGGGCACCGCCATTTGCCTGGGGACAAGGCCCCCAGTGCCTGTCCCGGGCGCCACCTTTTGCCCGGGGACAAGGCCCCCGGTGCCTGTCCCGGGCATTGTCATCCTTCCGGAGACAGGAGTCTCCGGTCCCGGGTCACGTGCAGGTCACGCGAGGAGCACCTCGGGAATCAGCGGACACCTGTCAAGCATCTGAGGCGCCTGTCCAGGAGAAGGACGTTGCTACCCTCCAATCCAACGGTGGCAGGTGAGGTAGTTTAGTCTTTTTACTTTTTTTGGGGCTATAAAAGCCCTTGTACACCTCTTGTAAAGAACAATTGGCTCATTATTGCTAGAATAGACAATCTCACAGGTGTGCTCCGGAGCCATCTCTCCCCGAGAGAGCTCCCCCAGCCGACTCCGGTCGGGAGCACGTCGACAGGACTAGGGCCCCCACCGGGACCCGAACATGTATAAACCCTCGTGTCACTTGTTGTGCTTGTCCGGTGGGGGAGGACCGGTCACCCGGTCAGCCTGCACCATATTTTCTTCGCTAGGATCATCCACAAAACCTACCGGGGTATTCGCAATACCACGACACATGGGTAACACAGCCTTAGCTCCGTATACCAGATGGAATGGTGTCTCACCAGTGGCTTGACTAGAAGTAGTATGTAGTACCCACTGAATGGTATAGAGCTCATCTACCCAAGCCCCCGAGCGTGTCTTAAGGCGATCCAAAACATGCTTTTTGATGCCGTGCAATATTTGCCCGTTGGCACATTCAACGGCATCATTGCTGTACGGATGAGCTACAGAAGCAAAGCACACCTTGGTTCCAATATTGTCGCAATAGTCTAGAAAGAGACCTCTAGCGAATTGGGAACCATTATCAGTGATGAGACGATTTGGAACACCGAATCGAGTCACAATGTTCTTATGAAAGAACTTTTGTTCAGCAGCAGCAGTGACATTGCGTACTGGCTCGGCCTCAATCCACTTTGTAAACATGTCAATAGCTACGAACAAGAACTTGTATCCATTGACCGCTTGTGGCATAGGACCAACAATATCCATCCCTCAAACAGCGAAGGGCCATGATAGAGGGATAGTTTGTAGAGCATAGGCAGGCTGATGGACCTGTCTCGCATGAAATTGACACTGAGGACATGTCTTGACCATATTTTTGGCATCATCAAGTGCCAAAGACCAGTAAAATCCTTGTCGAAAAACCTTCCCGACCAGTGTACGAAATGACGTGTGTGCACCACATACACGTCATGAATCTCTTTCAAGAGGGATTTACCTTCCTCTTGGGACACACAGTGATGTGACACGGGCGGTCCGATCTTTCGATGAGAACAAGAACTATCGATTTGTGAAGATGACTCTCATGATCCGGCTACCAATTGTACACGACTGATACGCCCTGGCAATCGCTGAACCAACTTCGGATTGTTATCGACTGAACTAGAAGCACGATCGACCTGATCACGAAGATCTATTTCTGCAAGCAATCGAAGAACAAGCAAGAACAAGATAAACAAGCAATCTGAAATTGCAAATATAGATTGAATCACGAAAAAGAGTTGGGGTTCCGAATACAGATATTGATGTTGATCTAGCCGACCAAGAAGAATATCTCAATAGCTTCACGAAGGAAAGACTATGACTAAACAAAACCCGTGGAACCCTAATTGTTCAGTATAATTATATAGAGGAGGTAGAGGAGATCGGTGGCCAGGTAAGGAAACCTGAAATTGACATGGACTCTTTCCCTACTCGGACTCGAACTCAATACACGGGACTTGACCCAACCAAAAAGGTGATGCAGCACTGACTCGGTCCAATCAGAATCTGGTCGAAACTTGTTTTGTCAATTACCAGCGATCCAGAAGGAATTTGGATGTGCAGCTAGATCTATTGGAAAGATCTCGTCGTGGGCTTCTCTGTGGACTATAAGAATGTCCCAATCGGACTTCGTATGAGGGAGTTATGGTCGTTTGAAGGCAGGCTGCTCTTGGATGGCCGAACCAGACTCTAACTCGAATTCATCTCGGACTCCAACTCGACTTGGACTCCTTGATGGTCCTTGCATCCTTGCTGGTCCTCTCCATTGTTCCTAAGCACAATATTATCACTATTAGATAGTAAACTATTCTCAAAACCATATATATAAACTTAGGAACGAGTTCACCTGGTAATGCAATAATCGGGCTCTGCCGCGCGTGATTGGTCCTTGTGTAACAAGCGGATGATTTTGGTTGGTGTGTGTATCCGAAGAAGTGATGTCCTCATCACACAGCGCATGAATACTCCTTTAGTTCCTTTTCTATACAAAACTCCTTCGATAAGTTTGTACAGGCGTGCTTTTTGAATTAACCGATAGCTCTCGGTTTTATCCTTGGGCAAGGTCCCGTGTTCGACATAGACCTTCAATGGATGGGTCCAATCTCGTTCATGTCCAAGGTTGGTAACACAGACTGTTACCGGATCATCCTCGGTCGTAGTCATGATCGAAGGATGTTCCAATTGTTCGACGAACACTCCTGCCAGGGCGGACATGCGTGAGGACCCAATTTTGGATAATTGGTCTGCGAGAATGTTGTCCTTTTGCGGGATGTATTGGACTTCGAAATGACTGAAGTGTTTTCCAATCTCATGAGCCATTGTCTCATCGGAGGTGCTGTACTCATTGTTTACCTGGTTTACGACCAGCTGTGAGTCTCCCCTCAACACCAATCGACGGACTCCGAGGAATTTTGCTGCCCGAAGCCCTGCAATAAGACCTTCATACTCTGCTGCGTTGTTGGTCGCAACAAAGTGTAGTTGAATGACATACTTCAGTTGGTCATCCTGAGGCATGACTAAGACCACTCCGGCCCTCGATTGTTGAAAACTGCGAGAAGTTTTCCAGACGAAACCCCGAAATAACATTTCTCCGGGTTTAATTTTATTCCAAATCGATTCAAATTACAGAAGGTTTCAGCAAGATCATCTAAATGAGACGAACTTTTTAAGCTTTTTACAACCAAGTCATCTACATAAGCTTCAAGATTACGCCCCATCTGGGAAAGAAAGGTCTTTTGCATCAAGCGCTGGTACGTGGAATCGGCGTTCTTGCGACCAAACGGCATTCTGACGTAGCAGTACGTGCCGAATGTCGTGATGAAGGCAGTCTTCTCTTCATCTTCTTCCGCCATGCTAATTTGATGATATCCTGAGTAAGCATCCAGGAAACTCATCAGTTCACAACTCGTAGTAGAATCGACCAACTCGTCGATGCGGGGAAGGGGAAAATCATCCTTCAGACAGGCACTATTTAGGCTGGTGTAGTCGACACACATGCGCCACTTGCCATTTGACTTGCGGACCATGACCGGATTTGCAAGCCATTCCGGATGATCGACTTCGCGAATAAATCCGTCCTTTTGGAGCTTATCTAAAACTCCACTCGGATGGCTTCCTGCCGATCAACAGCAAAACTACTGAGCTTCTACTTTATTGGTCGCTGTCCAGGTCGAATTGCTAACCTGTGCTCAATTACCTCCCTTGGGACACCGGGAATGTCGGATGGTTTCCACGCAAACACATCTGCATTAGCTCAGAGGAAAGTAATGAGCTCGAGCTCCTATTTGTCATCCAAGCCTGATCCAACCCGAATTGTCCTGGATGGATCATCTGGGTACAACAGAACCAATTTTAATGTTTCGTATGGTCGAGGAGCAGCTTTGATCGTATCAGTGGACATTGTGGCAATCTGGGCTTCTCGGAGGGGAAGCTGATCTACCATCTCTAGGGATAACCGATTACACGTCAATGCCACGTTGCGACTGCCTCGGACAGAAATAACGCCCTTGGGGCCAGGAAACTTGCCGCACTGGTAAGCGTAGTGCGTAGCCATCATGAATTTAGCGAGAGTTGGCTTACCAAAGATTGCGTTATAAGCCGAATCACAATCAATTACATCGAAGGTAACCAATTCTGTTTGGAAGTTATCTGGTTCACCCAGCGTGACCGGGAGCACCACCTATCCCAATGGCATCATAGAGGGACCAAGAATTATCCCATAAAACGGATGAATTATGGGTTTGATTTTCGAACGAGGAATTTGCATCTCGTCCAGTGCCTTGACCAATAAAATGTCCAAGGAACTAGCTCCATCGATCAGGACCCTTTCGACTCTCGCATTGCTGATAATTGGGGTAATGACCAAAGGTAGCCTCAATGGTCGAGTGAGCCCCATAGGAAAATCAGAGCGATCAAACGTCAAAGGAGTATTCGACCAACGGGGGTACTGAGGTTGTCCAAGGGGAGTCTCTGCTTGGTTCACCTCTCGGTAAAAAGCTTTAAATTGCCATTTAGAAACAAAAGAGGAGGAACCTCCGAACATGTATTGACATGATTATGAAGTACCTGGTAGGACATCTCTTCGTCCCCGCTGGCGTCTCTTAGCCCGCAAGTCTGTTCTTTTGGTTGCTAGGTCGGCATTGGTCCGATCCCCTGGTAGAAGTCATCCAACTGCTTTAACCAACTCCGGCAATTCTTGAGGTCGTGGCCTGCAGAGTTGTGGAGTGGACACCACCTCTTGCCTTCCTGCTGGTTAGTCTACTTCTCTGGTTGGTCGACACTGCGACCACGAGAAGCAGTTTTATTTTTAAATGAAGATTTGTTACCTTTATTCGACGGAGGTTTTTCTGCGACCACGACCTCTCGGTACTGTCCAGTTCGGCTCCTTTTTGATTTCTTTGATTTCTCGCCTGATGAAGATTCTGGCTTATTGTTCGAATCCTCTTTCTTTACGTCCTTGAGACCTGGTTGAGGCGGCAAGTTTCCTTTGTCCACCATCCGATTCCACTTAACGGCCTCGGCCGCGTCGGAATATCAATCAGCCATATCAAAAAGATCGGCTACCGATCGAGGGGGTGGATGAGCAAATCCTCGGTAAACCACCGATATCGAACAGTGTGTTTAAACGCCCTGATAACAGAATTATCAGACATGTTCGGGATGGTATTTCTCACCCCACGAATCTTTTGACAAACTGACGAAGAGTTTCGGTCGATGTTTGTCGTAATCGATGGAGGTCATCCTCTTTTCCCGACTTCTGATAACAATTCTGGAAATTGTTGAGGATGGCATCACACAACATTTCCCAGTTATATATCGAACCCTTGGGCTAATTGAACATCTTGGTTCTTGCCTGTCCCTCGAGGACTGTAGGTAAATAGTTGGCCATGACCCGGTCATCGCCACCTGCTGCCTGAATAGCAGTAATGTAAATTTGAAGGAACTCCGATGGATTCTGAGTTCCGTCAAATCTTTCAATAGCCCCTGGTTTAAACTTATCTAGCCAAACGACCGCACGAAGGCCGAGCGAGAAAGCTTTACAACCGACATAAGGACCATGGAGGGATCTGCGACTCTTGACCTGATCTCGGGCGACCTCATGTGAGGAGACACCACGCGTGGCCCCAGGCGAGAGTGGACAGGAATTCATTCCCGATCATGAGAATTTCCGGCCCGTCTGGCTTTGTCATGCCGAGACAGTACTAGTGGTGACCGATTCCGCCTACCAGAACAAGAGTTAGAGTATTCTCTTTCATGGGAACATATCACCGACTGGGAAGAGGCTGTAGGGGTCCCCTCGGATGCGACCTTGTCTAACCTCTCCGCCAAGATTCTGGCGAAAGCTGGTTTCTACGTATCTGTGATAGTAGGAGGAAAATTACGCAGGACCTCTACGATGGATCGAAGACGGCCATGCGTGCTCCTCCTGGGTGCGCCAGGTGTCACCGTCTCCTCGTCCGCCAGTAAATGTCCCGGGGTTAAAGAAGGTGTCTAGTCACGTCTGCGACCATGTGGACGACGGAAGGAACTAGGAGCAGCGTCGTAACGAGCTTGCACATTTTGCAAAGCCTCTAGGGCTGTTTTGCGGAACTCATTATCTTGCTGCTCACGATCTTGATCCTCCTTTTGTCTGCGCTCTTGCTCTTCTTTTTGCTTGCACTCCTGTTCTTCCCTAGCAGTCTACTGATCGGGAGTTTCTTCCGATAAGGCAGTGAATTGCCTAGGGAACGAGGTCGCTGATGGAGAGAACATCTCTGTTTGTTCCGAGGCGGACTCGAAATCAAAAAGAAGGTGGAGGTTATCAGGATCAAACCTCCTCGGACTAAATTCCTGAACAACATCGCCCTTACCCTCAGCAGGGTCGTGCGATGGACCGGATTCAACCCCTAACGCAGTAGAAACAACATTGGGTTCCGGTTCTGCGTCTGTTGTCTCTTGGTCGATAGACATGACCTGAGTGGTCGAATCGACCTCCGGGACGTCTTCGCCTCCGCTTTCCTCCATTGGACCAGGATCACTAGGTGAAGGCATGTATGTGGGCATAATCCTCGAGATCAAAGTCATTCTCAGAATCATATGCCCCAGACATGGCTCACCGAACCTCCGGATAGAAAAAAGAACGCCTTGAGAAAGGCCCCACGGTGGGCGCCAGCTGTCGACGATTCGGACTCGGGGTCCTTAGTCGATCTTATGCAGAATTTGTGAGTTGCGAGGCCTTTCAAAGTGTCCCTCCGGAAAAGGATGATGAGCAATGTCTGTCAGGGCACAAAGAGATTTATACAGGTTCGGGCCCTCGATGGTGGGAGTAATAGCCCTACGTCCTGTTGTGATTTCACTATGTATGGAAAATGTTTACAAGATTGAAGAAAAGATCATCACAGGCGAAGATCTTTTCTGTGTGATTGTCTAAAAAACGACTAAACTAACTTATGAAAGCTTGTGCTTGATCCATCATCGTCTTCTACCTCTCCCCGTCTAGTACATTTGCTCACCCTTTTATACTGGTCAAAAGGGCGCCAATGCACAACGGTTTTGAACGGTTGTAGAAGCGCAGTTTTGGTAACCGCACTTAACTCCCACGTAGGCTTAACACGTGCAATCAAGGGATAACCGCACATGTTAACCTCCTGGTAGTTGTCTTCATACATGGAAGAATCATCACGATCTTGGGGATATGGCTGTTGCAGAGCTAAGCAATCCCGAGTTACTCTGGTCGATGATAGTCAACGACCTTCTGACCGTGCATTGTCTGCGGCCTCCTGACCGCGTAACATCTGTGATCTCACGATCGCGCAAAGCCTGCGACCATAAGTCATTCTTGTGTCCGTGCTTCTCAGTCGTCTGAGACCATAACAGCGGACCTTCAGACACTCATCTAGTTCGAATCTGTCTTGAACCAAATGCACATTATTTCGAACTAGCTCGAGTAACAATCCTCGTCAGCACCAGAGACCTCCTCCGAGGGAGATGTTCCCAGTGATGTAGGCCATCCCCTCCGGGGACTTAGGGCATGTTCCCGGAGGGCATGGGGGGCTGCTATCCGGAGAAATCTCCACCCGATCAATCCCGGTGATAGTGCCCCCGGGACCATGTCCTGGGCGCCGCCACTGGCCTGGTGAGAAGTGCCCCGGGGACCATGTCTCGGGCGCCGCCGTTTGCCCGGTGATAGCCACCTCCGGTGACCCGTCTCGGGTGCCGGCATTTAATCGGTGATAGGTACCCCCGGTGATCCATCCCGGGCGCTGCCCTTCGCCCGGGGACAAGGGCCCCCGGTGATCCATCCTAGGCACCGCCCTTGGCCCGGTGACAGGCAGCCCTGGTGGTCCGTCCCGGGCACCGCCGTTTGCCCGGTGACAGGACTCCCGGTGACCCGTCCCTGTCACCGGCCTTCACCCGGGGACACGGGCCCCTGGTGACCCATTCTGAGCACCACCGTTTGCCCGGTGATAGGCCCCGATGACCCATCCCGGGCGCCGTCGTTTTCCCGGTGACAGGCAACCCCGGTGACCCGTGCCAGGCACCACCATTAGCCCGTGGACAGGGCCCTCTAGTGACCCGTCCCGAGCGCCGTTGTTTTCCTGGTCACAGGCACCCCCGGTGACCCATACCGGGCGCCGCCGTTTGTCCGGTGACAGGCCCCCCGGTGACTGATCTCGGGTGCCTCCATTAGCTTGGTGACCTGTCCCGGGCGCCGCCATTAGCCCAGGGACAAGGGCCCCCGGTGACTTGTCGCGAGCGCCACCTTTTGCCCTGGGACAGGGGCCCCGTGGCCAGTCCAGGGCGCCGCCGTTTGCCCGGGGACCAGGGTCCCCGGTGACCCTGTCCTATCCCGGGCGCTGCTGTTCGCCCAGTGACAAGGGCCCCCGGCAGCTGTGGGGGCCTCCTGCGCAGGACCACGTGGGGATCATGTGAGGAGCGCCTCAGAAATCGGCGAAGACACTTGTCAAGCATCCGAGCCCCTGGTCAGCAGAAGGACGTTAGTGCCCCTTGATCCGATGGTTGCAGCCCGGATAGCCTTTTAATTTGCCTCTTTTGGGCCTATATATGCCCTTGTACCCTTCTCTTGTAACTAAGGACAATTCATTATGATCAATACACAAAAAACAAATAGGCGTGCTTAGGAGCACTCTCCCCACGAGAGAGCTCCCCTAGCCAACCCTTGTTGGGAGCACGTCGACAGGACTAGGGCCTCCACTGGGGCCCAAACCTGTATAAATCCTTGTGTCACTCTCTGTTTTGGCGCGACGGGAGAGGACCGGTCACGCGGTCAGCTCGCATCGCTTTTCATTCGCTAGGAACCTCTGTAGAACCTGCCGAGGTATTCGTAATACCACAATATTCTTAGATATCACATAGCGAATCATTGTCTCATTTAGACAAGGTTAGAGCATGTAGTTGATCTATTTTTTAATATTAATTATTTGTGATTAATAATTTACATCGAAATAAAAAAGAAATATCATTTAACATAATGAAAGTGAACTACAGGAGCAAAAAATCGTAGTATTGTTAGATTAATTTAGAGAGTTTAAATGTTTTTCTTTGTGCATGAAATAATGACGACATAAATAATTTATTTTTAGGACTAGATTAATTTAGAACGAATTGTTGTTTTTTAGGGCTAGGTTAATATAGAGAGTTGAAATGTTTTTTGCGTGCATGAAATAATAAAGACATAAATAATTTATATTTTTAGGTCTAGATTAATTTAGAACATGCTACTGTTTTTTTAACACTAGGTTAATTCATGAAACAAAACCCTAGCCGTGACCAGAATTTGGTATGGAATGGTGGTGGCACTGGATGTGCGTGGCTGTGGATGGTCTGGTCACTAGCATATAAGGACTAGAGCCTTGTGTTGTGCATCTAGTGGCATGAAAAACGTACTAACCGCAAGCTTGGTATCGGACAAGCCTGAACAAGTAAGTATGCGGATCGCACATGAAACCCCTACATGAGATGGAAAGTTGTGCACGATTGGCAAGGAGTGCGGCTGATGAGGACATCACACCCAAGGATACAACCGCTGCCCCTTCTTCCCCTACGACCGCTACTTCGTCCCCGACCGTCGCTGTTTCGGCCACTACTTCATCTACGACGCCTGGAGGGCTTAATCCGGAAGCAAGGCCTTTCCACCCACCTTTGCTGGACCAGCACGTCAAGATCATCCACCGAGGACAGCCCACGCGCCAAGGAAGGCCCAAGATCAAGCCCAATTCGTCGACAAGTCCGGTTCGGCCATCCAGGAGCAGCAGTACTTCAAACGGACATAACTTGGGCTCCCGGACTCCGTTTTCAGCGTGCGACCACCCGTTTGAAAGCTTAGGAGATAAGCTTTCCAATGGATCTGGTCCCAAGGCCAAATTTCTCCTGGAGAGATGGGAAAACACAGTACAATCTCACGGGCCGGAAATCCCGGGTGCTGCGCCACCTTTCTTTTGGGCCCAAGGCCCATGTATCTTAGGGTTTTGGTGGCCAACGCTGTTTTGGCTGCCCTACACCTCCTGGCCGTCGCTATATATATGGCGGCCACAGTTCTTTTACGTTTAGGTTTTGTTGTGTTTGGTAGACCCCGTGTGCGTCCCTCCTCGTGTTTGCGCGTGTCGACTAGACCGCCCGAGCCGAGAAACAGAACCTCAACTTGTTCCTTTTGATTTCAATACTATCTATTTAGATTGCTTCATACTTTGTTCTTGCGGGTTCTCGATTTCTTGTAGGAACTACCGATCATTGGATCTTGTATCTGTGTGGAATTGGCATTGCGATTGTGAAGTTGCCGACCTGCTGGTTGGAAGCCCTAAATTCGGTGCCATCAACACCCCCAAATCGACGTATCATCATCTCACCGAAAGATCGGGATCGCCGTCCCCATCAAGTGGTATCAGAGCTCAAGGTTGCTCGGTGAGATTTCCCCTCAATTCTGATTTTTTTCACCTAGAGTCCAGAAAACAGCCACAAAAAAAAAATTAGTAGATTGGTTCCTCTGTCCAAGCTAATTTGTGCCCTAACTTTTACTACTTGTTCTTGGTTTGTTGAATCGTCGGTTGCATAATCGTGTCTTTGCTGGTTTTAGAGTCTAGTTCCTTTAGAGTTTCGAGTTCTGTTCACGTAATTGTCATAGTGTTTTTCGCGTTCATCGTGTCTTCCTTTGTGCCGCTGCCACCATCTCGCCGCCGCTAACAACAAGCGCTGCAGCCCTAAACCAACCATATCACAGCGCCTTTACCTTCCAAAAAGAGTGGATCGGTTCCAAAAATAGCGGATTGATTTCCTTGTAAGAGTTTCACAATTTCCACCTGCCAAAACACCCTCCACATCCACCTGGCCGAGCCCCACCACTTCCCCAACTCAGCCAAGCCCAAAAAGGAAACTCCAAAACTTACTCCAATTCGTTCTCGCGTGCAATTTTCTGACTGCTGCAGTAAAACAGTCATAACTTCTGCATACGAACTCGGATTTGGACGTTCTTGGACTCGTTCGAAAGATCACAAAATTTCCTATCAGATCCAGCCTTGTCTTTGACAAAATAGATATTTCCAAATTCGGCCATTAACAGTGAGAAAAGTTGCAATCTTTGTCAGGCTGATTTTTGATCCACCGCAAAAAAAAAAACAAAAAAAAAAAAAAAGAAATTCTGTGAGCAAAGAAGAACAAAATAAAAAGAGGCCAGTGCAACAAAAGAGCCGCGCTGTGAAAGAAAAAAAAAAAAAAGGAAAAGAGAAGAAATTCTGTGAGCAAAGGAGAACAAAAGGGAGCTTTATCATTTTGGTGCTGCATATTGAGGATCCTAGCCTATATTTATCTTGTTTGTTCAAGGACCTTCATCTTTGTTCTGTGACTAAGTCTGCGATTAGGCTCGCGTCTCTAGCACGGTCTAGCCTAGGACCAGCATTGTACTGATTTTGAACGACTTTTCAACTTACTTTGGATCAGTGGTACTAGTTCCTCCTTTGCTACATATTATTGCCTGTCCAAGCTCCACCATCTTCTAACCACACAGGTTCCGGAATTTGCAATCGCTTGCCACATCGAGGACTTGTAAGAACTTGGTAGAAGCTTGAGAGTGTGTGAGGCTTGCCACTTCATACAACCTAGTAGTTCATAGGAGCTTTCATATCTTTGTGAAGTTTCTTTGTTTCTACTAACTATGGCAGGTATTCCAAGCAATCATGGGAGTAACGTCGGCAGTGGGAGTGAACATGAGGACCCCCTCACACCAAAACAACGGCGTTGGGTCACTCATTTTCAGAGGATGCACAATCAGCATGAGATGCGAACTCGTGACACTCTTGATGCGATTCAGGCGCAATTGGCACCCCTCACTGAGCTTCAAGCACAGCTAGCACAACTTCTTCAAGGTGCTGCCCCCAACAATGGTGCCGCTGGTCATGCTTTGGGCCAACGCGGTGCTCCGCTTGCTCCTTTAAACGGGGTGGATCAAGAGGAGAACAACTACGCTGCCGATACCGAGGACGACTACAGGGTCAATGTGAACAACGACCGACCTCATCGTCGACTCCGCAACAACAGGCAAGGTATGGCTAGAAATCAACATGATCAAAGGGAAGAACGTGATAATTCTATGGCAAAAATGAAATTTACTATGCTTCCTTTTGATGGCACATATAATCCTGATGTTTATCTAGATTGGGAGTTGGCGGTAGATCAAAAATTTTCTTGCTATGACTTCTCTGAGCGTAGAAGGGTTCACGCTGCCACTAGTGAATTTACTGGTTTTGCATCTATTTGGTGGAAAGAACTTTGTAGAGACAACCGTGATGTACCTACAACTTGGGATAGGTTGAAGCGTGTCATGAGGGCTAGATTTGTTCCTACATACTATGCTCGTGATTTGTTGAATAAAATGCAGCGCTTTAATCAAGGTGATAAGACGGTTGAGGAATATTATCAAGAATTGCAAATTGGCATGTTGCGCTGTGGGTTAGACGAGGGTGAAGATGCAAAAATGGCTAGGTTCTTGGGTGGGCTTAACCGAGAGATACAGGACATACTTGATTATAAAGAATACAATTCTATCACTCGTTTGTACCATCTTGCTTTGAAATCAGAAAGGGAAGTGCAGGGTCGACGATCGACAACGCGAGGAAATCTTGGAGGCTCCTCCACATCCAAGTCGGTCCAGATCCATACCAAGGCATCATCTTCCATACTTGGACGTGTACCTACACCCGCTGTTCCAACTACTTCGACGCCATCACGCATTCCGGAGGCAAACAAATCAGTCACACTTCAAGCACCCGCCAAGAGTGCTTCCTCAGTTGCCTCCACCGGTCAAACGCGGGAAATACAATGCTTTCGATGCAAAGGAATGGGGCACATGATGTGAGATTGCCCTAATCAACGTGCTCTAATAATCAGAGAAAATGGTGAGTACACTAGTGCTAGTGACATTGATGAAGATGAATATGCTCTTGTTGCCACTAACACTGCAGAGCCAGCAGAAGAGATTATCACTTCTGCAGCATCCAAGCAATATCCGGCTCTTGTTGTCACATGTGTACTTAGCGCATAGCCTGCACGCGATGAACAAAATCAACGCCATACTATCTTTCAGACAAGGTGTGTGGTGAATGAGCGCGCTGTGCATGTCATTGTTGATGGAGGTAGCTGCAACAATCTTGCTAGTGTAGACATGGTCGAGAAGCTTGGCTTGACCACAAATCCACTGCCTCAAAAGTATGAAATTGAATGGCTCAATTCCAATGGTAAGGTTCAGGTAACTAAAACCGTTCAAGTACCTATCTCGATTGGTTCTTATCATGATAATGTTGTTTGCGATGTTGTACCCATGGATGCTTGCTCTCTTTTATTGGGTAGACCGTGGATCTATGATATGGATGCTATACATCATGGTAGGACCAATGAGTATACTTTCTTGTATAAGGAAAAGAAAATTGTTTTGAAACCCATGAGCCCTATAGAACTAAGAAACATTGATGTTAAAAGAGCTCAAAGAGAACAAGAAGAGAGTGGAATTAAAAGTGTAGCTAGTAAATCAACCCATTCAACTACACCAGTTGCTCAAAAACCTGATCTTAAGTTGAAGGGTAAAGTATTGTTGGCTACAAAAGTTCTCTCACAAGATAACATGGATAGTATAGAACCATTGCCATTATCTGTTTCTTTGTCTCCTGTTGTCACTAACTTTTTGCAGGAGCATGGGATGGAGTCGAGGACGACTCCAATTCAAGAAGGGGAGGATGATGAGGACATCACCCCCAAGGATACAACCGCTGCCCCTTCTTCCCCTACGACCGCTACTTCGTCCCCGACCGTCGCTGTTTCGGCCACTACTTCATCTACGACGCCTGGAGGGCTTAATCCGGAAGCAAGGCCTTTCCACCCACCTTTGCTGGACCAGCACGTCAAGATCATCCACCGAGGACAGCCCACGCGCCAAGGAAGGCCCAAGATCAAGCCCAATTCGTCGACAAGTCCGGTTCGGCCATCCAGGAGCAGCAGTACTTCAAACGGACATAACTTGGGCTCCCGGACTCCGTTTTCAGCGTGCGACCACCCGTTTGAAAGCTTAGGAGATAAGCTTTCCAATGGATCTGGTCCCAAGGCCAAATTTCTCCTGGAGAGACGGGAAAACACAGAACAATCTCACGGGCCAGAAATCCCGGGTGCTGCGCCACCTTTCTTTTGGGCCCAAGGCCCATGTATCTTAGGGTTTTGGTGGCCAACGCTGTTTTGGCTGCCCTACACCTCCTGGCCGTCGCTATATATATGGCGGCCACCGTTCTTTTACGTTTAGGTTTTGTTGTGTTTGGTAGACCCCGTGTGCGTCCCTCCTCGTGTTTGCGCGTGTCGACTAGACCGCCCGAGCCGAGAAACAGAACCTCAACTTGTTCCTTTTGATTTCAATACTATCTATTCAGATTGCTTCATACTTTGTTCTTGCGGGTTCTCGATTTCTTGCAGGAACTACCGATCATTGGATCTTGTATCTGTGTGGAATTGGCATTGCGATTGTGAAGTTCCCGACCTGCTGGTTGGAAGCCCTAAATTCGGTGCCATCAACACCCCCAAATCGACGTATCATCATCTCACCGAAAGATCGGGATCGCCGTCCCCATCAAAGCCTTATATGACTCGAACTCGACCTGAAGATTCTCCCGAATCATTTGAAGACATCAAAATACAACCAGCAATGGAGGACCAAAAGAGACTCAAGGATTATGCAACCCCGCTCAGTATGGGATTGCAATCAGGTATTCTTAGACCACCGATTGAATTAAATAATTTTGAAGTAAAATCTGCACTTTTGAATTTGTTCAACAAAACCAGTTTAGCCGTCTTCCCGCTGAAGATCCATCACTGCATTTACATATGTTTCTTGAGCATTGTGATACTTTCAAGATTCATGGAGAAACATAGGATGCACTTCGTTTGAGGCTCTTTCCTTTCTTGCTTTGCGAGAAGGCAAGGGCATGGCTATACACTCTTCCTGTGTGTCAATCACTACTTGGGACGAACTCTCACGGGTTTTTCTTGGTAAGTTTTTCCCTCTTGCGAAAACTATTCAAATTAGCAACCAGATTGCATTTTTTTCTCAGCAGGTAGGTGAATCACTTTACGACGGTTGGGAGCGGTACAAGGACTTGTTGATCAAATGTCGACATCATGGACTAGAAAAGTGGCTTGTAGTTCAAATGTTTTATAGCGGATTGAATTACAATGCACGGATGGTCGTAGTTGTCGCAGCTGGTGGCGCACTAATGAAAAAAAGTGTAGATGAAGCATACGACCTTATCGAAGGTATAACTCAGAACTACACGTAATTGGGAACCGAACGAGCTGCTCAATAAGCACCGACCAACAGCATGGATGTAAGTGTAATGTCTCAATTAGCCGAATAGGTAGTACTTCTAACTGATAAACTTGCCATTCTTGGATCAAATGCTACTTTGTTTGTTAATGCAATTACACTGATATGTGAATTGTGCAGTATACAAGGCCACTATGGCCATGAATGCCAATTTAACACATCCATAGAGCAGGCAAATGCTTTTCATGATATGTAACAACAGCAAGGTAATACTTTTCCTAACTCGTATAACTCTGGATGGCACAACAATCAAAATTTTGCATGGTTAGGACAAAATCAGCAACCGCAACACCGACAACAAATCTTTGGACACAAGCAACAACAACAACAACAAAATCCCCAATATCAAGCTCAAAGGCCGCCGATTCAACCACAAAATCAGCAACCTAATCAACTACCTAACCAACGACAACCCGAGCAATCGAACATGGAGCACATGCTAGAGAACTTTCTAGCAAATCAAGAGAAATAGAAGACATCCATGAGCCAAAAGATAAACTCCATATCAACTCACGTCCGCATGCTCGAGACTCAAATCGCACAATTGGCGAACCCTGCACCGAAAAATTATAACCCTCTTCCTTCTCAACCTATTAATCCTCACAATTTTGAGCAAATTAATTCTATAGCTTGCTCTAAACCTCTTGTGTTTAATACAGTTATCCTACAGAGTGGAACAAGGCTACCAGAACGAACGCCATCAACCGAACCTGCACCGGAAAACAAAATCGAAGAACTACCAATACCGCCAGCAAAGGATGATGACAAGGTTGCTGAGCCACAAGAAAAGGAGAGTGGATAAAGTCAGGCAACACGTACTTATAATCCAACTCCACCTTTTTCGGGAAGGTACGTAAAAGTAAAACTCGATAAGAAATTCAAAAAATTCATTGAAATCTTGAAAGCTTAATGTGATAGTGTCTTTTACTGATTTAGTAACTCAAATGCCTTCTTATGAAAAATTCTTAAAAGACATTCTTACTAAAAAGAGGGATTTGAGTGAATTTCAAACTATTGCTTTGACCGAAAATTGTAGTGCTGTAATTCAGAATAGGATGTCGGCAAAACTACAGGATCAAGGGAGCTTCTCCATCCCTTGCAACATAGGTACGGTACACATAAATCAAGCTCTTTGCGATCTAGGCGCAAGCGCTAGTGTAATGTACACCATTGCACACAACGTTTGAGCATGGGTGTAATCAACCCTACCTGCATGGTTCTACAAATTGCCGATCGTTCAGTGAAGCATCTGGAGGGCATCTTGGAAGATGTGCCTCTTGAAGACAGTAAATTTTATCTTCCAGTTGATTTTGTCATTCTCGATATGGATGAAGATGTTGCTATACCAATTATATTGGGACGACCCATGCTCCGGACAGCAGGCGCCCTCATCGATGTTCGTGAGGGACAAATCACTTTTTGAATAGGGGAGGAGAAAATTTTATTTAAAATGTCTAAACTTGCTGACTGCCCTATGTATGAAGAGAAAATTTGCAGCGTAGATGCTCTAGAAGAGGTTTTGGAGGAGGAGTCGCCACTTCAACTGACTTTGGGAGAAGAAACAAATGGTATATTCAAAAAAGAAAAAATGGACAGTAGCGACGAAGATGAACAAAACGACGTTGAATCAACAAAAGAACCATCCAAAGAGGACACCTCTGAATCTGACATCACAGGTAAGGAAAAGGTAAGTAAACCTACACTAAAAACTCTTCCTTCCTCACTGAAATATGTATTCTTGGACGATGATGAGATGTAACCTATCATTGTTAATGTAAACTTGACCAATACAAAACTAGAAAAATTGATTTCTTTACTTCGTGTGCATCACTGTGCTTTAGGTTATTCAATTGATGATATCAAGGGACTTAGCCCTGAAATTTTCTTGCATAGGATCTCTCTAGTTGATGAAACTAAAACCTCCATTGAGAGTCAATGAAGACTTTAACCCAAACTTGAAGGAAACTATCAAGACTGAAATTTCTAAACTATTAGATGCGGGTATCATTTATCCTATCTCTGAAAGTAATTGGGTTAGTCCTATTCATGTGGTTCCAAGGAAAGGAGATATGACTGTGGTTAAGAATGCTAACAATGAGTTGATCCATACTAGACTTGTTACTGGATGGCGCATGTGCATTAATTATCGTAAATTAAATAACGCCACTAGGAAGGATCACTTTCCATTACTTTCATTGATCAAATGTTGGAGAGATTGGCTAATCATGCATATTTTTGTTTTCTTGATGGGTATTCGGGTTTCTTTCAAATCCCAATTCATCCCGATGATCAAGATAAGACAACGTTCACGTGTCCTTTCGGTACTTTCACTTACCCGGCGAATGCCGTTTGGGTTATGTAACGCGTCTGCAACCTTTCAACGATGCATGATGGCTATCTTTTTGGATTTAATCGAGGAAATAATGGAAGTCTTCATGGATGATTTTAGCGCCTATGGTTCCTCTTTCAATGCTTGTCTACAAAATATTTCTTGAGTCTTATGTAGGTGCGAAGAAGTCAACCTTGTGCTAAATTGGGAAAAGTGCCAATTCCTGGTTTAGGAAGGCGTGGTACTTGGCCACGTGATTTCTGAACGAGGGATTGAAGTTGACAAGGCAAAAATTGAAGTCATAGCAAGTCTTCCACCACCAACAAACGTGAAAGGCATACATAGTTTCTTGGGACATGCAGATTTTACCATCATTTCATTAAGGACTTTTCCAATACTGCCAAACGTCTCACACATTTGCTTGGTAAAGATGTGCCTTTTGATTTTGATGCAAAATGTCTTGATGCTTTCAATCACTTGAAACTTGCATTAACTAGTCCTCCCATCATACAATCTCCAAATTGGAATGAACCTTTTGAATTGATGTGTGATGCTAGTGATTATGCAATTGGTGTTGTTATAGGGCAAAGAACAAATAAAGTTTTACATGCTATATGCTATGTAAACAAAACTTTGGATGATGCCCAAAGTAATTACACTACGACTGAAAAAGAATTGTTGCTGTAGTATATGCCCTTGATAAATTTCGTCCATACTTAATTGGTTTAAAATTTATTGTGCACACTGATCATGCTGCTCTTAAGTATCTTTTGACCAAGATAGAAACCAAGCCATAACTTGCACGATGGATCCTTCTACTATAGGAATTTGATTTGGAGATTAAAGATAAAAAAAGGTGCTGAGAACGTCGTCGCCGATCACCTCTTGAGACTCTTGACCGACACCACCGACATTCATATCAATGATGCTTTACCTAACGAGCACCTTTACTTGATTCAACAAGAACCATGGTATGCCGATGTTGCAAATTATTTATTTAATCATGAACTTCCTCCAGGATTGACAAGTAGACAAAGAAAGTGCTTCCTCCACGACATCCGACGCTACTACTGGGATGATCCGAACCTTTTCAAAAAGGGAGTTGAGAACATATTTAGAAGATGTGTGCCTGACCATGAGATCCAAAGCGTTCTTGAACACTGTCATTCATCTCCATGTGGTGGACACACCGGAGCTTCAAAAATAGCGGCTAAGGTATTGCAATCAGGTTTGTTTTGGCCTTCTTTTTTTAAGGATGCATACAACTTTGTGCAAAAATGCAATCCTTGCCAACGTTCTGGAAATTTGAGTAAAAGACATGAAATGCCCTTAACCAACATTCTTGAAATTGAGCTCTTTGATGTATGGGGGGTAGATTATATGGAACCTTTTCCATCTTCTATGGGTAACTCCTACATCTTGGTTGCGGTTGACAATGTTTCTAAGTGGGTAGAGGCTATTGCTACAAGAACAAATGAATCAAAACATATGATTAAGCTTTTCAAAACAGTCATCTTTCCCCAATTTGGTATACCGCGAGCAGTAATTAGTGATGGCGATGCACATTTCACTAATTACTAATTTCATAAATTGTTGATGAAATATGGGGTTATTCATAGTTTCTCTTGCATATCACCCTCGAACAAGTGGACAGGTTGAAGTCTCAAACAGGGAAGTCAAGACGATCTTGCAAAAGGTGTTGGCACCATCTCCTATGGATTGGGCACTCAAACTTTGAGATGTCCTTTGGGCATATCGCACTACATTCAAGACTCCGCTAGGTATGACACCTTATAAACTTTTATTTGGTAAAAGCTGCCATTTGCTTGTTGAACTATCACATAGGGCGTTATGGCCATTAAAAGAACTCAACTGGGATTCTGACAAAGTGGGGTGAAGGCGAATCCTTGAATTGCATGAGCCAGAAGAGCTTCAGAACAACTCCTACGAAAGTGCCTTGATCTATAAAGACAACACGAAGAAGTGGCATGACAAACAGATCCTCAATAGTAAGTTTAAATCACGAGATTTGATTCTATTAGTCAATTCTTGGTTGAAATTATTCTAAGGGAAATTGAAATTGCGATGGACTAGGCCATACGTGATAGAGAAGGTCTTTTCGTATGGTGCCGTAGAGCTTTGGCCGCAGAACAGCACCACTTTCAAGGTAAACATGCACCGTATCAAGTTTTACAATGCGGGGGACCAGGTAAGTACGTTGAACTCGGTCGATTCTTTTGATTCCATACATTTTTGAATAGCTGAGGACGTTCCTCGAGTGGGACGTTAAACCAGTGCTAGCCAGGAGGCAACCCGGTACACTAACATGTAGTTCTATCTTTTCTGAACACAGTGGCACAAAAATCACTCAATTCTGACGCCGTTTGACCACCCAAAACCTGCTTTCAGTAGACTAGGTCTAACACTTTTTTGAAAAAAAACCAAAAACTCACAAGTTTTCACACTGGCCGAGGTGACCATGACCACTTGCATGACCATTTTTGGGCTTTGTCTGCTTCAAAATTTAAAAAAAAATCAATTTTCACCTCAGCCGAGATGACCACGACCAGGTTTACGACCAGTGGTATCTTCGGTTTGGTGATTTTTCAAAAATTTTAAATTTTCTTTTTACTCGACACGAGCACGACCAGGTTTATGACTAATGCCGCTTTCTGGTAGAAATTTTGTAAAGAAAAAAAAATTTCAAAAATCCCAAAAGAAGCACTTGTTCGAACATGACCAGTGCTCCTTCGGGTGGATTTCCAAATAAAAACAAATGTTTTTCTTTTAAACCGAACCGAGCACGACCTTGGCCACAACTAGTGCTAGTTTTGGGCAGTTTTCAAAGAAAATTCAAAAAGTTTCGAAAACTAATCAATGGGGCCACGATCTCGAGCACTCCACGTGGCACGCCCAAGTTGATTTTTCAAAATATAAAAACTTCTTTTTATTTTCGATTGCAAAATCCACGACATGTGGCGCGTCCCTTGTTCATTTCATGCAAAACCAAACCAGACCAAACCAAAACCAAGTAGTGCTGGTGTTCGAGGCCTGGAAGGTGCGACCAGCTGGTCGATGGTGGGTGCAACTGAGCCAACATGTCCCGTGCCCGTGGCTGCGGCCCTGTTGGTGCGACCACCTGGTCGTAGCAAGTGCAAACAAAGCCGAACACGACCCGGAGGATGCCCCCTGCCCGTGGTCGTGCCTAGCTCAGTTTCCTTTCCTTTTTCGGCCGAAACTAACCTTTTTGCTTTCTTTTGGTCCTTTTTCTTATCAAAACCTTTTCAGAACCACCCTACCACCCTATTTAACCATACCCATTCTCTCCAAACAGTAGTATCCATTATTTTAGCCAATATTTTCTACAAAAACCTCTCCACACTTACCTTCACAACTCCAAATCCAACCGTTCAAACATTGATCTGATCACGGATTCCGGCTCCTCGCGCCTCGACACCCCCAGATCTGTAGTTTTCTACGGCAATGGCGACTCCCCTACGCCATGTCAAGAAGGTAACAAAGTGCAAACGCGGTATGTCTCCTCAAACTCTCTCAGATCCTTATTTTCGACAAATTTACTTGACAGACCCTAATCATCTTGCTAGATTTATGCATTTAAAAAAGAGACCTTTGTGGCCTACTCGATTTATGGATGTTCATCTTACTAGATCTCTTGGTATTGAAGATGATGTTGAACACCTGCTTAGAAATGTGGGTTGTGATACGCTTATAGGAGTTCTGGTTCTGACTTTTCGTGAAGTCATATGGGAGATTCTAGCCTCCTTCGAACAAAACACTATACATGTTCCTCCCGATGAAATTGAAGGTGTTAGATTTAGGTTTGCAAATGTAGATTACAATTTTTCAGTTGATGAATTTGCAAATCTGTTAGGGTTTAAGCCTAGGGGAACTTTTTGTGCTTTTATTACTTGCACCCCAGGTAAAATTTGGAGTGACATAGCAGAGGAAGGGCAACATCTTTTTTGACCCGGTAAATCAAATGCCACCAAAATTTGTAATCCAGCTTTTTGCTATTTACAACGTCTCATGGCTGGCACAATCTTGGGCCTTGATAGTAACTAGCATAAAGTTTTAGAACCCGAGGTTGAGTTTTTGTGGGGTATGTTAGGCAAAATTCATATATCATATGCATCCTATTTTTCCTGTCGCCTTGAAAGTATTGGGAAAAATTTACACAAAATCTCACCCATTGTCTTAGGTGGATTAGTCACTCACATAGCAAAAGCCCTAGGGTTTGATGCTACAGATTAACAAGAAGTAGTGCCAGTAGCCACCTTAGATTTGCATGCATTGTTTTCAATGGGGTTTTGTAGGAGGGAAGAGAATTCTTTTTGTTGGATTATTAATGGCATTCCCTCTATCCTTTTGCGCAATATTTCTTGGACTTGCTTATCTAATGAGTAAAATTGGAGAATTCTCCCATCTAGCTCATCCGATTCTAACTCCTCAAGTGCTGCTGAGTCTGACTAACCAGCAGCGAATATTATTGCCACTCTTCATGTTTCCATAGAGTCCTTGTGCACTAGCTTCTCCGACTTTAGGTCGGAATTTGCAGAATACAGGACTGTGATGGATTCCAGGATGAACCAACTCCAAGGCCGCGTCAATAGCATCTTCGACTACCATGTAAAAGCAGGCCACATTTTTCCGGACGGCACATTTCTAGGCGCACGTACCCACTACGGGGATGACCTCCACACCCACCGACTTTTCCCACAACTCTTTTGTCCACCTACATATCCATCCTATACATTGCCACAGTTCTACCATTCTCCTCCACCGGCCTTCGACAAGTGATCTCCAAGGTACGCACGTTTTTATTTTTATTTTTATTTTCCTTTTTGTTTCTTTTTGTTTTTCTTTTCAAGTTTTTACTTGCGACACCTTGGATTGCACCATTGGAGATACGTGGACTGGAACATCCTCTTTCACTACCTCAATCTCTAAAACACCTACCAACCTGAACCACAACTGCAAACGGTAATCTGCATCTCTCTCCATACAATGCGAACAATGTCTGTTTTAGCATGGGGGGGGGGGGGGTGTTCACTAAACCGTTTTCTTAGTCTGATTTAGCTTGGGCGATGTTCACTTCACGATACATTTAATCTTCATCAAATCATCATTCCACCACATTCCATCATAAATTGAAAAATAAAAAGTGATTTAACACTTGGAATGCCTGGTTTTGAAGATGATCATTAATCAATTAGATGATTATTCTATCACATCTTTGCATATGATCCATTGAACTTAGCTCTCCTAAAATTTTCATTGCTTATGTTCAGTTTTATCTTAAATCAACCATTAAAGTTTGAACTTATCTATTAAATTGTACTTGACTTCTTCCAAGTTGAGGATTTCTAATAAAACCATTTTTTGAAATTAACCCTCTTATGTTATTCTTTATGCCTAGATTGCTAATTGCCCTTCTCTTTAAAATTAAAAAAATGAGTAAGAATAAGTACAATCGACCCACTCGGGGGAGGCGGTGGTGAATCGTTGACCAGTTGAGGAAGGGAAGATTTACTTAAACTTATGCACACAAAAAATATTTTTTTCAGCAAAACGGTTGCTTAAGCTGCGGCTTTGTCTAATCTCATGTAACGTATATGTGACCTGCTGGGGGGAGGCGGTGGTGAATCGTCGACCAGCTAGTGAAGGGAAGATATACGGAGAATCGAGGTTGCTTATAGAGGCTCGGGAAATCGACAAAGCTGCCTTTCTGTAAGTGCACTTAAGTAAGCATCTTCAACTGTGTCTCCTTTCATCGCGATGGAATGATCCAGTAAAAGTTGAAGCAGAAAAATAAATAAAAAACAGAAAGAAAATTAGTGTTTTTCTTTAGAAGAGGACAATCTAGCAACTTTGTATAAATCGTAGCATAACGAGTGTTTTCTTTGCTTGGTTTATTTTAAATCCTATATGAAAGAAGATTGATAAGACAATTTAATTGATTAAGCTCTCTCTTTTCTAAGATTGAAATTTGATAATCTTAATATATGCATTTGGAAAGTTTAAAGATCAATTGCCTCATTTGCATAGATGTGTTGTGAATCTTCGAAAGATTGTTTATTGAAAATCAGATGAACCAAGGCATCTCAATTTTTGGAAAAATCATCCACATTCTTTGCTTGAGGACAAGCAAAGTGCTAGCTTGGGGGAATTTGATTAGTGCTAACTTGGTAGTACTTTTACCCTAGGTTTAGTATCAAAAACATGCAGAAATCATGCTTAAAAATCATTTGATGTGACATTTTGATGTACAAAATTTGATCATCTTTACAAAATGCTTTCACAATTTTGTTCATCATGTTTTAGGGATCAAGCCCTCCAAATTTGAAGCAATTTTGACCACATTTGAACCTCTAACGACAAAAAAAAACCAACTGGAGAAGAAAAAGAGTCCTCGTCGAAGTCAAATTGGCGGGTAAAAGATCAAATCCATATGAAACGGGCGCAAAAAAGGACTCGTACTCGAAAAGGACTCCTACTCGCAAAAGAAGACCTGGTCGCGGTCGAAGAAGATTCCCGCTCGGTCCTGGTCGCGCCACCTGTCTGGCCATCACTGCGCCATGTGTCTCAATCGTGATCGATTCGGTTTCGACCAAGATGCGCGTGTGGCGGCGGTTGCGCCACATGTCCCGGTCGTGATCGATGCGGTTTTAGCCACAACGCGTGTGTGGCCGAAATTACGCCACATGTCCCGGTCGTGTTCGAATTGGATTCCCACGCTCGGTTTTGGTTTGTTTTGATCCAAACTGGTCATTTGGGGTTGGGTTTGATCAGGACTGGTCATGGATGAGCCGTTTTGAAGCGGGTTTGGTCCAAACTGGTCATTTGTGGGCCGTTTTGATCCGATTTTGTCTCAAACTATCGAATTGATTGGTTTTTGCCAAATTTGGTCGGTTTTGAGTCGTGTTGGGTCAGAACTGGTCGAATTTGGTCAGTTTTGGCTCAGTTTTATCCGTTCTCACACCATTTGAAAGAAAACTTCATCGCCTGCACGTCAAGGAGTTATTTTTGGACATGTCCTCCTATGTACTATAAATAGAGAAGCTTTGGGCTCAACTTAGCATGCTTTTTATGCTCTTTTTACATAGAAGCCAGTAGGGCTTAGTTTAGTTTTAGTTTTAGAGCACCCTTCTCTATTTTATTGCTTTTGTAAGTCGACAAGGATGGAAACTTCAACTCTCAAGCAATCAAGTGAGTTTTTGTTTATTTCTTATTATTATTTTCTACATTCATATGACTTTTAGTGATTAGATCCCCTCTAGGGTTAGGGATGACCTAGTCCTGAAGGCGTGATTCTTCCTCGGTCTTTATTTGAAGTTTTGGAGTAATTTCATGATGTTTTCTTCCTCCAAACCCTAAATTCTTGTTTCGGCAATGGATGTAACAGTTGAGTCTTAACAAGAATTTAGGAGAGTTCTTGAGTTCTTAGCGCTTTGACGCGGAACCCTGAACGGGAGAGAGGCTCTCGCCAAACGTGATAGTGGAAGCGATCCTCTGACTGTTGACCCAGCGCCCCGAACTGGAAACTTAATTTGTCTTAAAAAACAATTGAAATTATCTTACAATCCTCGAACCTTGGATAGAATTACGCCGGATGGTTATGGAATTCTCGAAACCCTAGATTTTCATTCGAGCTTGCAAACCCTAGATTGTTAGACTTAGTTGTAGAAAAACAACCATCCCAAAAATCATTTAGACTTAATTAGTGATCCATTAAGCTAGAGAGATGAATACGCTTGTTCCTCGTGGAATTCGAACCTCAAGTGCTCAAAGTTCAACCGTTCACTTGCGGTTATTACTACACATTGCACTCGACCCTCTCAGGTGCGATCAGCTTACAAGGGCTCGGGAAACCAACAAAGCTGCCAATTTGTAAGTGCAGTTAATTAAGGGTCTTCAGCTGTTTCGCCTCTAGCCACGATCGAATGATCTAGTAAAAACATTCTGGCCCAGAGCATGAAAAAGCTGTAGAATAAAAATAAAAAAATAATAAAAAAAAGAAAGAATATGTGTTTTAATTTTTCTCTAGCAAGTTTTTTCTTTGCATGATTTATTCTAAATCCTATATGAAAGAAGATTATTAAGAGAATTTAATTTATTAAGCTCTCTCTTTTCTAAGGTTGAAATTAGATAATCTTAATATATGCATTTGCAAAGTTTAAATATCTAAGATCAATCGCCTCATATGCATAGATGTGTTGTGAATCGTCGGAAAATTGTTTATTGAAAATCAAATAAACCAAAGCATCTCAATTTTTGGAAAAATCATTCACATTCTTTTCTTGAGGACAAGCAAAATGCTAGCTTGGGGGAATTTGATAAGTGGTAACTTGGTAGCACTTTTACCCTATGTTTAGTATTGAAAGCATGCAAAATCATGCTTAAAACTCCTATGATGCGACATTTTATGTGCAAAATTTGATTATTTTCACAAATTGCTTTCACGGTTGTGTTCATCATGTTTCAGGGATCAAACCCACCAAATTTGGGAAGAATTTGACCACATTTGAGCCTCACACGACCAAGAAACGTAACTAGATAAGCAAAAGACCTGGTCGAAGTCGAATTGGCGGGTAAAAGTCCTTATCCGTATGAAACTGAGCGAAAAAGACTTCAACTCAAAAAAGACTCCTACTTGAAAAAGGAATCTGGGTCGAATACAACATGGCCGAAACTCGGTTTCAGTTATGAGTCGTGTCAGGCCGTAATTGTGCCACGTGTCCTGGTCATGCTCGAATTAGATTCCTCAGATTTTAACTGGTCAGTTTTGATCCAAACTGGTTGTTTTGGGTCGGGTTTGACCAGGATTAATTGGTCGTATTTGGGCCGTTTTGATCCAGTTTTGACCCAAACTGGTCGGGTTTGGTTAGTTTTAGCCGAATCTAGTCGGTTTTAATCGTATTGGATAAGAATTAGTCTAATCTGGTTAGTTTTGACTCAGATTTATCCGTTCTCACATCGTTTGAAGCCAGACTTGGTTACTTGCACGTGAAGAAGTTGTTTTTGGGCACGTTTACTTGTGTAATATAAATAGAGAAGCTTTTGGCTCAATTAATCATCTCTTTTTCTTAGGTTTAAAAGTCATTAGGGCTTAGTTTAGCTTAGTTTTAGTTTAGTAGAGTCCCCCTTCTTTATTTTTATTGCTTTTGTAAGCCAGCAAGGATGGCAACTTCAATTTCCAAGCAATCAAGTGAGTTTTTATTTAATTGTTATTTTTATTTCTGCATTATTATGGATTTTAGTGAGTAGATCCCCTCTAGGGTTAGGGATGACCTAATCTGGAAGCCGTGATTCTCCCTTGGTCTTTATTTCAAGTTTTGGAGTAGTTTCCTGATGTTTTCTTCCTCCAAACCCTAATTCTTTGTTTCGACAACAGACGTAATAGTTGAGTCTTAACAAGAATTTAGGGAAGTTCTTGAATCCTTGGTGCTTTGATGTGGGATCTTGAACAGGAGAGAGGCTCTCACTAAACGTGACAGTGGAAGCGATCCTCTGACTGTTGACCCAGTGCCCCAAACTAGAAACTCAATTTGTCTTGGAAACAATTGAAATTACTTACAATCCTCGGACCTTGGATAGAATTACACCGGATGGTTATGGAACTACCGATACCCTAGATTTTCATTCTAGCTTGCAAACCCTAGATTGATAGCTTAGTTGTAGAAAAACACACCCACAACTCGGTGAGACTTAGTCAGTGACCCATTAAGCTAGAAAGATGAATACGCTTATTCCTTGTGGAATTTGACCCTCAAGTGCTCAACGTTCAATCATTCACTTGCGGTTTATTACTTTACACATCGCGCTTGACCGTTTTGGGTGTGATCAGCCGTGTGGATAGGTAATTCAGAGTGTGGTTGGGCGAATTCATTGATACGTAAGTCCTTATTCTACAAGTGGTTGGCTATCTCATTTCGTCAGGTCATACTAATTATCCAGGTATCTTCAGATACTAGTTATCCAGGTTCTACATCATGAAGATTGGGCCACCCTCCGTGTTCATATCAGTTACTGTAGTGGTAACAACCACACTACTACAGAATTCATCATCACAGTCGGGTCAAAACAGTCATCACAGACGGTTCTTACCCGTCAGTGATATTCGAGTCAGTGATAATCATGTACTATCACAGACGGTTTTTGATGTTTTCAACCGTCTGTGATCTATCCATTCACAGGCTGTTATAAGGTCAGAACCGTCTGTGATAAGGTCAGAACCGTTTGTGATACTCATATTTCACAGACTGTTATAAGGTCAGAACCGTCTGTGATAGTCATACTACCACAGACGGTTCTGTTCTCGGAACCGTTTGTGATAATTACACTATCACAGACGGTTCTGAGAACAGAACCATCTGTGATACTTGAGTATACACAGACGGTTTTGACATCAGAACCGTCTGTGTTAGTATGAGTATCACAGACGCCTTTGATGTCATAACAGACTGTGATACTCAGATTACCAGAGACGGTTTGGATATCAGAACCGTCTGTGGTACTCAGGATTACCAGAGACAGTTTGGATATCAACACAGACCGTCTGTGATACTCTTAACACAGACGGTTCTGAGATCAAAACCGTCTGTGATACTCATATTAAACCAATCTGCGATATCAGCGACGGTGTTAATCTTGAAACCGTCTGTGATAGTGTTATAATCTCAGAACCGTCTGTGATAGTGTGATATCACAGACAGATCTGAGGTCCAAACCATCTGCGATGGGTTATTATCGGTGACTGTTATAATCTCAGATGGTTTGTAAGATCAAAACCGTCTGTGCATGCACAGACGGTTTTGATCTTACAAACCGTCTGAGATTATAACAGTCACAGATGTCCTCTGTACAAATTGCATTTTTATATATACAGTTCATGAATTTCATACATGCATAGTACTCAAATATATACAGTCTCATACATATTTGTACAATTGAACTCAGAATTATATTTGTACAGTACTCAAATATATACAGTTTCATATGCACAGTACTCAAATATATTTGTATAGCATTTCATATATACAGCACAGAACTCAGAAATATGTACAATTGAACAAATAAATGTAATCGACAATTAAAGTGTGTTAGATGTACAAATAAATGTAAGGCCGCACTAATACGAACCTTGCGGGTCCCTAAACTTCCTCTTGGGTGATATGACCTCCGAAAGGAAAAACTCAGCGAGCATCCCTCAGACATTACCAATCTGCCGAGGGTCAAGGCTTTCTGAAGGGAAGTCGACCCCCTGCAGCAAGAGTTGGTACATAAAAAATTAGCTGAAGTTGTAAATTCTGTCAAATCGAGACAAATTAAGGGGAGCAGTTGTATACCTCGGGGAAATCTGGCCGGTGAGGGGTGATGATCAGGTCATACATGTGGCGCATCACGTAGAACCCACATGTATTGTCGTCCGGCTGCTGATGGCACTGCCAATTTACAGACCGAGAGTTAGGTGGGGACAAGTTATAAAGTAAAACAGATGCCAGTTGAAATTTGTACCGAAAATTGTAACCACTGAAACTTATTGGCTCGCCGCTCGTGTTGTCTCCCTACCTCGGCAAAGTACTTCGTGAAAGCCCTGTAGATAGTCAAAATTGACAGTTTGAGGATAGCCGAAATTGACAATTTGAGGACAGTAAATCTAGATGCATGCAAGACAGTTCCACATCACCTTCCGAATACATCTCGTGCGCCGCAATACGAGTACCCTTTCCTCTGCAATGAGTCAAGGTAGAACACCTTGTTGCTTTTCGGAATAAGTAGCAGCAGGATCCAGTAGTAGCTACATATTACACGTAGAGAATTAAAAATTTTATCTAAATTTGGGGGTGTGCACATGGAGACACTAATCTACGGGAGAAGTACTGATGAAAGCACTCACCTCTGGTTGTAGGGTACAAGTATATACTCCTTGTCGACCTGAGCAAGCAACCCTCTTTTGATGTAGTCGACAACGAAGTCTGTGTCGGTCCTAAACATCACCTCGGCGACCATCTGGGGGTCCAAGAAACCAACAGGTATGCCCTTGGATTTGGCATAGTTGGTCATGCAGCTGCACGGAAGTAACCAATTAATAAATGACATATATCCGTATATGCACGGATAGTACGATACTTACAGCACCCAAGACCGTAGGATTGACAAGTCGAGCGCATCTTTGTTCAGTAAATTGTGCAGGTCTTCGAAGGTCACCGAGTAGGTCCCAACGTCGTTATGGAACTCTGCCACGGTGTACTTGACCATGATGTGCGTCGGAGGCTGCGTCCTGGTCTGGTTTGTCCTCCTCATGTACCATGCATGCAGGCTCTGGCATGCTAACCCCATGCTCGAAATTGTGGTATCGGAGCCCATGGGCATCCCCAGAGAGAACGGCATGAGAGCTGGCGCACTCTTCTCGCTCTCCTTCGCCGGGCTCTTCTTTGCTTTTCCCCTCATAGCCAGCTTCTTGAATGGTTGCCTCTTACTCAGAGTCAGCTTCGTCATTGGAGGGGTATGCTGGCTAGTAGGCCGCGTGTCGGTCTGTGATGTAAGAACCTATGTATTAGGACACTAAATCTGAGGGCTATTATTACAGTACAAATTATGAAACTGGTGGGGGAATTACCTCATACAGGACGATGTCTTTCTTGGGCCATTGCACGAACGTGTGCACTGCATCCCCGAGAGTGGTAATCTCGTCGTTCGGCGGCTTCTCCAACGGAAAATCCTTGCAATGGTCAAAGACACTGTCCACCTGGACCCGTGCAAAACCCTCACATAGAGGGGCACCATGGATTGTGGCCCCCGCCGTGCATGGTTGCGCCATCCCACGGGCAGCCTCGATCGGGAAGACACCGGCCAGCACCATAAGCTTGCAGGAGGCGGGTTCCTACAAACAGTGCACATTAACATGTTGAATTTCACCGCTTCTCACTTTCGAATGAATTAACATAGACAAACAGTGCGCATTAACGGTCATTACCTGCAGAGAGTCCATCGGATACTTTGGAGAGGGCTCCGTCTGCGAAGACCCCGGCGCAGACGCGCAGCTACTACGGTGGCCAAGAATGGGGGTCGGTACTTCCGCTTCTAGAACGGGGGTGCCCTGGGTCGCCTTTCTTAGCTCTTCATACATGGACCGCATCTCCGACAACTGCTGCAGGAGTGCTTTGTCCCGAACAGCGAACTCCGATCGCATCTCCTCCTTGAGCCGTTCATCGCGGGCTTGGTGGGATCTCTTTCTCCTCTTAGCCGCCTCCTCATCATCAGGGAAACCATACCTCCAAGGCACAGTGGCGCCGAGGCCGCGCACGCGACCTGGATGCTCCTTGTTTCCTAGCGCCGCTGTGAGGATATCCCTGTCCCTCCTCGGGTTGAACTCTCCGGATGCCGCCTGCGCACTCAGCGTCACCTGCAACAGGAGAACTTAGCAATACAGCCCATTGCATGCGTGTTATGAGGATAGTACGTGATCGGACAATCTTACCAGCCGGTCGATCACTTCCTTGTCCGCAGGGTTACTCACGGAGACGCTTCCGGAGGAGTTCATCGTCGATCTTGCTCGGCACCAATTGCGGGCGCGCACGTCCGTTATGCCCGCATAAGGATTGCCGGCCGAAGACTGGGAAGCCTCCTCGTCCTGCTTCCTCCACAGCGCCTTCTTCCCCACATACCCACCGGTGCCTAGTCTGTGTGGGTGGGTGTTCTTGGCCTGGTTAGCCTGGCCCTTCGCACTAAGCTCCTGGAACTCTGGCTTGGCCTTCATCTTGACGAACTGCTGCCATGCCTCGGGAGTCACGAAAGGGAAGTCATCGAAGGGGGTCTTCGACTCCTTCACATAGAGCCTGACAAGGTGGCTCTTGAAGTTCCTCCACGCCTTGTTTATTGACATCAGTGTCCTCCGGCGGACGGTGAACTGGCGATCCTCCGGAATGTGAAACGCCGCCTGCACTTCTTCCCACAGCGCATCCTTGCACTCTGGGGGCACTTGACCCCAGTCGGAGGTGGTGATGGGCACCAGCTCCCTTGCCACTTTGCCGCATAGTGAGCGGTACTGACCGACAAGTTTGTCTGGAGCTTCCGGCACACCATTGTCGTCGAACTGGATGTGCTGCTTTTCCCGCTTGTTCAGACGCGCGCATGTCGTCCGGCCTCGCCCCTTTCTCTTCTTCTGTGGGGTCACGGCGGACGAGGTCACTCTGACTCCCCGAGTGGTGCATTTCGTCACCAGACATAGTTCCTAACATAAGTGAAAGAGAGAACAGTTTAAGTAAATCTGCAACTAATAATTCTATAACAAAACCCATATACTTATAATTAACCAAGAATGACAGAAACGGTGGGGAGGCGATGGAGGTGATCGCGTCGGAGGCGGGAGGGCGATGGAGGTGATCGCGCCTGACGGTGGAAAGGCGATGCAGGTGATCGCGACGGACGGAGAGGAGGAGAAGGTGGTAGGCGATGGAGGTGATCGCGACGGACGGTGCGAGGGCGGAGAGAGCTAGGGCAAACAGTTGCGAACTGGAATGAGCGGGACAAACCCCGCCTTGAACTATTAACCGCGACGATATTATTACAGTCGGTTCTCGCATCAGAACCGTCTGTAATAATCGACATAGTGATAGTCACCAGAGAGATTATCACAGACGGTTTTGAGTTGAGAGCCGACTGTGACTCTGATTATCACAGACGGTTTGGAATTGAAAACCGACAGTGCACGTCAAGAACTCGAAGAGTTGGACACTGTTGAAAACATCACAGTCGGTTATATATATATAACCGTCTGTGATAGTAATATTATCACAGTCGGTTCTCAAATAAAAACCGTCTGTGGTAATCTACATAGAGAGAGATTATCACAGACGGTTGTGAGTTGAGAACCGACTGTGACTGAGATTATCACAGTCGGTTCTAGAATCATACCCGTCTGTGCTAGGTCAAAACCGTCCTTGATAATCTCTCTATTGAACGTTAGTTTTACAACTTGAAACTGATCTGTAGCTTTCAACTCTGAATGCTCGAAAACTTGTTTTAAATGAACACTCAGATATTTCAAATGTAGTCCAAATGCTCTGTAAATTGGTTACTGTGTACGTAGATCCGATAATTGGTTACAATGTGGAGCATGCTCAAATAAATTTAACATACAATGTACGTGGAGCATGCTCAAGTTAATGTTACATACAAATGGGAACTTTTACCGACAATTTCCACGTACACAGCCATGTTATCCTCAACTTTCCACTTGCCGCGGCCCTGCAAAGACGAGAATTACAGGAGATATAAGCTATACCGATGGAAACAGAGAGATAAGACGTACAGTTCATTACCTTTAAAGTATAACCCTTCCTGGTGATCCATACGCACGTAACTGGTTTCGTCGGTGTTTTCAGTATCGACCTTTACGCCATCTCCAAATGGAGGAATCTCATCAAATTGATTGTATTCCTCCTCGTCTACGACATTTTCAACTCCAACAATCCTTCTCTTGCCATGAAGGACGATGTGCCACTTCTTATTGGCCGGGTCAGTGACATAAATGACCTGAATGGCTTGATTTGCAAGTATGAATGGCTCATCTTTATAAGCAACGCGATCCAGATCCACATAAGTGAAACCGTAACTGTCAACTTTCACACCCTGTGGGATTTGGACCCATCGGCATCGAAACAGGGGAATCTTGAACAGTACGTAATCGAGCTCCCAAATTTCTTCAATGAACCCGTAGTACGAGTTCAATCCACATACTACCCTTGTTGGGCCTGTCTTGGTGAACCCCTCATGGAAAGCTTCTACGCTCACTCCACTATTTTGCACAGTGCTCTTTCGATCTTGAGCTTTCGTGTAAAATGTGTACCCATTGATGTCGTATCTCTGCCATGTCTGTACAGTAAACGTGGGCCCTTTTGCCAACCATTTAAGGTTCTCACTTGCGGACTCTCCGGTGATTTGCACCTTCATCCACGCGTTGAATCGACTGTTATGTTGTCCCGTGATCCAAACCTCGGATCGGCGAGGATTGTCTTGTCGTAGCATCTCCTTGTGCTCGTCGATGTACGGAGACACCTCTGTCATGTGTTGCAAGACCCAAAAATGAGCTTTCGAGTACATATCGAAATCAGGAGTGATGGCTCTCCGTCCAATAGTGCCAACACCATCAAGCTTCCCCTCGTGACGAGACACAGGAACTCCTATTGCTTCTACCTCGGCCATGTAATCGACGCAGAACTCAACAACCTCTTCCACTGCATAACCTTCGACAATGCTACCCTTGGGCCGGGATCGATTCCTCACGTAGGCCTTAAGTACACCCATGTACCTCTCGAATGGATACATATAACGTAGGAACACGGGTCCACATATCTTGATTTCTCTGACAAGGTGGACGGTGAGATGGACCATGATATCAAAAAACGATGGAGGAAAATACATCTCAAGCTGACAGAGAGTTCAAACCACCTCGCTCTGCAAAGAATCCAGTCCATCGGGATCAATGACCTTTGAAGAAATTGCATTGAAGAAAAAACATAGCCTCGTGATCGTCTCTCTGACCTTATGCGGCAGAATACTCCGGATGGCAACAGGAAGCATTTGTGTCATCAACACGTGACAATCATGAGACTTCATACCCAGCAATTTCAAATCGCCCATGGACACAAGCTTTTTCATATTTGCGGAGTAACCCGATGGAACTTTAACACCATAGAGACACTTACAGAGTTCTGTCCTCTCAGCCTTGCACAAAGTGTAGCATGCGGGGGGGGGGGGGGGGGGAGGTATATACGGCCTTTATCGTCCTCTCTCGGTGCTAGCTCGGGCCTGATTCTCATTTCGATCATGTCACGCCGCACATTGACGCCATCCTTTGTCTTCCCTGGAATGTTCAGCAATAGGCCGATTAAACTGTCACAAACATTCTTCTCTACATGCATGACATCAATGCAATGACGAACCTCTAAATGCTCCCAATACGGTAAGTCCCAAAATATCGATCTCTTCTTCCAAGTGTTCTTCGTGCGGGGTTTCAATTTACCACCCTTTCCAAACACAACGTCTATGTCCTTCACCCGTGAGTAAACATCTTTCCCGCGCGTAGGCTTCGGGGCTGAACCATCTTCCTTGTGGCCGTCAAATTCCCTCTTCCTCTTACGGTACGCGTCATTCTTCGGAAGAAACCTACGGTGACGCATGTACACTGTTTTCCTGCAATTCTTCAACCACACGCTCTCAGTCTCATCTTCGCAGTGGGGGCAGGCTTTGGCTCCTTTCGTAGTACGGCCCGACAAATTTCCAAGGGCAGGGAAATCGTTGATGGTGCAGAATATCATAGCACGTAGGATGAAGTTCTCTCGTTTGTATGCGTCCCATACCTGCACCCCTTCGTTCCACATTGTTAGGAGATCCTCTATCAATGGTGCTAGGTACACATCAATATCGTTTCCGGGTTGTTTTGGTCCTGAGATAAGTAGAGACATCATGATGTACTTGCGCTTCATACACAACCAAGGAGGAAGGTTGTAGATACACAAAAGAACCGGCCAAGTGCTATGCCGACTGCTCATGTTACCAAAAGGATTAATTCCATCGGTATTCAACCCGAACCTTATATTCCTCAATTCTGCTCCGAAGTTAACAAATTCCCTGTCGATGTTTCTCCACTGCGAAGAATCAGCGGGGTGTCTCAGCTTTCCATCCTTCTTCCGGTCTTCCGAGTGCCAACGCAGTAATTTTGCCTCTTTACGGTTTGCAAACAAACGCTGCAAGCGGGGAATGACTGGCAAATACCACAACACCTTAGCAGGAGGTCCTTGCTTTATCTCCGTGCAGTCGCCGTCGTCTATTCGGTCCTTAGTACGCTTATAGCGGGATGCGCCGCACACCGGACAAACATGCATATTCTTGTAGTCGTTACGGTAAAGGATGCAATCATTAGGGCATGCTGTATCCTTTCTACTTCCATTCCCAAAGGACACAACAGCTTTTTCGCTTGGTAGGTGTTTTTTGGCAACTCGTTTCCTTCCGGGAGCATGTCCGCCAAAAGATCTAACAGTGCTGTGAAACTCTTGTCGGTCCAGCTGTTGCTTGCCTTCAATTTTAACAGTTCAAGCACAGAGGCCAACTTTGTGTACTTCGACTTGCAACCAGGGAACAACGGCTTTTCTGAGTCCTCAATCAAGCACTTGAATTTGCCAAACTCCCTTTCACTGTAATTTCCTTCCACATCACGCAACATGTCATCTAAATGGTCATCCTCTGGCATTTCCTCGTCGAAGTCATTGTTCGGATCCGACATGTCCTGTTCCTCAACCTGAGTGGCAGTTGTTTCTGCAGTTGGCTCTCTCCATGGTGGACCCAACACGTGTACCCCTTTTTGAAACCACGTCGGATCAAGTGGGCGACAATTTGAGATGAGTCGGTGAACATCTTAATATTCTGGCAGTCTACACAAGGACAGTACATATATGGTAAACCCTTCTTCGCCATGTCTTGCTCAGCAACCTTTTCGAAATCAAAAACACCTTTCATGTATTCCTCACCCACTCGGTTGTCATTATACATCCAGTCTCAGACCATCTGCAATTAATCAAATTCATACACATGCTAATTAGTAAATCAATGGAGATCGATATTGATGATGAAATCAAGTAATGTGTATGCCTTGGGAGCAAGTACCAACCTTGGTTCGATCCTCAAATTTTTGCCCCCAAATGCTCCCCCGGCCTTTCGAGATTTCGCTCTTTCTTGCCCCAAATCTCTTCGAACTGGACAGTGTAGGTCGAGGAAGAGAGTACGACTAGCTCAAAACATCCGTCAAAAGACCTTTTATACCAGGTTCAATACAGACGATTCTATATAATACCGTCGGTAATATCGGTGCATATTGAAGAACAGAATATTACTGACGGGTTTCACTCTATTAACCGTCGGTAATATCTGTGCAATTTGTGTAACAATGAAAGAAATATCACAGACGGTTATGAACTCCAAACCGTCCGCTTTACTATCACAGTCGGTTTTTACCTCAGAACCGTCTGTGTATTTGATTATCACAGACGGTTTTAAGGTCCGAACCGTCTACGTGATTATCACAGTCGGTTTTTACCTCAGAACCGTCTGTGTTATCACAGACGGTTTTAAGGTCCGAACCGTCTATAATATCCCAGATTGTTTGTTTGCATTCGACTACTGGTCATCAGTTGTTCCACTTGTTTTTCATATTTGGTTCTATCTTATTTCAATGTTAGTATTTAAAAAAATGAACGTTCAGACTATTTGGTTTTATCTTGTTTTTCATATTTGTTTTATATATATGTCTGAAATTAAAACTATCTGTAATCTTTCAAGCAGAGACAGTTTTGAGTTAAAAACCGTCTTGATCACAGCAGTATTTTCTTGTTAACATTTTTACACAGAACATCATTTGGTGATTATCAGTTACATAATCAATCGAAAGCCAGATATATAAGGAAAAGAAATTTCTTATTTCTTACAATCTTTCCATACATAAGAGATACTATTAATTAAGCGACCAATTGATTAGTGTCGACCTGTTCCGAAAGTAATTTACAAAGTTCTCCTAGGGACGTATTGGCATCAGTAGGATCTACATTGGCCGCCCCAGGAGAACTACCAATGGCTCTAAGACTATCAACATCATCTCTCAGCAAAGGAGTGGATTTGGCATCAGTAGGATCATCCAAGAAATTAAAGTTGATACAACAAAGGTGGAGATGGAGCTGCAACTCAAAGCACTCTGCCAAGTGCAGAATGGCAAAAGACATCCCCTCAGAATGCTTCTCCAGCACCTCTTTTTTTTGGAGAGTTCTGCACATATGCTTCTCCAGCTTCTCCTAGGGACCGTATGCTGGGAGGGTGAAGATGATTGCCAAGCTTCGGAGTGGAAGTGTGAGCCTTACCCCAGAAAAGCTGATGATACAAAGCTGTTGAAGAGGGGATATTGGAAGGATTGTTGTGGATCTCCAAAGGTGGAGTCGATGCAACTGGAGGGGTTGCAAGGGGCAATGTGGCAACACAGGCCTCAGCACCCTCTAGAGTCTTCGCTGCAGCTCCACTGTACGATCTTTCATCATTTGTAAGTCTCTTCTTTGGAGGGAGCATTTCCTCAAGCACCTGTGGATTTCGAAATGCATTTGTTTCGAGGTAATCAAGTCATAAAAGAAAGATCTGCATTAGAGTTTCAGAGAGGACTTACTTTCTGAAGATCCTGATCAAGTTCATTCCTTATCTCTTCCTCATCACTCTGATCAATTTCAATAACCTCACTGGAATCTCGGCTTGCCATCAAGGTGGGAGTTGAGGAGGGAATAAAGACAGGGATTTAGGAGCCTCGCTATTTATAGAAACAGAAGGTGACGGTTCATATGCGCGGGTGCCTCGAGTTCTAAAAAGCGCGCTACTGGTTTTCAAGGTCAATAAATTCATGATATATAACTTCTCGGGAGATAAACTGCAACACGGCAAAGGAAGTTGAAGAGTCAGATTACATAATTCGATGAAAATTAAATTTGAAGTAAATAATTAAGTCTCTTCATCTGCTCAGTTATTATGTGCGGTTATCAACAATTGCATGTAGAGAATTGCACTGTTGGGACTATCACAGACGGTTGGGAGATCAAAACCGTCTGCTTTAATATTACAGACGGTTCTGATGTCCGAACCGTCTTTAATATGTCTGTTGAATATTGAACTGTTCGACTTCTACAAATACTTGTTCCCTCCCTGGAGTTTTGCTTCCAGTTGAACCGCTGAGAATTTGAAAGAAGTTAAGAATTTGAAGCGTCGATAACTGTTCTCCAATCACAGTCGGTCCTTACATAAAATCCGTCTGTAATATTACTATCACAGACGGTTTGGAGTAAAAAACCGTCTGTGATATTGATAGAGGTTGAGAATTCGAGGCGAGGACACTGTTGGGACTATCACAGTCGGGCCTTACATAAAAACCGTCTCTAATGTGATTATCACAGATGTTTTTTACCTCAGAGCCCTTTGTGATATTCAAAGCACGTTGATATATAACTTCTATATTCTTTTTATATTATTTGCATGGGACCTGCGACTTCTATATTGTTTCTATATTATTTCAAGGGCTCCGATCACAAGCCAAAGATCGCGATAGTCGTTCCTTGATCGCACACGGTGTACATACCTTTGTATGGTCGAATGTTCGACAAAAGCTAAAGAAAGATAAAGAAGGAGGGAAGATTGCATGCAGTCCAAGAATGTGCTGGAAAATTAGAAAGTTGACATAAGAACAAAGTTTTCAATAATTTGTTTCATCACTTACAAAAAAAAGTAAAAATACAGAATGCTAGGTCAAGGAGTGGTCTTAGCCCTGGCTGCATCTAGAATAAAGTCAGTTTGACTTGCAGCCACGACGCAGGACTCCTCCAGCGACAAGTTGTCCTTCTCAGGATCAACTACTTCAGCGTCGAGAAGGCCTGCGACCTCCCTCAGCTTCGCGATGGTATCCTTCATTGTCAAACCACAGCCAGCGATGGTCATATCAGCGGCTTTCTTCTCCTCGCGAAGACGCCTCGTCCTCGCCCTAGCATTGTCACCATCCGTCTTCATGCGCTGAATGCGCTGGAAGAGATCGTCAAGGTCAAGCCGTAGCCGAGTGTGCTTCTCCGTGAGGAGCTTGTGCTCCTCCTGGAGGGCCCTCAGGTCGGCCTTGACTTTGGCAGTGTCTTCCACGGCTCCCCTTCCCTGTGCAAATCAACAGGTCAAGAATGTATTGAACATGGATTAGCAATACAGGGGTAAGTCCAAAAGATTGAGAGTTCATACCGGGGAGGGCGAGGCTGACGATGCCATCGAGGATGCCATTGGAGCAGAGAAGCTAAGGAGTCAAACAGTCTGAGAACGATAAAAACTTGTAAAGTAAATGACAATTTTTCCACTGTCAATTTATAGAACTTCCAAAGTGATGCTTCGTGTTCTCCTAGGCGCCGCGCGCGAAGATCGGAGACAGAAATGATCACAGTTGAGAATTTGAAGCGCCGGTACTTTTCCAGTCGGTTCATACATCAGAACCGTCTGTGATAACTACACTATCACAGACGCTTCGTGGTTTACAACCGACTGTATAAATCACAGTCAGTTCTGAGTTCCGAACCGTCTGTGATAGTCTAATTATCGCAGACGGGTCGGAACTCAGAACCGTCTGTATATATCACAGTCGGGTTTTAGGTTAGAACCGTCTGTGATAATTAGACTATCACAGACGGTTCTTAGCTGGGAACCTATTGTATATATCACAGTCGGTTTTTAGGTTAGAGCCGTCTGTGATAAGTATACTATCACAGACGGTTTTGTGTTCAGAATCGTCTGGTTTACTGTCACAGTTGTTTTTGACGTCAGAACCGTCTGTGATATCTGAACATATTCTCCCGACAGGCCTTCACAGACGGTTTTCCATTGAACAGTTCATACCCGTCTGTGATGTGCCGTCCAGGATGTCTGTTTCTGTGGTAGTGCCAGTTGCTTCTGCTAGCATATGCAATCATAGAAATAGAAAGCACGGAAAGCTGGTTGTGGTTTCTAGTTAATGTAAAGCGAGCAGTTGTTAATAATCAAGAGATGGTCTACATCATCTCAGACTAACACCGAGGGCTGCTCACAGCCATTGAGGTCATGTGCTGCGCCCCTGATTCACCTTACAAGTGGGAGGACTTGTAGAGCCGTTGGTGCATCAGCACATTGCTGCAAATCTGTTCATCCAATTCCATAGAAAATAGATAATGGATTTTTTAAGAGGCTTTGCTCACAAAACAATTCTTGCAAGTTTGAGGCTGTCTTTGAAAAACTTGAGGAGTTGACAGTGAAGTACTCTGATGGAGATTATTACCCGAGTAATCTATTTGTGCCTTTCTGTGGTCGATCGCTACCACGGAGAGACATCAGGTGATAGGTCAATATCTTCTGGACTATATATGTCCCATCTTGTTAAACAAATATGAATGTCCATCACGGATGATCATTACACTAGCTCAGTATCTGTGGTCTCAATGTATGTGGCCGCAACCTCTGTGGTCGCAGTGCCTAAGGTCACAGAGTCCGTGGTCACTACCCGCAGACACTATGGTCGCAGAGACATGATAATCCCCAATATATGGTGGCAGCCAGTATGTGACCGTGTAATATAAGAGTTATCTTTAACCCTCTTCACAAGAAAATCGATAGTGGTTTCTTTACCCTTACCATCATAGTGAATTGAGACAAATATTAAACCTGGAAGTACCTTTGAATCAAGAAAGAAAGATTTGGTCGAGACTTAATTTATTGACCACGGTCTAAGGGTGATGCACTTATGTTAGACCATAACCTCTCTCTGACCAATGCGGTCCGTTATTCCCAGGGTAATACACGTCTCTCTTCACTACTGAGAAGGATGAATGTGCTGTTATCCATAACTATCACATCATAACAGGTGGACAACAACCGCTTGCAAAACTGCTTGCAACCGCCAAAGCATCTCTCTGATGAAGCAACTGACGCCTCTTGATGAAGTATAAAAGAGGGTTAGAACTTGTAGAAAAGGGGGCATGAAGTGGTAGAAAGAGAGTAATAAAATACAAAGATTGTAAAACTCTACACACTTTGTAATCCATCATTCTGATAGTGAAAATGCAACAGGAGTAAGGCTATTATTCAAACAACAAGGGCCCGAACCTGTATGAACACAATGTGTCTAGTCTCATTTTTACGGTGATAGTCTTTGGTGATTGAAAGATATTGTTCCCCTTCTAAATAACTCAAATTTGTGTAAGTTCAGCTTGGGACATTGTCCCAATTGTCGACAGCTGGCACCATTGATTGCACCCAAAGGGGCGTGATTGTGTAATAACCGCAAGTGAATGGTTGAACGTTGAGCAGTTGAGGGTCAAATTCCACGAGGAACAAGTGTATTCGTCTTTCTAGCTTGATGGATCACTGATTAAGCCTAAACAAGTTGGGGGGTTTGTTTTTGTACAACTAAATCTACTACTAAAGCTATCAATCTAGGGTTTTAAAGTAGTAAAGAGCAAGTATGAAATCTATGGTTTGTAAAGAAAGAATGAAAATCTAGGGTTTCGGGAGTTCCATAACCATGCAGTGTACTTCTATCCAAGGTCCAAGGATTGCAAGTTAATTTCAATCGTTTTCCAAGACAGATTAAGTTGCTAGTACAGTCACTGTTACAACGGTCAGAGGATTGCTCCCACTGTTATGTTTGGTGAGAGCCTCTCTCCTGTTCAGGATCCCACGTCAAAGCACTAAGAACTCAAGAACTTCCCTAAATTCTTGCTAAGGCTCAACTGTTACGTCTGTTGTCGAAACGAGAATTTAGGGTTTAGAGGAAGAAAACGTCAGGAAATAACTCCAAAACATGAGATCAAGACCGAGGAAGAATCACACCTTTGGATTAGGTCATCCCTAACCCTAGAAGGGATCTACACGCAAAAAGTCATAATAATGCATAAATAACAATAATAATTAAATAAAGACTTACTTGATTGCTTGAGAATTGAAGTTGCCATCCTTGATGGCTTACAAAAGCAAGAAAAATAGAGAAGGAGGCTCTTCTAAGAAAACTAGACTAAAAACTAAGCCCCAAAGGCTTCTAAAGCCTAAGAGAACCTGTAAAAAAAGATGTCTAATTGTGCCAAAAGCTTCTCTATTTGTAGTACATGGGTTAATGTGCCAAAAAATAACTCCTTGACATGCAGGTGACAAATTCTGGCTTCAAACGGCACGAGAATAGATGAATCTGAGTCAAAATCGACCAGATTAGACCAGTTCTGATCAAATCTAACAAAAACCGACCAAATCCAACCAAACTTGACCAAAACTGACCAAATCTGACCAGTCCTGGTCAAACTCGATCAAAACTAAATGAAATAGACCAAATTTGACCAATAAAGGCCACTGAAACAAAGTCAAACATGACCAGGACATGTGGCGTGTTTCTGGCCAAACACGTGTCGTGACCGAATTCGATCAGGATTCGTTTTCCACCGGGTGTTAATATTCGACCAGGACTCTTTTCGACCAACTGTTCCTGTTTGATCAAATCTTTTTTTCATCCAGCCTTGTTTGATTAAGTATCCTTCTCGCGTAGTTGTGTTCGACCAGGTGTTTTGTCTGAAGAATATTCGACTAGGGCCCTTTTGCTGTCCAGTTTAGGTTTCTTAGTTGAATTTGGCCCAAACGAAGTCGAAATCTTCTCAAATTTGGTAGGTGTGGTCCCTAAAAATGGCGAACATAGCCGTGAAAGTAATTTGTAAAAATAATATAAAATTATGCATACAATGTCGCATCAAATTTATTTTTAGCATGATTTAGCATGTTTTCAATACTAAAATTAGGGTAAAAATGCTACTAATTCATCACTTATCAAATCCCCCCAAGCTAGCATTCTGCTTGTCCTCAAGCAAATAATGTGAATGAGTTTTCCAAAAATTGGGATGCCTATGAGACAATTGATCTAAGCAATTTAAACTCTCCAAATGCAAATATTCAAATTATCAAACTTCAACCTTAAAAAAGAGAGAGCTTAATCAATTAAATCATCTGGACAACTTCTTTCATACAGGATTTAGATCAAACCATAGCTAAAGAAAATACTTATCATGCTACAATTGAGACAAAGTTTGCTAGATTGCCCTTTTTAGAGAGAAATTAAAACACTTTATTTCTTTTTTTATTTATTAATTTATTCATTTTTTCTTCAACTGTTTCGTGCTCTTGGACAGAATGTTTTGAACTGGATCATTCTATCACGGCTAGAGGAGACATAACTGAAGATGCTTACTTAAGTGCACTTACAGAAAGGCAGTTTTGTCTGTTTCCCAAGCCCCTGTAAGCAATCTCAATGTCCCGTATACCTTCCCTTCACCAGCTAGTTGACGATTCACGACCGCCTCCCCCCAACGGGCCGCATATATGTTACAAGAGACTAGACAAAGCGGCATCTTAAGCAATTGTTTTATTAAAAATATTTTTTGTGTGTGCATAAGTTATGCAAATCTTCCCTTCCCTAGCTAGTTGATGATTCACCACTGTCTCCCCCCAGTGGGTGGATTATACTTTACTCTTACACGTTTTTTTAGTTTTTAAAGAGAAGGCCAATTAGCAATCTAGGCATAAAAACTGACATAAGAGAGTTAATTTTAGAGAATAGTTTATTGGAAACCTTCAATTTGGAAGAAGTCAATAACAATCTAAAAGACAAGTTCAAGCTTTAGTGGTCAATTTAAGATAAAAACTTAACATAGGCAATTGAAAATTTTAAGAGAGCTAAGTTCAGTGGATCATATGCAAAGATGTGATAGAGTAGTCATCTAATTGAATAAAGGTCATCTTCAAAACCAGGCATTCCAAGTGATATGTTTTTTTTAGTTTATGATGGAATGTGGTGGAATGATGATTCACTGAAAACTAAGCAAACGGTTAAGTGAACACCCCCAAGCTAAATCAGACATTGTCCTCAATGTATGGAGAGAGATACAGATTGCCGGTTGCGCTCGTGGTGTCGATGATGTGGATATTGTGGAAGATGCGGTGGTAAAAAAAGATGTGGTCCACGCAGCTCCAATGGTGTAGTCCAAGGCGTTGCAAGTGAAAACCTGAAAAGAAAAACATAAATAAATAAAAAAGAAAAGGAAATAAAAAGAAACACTTGCGTACTTGGAAGATCACTCATCGGAGGTGGTGGAGGTGGTTGTGGAGATGTGCCCCGTGGTAAGTATGTGCTCCTAGATATGTGCTGCACGGGAGGATGTGGTCTGCGTCTAGAAGATTGTCGAAGAGGCGATCCACACGGCCGGTGAGATGGTCCATCCTAGAATCCATCGTAGTCCTATAATCTCTTTGGCACTGTGTGGTCTCCTTAATGTTGCGTCAGGGCGTCGTCATTGGCGTAGAAACTTCAGATCTAGAGGTGTGGTGTGGAATCTGCGGTCGGATCTAAGTTTGAATGGTTGGATGGAAAGATCTAGGGCAGTTTTTCTGGAAGTTTGGATATCAAATAATGGTGTTTGTGCTGTTGGGAGGGTTGGAGAAGATGGGTTTATTTAAATAAGGTGGGAGGTAAGAGTTATGAGTGTATGGGAGTGTATGGGAGAAGGAAATAGGAAATAAAATAAAAAATCAGCACAAAACAGCCAAAACAAGGGAGCTACCCGAGCTCAGCACGACCATGGGCATGGTCATGCTTGGCCCTGGTTTTTTCGACCAGTCTTTCTTCGACCATAACTCTTTTGACCAAAAATTTTTTTGAAAAGAAAAGGCAGAGCAAACTGAGCCTAGTACGACCACGAGCACTGGTTGTGCTCGGTTCTGGTGGAAAAATCTTTTTTTAGCAGCTAGTTGAACAGAGCGAGGCACGACCACGAGCACATGTCGTGCTCTACCAGTGCACACGTCGTGCCACTGGTTGTGCTCGTTACTATTAGAAAAATAATTTTTTTATTTTTTGAAAAGGATCAAATTGAGAGCCGCACTGGTCATGCCATTGGTTGTGCTTGATTCGGTTGAAAAAAAAGAAATTTTGTTTTTTGTGAAAATCAAACCGAAATCGACACGGGGCGTGCCACTAGTCGTGGTCGTCTTGGGTAGAAAGAAAAATTTTGTGTATTTTGAAAATCGACCCCAGCAGAGCCGAGCACTGATCGTGCTTTTGGTCGTGGTCCAATCGGCAGGAGTTGGAAACTTTTTTTTTTTTTTTCAAAAGAGGCTGCCCTAGTTTACAAAAAATTGGTTTTGGGAGGTCAAACAACATCGGAATTGAGTGATTCTTGCACTGATGTGTTCATAAAAGAGAGAACTACTTGTTAGTGTACTGGGTTGCCTCCCTACTAGCGTTGGTTTAACATCCCGCTCGACAGAACGTTCTCGGTCATTCAGAAATAGATGGAATTGAAAGAATTTGCCGAGTTCAGTGTACTTACCTGGTCTCATGCATTGTATAACTTGATGTGATGCATGTTTACCTTGAAAGTGGTACTGTCGTGTATCCAAAGCTCTACGGCACCATACAGGAAGACTTTTTCTATCGTGTAAGGCCCAATCCATCACGAAATATATTTTTTTCGAGGAAGATGATGTGATGTGGACCTAAATGTTGTAATCTGAATTTGGTTGGCCCTGAAAAAGAAAAACAAAATGAAAACAAAGAAAAAGAAAGAGGAAGAAGAAAAGAAAAATAAAACAAAGAAAAAGCATGGGGTTGCCTCGCGACAAGCACTGGTTTAACGTCCCGCTCGATGTAGACCCTATCATGATCTTTATGGAGGTTCCCAATAGTGATCTTGAATGTTCGGTGTAGTGGGAGAACTAAGCCTATTGTTTAGCAATTCAGATTTTTTAGTTTTCATTGTAGCTAGGTTCAATTGATGTTGAGGCTTAATACCAATTAGATCATCAATAGAATATCCTAATGCCTTGCGATGCACTGTTAGTGTATTAATCAATGTGCTTGATGGTTTATCTGTTATATTGGCATCTACAAGCATAGGATTATGTTTATCTCTATCAAGAAGCATATATTTCAACGAGGAAGGAAGAGATGCGAGATTTGGTACCTTGTTCACGTAAGAATTGTCATGATTTCTTATGTTAAGAGTTGCTTGGGCAATGATGATGTGTTTGTAGTGGCATGATCATCCTTTTTATTGCTCATCTTTGTGTTGTCATCAAGAGCATCATCTCCAATTTGTTTACCCTACAATACAGTTTCAAGAGGGTCTATTCTGCATGTGGTGTCCTCATACATAAGACAATTAGCAATTTCAGACAGTTTAAACAATATTTTCTCATTCCCCATGTGAAAAGCAATTGTACCCTCACATATATCAATTTGAGTTTTGTCTAAATTATCCAAATCCCTTTTATTTGTAAGAATTTCTTTTAAGAATTTTCCATATGAAGGAATTTTAGCGATAAGATCAGCAAAAGGGACAGTCCCATAAAATTTTTTCAGGATATCAAGGGATTTTTCATTAAAATTAGACTGGAGGCAACAACTTGGAAAATATGGACTTGGTCTAGAAACATTGTGTTACCTCATTATTACTTGATTTTGATTCATTTGATTGTTCAACCTCACCGAGGTCATTTGCCGGCGCAGGTGAATCATCGTGCTTAAGTTCGGTTGTTGGTGTCAAATCCTTGGTAGGTGGTTCTGGTTGCACCTTCTCCTTTTGGAAAGTTCCTGCACCATTCAAATCAACAGTATCAACGCAAGATATAACATTAATATGTTCAAAACCACGATGGTTGATAGGTTGAGAAGGAAGAGAGTCATTGGTGCGGGATTGGCCATTCACACGAGTTGAGTCTCGAGCATGCGAACGTGCGTAGAGATGAAGTCGATCTTCTAGTTCAGTGCAACCTTTTCCTTCTCTTGATTTTCCAGAAAAGCTTCTACCATGTGCTCAATGTTGGATTGTTTGAGTTGATTTTGTCATTGATGTGGTGGCCACTACGGTTGTTGTTGTTGTTGTTGCTAAAATGATGGCCATGGTGCTTGGTACGACTGTTGTTGTTGAGGGAGTTCGTGCTACGGTTGGATCGGTCCTGATGCAGAGTGTTCATTCCCCCATTGCGTGCAGTTCTGTGTCATACCTTCAATTAGATCATATGCTTCGTCAACACTTTTATTCATGAGTGCACTGCCAGCCATGGCGTCAATAGTCATCTGTGCCGTGTAATTCAAAGTGTTATAAAACATTTGAACTACAAGCCACTTTTCCAGGCCGTGGTGTGGGCACGACCTCAAAAGTTCCTTGTACCGCTCCCAAGCTTCGTAGAGTGATTTTCCTTCCTGCTGAGTAAAACAAACAGTCTGGTTCTGAATATATGCAGTTTTTGATGAATGAAAAATTTTATTGAGAAAAATGCATGAGAGTTCATCCCACATTGCTATTGAAGCGGGCAGTAGAGTGTACAACCATGCTCTCGTCTTATCTCGAAGAGAGAAAGGAAAGAGAAGAAGTAGTAGCACATCCTGCGAAACTCCATTAATTTTAAAAGTATCACAATGTTCAAGAAAAATATGGAGATGCAGTGAAGGATCTTCTGTGGCAAAACCACTGAATTTATTTTGTTGTATCTGATTCAATAGTGCAGGATTAATTTCAAAATTATTTGTTTCAATTGCTGGTCTAAGAATACCTGACTAAAACCCCATGCTGAATAGGATTCCATAATCCTTCAATTTCTTTTGTTCACCCATCTTTGGTGATTCGGCTTCCTCCGGTGTTTGATTTTCCAATGTGGCTCATCTTGATTGTATCAGATGCACTTCCAACCTGCAGGGATTATCATGCACAAAAAGAAGAAAAAGAAAATTAGAAGTAAGATTGAGAAGTGAGACTAAAATTTATCAGCAAAAATTAATCTAAAAAGATGAATTACCATTGTTCACCAACAACGGCGTCAAAAACTTGATCGCGCCCAAAGGGGTGTGATTGTATAATAACTGCAAGTGAACGGTTGAACATTGAGCACTTGATGGTCAAATTCCACGAGGAACAAGTGTATTCGTCTTTCTAGCTTAATGGATCACTGATTAAGTCTAAATGAGTTGAGGGTTTGTTTGTCTATAACTAAATGTACTACTAAAGCTATCAATCTAGGGTTTAAAGTAATAAAGAGCAAGTACAAAATCTAGGGTTTGTAAAGAAGGAATGAAAATCTTGGGTTTTGGGAGTTCCATAACCATCCAGCATAATTTTGTCCAAGGTCTGAGGATTGCAAGTTAACTTCAATCTTTTTCAAGACAGATTAAGTTGCCAGTACGGTCACTGGTACAACTGTCAGAGGATTACTTCCACTGTTATGTTTGGCGAGAGCCTCTCTCCTATTCAAGATCCCACCTCAAAGCACTAAGAACTCAAGAACTCCCCTAAATTCTTGCTAAGGCTCAATTGTTACGTCTGTTGCCGAAATGAGAATTTAGGGTTTAGAGGAAGGAAACATCAGGAAATAACTCCAAAACTTGAGATCAAGACTGAGAAAGAATCACGCCTTCCGGATGAGGTCATCCTTAACCCTAGAAGGGATCTACTTGCAAAAGCCATAATAATGTAGAAATAACAATTAGAATTAAATAAAACCTTACTTGATTACTTGAGAATTGAAGTTGTCATCCTTGCCAGCTTAGAAAAATAGGAAAAATAGAGAAGGGGGCTCTTCTAAGAAAAGTAGACTAAAAACTAAGTCCTAACGGCTTCTCTATTTATAGTAAATGGGTTAATATGCCCAAAAATAACTCCTTGATGTGTAGGCGATGAATTTTGGCTTCAAACGACGCAACAATGGACGAATCTGAGTCGAACCAACCTGATTCGACCAATTCTGATCAAATCCGACCAAATCCAACCAGTCCTGGTCAAACCCGACCAAAACCGACAAAATCTGACCAGTCCTGGTCAAACCCGATCAAAACTGATTAAAACCGACCAAATTTGACTAGTAAAAGCCACTGAAACCGAGTCGAACACGACCAGGACTCGTGGCGTGTTTCTGGCCAAACACGGACTAGGTGTTCGTATTCGATTGGGACTCTTTTCGACCAGTTGTTCATGTTCGATCAGATCTCTTTTTCATCCAGGCGTGTTTGATTAAGTCTCCTTGCATAATTGTGTTCGACCAGGTGTTTTGTCCAAAGAATATTTGAGTAGGGCCCTTTTTTTTGTCCAGTTTAGGTTTCTTAGTCGAATTGGCCCAAACGAAGTCAAAATCTTCTCAAATTTGGTATGTTTGGTCCCTAAAACATGGCAAACACAGCTGTGAAAGAAATTTGTAAAAATAATATAAAATTGTGCATAAAATGTCACATCAAATGAGTTTTTAGCATGATTTTGCACATTTTCAACACTAAAGTTAGGCTAAAAATGTTACCAATTTAGCATTTATCAGCTGTCCGTGGGGATCGACAGGACATTTTCATGTTCACCAAGGTTAGCCGTATCTATGGATCCTTTGCCCTGTGCATAAGATTCAGGGAATGACTTTGTTTTCTCTGAATACACCGATATCATGGATGAAGACGACGTTCCCATAGAAGAGATCGATGCTACCCTCGAGCCCTATGGTGAGGAGAACTCTACTTTGGCTCTAGTCATGTCCTTTAACCAAGAACCTGAAAGAGTTGTTCACTTGCCTTTTGTGAGCCTTGCCAAATGTGAAGGCGAGTATGAGCCACAACTCATTGCCTTGACCAACGTGGGCGTTGGGGATCCCTATGCCTCTGCGTCAGATATGGGAGATCCTGGTGATTACCATTTGTTTGGTCTGGAAGAATATGCTCTAGATAATTTCCATTCCCTCCGTGACTTTGAGTATGACTTAGAAAAGGAGGAGATGTTCTCTTCGTCTGTGGTTTCAGCTCCACGGGAAGTTGCTGGACATTCTGAGGAGACCTCGGAGCAACGGCTTGCTAGGGAAGAAGAGGATCACAAACAGCAAGATGATGAAGCTCGCTTGCGGCGAGCAGAAGAAGTTCACAAGTCCATAGAAGAAATCCTGCACCTTGCACAACTTCGTTATGATGCCACAAACCTCAGCCCTGGAACATCCCGCCCAAGAAAAACTTACACAGATGTAACACCCCAGATTTTTGCTATTCCTTTAATATGTCAGTCAATGCATTTCTTATTGAATATCTCGGATATCTCGACCACACCTCAGATAAATCCTAGAAAAATCCTCAAAAATCTCTGATTAGAATTCTCTAAAATTCTCTAGATTAAATTCCAACTCAAAATCCCACTCTTTTCTAGCCCAGTATTCGACCTATTAGATTTCTCTTGTTCAAATTGTCTTAAACCGGTAATTCTGTTCGAAATAATCAAGTTTTGGTCGATGGTCGAGCTGTGCGATCAAGACTGGCTCACTGGTCGAAAGAAAGTCACTGGTCGAACCGAGTACTGGTCAAATCAGAGAGAAAACAAATGGATACCATCGTCTCTGTTCGATGCTCATGTGAAATCTTTGCCACTTTCTAGCTTCAAGTGTTTGATTCAATCTTTTTCTACTGTTGAGTCAAAAAGGAAGTAAACCAATCCACAAACTAGGTATGTTTTGGTGTTTTGATTAAAGTGAAGCCCAATCAGGAAGCCCCCAAAATAGCAAATACCATTTCTAATCAATGCATGTTCCGTGAGAGAGAGAGAGAGAGAGAGAGCAATGACCAGCAAAGAAAGAGCAGAGAACTCCCTCTTGTCACACCAACGTTCAAGCCCCCAACCAGTGTCGAGTTGATCTCCCTCGAGAACAAGCAAAATCTCTGTGCACCTGACATTGCTTGATCCCTCTTGTCTCATTCCCTTGTCCAGCATGTTCTAGTAGCCTATAAGAACCCCCTCCAACAGTCTTCTTCTTCCTCGAGCTGCCTGTTCATCCCTCTTTCTTGCCTAAGTCCTGAGGAGGTATGAAACTAGATAGATTTTCCTTATGTGCTCATTTTTCTTAATCAACCTTGAGAGAAATCATTCATATATCCATCCTCCATCTATTCTTGTACATAAATCTCATCAAAAAAACCTCCAAAGATCACGGAATTTCCAAGTCTTCTTCTTCGACGACGTGAGTATCACTCTATTTTCGGTTCTGGAGCAGCTTTACCAGACATGAGATATATCTTTCAAAGAAGAAGGCTTTTTTCGAATAAGCCAATTGATTTGGGACCCTTCGGATCCATTCTTTTTCCTATTCAAAGATCAGGCCTTTGTCTCTGTGTTTTCACGTCTAGAATTCTTTGCAGATGAAGATGAAGAGATGGCAAAGCAGCTTAGTA